>CM072798.1:56549-2456549 GCA_036983795.1 Megachile lagopoda | reverse complement strand
TATCAAAATTCTTGATATGTTCAGAGTATATCATAGTTTAAATTACGATTAAAAGCGTAATGTGTTAAACATGTTTCAACACACAGCAGGGTTATTATACAGGTGTTACATTTTATATGAAAAATAAATAACAATTTATTATGTGCCATGTATGGCACAGCGTGTGATTAAAATTCAGAAAACACACATTTCAGGTTATGTGCATTTCGTCTCATAACGAAAACGTTATTAAACATAAACTTGAGACAGCACTTGTACAAAAAATTATAAATATGTCTTCATATATAAGTATACCTTTCTTGTCCGTTTTACAGGAATAAACTTCCTACAATAAAAATATTTTTGTTCCTAGGATAAAATAACACTATGATAAATAACTAGTTAATGTTGCAAGCATTAATTTATATAGTTACATAAATCATACATAGATTAATTAAATCTTAATTAACACATGGATTAATTCAATCTTGCATAATTAATTAAATTATATATGGGTTAATTAAATTCTGCATAATTAATTAAATGATGCATACATTAATTACATCTGGCATGATTAATATATCTTAATTAAATTTTATACGATTAATTAAATTCCATAGGAGTTAATTCGACTGAAATTTCGTCGAAGTTAATCGAACATGCGAGGGTAATAAAATCTTGAAACTCGTGAAAGATGAAAATGTTTGAAAGTAAAGGAAAAGTTTCATATTTCAGTATTATTCCTTATATGATCATTTTAAGTCCACCTGTCCATCATCAACTATTATTGCCTTTATGTAAGACAAGGTAATGTAAAACGATCGAACAATGCTATAATTTCAAGAATGACCGTACGAAAGATTACGGAGTCATTTAATTTTTTCCCGATCCAGTCACGAAAGAAGATAAGAAATTCGATCTTGGTGAAAGCGTGCCTGCAAGGATTGAGACAAACGGCTTCGGGATACCCGTGTCTATACGTGCTTATACCGTTCCGTATTGTGCAAACGTTTTAGACCACCTGCTACAAGATAAATTTTTATTACCTTACAAACAAATGTAACTTTGCCGGATATCGTTTTATTTCTTTATTATATCGTACCGATACGTTTGCTTGTATGGCTTTAATTAATCGACCAATCTGTTGGACTTTTTAAATTGAATGACCCGTTTTCATCCCTTAAGTGATGAGATCATGCGGTTATCGAAAATGGTGGTTCTATCGTTTTCAATTTTCGTGGTTTTCAGTTATTGCATTTTTTAATCTACAAGTTTACAATTTTTAAATTTTAACTTGCACATTTTTAAATTTTCAAATTGCAGATTCAGTATTTTCAAATTTTCAGATTCCAAATTCAATATATACAAATTTTCAAAATTCCAAATTTTCAAATTCCACATTTTAAATTCCATGTTTCTAAATTTTTAAATTTAAACGTCCAAATTTCCAAAATCCAAAATCTCAAATTTCCAAATTTTCAAATTCCAAATTTACCAATTCCCAAATGTCCGATTTCCCAAATTTCCAAAATCCAAAATCTCGAATTTCCAAATTCCAAATTTTCAAAATCCAAAATCTCGAATTTCAAAATTCCAAATTTCCAAATTTTCAAATACCAAATTTACCAATTCCCAAATGTCCGATTTCCCAAATTTCCAAATTTCCAAAATTCCAAAATTCCAAAATTCCAAAATCCAAAATCTCGAATTTCAAAATTCCAAAATTTCAAATTTTCAAATTCTAAATTTACCAATTCCCAAATGTCCGATTTACCAAATTTCCAAAATCCAAAATCTCGAATTTCCAAATTCCAAATTTTCAAAATCCAAAATCTCGAATTTCAAAATTCCAAATTTCCAAATTTCCAAATTTCCAAATTTCCAAATTTCCAAATTCCAAATTTCCAAAATTCCAAAATTCCAAAATTCCAAAATACAAAATCTCGAATTTCAAAATTCCAAATTCCAAATTTACCAATTCCCAAATGTCCGACTTCCCAAATTTCCAAATTTCCAAAATTCCAAAATCCAAAATCTCGAATTTCAAAATTCCAAATTTCCAAATTTTCAAATTCCAAATTTACCAATTCCCAAATGTCCGATTTCCCAAATTTTCAAATTTCCAAAATCCAAAATCTCGAATTTCAAAATTTTTAAAATCCCAAATTTACAAATTCCCAGTTCGCAAATCTTCCTCGTTCAAAATCCCCAAATTCCCAAATTTTCAAATTTCCTAAATTCCCCAAATCTCAAACTCCACTGCATTAAATACTAATAAATCCAAACCAATTATTTCCCTAGAGAATAATTTTCCACATAAATGTACATAAATCTGTTTAATTATAAAAATAAATTGTCGACAGCTACCAAACGACCCGTATGTAGGAAAAGATACTAGGTAATTAAGATTCCGTTTCCGGGCTTCAATTGGCGGCAATTTCAAAAGCGGAGTTCGATTAAAAAACGCACCTCGTAATTTCGTCAGCCTGTGTACGCGTATTTGATCGACGTGCAGACTTCGCTCGTGCCAAAATGGATCGAGAGAATGAATAATTGCAGTGGACGCGATTGCTCGTCTGAGAGAGTGATCCGATTACAGCACCTGTTGATGTTTCCGAACTTTTCACGACGAGAGACACGTAGGGACCTGTTTCACATCGAGTTCCAATACGGTGTATCTCTACACGAATTGATGAGTACTATCTGTTTCACTAGGAAAAAATTGTTATGTATTAATCAGAGTAAGAAATAATCGATAACTATTCGTATTTATATTTTATATAAATATTATATAATTATTATTATATAAATTATATTATATATTCGTATATATATTTTTAAAAATTTGAAAATTGAAAGATTTGGGAATTAAAGTCTTTTAAATCCGTTCTCCAGAAATTTAATATTTCAATATTTTCAACTTCAAATACAAAATTATGCAAATAACCAGTACTTCCCGTTGCTACCGAGCATTAAAAAATATCCCTAAATATATTAAAAAGAATGAATATTAATTATTGCAGAATATCATTCGTATGTAAAGAACATCGTACGATCATAAGACACAATTTTTTAGGTCAGTCATATAATGCATTGCGAACTTTAATTCGAAACTGTCATGGCGGCTGATATATCGCGAGCGAGTGGCGGGTTTATTTGAAAATCAATTTTCGTAATTCTTTTGTATCGGATCCGATCCAAATCGGATTCGCGCGATCGACCCAGTTATTTAACCGTGTTACCGTTAACGTTTTCTCGTCTCCGTCGTGTATCCAATTAACCATTAAACACCTCCCGTTTTTCTTTTCCCTTAACTTTATCTGCCTCGAACGATCGACTCGATACACCGATTTATTTGCCCGCACGATTACTCGCCTGCCTGTTTTTCCATCGGCATTGTGGATTTATCGAGCGTTATTGCTATCCGATGTAATTGCTGTTAATTGCGGACGAAAGCTTTCGATCGTGAAGAAATCTTTTCCCTTTCATGGCAATCGATCGCTATTAATTGAGAATTAATTAGGTGGACAACTTTTTATCGGTATTATAAGTATTTGTTACTTTTGTGCAACGGCAGCTGTATTCCTTCTTTCTCACCGATGATCAAGTACAATCGTGTTAATGTGTGGGTATAACAGGTGAAAACCTTGTTTAAACGTAAATGGTGGTAAATTACACTGTACAATAAGTATTTCATATTATAAAAATAATATATAACATTATATGTATAATATATGACCTAAAAATAAGAAAATAAATATTAAATAAAACAAAAGAATAAAAATATTGAAAGTATATATTTTTTAAAATATTAACCATTATTTAATATCACATGAAATTTTTTAATATAATAAGTAAAAATAATATGAATGATTAAAATTGTGAAAATAATAGTATATGTTAAAAGAATAATTTATAATATTTAAAAATATACAATACACTACAAATGAAGGAGGTACCTATATACAAACATATGTCTACCGACAAAGCTCTTCTGCATGCAATTATATTTCCCGCGTCAGACTCTATGAATATCTTCATGTTCAGAAAGCCCCTATAGCAGTGTAATCTATGGAACACATGGTGCAGCAGTGGTTGAGGACGGTATAAAGACCATAAGCTTCCAGGAATCACCGGTGTCGTAGCCACATTGGCGAAGTGGTTCCGGTTCTGGTCTCGAGTCGATGGCAAACTCCAAAAACGAGCAGAGCCAGCCACAGTCGAGATACTGAAATATCTGATCCGGATGATTCTTACGCGGGCCCCCGTTTCTTTTCTCTCGATACGCGCACTTGCTGCCGCGTATTTGCAGCTGTACGCCATTTACGGACTTACAGCAACGTACAGCAACGCAACGTGCCTTTTTTTCCACCGTCCGAGACCTCGCGTTCACTTTTGACAAACAACACCGGCTATTCGATTCGTGCCTTGACCGTTTATACGCGGTTTCACGTCCTGTCCGATGCTTCGGTTATTCCGACACGTATCGACAGGGTTATGCTTGAAATATTGCTCAAGCATTTTACTCTTCTATACACTAAATATTATGTACTATGTATTTTACATTAAACACTATACCCTACACATTACACAGTACCCACTATACTATACATCACACATTATACACTATACATTATGCACTGTAAACTATATATTATACACTAAATATTATGCATTGAGTAGTGTACATTAAACACTGTACCTTATATTTTATTCAGTACTCATTATATCCTATATTCTATATACTACACAGAATAGAACATTCATATACACCATACATTATGCACCATATTTTATATAATATAGGCTATACATTATAACCCATACATTTTACACCAAACATTATGCATTACGTTGCTTACATTAAACACAACATTCTACATTACATACTATACACTACACATTATGCACTGTACGTTATGCACTACATATTATATGTTATGAACTATACATATATTAAACACTATACACTATTCACAATTTGCATTATCTATTATGCAATATGCTATACACAGCATTTTATACACTATACACTATTGTATACCACATTATATTATAATATGGAACTGTGTAAATTTAATGCGTACAGTTATATGTTAATAAACTTGTAATGGAATGATACATTTATGTATAATGTTACACTATAGTATATAATAGTATATAATTTCTGCATTTATTTGATATTATAGGTATATAATTTTATAGTTGTTTTATGTTAGAGCGTTAAGTGTAAAATATGTACTATAAAATACAATACACATCATGTTAGTTATTATACCTTGTATACACTTATATAAATTATAATAAATCACATGAAGTACCTCATAATACACTATGTTACACATTAGTGTATACTATTTTGCATTATAATAATTATTCATGATGAATATTTCCAAATTGCAAATTTTCCAAATTACCAAATTTCTCAATTTCCACTTTGGAAAATGTAAGAGACTGTGAATTTAAAAATTCAGAAATTCTGAAATTTGGAAATTTAGAAATTCAGAAATATAAAAATTTTATTAGTTTACAACATGGTAACATAAAAATTTAAAAATTGACAAATTTTCAATAAGAATGTGCATAAACAAAGTAAACATACTCTAATACATAAATGTATATAAATATATACATGGATTTATAATGCAAAAATGTGCATATAGGTTTTGCCACACACCTAACCTATAATACATATACCATTTATGTATTTCAAGCTCTCCAAGGTAATAAAAATCGTTCGTCGATCGTTTATAGCTTCCGTGGTGAATTCTCTTACCTCGAATGATTTTAATATGTCTTCTCCCCGGGCATTTTATTCGTTTTTACATAAAATCAATCATTTTGGAGGAGATCAACTTTGTTCCCGATACAAGCCGATGCACGCAAGTTCGTTGCTGCGAGCTGTTGTTTTCTCCTTCATCGGGGAACACGTTGTTTTAACAATTTCGAAACATTATTCGCATAAATTGTCGGTTTAAAGTTTCGGTGCAGCAATTGAAACGTAAAGTGCTACCTTTAGGCAGGGTTTCACCATCGAAATAACCAAGGCGCTGTTCTTTTTGATGAAAAGGCCATCTTGTTCGATAATGGATAATGAAAAACAGAATTTAATCTTTTGGATCATTTAAGGACCAATATGGAGTGTAATTCTTCAGCAACATGCATGTTAATTATGTATAACTATAATTAGTTCTTGTACTTAATGTCGCACCTTTGCAATAATGTTTTACAAGAATATTTTAATATAATGTGGAAGGTTGTTTTCAGTTGTGCTGTAATTATTATAAGAATTAATATGGAGAACAATTATATCATAAAAGGATATATTAAAATGACGTGATGAGTAGTAGCAGGAAAATAAGTGGAATTTTATAAATCCAATTTTTAATTTTTTTTACATTTGAAAAACTGGAAGTTTGTAAATTTGAAGTCTTCAAATTTTCTAAATTATCAAAGTTCTAAAAATTCTCAAAGTATCCAAATGTCTTACTTGTCCTAAATTTCAAAAATTCAAAAAATTCTCAAGATTCGCAGAATTTTCAAAATTCCCAAAGTCCTGTAGATCTCAAAATCCCCAAATTTCTCAGTTTTCCTAATTTTTTCAAATTCCCAAAATTTCTAAAAATCCGAAACTACCAAATTTTTTTAATTCCCACATCTTTAAATCCCCAATTCCCTAAATACGTACATTCACATCTTACCGATACACCCGCCACGAAGAACAGTAAACAGAATTATAATAATTGAATAATTTGCATAATCATATTCATGGAACGGTAAGTTACAAATTATCGCAACGTAAGTGCCATCTTGCGGTTCGTTTATGTCATCGAATCATGTCGCACTTTCTATGTTTCGAAATTCCCCAGGAAAACATAACTTGTGTCACATTGTGTCGCAGTTACGGATACGTGTTCGGTGTTGATGTTCGACAGCAAGCTGTCGCGGCTAATTATGGTGGCAGTGCGAAATAGAAGGCTTTGCGTGAAGGCGACAGGTCTGTGACTGTGACTGCAAATGTCCACCCTGTCGGCATTTATCGGCAATTTTCAGATACAGGGAGTTCTTTTCGGAACAGCTGCACGCGTCGTTTCGTGAAAGTGTCGACGTTTTTCATGGCATCGAGAAGAGAAATCGTAATCGGGATCGGTTACTCCTTTCTACTTTGTAAGCACCACCGAATAAGTACAAGATGAATAATTTGAACACATTAGTTCACCTTGCCGTGTTCATTATAACCTGATACACGACGCTATGAATTTTTATGGGAATTCGCCGTTACAGACACTTTTACGAACTCAATCATTTCTACCAGTTGAATCGGTTTCGATAATTACACAAGCTACCAAGAAAATGTTTGAATTGTGCCGTGAATTGCAACTTATTAATGTTGATGTGATATAATCGGCTTTGAATTTTCTTCGGTGATTTATTGAACGATTAAATATGATGCGAGTTTTTGAGTTATTGTGAAAGTTTAATGTTAGAAGGTGTCAGGTTAAGTGCGCATGAGAGGAAAACTGATGGATCTTTTGGTCAATTTTTTGATCGATCGTGTTGGATGAAAGATTTTAAGGTGATTTATATTATTAACTTTGGGACCTTTTGCAGAAAGAGAGTTTTTAACGTTTTTATGTTTCAAATTGCATAATGTAATTTTTAAATTTATGAACTGTCAAGCTTTCGAATTTTTTAATTTTTTAATTTCCAGTTTCATGAATTTACAAATTTACAAACTCACAAATTTAAAATATATAAATTCACAAAGTTACAAAATTAATTTCTTCCAATTTTTCAAATTTAGAAATTATGGAAACTTTTTATTTTCCTATATTATAAATTCTTGAATTAAAAAATGTGGGAATTTTTGTTATACAAATTTTAAAATTCAGTTTAGGAATTTGTCAGTATTTTTGCGATCCTCCGTGAATTAATAATCATGAAAGTAAAATGCTCGATTAAAACGGTATCTTCTTCACCGAATTTAACTGTACACGACAAATTACTGCGTTGTAATCGTTCGGATGATACGCTTATTCTGAATAATTATTTTGAACGAAAAAAAAAACAGATGGTAGAAACAAACTGGACAGGAACCAAATGAATAAAGGAGAAGCAGAAAAGGAAATTGAGTGAGAAATTCGGTGAGAGTCTCCGAGGGATACGATGATAATTGAGTTAATGAACTGAGTGCATTTAACGAAGCCATTCCTAAGATACCCACTGATGCCAGTTCAATAAATAACGCCGCACAATCGATCCAACGTGTTGTGTCGGTAATGCAATTTGAATATCTTTATATTTAAATATTCTTCTGACGGTAACATAAAGTACTGGCAAGATAATATCGTTACCAAGATAATTGAACAATCAATAAAGGAATTAGCGTGAAAGGAACTTTTATAAAATTCATGAAAAATTGTTCGGTGATTTCTTTTATTGTGTTCGAGTCTGCGCGAGTCCGCCATGTTTTTCGATTTAGGTTATGTAATTTTTTATTTTACATTTTGTCGTAAATAAAATGTTCTAATTGTTTTTATGCTTCTATTGCAAGTGGAGTCTTTTATTGTATTTGATGAAGGATAGATTATGTTTGTCTGTGGAAGGATAAATTAATTATACATAATTAATTTGAATTTAATAAAGAGGTTGGTGGAAATAAATAAGAGTTTCATGGAGGTAATTGTACACTTTAGAATTTACTTATAATTTTTGATCTTTGACTTCTTGAAAATTTGTGCAATAAATTTGAGAAACTGTAATTCAGAATTTTTAATTCTGAAAAATTTCAGAACTTGTAAATCTAAGAAATTGCAAATTTATAAATTTGAACGTCTGATTTCAAAATTTGGAAACTTGTAAATTACAAAATTCGATATTTTAGTATTACAAATTTTTAAGTCTAACAGTTTGAAGATAAACGCAACTTAAAAATGTATACATTTGAAGCTTGAAACATTGTAACTTTAACAATGTAACAATTTGCAACCATAAATACTCGAAACTTTCCAAATTACATTAATTCTGGCCACCCAAAAAAGCACACCAAAGAAAAAAAATTCAAAATTACCAGTTATAATGCGGTTTCTCTTTAAAACATATTTTCAGTGGCTCGATGCCATCTGGATGCTAATTAACACTCGATAATACATTTTTTATGACACGTTCAAAAGATACATTCCTTTGGAACATGATTAAACCTTGTTTATCTTGACGGAGCGACGTTCGAACGCCGAACGACTTGATAGACATTGAAATTGCGATCGGTACAATTTACAATGCGATTTATTTCCGTATAATAAGAGCAGGAGAAATTTCCGGGAGCAATTTTTGAAATCTCCACAGGTAGCCGTTACCAGAGACGTTTTTGGCATCGTAATAGGACCCGCGGCCTGTAATCAAACGCAGCTCGTACTGTGTTTATTGTCAGGTATGAATATATTTTCGTGGGTATAATGCGGTTAGCTAGTTATATTTTTTTCTCGCGGTACCAGCTCCGGGCACTCGTGTGTACTTAGTCAGTTTTTTGCTACAACCACGAAGAAATACCGCAGAGGAGATTACCCTTGGAAGAATACGAAATAATTTTGTATAATTTAATTAACAGAGATTTCTTCTCATTTTCATACCATTCTTAATTCAATCTTATTTTCCTCTACAATTTTATCATTTGGTGATTTTAAGGTTATGTTGCGAATTCACGAATTTCTTCATTTTAAATTATAAAATTTGTCAAGGTACTTTTCTTGAAGATTCCACTGATTTTTATCGAGTTATTCAATTATATTTCATTGTTATTTTTAGTGTGAAGGTATAAGTGTTATAACGCTGCTACGCTTGGTGTTGAGATCGATTATCGATAGTGTCGATGTACGCTCAGAGTACGGACGAAGAATTGTGTTTATTGTGTTTAATAAAAATTTCTGTGCTTTTATTTATTTTATATTCGACTGGTTTCTTAATATTCAATAAAAGTGTTTATTATGTCGATTAAGTGGAGATAGCCATATCGACGATCGTAAATTTTGTACAGGTTATGTCAACACATCTGATAAACGAAGAAGCGGAAATCAGTGATGTTTGTACCACGGAAGAATACAGGATTTTGCAGAAATTACGAGAGAATATTTAATAAGGTTACTATATAAAATTTATAAATCTATATGGTGTATCTATTGTAAACTACGATAAGCGAAGCACGATATGCTTGAGTAAGAATAACGTTTATTTACTTACTTTTTTCTATAGGAAAAAGGTGATGTTTCACATATGAAATTAATGACCAATGGTTGCAGATTATTTTGACAAAGCGATTTTTCAAAAACCAACATACTTGTTTAAGGTTAATAAATCTAAATCTTCAAGTATGTGATAGAGGCAGTGTTGGAGACCGATAATCGATGCAGTAGAATCGATATACGTTCTGAATTTAGGCGGCGATATTCAATCAAAATATATTTTATATACATTTTTTAGTGTTCTACAGAAGTTTTGTTTATTTAAATATTTTATATTATAATTTTTGCAAATCCAGAAAATTTTGTCAATTATAAATAATAGTTTTTTGGGAAGTAATTCTTGCTGAAAAGATTTATAGGTTAAGACAATTTATTAATATAATTAGCATTATATGATTAGTTTCAAATATGTATTTGAATGTTCTGGGTAATTAAGGATTTGGATCTGATTGATATAAATTATTCCTTATAGAAGTGATCATTAATTAATATTGTTAGTTTATTAGTTATGTATAAAAATGTTATTGGAGTAAATATAAAATTTAGATGAATTTGGGTGTTTTAGAATTTTTAGAAATTTGTAAAATTTCTTTTTTGGAGATCTGGAAAATTGACTACTTGGGAATTTTACCATTCCAATCATTGAAAACTTCTAAACATGAAAGTTAGAAAATTTGTGAATTAAGAAATTTGGAAATCTATAATTACAATAATTATTTATTACACACTCAATCCATTAAATATTTTACAAAATTAGTCCAGTTTATTGTTACAATTTTCTTTAACTCATTATCTTCCAGTTAATTAATTATAATAAATTTGTAAAACCGATTACATATGAAATCATTAGCATGGAACCTGTTGATATATTTCGTTGGTATCTTTTATATCATCTTCGAACGATTAACATGCGAATGATAAACCGACAATTCACAGCAGTTATTAGTAATCTTTTCCCATTCTCTGGTAATAATCATTTTATGATACATCGAATATCTTTGGCACCAATTTACAACAAACTCACTGCCGATTTCCTGACTGATTAATTAGTTGAATTTTATTGGCGTCAATACTCCTTTATAACTTCCTCATAATCCACCTGGGAAATAATCGTGAATTTCGTAACTCGTTAAAAGCTGCAGAAACATGTGCGATAATGATATTTCGTTGATTGAGGAGAATGGTTTCTTTTCAGGTGATTAAATATGTAAATTATGTGGAGAGAAATACAGTGGATTAATTAGTAGGTTAATAATTGAACATGTGAGTTGATAAAGAGGTTAATTAATATTTTTTTTTAGATTTTTTAATTACAAATTTTTGTATTTATGAAATTGTCAGTTTTTTTGAAGTTTGAAATTTGGGAACTGGGAATTTGAAATTTTTTCGTTCGATATTTTGGAAATTGCGAAATTAGGAATTTTGATTTTCTGTAATTTTGGAATTTGGGATTTTTGAAAATTTGTAAATTGAGAATTTGGGAATTTTGGAAATTGGTAAATTGAGAATGTGGGAATTTTGGAAATTACGAAATTATTAATAGGGTAACGCTATTTACAATTTAAAAATAAAGAAATCAGAAAATTCGAAAATTTAAATAAACAAATGTTTTAAATTTCCAAATTCTCAAATTCTCAATTTCCAAATCAGTAATCTTTACAACAGTCAAACTACTCTAACATACTTGTTAATAAGGTGTTAAAATAAAAACTTGTGTACCATAAAAGATTCCGATATCGAGATATTCCAGTAACGGAAGTGCTTTCCGAAAAAAACACGGTATCAAATCAAGGATAAGTCGATGTACCGTTAACAGTGCGTTCTCCTCATTCAGAATAATCATCGTCAAGAAGGTTTATTAACGGCAATCGTCCATTGATGCACGCGTATACATATCACATGCATATACGTACACGCCTGCGTACGAAAAGTTTGATAAGCCTCCTCGTTGTTTATAGCACTTTCGTTAAATAAACGCGGTGAAATGTTCCGGAGCATTTGCTCGTAACTGTACTTGATTATCGTGGACCTGAAAATTCCACGGATAATTTCTGGAGCGTCTTTAAAAACCCGTACACGAAAATCATCCTCGTCACGTGAATGGCAATCACCGATCGGTAATCAACTATGCGAAAATACCACTCTCGCAATCGGAATTCAAACTGGATCGAGATTCAAGGTGCAGTTGTAATAAGTAACCCACCCACGGCCATTTTGAACGCCATCTTATCAATGATAGTCCTTCAGCATGTTGTTTTAACACTGTATTTACAAAAGACAGTTACGTTAATATTCGAGCACAGTACTATGTATTTTGCATAAAAGAACTAATTGGTTGGGGAAGCACATTAACTATACCAACAATATATTTAAGTATAAATTAACAATAAAAGTATAAATATTATTACATTGTTTTGCGCCATGTGTACTCTACCGCGTATTTCTATACGTCCCGTATATCGATCTTGCGTCGACTGTCGATCTCTGTCCGAACATCTCCGGATACTGCCGACCCTTTCCGAAGCTATCCATACACTTCGCGACCCTATATTTCAACGAGTTAATTTGGATACATACCGTTTAGAATTTCATAAGTCTATTCTTTTATCCAATTATTTATCATTTAAAACGTTAACCTCTAATTTATATACATATGTTCTTTTCGACCGCATTTTTACATTTCGACAGGTAGACGTCTATTTGCATGTGGGACGTATTGCGTGATTATCCGAACAGCGCCGAAGAGAAACGAAGTTATCCGATTTATACGTACCCTTCTTTATGCTTCACTTTACGCAGCGTTTACATTGTTTATGACTTAGATGACAATGAAAAATGGCTTAGATGGCGTACTTAAATGTCGCCATTGTTACTCGTATCCCTCTATCGGATGGTGTACAGATATTAATATTCGCAATCGTCATTTAGCTCTGTGAGGTGGTTGCAGGACAAACTGAGCTCTTTTAGCCTGTCTGCACATGGTATTTCGAATAAAATCAGATATGGGGTAACTGTACATAATATGGAATAGCGTTTAATAAAGAACGCTGCAATGTGACGGTGAATAAGTAAATCAGTGACCATTAAAAGTATTTCGTTATAAACGAAAAACAATCGTGTTAACGTTCGAGCTTCAGTCGACAATGTGTCGTCGAACGCGAAGCATTGTGTTTCGTGTTTGAAAGTTTCTAGAAGGCAAGTGAAATAGTTAATTTTTTGACGAAGGTAAGTTATAAAATATTATTTCTGCGTGATTTATTGTTAAACGTGTTCACTTTTGAACATACAAAAGCAATTTACCGTTAAATTTATTTTCTTGAGATAATTAGTATTTTCCCGGCGAAATGCATGGGGTCGCAATATGAAACATGTGGAGTGTACGTAATGTGGAGTGTGCTCCATATCGGGTACAGGTTCCTTATTAATATTATATAGTATTATAATTTGTGTTTTTATCATTCGAAGTATATTATGGCGATAATAATCGAAAAAATGGATCCAATTAATGTGTGGATAACGATATGCAAAATATATAAAATAAATTTGTAAAAAGTGGAAGACATCCGATTTTTGTATTTTGATAGATATTAATTTTTTATCAAACATCACTTTTTGTGTAGATACATATATTTACTTGTATATGTATATTTATATTTTATTAATTTTCTTCATTTTTTACATATTAAACAATCGAAACGTTATTTTGATAAGATTAAGAAGTAAAAGTTGTAACTCAGAAAATTCCAGAAGTTGTTTCAGTGAATCGTTAAATAGTGTACCGAAAGTAGTGAGAGGTTAGAAATAGGATCGGTACGGCGTAAGTAGTAAATGTCAATAATAAACGCGCACAAATATAATAGTCACTATTATGTACAGTATAGATATAACAGTTATATTTTGATATAAGTATTTTATAACGTCAGTAGTTCTGTGAAATGTTTGAAAGTGATTAGTAGTATTTATTGCAATTTTTATACTTTCTAAAAACATGTATTTGACAATTTACCATTTATATGATTATTCTTTCACATTTTGCAAGTTTAAATATTTCTGTGCTAATTTTACTCTTCTATTTGTAAAAAAATTACTGTTTTTTTTTATTTTATATGATGTTTTTTTTGACAACTCTAGGAATCAGTGTGGTGCAGTGTATTATGTGAGATGAATCAGTAAAATAGTAAAATATCTAATAAAATGGCGGAATAAGAAAATAATGGAATATGTAGAAAAAGGCAAAAATGTGAAAATAGAGTAATAGTGAAATATTAAAGTGGTAAAATAGTAAAATGATAAAAACGGTGAAGAACAGCATAGTGAAATAATAAAATGGTGGAACTGCATAACAACAGTATAGTAGAATAGTGCAATAGTAAAATTGGTGAATAATAAAGTATTGTGCCATACTTGCTGACTGGTATAAATTCAACTACTATTAATATATAATTTTTATTATCTACTATTATTTATATTACTTCTATCTACTTTTATTATACTATTACTTATTAATAACGAATATCAATTTTTATATTTTCTTTGACAAATTTAATTATTATCAACACATCAATGTAGTCACTACTAACAATAAATATTTATAACAATTTACAGCAAATAGATACAATTTCCAGTGAATACCAATCTGTATATTTTCTTCTTGGATAAATTTAACTACTATCAACACATCAAGTTATTTGCTATGAACATTAAATATTTATGACAATTTATAGCAAACAGATACAATTTACAGTGAATAGCAATTTGTATATTTTCTTTGACAAATGTAAGTACTATCAACACATCAATTTACAGCAAATAGATATAATTTACAGTAAATACCAATTTGTACATATTCTTCTGTAACAAATTTAACTATTACTAATATAAATTTTTTTGTCTACTAGCACTGGAAGTTTACCGCAATTCGCAGCAGTTGGCTGATTTTTCTACGGCGCTTGAACAGATTCGAGCGTTCTCGAAGCCATCACTATCCGAAGTTCTCCGAAAGCGGAAGCCCCGAAGATGTGGGTCACTCGTGGCTCGATAATGGAGGGAATTAACCCGGTAATCACCGCATTCGACTCTTCTCCACCCACAGCGAAAAGGACCCGACTGTTCTCTGCCGCTGCCGGCTGATTTTCACTCTCTAGTAAATTTTTGAAGCTGCCAATTACCGATCTGCAATCGCCATGGCTAACGGGGCTGCATTTCGTGTCTCTACATCCACGACATTTCTACTTCATTTATCATTCGCGTGTACACGCAGATCGATGCAACTTTAATATATCCATTTTCTGGTTTATACTTAAAAATTCCAACCTTTTTGTAACGTTAGTATATAACATACTCTTGAACAGCAATTGCTAGAATTCTGATTGAGTAAATTGCTAGAATGTGGACATTACTATATGGATAATCCCTAGTAACATCACAGTATTTATTATTGTATCATCATAAAATATGACTACAATATTTTTGAAACATCATATCTTTTTTGTTGTGCAGTTAAAAATAAATTGTAAAGGGTATGAATTGCAATATCCATAACGCAGTATATAGAGAGTCAAGATTATATTATCTACTATATTATCTACTATATTATCTATTATATTATCTTTAATTTTAAAGTGGATCGCATAAATACAATTTTAATTTTGTTTCCCGAGGTGATACGCAATTTGTCGATGAAATAAAGCGTTCGCAATCAGGATCCGTTGGGAAGTCCGCGTATCGTGAGAAAGCTACGCGAAAGAAGGATTCACGAACGGAACCAGATGGGGAATCAGAAGACAATGTGGCTATATAGAAAGGGGTATGTCAGGAGAAAAAGAGGAACAGTCGTAATTATCGTAAGAATTATTCGCGCCATCGCATTGTCGGTGCTGCTACCGAAACAGCAGCTGCGCTCCATTGTCGGCTACGTTCTTTACTGCCATTCTTGCATCACTATGTGAATGTACACTCGTGTGTACATGGTTTGATATTTTATATCCGTTTACGTTTATTGATGTTGTACTTGTTAGACACCTTTCCGGTCAGTTATCGAGACACACGTCAGTCAACTCGCACTTTGTATTAAACTCACGGTTAACAGTAGAATTAACTGGTAGTCACAGTTAGAATTAATAGTGTTGTGATGTACTATTATATTAAGGTGATGTAATATTATAATAAGGTATTATATAAGTTATTATATTAAGATACTAGGTACTATTATATGTACTAGGTGTATTTTTGTAGATAAATTTATTGGATAATTATGGAAGACACTTGCGATCAGTTACCAAGACATAATAGTAGTAAATTTTCTTGTGTAGAAGAAATTTATGAATAATATTTATTAAATTGGTAATATTGTAGACATGTTTTAAGTTCTCATAGAAAATATCAGACAATTAATTATTAAATTAGTTGCAAAATTTTATTGAGACAAGTTTAAAAATTAATATAGAATTTCATGATGAATTGATAATCTAATATGTACATTATATTAATATTCAATATATTAACATAAGTCGTAATTATTTATTAATGAGGCATTATTGTTTTATATTTTATATTCATAAGTACTTGATGTTAGCTTCGTAAGTTACTTTTGAAGCTCATCATCACTCACAACCAAAGTTACTTTTAAAAATACATGCACGGAAATAGATCTATTGAAGTTGATTTCTTTATGGATCTTGATTGCTGTATTGAAAACACTTCCTCAGTTACTGAGACACTTATTAATTTAACACTGTTATAAGTATACTATATTAGGTATATTTACTTAGATAAACTAATCTGTTACTAAAGACATTTTACTGGTCAATTACTGAAACAACTACCTCCAGAAAGCATTTATTGATTGGTATCTAGTTCTAGTCTAATTAAAAATCAAGTTTAAGTACTAATTCCAGAAATGAATAAAAACGTGCAATATAAGACAAAATAAAAAATATCTATAAACAGATGCCAGATTAATGTACAAATTCCCCTAGTATTTTTCAAGAGTTAGTTAATATAAAAGAATACTATCGCAACAATTCACATTCCGAATGACATGTCTGTCATTATTCAGTCGACATACAGATGTCACGATGATTCATCTTCTGAAACAACGAAGTTATTCATCTATTATCAAACTTCTTCGTTTCAAAAACGTGTATCGAAAAAACCATGATACAATAACCAGAACCGATGGTAATTAGATGATTCGAAGTCAGAAGAGTACGTCGGATAGTACAAGACTTCCGTTTCGAGATCAAGTAGGGTTCGCCCGACTCGAAGCAAAATGGCGGACCGCATAATCACGGAACAAAATGTCTTCGCTTTGTTTTGTCACACAAATTACAAATTTCTCTCCAAGCGTCTCGTTCGAGTAATTCAGTCGCTCTTCGCAGCGTTTCACCGTGATTTTCCGATGCGGTAGGAGCTCGCAACAAAGTACCACCTTTTCATCCCACCGGATACAGAACAGCTTATGCCCACGAATGTTGCGCTTCGGTGTCGACGTAGACGATCGTTCGGGATCTATCCACGATTCGCTGCGCTTAGAATTATCGTAATAGACCCATTTTCGTCCCCCAGTTTCGATTCGCCACAAAATCTCTTCAGGAGACGTCCACCATGATGCGATCAGTTAACGCGACTCCCACTTTCTGCGCCTCTCGCCGTAAGTAATCGATTGGGAACGGTGTTTTTAGACTCTTATTACCGCTGTTCGGTTTTTATCCACTTGTATTACATTTATAACATTCATACAAGTACAATGTATTTCGAAGCTAATGTTCGTTTATAATAGAAAATCGTCCAAAACAACAACTATAACTGACAATTATTTTGCTTATTGATGTAACTGGAAAATTTGTATAAAACAAAAGTCCTGAAAGTGAAACGCGATAGAATGTTAATAGAGTAGGTCTGAACGAGTGCGATGAAATAGAATGCAAATGCAATTCTAGTATTCTGCATAATTTACACGGTCGATAATCTATAGCCGATCGCATCCGGTTTACTGTTTCTCCGCCGTGAATTTCACAGGACGGTAATCCGATTTGAATTTGAGAAATAGAACGCCTTAATCGGTAAATCCTTTGTCACTTCCAAGTGAAACATCTGTCATCCGCGTTTCAAGGAAACGTTTTATTCCTTAGGTACATAATGAACAGCGTGTTTCATATTCTTTCAAGACTTCCCGGTCGTTTTCATTATCTTTGTACAAAAGAATTTAATCGTTTCCTTTTGTTGCCTCGAGATCATTTTGTTACCGTTAGAAGAAAATATACTGCTGTAGTTCGTAAAATTTCCGATTTCATGAATGACAATATTCGCATTAATAAAAGTTGGTTATTTTACAGTACACACTCGAAGAACCGCGATAGTTGTGCCAAGAAAAAGAGGGATAAATTGGAAAACCGATTTGCAGTAAAAAAGAGGAAAAAGTTTGAGCAAACAAATGGGGGACAACGAGGAGTTTCAGGAGCTAATTACCACGGCGGATGATCGGTTCGTAACAAATTAAGTTAACGCGTGATACGGCGACTGTGAGGAGCCGATGAATTTCGCGATGCGTGAGAGTACGTGGTGCACGGCGAGCGTTTTTTGCACGGAATAACCAAAGGGGAAGACGAATCGTAATTACGAAAATCAACCGTGACGGAGCAGCTGCTGCCTCATTCGATTAATTGTCGTGCAAGATCCTCGAGGCTGTTCGAGACTGGCCGATGCCACGGTTCCTTACCTGACATTTGATCTTCACGAGGCAACCGTGTAACGTTGCCCGTTCATTGTTTGCTCGACCTGTGGAAATTAGTTATCCCTTAAACAATCAGCTTAATTTGGGTACATGGGAAATATCTGTTGTTGGTATTCGATGTTATCTGTTATCTAAGGTGTTTTCTTTTTCTTTTTTTTAATAGAACGAAGAAAAATTATTTTAGTAGACTATTATAGTATTATTTTACTATTTTACAAGGATAGTATTCCACTATTTTGATGTCTTGTCATTATACTATTCTAGGCTTCTATTACTTTAGTATTTTACTGTTCTACTTTTCTATTACTTTGTTATTCTACTATTCTGCAATTTTACTGTTCTACTAATCTACAATTCTACTATTCAATAAGTTTACAATTCTACTATATTACATTTTTACTATTCTACTATTCCACTATTCTCCAATTTCACTATACTACATTCTTACTCTTCTATAATTCCACTATTCAACAATTCTACTATTCTACTATTGTATAATTCTATTATTCTAAAATTGTACTATTCTATTGTTCTACCATTCTATAATTCTACGATTCTACTATTCTACAATACTACAATTGTACTATCTTACTATTTTACAATTCCACAAATCTACTATTCTACTATTTTACAATTCCACTATTCTACTATTTTACAATTCTACATTGCTACAATTCCACAAATCTACTATTTTACAATTCCACAATTCTTCTATTCTACTATTTTACAATTCCACTATTCTACTGTTCTACTATTTTACAATTCTACATTTCTACAATTACACAAATCTACTATTCTACTATTTTACAATTTCACAATTCTTCTATTCTACTATTTCACAATTCTACATTTCTACAATTCCACAAGTCTACTATTCTACTATTTTACAATTCCACTATTCTACCATTTTACAATTCTACATTTCTACAATTCCACAATTCTGTTATTCTACTATTTTATAATTCTGCAATTAAACAATTCTACTATTCTATAACTATACTATTCTACTATTTTGAAATTCTGCAATAGTACTACTTTACAATTTCACAATTCTACAATTTCTAGTTCTTTTTACATTCTAATATTTTACAGTTCTGCAATTGTACTATTTTACTATTTTAAATTTTTTAACTTCACAATGTCACAAATCTACTATTCTATAATTCTATTATTCTAAAATTCTATTATTCTGTGGTTCTACCATTGTATAATTCTAAGATTTGACTATACTAAATTTGTACTACTGCAACGTTTTACAATTTTACAATTGTGCTATTTTACTATCTTACCATTTTACAATTCTGCAATTAAACAATTCTACTATTCTACAACTATACTATTCTACTATTTTACAATTCTACAATTCCACAAATTTACTATTCCACAGTTGTACTATTTTACTATTTTACAATTCTAGAATTCCACAATTCTACTATTCTACCATTTTACAATATTACAATTCCATAATTCTACTATTCTACTGTTTTACTATTTTACAATACTACAATTCCATAATTCTACTATTTTACAATTCTACTATTCTGCTATTTTACAATTCTACAATTCCACAAATCTACAATTCCACAATTCTACTATTCTACCATTTTACAATACTACAATTCCATAATTCTACTATTTTACAATTCTACTATTCTGCTATTTTACAATTCTACAATTCCACAAATCTACAATTCCACAATTCTACTATTCTACCATTTTACAATACTACAATTCCATAATTCTACTATTCTACTGTTTTACTATTTTACAATTCTACAATTCCACAATTCTACTATTCCACAATTCGATTATTCTACTATTTTATTGGTCTTTTTTGCCATTTCACTATTGTAATATTTTACTATTTTAATCTTCTTTAATTTCTTTACTATTGCACCATTTTGTGAACTTTATCATTCTGCTATTTTACTACCGAACTATCGAATATGCGAGCTGTTTACTATTTTACCATTTTACCTTTCGCGATTTCATTATTCATCATTCTACAATTATACTATTTAACCCAGAATTGACTACAATGTTAATATTTTATCAATTCAATATTTTACTCATTTCTTACCTTACCATCGTACTATTTGACTTTTCAATTTTATCATTCACACAATATTAATTATTTAATATTATTTTATTTCTGAAGCAATCTTGACATATTAAATTCCTCAAATAATCTCTATAGTGGTTACGTAAACGAACAACCCACTCAAGTATGAATTAAAAACCCATTAAAACGATCACAATGAACAACAAAATTATTTATCAACCATCAATTTCTCTTCGATTCACTTCGTTTATCAATCACCCCGGAGATAATTACAAAATCATTAAAATAATCGGCGCGATCAACAAAGTTATTTGCCAATTTTCAATTTCTCTTCGATTCACTGTATTTATCAATCACCGCACAAAGGACAGCGAAGTGAAAGAGTTAATGGATCTCTGATTCTTCCTCTGTCCGGATTGAAACGTACAAACGTGTTCGTCCACGTTTATGGAACGGAACGAATTTCGCTCGTTTGAACCCGTTTGTCAGTAATCTGGCAAAAAACCATGGTCCAGGCGAAAACGTTAATTTATTAACGATTTATTCGGCCGTTATGAATCTTCGCGAACGAAATTCAGGATGAGGAAAAGGAGGTCGTTCTCTGCCACTCGGACGCGTTTCTTATCTTTTTTTTATTTTATTATGTCCTCGGTAATCCGGCTGCAATTAAAATCGATAAACCACGATCGATGGAAAGATAATTATATCCGGCAATATAATTAACGCGTCCGCTTTTAACAAGGTTGCGAACAGTTCGATAAAATATTCCCGTTTTTGGAATATTCCGATATATCTGCAATGTCGCTTCGAGGATTAAATAAATGTCATTTCGGTGAAATTTCCGGGGTAATGTATGTCTATCGTTAACCCGTTTCGAACGTTTTGCAAATTATTGGACGCACCGAATTTGGTGAAAGCAATATACTCGCGGACGCTTTGGGCTGATAATCGTATATGCGTTTTTAACTTATATGGAAAATGTAGACACTTTTTGATCAATGCTGCACTTTTTGTCGGGATGCCTGCTATATTTTTTGACGTTGAAAGTGTTTTTCACATATATGGTTAATGTTGCAATTTTGTCATAAGTTATATTATAACGCAGAAACGTATCCGTGAGCTACGCTGAGACGCATGCGCGAACACAAGGCAGAAAAATATTATATGTGTACTCTTACAATGATAGTTCAGTAAAACTTATTAAGGGACACTTTTTAAGGGATACGTAAAAACTAATTACGTCGTCGTTGTGGGTGCGCCGGCTACTTTTTCTTTGATTACTTTCTTTGTAAAAATTTACTGCGCATGTCTATCTCTTACGGTTTAGGACTGCGCAGGAGGTCAAGGTTTTCACGAGATAATCGCGGATCCTGGCCAACAAATTTTCGAACGAATCAAAATTGCTCCAATTTAAAAACTAATTACGTCATCATTAAGAGTGGTCCATTTGACTTTTCTCGGTTAAGCCTCTTTGTAAAAAATTTACTGCGCATGTCTATCTCTTACGGTTTAGGACTGCGCAGGGGGTCAAGGTTTTCACGAGATAATCGCGGATCCTGGCCAACAAATTTTCGGACGAATCAAAATTGCTCCGATTTAAAAACTAATTACGTCATCATTAAGAGTGCCTCATTTGACCTTTCTTCGTAGAGGTTCTTTGTAAAAAATGTACTGCGCATGTCTATCTGTTACGGTTTAGGACTGCGCAAGGGTCAAAGTTTCCATAAGATAATGGCGGATCCTGCGCAACAAATTTTCCAACGAATCAAATTGATGCATTTTTAGAACGATGGAATTGGAGCTTGTGATGGTGGGCAAATTTATATTTTAACTGATTAATTCCCCGTGTATAGCACGGGGCATTCCGCTATTTAGTATTTTTAGTGGCAAAATGTTTAATATTTGTTGACGGTGAAATATTGTTTTTTGCATATATGGAAAATGTCGAAATTTTGTGATAAGTTATATTTTTAGTGGCAAATTTTTAATACTTGTTGACGGTGAAGTGTTGTTTTGTGCATGTACAGAAAATGTAGAAATTTTGTGAGAAATAATTTTATATATTTTATACAAAATGTAGAAATCTTGCAATAAATAATATTATATTTTTTGTGGTAAAATGTGTAATACTTTTTACTATTTTACTATTGAAGTGTCGTTTTGCACATCTATGGAAAATGTAGAAATTTTGTGAGAAATAATTTTATGTTACTTATACAAAATGTAGAAATTTTGCAATAAATAATATTATATTTTTTGTGGTAAAATGTGTAATACTTTTTACTATTTTACTATTGAAGTGTCGTTTTGCACATCTATGGAAAATGTAGAAATTTTGTGAGAAATAATTTTATATATTTTATACAAAATGTAGAAATCTTGCAATAAATAATATTATATTTTTTGTGGTAAAATGTGTAATACTTTTTACTATTTTACTATTGAAGTGTCGTTTTGCACATCTATGGAAAATGTAGAAATTTTGTGAGAAATAATTTTATGTTACTTATACAAAATGTAGAAATTTTGCAATAAATAATATTATATTTTTTGTGGTAAAATGTGTAATACTTTTTACTATTTTACTATTGAAGTGTCGTTTTGCACATCTATGGAAAATGTAGAAATTTTGTGAGAAATAATTTTATATATTTTATACAAAATGTAGAAATCTTGCAATAAATAATATTATATTTTTTGTGGTAAAATGTGTAATACTTTTTACTATTTTACTATTGAAGTGTCGTTTTGCACATCTATGGAAAATGTAGAAATTTTGTGAGAAATAATTTTATGTTACTTATACAAAATGTAGAAATCTTGCAATAAATAATATTATATTTTTTGTGGTAAAATGTGTAATACTTTTTACTATTTTACTATTGAAGTGTTGTTTTGCACATCTATGGAAAATGTAGAAATTTTGTGAGAAATAATTTTATATTGTTTATGTCAAAATGTGTCCATATTTGTTGACCTTGAAGTATTTTGTACATGTATGAAAATATAGAAAAAATTTCCAAGTTACAAAATTAAAATTTTTCAAATTTTCAAGTTACTAAGTTACCAAATTCGAAAATTTCCAAAATTCTACATTTCTAAATTAAAAATTAAAATTTTTCCGAAAACCTACGTCCCCCACTTTTCTAACTTGGATTCTTCAAATTTTCAAATTGTCAACTTACCAAACCCCAAATTTCGAAATTTACCAAACTATGACCTCAAATCCCAAATCCCCAAATTTTCCCAAGTCCAAATTCTTAAATTCAAAAAGCGTTTGTCACTAACAAGTGTACAACTCAGTTTCTCCATACCACGTGTGTCACGTGACGGCCGCCATTTTACCTCTGCCACAAGTAAATCGGTAAAAAAAGAACCATATTCCGCCCCCAATACGTCCATACAGAAATTAACAAGATCGGAAAGATTTATTCGTGCAAACGGTTTCTCAGTTTCGGTGAAACGTCCGAGAGAGCCGGAAATCAGTTGGTGATTCGTGATAAATTTCGAGCAGGTGAAATACACGAGTGAAAAGGCCGCATTTTATTTTTTTACGGGCAACGGACAGAGAGGGCGAAAAAAGTGGTTGCGAACGCCACGAATCGATAGCTGAGAGTGACCGCTAATAATAATTCGACGTTGCCGTTTAATAAGGACGGAATAATTTATAGAGCCAGCGGCTCGTGTCGCGAGAGTCCAGCTAAAATAATTTGTCACGGCGTAACGGGATTCCATCGAATCACTTCCCTTTTTCGCGCGAGCCGGCAGCTGGACAGCAGGATTTCGGCAATTAACTCTTACAACTACTTCATTTTTACAAGTTGTCGATACGGCGATCGGTTAATTACGCAAATTGACCGATTACGAGCGCCGCGCGTGTCGTCACTCGACGTTTTTCGCCGGAAACGACTGGAACCGTTTTGATAGCTTCAATTTCGTTTGCTTCGAGAAACTTCGTGCGTGCCGGACGGCGATTTGTAATTTATATTGCAATTAAATTGTCGTGCTGCTGTAATTCAATATCTGTGGGACAGGATTACGAAGGTAATCAGTTTTTAACGAATGACGCACCGGTTGCGTCGAAGATTTATACATCTTCAGGAATGACGCACCTGTTGCGTTAATGAAATGCGGCCAATACATATTGCTTTCATATATGACGTAACTCGTGCGTCAAGAATCTAGTGACCAACTTTATAAGTGACGCACCAGTTGCGTCGAAGACACGACTACTTTCAAGACTGACGCACCGGTTGCGTCGAAGATTTGGCCATCTTCGTGGATGACGCACCTGTTGCGTTGATGAGTTGCCAATACATATCGCCTTCATAGATGACGCAACACGTGCGTCAAGACTCTAGTGATCATTTTTATAAGTGACGCACCAGTTGCGTCGAAGACACGACTACCTTCAAGACTGACGCACCGGTTGCGTCGAAGACCTGGCCATCGTCGTGGATGACGCACCTGTTGCGTTGATGAGTTGCCAAAACATATCGCCTTCATAGATGACGCAACACGTGCGTCAAGAACCTAGTGACCATCTTTATAAGTGACGCACTAGTTGCGTCCAAGACAGGACCAACTTCATGAATGACGCACCGGTTGCGTCGAAGACTTGGCCATCTTCGTAGATGACGCACCTGTTGCGTTGATGAGTTGCCAATACATATCGTCTTCATAGATGACGCAACACGTGCGTCAAGAATCTGGTGACCATCTTTATAAGTGACGCACTAGTTGCGTCCAAGACAGGACCAACTTCATGAATGACGCACCGGTTGCGTCGAAGACTTGGCCATCTTCGTGGATGACGCACCTGTTGCGTTGATGAGTTGCCAAAACATATTGCCTTCATAGATGACGCAACACGTGCGTCAAGAACCTAGTGACAATCTTTATAAGTGACGTACCAGTTGCGTCGAAGACTTGAGCATCTTCATGAATGACGCGCCGGTTGCGTCGAAGACATGACCATCTTCATGGATGACGCACCTGTTGCGTTGATGGTGTGGTTAATGCTTTTACTATTAATAGACGGCGTTAAGTACGCAGTGAACATAAAAATATGCAAATATGTATCACTTACAAGTATGACGCACTAGTTGCGTCAAATAGTATCTTCATAGATGACACAACACTTGCGTCAACAAACGAATGACCATTTTTACAAATGACGCACTGATTGCGTAAAAGACGTAGTAACTATCTTATCTCAATATGTATGACACATCCATTGCGTCAAGGATCGTAGTAATTATCTTCCTGTATGACGTACTCGTTGCGTCACGAGCGTCGGAAGTATCTTTACGATTCACCCGACGCGTGAAATATATAGTAATCGTCTTTGTGAATGACGCACCAGGTGCGTCAGGAATGTACATACCTTAATGTATGATGCATTCGTTGCGTCAAAAACGTGGAGACCTTCGTGATAGCCATTGGGTGCGTCAAAATCGTAGAGACCTACGTGAGAGTCCGGTTGCTTCCAGATTTGATCGACCTTCACGAACGACGCACCGGTTGCGTCATATCCTTAGTGCGACTATACGCTATTACGGGAATCTTGTGTGTTCCACTATGTGGCACGCGTGGCCACGCTCGACGACCGTCCTCGAAACACCTTTCCCCCGGTGTAAAAGTATCGAAGCGGCAAATTGACGAGCAACCAGCCAAGAAAACCGACGAGTTGGCTTTCGGCGCGTGCCAGCCTCCGCTCGGTGTCCGGTTGCGGGCTTACGCGCCACGCACGCCACACACGGCGTACGCCTGCGCGCGTATATACTCGTCGAGGGCGAGGTATCGCGGTGCACGCTGCAGCCATAAAAGATACAAGTGCAGCAACCTTGTCGATTGAGTTACCAGCAACCTGTGTATATTAATTACACGCTCGAGACGCGCATCGCGTCAGGTTGGTAACGATGTCGTCGACGCCGGATTAGTTACACACCCCTCCTCCGACCGCGGATCATCCAGCTGCGACCAATTGCATGAAACGGCCATCAAAAAGGTGGAGAAGAACGATTATCCTCGTTGTCGAAAAAAGAATTTTGTACAGGTCTTCTCAGAACTGTTATTTATGCCCAAAAACTGTTTCTGCGCTTAACGCGGTTTGAATTTCGCGCCAAAAGTAGTGTATATGGCTTCTGCCGTCTGGAGAGGTTAAATAAATGAATCTGTAGGTACAAGAATGAAATTTTTGAAGAAAACAAGCTTCTGTTCATGAAGATTTGTTAAATAAAATTTGGTAAATATTGCAAATATAACAATTATTTATTGATAGTGTAGCAACACTTGTTTCTTGAAAATACGGATGACTGTGATTAAATTATATTCACCGACATACTTCACATAAACACTGTATTTACACGACAAATAATTTAAAAATAAACAGTACTTATAACCTTTTATATCTTCCCACTATTTATATATTTTAAGGTTATGTTAAGACACAACATTAACATAAGGTTATGTTACGATACATAACCTAAATTACGAAATGATGACTAACCCCTTATAGTACAAATTTTGAACTTTTAATAAGTATACAACAACTACAATATATGAACTAAATATAAAAAAGTACTTACATCAAATAGTTGCAGAAGCAGGAACAATGTAACCACTAAAAATGTTAATCTCACAACTACCGAACACAGATGCAATTAAAAGTTTAAAAAGATGTCTTGCATTGTATTCGATGTTAACAGCAGAAGAAGTTTAATGAAGATCGCCATGATGGCAAGAAAACAGACAATGTACCACGTGTCCTATGCTGATCGCCAAAAACTTCGGTAGGCGTTTCAACTTCTTGCCTCTCTTGCTGTTCGCATCTGATTTCCGGTGTGCGTGCTGCTTTCATTATTCTGACTCGAGCAGTGGGCAGACCCTTTCTAAAATTAACGTTCCACCTTTATTTAGGCAACTCCTGATGCTTATCGGAATCGGATCTCACCCTGCACGTCCCTTTTTCGAATCCTGTTCGATTAATTGCCCGCTCGATGATGAAGGTCGACTGAGATTCGTGATTCGAGGACGATGAACTCGTCTACCGAAGTTCCAATATGTCCTTTTTTGCACACATGTTCGGGAGAAACGTATATTTCTTGGTCACTTATTTTCGAAATACGGTAATCACTATGGACGCGTGATTATTTTTGGGAAATTATACACTGTGTGAATTGGCGCCAAATTCAAATTGTTATTTATATTTTACAGTTTTGTAATGAACATTTGGCGCCAAATTCAAATTGATATTTACACTTTATAATTTTATAATGGACATTCGTTGCCAAATTCAAATTTATATATATACTTTGTAGTTTTGTAATGAACATTCGGCGCCAAATTCAAATTGATATTTACACTTTATAATTTTATAATGGACATTTGTTGCCAAATTCAAATTTATATATATACTTTGTAGTTTTGTAATAAACATTTAGTGCCCAATTCAAATATTTATGGTTTATAGTTTCATAATAAATATTTGGCGCCAAATTCAAATTGCTATTTATAATTTGTAGCTTCGTAATAAATAAATACACTGATGGTAATTTTCGATTAATATTTCAATTCTGCAGTTTCGAAATGACGATTTGGCGCGAAATTTAAATTAGTGTTTTAACTTTGAAGCTTCCTGTTACAAATTTGAACCCATATTTAAAATACTACTCATGCAGCTGTGTAACAAAAGATTGGTGGCAAAATCACATTAATATTTAAACAACGAAGCTTCGTAACTGAAATTTGGCGCGAAATTCAAATGAATGTTTAAGTTTCGAACGTTCCTGATAAAAATTGGCGCGAAATTCAAACTAATATTTATAGCAAAGCCTTGTCATAAATGTTTAGAATTAAATTTGAACCATTTTAACAATCCACCCTATATATTGCCGGTACATAGCATAAATGTGTATGTACATTACCTGAGCTTACTCTGCCGACAATATACATAAACATCTATTAATTTAGTCATGTTTCATTTAGAAAACATCATTTCTCCATCTCCAGCAGCTATTTACAATCAGGTGTATCGTATCGGATGTATTCACCTTGGCTTTGTGTTTCCACTACCACCAACCTGCACCCTTACCAAAGCATAGCAGTACCAACAACAGAGCGGAGAATAAATTGATCGCACTCGAGCTGGAATCGTCGTCGTTGCCAGCTCGTATCATTACTCAACGCGGATTACACGGGCGTAAAGATTTCCGGGCGTAAAAAATGAGGAAGCGACGTTACGAGGCGAGCCGTGTGTGCTCGCACGATGATACGCACCTGTCCCGTCCGCGGGCAGGGACGGCGGACCATTTTCTTCTCCGGTGTGGGGACTAGTAGTTTTACCATTTTTCAATTTGAGAATTTCGACTTGGGAAAATTTGGGAATTTTAGTATTTGGAAATTTAGGGTCGTATTTTGGTAATTTAGGGATTTTGGAATTTGGGGGCTGGTAAGTTGACAATTTGAAAATTTGAAGAATCCAAGTTAGAAAAGTGGGGGACGTAGGTTTTTGGAGAATTTGGAGTCATATTTTGGTAATTTAGGGATTTTGAAATTTGGGGGCTGGTAAGTTGACAATTTGAAAATTTGAAGAATCCAAGTTAGAAAAGTGGGGGACGTAGGTTTTTGGAGAATTTTTAATTTTTAATTTAGAAATGTAGAATTTTGGAAATTTTCGAATTTGGTAACTTAGTAATTTGAAAATTTGGAAAATTCTAATTTTGCAATTTGGATGTTTAAATTTTTTGTAAATTGACAATGTTTACATTCGGTACTCACCAGCTAGAAATTTGGAGATTTAGTAATTTGGACATTTACGAATTTGGAATTTAGAAAATTCAAAATTTCGAATTTCAAATTTTCAAAATTTGATGATTTGCATTTTGAAGCATTGGAAATTCAAGACTTTTTAAATTTAAAAATTCTGAATTTGAAAATTTGGAAATTAATTTTGGGGTAATTTGAGATTTACATTTTTTCAAACTTAGAAATGTAAAAATTTTCGAAATGCAGAATTTTAGTAGTCCAGATATTTAGAAGTTGAAAACTCAAAAATTCAAAAATTCAAAAATTCAAAAATTCGAAAATTCGAAAATTCAAAAATTCAAAAATTCAAAAATGGTCAAATATCTTTCAAATCCCAAAACACAAAAATTCCTCATACACCAAAAAAATAATCCGAAATATAAAATATACCGTGTATGTCCTACAACTAGTGCCGTCCCTGGCCGCAGGTCCAATCACAGCGTCCTAACGAACGCGAGCCAAGAAACCCTTTTTGTGGCCAGTCCCTTTCTGTCTTTCCTCGCGAGCAAGTGCCATGCCGGCTTTCTTTTCACAATCGTGCCGCCAGCAAATTATCCGACAGAGTTCGCGCAGAATTCGCAAGAATCGAACAGGCGGCAATGGCACACCTTCTAATTAGTGGGATTGCATCTTTGCAGCAACCATGTTTTTTCCAGACTGTTATATTTCGAGGCGGCCGATTTACGTGACAACGGGACACGCACCACCTTGGAAATCTGTTCTGGAAAACAGTCTGCCCTTCATTAATCGAAATGGAATAACGCGCGACTTCCGAGTCGCAAACACGGCGATTCGATGCAAATTAGTTGAATTAAGGCGTATGTTAACACACCTTGGTCCGGGTCTTATGAGGTCCATTTTTGGGCTTGAACAGCTTGTACTGCTTTTGTATACACACACCGTGTAAATGATGTCGGATGTTTTGGTTGATTGAAATTTTCAGGACACTCTAATTGAAATTGTTATTTCTGTAACAAGATGTAACGTTTGTAAATAGTAACATAGGACTCAGATTTTACGAGGCTATTTATGAGCCTTGAAGAATTTAAGTAGCGATAAATCGGTTGGTAATTAAAATGACTGCACAGACCAGCCATGAAGTCGAACAGTTTTTGCTAACATAAATTGTTTTTACGAATTTCCGGATAAATCAGCATGGTACATTGTGTTTTATGTTGAAATAAACGAGTATGGTAACAGTACTTTAAGAAATGACTCGTGTTTCAGGTTATAGGATGTATTTTGATGTAATATTCTTATGTGGTATTGTGAAATCTTGTAGTTTCGACGAATACGACTGGTATGCGCATGCGCGTACGCTAATGAAATGATTTACGCATGCGTGTACGGTAACGAGTGATTTACGCATGCGCGTACGCTAACGAGAGCATTACACATGCGCATACTTTAACGAGAGAATTACGCATGCACATATGTTAACGAGTGAATGTCACATCTGTCAACAAATTTCACATTCCTTATTTATAGTATTCGACTGAGATACTTTTTCAATTACTTTAATAGTTCAAAGTGTATGAAGTATATAGAGATTACTAGTGTTATACTTAATTTATAATGGATTTATATATTAATTGTAACTATTCAGAGAGGATAACGCAACAATATTTTATTTCAAATTTGCCCAACTTTGTTTAATAGAGTAAAAAGCTATTCACTTAAATGGAATAATAAATTGTAGAATAGTGTAGTAGTTTAGTAAAATAATGAAATAGTAGAATAATTCAATAGTGAAATAGTTAAAGTAATAAAAATAGTAAAATAGTAGATTACATATTTGTTAACACTGTATAATGAAACGTATACTATCCAACAATACTATATCAATTATCTATTTATGCTAAAACCATTTCATTACAAAGAACGTAACGCATGTTCAATAATCCTAGAGGTACACAGAAGTCATAACCAACGTCCTCTACGAAAAATACTTTACTACTTAATCCACTGTTATTTAACAGTAACAGAATTAACAATGAATCCAGGATATGAAAGAAAATTATCAAGAACATCGAGAATTATACTGCATATTAATCTAGTTTACACATTAAATAAAATAAAATTTAGTACAAGTATAAAAGGATGTTTCTTACGTATAACGAAGATATTTACGAGTGGCATTATATACGCATGCGCGGTTCGATTCGCTGCGCAGAGTCGTCTGCGCATCCGTGCAGTTAATCACAGGGATACAGCTTCTCAACTCGCAATAAGTAAAATAAAATTCTACACAGATATCAGAAAACAATGCTACCCATAGATACCCTTAACGCTTCAAGACTACTGCCTGTAGATCTACACTTACTAAGATGAATCGTAGGTGCTAAGGCAGATGTGCGCGCTGTTATACAATCCCGAGCCACAACAAACGCACGAAATACGTTATCAAAAATCACTCCGATCTGAAACTGCTAATACGCGTGGCAGTGTACATGCGCTGCGCATGCGCGGTTCGATTCGCTGCGCAGAGTCGTCTGCGCATCCGTGCAGTTAATCACAGGGATACAGCTTCTCAACTCGCAATAAGTAAAATAAAATTCTACACAGATATCAGAAAACAACGCTATCCATAGATACTCTTAACGCTTCAAGACTACTGCCTGTAGATCTACACTTACTAAGATGAATCGTAGGTGCTAAGGCAGATGTGCGCGCTGTTATACAATCTCGAGCCACAACAAACGCACGAAATACGTTATCAAAAATCACTCCGATCTGAAACTGCTAATACGCGTGGCAGGGTACATGCGCTGCGCATGCGCGGTTCGATTCGCTGCGCAGAGTCGTCTGCGCATCCGTGCAGTTAATCACAGGGATACAGCTTCTCAACTCGCAATAAGTAAAATAAAATTCTACACAGATATCAGAAAACAGTGCTACCCATAGACACCATTAACGCTTCAAGACTACTGCCTGTAGATCTACACTTACTAAGATGAATCGTAGGTGCTAAGGCAGATGTGCGCGCTGTTATACAATCTCGAGCCAGAACAAACGCACGAAATACGTTATCAAAAATCACTCCGATCTGAAACTGCTAATACGCGTGGCAGTGTACACGCGCCGCGCATGCGCGGTTCGATTCGCTGCGCAGAGGCGTCTGCGCATCCGTGCAGTTAATCACAGGGATACAGCTTCTCAACTCGCAATAAGTAAAATAAAATTCTACACAGATATCAGAAAACAGTGCTACCCATAGACACCATTAACGCTTCAAGACTACTGCCTGTAGATCTACACTTACTAAGATGAATCGTAGGTGCCAAGGCAGATGTGCGCGCTGTTATACAATCCCGAGCCACAACAAACGCACGAAATACGTTATCAAAAATCACTCCGATCTGAAACTGCTAATACGCGTGGCAGTGTACACGCGCCGCGCATGCGCGGTTCGATTCGCTGCGCAGAGGCGTCTGCGCATCCGCGCAGGTAATCACGGGTAATGAATGCGCCCTCGGAAACCAGGAACACAGGGGTATAGCTTTTTATGCCGCAAATTCTTGATTCTTTTTTTTTCTCGAAATCCATTTAGACGCAGACCGTAATAGCGAGTAAACATACAGCGTGGTTAATACGCCTGGTGGATGGAACGCGTATGGCTGCGCGTTGTGCAGTAATTAGAAACGAGGCGAACGCTTGGTAGGCGTAGGCGATAGCGATCGCACACGAGTCAAGACGAGACGCGTCTGTCTGTGCGTGAATATTCAAGCTCCGCTATGCTTCGCAGGATAGCGGTCACCTGCCGCACAGGTGCCCCCTACTCCTTCGCTACCTCGTAATTCAACCTTCAGGGCGATCCTTACCAGCAGTCACTTCCAGGTGTTGAACAGAGAACGTACCCGATTTCCGCTTTATCTCCGCTCTGCCCCTCGCCTTTATCTTTGTCGTTTCATCTCGTCCACGCGTTCGTTTCCACGTGCTTTTTTTTCCGTTCCTCGTCTTTTTCAGCTTCGCTTCACATTAGAATGTCATACACCGGCGTCTGGGACGACATTCTAACGGGAAGCACGCCGATAAAATTCGCTTTCGATAACGCGATTTGACAAACGGGAAACGGACCACGTGACTTTGACTTTCTGCGGCAGGGGTTAGGTTATGCATGATTCAGGGAACTAATTGTTATTGGATAACGATTGCCGTTCAGGGAAGGTGGATACCAAGTAATTGAGAGGTCGCGGGCTGTTATTTGAATGATACACAGGTGTACGGGCAATTTTTAAGATTAAAAGTTCGGATGGAGAGAATTTTATGGCGATGATAGGGACTTGCCTGTAAAGGCTGAATTTTGTTTGGGGAAGAATTAGTGCAAGGGAAGGACCCTCTTAATAGTTGGTTCTGATTTTGCGACATCAAATATTTGCTTTGGAATCTTTCAAATTGTCTAACATATTTATAAATTTTTAAATTCACAACTCACGAGTGTTCAAGTTTAATTAATTACTTTTCTAAATTTCTTAAACTTCAATGACTTCATATCCCAAAATTCCTGAATCCCATAATTCCTAATTCTCAAAGTTTTTAGTTCCTAAATTTCCAAATTTAAATCAGATTTTCAAAATACAAATTTTTTCAGATATCTGACTTTGTCAAGTTCCCAAATTTCTCAAATTCAAAAATTTCCAAATAATCAAATTTCTCGAGTTGGAGATTTATAAGTTTGGAAATTTCCAAATTTTAAATTTCTAATTTCCCTAGGAAAACTTATGGTGCTCCCTAATTTAAAGTAATGAAAATGCTGAACTTCCCTAGGGAAAATAACGGTATAGGTTAGGCTAGGTTAGTTAGAATTTCTAATTTCCCTAGGAAAACCTATGGTGCTCCCTAATTTATAGTGACTTAAAATGATAAACTTCCCTAGAAACAATAGCAGTATAAGTTAGGTTAGGTTAGTTAAAATTTGTAATTTCCCTAGGGAGACCTATGGTGCTCCCTAATTTATAGTGACTTAAAATGATAAACTTCCCTAGAAACAATAGCAGTATAAGTTAGGTTAGGTTAGTTAAAATTTGTAATTTCCCTAGGGAGACCTATGGTGCTCCCTAATTTATAGTGACCTAAAGTGATAAACTTCCCTAGAAATAATAGCAGTATAAGTTAGGTTAGGTTAGTTAAAATTTGTAATTTCCCTAGGTAGACTTATGGTGCTGCCTAATTTACAGTGATGAGAATAATAAACATCCCTAGGGAAAATAGCGGTATAAGTTAGCTTAGTTTAATTTATAAACAATATTTAAAATTATAGTATATTAAAATTACAAAAATATTAGTGACAAATACAAAGATTTAATGCTATTAATGAAACAAAATACTATTTATAATCATAATATTCAACTACCATAGATTTTACTACATAACCTCAATTATATAAAAGTTAGCAGGTAGGTATAAAAATAAAATTTCTAAAATTTCACGTCAAAAATGTCAAATTGGTAGGCCTGGTTTCAACCGGTGAAGGATGAACGTGCAGGGAATAAGCGAATTCCTTTGAAGCACCGACACCATACGGGAAACATCTGTTCGTGCACGTAGTCGCACGTTTTCGCGCAACATCCCGTTCATTGAGCAGCAATGCAACATTTGCGGAGGTTTTCTGCGGTTTGTCGCTGTAATCTGGACCCGATCTCGATGAAACCTGATCTTGACGCTTGTTCACCGTTTTTTCTTTTCTTACCGGGGTCCAAAAAATGTTTGAATCATTCCTTGCGGTCGTGTAAGGATAGCCTGTTGATCGAACTTGCGGCCGGAGCTAATTGAACCTCTTAGAAGCAAAAACAATCAACTTCATTTTTTGCACCTTTCATGAAGTTTCTGATACGTCGTCGGTATATTGGGTAAACCTGTTTACATGTTCTGACGTTTTAACCCTTTTTCCAAGTTAGGGAGGATGCAATGTTGGAGACCATTTAAATGTTCAAATTAAACGTCTTTAATGTATGTAATTATTGTAAGATGTATTTTATCTTATTTTTAATGGTTGTAAGACAAAATCATTTATCTGTTTTCTGAAGTTAAAAGAGTCATCCAAAGAAATCCGATGAATGGTTAAGGATGCGATGCTTGTATTAGGTTATTATAATATAACTTCTTTAAGTTTACTTGGATACATGTGAATGTTTAGTTTATTTGAAAATTTTTCACTTTGACAATTTCTAAATTCTTAGATTTGAAAAGCTGAAGGTATGTAAATTTGAAAATGAAATAATTTCTAATTTTGTAAATTTCTAAATTCCTAAGTCTCTAAATTACTAATCTTACAAATCTGTAAACTTGAAAATTAGTAATTTCTAAATTAAAAAATTTAATGATTTGCAGATTTATAAATTTGAAAATTTGTCATTCATATAATTTCTACGTTTCCAAACTTGATAACTACAAATTTTAAAAATTAAGTTCAGAAATCTAAAAGATCCTGAATTGGGAAAAAAACAAATACAAAAATATTTTCCCTACAAACCACCTTGCAATTAGTAATACTTATCTTACTCTTTAATTAAAAGCATACATTACACGTATCGAAATAATAAAATCCACAAAAAGTTATATCCGTTCCTTATAATTTAACTTTATCAAGATACGAATCTTTAATTGCCACCTTTTTGCACGGAGATGTAAAGCATACGCTCACCCCGAAAGTAAGTTTCGAGAACCCGTCGAAGAATAAAAGAACTCGCTAAAATGATTAAAACAGTACGTTATAGTTGATTAATGAGCGACGATGCGTACACATGTTAACAGCGGGTGGTTTCTTAAACGCGAACGGTTTTTAAAACGTGTACTAATTTTTTGTGCAGCCGAGTTCGTTGGTTGCTGGCGAAAAGTAACGCGGGTGCTGAAGAACAAAGGCGGTAAAAGAGGATTATGAATCCTTCATGCCGGCACCATGCTAATCCTGTCGAGAAAAAGAGTAACTTGACCAGTTAATCCCAAAAACACACGCTAACGGCTGTTTCTTCTGCTTCCACGTTTCTTCCTTTCTTAATATGCATTCTCTTTATTCGTATCAAGAAAATATTTCACGAGAAACGTCCGCCATTTTGTCTTAAGAACTGTTTATTCATTCATATCAAATGTTAACCTATAAGTTGACAGGAATATAATACTTTTAAATATATGTATAATATTTGAATATAATAATATGTAATAATATTTAGATATAATAATAGTATGTAATAATAATATTTAGATATAATAATAATATATAATATTTACGTATAATAATTTGCAATGGTATACCTATATGAAACGTTTATTATATCCAATGTTTCAAAATTTGTCGTTCAATACTTTTATATGCATGGTAGAATACTTTCCAACCTATTCAAATATTAAAATAATTAGAAATAGTTTAGATAAATAATTAGAAAAGTTTAGATTATGTACTCTTACGTTATTGAAAATAAATGTCGGAACTTTGCCTTTTAAAATACGTACCATTTTACACAAGTCTCTTATTTTCATCCAATCATTTATAACTTAAGATATTAACCTGTAATCCATTTATACATTAACCTGTAATCCATTTATACATTAATCTGTAATCCATTAATACGTCCTTTTCGTAATAACCTCAATCATCCTTTTCGTCTGCATTTTTACATTTCGGTAGAAGTCTATTTCCATGTCGAACGTTACGCGATTATCCGAAGAGCGCCGAAGTGCAACGAAGTTATCCGATTTATTACTACCCGTCACGAATGTTATACTCCCTGACTTTATGCGGCGTTTATATTGTTTGCGACTTAGAGGACAGTGAAAAATGATTTAGATGGCGCAGTTAAACGTTGGTATTGTTAATCGAGTTGATTCCCTCTGTCGGGTGTATGTATCGGATAAAAATTGTCGCAATGCGATGAATAGATAGCTCCAGGACCATTACATCTTTCACGTTGGAATTTTTTGTATGGAAACAGTCGTGAGTAAAATGTATGTGCTGTGTAACAAGTACCACGAGTTTGACGAGAAGGTTCATATCCGGCCCGGAGGCGCACGAATCGTTGGAACGGGGAAAGTGAAACGATTTTCAGAAAGGAAACGATGACACTCGTCGAAGAATAAGAGAAGCATGCACGCGTAAAAGTTCCACGCGACAGTTACGTAAGGGTCGAAGGAATACTGGCAATACGGTAATATATTTTTGTGTCACAGGCTACGGTTTCGTAACTCAAAGTCTGGCACGTGGCTCGACAAAGAAAATTGCCGTCCGCCTGTTGCACTTCTCGGCTTCTCTGCAACATTATTAATGCGCTTGTTTGCATAATAAACGTGGAGCGTGTGCGCAAACAATAACAGTTTGCCGTCTGATAGGAAATCGAGTCGCGTATCGAAGCCTTATTTCCCGATGATGAGATCAAGAAATGGCGTGTATCGAAACGTGAGAATTATTTTGATGGGCTTGACTAACGTCTTTAGAAATCGACGACTAATTGTTGGCGACATATGTGTCGCGGTTGTACGCTCACGTGCGACGTATGTAAAATTAAAAATCTATATTTTTAAATTACTTTATTACCGGATGAGCAATATTTTTTCATTTTTAAATATTTTGGATTGCGTGAAATTTTTGCAGATTTTGCAAATTTTTGAAATTTGTAGATTCTTAAATTCCATGCTTTATCATATCATATAATTTTGATATTTTAGAAGCTTTAATTTATCCAAATTTTATATCCTCCAATTATTAAACTTCTAAATTTCTAAATTATGGAATTTTCAAACTTTTGAATCTCCAAATTTCTAAATTCCTAAATTCCCAAATTCCTAAATCCCCAAATCCCCAAATTCCCAAATTTCTAAATTTCCAAATTCCCAAATTCCTAAATTCTTAAATGTTTAAATTCCTAAATTCCCAAATTCCTAAATCCCCAAATTCCCAAATTTCTAAATTCCCAAATCCTAAATTCCTAAATTCCCAAATTCCTTAAATTTTTAAACTCTAAAATTTCCAAATCTTCAAACTCTCAAGTTCCTAAATCCTACAATTCTGAAATTAACAAATCTTCCAATTTTTAGACTTTCAAATTTTCAAATCTCAGAAAAATACGTTCACTAGTGGCAAATCAGGTATCTTCGGATGCATTCGGTACATGTCGGCTAAACATCATATGTGATCTGTGTCAGAAGTGTCAGTGTGCAGATCTATTTTATATTTGGTAACAAAAGTATTATACAGAATGTTATAATAAAAAACCATTTATCTTTTATGACTTCATTTATTTTCTGATTCAGAATCGTCTGGGGACCATAATCATCTCTACCAACAAAGGGGTTAAAGAACACTAATGGCTTCCCCGTGAATCAGAATGCCACACCATCTATCCCCAAACAGCATATCTACAATCAAACGGCTCAAGGGGTGTTCCAACTTCCCCCAATCAAAATTGGGACTCGACTGAAAGGGGAGCTTTCTTAATGGGTGAAGAAGTTGCAGACAAATAATCATTGTACTGAATTGGTCGAAAGGTTCTATCGTTTTTTAAGGCGATATTCGATCACAAATCTTGCAGGTGTAACTGAAATCTTATTATACAACATATTAATTGGTTTTTCAATGTACAAGGAGAATTATCATTGATCAAAATCTTCGTTTAATCGTCGCAGGTAAAAGGGTAAAACATATTCCACGTTAAAAGAAAGAAAAGAAAAAACTCGACAGCTTTACCGTAAATCTGACACCTAGAATATGCCCGTAAACTGTGCCTAACCAGTTACCAGACTAGTGAACATGTTCCACAGGTTCAACAAATAGTAATTCGCAAAAATCGACATTCTGTTCATTTGTACCGCCTCGCAACAAACGACCCACCGTTGGAGTCCGGATGAGGAACGTGAGGACCGATTCGTACACTTACAAATATATTTCCGACGTTTCGGATATGCAACTCTGGACACGATGAACACTACGGAAACAAGCGACAGATCGCCACACAAAAGGATCGAAAGAATTCACTCTGACCTTCTCCAGATTTAGTTCTTATATGCTACACCTCTCAGGTGAGGAGGGTACGTCTGTGAGCCTTGGTACTTGATGACCAACTGGTCCTAGACGTTAGTCTCTGCAAACTTTCTTTATAATTTTTGAACTTGGATAAGAAATGCGAGAACAAGGCTGGCACATTTTGGATACATTCGTTCTGATACGCTCATCCGTGTCAGTAAGTTGGATTCCACAGTACTGCGGTCAAAATATCCTTACCTTACATGATTTTATTAATATTTTGTCATACACGACAAATGCTGAAATATGAGCAGTCTAATAATCACAATCGAAAGCGTACGACCTAGTTCGACGAAGAAAGGTTGAAAAGAGAAAAGTCCCGGTCGTGAAGGGGATTCGTGTTCCTTTAATGGGGGCCAAATTTGATCTGCGACACTTTCTTCCATTCGCATCTGCAGTTAATAATTCTTTGAAAATCACCTGGATATTACGCGTTCCTGATACACGAACGCATGGAAATTTATGCGGTTGCGTGGTACACAGCGATGAGCGTGAAACGTTGCCCCGTTGCCCGCGCCCCTCTCGTCACGGCCCATTAAAGTGCTCGCCGCGCCGATACTGGCGGCGTTTCACGAATTAATATTCCGCGGGCATTTTGTCTTGCTTTCCGTCGAACCGATGTATTTATCGATCCTTTCACCTTGAATCTCCTTCGATTTCTTGATCAGACTGATTCCGGTTTTTCGCTTCGATCCGACAATTTCGTCCGTTGTCTCTTGTATGTTGGGACAGTCCTTGTATATACTCAACGAAATTTCCATAACTGAACACGTATATTTTGCTTATTCTTTATTGTCATTGATTGAGCTTTCGATTATTACTGAAGGAGACCAGTGAAATCAATTCCTATTTCATTTCACTTATTCGGCTTTAATGGTACGTGGGTTTTGTACTCTTTGTATTTTTATTGCCTTGGGTTGAGTTGCGAATTCGAGTGAAACAAGTTTTAAAATTACTGTATTTACAGATTTTCGAATTTAAAAATTTGAATTTCTTATATTTATAAATTTTCTTAAATTCATTAAATTTGTGAAGTTCCTTAAATTCTTAAATTGTTTAGGTTTCTCAAACTTCATTTTCAAATACAGTGTACTAATATATTTACGACTAAATTTAATAAGTAAAGCGATGATTATACATAATATTAGTTTATTATTTAATGTTTTTAATAATAGAGATAGTTGAAGATTATATATATTAAATATAATAGTAATATAATATAGTATAATAGCACTATATATTAATATAATATATTAATAAGATAATACTTTTATCCAATTAAATCTCCCTCCACAATCAGCCATTTAATACACAATAATCTAATACACAACAAAATGGCGTCCAACAAGTAGGCAGCCATAAGAAACGCATATCTTATCCGTTCACATGACAACTTGTCAAACATGTATGATACATACGCATCAATTTACAAATACACAATACCACAATACTTAAACAATACCATTTCATCAATACCAATATTTAAATATTACCAAAATAATCAAACAGTACCCACAATATAAATAACACTAACATTCAAACAATATCAATATATAAATAATAACAGTATTCAAACAATACCAATATATATGTAACACAAATAATTAAAAAAAAGTGCAATAAAAAATCTGCGGATATTCACACCGAAGCGTGCTATAAACCACATTTCAAACACCCAAAAAACCTCAATCAAATATCCGCATAAAAAATCGCCGAGATAATTAAACCGAGATGCTCCATCGACCACCATCATTCACTACCACACGTCCGAACAACGAACCACAAAAAAAGAATGAAAGAAACGAAACAAAATCACTCGGACAACGAAACAGCCGAAGTATAATAATCGATCGGTAACGATGATGGTTTCGCGTAATCGTTCCAGTGGCCCGTATCGCAATTAAAATGGAACGAGTGTACGGTAGAATTACGGAAAGCATAATAGATTTTGATAACAAGCTGCCCCGCCGTTCGGTAGATTTATTATATCGAGGCTCGATCATTGTCGGGGCAAGAAAGGTTGATGGTTAATCGTCGCGTAAGACGATAATTAGGCACACAATAACCGTGGCTAAGTATACAGTGGGTCGTGTTCGTTTTTTCACGACGCTTTAGCGGAGAAAGAATCGCGAACGGTGGCCGGCCGCGATGCTATTTAATTAGTTCGCTTTAACGACACGAAAGTACAGAGAGCAGCGAGAGGACGCTTTGGAAATGCCGGCGAGGCTTAAATCAAGGAAATTGATCAAGACGGGTTGTTTACCGGCCGGGCATTTAGTTTAAATTAGCCGCGGCTCGCTCGCGCCTCGGGGATAAATCGACGAAATCATACACCTCGGTACATTCAATTACCAAACCAGTCCGAGACCCTCCTCCGGCTTTGCCCTTCGCGATACGCGTGGCTTTTCATGTTGGCGACCTTACCAAATCATTCTTCTTTTTCTTCTTTTTCGTCGATGGAATAATAACCTCTTTTCGACTGCACTTTTACATTCCGACCATAGAAGCCTATTCCTACGTCGTGATTATCCGAACAGCGCCGAAGAGAAACGAAGTTATCCGATTTATCACTAATCTTCTTCTTGTCACGAATTTTATGCTCTACTGACTTTACGCAGTGTTTATATTATTTACGAATTAGACGACAGTGAAAAATGATTTAGATGACGTACTTAGGCGTCGCCATTGTTCTTATTCGACTAGAATCCCTCTGTCGGATGGTGTAGTTATTCACATTAATTTTCGGACGTAGTGTCCCTGCGTTTGTTATTTTGCATAAAAGGAGTGTTGTTAATGAGATGGTGAGGAAACATTAACTATATCAAGAATCTATATATTTAAGTATATATATTGATAACAAAAGTATAAATATCATTACATCGTTCACGTCATGTCTATCGCAAATTTCTGTACGTCCCGTATACCGATCTCGCGTCGACTGTCGATCTCTGTTCGAATATCTCCGGACATTGCCGACCGTTCTCGAAGCTATCCGGACACTCCACAATCCTATACAGATATTTAGTAATTTATCTCAATCATAAAACTTACATTTCTTAATGGTTATATTTCCACAATGCAACCCGTATAATCGATTCGTCTGTTTTATAATCTAACGATCTTCGTCACGACGAGAAACAAGATTTATAGTGACACTTCGTGCTTTTATTCCCAGTTCATTTTATTACATTGTTAATTCCCGCATATACTCGTGTAACCAAAAAGTACAGTGCAAAGAACGCAGCTGGATTTCAACTGCATTCAATGTATCCTGTATCACTTTTAAATAGTATCATTCAGTTGAAATAAATGATCCTTAATTCCTGGTTGGTTGTTGAAATGAATTGTCGAATTCCCGTTAAGCGAGTCGTCGATTTTGAGGTAATTTATTGTTGCAAAATGGATTCTTCAATTATTGTCTTGCAATGTGAAACGCATAATTACAGTCATCATATTTTATAATTGAATAAGTTTTTTAAAATTACAGTGATAAGATGGTGTATAAATGACGTGCTAGTTCTAATCAAATGGCAGTGAAATATATGAAAAATATTTTAATATAAATTAAGTCGACAATTGTAATTCATTAATATTAGTAGATAATTCTACTTATATATAATGTTACTAGTAGATATTTTATATATAATATTACTTACGTATAATATTACTAGTAGATACTTTAATAGATAACACTACTTATACAATATTACCTCCTAGTTTACTATCTAAATAAATTTTAAATTTAATAACATGTACCACTCTACATCTCCAACAAAACATAAATTACACCAAAAGCAAGATCTGCATGGTTAAATTTGATTAACAAAAATAAATACGGCAACGTGTTACACGAATCTGGTGTAAGCAAAATGTGGAGCGTTATTCAGATGGAAAGAAAAAAAAGAAAGAAACGATCGACGAATGGTTCACAGGAATTTCATAACGGTGAAGCATAAATGCTTAAAGTTTTAATGGGCACAGTCGAACGACCGTGGCATCCTCCAATCTTTTACGGTCCTGCACAGAGATTTAAAGGGGCGGGCTCCTTCTGCTCGACCGTTCAGGAAGTATCCCGAAGAACAGCTGATCTTTTAGTTAATGGCCCCTCTGCATTCCTTTTTATTAAGAACCTGCAATTCTTGACTTCGAGTTTTCGAACACGTCAGAGAAAATTCTGCTACGCTCTGCTTCTTCACTTTTGTCTAACCTTAGAAATACAGTTACGTTAATATTCGGACACGGTACTACTCCTGCGTTTGTTTTGCATACAAGAAGTGTTAGTAAGGTGGTTGGGGAAACATATATTAACTAAACCAACAATATATTTCAGTATATATTAACAATAAAAGTATAAAGGTGTACTTTACGGCGAATTTCTATACGTCCCGTATATCGATCTCGCATCGACTGTCGATCTCTGACCGAACATCTCCGGACACTGCCGATTCTCCCCGAAGCTGTCCATACACTTCGCGACCCTATACTTCACGAAATAAAGGATACATACCATTTAAAACTTCGCAAGTCTATTCCTTTTTACCGTTATCCAATCATTTACAATTTAAGATGTTAATCTCTAATCCATTTATATACATATGTGCTTTTCGTAATAACCTCTATCATTCTTTTCGACCGTATTTTTACATTTCGACTGTAGAAGTCTATTTCCATGTCGGACATATTGCGTAATTATCCGAAGAGTGCCGTAGAGGAACGAAGTAATCCGATATATCTATGAAGGGTTAAAAAGATTCGCATTGTAGTGCTACAAAATTAGCTTCAGAAATTTATTATAAAAGTGGAAAGAATATCAGTGTTGAAACTATGTATAAGTAGTAACTTCAATTAGTGTTAAATAATTACGCAGATTATTTATTTAATTAAAATGAGAGTTTCATTCATACTCGTTTGATTCTACAACATAACCTAATCAATATTAACAGAAATTTGTATTATACAAATTAGAATTAAGTTACCTTAACTATAATTGAATAACTAAACCGATTATGTATGTGTCAAAATTATACTTCCTAAGTTTGATAGTTACAAATAATTATATCCAATAATTAAAAAGTATATATAATTTTAAGTATAATTAATCAAAGATATACTTTCACTGGCACTTGTTCGGCTGTTGTATTTCAGCATCGAATAATGGTAAAGGAAAGATGATGACCGATCAGGAATATCGTTTGTGAGGCACTTAATATCAGAGTAATTAAAGAAAGATGAGGAGTGAAAGGGTTTCGATGCAATTCACAGAGTGAAATTACACCCTCGTTATCCGTTTACAATTGAACGTTCGAAGGTGTAATCGTCGGAGTGTAAAAATGGTAACCGCTTCAGGGTTAAACGAGGGGTGTAAGAAAAGAGCTGGTACTTCCGTCTGCACTTGGGCCGTTCAAAGGATCCGCAGACTGTGAATGAAGTCGTAAAAGTCCCAGCTCGTTTTCTTCAATGAAGTCGTGTAGAATTGCAAAGATCGACTTGCCACGGTCATTTAGTAAATGCGTAGACAGGTCTTGTATAGCTTGTGTTGCGACGTTCTCCCTCTGCGTATATGTATTGGGTTGACCAAAGATTTTAACGTTTTACAAGGAGATATTTTAAATTTTCAACATTTTTAAATTGCTCAATTTGTAATTTTACATATTTTTAGATTAATAAATTTCTAAATTTCTAATTTTCAAAATTTCTAAATTTCTAAATTCCTAAATTTCTAAACCCTCAAAACTAAAAAATTTCTAAATTCTCACATTCCCAAAAGTCTAAATCTCCAAATTAATAAATCTAAATAAATAGTAAGCCTAAAAAACCAATATGGCGACAGCAGTAGTAGAGGTTTTGTGCGCATGCGCGAACCCAGTAGCGTCTATGTTGCAACACTAAAACGCGCGAAATTAAATACCAGTTAATTAACATTAAAAGTTAGTGATAACACGAATTTATTTCGTGAAGCAGTATATTTCCTTTGCCTAAAGTATCTCATCTTCCGTGTAAACAATTCATATTCTAATCTTAAAGTATTAATACTTGAATTACTATACTCTTCCTCCATTTCCTTTCTGTACCAGACGTGCATGCATCATTGACCATAAACCATAAATTATCTTACCATAAACGTGTCTCCACAGTTCATAGTTTCTGTTCGTTCCGCGAAACATCCGCAGTAACAGAATCATCTCGACGAAGATGTAACGCGTTAAAATTCTCATTTCGAGCGATTAATTTGTCGAGCGGTTGAAGGCAAAGAGCAACCGGGAGCTTTCCCCGGAAGATACGTTCGCGATAAGCCGTGGAAAGAAGGCAGACGGACAAAGAGGTTATTAATGTTGTTTCCATGAGACCGAGAGAGATAGAAGACGAGAGAACGATTACGTAGCCAACTGCACGCATGCGCTTTCAGGTTGCACCTGACCATTCAGTTCTTCTTTTCCAGGCACGAGCATATATCCGTGCCGTTTCGATCGAGGGTTCGTTAATGAGACGCTACCACTCGCTGCCTCGATTTCTAATGAGTGGTTTTCCTGCACCGTTTCAGGGCCAACAGATTGCGATCTGCCGTATATATACGTCGACCTAGATGCATATGTCCCCGTGACCACGTGCCTCTTCGTACGCCACTTAACCTAACCCTCGGAAAAATTGCATCGTTCTTATCCTCATCTAACGTTCGATTTTTTTTTATGGTTATTTATGATACCTCGCTGACGATTATCGGTGTGAAATGTTGGACTTCGGACCAGGGTTATTGCAATTATACGAATATTAATGATATAAGTGGATATTCAACTGGTTTTTTCATGCGTAAGGCGATAGAATGTGGTGAATGTCAACTTTGGGGCAGGTGATGTGTGTAGGAGATTATAGGGATAATTCGATTTTGAGAAATTGGTTGTTGATATTTTCTTGATAAGCGAGATTTAGAAATTTAGAGTATTGCACTTTTGCAGTTGCTAGGTTTATAGATCTAGATTGTTCAATTTTTGTAATTATTTGGTTTATAGATTTAGATTATCAAGTTTTTGTAGTGATCAGGTTTGCAGATTTAGGTTATTAAATTTTGTAAATTATCACATTTGCAGATTTAGGTAATTCAATTTTTTAAATTATTAGATTTACAAGTTTAGATAAGTAAATATTTTGAATTATCAGATATGCAAATTTAGATTAGTAAATATTTTTAATAATCAGATTTACAAAAGATTCTTTGATTTTCAAACTCAATTAAGAAATCTTGAAATAATATCCAAGCTTTTAATTCATCAATTTTCAAACATAGAAACTGGAAACTAGAATGCTTTTCTATGGATAAATTTCTTGCGTTACATGTTTTTAAAATAAGAAATTTAGAGCTATAGAACTATATAATTTTTGGATTTATCAACTCTCAGAATTTAGAAATTTAAAATCTATAAAACTATAAAAATCTATGAAATGTATGAAACCTGTAAAATCAATAACAACTATAAAATCTATAAAATGTACAAAATTTATGAAATCTGTAAAATCCATAAACTTTTTAAAATCTATAAAACAATACAGTCTACCAAACGACCTTTAAATAATTACATCCTTATTTATCCAATAGTATAATCTACCTTCATTTATTTAAAAAGTACATTACAATTGAATCTTATTCGTCCAAACAAAGTAAATATTTTTTTTCGCAGCAAAACATCTAAATTATAATTAAATTTCGTACCAAAATTGTCGAAGATTCGCCGAATCGAGGTTTGTAAACCTCGAGGGATGTTACGTAAACGAAAGGAAACGTAGAAGAAAAGTCAAGCTGTTCAGGGACTTTTAACGATCAACCAGTTCGTTATCCGAATTCAAGAACCATCTCATCCAATTAAGACGTACGAAACACGGTTATAATGGTATTTCTTTTACGGAAAACACAGGCCAATTCACGCCGATGAAAAACTGGTCCTTATTATATGATAACCGGTGCCTTGTACAGTCTTGCCAACGTAAGGTTAACGATTCTTGCGCCCTAAAAAAAAAAACGATGAAACTGTCTGTTCATTTTTGCAGTAGGAAAGCGGATTAAAAATGATGCGATGATCATCGTAAAAACGAAATAAAAGAAACTACAGAGCATAATGTCATATACAAGAACATGATTCTGATCAATATTGATTGCGTTTTATTATACTAACTGATTAGTGCGATTTTACATTTTAATTTAGTGTGATTTTAGATAGTGATTTAATGTGATTTTAGATAGTGATTTTAGATTATGATTTAGTGTGATTTTGGATTGTGACTTCAGATCACTGTGAATTTAGGTTATGAAAGTTTCGGGGTTATATAAACTTGGAAATCTGTAAATTTGGGAATAAAAATTTGAGAGTGAGTACAATTAATTTTGATTGATATACATATGTTTTTGTACTTATCGAACGTTTTTAGGTTTACATGGTCCTATAATTTACGAAATACGAGTAAGCGGGTTCGTCATTTTGTAGCTTGTAAATGTCGATGAGAAATTTGATTAATGGTGATCAATGTTTCATGTGTTTTATCGTATACACGATCCACACTAATTATGATCGAGTAGCTTCTGCGATAGCAGTCGATTCATATAACGGGTGTTTGAAAAAATCAGTAGGTGATTTATCGATTTCTAACAAAATTATATTTTAAAATATAGCTAAGATCTATTTAAGTTTCCTTTAATTATATAGGTTTAATCAAGTTTAATTAGATGAAATGCAATAAATTCACAAATTTTTAAATTCCCAAAAATTCACAAATTTCTGTAGACATACAAAGTTAAAAATTCTCTAGCTCCTCAAAATTTACAAGTTTTCCAATATTCACAAGTAACTTCTGACCTATAATTAAATCTTTTTCAAAAAGTACAACTGTTTACCTTTCTCAAATCTAATCCATGTAGAATAATACCTGATTTATGTCACCGATTACCGAGACCCAATAACACTAAAACTATTCTTCCATTAATGTTTTTCTCGACTTAAATTATTTTTTTCTGTTGATATAATTTAATTTCCTTGCACCTGTCCGCATAGATAGTGATTGAAAGGAGAGCTCGTTAATAACGACCATAAAATTTTGCGCAGGTGAAATCCAGTAGCTAAAGCAAGTAGTGACAAGCACCGTACTGGTAATTTAAATCGAGGGTTTTATAAGCACATACCAAAAATGTAGCGTGTATTAATTCGTTAAACAAAGAACCTTGGTTACGCTGATGTCTTGTTTCGTTTCGCCGTGGCCTCCGTTTCCTTATATAGTCGGCCGTGTTTATGTACAGGACGCATCATATAATTGGGACGAATCGCACTAAAATGTAGACAAAAATTAAATGGAAGAATATGTATTTTTCTACCACTTCATTTCTTTCGTGAACACAATAACGCACTCAGAAAATGCGAATGCACTTTTTAAACGGAATTGCATATTTTTTTCTTGTGTCGATTTGGAGCATTCTGTGTGGAAAAGTTTTAAGATACATTGTTTAAAAAACATTTCAAAAATCTAAAAAACCAACATGGCGGTAGTAGAGGCTTGGTGCGCATGCGCAAACTACTGTTTTGTGCTACAAATAGCGCGTGAAATCTAATACCAGTTAATTATCGTTAAACGGTAGAAATAACACGAATTTATTTCCGTGAAGTACTCTATTTCCATCGTCCAAAGTACCCTTTAGCTTTTGACGAGTTGAACATTTCGTGAAAGATACGCAGTTGCTCATGATGCACGCACTGTAATTATCTATGGTGGTTCTGATGGAACGCATAGAAACACTGTTGTAATGAAGGTGAACGTTGTGCGTGATCGATCGATATATTCGGTCGATCGAGTGGCGTGAACATCGCGAATATTAATGGCGTCGATCGCAAGTTACGCGGAAGCACGTGGTGGTTTTGTATAATAATTCCTGTTATTGAGTGATAATCGTTCAGTCTGGTTTATCTCGGACCTTCGTAATCCTATAAACACCATGGCTACTCGACCTCGATCGTCTCGATTTCCTTCCATGGATTACTTCCAAGATAAATCGCATTTGTCCATTTGTTTCTTGGACACGAAAGAATTAAAGTCCGCAGAGCGCAAATCGCAACCAATTTCGTTACGAAAAACGAAGAAACGTACAAAGTGCTATGTGAAAGAACGTTTGAACATTTTTGATCAAGTAAGTGCATGACTTATCGAAAACATGAGATTAGCTTAACAGAAGGTTAAGGATATTGTAACTTAACCTTTTATGCAGAATGTTAGCGTTGATACGAGTAAAAGAAATGTGCAGTTCCATTTAGAAAGTACATTTGCTTTTTTGGTAGCGTTATTGTGTTCATGTGGAATGAGTTGTAGAAAAGTAGTGATTATGATATCAGGCGGTTACCTTTTGCCTGTCAGTGAATTTGCAATATAAATTGTCCCAGTTACGTGACGCAGCCTGTACTGCGTATGAACGAGTCCCGTTTGCCACCAAAATTCGTTTCGATTTCGCAGCGTACGCATCGTGACCGATCAAGCTTTTTCCGTCCATTGGTTTCAATTAAAAAGGAACAAGTCGCGTCCCTGTCCACAGCACGTGCACGCTCACCTGATTAACCGCTCGAAATCATCGAAGCGGATCTTACGGTCCGACGGTACAGTTGCCAAGATCAACGCCGTTGCCCGACTTTACGCGTACAGCTGATGAGATACAACATGACCGTTTTTGCTACCAATTATGGAATATACTGAGTGACCTGTTTTTAGGGTGATTTAAAAGAGTAATATAAAGTTGGGGATTTGGAATTTTGGGGAATTTGGATATTTGGGAGTGAGAATTTTGGGAATTTGAGTACTTGAAAATTTAGATCTTTGGAAAGAAGGTAATTAGTTCCCAATGAAGTGATAAATAGGGAATTTAGAAATTTCTTATTTGGTAATTGGTCAGTTTGGAAGCTTTAAAATTTGGGATTTGGTAATTATTTAATATAGAAACTTGAAATTTGGTAATTAATAAATTTGGAATTTGGAAATTTAGGAACTTAAAAACTTGAATACATATCTGTAACACAATAATTTGATTACCTATAAAATTTGAATTATATATGTACATATAACAGAATACAAGAATATCATATATTTTTCTGTATCACATTTGCAACAAAATAATTTCATTAATCCAAAATTGCAGTTCACACATATTTAACAAAATACCCAACATAATTTTATAACATAAAATGCAATAATTTTATTAATTCCAAAACACAATATCATAGTGTATAATTTTACAAAATACATGTATAATAAAAGAATGATTAATCCTAAAAGTTGTAAATCTCATCCATAGAAGTACAAAAACTACCTCAGCATAATGCAACAAAGGGATAAATCAAGGACAGCGAACCGAATTTTCTCCTCGAACAAGGAGCAACGATTTAAAAACCGAAGAGATTAAACGATCGGGTTCGATCGTTTCCGAGAAATTCGGCTGGATGAAAGGAAAGTTCTGGCGAATCGGCGGATTCGACCGTTATACGGAGTTGCACGTATTAAGTGTAAGCACACACAGGCAGAGAAGGAGACAAAACAGCCGTGTGTTTTCGAGTGGGTCTGCTTGCCAGATGACACCGACCACTCTCGATCCAACGAAACGTCGGCACACTGCCCCCGGAGCCCCTGGCCCCCTGCCCCCTGTGCACGCGCGCGACATACGGGCCCTGGAATAGGACCCACCTCCTCTTCTACCTTCTCCTCCACGCCTCTCCCTCTTTCTGGCGTGTGCCCATCGCGTGCCTTCCAAATCGTTCTTCCGTCAACCGTACGATCCTCTTCTTCCGGGATTTTCCAACCGTTCCTTTTTAACCTCGCTACCTGTTGGGTTAGAGAACTCGTGAAATTATAGGGGAGTCGAAAGGTAAATATTGTAAATGATATTGGCATATTGTACTTCTTGTACTTGATGAACTTAGGGTATTTAGTGTACTTGGTGAACTTAGTACTCAGTGTGCTTATTGTGTTTAGTGTACTTCATCTACTTAGTGTATTTAATGTACATAGCGTACTCAGTATTTAATGCATTTGGGGTAGTTAGTTAACGTATTTAATGTACTGAATGTACTTAGTATATTTAGTGTACGTAGTGTATATAAATGTACTTAGTGTGCTTAGGGTATTTAATATACTTAGTATACTTAGTGTGCTTAATATGTTTAGTGTACTTCATCTACTTAATGTATTTCATGTACATAGCGTACTCAGTGTAGTTAATGTATTTGACGTACTTAGTTAACGTATTTAATGTACTGAATCTACTTAGTATACTTAGTGAACCTAGTGTACTTGAATGTACTTAGTGTATTTAACATACTTGGTGTACTTAGTATACTCAGTGTGCTTATTGTGTTTAGTGTACGTAAGCTGCTTAGTGTATTTACTGTACTTAGCGTACTCAGTGTATTTAATGTATTTAGCGTACTTAATGTACTGAATGTATGAGTGTACCTAGGGTACTTAAATATACTTAGTGTACCTGATGTATTGAATGTATTTAATGAATAAGTATTTATAAACTGAATGTATTGGTAAAGTGAAAGTTGCAGATTAACTAGTTGTAAAATTTCTGAATTCACAGATTTGGAAGTGATGCTTCCAAAGATTTGGAAGTTTGAAAATTTTTGTTACCAAATTGTAAAATTTATGGATCTTCAAATTTTGAAATATTTAAATCTATAAATTTATAATTAGTTAAGTTGTAAAACCGTAATGTACAAAATAAAAAATTTTTAAATTTGATAGAATTCTTCTTTAACAAATCCACAAATACCTTTCGTATTTTTTAAATTGACTACTTATAACGCATTCTCGTAAAATGCATCCCTCTACCAAAAGATTTGAAGACATTCCAGTATATGTACATATATTGGAATATATAGAAGGAACAAGAGAAGAGGAGCTAACCGTTCTTTCCACCTGGAATTTTATTCCACAAGCTCAGATCGCTAAAGAATATTTCTGTTAACGTTGATTAAAGAACAGGTGTGAAATGTTTGGCCGAGTCTCACGGGTTTACGAGCGGATACAAATCATCCTCCGCAGTACGAGCCTGCAGCCGTTTGACCCTGACGTTGCGAACAGGTTCGGCCCTATCAACTTTGTCGCCCTGTGCAATTTAACCTGATCCACAATCCTACATTTCTTAATTTTTAATATTTAAAGTTTTCAAGTTTTTAAAATTTTAGCAAATTTTCAAGTTTACAATATTTTCAATTTGACATGTTATCATATGTGATAACTTTTAATTGTTAAAGTTTCTAGATTCTCAAGATTATAATTACACATATTTTTAATTTTTAAATTTTTGTATTTGCAAATATCAAATCTCCCAAATTTAAAGTTCCAAATTTTCAAATGTTTGAATTTCCATATTTCCAAATTCCAAATTTTATACTCTTCAAAATTCCAAATTTCCAAATTTTGTAAATGTCTCTGTTACATTATCGATATCGCCAGCCCTAGTTACGAACGGCACTAAATGTGGTTCGATATCGCGGAATAAGGAGACGATTAAACGTTTCTACAACTCGCGGGCAGCCATAAAGCGGCTAATGAATAATTTCCGAGGTGGGAAAGCGATTACGTCGCTCACAGGAGCAATTGCGACGACAGCTTTATTTCCCTTGTGCTTATACGCCTGCGGCCAATAAAAAAAGATGGAGACTTCTGACATTATTCACCTTGCATACTTTAAAATTTTTACCGTTACATATATTTAGTTTCTAATAATTAAAAAATAAAATGAAACACAACTATTATTATACAAATAAAATATTTAAAAAATTAAACGCTTTCAAATTATTTAATTTCTAAGTTTTTAAAATCACAATTGTCAAACCATTGAATTTCATAAATTCCCTAGATTTCCTTAGTCCCTCACATACTTCAAATACCTCATATTTTGCAAACCCTTTAAATTCCCCAAATTTCCTGAATCCGAATAGACTTAAAATTCCCCATAAATTTCTTAAAACCCTCACAATCTCAAAATTCCCCAAAATTTACTAAATCCCTCACAGTCTTAGAATTCCCTATATTTCTCAAGTCCCTCACATTCATCAAATTTCCTAAATTTTCAAAAACCCTCACAATCTCCAAATTCCCCCAAATTTCCTAAATCCCTCACTGTCTTAGAATTCCCTATATTTCTCAAGTCCCTCACATTCATCAAATTTCCTAAATTTTCAAAAACCCTCACAATCTCAAAATTCCCCCAAATTTCCTAAATCCCTCACTGTCTTAGAATTCCCTATATTTCTCAAGTCCCTCACATTCATCAAATTCCCTAAATTTTCAAAAACCCTCACAATCTCAAAATTCCCCCAAATTTCCTAAAACCCTCACAGTCTTAGAATTCCCTATATTTCTCAAATCCCTCACATTCTTCAAATTCCCTAAATTTTCAAAAACCCTCACAATCTCAAAATTCCCCAAAATTTACTAAATCCCTCACAGTCTTAGAATTCCCTATATTTCTCAAATCCCTCACATTCTTCAAATTCCCTAAATTTCCTAAATCCCTCACATTCTTCAAATCACGCAAATTCCCTAAATTCTCCCAAATACTCCCAATACCCAAATGACCGAGTGGAAGGTATAATTAAAATCAAAATGGCCGAATCCACCGCTTTCTCCGTTATCCCACACGTCGAAAATCGATTCGAAATCGTGGCGTTTCGAGTGGAAAGCACTTAACTCGACGACAGCAGCTGTTTCTAGCCGGTGTCACGGCACGGACACCTAGTTCGATGCCGAGGGGCTGGTGAACGTGTGCGCTCATCCCCTGCAGGGTGATTAAATGAAGCACCACGATTCACAAAGGAAACCAACCGTAAAACACTGTTGCGCCCCAATCGCCTTCCACCGCCCCAACTCCCGAAACGTTAACCGAAGGTTAAAGATTACAACCTTGAATATCTTCGTGTACGTCACATTTTTATATAGGAAATTCTGTATCTCGTATATAAGACTCCATGCAACTCTGTATGACAAGGTTTTATGTATATTTATATATTTTTATGTATTTTTGTGTATTATTATTTATTTTTATGTATTCTTGTGTATTATTATGTATTTTTGTGTCATTTCGTGTATTTTCGTGTATCTTCGTATATTCTCGTGCATTCTCGAGTATTCTGGCGTATTGTCGTGTATTCCCGTGTATCTTCGTGTATTCCCGTGTCTTCTCGTGTATTGTCGTGTATCGTCGTATATTTTGTTGTGATTCTAGTATATTCTTGTATATTCTCGTGTAATTTCTTGCATTTTCGTGTATTTTTATGTACACAGTTTTATTATTTCTTAAAAATTACACTTTTATGCATTTCTTGAGAATACGGTGCTCAACAGTAAGCTATTACTTTGTGATGATCTATTGTAAAATATTGAGGTTATGAACGGAACTGAAATATTTTCTTGCAATATATTGAGGTTATGAACAGATCTGACATGATTTATTACAAAATTATTGAGGTTATGAACAGGTCTGACATGTTTTATTACAAAATATTGAGGTTATGACAAATCTTTCATGTTTTATTGCAGTATATTGAGGTTATGAACAGAATTGCAATGTTCTCTTGCAATATATCGAGATTATGAATATCTCTGAAAAGTTGCTTGCAAATTATTGAGGCTATAGACAGAAGTGTAATGTTGTGTTGCAAAAGGGGTTATGAACATATCTGCCATATTTTATTTCGAAATATTGAGGTTATGAACGCATCTGCCATGTTTTATTGCAATATATTGAGGTTACGAATAAAACTGTAACGTTCTCTCGCAATATATTGAGATTATAAACATCTTAATAAAATTATCTGCAAACTTTTATGGTTATGCACAGAACTGTTCTATCGCAAAATATTTATATTACTATAACCCTAGTAATTTTCAGATGAGTGAAATCTGTGAACTTGAATATACAGAAATCTATGAATTCATAAATTTATATAAACAAATATAGACCTAAATTGATTTATAGGATTCTTTCAGCGAAAGTTAACAATTTTGACAAAAGCGTAAAAACCTAGTTAAAAAATACCTAGTAAAGTTAAAAAATTACCTCACAAATGTTTATAATTTACTAAATGTAATCACTGTCTTGACGGTTTTCCTTCAAAAACAGATGGCGCTAAAGTCACATTCTGACTTTGCGACCATCATATTATAACGTAGAAACATGTCCGTGAGTTACGCTAAGACGCATGCTCGAAAACAAGGCAGAAAAATATTATATGTGTACTCTACAATGATAGTTCAGTAAAAGCCTTATTAAGGGACACTTTTTAAGGGATACATAAAAACTAATTACGTCATCGTTGTGGGTGCCCCGGCTACTTTTTCTTTGATTACTTTCTTTGTAAAAATTTACTGCGCATGTCTATCTCTTACGGCTTAGGACTGCGCAGGGGGTCAAGGTTTTCACGAGATAATCGCGGATCCTGGGCAACAAATTTTTGAACGAATCAAAATTGCTCCAATTTAAAAACTAATTACGTCATCATTAAGAGTGGTCCATTTGACTTTTCTCGGTTGAGCCTCTTTGTAAAAAATTTACTGCGCATGTCTATCTCTTACGGTTTAGGACTGCGCAGGGGGTCAAGGTTTTCACGAGATAATCGCGGATCCTGGCCAACAAATTTTCGAACGAATCAAAATTGCTCCGATTTAAAAACTAATTACGTCATCATTAAGAGTGCCTCATTTGACCTTTCTTCGTAGAGGTTCTTTGTAAAAAATGTACTGCGCATGTCTATCTGTTACGGTTTAGGACTGCGCAAGGGTCAAAGTTTCCATAAGATAATAACGGATCCTACGCAACAAATTTTCCACCAAATCAAATTGATGCATTTTTAGAACGATGGAATTGGAGCTTGTGATGGTGGGCAAATTTATATTTTAACTGATTAATTCCCCGTGCATAGCACGGGGCGTTCCACTAGTCTTCCTAATATGCAAACGGTTGTTTAGAACCTTCTTTTGTCCGCCACTGTCCGCTTCGTGGCGAAGACGGCCCGGGGCGTCGTTTAATCTCCGTGGGCAGTGTTGCCCGCGAAGCCACCACTTGACGGTGCGCGGGTGTAGCGCGTAGTTGCACGATCGGAGGTGCAGCTGTCGGCTGGTGTCTCTGTTACTTGTGTGTTCACGTGTTCGTGTGTGTCCGTTCGTGTTCGTGGAGGGACGCGTGCCCCGCGTTTCGCATGTTCTCCCTGAGTGACGTCGACTGCAACGCACTGGGCCCCGTCCACACACGCGTGCCCTGTGTACTACATACGTAAACACGTGGAATGAGGAACATGCGCCTTCTGAATAATGCATGGGACGTCCGGGCCAGGATTTTTGGATGCTTCCAACGATAGTACCCGCTCGAGACTGAAAAATACCCTCGCAAACTGACTGCCTGCCCCTACCACCTTGCCCGATGCTCTTTCTTTTTTCGAGAACGCTTGAACTGACCCGACACCTCGTTACAATGACGAATCGTCGGCCATGTTTCTTTTCGGGCTTGATGCTATCGGACGGACACGATTCCGCCATTATTGACGACTCACTTTTTGGCCTCGTGATTCGATGCGGACAACGTGCACTGATCTTCTTGTACACGGGTTGAATTATCTGCTGGTAAATGTCGAGATATAATGTTTGGATTGTGGAGATACCTTGAGTTATATGTCGCAAGTTTGTACCGTGAGGAATAGAAGACGGATTTTTGGATGTGGTAGCAAAAATTTCAGTCTTGTAACATATTTTGGTAATTTATTTAATCGTAACGCTGTTTTTTTAAATAAATATTATTTTCATTGTAATTCTAGACTTTTTAATTTTTTAGGACTGTAAGTTTCAAATTGTAGATTTTCAAATTTGAGAATTTTGGAACTACCGAATGCTTAAAGCTCTGAAATTTCTAAATTATCAAATTATTCAATTTGAGAATATTAGAGTTTTTGAGTTTTTAAATTGTCAAATTTCTAAATCTCCAAATTTTCAAACGTTGAAGTTCTAAAAATGTGAAGTTCCCAAATTTTTTAATTTCCAAATTTCTAAATCCCTAGATTCTTAAACATTTATAGCTCTAGATTTATAAATGTATAGCTCTGCAAACTCCTAAATCACTAATTCCCTAAATTCTCATATCTCTAAATTTCAAGATCCCCAAATCTCTAGATAGCTAGATCCCCAAATTCCTAGATTCCTAAATTTCTAATTTCATACGTCTTTAAAAATTCTTAATCCCCAAATCTTCAATCCTCAAATTTCTGTATCTCCAAACAGCTAGATCTCAAAATCCCTAAATCTACAAGTACCTAAATCCCTGAGTCTTTAAATCTCCAAATTCCTAAATTTCAAAGTTTACAATTCCCAACTTCCTAAATCTCTAAATTGCTAAATCCTTGAATCCCTAATTCCCTAAATCTCCAAATATTTTAATATCCAAATTCCTAAATTCCCAAATTTCCACATCCTTAAAACTCCAAATCCCTTAATTTCCAAATCTCTAAATCTCCAAATTCCTAAAACTCTAAATTCCTAAATCTCCAAATTTCTAAAACTCCAAACCCCAAAAACTCCATATTCCTAAAACTCCAAATGCCTAAATCTCCAAATCCCCAAATTCCTCAATTCCCAAATTTCCACATCCTTAAAACTCCAAATCCCTAAAACTCCATATCCCTAAAACTCCAAATCTCTAAAACTCCAAATCCCCAAAACTCCAAATCTTTAAATCCCCAAATTCCTACACCCTCAAATCCCTATGTTCCCAAATCCGTAACCTCTATATCCCCAGATCGTCATACCCATAAATCCCTATAAAGAAAACAAAAATTCTTTTCCAAACAGTAAATCAAAGAACGAATTATTTCAACACAAAACCAAGCTAAAAACATACCGTTACAATTAGCGGAAACAAATTTTGACAAATATCAAACTGGACCATCAACCGGTACACTTTTTCTCGGCGGTGCCTTTCGTCAGAAAAAATATATTCGTACCGCGTTACCGGACGGAAAGCCGAATGACCGTCACGGGTCACGGCATCATCAATAATCCCGTACTTTTTAATTCCGCGAAAAAACAATGTAACCGAAGTGGCACGTCAATGGGGGGTTAACAAATGGTCGGCGGCCGGTTTCTCGCCATCTTCTCGAGCCTCGAAATTTTCGCCGTCGCAAGAACGACGAACATTTATCACCGAGAGAAAGAAACTGATGGTTCGATTGAAAAATCATTCGGGAGATAACGATCGCGAGTGAAAACGATAGGGAAGCGGCGATGGAAGAGGACGGAAAGAAAGGACTGACAAGAGAAATTGGAGATTTCGGGACGGGAGGAACATAACCTCCGAGGAGAGATGAAAGGAGATAGCGAGGACTTGGTGAAAAAAAGGGTGACGCGGTGAGGGGGGTGAGGAGGACGTGAAAGGGAATAAGGAAACGGAGGGGAGAGAAAATAGTGGGGATGGCAGGAAGAGGAAGGAAGAGAGAACGCGAGGGGAAGAAAGGCGCGTGCTTTCTGTGATAAATGTGGCGCGTGCCGGCGCGTGCCTCGTAGTCACGTGCTGTCCATCATTGGCGTAGTTGGCGCCATTTTGTTCAACGACCCCGAAAATAACTTGGTCTCGTTCTCGAGTGCACTTTCGTTTCGGTCAACGTTTTTTGGAGGATGTTTAGTTTGTTTTCGGAACATTGTTAAATTCGTTTTGTAATTGTTATAGTATAGTAGAATAGTAGTATAGTTGTATTGTAGTATAATGATGTAATAGTTTTGTAATGTACTAGTATAGTTATGCAGTAATGAAATAAGAAAATTTGTACATTAATATACTGGTATAGTTGTGTTATAGTATAATGTAATAATTTAGTAATATATTAATATAGTTATGTAGTAGTGAAGTACTATAATTTGTACATTAATGTACTGGTATAGTTGTGTTGTAGTACAATGTAATAGTTTAGTAATATATTAATATAGTTATGTAGTAGTGAAATATTATAATTTGTACATTAATATACTGGTATAGTTGTGTTGTAGTATAATGTAATAGTTTAGTAATATATTAATATAGTTATGTAGTAGTGAAATACTATAATTTGTACATTAATATACTGGTATAGTTGTGTTGTAGTACAATGTAATAGTTTAGTAATATATTAATATAGTTATGTAGTAGTGAAATAATATAATTTGTTTTTTTAATATACTGGTATAGTTGTGTAGTAGTACAACAGTATAATAGTCTAATAATATATTCTAGTATAGTGTAGCAGTACAACAAAATATTCCAGTGGTATGCTGATATAGTTGTATAGTAGTACACCAATGTAATATTTTAGTAATATATACTAGTGTAGTTGTGTAGTAGTACAAGAATATAAGTGTTCAGTAGTATGGTACTATACTTGTATAGTAGTACACCAAAGTACTATTTTAGAAATGTATACTAGTATAGTTGTATGATAGTACAAGAATATAATTGTTCAGTAGTATGATACTATAGTTGCATAGTAGTACAACAATGTAGCAGTTGTGGTATGACAATATAATAGTTCAGTAGTGTACTAGTATAGTTGTATAGTAGTATAATAATATAAATATTTCTGTAATACACTAGTATAGTTGCGTAGTAGAACAGCAATGTAATTGCTCAGTAATATAATAGCATAGTTGTATAGTAATATGGTTCTGTTAATAGTATAGTTGTATAGTAATATGGTTCTGTCTAGTATAGTTGTATAGTAGTATAACAATATAAATAGTTTAGTAATATACTAGTATAGTTGCGTCCTGGTACAGTACTGCAATTGCTCAGTAATATAATTGTATAGTAGTATGGTTCTGTCTAGTATAGTTATATAGTAGTATAACAATATAAATAGTTTAGTAATATACTAGTATAGTTACGTAGTGGTACAGTACTGCAATTGCTCAGTAATATAATTGTATAGTAGTATGGTTCTGTCTAGTATAGTTGTATAGTAGTATAACAATATAAATAGTTCAGTAATATATAAGTATAGTTGCGTAGTCGTACAGCAATGTAATTGTTCAGTAATATAGTAGCATAGTTATAATAACACAGCAATATAGTAGTAATATAGTAGCTGTTACTATACAACAGTATAGTAGTATAACTATATAGTGATCAAATACTACAATAGTATAGTGGCGCAACATTATAGTATTGTAATTTTAGAGTAGTATAGTAGAATGATATTACAGTGTAACAATATGGTGGTACATATGCGTATTGTAGTATAATAGAATAATAGTATACTACTCTAGTAATATAGTAGTATATTGGTATAGTAATATAGTAATATGGTTACATAATAACATAATATCATAGAAACTTGAAAAAATAAAAAATTTCTAAATGTAAAGAATTCGCAAAATTTTGAAAACTGGAAATCCAAGGAATTTAGGGATTTATGGATTTTGTAGAAATTTTCCCATATCCCTATATTCTTAGATCTCTAGATGGTTATATCTCAACATTCCTAAATTCCTGTATCCCTATATCTTTATATCCCTATATCCCTTTTCTCTAAAATCCTTATATCCCTATATCTCCAAATCCTAGATCCTAGAACTTTGTTCCTATACTCCTATATATCCCTATATTCCTATATATCCCTATATTCCTAGATCTCTATAACTTTAGATATATATTTCCCCAGATCTCAATATCACTCAATCTCTATAACCCAATGTCCCTAAATTTCTATATCACAAAATCCCTATAACAGTATATCCCCAGACTCTTACCAATAGCAATAAACAACTAATTACAGTAAAATCTCTGTATTTCTCTAGTTCCCTAATCCCCGAATGCAACATTCTTAATATTTCACTCCAAAGTGATTAAATATTTCTCCAAAAATCTAATATTCCCCAGAACTTTCTCTCGTTAAAACACATCTTGTAACACCATTTCTTAGTATCCGATTTACCCTGATCTCTACAAATGACCGCTTGTATCGCCTTCGGAATCTGACTAACCACCAGCATAAAGATTCCGCCCGGTTCAATCTCAATCCCGTATCATGCAATATAACGAACATAAGATTCCCCGATGGCCCGACGTAAAAGCAAATTCCTAACCCTGAAATTACCGCGTCAACGCCCAGTTTCTACACCATCCGGCGAAAGAGGACGCAGATTCCACCGGCAGATAATCGCGATGGCGATGATCAGAGGAGCAGCCGAGAACTCGGCGATAACGGTCCTCGTGTGGCAGCGATTTCGACATTCGATACGTGGCACGGGCAACGCGAGCCCCGACATTTGGCGGCCGAATCAAAATCCGGTAATCGCGAGCGAACGGAAAGGAAAGGCAGGTGATACGCCAATGGACGATCCGCTTACCGGCGAAGAGGAAGGGAAGTCGGCTGCGCGTTCCGCTCGGTGCATCCTTGGACGCATCCTTCGTGCACGTGCCCGTTTATCCGTGCATTCCTCGTAGATGGAACAGACAAAAAGTTATGTCCTTTTAACATAGAATATGTTTTACGGAGACCTGACAAAAATGCAACTTTAATGAATTAGATGCTGGTACCAGATGTTGGACCAACCTGTTCACTCGATCAGGATAACCATATAAGCCGATGGAAAAGGCGAACTTCTGATTGTGATAACTTCTCATACTTACACATTCTGCGTCGTGTATCGCAAAATGTTAATAAAATCAAGGTAAGGATATTTTGACCACAGTACTGTGGGATCCAACCTACTGACACGGATGAGCGTATCAGAACGAATGTATCCAAAATGTGCCAGCCTTGTTCTCGCATTTCTTATCCAAGTTCAAAAATCATAGAGAAAGTTTGCAGAGACTAACGTCTAGGACCAGTTGGTCATCAAGTACCAAGGCTCACAGACGTCCCCTCCTCACCTGAGAGGTGTAGCATATAAGAACTAAATCTGGAGAAGGTCAGAGTGAATTCTTTCGATCCTCTTGTGTGGCGATCTGTCGCTTGTTTCCGTAGTGTTCATCGTGTCCAGAGTTGCATATCCGAAACGTCGGAAATATATTTGTAAGTGTACCAATCGGTCCTCACGTTCCTCATCCGGACTCCAACGGTGGGTCGTTTGTTGCGAGGCGGTACAAATGAACAGAATGTCGATTTTTGCGAATTACTATCTGTTGAACCTGTGGAACATGTTCACTAGTCTGGTAACTGGTTAGGCACAGTTTACGGGCATATTCTAGGTGTCAGATTTACGGTAAAGCTGTCGAGTTTTTTCTTTTCTTTCTTTTAACGTGGAATATGTTTTACCCTTTTACCTGCGACGATTAAACGAAGATCTTGATCAATGATAATTCTCCTTGTACATTGAAAAACCAATTAATATGTTGTATAATAAGATTTCAGTTACACCTGCAAGATTTGTGATCGAATATCGCCTTAAAAAACGATAGAACCTTTCGACCGATTCAGTACAGTGATTATTTGTCTGCAACTTCTTCACCCATTAAGAAAGCTCCCCTTTCAGTCGAGTCACAATTTTGATTGGGGGAAGTTGGAACACCCCTTGAGCCGTTAGATTTTAGGTATGCTGTTTGGGGATGGATGGTGTGGCATTCTGCCTCACGAGGAAGCCATTAGTGTTTGACCCGTTTGTTGGTAGGGATGATTATGGTCACCAGATGATTCGCGGTTGATGTGCATTGCGGATGGTTATAGTCATACACTGTTATAATGTAGTGAGGTGGACAGTGAATGAAGTCATGAAAGATAAATGAATTTTTATTGTAATATTTAGTAAGATTGTTATGTCACCAAGTCAATAAATTTTTATATTCACAAATATAGATGTATATGTGTGTTATATTTCCCAAAATTAAAAATTTCCAAATCACCAGGTTTTCTGATTCCCAAATTTCTAAATTCCCAGGTCAACAAGCTCTCAAATTACAAAATTCCTAAATTTTCAAATTGCTAAATTTGTAAATCGTTAAATTTATAAATTCCCAATTTTCAAAATTCCCAGTTTCCTAATTTCCCAACTTCCTAAATTCCCAACTTTCTAAATTCCCAACTTCCTAAATTCCCAATTCCCTAACTTCCCAATTTCCTAACTTCCCAACTTCCTAAATTCCCAATTTTTTAAATTCCCAATTTCCTAATTTCCCAATTTCCTAAATTACCAACTTCCTAAATTCCCAATTCCCTAAATGTCCAATTCCCTAAATTCCCAATTCCCTAAATTCCCAATTCCCTAAATTCCCAATTCCCTAAATTCCCAATTCCCTAAATTCCCAATTCCCTAAATTCCCAATTCCCTAAATTCCCAATTCCCTAAATTCCCAATTCCCTAAATTCCCAATTCCCTAAATTCCCAATTCCCTAACTTCCCAAATTCCCAAATTCCCAAATTCCTAAATTTCTATACCCCCAAATTTCTATATTTCCAAATTACTAAATTCCCAAATATCTAAATCCCCAATCTCCCAAACTCTCAAATTTCCAAATTCCCAAATGAAAAAGTCACTAAGTCACCAAATTTGATAAAAGCTAAATGTCACTTACTACATCGCTTTCACTATCTCAGCTCATCATCATAAATCATATAGTTACCACCTCTCTATAGTACTTCACAAATTCACCGCTAGATGTCTCACTCCCTATAACTATATAAACTTTCTCGCAAGTGCTCACCTAACTACTCATCCAACTTGACAAGTAACGCAATTAACCTTGATCACTTCATTCATCACTCATGCCTTAACACATGTGCCACACTGTTGCAAAGAAAAAACATTCTGAACCTGTTCAGAGTCCATTAACAGAGTTCTTGAACGAAATACTTTTACTTTTCCTGTTTGGTCACTCCCTTATAACACCAGCTATACATTGTTGCATGCAAAAAATTTACACAAAAACTATCCCCTAAATAAACATACAAACAAACAAATTAGTATACGTTACAAGACTTACGAAGTACTTATTACCTATTTCTTTGCAAGACTTACAAAAATACATTAGAAGTGTAAAATTTTCTATGTTTGACAAGATTTAAATTTGTATTTTGCATTTTATAAATTTAAAAAATTTAGAAAAGTTTATATTCAAAAATTTAGAAAATTTGAGAAAAATACGTGAGTTCAATAATTCAAATAAATAAAGAATTTGTCCAAAAATGTATGACCTTGAAAATTTGAAAATGCATGAACTTGAAAGTTGGCTGATTTGTGGAAAAGGTTGCAAGATAAATCTTGGTGAGTACTTGTGTACGTAAAAGCGTGGTTAAGTATAGTAGAGTACGGTGATTGAAAATGAAGAAATTACGTGTGACACGTGTAGAAATGAGTCCACAAGATGTCGAATGGTTTCCGAATAGCCCGAAGGTAACGGGAAGCAACACGCGAACCACGCAATCACGATGTCAGCCCCGATCTGTCCATCCACCAATAATTACGCTTACTCATTAATTGCCTTCTGCACACCTACTTTTTCTGCCGTTCACTCCGCGATGCAGGTGTAACAGAAACGTTATTCGATTGAAGTTGGCACAGTCGAAAGGACGAAGATGAATTTTTCTTTCTTCCTGGGCCGTTTTAACGTTCGACGGACGTTGAACTCGTGTGCGAGTTCGACAGCTATCTTATCTTCCTGACACAAATATATGTCTATGACTGTGAATATTTTTTTATTAATTATAGATTAATTTATTATAGATATTTTTTAAGGTGTAATTGTAAAGGGTGCATCAGTGTTATTATTTTATTTGTGCTAAAGGAAAGTAGGAATGAGACAAACTCTAAATAGGGAATAATAAATGCAGGAATTATTTTTAGTAGGAAATTTTCGCTTCTAAGTCTGAAAATTTGCGGTTTTACAATTTTTTAACTTTTCAAATTTTCAGAATTTTCGAATTTTTTAGATTTCTTCAAATTTTCGATTTCTTAGTTCTTCAATTCTTCAAATTTTCAATTTTTCAAGTTTTCAAGTTTTCAATTCTTCAATTTTCAATTTTTCAAGTTTTCAATTCTTCAAATTTTCAATTTTTCAAGTTTTCAATTCTTCAAATTTTCAATTCCTTAATTCTTCAAATTTTCAATTTTTCAAGTTTTCAATTCTTCCAGTTTTCAATTCTTCAAATTTTCAATTCTTCAAGTTTTCAATTCTCCAAATTTTCAATTCTTCAAATTTTCAATTCTTCAAGTTTTCAATTCTTCAAATTTTCAATTCTTCAAATTTTCAATTCTTCAATTCTTCAAATTTTCAATTCCTCAATTCTTCAAATTTTCAATTTTTCAAGTTTTCAATTCTTCAAGTTTTCAATTCTTCAAGTTTTCAATTCTTCAAATTTTCAATTCTTCAAATTTTCAATTCTTCAATTCTTCAATTCTTCAAATTTTCAATTCTTCAATTCTTCAAATTTTCAATTCTTCAATTCTTCAAATTTTCAATTCTTCAAATTTTCAATTCTTCAAATTTTCAAATTTTCAATTCTTCAATTCTTCAAATTTTCAATTCTTCAATTATTCAGATTTTCAATTATTCAGATTTTCAATTCTTCAAATTTTCAATTCTTCAATTCTTCAAATTCTTCAATTATTTAGATTTTCAATTCTTCAAATTTTCAATACTTCAATTCTTTAAATTTTCAATTCTTCAGTTCTTCCATTTTATATATCTACGAGCCTTGAACTCACGACAGTCAATTCAAAAAAGCTAGTACTTCTCCATTAGGCTATAATATATTATTTGTTTCATATCGAAAATTTGATCAAAAGTTACTAGAACTTTAGACATTAATTTCTCCTTTATTTTGGACAGTTGCATGTTATAATTTTGTAGGGTTATTAGTTTCGATGTATCTTACAACTGTACTAAGTTTGAATGGAATCGGAGTTTCAAATGTCGTGACCTTCAAAATCATATTGCAAAATTTAAGGACCTACATAGAACAAAATCTTAACACTAGATTTACGGAACGTGTCAAAATAATCTTACGTTAAATTATAAAATTTAATATTCGTCGAAAATTACAAAATATTTGTATTTAAATGTTTATATTTAATTCCTTAGTTAATTATTGTTGTACTTTTACATTGTTAACCTAAAAGTAACTACTCGAAGATCCATACAACGAGTAATTGCCTAGTAGCAACCTAGTTCATTTTTAACCTAGTTAATTTCACGTTAGTTAATTTCCCGTTCATTTTTAAGTATCATTTTATCACTTTTAAAAAGTCTAAAAAAATGCATTATTTAACGTGGCTATTTTATGCGAAATGTCTAAAGGATGCCCTCGTATTTATGAACGGTAGTGTACGTACAAGCTGTTCCGTTTCGTGCGATAATTATTAATCGTTCCGAACGGTACACCATCGAGATTTGTCCCGAGCGAAAGCTTTTAATCTCCCGTCGAGATCCTGGGTCGTTACGAAACGGTGCTTAAAATGCAGGTGCAAGGGAGAATACCTAATAGCGAGTGCAGCTTGAGGGGTGAGGATCAGCAGTAAAAGGAATAATTAACGAGTAGGAGCAATTATCACGGAGCAGCTTGCGCTCGCGACGTCAACCACCATCGAAACTCTTTATCATTTAATTTAATTACCTCGCATTTCGCCGATACATTGTATCCTGCCTACATTAACGAGAAATTGCAGTGGAAACGTATCAACGTAATACGATATCGTAATTTGAGGATGTAAATAACGAGAGATGAAAGCGCGCGGCGATCTTTGAATATTCGCAGCAATTATACCTTGATTTCATGTCAAGGTCCAGCAATTCGGTGTAGAAACTGCTTACGCTTTTATTTTTGGTGATTTAAATGCAACAGTTTTATAGGTTCATTTTATGCAAGCATTGGGGACATTTTGGGTGGTCTAAGAAAGCTGAGAAAAATGTAAGAAGAAAGGTTGTTTTATTTTATTTTAATCTTTTCAACATACTTTATGTAAAGTCGTCTTGTATTTTCTTCTAAAGTATAAATATTCTTTCCTTTATTAAAAGAGAATTATTGTCCTTCATATCGGAACCGCCATTTTGAATTTTGTATTTCAAAGCAATAATTTTTAATTCGCGATCCTGTAAATATTCAGATATATATTTTGAGGTGAAACGGACTATAAATGAAGAAATTTGTCCACCATATTGGTGCTGCCATTTTTAATTTTCGAATTTGGGCAAAAAATTTGGTAATGCGCGATCTTGAAAACCTTTAGATATCATTTTTAAGTCGAAGTGAACGATAAACGTGGAAATTTGTCCGCCATATTGAAACCGCCATTTTTAATTTCCTGGTAGCGGTAAAATTCAAATATATTTGCAGAAAGTTTATGATAATATTACAGAATAAATATTTTTATTGATTTAATGTAAATTATTAAAAGTTATTTTGTTATAGCAAGAATTTTTTCGTTAATTTTAACACATAACAAGATTATTATTACATTAATTTATATTTATTGGAAATAGAAGTTAAACTTTGGTTAGAGAAAGAAATTTAAACACATACCTGAAAGTAATAGTTATTTTTTCATTACAAGATTGATACTGTAACCGAATAAATTTTGGTATTTAATATTAAATTGTTAAAAATATTTATCTTGTTACTGTGTTATAAAAATTCAACATGTAAATTATAGTTAAAAAGAGATAAAAGTTAAAATTAATTCTATAGCAGATTAATTGATATTGAAATTAAGAAAAAAAAAAATGGAACTAACATTAAAATTAATTCTGTAGCAAATTAAATCTCTAGAAATATTTATTTTATTACTACATTATAAAGATTAATCTACATACAGATACTAAAGTTAAAATTATAAAAAGTAATATCAAGATTAATTACATAATTATTACATCATTTTGTAACAGATTAAATGTTAGCATTGATACTAAACCGTCAAGAATATTTGAATTGTCCCGCCACTTTATTTAAATCAATATGGCGGCAGATTTTACTGTCAATCGCTTGAGTATATCATCATCATATTTATGAACAGCGGTATACGTTTCCTCTGAAAGACAAACTGTTTTGCTGTCGTTATTTGTTTCGATAATACCTTGCTCCTCGGTTTGGTTAATTAGCATGATATACGATATTTTCTGGAGGCTGTGAATTAATAATTTGCTGTTTGATTGGCACGCCGATGAAGATAGAATTGGCACGAGTAAATGCGGATATTAATATCTTGATCGGCGACACAAAGTAATTGATTATGAGCGAAACTGATACGATGTATGGCAGAAAAAGGTAATTACTTTTTTTATTCCAGTGTTAATATACATGTGTGCAGCGTTCTTCTTGTTTTGTTTGTTAGATAGCGGCAATCGTTAAAGTGAGTTATTGGCCATTTGATGCATAATTAATTATTAATTGCGCGGAAGGTGAATTAATAATTTGGTGTTTGATTGACAAGTTGATGAAGATACGTTTCGGGTGAATATATGCATAAATATTAATACTGCGAAGATCGAAGATACAAAGTATCTCATTACCGGTTATGTCAATTGTATCAATTTATTGCGCAGCGCAGCAATAAATACAGTGGCAGGAACTGTTACAATAAAATCTCTCTTTTAATTCGGTTATATGGTGTTGTGTCAATTTTTTGAAACAACCTGATTGTAAACTACAGAGAATATACTTTTTATATTCAATATAAAAAATATAAAAAATTTTATTCATAAACGTGAAAATTTGTGAATATAAAATTGTAAATAATTTTTCTGATACAAAGTTCGTAAATTCGTAAATAACTCTTTCCGAGGATTTCACAAGAAATAATTCATGTCCGTAAGACATTCTTTTGACAAGTTGACATGTTCCTTCCGGTACAGATTGAAACGAACCGAAGTAAAGAGAAAGATTTCGTGCATCCTCTCCGAATGGCAGGAAAGTTTGTGGTCGAATCGTGGGACATTCATTCTCACATTTATGTGCATCGTCACGCAACGTGTCGAAAGTGTCACAGCATGAAGTGCTCAGAAATCGGAGATGTATAAAGTATCTTAAAACGGGTTATGAAAAAAGCAAATTAGTCATAATAAGTTTTGATGACCGTAGTTATACTTGAAGATCACATATGAATAATAGACGTGACATAACCTAAAAAGGTGAATGATAATCATTGTCATAACAACTCTTGTGAAAGTGAAAAATGAATGTGAACATAATTAATATTATATATTTATAATTACATTATGTTAACATTATCCATAGTACATAGTGTTACCGTTAATTAATATTATATATATTATTATATCAATATTATAATAACACTGTAAGAATAGAAATTTTAATATTATATATTGTTACTGTTAATATATTATTAATATCAATATTAATATTATGACAATATTAACATTAGTTAATACTGTATACATACATTAACTATATTAGTAAACAATATTAATTTATATTAATTAACATTAATATGGTTTACTGATATAGTCAATTATACACACATAAATGATATCAATGTAAATTATATAATAGTTAACTGTTATTAATTGTAACTATATAATAATTCATTATAGTTAATAACAGTGTTATAATGATGAACTATACATACCTATAAATAATTGTAACTATGCAATAATTTACTGTAGTTAAAAATGGTGATATAATAAAGAACTATAAATAACTGTAGTTAATTGTAACTATATAATAATTTACCAGAGTTAATAATACTGATGTAATGAACTATAAATAGCTATAGTTAATTATAACTATACAGTAATTTACTATAATTAATAACAGTCATATAATAATGAACTATGTATAACTACAATTACATAATAACAAATAAACAATAATAGTTGCATAATGATTAACTATACAATTAATTATACTTATATAAGAACTAATTATAACCAATTATCATTATATTGCATATCATTTCTGTTATATAACAAATTCGTTCAGCATCCTCCACTTTTACTCTATATTTTTCAGTTTATTACCGTTGTATTTACGTTTGAAGTTTCAGTTAAGGAAGTACGTATTTATACATTACTCTATACATACATGTAATAAAAGCACAGGTAGTAAGCGTTATTGAATAATAAAATATTATTTATGATAGAAGGCACAACAAGTGGTAGAATATCATCATACGGCCGCAGATGTTGCATTCATATGGAAAACGATAAAAGATTATTTATAGTAGCGTTTGTATTTCGTTCGATATTGCAAACGATACATTGTCATTGCCAATGACTTTGTATTCGAGTATGCGTAATAATCAACCCACGCACATCGGAGCTGAAATTAAAGTATTGGTTACTGCAATCGTCGAATACGATCACGTTCGATATATTAATTTTATTATATCAATTATTCGAACGGGTTATTAAATAAAATATCCGAAGAATTAATGAATTTGCAAATTTGGGAACTGAGGAATTTTAGAAGTTTTTTAGAACTGTGTCACTTTAGATGTTGAGAAATTTGTGAACTAGGGAATTTTGACAATTAAGAAATTTGGGGAAATTGGATATTTAGGAGTTTCTTAGAATTGTGGGACTATGGATGTTTAGTAATTTGGCAATCTGGGAACTAGGGAATTTTGACAATTAAGAAATTTAAAAAATGGGGAAGTTGACAAATCAGACATTTGGATATTTGGACATTAGGATATTATAATTTTGGATATTTAGAAATTTGCAAATTTGGGGACTTGAGAATTTGAATATTTGTAATTTTAAATAATTGGAAATTTTGAGATCTAGGAATTTGGATATTTGGAAATTTGGTAAATTAAGAATTTGGATATTTGCAAATTTGAAGACATGAGAATTTGGATATTTGCAAATTTGGAGACTTGAGAATTTGGATATTTTTAATTGTAGATATTTGAAAATTTGGATATTTGAAAATTTGGATATTATAATTTTGAAGATTTGAGAATTTGAATACTTGTAATTTTATATATTTAGAAATTTGTAGATTTATGAATTTTGCATATTTGCACATTAGAACACTTGCAAATTTCACAATTTACATATCTAAATATTTATATATCTAAAAGTCTAAATATTCAACAACTTCTATAACTAAAATTTCCATAACTGAAAAATGACCATCATCGGTAATTTAACGTACCATCATCTGTATGTTTCAGCAATCAATACATCTACAAATCATTCGATCGCAAAGCATTGGACGTTCTCGAAGCATAGCTGAGTATGCAGTCCTGTTGTCTGCTTGGAAGCACACGGCACACGGCCGGCACACGCGCGCACCTTGGAGACATCGCAGGTGCAGTTACCTGCCGGTCGAGTTCTTTCCTCGTCCCACCAGCGCCAGCCAATTATGCAAGTTTCACTTATCCGAAGTTGCCAGGTAGCTTGTTATCGCGGGATGCAAGACCACGAGTGGGTTAAGGACATCGGGACCTGCTTTCAATACATTCCTCCCGAACTACCATTCTTTCCTTTCCTTTCCTTTCCTTTCTCCGCTTACACGTTTCTCCAAAGATAAAGGAAACGCCATCCTTTATCCTTGCCTTCCGCTCCTTTGACTGTACACTCGAAATCAATCGATTTCCTGTAATACATACTAGCACTCTATTGCACGATTTTTTACGAGCTGAAAAAATATGTGTGACCGTTAATCTACTTAAAAATTTCATCACAAAAATTTTATTAAAAAATGTTATTTATTGCATTTTAGTACTGCTTCTGTACGGGATGCAGAAACAAGATTAAACAAAAAATCTCCGTGTATCGCATATAACCTTACTTTGAAAATCACGAACATTTTGACATAGAAACGCAGATGTGACATTTCTCACACATAACTCTGGATTTCTCCTTGCATTCCTTTGCCTGTTCCTGGTCTGCAGAAGTCATTTGAAATTTATATCCCCTATTGGGAATGGATTGTAATAGAAGGTTAGTATATATTTAATGTTTTATAGCATTTACGTAATGGCGATGGGGGCGACACACGCATTCGCGCCTTTTTCTCCATCTAACGGCATAAATGCTAATCGAGTGCGTTTTCATTGACGCGTCGCGTTCGCGGACATTTGTCGCGTTGCGTGCGTAAAAGTGTATTTTCTAAATAACCTACTTGTAATCGTATTCCATCATTTCTGCCCATCGATCCTGTTCCACACACGTGCTGGAAGTTTGTGTATAATGTTTGTGACAGTTTTTGAATAAATAGAAAATTGAAGTTTTGACGTGGTTGAGTTTGGTACAGTTTCGTTTGGATGAGTTTGAGTTTGGTGAAGTTTTATCGAGGCTTGAGTTTAATAAAGTTTTAGAAGAGAGTGAGTTTAGTTTCATTAAAACAAGTTTTAGTTTAATAGAGTTCAGTAAATGAATAATAAATTTCATTATTGAAATGTTTAAAAATATCTGTTATTTTTAGAAATGTTACTAATGTTGCCCATTTTTTTAGGCTTTTGGTTTACATTAAAATAATTTGTCGCTGTTAATCTAAATTTAGTAAAAAATTTTTAATTTAAACTTAATTCATATCTTATATTTGTGTGAGATTATTTGTATCTAGTCATATTTGTGTAATATTTATATCATGTGTATGTAGTAATTTTAGGTTATAAAATATTACACGCAAAATATAACCTAAAAATATTTTGTAATGACAAATGTATTTTCTATTATTAGAGTGTATGTGATTTGAATTTTTCTGTAAATAAAATATTTCTCTATACAGTGTTCAAAAATATGTCTAGATAATTATTTATCCTGCGCATCTTGATAGAATCTTAAAACAATCTCTGAAATTAAAAATATAATAAATTTATTATATTATTATGAGCTAAATTCTTTCATAAGCACTAATTATAACGTAATTAATCATTGTAATATGCTAATAATTGTAACTTAAAATTGTATTAATGTAAATTAAAGTTATTATCAAATAAAATAAATAATAATTATAATAATTACTATTATTAAATAATAACAATTATTACTATGAGTTATTATTGATTGTTATTCATATTATTAAATAATATTGCTAAGAATTATCACTCAATAATAGAAAAAGTAATTAAAAAAAATTTCACAAGTACAACATAAAGTGTACAGACAAATTTGTATTCGAAATGTAATTTTTTTTTAATCAATTTCGATGATTAAAAACACACTTAACTGTTGGCAAGCAAGGAAGCATTCATCGGAAGCACTTTTCGCGCAATATTTAATTCAATTTCCACCGTAATAAATATAAAGTGAGGTTAAGTAATTTCCAATCGCGTATTATCGTTACTTTCTTAACGTAAAGCTTTATGTTATTAACAATTTACGCGCGGCGAGTTGATTTATAAAAGTCACCGTAAATATTTCTGAGCATCGAGAAAGTGGTTTAATTATCTTAAGGTGAGTGTACATCGCAACTGACAAGGTGGAAATTAACGATTAAGCATCGGTGCTCAAATTGGTCAACGTAATTTACAGGAAATTAAACCGACCACCAGAGTTTTTCAATTCTTGCCATCATTGGAGAAATAATTTCGAAACGAATGAATGCTTTAACGCGCCCGAAAATGATTGTCCGCTCGTAATGTGTAGCCTCATCAAAAAATTAATAAAAATCTTGGGTACGAGTAAGAAGAAACGATAATACTGCCATGACTTCTCTTTTTTTTCTTCATTCGTGTTGCTCTTGCGAGGCGCAAAAAGCAGCGGCCAAAAACGGGATACATGAAAAGGTAATTATAAGATGCTGAATACATTGTTGATCTTTAATTATATAGCTAGTGGAGAATGCCGATATTTATTGTCAAAATATTAGAACGTGTGTGGGGACTTAAACATGTATGTTATACGTACATTTTTATACATTTTATATATTTATTTATATGTACTTTTATATTTTATTTATTGATAAGGTTTATTTAGAAAAATTGAAGACTATTTTTCAAAAAATAGTTTTTCAAATTTTATAATTTAAAAATTTTAGTTTTCTAATTTTAGAATTTTTGAACAGAATTTTAGAATTTTAGAATTAAAAATTTTAGACTCTCTACATTTAGGTATTTTCGAATTTTAGTTTTCATGTTTTAGAATTTCCAAATTTTAGAAATGTTAAATGTTGCAATTTTTAAATTTTAAAAATTTACTAAGTGTTAGAATATTTTATTTGAGAATTTGTAAATTTTAGAATTTTCAAAATTATAAAATTTATAATATAGAATTGTAAAATTCTTAATTTTTCATGTTTAAAATTTCTAAGTTTTTAAATTTTTCAAATTTCTCTAATTTTTCTAATTTCTCAAATTTCTTAAATTTTTAAAATTTTCATATTCTCAAACTTTTAAGGACCCACAATTAATTTCTCAAATATTTTTGATGTACAAATAAGTTTCAAATGTCTTAATTTCCAAATTCTGAGTTTACAAAATTAAAAAATTCCAAAGTTACTGTTTTTGCAATTTTCAAATTCCAATACATCCACATTTGTTTATACCTATATATAGCATTATCATATAAATAAAACTAATATTCATGAACCTAATTGTCACAAAAACTCTTCAAAAACAATCAATGTCTATACAAAAACATGTATCTATATATTACTTCAGTCGCCTATATTTCCCTAAATACTATTAAAATTATTTAAGAAACTTTATTCTTTCATCATTTATTTGTATAGTCAAAGACAATTCTATTCAATCTCACCATACTTTTTAAAAAGATTCAATTTATTCAACAGACCATATAATACAATACAAATCACAAAACATAGCAGCAATAAAAACTAAAAATGATGGCAGAAAGTGGTTTGCATCTTGTTCACACGAAACGGAAGACTCAGAGTCGCAAGAGCCTGCGGTCCTGACCTACATCGACACGAAGTCCGCTGTAGAGCCACGACGAGAGGGTTCGATTCCAGTTTGCCTCCTCTCTCAATGAAAACGCGTCACTAAATGTTTCAAGGTCACAGCAGCTAACCTAATCCATGTACAACATAGATTGAACTAAATAGAACCGCGTGCGCGATCAACGAAGGTGGATCCGATTCTAGGAAGCGGCCCAATAGAACGTGTGCAGTGTGCGCATGCGCAGTCACGGCATTTCTTCGCGAATCAAATCTACTCGCGTCCCTAGCGTGCGCGCGCATCTCTCTCACTCCGCCGTTCCGACTTCCTATTGGTTTCACACAATCATCCCGCTCTTACCGCTCGTAGCTTTAACTATCCACGATTTCCTTCTCTATCTTGCCAATGACCTTCGCCATTTTCTATCTAATCTTTAACGTTCTGCGTTTGATATTCGATATTCGATCAAGGTTTCAAATTTCGCGCTTGAATTTTTCGGTTACGATACGTTTTGTCTGTTAGCTGAATACATTGACCTGTCGTTTTCGGGATGTTAATATTATAATTTAAACGATTCGAATTTGTTACCGACCTTCGTCATTTTCTATATAATCTTACGAATTCTACGTTTGATACTCAATCAAGTTTCAAATTTCGCGCTTAAATTTTTCGGTTGTGGTACTACACTCGGTGTCTGTTAACTGAACGCATGGACCGTTTATTGTTTTCGTAACGTCAGTCTTAAAAGTCGAATAATGTATGCTTATTTTGAGTGAAGTGAAACATACATTGTTCTAATGGTTTTGTGATGTTGTGTTTTTGATTTTTAGTACTTGTTCTGTGGCAATTTGTGTTTAAAAGTGTTGAAATATGTGAATTAATCGAATTGAATCAGTACCGTTAGTGTAGAAGACGGTCCTATTGAGAGATGTTGCTAGGAGACGAGGATATCAACAGATTTACGCGGGAAATGAAGGTATTGTTTGGTACATTGATTTTGGTTAACGATTTTATAATATTAGAATTCGATTATAATATAAGTTGATATATGATAGGCTTATAAGTTTTGTAAGGTTAAGTACAACTAAATTAATATATTTATCGAATTTTTTCATATTTTAATATTAACTTTTTGACAATTATAAAAAGTTTGTGTACGAAGTAAACAACTTATGGGTAGACACACGTGTATGCAATAAGTGTAATGAATCATGTAATGGATAGATAAGAATATCAGTGTTATTTACACCAATTACTAAAAACGATGCTAAGTGCCCATTTTTTCATGATTATTTTTAAAAAGAAGCAGTATCTTTTTTTACTCTTTTTGATAGTGCACGTGTCGCATATATTAGTCACAATTTATGATATTTAACGGTGCCCGTTATATTTTGCGATTGTTCAAATATAGCTTATATGCAGTGGTGTTTTAGTACACAGTTGAAACTGAAGGTGTTGAAATGGAGCTTAGGAATTTTAGAAATATAAAAATTTTTGAATTTTCGTTTTTGGGAAATCTTGAACTCGAGACTTAGGACTTTTAGAAGTGTGAATGGTTTTTAGATATTTTCGAAAATTTGGCACTTTTGGATTTTGCGAATTTAGTATTTTGGGACTTAAAAATTTTAGAAGTTTGCTATTTTGGGACTTGAGACGTTGGGACTTCGGGACATAAAAATTTTGGTATTGAAAAATTTTGTGACTTAGGAACTTTGGGATACTAGAATTTCGGGTCTCTGGAACTTTGGGACTTACGAATTTTGGGACGTATAAATTTTTTAAGTTTGAGATTTTGGATTTAGGGACTTTGGGTCTTTGACACTTTAAGACCTTGAGACTTCAGAATGTTAGCAGTTTGGAATTTTGGGACTTAAAAATTCCGAAAATTTGAGATTTCGTAATATCATACTTACATTATTTTGTGACTTTGGGACTTAAAAATTCCACAAATTTGTGACCTTGAAATTTTGGGACTTACCAAGATATACTACAAAAAATCTAACAAAAGAAAATTTCAGTACCCCCCTCCCCTTACTATCCTAAGCACCTACTAATTTTCCTGAACAGTTTAATCCCAGTCCCTACAATATTACACATCGTCAATCTTCCAACCAAAGCCGTTTCAAAATCTATATAAATTTCTTCTACACCTACATATCAAAAATCTCCCATCAAAACCCTATAAAATCCACTATACATAAAACTACCCTGTTTCGATTTAATTTACCCAAATTAAATTAAGAGCTGCGCAGCACGGTTGATGTCAGAGGTTAAACGCACGCGTCACCCTGGTCGCGCGTGCGCGTACCTCGTGCGCAATGAAGCGCGAAGCTTTCCGCGTATGCAAAACAGGAAGGAAGATCCTTTCCGGTGGTTGGAGGGGGGATCGCTTCTCCCCCCACTCCGTCGGCGTAAACTGGTCGCGTGTGAGCTCGGTGGGCGTGGCCTGCAGGTAGCGGAGAGGCACGAGCGACGAGTGCAGGTGAGAAGAGAGAAACCCGAGCAGGTAAGCGGCTCGTCCACGAGCAGACTGTGACGCGCGCTCCACGCGAGACCGTGCGTGTACCCTGTTGGGCAGATCGGGGTCAGTCAGGGTCCTGCTGTTAGCCAGGACGCTCCGAGAGCATCCCGAACCGAGGGCTACCTAAGATTCTCCTTCGTTTTATTACTCGTCCGATCTGTCGTCTCGATCGGAACGTATAACACTCAACGTACGAATTCGAGTGCTTGCGCGAGTAGGGCGGTTACTTGCCCCGTTATCGGCCGCTTTGGCGCCAACGAGACCGCGACCTTGCTCAACCACGTGCGAGATCGCGAATGTGAATGGAAAGACGGTGGAACTCTGTGGGGTTAACGTTGTGCACAGGATTTTTGTGAGCCGCGTCTAGTGCCGTTTCAGGAACCGGCTCCATGAACTGTCGGGAGATTTGAACGAAGATTTTATCCACGAACTTGGACGTAATGTGTGGTGAGTTTTTTTATTGTGCGTTTATTTTTTGCTGGGAGTGTTCGCGATGGTAGGGAGCTTCTGACCGGAGGAGGATGAGAGATTAGTTATGATGTGGATGGCAGAGTATAATGAGGGTAAAAGACTAGTTATTATAGGACTTAACTATAATGTGGATAGACTAGTTATGACGTGGAGACTAGTTATAATGTGGACAGGGGACTTATTTATAATGTGGATAGGAGACTTATTTATAATGTGGATAGGAGATTATGATGTAGGTAGGAGACTAGGGGAGACTGGTTATGATCTGTATAGTTAGGATGTGGATAGTTCTGTGAGACAATTCGAGATCTTCATGGAGACCCCAGACTATATCACCTGGACCAGCATATATTAGCACTATATCTTCCAAACTGTGTGAGCTAGAGAGAACATGATCAAACATAATTGGTAGATGTTCCATAGGACACTTTGACCTTCATAGCATAATGTACACCATATATGATCACTATATTAATTTGATCAGTATAAATTAGCACTATAAGTATTTTTCTAACTGCTACACATGATCAAATATAAATATAAATTAAATATAAATAGAGGGATTGCTGTATGGGACAATTTGACATCCATAGCATAATGTGGACCTCGGATGGTCACTGTACTAGCTATATCAGAATAAATTAGCACTTTAATTATTTTCTAAACTATAGATGATAGAACTCCTTGTTAAATATAAATTTTATGACTTCCAGGTGAAGTCTCTTTAGGTTTCTCAGGATCTTTATTGATCATCTAATAATTGTCAATATTTTAGTGTTGTCAATATAGAGATATGTTGGCTAGTGAGATTAGGGATATGTTCATGTTGAGCTTAATAACATATGACACTTTTGGAACACGGTGGTTATAGTTGTTATTAGAAAAAATGTTATATGATGAATTAGAGGCACCGGCGGCCAACAAGTCAGCTCTACGTGCAAAGGGGACTTTTGTTGTGAATTAGCAATCAGTATTATCAGTATTGGTTATTTAATATTATCAGTATACATGAGTGATCTATCAAGATTACAAAGTGATCAATAACCGAATAACAAAATTTTCTATAACTGAAAAATTTTAACAAAATTTTAGTTATAGAATTATATTTCAAGTGGCATTAGTGGAATTATAGTGATTAATAGAATTTTGAGAGAAGTTTAAATTATGGTGAAATTTTATAAGTTGATATACTGTCTGAGGAGTTGGCAGGCGAACCAATAGAAGCTGTAGTGTTTCTGAGTGCCAACTCACCAGGCATAGTAGTATGTACCAATGGATATAATTTATGATTAATTAAATGTGATCTTATATGTTGATCATTTGTTAATCACGATTGATTTATTTATTAATTATTCGTCGATCATTTGTTAATTATCTTTTAATGAGACTTCTGCTGTTGCATATTGAATACCATATACTTGATGTCGCTTTTGGAATGGAAAAGACTGGAACTGGAAATTGAAAAATATCGGTAGTACGAAGACTGAGAAATTGAAAATTTTGAAAGTTGAAAAATCTGAAAATTCGAAACGTGGACAGTTTAAAAAATTCAGCAATTAGAAAATAGTGAAGTTTGAAAATGGAAGAATATAACAATTTTTAGAGATGACAATTTGAAACTTTAAGAAATTTAAAATTAAAACAAAAATACTTGAATGTCTACATAGTGAAAAATTGTAAAATTACTAGAAAGTATAAAAATTCAAATATTGAAGAATTTTATAAATTTGAAAATTAGAAAGTGTGGCCATTTTCAAGTAAATTTGAAAATTTCAAACCTGAAAGACTAAAATTTAAAAATCCTAGAAAGTCTGAAAATTGAATAAGTGAAAATACTCAGAAGTTCCAATATTAAAAAATCTGAAAATAACTAGAAAATTGGAAAATTGGAGAATTCCGAAGCTTACAAATTAAAAAACATGTATAATAATTTATAAGTACCAAACTTCTTTAATTTACTAATTTAAAAGTTTTAAAATTGAATAGTAGCATTCTAGTTTCATTAGAAGATAGTTGCACTAGTAAGAAGTTATACTAGTAAATAATTATACTGGTCACAGTTATATTAATAAGTGATTATACTAGTAGTAGTTACACTAATAAATAACTATACTAATAATAATTATACTAGTAAATAATTATACTTGTCATAGTTATATTAATAACTAGTCTAGTAAATAACTATTCTAGTAATTGTTATACTAAGAAATATATATACAAGTAATAATTATAGTTGCAAATACTAATTGTAATAAATAAATATACTAGTAATAATTATACTTGCAAATACTCATAGTAATAAATAACTATGCTAGTAATAATTATACTAGCAAATACTCAGACTAACAAATAACTATACTAGTAATAATTATACTTGCAAATACTAATTGTAATAAATAGATATACTAGTAATAATTATACTTGCAAATACTCATAGTAATAAATAATTATACTAGTAATAATTATACTTGCAAATACTCATACTAATAAATAAATATACTAGTAATAATTATACTTGCAAATACTCATAGTAATAAATAACTATACTAGTAATAATTACACTAGTAGATAATTATTCTAGTAATAGTTATACTAAGAAATAATTATACAAATAATAATTATATTAGTAATAATTATACTAGTAAATAATTATTCTAGTAATTGTTATACTAATAAATAACTATACTAGTAATAATTATACTTGCAAGTACTCATTGTAACAAATAAATTTGCTAGTAATAATTATACTTGCAAGTACTCATTGTAATAAATAAATATGCTAGTAATAATTATACTAGCAAATATTCATACTAATAAATAATTATATTAGTAATAATTATACTAGTAAATAATTATTCTAGTAATTGTTATACTAATAAATAACTATACTAGTAATAATTATACTTGCAAGTGCTCATTGTAATAAATAAATTTGCTAGTAATAATTATACTTGCAAGTACTCATTGTAATAAATAAATTTGCTAGTAATAATTATACTTGCAAATACTCATAGTAATAAATAATTATACTAGTAATAATTATACTAGCAAATAATTATTCTATTAATTGTTATACTAATAAATAACTATACTAGTAATAATTATACTTGCAAGTACTCATTGTAACAAATAAATTTGCTAGTAATAATTATACTTGCAAATACTCATAGTAATAAATAACTATACTAGTAATAATTATACTAGCAAGTACTCATACTAATAAATAACTATACTAGTAATAGTTATACTAAGAAATAATTATACTAGTAATAATTATACTAGCAAGTACTCGTACTAATAAATAACTATACTAGCAAATACTCATACTAGTAAATAACTATACTAGTAATAATTACACTAAGAAATACTCATACTAACAAATAACTATACTAGTAATAATTATACTAGTCATAGTTATATTAATAAGTGATTATACTAGTAAATAATTATACTAGTCATAGTTATATTAATAAGTGATTATAGCAGCAAATACTCAAACTAACAAATAACTATACTAGCAAATACTTATACTAACAAATAACTATACTAGTAATCCCAATACCGGTAAATAATTGCACAAAGTAAAACTAGAATGCCATAAATCAGACAATTCATCGGCATTACAAGTGGTTCGCAATATTCGGTTGATTGCGACCGCTTAATTAAATTATAATCAACGATATTAATTTTTCCCGGCGAAAGACAAAACTGTTATCCGCCGACACGGCTTTAACAGCCTCCAGTAAGGCACTGTCGTATGCTTTTAATTAAGTCGAAAATGAGCGATACTATCGGATTAATTGGATCCTTCCTTCTTACCGCGTACCCGCTTTAATGATTTTTCACCGTGCAAAGTATCGCCCGTATTAATTTATTTATCTCGATCGTTAATCTTCTCAAACAAACTTAAATCATTTAGGACACGACGTTAATTTTCAGAAATTACGCTGATGATACCGTAACGTGCACATTGCACCAACAAAATACGAGAGTGTAAACTCATAACACTTGCCTCCTTTTTTTTTTTTATTAACAATTTTTACTTTTTATTCGGACGGAATTTATGGGTGCGTCGCGATGACGCACCTTGGATGTTTCGCGTTGTTTCGTGGAGATTATTGAAATGCTTCCGTACGGTAATTTTTGGTTAAATGAATATCTGGGAAAATTAATTAGTGATTCAATAATTATTTATTTATTGATTTCAATAAGATATTTGTTTTAGTTTAAATATAACTGCACATTGACTGGTCGCAAATTTTAAAAGTGGAAATTATTTAAAAATATGTAACATATATCAGAAATGAAAAAGGAAAGAAAATATATGAAATATATTAAAATATATCAGAAATAAAAATATATGAAATATATAGAAAATAAAAATATAGAGATAAGATATGTAAAAAATAAAAATATGTAAAATACATGAAAGTATATAAAAAATGAAAATACATAAAATATATCAAAATATGACAAATATAAAAATATGTAAATTATATGTCAAAAATAAAAATATATAAAATACATCAAAATATGTAAAAAATAAAAATATGTAAATTATATGCCAAAAATAAAAATATAAAAAAATATATAAAATACATCAAAATATATAAAAAATAAAAATATAGAGATAAAATATGTAAAAAATAAAAATATAAAAGTGTATGTAAAATATATCAAAATATGACAAATATAAAAATATGTAAATTATATGCCAAAAATAAAAATATAAAAAAATATATAAAATACATTAATATATATAAAAAATAAAAATATAAAGATAAAATATGTAAAAAATAAAAATATAAAAGTGTATGTAAAATATATAAAACATGAAAATATATAAAATATATCAAAATATGACAAAAATAAAAATATGTAAATTATATCAAAATACATAAAAAGTAAAAGTAGAAAAAATATATAAAAAGTACATGAAATATATTAAAGTATGCAAAAAATAAAAATATAAAAAAATATATAAAATATATAAGAAATGTGTAACAAAAAAAATATATAAAAATTTAGTGTTCAAGTTTTGAAAATATTACACGCATTCGTATAAAAATAGCTCGCCATATTGTTTTTAAGTAGATAGAGAAAAATAGTTATTTAACTTCGAAGCTCCTCTGACACCATCGTCAGAATAACTTTGCGTATCTATCGTATTAAAAAATATGTTAAATGTATGCACATATTTAAGAGAAAACTGGTTCTTTAATAATGTTGAAATAGAAAAATGGTTCTACGAACGAAAATTGTATTTTGTGTCCGAGTAGTTGAGGAAATTCGTTATCCGTGTAATATTGTTGTTAGAAAGCAGGAAAATATGAAGGTTTCAATGTTTGTAATGAATATCAGAAATTTTTAATTATTTTAATTTAGAAAGTTCTAGGTTTTTGAATTTTCTAGTATTAAATTTCAAAATTCTAAATTTTTCGAAATTCCCAAATTTCCGAAAATTTCAAAATTCGCTAACATTTTCATTGCCAAATATCTACATTCCTAAGTTACTAAATTCCCTAATTACCAAATAGCTAAATCCCCAAATTCCATAATTACCAAATAGTTAAATCCCTGAATTAAAAAATCACCAAATTCCCTAGTTGCCAAATACTCACATTCCGAAGTTATGAAAGCCCCAAATTCTGTAATTACCAAATAGCTAAATCCCTGAATTCAAAAATCACCAAATTCCCTAGTTGCCAAATACTCAAATTTCTAAGTTACTAAATCCCCAAATTCCATAATTACCAAATAGCTGAATCCCTGAATTCCAAAATCCCCAATTTCCCTAATTACCAAATAGCTAAATCCCTGAATCCCAAAATGCCCAATTTCCCTAATTAGCAAATAGCTAAATCCCTGAATTCCAAAATCACCAAATTCCCTAGTTGCCAAATACTCAATTTCCGAAGTTATGAAAGCCCCAAATTCTGTAATTACCAAATAGCTAAATCCCTGAATTCCAAAATCCCCAAATTCTCTAGTTGACAAATACTCAATTTCCTAAGTTATTAAATCCCCAAATTCTGTAATTACCAAATAGCTAAATCCCTAAATTCCAAAATCACCAAATTCCCTAGTTGCCAAATACTCATATTTCTAAGTTACTAAATCCCCAAATTCCATAATTACCAAATAGCTGAATCCCTGAATTCCAAAATCCCCAATTTCCCTAATTACCAAATAGCTAAATCCCTGAATCCCAAAATGCCCAATTTCCCTAATTACCAAATAGCTAAATCCCTGAATCCCAAAATGCCCAATTTCCCTAATTACCAAATAGCTAAATCCCTGAATCCCAAAATGCCCAATTTCCCTAATTACCAAATAGCTAAATCCCTGAATTCCAAAATTCCCATTTTCCATAATTACCAAATAGCTAAATTCCGAAGTTCCAAAATCAGCAAATTCCCTAGTTGTCAAGTACCCAAATTCCTAAGTTACTAAATTCCCAAATTCCCTAATTACCAAATAACCAAGTCCCTAAATTTCCAAAACCCCAAATTACAAAAATACCTAAATTCTGAAATTTCCAAATCCCCAAACTCCAAATTCCCAATTTCCCTATTTGTTAAATACCTAAACCCCTAAATCTCCAATCTCAAAATTCCCTAATTACCAAATCTCCAAATTCCAAAATTCAAAATTCCTCAAATTTAAAAAATCCCAACACTCTAAAATTCCCCAAATTTTCACACGCCTAAAATTCTCAAATTACCAAATTCCTATCTTGGAATTAAAAATTGGTCTAATTCATAAATCAATGAAAAAGCAATTCTCGAAGTTAAAAATTCTTGATTCATTCTTATATCGTTCAAGCAATTTATTTCAAGTTTCCTCTTCTTCAAAAAAAAAAAACAAATAAAAAGCAAATGTTTGTACAATCTGTTCTGTGGTTGACACGTTCGTACCAGATTTTAGTGGACAGCTGTTCTTATCACCGATTAAGAAAACGTATCAACTCTTGTTATTGCTATCTCAGTTCCAGAAAGCTTGATTAAAAGAATTTAATGACGAACGTTCACAATAGTTTGCATTGACTCTTGCTTCTTAATCTATTATCATAGGTTAAGGCTTCACTTTTGATTTTTTTTATAGCTGCTTAGTCAGAATTAATTAATTATTATCGCAACATTAAAGAAAATAAAAATAATTCATATCTCTCAAAGAAAAAGTAGTTATTGTAACAATTATATAAATAAATTTATTAATTTTTAAAAGAAAATTTTAAAAATGATATTTAATAATTTTACACTCATTTGAATTATATTGTACAATAAGATAGTGTCTTATTGTATGATAATTTATCTCATTAAACAATAAAACATATATAAGATTTGTAATTGTCAGATTTCTGTATTCAGGACAAACATATTCTTGTATTTAAATTTGCCGCGAGATTTGGACCACGTGACCACTGTGACGCACTTTGTGTCAAATTCCGTTTACTGCAAGGAGCAGTACGTACTTACGAACGCACGTGCATCATATTGTGACAGCCAAGAACATTTTTCTTATATTCAAATAGATGTGTTAGTTTAATCTCGTAATTATAATAATGGAGTCAACAAAATAGCTCAACAATAATCAAACATTTCTTTAAAGTCGACAGAACTTTCTGGTTTATTGGATACAATGGAGATTTATAGGGAGAAGTGTTTCGGTTATTTCTTTGGTAATCAGTGGATAAACAGCGAGCGGTCGAATCGATCGAGAAGTCTGCTATTCCCGGTATGTTGACGTTTCCTGTTCTTCTATTTTCAATATCGGAAAGCGAGGGAGGTTTGTTTGATTAGAATCGTAATTCGTAGCTTTAGATTTCTTAGATAGAAATGATTTATTATGCTCTGTTTACATTGTGTGACAAATGTACTAGGTGAAATAATATAAATATTAGGTTCAATGAAATATCGTGAAATTAATATGAAATAATATAAATGATATACAAATATTGTACATAAATAATATAAATCCTATAAAATACTATAAAACACTACAAAATAACCTAAATGATATACAATAAATAATACATATGAATAATGTGAATACTGTGAAACACTATAAATGATATATAAATAATGTAAGTATTATAAAATTCATTCCAAATATTTTTACAGAAATTAAATTATAACAATCTTTATTCTAAAATCACGTATTGCGATGAAAAATATAAAGGTTAAAATTTCGTAGATTTCCATCTGCGGTCTAAGATTGCATCAGTAAATCGTGAATCACCCAATTTAATTATTAAATCAAGCAGGAGTGTGTTGAATATTAATACCCGAACAACAGATCCTCTTACCACGATAATTCGTACTTACGTATCTGCCCCAATTTGACGTCATGTGCTGCGAAATTATTATGTTTTCGTTCTCTCCCTCGGATTGACGTCATTTCATTCTAAAATCATAATTGTTATATTTTCGTTTGAAGTCTTTAAGATGGAGGAATTATGCTTAATATGCAACTGTGTCATATACGAAATTGCACTATATATGAAACTGGGCCATTTATGAAATTATAACTCGCATAAAAATGTTCTATACAATATGAAACTGTCATTTATGAAATTATAACTTATATGAAATTGTGTCAGACGTGAAACTGTGCCTTATATAAAAATATGCCATATATGGAACTATGTCATATATGAAATTGTACTGTATACAAAATTTTGTCATATATAAAGTTGCAACTTACGTGAAAGTATACTATAATGATAGTATCTTATTTATGAAATTGTAATTTATACAAAAATGTGCAATATATGTAACTGTGTCATGTATCGAACGTTGCAATATCTCAGTAAATAAGTAACAAAGCTTATTGGTGATCATGTAAAATATTAACTTTTTAAAAATTTAGGAACTTGAGAAATTTGAAAAATCGAAAATTTGGAAATTCGGGAAATCGAGAATTTGGAAATTTGGAAATTTGGAAATTTAGAAAATCGAAAATTTGGGAAGTTTGAAAATTTGAAAAACCAAAAATTTGGAAATTTGGAAATTTGAATATTTTGAAAATCAAAAATTTCAAATATTCAAATTTGGAAATTTTGAAGTTTGAAAAGTTCAGAATTATGAAATTGAAAAATTTTGGAATTTAGGAATTTGAAAAGTTGCCTATTTCAAAATTTGGCAATTCAAAAAATCAAGAACTTCGAAAATTGAGAATTTGAAAAGTTGTCGATTCGAGAATTTGCAAATTTGGAAAGTCAGGAATTTTGAAATTTGGAATTCGGAAAATCGAAAATTTTGAAATTCGGAATTTGGAAAACCGAAAATTTTGAAATTTGGAATTTGAAAAATCGAAAATTTTGAAATTCGGAATTTGAAAAATCGAAAATTTGGAAATTCGGAATTTGAAAAATCGAAAATTTGGAAATTCGGAATTTGAAAAGTCGAAAATTTGGAAATTTGAGAATTTGAATAATCAGGACCCCGTTCAATGTTATTCCATTTGTTCATTTTCATTTTAGTGAAAATACTATGCAAATGTCATTTGGTTCGAAGGAATGAGTGACGAATCGGTGATTGACATCGAACTCGGACATTACGGTTCACTTATCTATGTTAAATAAAGCCAGCTTGTACACATACCCTGCACAGTCATGTTTGCAAATCGAATTACAGATTTATTCAAACAACAACCTAACCACATTCGCAGGAATACGCTAAACTTATCAGTAGTTCAGAAAACCTTCGACTTAACGATTTACTTATTTACTTCTATTTTATATATAACTTATCTTCGCTCGTTTTTTAAAACAAAGCTTAATGTTAAAATTATTCAATGAACAAAGGCTGGTATCAGTTGCTTCACTAATCTCACATTATTTGTTTAAGTATTATTGTGTGTTAGTATTATTATTGTATAATAGTATCATTATTACTGTTTAAGTATTATTTTATACTAGTATTATTTTTATTAAAAACAAATTAACTTAAGTATTAAAAAGTATTGATTATTTTATAAAAATGAAGTTATGTAAATTTATATTTATAACTGAAAAATAAATTTAATATATTAAATAAATATACAGTCATCTTTAAATACATATACAAATAAATACACGTAAAACTTTAAATATGTGTCCTATAGCCGTAAAGAATAACTAATGCTTGCCCAGTACCTATTCGAGGGTTTTGAATTTCGCGCGCAAATGCGTTTACCGATTATCCCGCCTTTTTATTGTTTTATGTGCGCGTCTCTTGCAACAGAGGAAATCGAGTAAGAGCAGAAATAAAGTATTCTACGTATCAAGAAAAATTGCATCCATTATTAAGCTGAATAACAACAATATGCAATAACTGAAGAATAAGACCTGAAATACACGTGCAAACAAACAGAAGATATAACTTCCAGTATATATACAAATAAACACACGTAAAGTACGACTTTAAATAAATACTTACTATACAAATAAATACCCAAAGAATAAGCTTGAATACACAAATAAATGCGTGAAAAATATAACCTTAAATAGACAAAACAAATAAATAAATACGTCAAAATATAACCTTAAACAGACAATAAAAATAAATAATAGTATAACAACCTCGACTGTCAAAATAAATACTGCAATATAACCTCAAATATAGAATTTACGTTTTCTATAAGTGCAATCTTTTAATAAAATATTAAAAGTTTCTTTTTAAGCGTTCATACGTAATTTATAAATACGAACAAGGATTTAAACAGACACAGAATTAATAGTGAGTTTCGTTATGAATAAAGTTCGTCGAGCAATCACGTCCGTTTCAGGTTGCCATCAGATTAGAGCTGTGTCTCCTGGATGAACACACGCGTGCATGTTCAACGATACATAATTCATAATACTCGTTCGAGGGAGGAACATGTTTCTGATTTTCCTTATAAATCTGATAACTGTGGCTGACTATGAGTCGTCGGAATAATGCATTAACTGGAGCTCGGTTTTAACTACAACATATATTCCATTTAAAGAGGAACGTGTATTTGATGAAAATGTATTAACAACTGACACTTTTATTTTGTGTTGTTATTTTATTCCTTGTCCTATTATTTTTATCTCAGTTTGTTTCCCATTTTTTCTTTTTTGGAAATTTCACTGTGCAACATTTTTGCAAAGATTAATATTATTATTTATGTTTTGTTATAAATAGCACTGTATAATAATTTTGTAAAGATTAATATTAATATTTCTGTTTTATTATAAATTTCACTGTATAATAATTTTGCGAAGATTAATATTAATATTTCTGTTTTATTATAAATTTCTCTGTGCAATAGTTTCAGAAAAATTAGTATTAACATTTAATTAATTCCGTGCATAAATTAAGTTTAACAGTCAAGATTTAGGGAATACGGAGATTTTTAGATCAGTTTTAATTTGAACAAATTTTAGCTGAATGTAAAATAGGAAATAAATATTTGAAGTTGTAAAATATGAAATGTTTTACTGTTGTTTGAACGTCCCATTTAAAAAATAAGTCTCCATTAAGAATACTGTCGTTAAAATTCGATACAGTCTTCGAAAATGAAAAGATTCCATTTCTTCATAATCAAATGAAAACTAAAATTATACAAACACCGATTGAAAAATGCTTTCCTGAGTTTGTTCCGAAACTTATTCCTTCTGTATTTATTCATAAATTGAACATTCGAGACCTATTTCTTCGCCAGCGTAGTTTGCGTAGGCCCAATAACACTATATCCTTCACCGATAAGTGCATAAAATGAACCACCCTAAAATGTATAAAGCGTCATCGGTGGACCCACAAAGACCGCGACGCCGAGGAAACAGATTTCGCAAACTCGATTCGCGAAAGAATACAGGAAAAATAAGTTTCGGACTAAACTCATCGTTCACCGAGACCCGCCTCGCAATAACAATCTCCAGGGTGGCCATATTTCGAAACAATAGCGTTACAGCTATCAAGTAGCTTCGAGGTTGAGTCTCCGTTATTCAACGACGCGCAGCCAGTAAGTCCTAACCTCCATCGCGCGCGCTATACAACAGTATCTATAAAAATGATTACACGCCCAGCATCGTCGAGGCACTCGCAATTTAATCGAACCGCTTCAAAAACTTTCTGCAACGTATTTCGCGAACGTGCGATCGCTCAACGCGTTCAATCGATTACAAAGCCGATGCTCGGATAAAACACGCGTACACGGTTAGCTACGAAATAAAACGTCATCCGCGCGACTTTCAAAAGCTCCACAACGAAGATAAGCTAGGTCCTCGTATTAGGAGAGGCTCTCGCATCAGACAGCTTTACCCCGTAATAAAAATTCGCTCGCGGGTCAAAAACGAGTCCGATGTCCACATACCGTCGTTATTTTGAAGTTTTTTCGACCATTAATTTTGAAGAATTTATACGATGAATACAGGAAACATTGTTGATCTGTTTATCAGAAGCGGTGCCACGAACCTGGTACATGAAACCGGAACTTCACTGCAATGCAATTGGAGTTCCGGCGGGTGCATTGTCACCCCCGGCCACACTTTCACCACCCAGTAGTCCAAGTGTCACGCTGCCGCCGTCACCTTGGAGCCCTGGCACCGCCGGAAGTAGCCTGAGCACCGCCGCATCCTCCAATCCTTCATCGGTTTCCTCTGTGAACCTCAGTCAACCGACAACGGACCGATTTAGCGCTTTCACCCTCGTCTCGACCTGCAATCCTGACACGAGGCTTCAAAACCTGCCATTAACTACTGCGACTGCGGCACGAGGTAAGAAAGTTTAACAAATACATGTACTCCATTGCCTACATACTCCAAATACCTATATCCCAAATACCTATATCCCAAGTACCTATATTCCAAATACCTATCTCCCAAACTCCTACATCCCAACTACCTATATCCCAAACACCTATATGCCAAATACCTATATCCCAAATACCTATATCCCAAATACCTATATCCCAAACTTCTACATCCCAACTACCTACACCCCAAATACCTATATCCCAAATACCTATATCTCTAATACCTATATCCCTAATACCTACATCCCAAATACCTATTTCCCAAACTTCCACATCCCAAATACCTATATCACAAGTACCTACATCTCGAAATATCTACATCCCAAACACCTATATCCCCAATTTCCTATATACCTAATCCCAAAATCCCCAAATTCCTACATTCTCAATTTCGAATCGAAATTGCGTTTCAGAGATGCGCTGCGGACTAATGTATGGGAGTTATGGATCGACAGGGGCCGCATGGTGGGCACGACACATGGGTATCCTGTTGCCCCCTTCGCTGTTGCCACCCTCGAGGATCCCTAATCAACAAACCACCACACCGGTCGCAAATTGCTCCCCCATTCCCCCGGACACTTTGAGCACATCCAGAGCCGGCTCACCCCGGAGGTGCACCCCTGAGAAGCCTAAGTTCGGTGAGAATTTTGATTAATATCATCGGTCGTTGTAAAATGAGACAGTGGGAGACCTTCTTTACGCTATGGAACAGTGTTATAATTTCATTATACACGATGTTCTAACTTTACCAAATTCTTCCTTATTTTTGATGATAGAAAAAAGTGTCAGAGGGAAACATTATTCTTTTCAAAGGGGCAAATATTGTGGTGGTTATGAAATTTATCTCGAAGTCATTTTCTAGAGATTTCAAGGTCATTAGTTTGTTTTTTAATGGGAGCATATACATCACCATATGAATATGGTATGATGTGAAGACAAAACCAACGACTTATAATACAGTGACCTTCACATGACCTTGAAGTGCAGAAAATGCGTAAAAACATGAATGTTAAAATACAAGAATTGAATGAATATTTTTTTAGCGATTTAATAAAATTGAAATTGTTGGTTTTTTGGTATTGCAAATGATGTAGAAATATTATTTGTATTTTTCTTTGTAAAATTGACTTTTTTCACCAGAACTAGTAGAAATCAAAAGTGGAAGAACATTTACCGGACAATGTTATCGAACGACGGTTATTGGCCTATTATTATCGATAACGAAAAAGCGTACAATTAAACTAGTTACGAATCGTTTCCGGGTGATGTATACCCCACGATTTCGATAATCGTACACCAACGATTGTGCTTTCCTTCGCTTTGTCGACCGATAAGGAATTAGGTTCGTGTTTCGACGATAAAACGTTTGTGTGATACGTAACTGTGCGAAAATGGTTTACGACGCTTGTTATATCTGACGAAAGTCAAAACTTTGACATGTATTGCCGTATTTTCATGTGGTATTGTTGTGGTTCTTTTGATGTAATAGAACGTGATTACATTATAATTATAACGATACATTTATTAGATTATAGTAACAATAATTATTATTATAATAATATATATCATATATTATATTATATATTATTATTATTTTATATATTTACAATTTATTTACAATTGACAAAAATTTAATTTTTAATACAAGGTTTATTATACGTTTATATACATATCTACTACATATATCAGATATATTAATTAGTATATACAAAGAAAATTTTCTTCTAGTTTATACTTATAACTATTATTATATAATAACTAGTTTATACAAAGAAAATAAATAATTTCTTTAATTTTAATTTTTCATAATTAATTCATTGTACAGTAGCAAATAATTTAATAGTTTCAAAATGAATAATTTAGTGTTCATTATTTTTTCACAATTTATTATTTCTATCTTAATTTTTCTTAATTAATTTATTGTACAGTAGCAAATGATTTAATAGTTTCAAAATGAATAATTTATTTTTCATTATTTTTTCATAATTTATTATTTCAATCTTAATTTTTCTTAATTAATTTATTGTACAATAACAAATAATTTAAAAGTTTCAAAATGAATAATAAGTTATTCATAAATTTCAGTAAAATTTCAATTTATTTATTTTTAAATTTCTGAGGAACAATTCAATATTTATATATGTTTTGATTAAATACTTGATTAATTCAGTAAAAAGTTAAAAGGAAATTTCTTGATACTAATTTTCAGAAGAAGAAGCACCACTGAATCTGAGCACCAAACCAAACGACGTTTCGTCCAGTGTTGGTCGAAAAAGTGAAATTTGGTCACCAGGAACAGTGTGCGAAAGAGAAGCGAAAGAAACTAGGATACCATCTTCCAGGAGTCCATCTTCCACGCCTGTGATCACCAGACAAATTCATCATTCACCCTTAACGCCGCCATCTTCGTCAGAGAGAACCTTCCAGGTGAGTTTTACCTTCAAATTTTACTGTAAACATTAAAGTACTATTAATTTAGTAACTATATTATTCATACCACTCATTCTACTCTAAATAATGTTAAAGCACTATCAATACTAATTATGTTCATTTATTAAATAATACTATTAACCTATTAATTTATATTATTAATATTATTGATTTTACTATAAACAATATTATGTACTAAAAATATCAAGTAATTAGTTAAAATTCAATTAAATAATTTTTATTTATATTTGATCAATTCTTTATTGTATGTTAATTAAAAAAATTTAAAGACTGCAAATTATAATTTTTCTAATTTTTAAAATTCTTTTGAATTCTTAGATGAGGAACATAAAAATCTTTGTTTAAATGATCTTAATAAATAAACAAGTTAAATAATTGTCATTTAATTTGTGATTAAATGAGTAATTAAGTAAATAGACTTTTAAAAATATAAATAATAATTCTTTGAACTAGAATTATAAAAATCCTTGTTTGAAGCAAATTAATATTAAACAAATAAAATAATTTTTATTTAATTTTATAGATTTTTTATTGATGTAATTAAACAAATTCTCTCTATTGATATTAATTAAACAAATTTTCTTTATGTATATCAATTAGAGAAATTCTCTTTATTTATATTAATTAAACAAATTTTTAAATAATAATTGTTTAAATCACTGTTTGAACATAATCCTTGCTTGAAAGTAATCGATGGTTCACAGAAGAAAAAAAAGGATCACCAGGTCAAGTAAGAAGGGTAGCGAATGATTTTCTGGAAAATAAAATCGATATCACTCTTGGAAATCTTTTCCGTGACGTTTTCCGACCAGAGAACTAACAAAGATAGTCGAAAATAAGTATAAATCGAATATTCTGTACATTCATGTACTTCTGTCAACGTGTGAAGTTGTTTTACGAGGTTGGTAAACGTATGTTTCGAGCTTTTATTGGTCCTAAAGTTGCAAGCTCATAAAGGGTACAGTGATCGATCCGAGATTATATTTCTGGTCATAGTAACTTTACAAAATTTGCAGAGTTTATTGATTTGTGGATGGAGGATTTATTTTTAAAATAATTTTATTTCAAGTTTTTGAGATTTTATGTTTATTAATTTGAAAGGTTTTGAATTTAGTAATTTTCTAGTTTTCAAGTTTTTAAGTTTAGGAATTTTCGAGCTTTCAAGTTTAGTAATTTTCAAGTGTTCAAGTTCAATAATTTTCAAGTTTTTAAGTTTAATAATTTTCAAATTTATAAGTTTAATAATTTTCAAGTTTTCAAATTTACTAATTTTCAAGCTTTCAAGTTTAGTAATTTTTATCTCTTCGAGTTTATTAATTTTTAAGTATTATAATTTATTAATATAAAAATTAAAAATTTCCAAATTATACAAAGGACATTCATACATACATATATTATTTGTTATACATATAATATTACATATGTGAATGATACTTGTATATATTACTTATATTATATTACTCATATAACTAATACTTATACATTATTTATATTTCACATTTCATATTCGCAAAAGAATACAACAAAAGTTCAAAATCAACAGCGATACTTGAATCATATTTATCTCTTCGATTTCTAATAGTACGCCATATTGTTTCACTTTTGCGCATGCGCAGATAGATACATATTACTTATACCGTATTTGTTACTACCGAAAGTTACGTTAACGTGTTATATTACTTATACAAACAACTAACACTTATATATACTATATATATATACTAATACATATTATTTATATTCTATTGCCCACAACATATGTATGAATGTAACGAAAGTAACGTTTAATCACTTAATCTAACATTTAACTCCGCGATTTCAAACAGTACGCTTTGTTCCACTTACGCGCATGCGCAGATAGATACATATTACTTATACCGTATTTGTCACTACCGAAAGTTACGTTAACGTGTTATATCACTTATACAAACAACTAATACTTATATATACTATATGTATATACTAATACATATTATTTATATTCTATTGCCCACAACATATGTATGAATGTAACGAAAGAAACGTTTAATCACTTAATCTAACATTTAACTCCGCGATTTCAAACAGTACACTTTGTTCCACTTACGCGCATGCGCAGACAGCGCGTTCGAATTGGCGCGTGATGCAAAAGCGTGAAAGGGAGCGAAACGAAACTGCGGTTTCCGTGTTGCGAAATGTCCTCGCCGCCGTAAAGGAAGGACACCGTTTGGGCAAAATTTTTGACACACGATCCGGTTTTTTGAAAGGGGCGACGGGGGCAGATCGGCCTTTTTTCGCCCGGAATCAGGATGGTATGACGAGCGTGTGCCCCAGATATCTTAATATGTCCGCTCGCAGTTACATGTCCCGCGTAAAACGCTGGCCGAGCGAGTTTCTGCTTCCATTCAATCAGCCCGTAATTGCGCCGCCGCCTTTTGTCGAGATTTTGCCGACATTCGTCAAACGTTTGACCCGTTTCTTCGCCACGAGCACACTTTGGGACACTTGCGCCACCCGTGAAACCACCATCGCGTGACTCCCATGGATTTCTCCTTCTATGCTAATGTACGCAATGGGGTCCATCGGGTCACACGATACCGTACCGTTGTTCCTTCCAGTTATAAGGCCGCTGCCTGGACAAATTGCACTCGAGACATTTCTTCTTGTACTAGAGACATCTCTTTTTGATATACGACGGACAACTTAGTTTCACGATGTTATTAATAAATTTCCGAATTACAAAATTAAGTTATTAAATTATGAAGCTACTAAGTTACCAAGTTATCAACTAAACAAATTAATTTACCAAATGAAAAAATTTGCAGATTCTCAAATTACTAAATCCCCGCATCCCTAAATTAAATAGTCACATTCTAAAAATCTCTAATTTTTACTCTCCAACGAAACTCACCACATCATCGTTCACAAAAAATGATCGAAAGTACTCTCATAAATTGTCCCAAATTTTCGTGGAATCCTCCAAATAAAATTACCCAAATAAACCGTCAAGTTTTCTGAAGAAATTTTACGAACTTCCTATGAACTCGTATAGAACTCCAAATAGAATTTATGAAATGCAAAAATCTTGTGAAGAACCGGTAAAAGAAACGTGATAAGTCCGACGCAAAGGAGGTTTCCACGACATGTTCGTCTCGAATCTTTTCGCATCAAGTTCAGAGACGAGCCGCGTCATCCAGAATGCACCTTGCGATGCACCGCTTACTGCATTTGGACGACATGGAAGAAGTCCACCGAAACTCGTTCGCGTGTCCCTTTGGGACACCGTAGAACGTGTAATGGCTTCTAAAGAGCTTATAAATCGTCCGTTTCGAGGTTTCCCAGAAGAAACATCGATCGTCGCAAAAAAAACGCTTCGCGAGCCTTGTCCGACTCCATTTTCTTCTCTCCCGTTCGATGCTCGATCAAAACAATATTCCTGCGGATTCATATAAAAATCTTCTGATAAAACTTTCCTCTTTACTGTTTATATTCGTTGTTTAATTTGATCATTTTAATAACTGATAATGCGAGTTGTGAGGAAATTATAGAATTGGGTTTTACTGTTTATTTTTGAGCAGAGGGAGACTCTGGTCGGGCTGAATCGGAGAATTTAGACATTCTGGGGAATTTACGTTGGGGGATTGACATTGGGGGAATTTAGGGAGGATTCGCGAATTTGGAACAGTTAGGGTGGATGACTGGGAGTTTTAAAATTTAGGGAATTTGCGAATTAGGAAATTTGGAGAATTTAGAGAATTTTGGGGAATTTTGATATCTATGAATTTAGGAAGCTTAGAGTGGAAGTTTAAAAACTTGAAAAATTTGTGAATTTGGGGAATTTAGGGAATTTAGGGGAATTTGGGGAATTTTTATATCTATGAATTTGGGAAATTTAGAGCAGAAGTTTGAAAACTTGGACAATTTGAGAATTTGGGGAATTTTGGGGAATTTGGGGAATTTTTATATCTATGAATTTGTGAAGTTTAGGGTAGAAGTTTGAAAACTTGGACAATTTGAGAATTTAGGGAATTTAGGGAATTTGGGGAATTTTTATATCTATGAATTTGTGAAGTTTAGAGCAGAAGTTTGAAAACTTGGACAATTTGAGAATTTAGGGAATTTAGGGAATTTTTGGGAATTTGGGGAATTTTTATATCTATGAATTTGTGAAGTTTAGAGTAGAAGTTTGAAAACTTGGACAATTTGAGAATTTAGGGAATTTTGGGGAATTTTTATATCTATGAATTTGTGAAGTTTAGAGTAGAAGTTTGAAAACTTGGACAATTTGGAAATTTGGGGAATTTAGGGAATTTAGTGAATTTAGGGAATTTGGGGAATTTTTATATCTATGAATTTGTGAAGTTTAGAGTGGAAGTTTGAAAACTTGGACAATTTGAGAATTTGGGGAATTTTTATATCTATGAAGTTGGGAAGTTTAGAGTAGAAATTTAAAAACTTGAAGTATGTGGGAATTTGGGTGATTTGGAGAATTTAGGGAATTTGGGGAATTTGTGAATTTGGAAAATTTGTGTGAAAGTTTGAAAATGTGGAGAATCTGAGAATTTGGGGAATTTTTATATCTATGAATTTGAGAAGTTTAGAGTAGAAGTTTAAAAACTTGAAGAATTTGTGAATTTGTGAATTTTTGAATTTGGAAAATTTAGAGTGGATATTTGGAAGTGTAAAAACTTGAAGGATTTGGGGAATTTGGAGAATTTAGAGAATTTAGATATTTGTGAATTTGAGAAATTTAGAGTGAAAGTTTGAAAACTTGATGACATCACACCTTCCTGAAGAAAACTTAAAATTTCAATTTCCCCGCAACAAAAGCATCATCCATAATAAAAAGCAGTGCGTAACGGCGTTAAGTTCGCCAAACGAAAGCATGCAGTTAAGGTTCGAAAGACTATCATCGCTCCTCATTATTGATCGAGGAGGGATGTGAATCATGCGTGGTCGCAACTCGGGACTACCGGTACCGATGCACGTTGGTAATAATATTCTATGGTGGTTCGTACGCGATTCCACGCGTGTATCGTGAAAAGAGACACGCCTAGGTCGACACCATTGTCCGGACTGGCGCCCGTGTCACAATAAGCCCGAGAAAAAAAAAACTGAGGCTTCGTGAACACAGGTGCGTCTGGCGTGTCGTTCTTCCTCGAACACTACGCCGATTTCGATTGGCAAGCTAAAACGTTCCGGTTTCATGTACCAACTGCACCGCTTCTGATAAACGGATCAACAATGTTCCCTGTATTCATCGTACAAATTCCTCAAAATTAATGGTCGAAAAAACTTCAAAATAACGACGGTATGTGGACATCGGAATCGCTTTTGACCCGCGAGCGAATTTTTATTACGGGGTAAAGGTGTCTGATGCGAGAGCCTCTCCTAATACGAGGACCTAGCTTATCTTCGTTGTGGAGCTTTTGAAAGTCGCGCGGATGCCGTTTTATTTCGTAGCTAACCGTGTACGCGTGTTTTATCCGAGCATCGGCTTTGTAATCGATTGAACGCGTTGAGCGATCGCACGTTCGCGAAATACGTTGCAGAAAGTTTTTGAAGCGGTTCGATTAAATTGCGAGTGCCTCGACGATGCTGGGCGTGTAATCATTTTTATAGATACTGTTGTATAGCGCGCGCGATGGAGGTTAGGACTTACTGGCTGCGCGTCGTTGAATAACGGAGACTCAACCTCGAAGCTACTTGATAGCTGTAACGCTATTGTTTCGAAATATGGCCACCCTGGAGATTGTTATTACGAGGCGGGTCTCGGTGAACGATGAGTTTAGTTCGAAACTTATTTTTCCTGTATTCTTTCGCGAATCGAGTTTGCGAAATCTGTTTCCTCGGCGTCGCGGTCTTTGTGGGTCCACCGATGACGCTTTATACATTTTAGGGTGGTTCATTTTATGCACTTATCGGTGAAGGGTATAATGTTATTGGGCCTACGCAAACTACGGTGCCGAAGAAATAGATCTCGAATGTTCAATTTATGAATAAGTACAGAAGGAATAAGTTTCGGAACAAACTCAGGAAAGCATTTTTCAATCTGTGTTTGTATAATTTTAGTTTTCATTTGATTATGAAGAAATGGAATCTTTTCATTTTCGAAGGCTGTATCGAATTTTAACGACAGTATTCTTAATGGAGACTTATTTTTTAAATGGGACTTTCAAACAACAGTAAAACATTTCATATTTTACAACTTCAAATATTTATTTCCTATTTTACATTCAGCTAAAATTTGTTTAAATTAAAACTGAACTAAAAATCCGTATTTCCTAAATCTTGACTGTTAAACTTAATTTGTGCACGGAATTAATTAAATGTTAATACTAATTTTTCTGAAACTATTGCACAGAGAAATTTATAATAAAACAGAAATATTAATATTAATCTTTGGAAAAATTTTGCACAGTGTTTATAAAAAAAAGAATTGAAAACAAACTGAAATAAAAATAACAGAACAAGGAATAAAATAACAACACAAAATAAAAGTGTCAGTTAAAACTTGAAGAAACATAAAAATAATATAAAAGTTCTGTAAGTACTGCTGTATAATTACCAGTAGAATGGTACTCTATGCGTATTGATAGTTGCAAACAATAAGTACAGTTATAGGAGAAAGTTTGATAAGGTATAACTGCATGGGAAAGGCAAATAACGGGAGGAATAATACGATACCATTATACGTTGGTTAATACAATGTTTAAAATGGTACGATGATCTTTTACCATGTTACAGTGTAAACAGTGCGGAAAGGCCTTCAAACGATCGAGCACTCTTAGCACTCACCTACTGATCCATTCTGACACCAGACCATATCCTTGTCAATACTGTGGCAAAAGGTTTCATCAGAAGTCGGATATGAAGAAGCACACCTACATTCACACTGGTAAGTCTCTATTCTAAATATTATTCAAAATTTGCATATTTTCAATTTTTTTCATTTTTATGTGAGCAAAGTTTTTTGAGTAATTTGAGGAAATTTGGGGGATTTGGGGTTTGGAGATGTGGGAGTTTGGGGAGCTGGATATTTTGGGGAATTTAACATTTTGGATATTTGGGTATTTGGGGGATTTGGATATTTAGGAATTTTGGAATTTAGGAATTTGAAAATTTGAGACTTCGAAAATTTATTAATTTAAAATTTGGAAAAATTGGAAAATTGAAAAACTGAAAAATTGAAAAATTGAAACCTTGAAAAATTGAAAAGTTGAAACCTTGAAAAATTGAAAAATTGAAAAATTGAAAAATTGAAAAATTGAAACCTTGAAAAATTGAAAAGTTGTAAATTTCTAATGTAAACAATACGTACTAGTGTCAACTGTTCTTCAGCTGAATACAATGATCTCTATTTTCAAATGGAACTGAAACAGCATCAAATGAGTAGTTCCATGAATATTCAACAAAAATTCCATTTTCTAAAACTGCCGTCTGCAATGCACTTATCTCTATTATTCCAAATAGCAGAAATTATGTGGCAATACATTTTCTAGCATTATAAACTGTTCGATACCTGCGTGATTCACGAGGATATGACACTAAATAAGCGCTCGTGTATAGAAGCATATAGTGTTCCATTTTGTCCATCTAAATTAACACATTCTATTCGTAAAAGTAAAAGAATGTTATATGAACATAGAGTTTCGAACACTTTATCAAAAATTAATAAGAAGAACACGAAACGACAACGAACTGCTTTGTTCGATATACAGGGTGTTCCATGTTCGTATAACCTTACCAGAATATTCTATAAATAAAAATAAGAAAAAATGTTTATACGAACGTAGGCTCTCGAACGCGTGATTAAAAGTAATTAAAAAAAATATGAAAGTCGAGAATTATTCGTATGTAGTGTCCCAGGAGAAAATCGTCCATTATTTCGTATATTCCTCGCAATCTTTCGATAAAACATTCAAGAGCTTATGTTTATACAACATTTTTTTATCGTTTTTATTTACAGAACATGCCGGTAAAGTTTTACGTAGAAAACTGGGACACACTGTATGTGTCGAAAAACAAAGCGGTCCGAAGTCGTTTTGTACTTTTGTTATAACTTTTTAATAGAGCGTTTGAAATCTTGTGTTAATGTAACGTCTTTTTCTTGTTTTTGCGTGTGGAATATTTCGATGAAGATTGACTATAAAAACTGGGATGGTGAGTATATAGCGGTCGCATATGTAGCGTTCACGTATCTAGCGCTCACATATCTGGCGTTCATATATACGGCGCTCACATATCTAGCGCTCACGTATCCGGTGTTCACATATCTGGAGTTCATATTATTATCGAATAAATATAAAATACTTAGATAAGTCGAAAAGATGTTATTTTCTGAAAATATTTCAGTATGAAAAGTTTAATTTTTTTTCTTTTTCCAAAAATTGTGATTTGTGATTTGTCTTTTTGTAAAATCATTTTTGAATGGTGGTAAACAATTATAAAATTGTAAATTATGAAACCTCGGTATAAAATGTTTCTATTATAAAAAGTTTAGTCTCGTTATCGACACCGTTCTTTTTTCGAAAGTTTCCAACGCTTCGAAAGAGTTTCCGCCATTACAAAAAGTTCGTCGCACAAAGTATCCGTATTATAAGCAGGAACATCGTAGGAACTTAAAAAGTGGTGTCTTACTTGCTGAAACACATGCTCATAACTCTTGTTCATCGCAACGATGGCAGTTTGAATAATGCAGCGAGTGAACGAGCATATCAGAAACGAAACGGTTCGTTTGAATAATTGAAAAATCGTACGTGCAAGTTTTCCTAGTCCGACGAGTTAGTTTTTCGAAAATTGACGACGAAGTTTTACTTGGGGAATTAACTAGGAAAGTATTTAATTGAAAGATACGAAGAAGTCTGTCAAGCATTCGATAAGTATTAAATACTTCTAATAATGCTTAATAACAATTATTATGTAATAACAAATAACGATCGAACTAAAAAATGTTTATCGACGAGAAAATTATTAAATTGAAAAATACTTGTTGACTAGAAAATTATTAAATTATAAAATACTTATTGACTAGAATAGTTGACGGATAAATATTTATTGACTGAAACAGTGTTAAACTGATAAATATTTATTAGAATTCAATTAACTCCAACCGGTGGACTAATAAGCTGAAGAAGGAGATCAACATATTAGATCGGATTAGCTTTAAATTTGATTCTCTCGAGCCACGTGCGATTGGATAACTATGTCGACGGATCATTGACGTATTCTTAAATGGCGGCTATACGGAAATACAAAGAATGTGTTGCGATTTCTTACGCAATAAATTGTTCAATTTTGCTACAAATTTTCTTGCGTTTACGAATTGAAATTTTAAACTAATTAAACAAATTAAAATGAAAATTATTTAATTTAATTATTATTTATTTTATTATTTAATTTTACAAATTTTAAGTGTAAATTATTTTATTTAATCTTATCATGTAATTTAATTATTTATTTATTTAATTATTCAACTGAACAAATTTAAAGTGGAAATGATTTAATTTAATTTAATCGTGTAATTTAATTATTTATTTATTTAATTATTCAACTGAACAAATTTAAAGTGGAAATGATTTAATTTAATTTTATCGTGTAATTTAATTATTTATTTATTTAATTATTCAACTGAACAAGTTTAAAGTGGAAATGATTTAATTTAATTTTATCGTGCAATTTAATTATTTATTTATTTAATTATTCAACTGAACAAATTTAAAGTGGAAATGATTTAATTTAATTTTATCGTGTAATTTAATTATTATTTATTTATTTAATTATTCAACTGAACAAATTTAAAGTGGAAATGATTTAATTTAATTTAATCGTGTAATTTAATTATTATTTATTTAATTAAACAAATTGAAGTGAAAATTATTTAATTAAACAAATTAAAATGAAAATTGCTTAATTCGTTTAATTTTTGTAAATTAATTAATTATTTGTAACAGTTTTCAATTTTTAAATTCCTACAAGGTGACTACGATGATAAATACTACGTACTATTGATAAATATTATTTATTACAGCAATAAATTTTAATTTCCTGTTTAAATCATTGCCTCCTAATAAATCTCACTCGAATTTTTAATACCCATCAATTTGGAATTCAGTTATAATTATAATTTGCATAATCGAGGATATTGTAGTGCTGAATACAAAATTGACATAACATTTTAACTACCTTTATCTGTTTTAGCGTGTTTTAATTAATACGAATAAATTGATGAATGTGGTACAGGACATTAACTAGTATTTATTACAAATTAATATAGTATTTCTTCCGAATCAGTTACGAATAAACGACAGATGCAGGTGTAAATCATTGTATCAACGCCATACTTGCGCACTGTGTATTTTCGGAATACCGAAATCGAATGGCGGCCACACAACCCTAGATTCGCGGACGTTTAACGACTTCTATTTAAACTGAAACTAAATTACAAAAATAATTAAAGGATACGTGAGCTAGCTTATAAAATTGATCTCGAAGGTCAACATTTTGACAAAAGCTTCTTAATTTTCGTAATTGGAAATAAGAAATCTAAGATCCGTCATTCTCACGGGTTCCGTAAAGTGTCAAGCTGGCTAAAGTATGAAATCAAATATTTATCGCGAGACTTTTGCAAAGTTTAAACGAGTTGTCCCAGGCTGAAGAGGATTAACTTCGTTGTTCATTTTTTGAACGAGTGATTAACCGACTTTGACCGCCATTTTATGCATTAGACAGCCATGTTCAGGGTACAAAATAATGGCGGTCATTTAGACGGACCGAAGTTTGAAATACTTGTGACGTTTTGTGAACTTAAAATGAATCATTAGAATATTTGATAAACGTTGAAATATTAGTATCGAATTAATAGGATAATTGCTCTTTATTTTTTGCGTGCGCGATTAAATAAATACTGACTTTGACCGCCATTTTGTGAATCAAGTAACCGTATTTAGGGTAGAACGGTCATTTAAACGCAGTAAAAGAATTAAATATCCTTGAATTACTATTTTGTGAACTTAAAATTATGAGAATAATTGTTGAAAAATATATCGAATAATTATTTGTTAGGATCGAATTAGTAAAAACTTTGTTGTACATTTTTCGGATACGATCTCGACTGCCATTTTGTTATACCTATTAATATTCGCAAGTGGTAATAGCGGAAGATTAACGAAAGCGAAGGAAGAAATCTTGATTTATGTAGCGAGGGAAACGTTTTAGGGACGGTTTTGATCGGGTTCTCGCGATAGAAAGAACCGGAAGGAGATAGGCGACTGATGGGAAACGCGATGTTTGTCACGGTCCGAGGGAACTTCCGGTTAGACACGTGCCACGAGGATCGCGTCCCTTTTTAATTAGCATCATAAGGGCTGGACGCGTGCTCGTCGAAGACACCTCCTTTTTTTATCCGTTACTGAAAACCGTCTGTGCCCCCGTTTCATGAAACAACCGTTAATGCAAATTTAATCGTCCATCGTCGCGATTTCTTTCGACTCTCTTCAATATTTTGCACGACAGTACATTTTTAAAGATACTTTTATTGTTTTGCAAGTAGAGAAATGCAAATTTCTATTAGATACATTTTTTATATTATTATGTACTTTTTTTTACTTTTAAAAAGTAATTACAATTTAATTTTTTTACAATTGTGATGATGTTAAAATTAGGATATACATTTTTTATATTATTATGTACTTTTTGTTATTTTAAAAAGTAATTACAATTTAATTTTTTTACAATTGTGATGATGTTAAAATTAGGATATACATTTTTTATATTATTATGTACTTTTTGTTATTTTAAAAAGTAATTACTATTTAATTTTTTTACAATTGTGATGATGTTAAAATTAGGATATACATTTTTTATATTATTATGTACCTTTTGTTATTTTAAAAAATAATTACTATTTAATTTCTTTACAATTGTGATGATGTTAAAATTTGATTAGCGATAATTAATAATAAATATTAATTTGGTAAATAATAGTAAATCTTGATAATTTAATATTTAGTAATAAATGTTAAAAATTGAGACAAGTGTAATATTATTTTTGATATTTATGTGAATATAAAGTTAGTATAGATATTATAATGTATGTACAGGTAATAATATCAATGTCAACGTAATCATTTACATAAATCAATTTTTATAAATATTTATATAAATTAAATCCCTAAAATAAAATGTATGTTCCCAAAAAATTCAATACATTTTGCATAAATGTCATTAATTTATACAAATATAAATTCAAAATAAATAAACAAATAAATATTCAAAATGAAAATAAATAAATTGAAAATAAATTGAAACAATTTACATCCCTACAATAAAATTTATATTTCTCCCAAAGAATTCAGTATCAAATATTTCTTTTACTTTATATAAATTTATATAAATAAATTTTGTATAATTTTACAACAAATCTATGCATATAAATACATTTTGTATAATTTTGCAATAAATCTATAAAAATAAATTTTGTGTAATTTTGCAATAAATCTATAAAAATAAATTTTGTGTAATTTTGCAATAAATCTATACATACAATAGATAAATTTTGTGTAATTTTGCAATAAACCTATACAAATAAAGTTTGTATAATTTTGCAACAAATCTATGTATACATATAAATACATTTTGTATAATTTCACAATAAATTTACACAGATAAATTGTGTATAATTTTGTAATAAATCTATATAAATAAATTTTGTATAATTTTGCAACAAATTTACACAAATAAATTTTGTGACAATTTGCATAATTTACACAAACAAAAATTCAATACAGATATACAATTTACACCCCAAAAATAAAATTGAAAAATTCTAAAAATTCTAAAACTGAAAAATTGAAAAATTCTAAAAATTGTAAAACTAAAAAATTGAAAAATTGAAAAATTGAAAAATTGAAAAATTGAAAAATTGAAAAATTGAAAAATTGAGAAATTGAGAAATTGAGAAATTGAGAAATTGAGAAATTGAGAAATTGAGAAATTGAGAAATTGAGAAATTGAGAAATTGAGAAATTGAGAAATTGAGAAATTGAGAAATTGAGAAATTGAGAAATTGAGAAATTGAGAAATTGAGAAATTGAGAAATTGAGAAATTGAGAAATTGAGAAATTGAGAAATTGAGAAATTGAGAAATTGAGAAATTGAGAAATTGAGAAATTGAGAAATTGAGAAATTGAGAAATTGAGAAATTGAAAAATTGAAAAATTGAAAAATTCTAGAATTGAAAAATTGAAAATTTCTCGAAAAGTACCAACGTCAAAAATCCGCCGAATGAAATAAAAGCAAAAAAGAAAGAAAAGTGAACTATTGAAAGAATAATCTAGTCGAGGAAAATTTTCTTGTACGTTATAAATTCTGGTCTGAAACTCGTTCGCGACAAATCGTTTGGAACTAGACGTCGCATAATTAGCAACTAGATAAAATGCATCGTTAGTATTGCGTAACGTAACCCTGGAGGCGTACAATATTGCACACTTGCTGCGTTTTTTAAGCGAATCAGCTTTTTCAATGTGCCTCTGCTTTTCACGGTACATCGCGTCGATAAAAGCAGCCTTGACGGATAATTGCGCTTAATTACTCGAGAATTATAAAAATATGGTATGAACGGATGTCGAATTTTAATAACTCGACGAAAAGCGTAACGGGTACAGTTTATTAGAATGTTCAAGAATTTTATAACGTCTGCCATTTTTGTCGACTTCGATTAACTTTAATCGATTATTAATTTTATGTAAACAGTTTCGATGATAATGGTACTTTTAATTAAATTTCGTGTCGTTTTCGATGATTTACGTTTATTAATATTAATTTTAATCGATTATTAATTTTATGTAAACAGTTTTGACGATAATGATACTTTTAATTAAATTTCTTGCCGTTTTCGATGATTTCAGTTGATTAATATTAATTTTAGTGGATGATTAATTTTAATGTAAACAATGTTTATGATAATGGAGGTTTTAATTGAAGTTCGTTACGTTTTCAATGATTTTGACTTGTTAATATTCATTTCAAACGACGATTCATTTTTATGTAAACAATTTTGATGATTATAAAAATTCTAATTGCATTTAGATTCGTTTTCAATGATTAAAAAAATTTTTAATTAATTTTAGTCGACGATTCATTTTAATATAAACTATTTTGTTGATGATAAAACTTTTAATTGAATTTCGTGCTGTTTTAAATAATTGTAGCTAGTTATGATTAATTTTAGTCGACAATTAATTCTAATACTAATCAATGTAAACAATTTTGATGATTACTAAACTTTTAATTGAATTTAGTGTCGTTTTTAATGATTTTAGGTAATTGAAATTAACTTTAGACGATGGTTAATTTTAAGATCAACAATTTTGATGATAATGAAACTTCCAACTGAATCACGTGACGTTTCTAACCTAACTTTCTGTGACGCGAAGATATTTGCATTTATTAAATAATAATAAATAATATTATTGATATTAGAAGTACATTTCGAATATTTTTAATTATTATATTTTTAAGAGAACCTTGATATTATACATATACTGAGAATTATAAAATACTGCTAATAATGTTATTAAGGTTAGGTTAAGAGCGCCATTGTTGTACGTTCTTTACAAAACTCTCATTTTATATATGTATAAAATAAAATAAAAATATTAAAAATAATATACGTAATAAAAATAATAGCAGACACTAAAAATATCCTAAAAAAATTATAAATACAATATACAATTAAAAAACCTTGAATTAATAAAAACTAAAAATCCTAACCTAAAATATTTCATTTAAAGAAAGCTGAAAATATTAGTAGTACGTATTCTACTGAAATAATTTTGTAAAATTAGTTTATTTATTATATCATGCAAATATTCAATAATTTCAATAAAACCTTACAATTATTTGTAATTATTCAAAATTGTACTATTTTATTTTTCTTCGTTCTTTTTTGAATCACAATTTTTTAATGAACTACTGATTTTAGTTTATATGTGTTTAGAATATTTTACATCAAATTATAAAATAGAAAATAGATTAGTATATTAACAGAAAAATAAAATTGATCGAATTGATAAAATTAACTTAAACGAATGATTATTTACATTTCTTCTTCAATCTTTAATATTTAATTTTTGTTTAATAGTTATTAATTTTTGTTTTTCATTAAATGATCTTCAATCATTAATTTTTATTTAAAAATCTTTAATCTTCAATTTTTATTTAACAATCTTTAAGTTTAAATTTTTATTTAATAGTCTTCGAACATTAATTTTTATTTCAAAGTCTTTAGTCTCTAATTACAAACATTCTATGTAATATTTTTAGAAGTTTCCGATTATCTCCAGTACATTTTGTCAAACCACAATTTTCTTCCGTGTCGTTAAACGACAGTCAATTACGTTTAATCGATAATAGAAAGAAATTTCCTTCGACGTTGAAGCAAATTGTTTTAAACAAACCTTGCGGAACGAAAAATGATTTTAACTCGTTTAACTAAATGGTTTCGGAGATATGACAACTACATATAATCTAACCCTGCCATACCGTTTAACAGATAAAACGATGACAACAACATTAATTAACTATCGCTTTGTAAAGTCGTAAAATTTTTAAAATTCTATTCTCAAATTTTTTTTTTTTTTTTTTTTTAATTAAATACAAATTGTATTTCTACATTTTTCATAATACAATGAATATCGTATTTCGAAATTTTTAATTTTTTTAAATAAACTAAAAATTGTATTTCTACATGTTTTATTTTTCATAATAAAATGAAAATTGTATTTGTTAATTTTTTATTTTTTATAATAAGATAATTTTATTTTCAAATTACACATTTTTTAAAATAGAATACAAATTATTATCAAAATGTATTGTTAATTATTAATTTATCGAGATTTATTATTACTCATTAAAGTATTAAAATGTATTATGAATTATTAATTTTACAAGATTGATTATTACTCATTGAATTATAAAAATGTATTAATTATGAAATTATCAAAATTAATTATTACTCATTGAATTATTAAAATCTATTAACTATGAAATTATCAAAACTAATTATTACTCATTGAATTATTAAAATGTATTAATTATGAAATTATCAAAATTAATTATTACTCATTGAATTATAAAAATGTATTAATTATTAAATTATCAAAATTAATTATTACTCATTGAATTATTAAAATGTATTAATTATTAAACTATCAAAATTAATTATTACTCATTGAATTATTAAAATGTATTAACTATGAAATTATCAAAATTAATTATTACTCATTGAATTATTAAAATGTATTAATTATGAAATTATCAAAATTAATTATTACTCATTGAATTATAAAAATGTATTAATTAGTAAATTATCAAGATTGATTATTACTCATTGAATTATTAAAATGTATTAATTATTAAACTATCAAGATTGATTATTACTCATTGAATTATTAAAATATATTAATTATTAAATTATCAAAATTAATTATTACTCATTGAATTATAAAAATGTATTAATTATTAAATTATCAAAACTAATTATTACTCATTGAATTATAAAAATGTATTAATTATTAAATTATCAAAATTAATTATTACTCATTGAATTATTAAAATGTATTAACTATGAAATTATCAAAATTAATTATTACTCATTGAATTATTAAAATGTATTAATTATGAAATTATCAAAATTAATTATTACTCATTGAATTATAAAAATGTATTAATTATTTAATTATCAAGATTTATTAATAACTATTATTAATTTATTTATTTATTATTATTATTTACTAAATTTTAATAACATCATGATAGTTATAAAATTACATTATAAGAAAACACTAGATATTACTGAAAACAAAATCTTTATTTTCTCAAATGTTTATTAAAATAAATATCAAAATAAATATCAAGACAATTTTAATTTCTTCAAAATTATTAATTAAACGCTTAATTAATTCTAACACCATTGTACCGAAATTAAAGAAATTTGAAAGCAAAAAATGATAAAAAATCCTCAAACGAAAGATGTTATAATCCGTAATAAAATAGTGTTCGATAAAGTGTCCCACGTGATCGAATCATGGTAAAGTACGGAATGAAACAACACGCTAGTAATCTTTCCGAGTAATAATTAGCAGTGCGGTTGAAATGATGGTCACACAAGTTGTAAATTGTTTGCTGTACGTTTTCGTAGCGAAAACTTACCCCATCAATAATTCCCATGGGAAATATGACACACCTTATCGCCACCCCATGTGAACTGTTCATCTCTTTCTCGATTTACAACTTTGTGTCAGATTTCACTTCGAGAATAAATCTATGCATTAATTATTTAATTATTTTTTTTATATATTAATAAATATGTTCCTTTTAAATATTTCTCTCTTGCTTTATTGCCATCTTGCTTTATTGGTAGACTGTTAAATGATATTGATAAATATTTTATCGTAGTTTTGTTACAGTTACAAGTTTATTGTAAATTTATTATAATTATTTTATTATATGTTATTATAGAGTCATTATAATTATTTTATTATATGTTATTATAGAGTCATTATAATTATTTTATTATATGTTATTATAGAATCATTATAATTATTTTATTATATTTTATTATAGATTCATTATAATTATTTTATTATTATTTTATTATAGATTCATTATAATTGTAGTGGTGTATTTTATTTTTTTTTTTTATAGTTATACTATTACATTTTGTTACTGTTTTATGACTATACCATTACAGTTTATTGTAAATTTATCATAATAATTTTTTTATTATTTTATTATAGATTCGTTATAATTGTAGTGGTGTATTTTATTTATTTTTTATTTTTGTTATAGTTATACTATATTGTTATTGTTTTATTACGACTAAACTATTAGAGTTTATTGTAAATTTATTATAATTATATCATTATATTTGACAATTAAATTACTATATTTTATTATTATTTTATTATAGTCAAACTATAATACACTATTATTATACTAATTTTATTATTCGTTTACTTTATTATCATTATTTTTTTTTCTTATTTATTTACTTTATTATTATTTTTTTTCTTATTTATTATTTTACTTCTTCATTATTATTATGTACTTTATTAATAAAGTAAATATTTTTCTATCTCATTCAATATTAAAATAAACTATAATGAAATACACAATTATTGTTTATTTATGTTATAATAATGTAACAAAATTGTCATGTTGAATGATATAAAAAAATATTCATAAATATTATATTTCAATTTTGAACAATATCAAACAATATTTACAATTGATTTATTTTAGTCTTGAATAACATGAAAAAATATTAACAATTATTTTATTATAATTTTAAATAACAATAACAACTATTTAGTATACAATGTATAAAATAATATAAAAAATAAAAAATAAATAATATAAATTCGCTTATTTCACTGACAAAATAAATAGTTATTTTATATGCAACATAGAATAGAAAGAAATAGTTTATAATAATCGAATATAAAAATAAAGAAATAAATATAAATCGGTGCAATTATTTTGAAAGGAAGAATAATTTTTTCAACAGAAAATTGATCGTTCACGATGTACAATTGATAAAGAAATTTGCCGCACGATTGCGAAACGATTGAAGAAGAAAAGAAGTAGAAACAGGAATCTAAGTTTATGGATATTTACGACAGTGTTATTAACGATAGCCTTCCTTTTTCCCATGATACTCTGTTATTGCGGAAAATTGCGCCGCAGTGCACGAGGAAGTACCCTTTCTCTGATCGAATTGTGTGTATCGAGGAATCCTATGGTCATCTATGAACGATTTCGATCGCGAATTCCTGGTGATTTCGAGCGGCAATCTATGACATCAATTTGCTACCGTAACAGCAGAAACGATTTTGCGAACAATTCTTTTCTCAGTTTTTACCGATAGAACATTTCCCTTTTGAAATTTTCATTTTTTTATTGTAATAAGTGTTTTTATCAATTTTTTGGGAGTAAAGAATTGCAATTTTAATTTTTTTACGCGAAATTTTATATTTTTATCGAGTTTTCAGTGGACAGAATTAATATTTTCTTCATTTTCTCTATAAAAAGTGTGACATTCTTTTTTTTAATATTTTGTACATTTTTCAAATTAATTAGTTACGATTGTGAATTTGAAAACCTTGGAAGCTTAATTATGTGAAAATCTGAAAATTTGATAATTTTATGATTATTTTGTTTGATAGATTACTAATTTGATTATTTACTAACTTGGGGCTATACTAATTTCCTAATGTACTAATTTCTTAATTTGATTACCTAATAATTTGATAATTTGATAACTTGACAACTTTAAATCTTGATACCCTAATAACTAGATGACTGATAACTTGATAACTGACAACTCGATAACTGTTAACTTGGTAATTGTTAACTTGATAACTTGATAACTTAATAAACTTGATTACTAACAATTTTATAAATGACAACTTGATAACTGATAACGTGATAATTTAATAACTTGATAAACTTGATAACTGACAACTAGATAACTGACAACTTGATAACTGATAACGTGATAATTTAATAACTTAATAACTTGATAAACTTGATACCTGACAACTTGATAACCGGCAACATGATAATCGACAACTTGATAACCAACAACTTAATAACCGACAACTTGATAAATGACAACTTGATAACTGACAGCTTGATAACTGTTAACTTCATAACTGATAACTTGATAAACTTGATACCTGACAGCTCGTTAACTGATAACTTGTTACCTTACAACTTGATAATCGGCAACTCGATAAATGACAACTTGATAACTGATAACTAGAGAAGTGACAACTTGATAACTGATGACTAGATAACTGACAACTTGATAACTTGGTAATTGTTAACTTGATAATTTTATAACTTAATAACTTGGTAACTGAAAACTTGATAACTGACAACTTGATAACTGATAACTAGATAACTGACAACTTGATAACTGTTAACTTGGTAATTGTTAACTTGATAACTGATAACTTAATAAGTTAATAACTTAATAACTTGATAAGCTTGATACCTGACAACTTGTTACATGACAACTTGATAACCAACAACTAGATAACCGACAACTTCATAAATGACAACTTGATAACTGTTAACTTGGTAATTGTTAACTTGATAACTGATAACTTGATAATTTTATAACTTAATAACTTGATAAACTTGATAACTGACAACTTGATACTTTGATAGCTTAATAATTTAATAATTTTACATCTTAATATCTTCTTAACTTAATAATTCAGGAATATGATAGTTTAATCGTCGAAAAATTAAAAAGTCCACAAATCTAAAACTCTTCTACATTTGTCAATTTCCCAATTTAATAACTAAGAAACTTGAAATCCTATACATAGATCTATAAAGTAAACCGGTGATAGATCGGAGAGCATAAACCTAGTCATATAAAGTAACGTCTAACTAATGTATAACAAAAGTCTACAATAACTCTCGTCATACAAAACAGCATTATAAAGTCTATAAAATTATCAAGAAACCGTACAAAGTGACCGAAAACAAAGATATTACTCTTTCATCGCTGTTATCTCACTGTTCCGATATTCTTCCGAGGCATTATACGAGAGGAGAAAATAACTTTCAGCCGCGAAGTGTACGCTCGGTGTTCTTTTTTCTCGACAACAACGCGGTAATCCACGCGACGCCATTACATGAAGTTCATTAAGCGATCGCTGCATAATTAAACAGGGTGGGCTGCTACCAAAACACACGCACGACGGACGCACACGTCGACCAAGGTATCCGGTGCTATCATTAAAATCGGCCACGAAGTAAACGTTTCAGACGGTAAATATTTAAGTCGACCGGTAAGGGCTCAGTAATGAGAGTCGAGATGGATCGATATGGACACGTATAAAACGACCACGTACGGGTATAATAGTATACAATACCAGTTCGCGTTCATCGGTCGCCGACATTCCCGATAAATTTATTTTCCTAACAATATTCCGTTTATCTCGATCGCCGGGTCGAACGGTGGCTGCAACACTCCGGCGTCTACCTTTCATGTTCGGCAGACCCTTTAAATTGCAGCGGGAAATTTAAAACGAATTTCACGTCAACCTCTAATCGTTAGAAATCTCTCGTCAACTTTCTGTATGTTACTAATATTATCTCCTGAAATATTTACATCGATTACAGCGTTGAAAAGTTGAAAAAGAAAAGCGTATACTAAAATAATTACTCTACAAAGTATATTTGAATATTACAGAAATTATTATTACAAATAAAGAAACGACGAAATTATTACAAAATACGGATGAACACGGAAATGACAAAATATTACGAATAAATTGATGAATGCGGTACAGGACATTAACTAGTATTTATTACAAATTAATAAAGAATTTCTTCCGAATCAGTTACGAATAAACGACAGATGCAGGTGTAAATCGTTGTATCAACGCCATACTTGCGCACTGTGTATTTTCGGAATACCGAAATCGAACGGCGGCCACTCAACCCTAGATTCGCGGACGTTTAACGACTTCTATTTAAACTGAAACTAAATTACAAAAATAATTAAAGGATACGTGAGCTAGCTTATAAAATTGATCTCGAAGGTCAACATTTTGACAAAAGCTTCTTAATTTTCGTAATTGGAAATAAGAAATCTAAGATCCGTCATTCTCACGGGTTTCGTAATGTGTCAAGCTGGCTAAAGTATGAAATCAAATATTTATCGCGAGACTTTTGCAAAGTTTAAACGAGTTGTCCCAGGCTGAAGAGGATTAACTTCGTTGTTCATTTTTTGAACGAGTGATTAACCGACTTTGACCGCCATTTTATGCATTAGACAGCCATGTTCAAGGTACAAAATAATGGCGGTCATTTAGACGGACCGAAGTTTGAAATACTTGTGACGTTTTGTGAACTTAAAATGAATCATTGGAATATTTGATGAACGTTGAAATATTAGTATCGAATTAATAGGATAATTGCTCTTTATTTTTTGCGTGCGCGATTAAATAAATACTGACTTTGACCGCCATTTTGTGAATCAAGTAACCGTGTTTAGGGTGGAACGGTCATTTAAACGCAGTAAAAGAATTAAATATCTTTGAATTACTATTTTGTGAACTTAAAATTATGAGAATAATTGTGGAAAAATATATATGTATATTGAATAAATATTTATTAGTATCGAATTAGAAGAAACTTTGTTATTCATTTTTCAGATACAATCAGTAATTAAAGAGACACTTATCTTGGCTACCATTTTCTGTATTAATATTAACGATAGTAGCCATTTTATATTTGAGTTAAAAACTGCTAATGGCCATTTAAACAAACTAATTGCGTTTTACCGTTTTAGGTACTTGTAATTATCTGAGTATAAGATAAACACTTTGTTGTGCACTTTTTCGAGAAATATTATTTATTATGGAAACTTGGAAATGTATAAATTTCTTGTTTCTATATTTCGTATGAAGTTTTAACAATTTTAAATATCTCGATAATAAAAGATTTATATAATTTTTTTAAATATATTTCTTTTACATTATTCGTATAATTTTTTCGATACATTTCTCTTACATTATTTATATAATTTTTTACGCATATTTCTTTTACATTATTCAGATTAATTTTTTAAATATAATTATTAATATAAGTCTTGGATTTGAGCACGTGTTTTCTTCCTGCGTAAACCGTGTCGAGTTTTTTCTCTTTTCCAACATTTTGGAAGGTGATCCCTGGACAGTGCGGCAGATAACAAAAAATGTGACGTGTGTATCCGTGAAATCGTATGCGGGTGACAGCATGATTAATGTTAAGTTGCAAGCAGGCAATCAGAACCGAGTGGAGGCAAAAATTGTAATCGTTCCTTTCTGTTTGGCCAAATGTTTCTGTGTTGCAGTTCAGCTGATCGTTAACGGCCATTTATCGCGACGGAAAATTAAACAAAGCTGTAGATTCACTGATTTCTGCAGCTGAATTTGTTAAAGCTGTTTCGTTCATCGAAACGAATAAAATTAATTCGATTTCTTATAGATTGCAACGACATACTTTTACACGAAAAGTACTAAATAATTACTCTTATTACAATTTTTAATATTTTCTGTATAAATAAATTTATTAATTCAAAATAAATATTAATATTTTTGTAAATTGATGTTTTTGTAAAATAAATATAGTAATCGTTTTATTCTAACTGAGAAAAGTTAATTAAACTATAAATTTTTATGTTTAGAACACTTTCCAGAACCTAACTTTGTTACTTCTTTCATCTTTATTGAAATTGGCGGGAAACTTGTAGACTATATAAATATTTATTCAATTTACAATATTATTTAAGTTTATTTGTTCATATTATTTTCATAATAAAAATATTTAAGAAATATTGTGGATTCATATTCACAAAATTTATAATTTTATTGTAAAATGAAATTATGAGTTGAAAATGAAAAGAAAACGCGGGAAATTTGAAATTTGTAAAGAACACTCAGAATGTTTTGGTAAAACATTATTATTGATAGTAAATTTGAAATGTGGAAATGTACAGATTTTTATGAGAATTATTCAATTTTATGAATTTGTAAATTTGTGAATTTTTAAATTTGTGAATTTTTAAATTTGTGAATTTTTAAATTTGTAAATTTTTAAATTTGTGAATTTATAAATTTTTAAATTTGTGAATTTATAAATTTTTAAATTTTCAAGTTTATGAATTAATTATTAAATTAAAAAATATTCAAATAAAAGAATTTTATTGACAAATTTTAAACGTTCAAATTTAAGGATTTAAAAATTAGGTAATATAAAAATCTCTTTAAAATAAACCTTTATATTAAATATTTATAGGTGACCCCTTTCGTTCATATTTTTATTTTGCTATTTACAAATTTTTTTTTCGAAAACATATGTAAACAATTTGTCCGTAAGTGTACAGTAGGCCTTATCGTGAACAGTTGAAAGAGGTTTCGAATGACATTGCACTTCCGTCTCTAGACGTTTCTCTAATATGCAAAGTAGAATTCTTTCATCGACGATAGGTTGTTTCTGTGATCGGAATATAAAGACGCGATTCTATATCGCGTTTCTTCCCTTCGCGAAACTTTCTGTTGCGAATGCCTCCGTTCTAAAAGAAACTTTGCAAATACTCGTTTAATTCCATTAACAAAACCTTGATATTACAGTTGTTATTTAACGATTTACGATAATACTGTTGTGTTGTGTGTAATCAAAAGGTTCATACATATGTAAAAGAATTATATAATACACGTAATTGTGTACATGTTAAACAAGTATACACAAAATGTTTTACACGACTTTTAACAATTACAAACATTAATGGCTATAAACAACGTATCACGCACTTTACAATGCACCTGTATTTTAAGATAATGTAAATATTCCAGAATAAATTAAATTTTATTTGTCACGGTTAATCACTTAAAACAGAACTCCTTGAAATTTGTAAACTCCGCTATCTTCATAAAGTGCGATTTTGTATCTGCTTTTCATAATTTGTGACTAAACGTTTTTATAAAATTTGTTCTTTCTAAAGAAACGCAAAGAGAAATAATCTGATAATAAAATATATTATACATAAAAAGAATCAAAAAAGATTTATTATTTATGCTCGCATTAAATTGTATACCTCATAAAAAATATACAATTCATGTAAATATACTTTTACAATATAACTAATTTAAATTTCGCGGCACGGATTTTTTAGCAAAATGGCGTCACCGCTCTAATCCGGTCGAATTATTTCGAAACTGCGCTCAGAAAGTGTCAGGACTCGAGTACCGTCTCAGCTGTCAACAATACGTGTCACGGAATCAAATCTTCTTAATGCTCGCCACATTTTAAATTGTACTACTGTCAAACAACCGCTATCCATTTAAATTAATCGAGCGCGGTCGTTCCCGATAACCGTTAACGGTATTGCCCTTCTTATCAATTAATCTGAAGCTGTGCGTCGTGTTGTGACACGTGTACGTCGCTTTTAATTTGCACGAAAATCATTTCGATAATGGCAGAAGAGCAGTCGAGTGGTGGTCGATGATGCTCGCGCAGACAACCATCTTTCATTAGTTGTAAAAGGGTTAGGCAGATCGGAAAGCGAGCGAACAATTACGATAATGGTATTTTTCCTCGCGTCGTTCTAACCTAACCTAACAAGCGTACCGGCGCTTGCGATAACAAAGCGTCATCAACGCCTCCGTGTTTTATCCATTGTTCGTATTTATAACGAAGCCGATATGTCTGATGATATATCGATGCGAAATCGATGGCGAGCTAAATAGTTCGGCAACAGTGAAGAGGTTAGAGACAGACGTGACGTTAACTTCCTTACGTTTTCATTATTGGACGAAAGGTACTTATTGTTTTTATCGATTCCCTATGGTCTCGTGCTATTATTCTTTCCTTTTCGCATTGTCTCCACAGGTGCAAATAATAGTATAATTGATACGGAAATAACTGCATAGATGTCGATTCGATAAGTAATTCCTCTCGGCAGTTTGAGTGGAAATTTTTATTTCACACCTTTACGTGTAAGGATTTGGTATGAATTCATATTTTTATTGATCTGACACTTGTTTTAAGAAAACTATTATACATCTATCAATTATTTTAAGAGAACTATTATAGATCTATCAATTATTTTAAGAGAACTATTATAGATCTGTCACTTATTTTAAGGAAACTATTATACATCTATTACTATTTTAGGAAAATTCTGAATTTTGTTATAAGATGTAAACTACAATAAATTTGTAGTTATATTATAAACTGTAATAAATTTATAATAAATTGTATAAAATTCATGAAAGCTTGTTGAATGAAAAACAGGTAAATACTATAAAAATTGTTTATTGAATATATTTAAAGTAAAATAACTAACTAAAAGACTTACTATGATTTTTAGAGTGGCACTGCAGTAACATTTTCTGTGCATGTCAACCATATTATAGGTTATGTATGAACTTTTACATACATCTATCACTTATTTCAATATAAACAATTTTACATTATAAATTATTAATACTTTTTCTGCGTATGAAACTTTATCTAACAAAATAGAGTTAACTAGAAAGTAAAATAATCAACTAGAAAGTTTTACTGTGATCTTAGAGTGACATCAATAACATTTTGAGTGTGTCAACCATTTGTAGGTTAGGTATGAATTTTTATGTATATCTACTACTTATTTTAATGGAAACCGTGTTGTATTAAAAACTGCACATAATTTTATTAAATCTGTAGAAGTTTATACAATGAAAAAGGCTTAAATATTATAAAAATTGTTTACTTTTAATGGTAAATCAAAATATTAAATATATGTATCATTTCATTGGTATCAATAAAAATATAGTCTAATTTTTTTTTTCATTTTTTTCCATAATTTCTATTTCTTTTAGGCTATTAATTGACTTGTTTGTATACTTCTTAATTTCTTTATAGAATAGCAGTTCTTATCCTTGTATTATTCTTTCTTCTCTCTGTTTCAACATTTAATTAGTATATTCTCTCTTACTTCATTTATTTTCATCTGTATAAGTATATTTGTGTTGCACTTGTTTATTTTGATCTCTTCCTTCTTCTCTTTCCTTTATTTTCTTCTTTCTTTTTTCTTCATTCATTAACTCTCTTTTTCAATTTTTCTTTCTCTTTTCGTTCTCCCTATGTCTTTTATCAACATTTCTTTTTTCTCCCAACTATCATACACCTCCTAACACGTGGTATACATCATAATCACCAACGAACGCCATAAAAAATAGCAAAGTGGCAAAGATGATGTCACACGAGATTATATTTCCACGCGAAGCACATTTTTTCTCCTTGAAGCTTTGTTTGCTCCGGCAAATAAATAAATGTGGTAACGTCGCTGGGGGCGAAAATTAATTTCTTCTCGATAGAATCTTAACAACAACAGACCCCGTCGGTACCCAGCTTACGTACGAGCTTTCTTTTTTTATCGGCGTTTTACAATCGGTGAACCGTTTGTTTGGAATTTATAGATAGAACGGCTGTTTGCACGAATTATCAAACGATCATCGTTAGACGACCGCTCGAGGACTTTTCGAACGAATTTTTTACCACTTATCGGTAGCCCAATCCGCATAAAAGGTCGTTCTTGGCCAGACGATAATAGTTCCGAGCAAATATTTAAGTTACCTGGAATTTCTTATAGTTCATGGAGAAATAGCTCTAACCCTTTGCAGGAAATGAACGGGTTTTATATATACTTTATTAACGCGTTTAATGATGGAGACAATCGTGTGTTATATAACACTGCAATTGCAATGTTTAGGGAGTCGTTTATGACAGTGGAAATTTCAGAGTTTAACATTTTTGTATTTATATTTTTTTCTATTTTTAAGCTTGCAATTTTTGAATTTACAAATTTATGAATTATGAATGCAATATTTTATAAAATATATGAATTATATGAATATATAAATTATAAAATATATGAGATATATGAAATATATGAATTATAATATATTTTATAATGTATGAATTGTAAAATATAAAATTTTTAACCGACCAAATTTCATAAATTTCATAAATGTCTAAATTAAAAAATGTGAAAATTTCTGAACTAAAAAGTTTGAGAAATAAAAGTTACAGTATTTATTTCCAAAATCAGTTTCAAGCTTCTTAAATTTCCACATTAAAATATTTGAAAATTATATGAAGTTTATAAGTTGCATACGCGAGGGATATTCAATGTTGTCGTTGTCGATCGTCTGTTTGACTTTTGAGGAAAGAAATCATAAAGAGAAGAAGCACGATGGATGGAGCTTTGCTCATCGTTGACGCAAACAGATTGTTCGAACTGCGAATGACAAATATCTTCCACGATTTATGAGTTGATACAGGTGCACTCGGTTCACCTTGACTCATTATTCCAAATCATTCTCTGTACACCTCTTCGTACGTTAATCGAATTTGCATCCCGTCTTACGATCATCTGCAATGTCCACCAACGACCAGTCATTCGATTACAAATAAGAGTATAGTTAATTAATTAAACAGTTGAGCGCTGCCAAGTAATTTTTCATCGAATAGATGAGAAGGATACGACATTTGCGAGTAATATTTTCAATTTTTTACATTGTGTAAGTCATTCGAATCAAAGTTGAAAACCTCAGGTATGCATCGATTACAAAATTGAAATTATTTTGAAGAATGTTAAGAAAATCATTTTTTAATATTATAATATACATCTTCCTGTATGGTTTCATTAAAACTATATTTTGTTATAACCGTTATAATTATAGAAATTTTTATTTCAGTTATAGCGACTTAAAATAAAAATTCTTAATTTTTTAAATTATCATGTTTTTAAATTCTCAAATTTCCAAATTTCTAATTCTGCAACTTTCAGAATTGTCAAATTCCTTAAGCTCACAAACTCGTAAATCACTAAATTGCCATATTCTCAAACGTCAAAAATTTTCAAAATCAAGAAATCTGTAAATTCTCAAAATTGAAATATTCCCAAATTTTCGAAATTGGAAAATCCCACAATTCTCAAAATTGGAAAAATCCCCAGATTCTCAAAATTGAAAAATCCCCAGATTCTCGAAATTGAAAATCCTCAAATTCCCAACATTGGAAAATCCCCAAATTCCTAAATTTGAAAAATCCCCAGATTTTCCAAATTGAAAATTCCCAGATTCTCGAAATTGGAAAATTCCAAAATTCACACAGTTGAAGAAATCCCTAAATCGTCAAAATTGAAAAATCCCTAGATTCTCGAAATTAAAATTCCCCAAATTCTGAAAATTGGAAAATCGAAAAATTCAAAAATTCGCAAAATCGAAGAATCCCTAAATTGTCAAAATTGAAAAATCCCTAGATTCTCGAAATTAAAATTCCCCAAATTCTGAAAATTGGAAAATCGCAAGATTCTCAAAATTCACAAAATTGAAAAAATCCCTAAATTGTCAAAATGAAAAAATCCCTAGATTCTCGAAATGAAAATTCCCCAAAGTTTTAAGTTCTAGAAATTGAAAAATCTCTAGATTCGCGAAATTGAGAAATCCCCAAAATTTCGAATTCTAAAAATTGAATAATCCCAAATTCTCGAAATTGAAAAATCGCCAAATTTTCAAAATTGGAAAATCCCTAAATTTTCAAATTCCGAAATACACGAATCCACAAATTTCTGAATCTTAACCAACCATTTATTTTCATCGTTAAAATTATCCACCCGCATCCTAATATGTCAATAACTTAACCTAACCTACGAGTCGTTTTAAAAACCACCAAAAAGAAATATTATTTCACCACTAATCAATCGCCTCGAAACTTTTGACCAGTGGTGTACCTTCAAATTACAATACTTGACCCCATAAGCGTCTCTAACCCGCATGTTCCGAAATTCCTGTTACAGGCGAGAAACCTCATAAGTGCGTGGTGTGCGGCAAAGCGTTCTCGCAGAGCAGCAATCTGATCACACACATGCGCAAACACACGGGCTACAAGCCTTTCGAGTGTGGTTTGTGCGACAAGGCGTTCCAGAGGAAGGTCGACCTTCGAAGACACCGAGAAGGACAACATCCGGCGGCACCAGCCCTCGATTATCGTTCTCTTCAGCTACCGTCGCAGCCCAATAACCTCAAACACTCGCCATCTCTTCAGCAAACTGCCGCTTACCACGTGATCTCGGTGCCGGGTAACAGTTGAGACTCTTCGCGGCTCGTCTCTTCGTCTTCGATTCAACTTCCTCCTAATCTTGATTCTAATTCACCATAACTTGCCATACTCTGAAACTGTTCAAAATTCGAATTAACCTCTTCACACGCGTGACGCACGTCACATATCGGATACAAGTCAAAATTATATTTACACATTGAATTTGAAGGTTAATACCAACTACAATTTACTTAACCAAGGATCCCTACATTCAAAATATTCAATTTTCCTTATTTGTGTGAACATTGCAACGATAATTAACTCTGACACAATTATGTCAGTCGAAGAAATCTGTCAAAGAAGTTATAGGTTAAGGGGTTAAACTAACTTTTATTTTTGTATGCGGTTCAATTTAAAGTTTGAGTCTAATTAGTTGTCAACGATTGAACGTTAAATTGATATAGTATTTTATTTTTATTTGTTCTAATATTGTGACAGTTAGTGCTGACGCATCCGACAGGTTATGTTTATGTATGGCAAGGAATTTTGGGAATCGTTGAATTTCTTTGTCTTCTGTGTTTGGGAAGATGAAGAGGATGATGAAGAGGTAAGGTGGATTTTTAGTACATGTGGAGACTTGTGCAGAGTTTGACGAAGGTAGGAAGTGTTGTTATGTGAAGAATGAAAGTGTGTGTGTTGGTATTTGTGTGGGTAATTAGGAGGATTAGGGATTTTAAACTTGTTGTGGAGGTGAGTATTCTGAATTTATTTTTTTGGATAAGTGGTTGAATTGGTTGTGATGTTTTGAGAGAATTGAGTTGAGATTATTTTTGGAATATTTTATTGGGGTTGTTTAGGAGCTGTGGGGAATTTTATATTTGAAAATTTGAAAGTAATTTTACTAGTTTTAGTTGTGGAAATCTTGAATTTGGAAATGTTCACGATTTCAAAGTACGGATTTTCTAGATTTTGAAGATTTAAAATTTTTTAATTTTTAAATTTAATTTTATCGAATTTATGAATTTTAAAATTGCTAAACTGTTAAATTTCAAATTTGTAAATTTGTAAATTTTCAAACGAATACATCTCCGAATCTGTATTTTCAAATTTAGAATTTGCAATTTTGTAATAATCAAAATTACCATTTTTGCAGGTTCTGAAATTTTCAAATTGTCAAATCTCCACATTCCTAAATTTCCAAATCACCAAGTCTAATTTGTTCAGTTTCCAAATTTTCAAATTACAAAATTACAAATTTACAAATTTCAATACTTGAAAATTTTCATTTCTCCAAAACCGGAATCTCAGTTTTAAAAAAGTATTCAGAATTATGACCTTGACAGCATATTCAAAAGTTATTGAAATTGATAAAAAATTTCCTAATCCGAATAATTATATTACCAAAGTGTTGAAAATTGGGTTACATTTTTTACAAGATGGCGGTAGATGTTCGAATGAAATAAAATTATTATCATTTTGTTTTTCTATTTTTTTCACTAACGTGTTTTTTAATTATATTTAAAGTTCTGCTATTTTGTATTATTTAACATTTTTTTTTAATAATTTTCAAATTATCTATGTCGTGTTAAAAGTATTCGCGAAAGTGATTCAAGGTAATCCGATAAACTTTTATCAACTTTCTTATTATAGTTATTTATAACTACCTGTAACAGTTTCATATTTTTCAAACTGTTCTATTACGAACTGAAAACCTGTAGAAAATTTCATTCCTATTCATTCATCATTATTCCTTAATTGTCGCTAATTATTATCGTACTCATCATTATTTTTATTATCTATTTGATAAAAATAACAAATAATTAAGTGAAAATGTATTGGTAACTAACCAAAGAAATTTTTCTTGAAAATTACTTATAACAAACAAATGAATTCTAACGAAATGACGTTACTGATAAACGAAATAATTTAAACTGAAACAAATCATTAATAAACAGGAGTTCGAAGAAAAACAAATTGTCGATAAACAAAAAAATTCCGTCATAAATCTAAACAATAATTACAAATAATTCAACTTTCGATTCACAACTTTTATTTCTCGTACAAATTTTCTAACCTCTAAAGCTTGTGCCTAAAACCTTAACCCCAATTTTCAAGGCTCCACACACGTACATTTCTCTCGCCACAAGATAATCTCTGTCAGAATTCTAAAAGGACTTGTTAAAATGAAAAATATATTCTTAACGGTATATTTCATTTTTGTCATTATACGAATAATTAATCAGACCAAACATGTCACTGAAAAATAAAGAAAACAAACCTGCTTTTAATTCTCAGAGCTCATCTTGTGACGCGTACACGGTTCACGGAATTGTACCGAGAGTTTAGCGCTGAATAAGTAGCTCAAATGATTATATAATACATATCTTTTAAATTGAACCTAGAAAAATATACGTCCATTAGAAAGAGTAATTGGTGAGCGTTGGGAAAGTCGTTTCTGTTTAACCATGAATACGAATGCGTTGGGTACACCATAGAAAACACCTGGCTCCGTCGGTAACCGGTATTCAAATACCTGCGATACGTTCAACAATGAAAACGCGCCTTAAAAGAGCTTCGCTTTTGCATATTTTTTAAGCTAAACTAGCGGTCCTCGATGGCCAAGAGAAATTAGACATTTTATACGAGGTGTCAGGTATGTTGTGGTACAAATGTGTGATTAATTCAATTTTAATTATGCAAAAAGAAAAGGACATGTATTTATGTATATTTGACAAATATATTCATGGTGCGTCATAATACATTTGACAGATATATTCATGGTATGTCATAGTACATTTAACAAATATATTCATAGTTTCATAGTACATTTGAAAAATATATTCATGATATATTTGACAAATATTTGACAGTTTTTAATTTGGATGTACAATGTGATTTTTAGATTTTGTTTTTGAGGTTATATGTTTAAAATACTAAATTCAAATGTACATATGATTTATGTATATGAATATGTACATGATGTACAATAGGTGATATATGAAATCCAAGGATGGATACAAAAATTATAGTGTTATTAACCTAAAATTTAGCTCCTATTTTACTATAACTGTTTATTAAATAATAATTTTACTGGAACTATATTGTTTTCTGAACAATAATTTTTCTGCGATTATACCGTTCACTAAAAAATAATTTTACCAAACAATAATTAAATTGTTTGCTAAACAATAATTTTACTAGAACCATGCTTATTTATCAAATGTACATCTTCCAATTTCCAAACAAAATTAAAGTGATTCCACATTATCACTAAAGACATTTTACCACTAAAAATCACTAGTTTTGAATTAGTACCAACCATCAAGCACCTCGTATAACATAGGGAATTTTAACCGTCCATTAATGCTGTACTTTCGGTATGTACGTACATGTATATAAACATACATTTATATAAATATATCGACAAAAGTGTACATATACATATTATATATTTCCACGTATCAACGTGAATGCAGATGCGATTGTATGCGTGTGTGATTATACACGCGTGAACAGGTACACAGTGAAAATAGAATAATTAAATCAGCTTCTTTTCTTAAAGAAAATATTAGAAATTAATTAAAATCGACGGATACAATAATTTATATAAGAGATATAAGTTAGTTATATGTATGTACCTACGTAAAGTCGACAAAAGTTTTTATTTTTCATGATACGAAGAATAGTTTATACCTATTTTAGAAGTATAATGATTAATCAACTTGTTGCAAGAAATGTTTGAATTTATATTAACAAAATAATTGAAAAATTGACAATTATTCATATTTTTTAATCGATCAAAATTTTGTAGCGAGTATCTTCGTAGTACATGCATTAGGAACCCTATTTTGTTCTTTCGTGTATTATTACTCGTGTGTATGTGTGCGTGTATGTGTGAAAGCGTGTGGGTGCTCGAAGCACAAATCCGTATATTAATACCAGCTAGCGTTACCAATTGCACGTGCAGGGTTTTGAAATATTTAAATGTACGTCCACTTACAATAGAAAGCAGTTTACTAATCACTTGAGTGGCAATTATCATAGTGATGCATAGTATGATATCATGTGTAATTTTTAGTAAGGATATTTTTACCGGCCAAAATAAGATAAAAGGATATGCAACAAAATTAGAGTACAGAATAATTGTTATTCGTACTGTTGATTGTAATTTGGAAATTTGGAATTATGGAAACTTAAAAATCTAGAAATTTGAAAATTTGGAAATTTGGAAATTCAGAAATTTAGAAATTTAGTAACTTAGGAATTTGGAAATTTGGTAACTTAGGAATTTGGAAATTTGGAAATTTAATAATTTGGAAATTCAGAAATTTAATAATTTAGGAATTTGGAAATTTGGTAATTTAGGAATTTGGAAATTTGGGAATCTAGAAATTTGGAAATTTGGAAATTTGGAATTGTAGAAATTTAGAAATTTGAAAATTTGAAAATTTGGAAATTTGAAAATTTGAAAATTTGGAAATTTGAAAATTTATAAATTTGGGAATCTAGAAATTTGGAATTCTAGAAATTTGGTAATTTAGGAATTTGGAAATTTGGAAATTTAGTAACTTAGGAATTTGGAAATTTGGAAATTTGGAAATTTGAAAATTTGGAAATTTGGAAATTTAGAAATTTGGTAACTTAGGATTGTGGAAACTTGGAAATTTGGAAATTTGGAAATTTGGATATTTGAAAATTTAGAAATTTGGAAATCTAGAAATTTGGAAATTTGGAAATTTGGAAATTTGAAAATTTGAAAATTTGGAAATTTAGAAATTTGGTAATTTAGGAATTTGGAAATTTGGTAACTTAGGAATTTGGAAATTTGGAAATTTGAAAATTTGAAAATTTTGGAAATCTAGAAATTTAGAAATTTGGTAACTTAGGAATTTTGATATTTAGAAATCCATAAATTTGCAAATTTTGAAATTTAGAAATTTGCAATTCAGAAATTTTGAAAATTTGAAATTTTAGTGTTGAAAATTTGAAAATTGGAAATTTTGAAACTTAAAAATTTGAAATTTCAAAATTTTGAATTTGACAATGTCACGATTAATTTGCCACTTAAGAGATAAAAGAAAGAAAACGCCTATCTTGTATTCTTCAGCATCGATTAAAGAATACCTGCGTTTGAATGATATTTTAAGAATGTGTAGCGATCGTGCCGCAATAATCGATTATCGTTTCCACGTTGTCCGGTATTTTGCGTAATATTTGTTTTTATTGCTTCTACCTCCCGCAATCGAAGCCACGAATAGGAAAAAGCGTCCATTTTCGCGGGCTTTAAACAAATGTGCCTTCTTATCAATCGCGAATATTGATTCACTTGACTCGCGTACTTTTAGAATTAGAAATTAATATATTGCAAACACAAAAAATACATCGGGTTTGAGTACAATTTTAATTTTATTTTCATTTTTTTTTTTTTTTTAACTAAAAATTTCTAATCTGATAAAAAATGACGTCATTTGCAAAAGGTTTACAGTATAAATTATAATATTTGAAAGATAAACTGACTGAAAGTTAAAAACATTTAAATATTTTAATATTAACTAATGAAATATTTTAGCATTTTTTATTAGGATGTTTTATTTTAACATTTAAATGTATTTTGATTTTTCTGAAAATGGTAAAAAAAATATGGCCATTTGCAGAAGATTCATTTTCAATTTCGTAAAAATTCGTTTGTTCATGAAATGCAACAAATATTCAAATATTTACATACTTAAAAATTAATATTTTAATATTAAAAAAATTGCAGTCATCCATTTTGCTTATTTTTCAAATGCTGTTCCCGCGTAAAATTTTAAAAGTTCTAAAGAATGCTTAAGTTTAGGTTAGGTAGAACCTAACCTAAATCCACACTTACAACGTTCTGTACAATGAAGTAATCTACTAATATTTATTCATCGATTTACTTCATAACGAAATAATTTATTGTGCTCTCTCGAATGTATTTTATGTTTGCGAGCAAATTTACCACTTAATTCGATGAGATCTAATTGGTGCCATCGAAAATATACTTATATATACATTTTAGATTTTTTAATATTTTGTCAATTGTAGAATGAAACCGAAAAAACAGTATATCTCGAAGTTTAACCAGATTTATATAAAGAAAAAACAATTCATTAATTCTTGATAAAAAAAATGTTATCTACATATATTTTTTACAGAATGTTCCATTTTGATTTACAACTCATCAGAAAAAAATTTTAATTCTACAGATTCCATTAATAAATATTTTTCCATGGAAAAATAATTATCTTCCATTCAATTATTCAGAACGGATATACAATGGACACTCGTTATATTGCCATATCATCACTGTATAAAAAAATACATGTGGATGTAGAGAAAACAAATTGGATGTTGTTCTATCATAGAAAAAATTTCTTCTTCTTTTTTTATTACCTACTTTTAGAAAAAATTGTATTAATGTAATACAATTTCAATATTTTATATTAATATTTTAATATAAAATAATATTAATATTTTATATTAACATTTTAATATAAAATTACAATAATATTTTGCATACAAAAATAAATCTACTGTCAATTGACAGTTACAGGCAGAACACAAATAAAATTTGAAACTAAAATATAATAAAACTTGATGCTGTATGACTATAAAATTAAAGTGAGCTTTTTGCTTCTAACTAATAAATTATTTACTCCTATGGTAACGCTAAAAAATTTTAGAATTAGGTAATAAATAAAATTTCCTCTAAAAAGTTCTTTTCTAATATTTCCTAATATTATCAAATTCTCTTTATTAAATAATTATTCTTTTTTAATATAACAATGGTTATGAATCTCTTTACAATGACACAAGGTCACTAATGTGCACAAAAGTCCCTGTAAAAGTGGCAGCATAACGCGAGACCGTTGTATTTGTGAATTAAAATGAAACACGCTGTGCAGTGAATTTATTTCTCGAACTAGAGTGAAAATAAGGTAGAAAGAAGGTTTGTAATAAAATTTCTGCAAAAATTCGAAATGGCAAAGAATCATAGCGGCTAGAGGACCAAAGATAGAATAAGTCGGACCTGGTCGAGCGGTATTTATTCGGGCGTTGGCGGGAAATTGATTGTTCTAAAATGGAACACCCGAGAAATTCACCGAAGACTTTGGTCCTGTGTGCGTACGTACAGATTGTATCATACCATTAGATTAAGTGATCGTTTAACTAAGATCGTGGATTTGTAAGCGAGTAAATTTCATATTTTTTCAATAATTATGTGCGGAAGATCGATGTGACGTGAATCGAAAAGTGTCGTTGTAATTATAACCTAAAAATTGTGCGATCTCATGTTCACGTGTCACTTGTAATCGCGTGAAGATGTATTTAGATAAATCAATTGATTAACCCTTAAACTAGTACCAAAAGTGTTAATAAATTTAATGTGCACATTTTCGTTCGCATATTCGAGAAATGGTTTTTGTAAATAATTTCAAACCACTTTGACGATGTATTTCTTTACGCAGTTCTGATTTTTCAAGGTTTACATCTTTCATGTGCGACGATTGTTTTTGAGGGTTAATGATAGGAGAAATTGAAACGGATGAGATAATTAGGTTTAATTAAATGCGAAGTGAATGAGTGATGAGCGAGAACATTTGTGTTAATCGGTAAAACCAAAAATATGTTTATAACTGGTATAAAGACGGTATCGATTGAATAAATTGTTTTTCTTATAACTTGTGCCTGTTTATTTATTTATTATGGTAATTCCAATCATTTCTTGTGAAACGTATACTGAAAACTATTTCCTTCACATTTTACTATTAAATATTATCAATATTTCTCCTTCTTTACAGTTATAGGTTAGGTTTATCGTTATAGAAACAATAGCTTTGTTTCTATACTATATATTTATTAATAGATAGATATTTTCTATATTATTTTCTAAATTTTTTTTTTAATAATTTCTATACTATTTTTGCAATTACAAATTATTTACATATAAAGCAAAAATTAGAGAAAAAGTATTAAAATTGCAGAAATCAAAAAAGAATTAAAAATAAATATTTTAATAAAAGTGTATTATTAGAGACAGTTAATTGGACAAATAATAATTCTTAAATATATGCAGTATCAGTTCATCAAAATAGTGGATATTTTCGTAACACCTGCTTCGAAAGAATGTTCGACAGTGTGCACGTTGTATCAAGGAGTTTAGTGGTGCTGTCATTTAAGAAGAAGAAGCGAAGCGGAAGAAACAGGGTAAGTCGTTCACATTCTTTAGGTGAGATTGGTTATGCGAACAGCAGGAGATATTTCTCTGAATTTAAAAAAAACTACCCAAATGCGCGAACAGCAATTTTTAAATCTATAAATTTTCAACGTTTTTAATTTCTCAAACTTCGAAATAGACTTAGTTTTCTAAATACTATCTTTCTAAATTTTTATATTTCTAATTTTTTAAAGCATAAAATTATCAATTTTCGAATTTTTTAATTTTCAAATTTCAAATTTCTGAAATTCTCAAATTCCCAAATTTCTAAAATCTCAAATGTTCAAATTTGTAAATTTTCAAATTTCTCAATCCCATTTCTTAATTTTCAAATTTCATAATTTTTCCTAAATTTATAAATATTCAAATCTCTCAATTTTACAAATTATAAAAGTTTTGAATTCTCAAAACCTTTAAATTATCAATTTTCCAAATTTCTAAATTTTCCGATTCCCAAATTCCCAAATTTTCTCCAATTGCTGTTATAACCCTTCACGAACTATTTGTGTAATTCCTCCAGATTTAAAAATATTTAAAAAATGTACACGATATCACTGCAAACCTTTGTATCGAACACTACGTACCATTGCGTATAACATACAGGCTATAGAATATCAAAGAAGTCAATAAAAAATTCTCGTGAGCTGTCCTCGACGTGTTAATATTCATATCTCGCGCCAATATTGATCACGTGACACGGATAAGGGTATATAAGCGTAGGTTTCGTGGCGTTTCGCTTATCTTCGGTGCACCGGTGACCGGTTAACTTCGTATGACCCGGGTATTACCAATGTCTCCGCTATATAAATAACGGCTATGTAAACAATAATGTTTTTCACAGTAACACGCGACACGCTATGCAGCCAACTTTTAAATTGCTTTCGTTCGAATGCTGTTATGCTATAAAGTTCCTGAGTTAGTCTTTTACTAACAGTGCGCTTATAAAGTTTATTGTGTACAAATAAAGTACACAAATTAAATGACGTCTACAAAATATCAAACTTCGAACTTTTATTTTTAATTAGGAGAATTATTATTAATATTTATTTATTATTCTATTTAATATTTGTTATTAAAGAAGTAAGGAATGTTTAAATAAAATGTTTGTTTGAAAAATTAATCTTTAAAAGTTTGTTGAATATAAAGCATTTATAGGAAGTATGTTGGAGGATGTTGAAGTATATTGAATGTAACAATTGAAGTGTATTGAAGTATACTGAATATAAGTGAATAACATTGCTGAATGTTGAACAATTGTTGAAGTATATTAAATAACACAATTGAAGAGCTTTGAAGAATGTTGAATATAACAATTGAAGAATACTGAAGTATATTAAAGAACATTGAAGAACACTGAAGAATATTAAATATAACAACAAAAGAATATTGAATGTAATAACTGAAGAGTATTGAAGTATATTGAACATACAAATTAGAAAATATTAAAGTATATTGAATGTAACAATTGAAGAATATTGAAGAGTATTAAAGTGTATTAAATATAACAACTGGAAAGTACTGAAGAACATTGAAGAATATTGAATGTAGTAATTGAAGAATGCTAAAGAGTGTTGAATATTCAAGAAAGAAATATACATATAATTATTCTACTTCTCCTTCATCTATTAAATCTATTCAAGATTATTCATATTCTGAACTTCCTTCCCTTAAATAAAACATGTGTTTCTACATGTATTACTCTTCATAAGTTATTCTACAAGAAGAAAAGAAAGAACCTTTATATTCATCAAATTTCATTAAATTAGGTTATATCTCAAAAAGATATTTAACAAAATATAAATTTGTTCTACCTTCCCTTTTCCAAATTAAAAAATAAATAATTATTTGACTTCACTCTATCATAACAAATATAACTTCTTCACTTTTTTGATCTTTATATTCTAATAATTTAAAATCAACAATAATTTCACTTTTCTCAGATCTTTCATTAAATTAAACATCTTCATATTTACTCTAATAATATTTTTGATATATCATATTTTTAAATTATTGATTCAAAATGCAAAAAAGAATGATATACAATAAAGAATTAAAAAAGAATGAGATACAATAAAAATTAAAAAAGAATGAGATATAATACAAAATTAAAAGAGAACTAGATACAATATAGAATTAAAAAAGCATGAGATACAATAAAGAATGAAAAAGAATGATACAATAAAAAATTAAAAAATGAGATAAAGTGAAAGATATGCAAATTGTGAATGAGTTTAGACGGAACAGTTCAGATTTGAATTTTTAAATTGAAACATCTCCGTTCGATTTTTGGCTGACAGAGCCTCCGAGCGAAGCAGGTGAGAAAAAAGGTACATAAAGAAGAAAAAGTAGAAGGCAGCCGGCATAATAGATTATCGACGATTATCCTTGGCCGTAGGGATGTATTACCAACGATGAACGCCTCCTTCGACGGATAACCGATGAAAGCGCGATAGAAAAAAAAAAGATAAATTATACGAGATACCATCTTCTTCCTTTATTTTAGCCGACGTTGGTCCACTGATTCTTCTACGAATTATTAGCATTTTACATTACTGCCTTCACCGCGCTAAATCATTGATATTACGTAGGTAATCACGTTATATTTTCCTGCTTATATACGACATGTATGTTTTATACATTATATTTTATTATGTTACGTTATTTTCCTTTTATTTGGTGCTTTTTTCAAAACGTGTTAAATCCTTTTCTGCATTATATTTCTTGTCGTGTGAAGGAACTTAACCTGTAAATAAATAAATAAAAATGATTAAAAATGTTTATGTAAAATTTATTATATAAAATTAATCGCATAATATAAAAATTCTCTATATGAAATTTATTGTATAATTTTCATTATTTAATATATAAAATCATCTATAAAGTTTATTTTACAATATAGGAATTCGCTACATGAAATTCATTATAATAAAAATTCTCTACATAAAAATTAATTTATCACCATAACCTATAATTCTCTGTAAAGTAATTTATCATTATGGTAAATCTCTTCTGATTTCTGTCTTTCCGGTGAACAGTCGTCTACATGAAACAAAGAATCGGTAAAAAATTCTGCTAATAAAAGAATCAAACCAGTAGTATAAATGCAAATAATTCTTCTGTAGGTTACTCGAGTACGACGAGTGTTCTGTACTTCTTCAGATTACTTCCGTCGGAATAAATTCATAACCAGAATAAATATTCATGTGTTCGCACTTTCGTTGCAGTTAAATCGTTTGAGAAGATCGCATTTGTAGTTTCACTGGAATTGTATATTTACTGTTACATTGATGTAAAAGTCTCGTTTGTTTAAAATATATGCAATATGTTTAAAAATTAAAAGTTATAAACACTTTTGCAAAATTGTACAAAATATGAGACTATTATGCACAATTATATTATAAAATATTATGAGACCTTGTAAAATATTAGGAGAAGATTAAAATAATATAAAATATTGAGACCTTGTAGAAAATTATACCTTAATAGTGGTAAAATTTGCTTGTACAATTACCAATACAATTCTACACAATTACATTCTATTCAAGTTATTACATGAATTATTGCAACAAACATTCGTCCATAGTTATTTCAAAAATATCCAAAACCACTTAATAAAATAATAAAGTAATCGTTAAATTTATTATATGAAAGCAATTCGTGTAACGACATTCGAAGTAGTCTCGATTTCGTTCTAGCTGTAGAAGCACTTTCGAGAAAGTTCGACTTTCGATAATAATCGAACGCGTTTTCCTATTAGGAAGAGCCGGCATTAAAACAGTGCGCGAAAACGGCATTGTTCGAATTGTAAAGAACAGTTTCTGGAAACACTTCAGGCGAATAAGGAACATTTCGGTTCGAAATGCAGAATGCCGCTCTGGTTTCCACGTCTCTGAGTTTATTACCTATAATTATAGATGCAGCAAATGTAGTAAATCCTCGTTGTAACGCAGTCGTTTGGAAACACGGCTTTTCCTCCGCGTCGTTAATCTCGCCTCGCTACTGTTCGGTTCATTGTGCATTTATGACAGGAGTTGTAATAATAATTAGGTATATATACTTTATTTATACACTTAACATTACTCAACGATTACATACTTAATACGATAAACCTTTAGAAAGAACGATTACTAAAACGATAATAGTGTGATGAACACCGTGTGCGGGATGGTCATTCCTTTTAGAGGTTATTCTTAAAGACGTGAAACTGTCTACTAAAAAGAAACGAAAAACTGCAACAGGAGGCGCCAACCATCTGCACTTATAAGAGCGGGAAACAGGAAAACCCTTCAATTTATATGTATGTACCTTTTTGTCTTTGTACGTATCTAAAGATACATCTGACTATCGACACCGTCTAAAAATTTAGAGATTATAAATATTTCAATTTTTGGACACATATCTCTAGAAAGAAATAAGATTTTTAAATACAGTTTGGACATGCAAATACTTACAATTTTTATCAAGTTTGGGAACTCAATAATTTAGGAATTCAGAAATAAAATTTGAAGATTTACGAATTTAGAAATGTCGAATTTGGAAAATTAAAAAATTTGAAAACTTGAGAACTTGACCAGTAAAAAATTTACGAACTTTGCTAGAAATTAAAAGATCTTAGAAACTTAGGGAATTAAAAATTGAAAGTTTTGAATACTAAAACAATCAAGATAGTAGAAAACAGAAAAAATAATAAAAGGCTGTATGCGACCATTAACCCTTCCAACTGAGTGATTGTAGAAAATAACATAAATACAGGCAACAAAAAGTATTCGCGAAGAACAGGTAATGAAAGAAATCGTCTTATTTTTTATTTATCACCCCCATGGGGACAATTCTCTGTCGACATTTATCGAGCAGGTTTCTTGCGACATGGAAAAAAAGCACGATTAAAATCGTTCTTAGGAAGAGAATTCCCTTACGGGAAAACAAATAAATGTTTTTACTCGGGTCTCCACGGGAACCCTCCTACACTCACGTGAAATTTTTATGTTAATCGTTTGCAGATAATTCTGGTATCGAATCATTGCTATCGTGTAATTATGCACATATGTTTATTGGTAGCTTCGACTGATGAGCAGTGCAAAATTAATCCTTTGTATTTGTATCATTTATAAATAGTGATTGAGTGGTTACCAAGTGTTGTGCAAAGTTATTAAATTAGTTAACAAGTAAGTATTGAATTAAGTTATTTATTTAGTTACTAAGTATTGACTAGGTTATGGTTACTAAGTAGTGAACTAGGTTATTAAACTTGTTATAAAGTATTGAATTAGGTTATTAAACTAGTTGTGAACTAAGTATTGAACTAAATAGTGAAACTAGTTGTTAACTAAGTGATGAAATGAATTATTAAATTAATTGTTAACTAAGTATTGAACTAAAGTGTCAAACTAGTGGTTAAGTAAGTGTTGAACTAAATTATCAAATTGGTTGTTAACTAAGCGTTGAATTAAGTTATGAAATTAGTTGTTAAAACTAAATTATGAAATTAGTATTAACTAAGTGTTGAACTAGTTACTAAGCATTTATTATTTCTTAATTTTTTATGATTTTGGTACATGCAACTGTATGAAAATTTTAAATAATAATTACCCATTTAGAAATCTGATCTGAACATTGAACTAAGTTATAACATAACTTAATTAGGTTATGCCAGGTTTACAGGTGTACATTTTACATTCTCACATATTTGCATACATTATATACATTCTTGAATACATATTAGTTGTAATCTATATTATGTATGAAATAAAATTCTGTCAGTACTTATATTTTGTTAGTATAACAATGATTGACAAGTTATTTAAAGTATAATTATAATAATTTATACATAAAATATTCATAAATTAATTCTGTGTTAATTCCTACTTAATTGTGAAGTGAAGACTTTTAAGTATCACTGAAATTTTAAATGTTATTGGCAGTGAATTGGATAAGTAATAAAGTTTCATATTTTCTGTTGTTATTAATAAATTGAATAAATAATAAAATTCTATATTTTTTATACTTCAAAATAGGTATAATTTTTTCTTAGATTGTATAAAATATCTAGAAAAATAAGGTCTTTTTTACAATATATTATAATGCTTCTAATAATTAAAAGTAATTCTTGTTGTGATAAAAATATGGCTTCTCAACAGAGAAAGAAGAAAATTTGTTTCAGATATATTTGTATGCTTGTTGCAAAACACCACTTAAAAAGACATTGAAAGTTGTTTATACTAGAAGAAATAAAACTGTTTAATGTTGTTCTGCAGAAGAAATGAAGTTACATATTATTAATTTATTCATAAAGAGAATAATAGAACTAAGAGAAGAACTAAGAGAATATATACTTCTTTTAGCAAAATAGAAGTGTAAATGAAAGAAAACACTTGATTTCATTTTTGGGAAATCTAGAGAAATTTTAGAAAACTTTGAAGAAAACTTAGAAAGAGCTCAGGAAGAGCCTAAAGAAAATTAAGGAAGAAACTTCACAATTTTTTTTTAATTTTGTTTTACTCAGTCGATAAAGAAGAGCTTTAAACAGCACCATCTACTGGGTGGTGAAAGAAACTAAAATTTCTTTATATTAAATGTACCAAATGATTTATACTTTTATACTACTGTATATGCTACCTGATGCAATAACTCATACTTCTATGTTATTATGTGTATTCTAAATGGTGTATGTATTCATACTTTTATATTATTATATATACCGAATGATGTATTTATACTTTCATACTACTAAGTATAAACAATATATACTACTACTAAGTGTATACTAAACAATATATTTATACTTTTATACTACTATATGTATATTAACGTGATACATAATGACACATATATTTCTAAAAATTTATATTTTGCTGTGAAATGACTTAAATATTTTCATCGTGAAAATTCAATCTTTTCTTAGACACCATTCCAAAAATGTATTTTCTTTTTTTCCAAATTTCTTCCTAGATAGGACATTATATTGATTTTTACGATGTATGTTAGCTGTGCATGAGTGAGTCGACCGTTAGTTGAACTTTTATTCGAAAAGAGCGGAAAGAATGGCACGTAAAAAATCCGATACGCTTTGGAAATTTTACGATTTCACGCATACTCTCCTGAATTTTATTACTAATTGGTATTCCATCTAGAAACATTCGAATGATTTGTCAATCATTGTTAAAAACATATAAAAATAAGTGAATTTACTTTATTTATTTGTGAAAAATAGTGGATAATTTATATAACAGGTTTCTTCGTATCTTTTGTACTCAATTATATTTTACAGTTAATTGAAAATTTATATTAAATATAAAATTTGTATTAATTTAAATAGATTTTATTAATCTTTTCAATGATACTTTATTTTTGCAAGTTTGAAAAATGAAGTTTATGGTATAAAAATTATGTAATAAATGTATGTAACAATTTTATAATACGTAATATTATAAAGTTGTAACACTATTGAACATTTATTTTTTTTTTTAGAAAATTATTTTGAAGCATTTTGACAACAGTTTGCATATATTAAAGAACTTTGTACAATTTTAACAATTTTTTTCATGAAACTAAGAATTAACAAAAATGCAAGCAAAGAAAAATAATAAGTTAGAGAGCAGCTTAAATTAATGTAAGCTCCATTTTTATTGAATATAAGTATGTGCAAAAGAAGTTCATATTAAAGTGCAGTATAAAAGTTAAATTGAAAAAACGTGTAATAAAGTTGAATAGAAAGTGCAATACAAAGTCGAACAAAAAGTGCAATATAAACTCAGTGGTTTTGTTTTTTCTAAAAGTTGTGGTACAAGGGAAATGTGGTCTTTTTTTCTGTCATAATTACTTCCCTTGAGGTCAATCCATCCGCAGGGGTTTATAAAACACAATATGAAAGCGTGTCGCGCTCGTACGAGCGATTAATTCTGTTCCCAGCGGTATAAAACTCACGACCGGCTCCGTTATTATGGCAAACATACTATTTTCCACGGTGGACAATCCCTTAAGAGATATTTTCCATGAAAATATGTAGCAAGGACATTAACAATTTAAAAGGCATCATCAGGCACGATGCTCTAAACCGGTCTGTAAAATTGTGTAATAAATTCATTTTTATGCTCTGATAAAATTATATACAATGTGATATAATTAAAGATTCCAAGAAATTATTGGCAACTGCTAGAAGAAATGATATAAATTAGACTTGTACACTTATTTATAAAAATATTTATAATTGTACACTTATCTTGTTAATAATAATTTTTATAATTCTACAATTATTTATTTCTGATATTATTCATAATTGAATATTTATTTTTCTATAATACTATTCATAACTGAATATTTGTTTACTTATAATTATATTTATAATGAAATAGTTATTTATTTTCAATTATATCAACAACTGTATATTCATTTTGTTTATAATAGTATTCATAATAGTATACTTACTTATTTAGAATATTTACTTTATTTTTGATTGTATCAATATTCATCACTGTATATTCAATTAGTTATAACAATATCCATAATGTGTACTTTTTTATAATTACACTCATAACAGTTGTCAGTTACATTGCACTGAAAAAAAGAAGTAAAAATAATTAAAATTGTTAAAAAATAATTATGTAAATGTTAAACAGAATAGGTATACATAAACGTTGACATTGATTTCGTTACGAAATTATTATACACATAACCCATAAATCTTTCCACATAATATACCAGGAAATAGCAAGGTATTTTGTATGAGAAACATCGTTTACCCGATTCCGGGTTATTCCTGAAGAGAAATCAATTGGAACGTGATACGTTGTTAGCACAACAAAACACCTGTGTTAACTTTTCGACGTTCATCCCATAAAGACTTGCATTGTGTGGATTTCTGTACAACTCATTAGCCGTTTTTGGGATGCACCTTCGAAAGTTCTACCTTAAAATCGATGTCAAGCTGGCTGGAATTCAGAATTCCTCTTTATGCTAATCGAGGTCCTTTGGAAAATGTAATTCGGTCGATTCGGGACACCATGACGTTATGGGGTTAACACTGTCGACTGTTTACCTAATGGTTTGTTTGTCAGCCATAGAAATGATGAAATTCAGAACTGCGTTTACCATCGATATTTACATACAAGATTTCCTTCGTTCATGCTTTTTTTCCTGAAAGCATTTAAGGACTTTTTATATAACTGTAAAACATAAAAATATACGATAATTTATAAAATATTAATTGTAAGGTGTGAACTATGTTAAGTTATATAATGTATTAACAATATAATAATATTAACAAATTAAATTAATTTATAATATATATATCAACTATTTGTTCAATTATTTAGTAACTTTAATGATAAGTTAGTAAATTTAATGATGTACTTAGTAACTGTTTAATAGATTATTTAGCAACTATCTCATAAATTATTTAGCAGTTATTTCAGAAATTATTTTACGATTATTTTACAAACTACTAAACAATTATTTGATAAATTATTTTCTACTTATGTGGTAAATTCTTTATCAACTATCCAATCAATTATATAACAATTATTTAATAACCTCTTTAGCAACTACCTAATAAATTATATATGAATTACTTAATAAAATATTTATCAAATAATTATTAAATTATTCAGCAACTCTGTAATGAATTATTCGACAGCAATTTGATAAATTGTTTAGCAACTATGTAATAAATTATTCAGCAGTAGAATAAATTATTCATGAAATATTTTAATATTACTAGGAAGCGTTCGGATTCCAGCGATCACGGTTGAATCAATAACGAAAATTAAACAATTCTGAATGAGGTTGAACGCGTAAATTGCCATGCGATAAGAGATTTTGGCAGAAAAAGAAAGCTTAGAAGCACGACGCTGTAGGGAAGACACAGCAGGTGGCCATTGCTTTCTGAACACCAGAAAAATGTGTAACGGCGAACTTTCACCAGTTAATGAGACGTTTTTAAAACAAATGACATATCGTGTTTAAGTTTTAGTTTAACGGTAAAGAAATGTCGGTTGCGTCGGGTATCAATCTTAGAATGATTATTTATTAATTAAGAGCGCGCACGGTCTTTTGCCGCTGGATATTTGGCCGTGAAAGAACGACGCCATTTATCATCATGATTTGCTCGACATTAATTAACTCCCAACTTTGAAAATTTATGACCTTAAGAAACATCCAAATATTTCTGAAAGTATTATGTACTTAACAGTGCAATGATTATATTTCAATAAATTAGCAAAAAAATTTTAAACGGTTTTCCAATTTCCCGCTCTTATAAGTGCGAATAGTTGGCGCCTCATGTTGCAGTTTTTCGTTTCTTTTTAGTTGATAGTTTCACGTCATTAAAAGTAACCTCGTAAAGAGATGACGTCCCGCATACGGTGTTCACCACGCGGTTATGTTTTCAATTGTTCTTAAAATAGTGTATTAAAAATAATGTTAAGTGTACATGCCTAACGGTTATTACAACTCCTCTCAAAATAATTCTTTTCTCCTATTTTTTAATAAAATATTTATTTCTAATTTTACAACTAATGTATAGGAAGATACAGGTATGATTTTTTGGAATTTATCGTATACTTGAAGAAGTAATCATTTGAAACGTATGTAGTACTATTTAATGATTGAAATATTATTGAATAATTTCATTCGCTAATGAAATTATTTCTAAAGAAAGGTGAAACGCGAACGGTGATTATTTCCGCCGAAGGAATTTCTCGGCGGTGTATCAATTTCTTATTGCTTTAAATGCGTTAATGTAAGCAACGCTTAAAATGAATGCTGTACCAAGAAGCTGATTATTTTACGAGGGGGTTTCCACGGAATACGTACGTACCCATAATTTCCTGCCGCAGATATACTATTATGCTTAATTTCCCTGTAAATGAATTATGCCAAGAGCAGATCCTTCTTATCTCATTTCACTCGCTTGATCTGTTCGTATGGCGCCATTTTCGTATTTTCAAAAACTTAATCACGTCGGCTGCTTAATTTATTCGTAATATATTTAATACGTAAAATATGATTCATTTGAAACGTTTAAAGTTTTTTTTACATTTATATATGCTACATGTAATATGTACAATACATTTAAATATACGTCATATATTTTTAATAAGTGTCTATAATAAATGTACATTTGTATGCATTAAATTAAATAAAAATTAATTAACAAATTACTATTAAATTTATTGTTATTAAATAGCAGTGACTATTGTTAAATAACGAACTATTATTAAATGTATTGTTATTGGATAATAATAAAAGTTATTAAATCTATTGTAAAATAACAGTATTATTAAATTATTAATAATTATATATAATGTTATAAAATTATAATGAATGATGTTAAATAACAAACTGTTTTATAATTAATTATTATCAATAATAATAAATGTTATAATACAACATACTCTTACTAAATTTTGTATAACCGATATAAAATATATATTGTATATTACATCTCTGAACCGTACTACTTAAAAATACTAATTGAGTGTGTTAACTGAATAAATAAATAATAAACGACAGCAATAATACTAAAAATTAAAAAGAATAAACAATAATAATTACACTAACAAATTAAAAGTAATAAATAGTAATAACAATACTAACAATTCAAAATAATAAACATCAATAACAATATTAAAATTTAAAAATGACAAACAATAATAATATCAAAAATTAAAAATAATAATAATAAAACTAAAAATTAAAAATAATAAACAATACCCATACTAAAAATTAAAAGTATCAAACAATAATAATAACGAAAATTAAAAATAGCAAACAATAATGATAATAATCCAAGAAAATAAAATTAAACTGAAGCAAAGAACTGTACTCCCAGATGTTCCCAGAAGAAGATAGTTAAAAAAAGGTAGACGCAATGGTAAAACTGGTTATCTCAGTTACGAAGTGTAATCAGCTAATCGCGAATAAGGGAGTTAGGATGTTAAGAGTGGCGTGTAAAACCTCGGTTACGATACGGAATAAGCTCTAGCGTCGTCCAGTTATGGTCAAGGCTCGGAAAACCACGAATTTCGCGAGAAAAGACCTGCAGATAATTGCAGAAAGATCGCTGGATTCCGCGAAAAAGATACGCCGAAATGGGAACGCGTAATAAACCGATGCATTGATTTTCAATCCTGGCTTGTGGCCTTCCACGAGTCTGATCGTAAATTGCCTTTCGACCCCGGTATGTCGAACAAATTGGACCAAAGTTACTTCTCTCGGTATTATATACCGGTCTGTTTTATTACTCTCTTCGTTCATTGCACGAGTATTATGTGTAACAATGAAATCATTTTTTAATCAAATCGATCATCCCAACGAAAAATTTCCAATTTACAAAAGTTGGAATCTCGAAATGTTTTAATTTACAAGCGAAGGTGATCATTTATTTTCTAATTTGGAAATTTAGAATTGCCATACGTGCTATATTGCTGTATAGAAACGACGTGAAATTGTGAAACGAAGAAAAATGTGAAATTGCTATAGGTAGAATTGCGTGAGATCATCAATCGTGGAATTGACACGTGTGGAATTGTTTTGTGCTATATTACCACACATAGAATGCCCATATGATATATCACCATGCATGGAATTGTTATACACTCGTACCAACACGTTCAGAATTACTATGTGTCATATTACCACGCATAGAATTGTCACGTGTTATATCACCGATTATACAATTACTATACAGTACCTATTGCTATGTGATATATCACCATGCTTGGAAGTGTTACGTATATCACTGCACATGGAACTGCTGTGCAGCCTCATGATCAAGTTTGGAATTGCTACGCGTTACATTATCGCGCATGGAGTTGCCACGCGTTATATCGCCGCACGTAGAATTATTACGCGTGGAATTGCAATGCATTTAATGACCACCCGTGGAATGTCTATGAGTTACATTATCGTCCATAGAATTACCACGCGTTATATCGCCACGCGTAGAATTTATACGCGTGCAATTGCTTTCGTTATATCACCGTGCATAGAATTATTACGCGTGGAATTGCTGTGCATTTTATGACCATCCATGGAATTTCTATGAGTTACATTATCGTCCATGGAATTGCCATGTGTTATATCGCCGTGCGTATAATTTATACGCATGGAATTGTCACGCGCTATATCGCCGTGCATATAATTTATATGCGTGGAGTTGCCACGAGTTATATCACCACGTATGGAATTGCTACATGTGGAAGTGTCACATGCGGAATTGCCGTCCGTTATATCACCACGCGCAGAATTACTGCGCGTTGTATTGCCATAAATGAAATTGCTGTGCGTGGAATTGCTATGTGACATATTACTACAGATGGAATTGCCACGCATTATATCGCCATGTGTAGAATTTATACGCGTGGAATTGCCATGCTTTATATCACCACACATGGAATTGCTATATGTGGAATTGTAACGTGTGGAATTGCCGTCCGTTATATCACCACACGTAGAATTACTGCGCGTTGTATTGCCATAAATGGAATTGCAATGCGTGGAATTGTTATGTGTTATATTGCCACAGATGGAATTGCCACGCGTTATATTGCCGTGCGTAGAATTTATACGCTTGGAATTGCCATTCGTTATATCACCACGCGTAAAATTGCTGTGCGTTGTATTACCATAGATGGATTTGCTACATGTTATATCGCCACGCGTAAAATTGCAATGCATGGAATTGTTATGTGTTATATTGCCACACATGGAATTGCCATTCGTTATATCGCCTCGCGTAGAATTGCTACGCATGGAATTATTATGGTTACATTACCACCGATGAAAGTGCTACACGTTATATCACCGCGTATGGAATTGTCACGCGTAGTATTGCTATGCGTTATATCACCATTCGTACAATTACTACATGTGGAACTGCTATGCGTTATATCACCACTCGTACAGTTGCTACGTGTGGAATTGCCATACACGAAATTGCTTTGCGTTCTATTATCGCAAATAGAATTGCTACGCATGAAGTTGCTACTCGTTATATCACCACTTGAATTACTATGCATAGGTTTGCCGTCCGTTGTACCACAAATGTTATTCGTTTTCAATAAAATAGTTATTATAAAATTTTTTAAATTGTAACAAAATATTTGCTATTAAGATAATAAATAAATAATATCCACCTTTACTCCGGGATCCTTTTTTCCTATAAACATTACCGGGAGAAAGAAATATACATATACATATATATTTTCTAATTATACATTTTCTAAATTCTCCGCCAAATTTATTTCACATCATATCTTTCATGGATTTCTAAATATAGTAGACGTATAATTTTGTAAATTTTCGCTCGATCGAACTAATTCGAAGTCTTCCCCTTCTAAAGGATGCTAAAAGGGATATTTCTTTTCATTTATAGTCAACGGCCAAGGGTGTTCGTTTTCACAGGTATTCAAAAGCATCCCAATTCATTGGAAGCCCTTAAACGCGCATAAATTGTCAGAACGTGGAAACACAATGGTCTCGTCAGAATACGTTCACTTTTATTTTGTTCATTTACTTCGACAAGCGTTTATATTCAAAGTGGCTGCTGTTTAGTCTCCTGAATAGTCTCGTTTGCGTTAAATTATGCTTCGCTCTTAGAACAGGCAGATAAGACACCTGATTATTGTTTGCGGCGATAAATCACATTGTGTTACGAGCAGTTTGTAACAGATTTCATGGTCTCGGTTCGATACATTCACATATCTTCAAACTTTCTAAATTTTCCGGACTCAGAAACTTCAAGTTTGCAAATTTCTTAATTCTGAATTTTTTAATTTAATTACTTGGGAATTTAGAAATATAAAATATTCGAGTTGTTATATTTATAAATTTTTAATTTAACAATCTCAAATTTAGAAAATTGAAATAAAAAAAATGTTAGAAAGTTAACAAATAATTGTACCATCTCATTTTTACATTTGAAAAATTAGGACATAAAACTGCAAAATGGTCTATTTTTAACCTCAACTCTTTGTACCCTCCGTTAGTAAATAGTTTCTTAAATGACCGACTCAGTTTTCAGAATTCAATCATCTCGAACACATCAAATAAAAGATAAACTGTAAGATGAGTTAGCGACAAATATTAATCTTCATAAATTTGAAGAAAGAATTTAAACTGGACATTCTTCTTCAATATCGCAATAATTGATCGAAATCAAATTTCATTTGCATACTGTCATAAAATACCGTGCTAAGGTGTTTTCAGTAATGAATTATTTTCCGCACATCCGTGTGTAATAAGCATTACTTTCCCCCTTTTTTTTTAATTACTCACCACATCGAAGTAAATGACATGAATAATGCAACACTTTCATAAATTTTTAAGCCTGATCAAAAAGCTTGTTCCACAAAAGTGATTATAATAAATGGAAGGAAGTCGATAAAAGAATGCTCAACGACGGCTGATAAAGTGGGTCATCATTGATTGTAAAAAGAAAGATAACCACTTTGCTTTGCTCGACGTTTTAACGATGAGTTACCACGATCCTACTTATGCGTGCACACGAGACAATTATAATTTTACCTGCATAACGCCATTCGACAAAATCGATGAACAACGCAGTAGTTTTTATAAATAAAAGTGAAAAGCGTTTATCGTAATCACCGTGTAATCGGCACGAATCGTGTTGCGATTTCAGTTATAAAAAAACTAAATTATTGATTGAAAATTGAATTACAATGTTACAGAAATTTGTTAACCTCTTCATCACTCAAATTTCAAACATTCAATATTCAATTATTTTATCAATACTTGCATTGTTATAAATATTTAATATTTGTGTTACTATATATATTCAATATTTGTATTACAATATATATTCAATATTTATCTTTATATTATAAAACAATATTCTAGTATTTATAAATTAAGCACTATACATCATAATTTAAATTAATTCAAGGAAATGAAAGCAGGTCGTTGTTGGATAGATTTAGATTTGAAAGGTAGACATAATTATTATTGCCAACTGTAACTATACATATACTCTGCATAACTATGAAATCCGTATAAAAGATAATGGTTCGTGTTCATCACGATTCACGTTACTTTAATAGCACGCAATCTTTCTAATATGCGAGTATCGTGAACTGAGTTCGCATTTTTTCACCGTCTTTTTGATTTTTAATCAAATGTATCGTAACATCAAGGGTCGCAACGTTATTTACTTTGCTTTGTACACTATTTTCGCGTGACGCATTCTGAGAGCTATAAAACACGGACAATGCATAGGTAGCGATTTTTTTAAATTATTTTACCAATAGAACAGTGTAAGATTTTTAGCACCATACTTGATCCAACAGAAATTCTGTCTGTAAAAATATTCATACTATAAATGTACAAACATACAATAAAACAACGCTATTTGTAAAAAAAGTTTTGTATCATTTTACTATTTACAAAAATTCGTAACAATATACAAACAGTAATGTATATACAAACTTATGATTCTATGGATAAATTTTCCATGAAAGACGTTAAGTCAAATGTATCTGCATTATTTAGTAACTTTCTTGAGGATACTTGTTCGTTCAAAGTTGTGGCAGCTGTTTGTAATTTACACTTCCATTTCACACTGTCATTTTCATTTACGGCACATATTATAATTTCGTTCACTTCATCTTGCACAGAATAACATGCCATGGACTTGAATACAGACTTCAGATCACTTTTCACTTTCTTCTTTATATTTTGATCTCGACTAACCAAATTCAGAACGAAAAGACCATCATCCGTTAAGCAATCGGCCACTGATTTGATAATAGATGATTCTAAGAACTGTTTAGGCGGACAACTTATTCCGACCGTAGTATCTTTACTGTCTACGTCGAAAAGTACAGCTTTGTATTTTCTGCCGTTCGCTGCATTGTCTTTGACAAATTGAATCCCGTCTGCGATTTCAACCTTCATTCTATTATCAAGAATGAGACCGAAATAGTCGGTGGCGATTTTCAACATTGCATTGTCAATTTCGACTACTACGATCTTTAACTGAAAAATATAAAAATTAATTCTATTTAATATTCTAATAATTTTTAATAGCATCAAATACATAAATGCATACTTTAGGAAAACAGTTATACAAAAATGTACACAAGCTTCCTCCGCCTAAGCCTATGATCATGATCTCATCAGATTCCTTGGGACTTATGGCAGCAGTGACACCGATACTCATATACAAATGATGGTCACATGCTAGGAATCCGGGATCGATAACTTTTTTCATTTTACCTCGCCTAGACTTGGCTGAAAGAAATGTCACGTAAAAATCAAATCGTTAAAATAATCGAATATTAATAAGACAATTCAATACCTTGCTTAAGACGAGCTTCACTTTGAATTACATATGGATTATTTAAAAATACTAATCTTCTAAATTCACAACCATCCCTTTCAATCTCTTCCACAACAAAAGGACCACTTAGATCACTTTTTCCTTCGTAACATGTTGTTCTAACCCCCACGTCCGAACCCAACGACAGAAAGGGAATATTTTTACCGGATAAACCGTCGGGAGCTAAATTTAAAATGCACTCTTCGAGTTCACTTTTTACAGCATCCCAATTTTCAAACTTATGTTCTCTGCGCAATGTAACAATTGCAAGTCTGTCTTGTTGAGCACTTTTTAGAACTTGTTGTCTTCCTTCTTTTGTACTGAATAACCAATCTGTCTCTCTAGCAAATAAGGAATCGTTTACTTTGTTTTTTTCTTGACATTAAATATTTACCTAGAATCGATGTAACTTACTTCCCTTGCGGCACTATGAATGCTGCGTAACTTTTTGTGCCGCGAATTCTAGGTTGATCTAACACATAGACCGTATAACGTGGATGTTTATTGTCTGGATAATGTAAATCTAATGAGATTTCTCCAATATCAGCCACACTGCGCTTTTGAAGGCTATTACAGATTAGCGCAGACTGTTGTACCGATAATATGGCTGACACCATATCATCCACAGACGACAATCTCTTTGGAGGACCATCAATTAATGCTACTTCCAATACCTATTGTAATTAGATATTTATTTTAAATTGAATATATCATTAAAAATAATATGGAGTAAGAGTGTAGTTACTATTAATATAGTAACTCACAGTTTGAGGTGAATTAATAAATTTTGTAGCAATCACTGCAAAGACTGGAATTGAACTTCCTTCATCTATTCGTGCTTTTGCTTCAGCCTCATGACAACGTACTACACGCAACATAAATCCAGCTTTTGGAAAATAAGATAGCAGTCTTTTCAAAATATGTTCCTGGAGTAACGAAATACAAATGTATCTACCACCATTACGTAAAACTCTTGAAATTTCCTGCAATAACAAAAATATATTACAAATATATACATTATACACATATCTACTAAAGTATAATATTTGCTTCAGCATTTAGTATTTATAATGCAATGCATATAAACTCACCTTAAAATATTTATTAATGATAGATAACGTTTCTTCTTTGGTATCTGGCATAAGAGCATCTAAAGTGCCTTTATCCAATATAACACTAAATGTATCATCCGAATATGTCAACTGTGTAGCATCCATTTGTTCGTAAACTAAGTCAGGTCTCACGGATGCATTAATATCACGCATTTGTTTGATAACAATATGTGATATATCAATATTAGTAATATTTCTATAGTTAGAAAGAAGTTATACATTTATTAAGGTACATGAAGGAGCAGCTTAATAATATTTATGTGTATTACTTTTATAAATCTTGTTCCTTGTGACTAAATTTTGGGTGTTTATGCACTTATGATATATCAAAATCATCATAATATTTATCTTTTTAAATTTGAGGATGTGCTAATACAATATTAAATGAATTATTATAATTTAAATATGAAATCAAATTGTTTGAGAGTAACATACCTATAACCCACATCATATAAACACATACTGACGGTAGAATTACCACAACCAACAATTAAAATATTATCTTTTATTTTTATATATTTCAAAAGTATTCCACATAATTCTGGATATTCGCCATACCTAAATGAAGAGTATGAACAATGATTAATACCACAAATTTACATTTATTAATAAATACACCAGAACATACCATTCAAAATGCTTTTTACCACGTTTCTTGAAAAATGTATTCCAATATTCAACTTGGCTAAATTCTTCGTGTGTTTTTGGCAGTAAATTCATTGTTTCTATTTTCTAAACTTAATTTTTATAACATCAACTTGTTTATATTTGCTACTGCTATTCTTGCAGAATTAGGATTATGTTAGGTTATCACTAACCATACTATATAAATCATAAGAACATATGTAACATTATCTAATTTTGTACTATATTTTAACTTAAAATTCTATTAACGTTAAGTGATATTGGATGATAATATCACTTTGTACTATAATAATACGAACAGTAATGTTTTACTGTTATACGAACATTATTTACAGGCTGTAAATGTGCCAAACTATACAATATACAGGGTGTCAAATTTAAATCAATTTCCTCGAATATGTATGAAACTTAATACCATTGAAATATATTTTATATAAAATTGATAGTTTCAGAAAATATACAATTTAAGACCCCCAAATTGTACTCATCATATTGTTTCTTTAATGATAAATAACAACTACTATGTACATATTATTAAAGAAGAAATCTCTATCAACTTTTATTTTTCATTTGTTATTTTAACAATATAAATTTACATGGATATCTTTCTTGTTTATGAAAATATGAAACAAGAAACAAAACTTGTAACATGTCAATTTATTACAAACAAAGTCAATACATTAGTATGTACAACTACTCCAATACATTTAATATATATATGTACATTATGTATAAATAATACTCACACACATTCATAACTCACATTCATATATGTCATTGATACAAAAGCTTTTCCTATGTGAATATATAAATATAAACAATGTTGTTGTTTCTTTTATCAACTGATAGTGAAATACAAACAAGGTCTTAGAGTATTTTCAATTAAAAAATACATGCACAGCCTAAAACAAGAAGCAACTTAATTTATTCTATCACCATGGAAAATACTGATTTCTGTATGTATTATTTATTCAAATCAATTTCACTTTAGAATTTTTAGTTATGAAACTTTGGTTTAATTTTTTTTTCCTGTATAAATCTTTATTTTCAGTTTTCACATAAAAGTAACATCTTCGGAAGTATAAATAAGTGCATACATTGCACACTGTGATTTGCTTATAGTATACTTGTTTATACATTATTATTATCTATTAAAATACAAAATTTATAATATCCATGACTGCTTAATATTAAACACAACTTTATATTTTATCATACCAAAATATGATTCTATAAAAGCAGTATTATTTGAAATATTTAAAAATTATATTTGGTGGATACTGAGTTTATTTCGGTCCATTCTATTAAATTATGTTGCATTAAAATTTTATATGTTAACATTATATATTTCTATATACTAAAGATATATTACAATTAGGAAAAAGAATATTATATAGTTTTCTGGTTCTAAATAAACTCTGTATCTTCCACACAAATAGATAGAAAGTAATTAATAAAATTGAAACTAAAAGTCATTTCATTAAAATATATTTCAAATATTTATCCACTACTATAATTTGTTACTGCATTATGTACGATATAAATTAATACATCTATACTACCCAAACAAATTTTATAATTCTAGATACAAAAGAAAATTTAATCGAATATAGTTAGTATTTCCAATACAATTTATTTTCCTCCCTATCTGGATATCATAAATTATTTGCAAGATATAATATACTCTTATTTGTTGCTTCTGCAAAAGATGTAATTAAATCCTATTTATTTTCATTATTTACTAAAAGGATTTTCTTTTGTTTTTTCAACAAATTAAATTTGTTATGTAGTTTTCAACAAACTGTACAATTAAAATTTAAAACTCTAATTCACTCAAAAAATTGATAATAACTCTTAGAAGAAAGTGCAGTATACTCCAAAATACTATAGTATACTAGGAGAAGAATAACTGCACTTTTATATTAAAAAACAGTATCACTTGTATAAAGAATGATAATTGGAAAATTAGAAAAAGATTGCTATATGAGTATGCAGTGAAAAACCTAAGTAAAGAATGATGTCAGTCTCAGCATCTATGCTGCATCAATAATCATTATAATCTTTCAACTAGTAATAAGACTGAGGAGTTTGAACAGCACATTGTTAATTGTATTTAAACTGGTGATGGGTAATGGCCCCAGAATCACATGTCTTTAGTCAAAAGAAATTTTATTTAGCTAGTGATCTAAAATAAAATACATGAAAATTACGGAAATAAATATTTTAAAATACCGAAGCTAAAAGAAATATTCTTTTCTAGGTTCCAAGAAGAATACATGTAATAAAAATCATAATAGGAATATGAAAAGGTCATAGATGACAAAAAATTATTTAAAAAATCAATCAGCTATATGACTAGAATTAAATCCAGACTTAAACAACAAAATCTAAGAAATGATGAAACAGAAGATAAAAACTATTTATATACCAAGTCATGCATGCTGTTAATTTTAAATTCAAGAGTTTTAAATTTCAAAGTCTACATTTCAATTAAACAATATATGTCAAAATATTTAGTTAAGATGATAAAATCTACCTAACAGTTCAATATAATGAGTGATATTTTAAGAAGTTCTAACCCATCACCAATATTTCATTTTAATCTGTAATGAATTCTGTCGTTGAATGTTTAAATATTTTATATTTAACAAAATATGAACCCTTAGCACACATATAATGTGTTTCAAAAACGTTCATTTTAAATCGATCAAATTCTCTGGCAGTTAAACGCTTTATTTTTAATATTTATATTATTTACCTTAAATATTAAACTACTGAATCACGTCATAATATAATCCATGGTGAAAGAACTATGAAATGGAACAAATATAATAAAATTGTTTGCTTATATTACTTTCAATTGAATATAAACCGATGTTTGTTGATTTAAGTATTGTCACTTTAGCAATAAATGATTCGTTATAACAATTTCATTCATAAAATTGTAAAAACAATTATGAAGCTAATAATTTTATTGCTTGAATGGGCATAACATCCAAATTGGCATATATTATGTTATATGCATGTTTTAAAAAATAAGGCAAAAACAAGTATTTGGTTTAACATTGGTATTCGTCAAAAAGTATCATCTATGATATGAAAGAATAGTAGTAGCCCAAAGAAGCCGTTGCCAAATCCAACGTGGTACTCTGCATGGTCCAAGACTAGCCATTGCACTGGCTATGTGACGCAACCAATCCCAGATACCCCACGGTGCATGACCCCCATTAACATACAAAACGTATGTAAAGCCACCTTTACATTTACCATGAATTAAATAATAATATGGTAGAAAACTATGTAATCGAAAATGACATCTCTGGTAAAACAAAATAGCTGGGGCATTGCTGGACAAAACATGCAGGAAGACTGCTTTTACGGAAGAACGTTCTGGAGCAGTAACGTGTGCTAATAATTGTTCCAATAATAATGAAGCAATTCCGTTTCTTCTATATGCACGACGCACACCTAAGCTAAGAATATAACCCACTAAACAATCATTTCCTAAACTTGAACACAAAATACCACGATCTTCCGTGTTCAATTTGGCATAAGGCTTTATCTCTGCGACAATAAGTCCAATTATTACTCCACCATATACAGCTGCAAGTGCATAAAACCGTGAGGAACTTGTTATATCTTCATACCATGAATAAGGATAATCTATGGCAAAATAAATTAATACTTTAACATCGATATCAATGCAGACTTTAATATAAAATAAATGGTTCATAAAAGTAACATGCAATTACATGTACTGTAAAATTTGGAGTAATCTTTTATTATCTACTAAAACAATTTATGATACTCATACTAATTAATCCTTTATGGTTCAATCAGAGTCATTGATGATTCTTCTCCCTCTTCTTCTTTATGTTTTTATAAATGTACACATATGTACAATATATACAATTTTGATATAATAAATTAGATTTATAATACACATACAATTGTGTGTTTTTATTTTACATATTTCATATTAAGAGTGTATATATTATAATTAACATGTTCATCAATGTGTGATGAGGTTTGTTTGTAGATAGCCAGTCATGCATTAGCATTTAATGGATTTATGTTCAATTAAAGGAAGACCCTTAGCAATAGACCTGCTTTATGAATAGTCCATGAACATGTTAAATATATATACATATGTATCCTATAATAAATAAAAGCTATAATAAACAAGGTTTATAAATAAATTAGTTCATTATACAATACCCTATTGCATATGTAAAATAAGTATTATGAAACACTATTCATATTAACGTATAAATTGCAAAACCATTATTGCACTTTGCATTTTAATTATAATTAACTTAGTAATGATCTTATATTACATGTAAAATATTCGATTAAACTGAAAGTATCTCGTCAATCTGTATTATGTTTACATACTTCATCTCATTGAAATTAAAATTTTATAATCAGCTTAATTGAATACACAGAGTCCAAATAATACCGAGGACAAGCAAGCCTTGTATTAATTAAATTTGGAAGCAGCAAATAGAGAACCAGAAAGGATTAATTACATATGAAAAGTAACATAATTATTTTTCACAAGCTATCATTTGTTTAAACTTGGTGGGAAACATTCATACCAATTGGAAACCAATCCTGACAGAGTGCCCGTACTTCCTCCAAATCATCTGGGCAAAGGAAACGTAACTGGACATCACCCAGGACACATAAGGGAACAGTTGCCGGTATCACGGAGGTTTTTTGTTCATTAGACAAATTTCTTGTAGTATTTTCATCCGTATATTTATGTTTATTTTCTTGTGATACTTTAAACTCACTTTTTTCTATTTCCGGTAAAATAAGATACCGATTAAACGATACGGCCATCACGCCACAGCTTTACTATCATTTCATCAGTCATTTCTTGAACAATGTCAAGCATGTCACGTTGCATGTAAACGTTTGCTAGTAAACATATTGAGAGCCGTAGACATTTTGTCCCCCTCTATCATCCTGTGTCTTTATCGCTCGTTAGCTATTTCCTTTATCCCCTCTTTGTTCATCCTATTACACCACTTGTATCTGATATATAGAGGATTCAACACAATCTCAAAAATACTATTGCGACATAAGTTTTGAAATTTTTGTGCACTATACGTGGACAATCTGATGCATCATTTGCTTTATCTTATAAAAATATATAAGGTATACCTTCTAATTATAAATTAACTTCGTACTTGTTATGAGAATAAAAACTATAGTCTAGAATTATAGAAAAATTAAGTTTTCACCTGTATCAATCTTAATTTTATAATTGTAATTGTTCATATAGCTTCTTTACTACTTCCTTAAATATAAGAGCAAGAAATTTTGTTTAATATTTTATGTATTATAACTAATTATGTACAGTAAATAAAGTAATAATGATCAAATGCGTTTGAATATATACAATCTCTATAATTGAATTTTGCTTTGTCAACATAATATTTTATCATACCATAAATCATTTCTTCCTTATCATTTTTTATTTTTCATAAAACCGTATAAAAAGGTTTTTATAGTAATAAAATAAGTGGGATTATAGAGCATTCAATGAGGGAGGGAATTAACAAGCGACGAGATTTCGTTCCTTCTGCGCATGTTGACCGAGTTTGGTTCTACATACTCTATAATCTATGATAACGCAGAAACGCTACTGATATCGAAAGTATACATATATACCCAGTAGATAGAAAGTTTTATGGCTTAATTTAATACATTTTGAAATTAAAAAATTCTGTAAATAAAAATTAAGAAACATTTATAAAAAGAAAGGACCTTACAGTGAGCTTGAAGCTTTATATTCAAAATTTATAGAATTGCATGGACATTAAAATGCTAAGCCATCTAGTGGTGAAAAATGGGAACTAACGGAAAAAATTGTATTGATTTTATCGACATGTTAATACTATTTGATAATGGTTTGGTAAAGTCAAAACATTCCGAAGATAATTACTCTTGCTCTCCGATGTAATTTGATGTATATTATAGTAAATTAAACCAATAAAATCAATATTAATTGAATTTTCACGAAAATGGAACAAGTGGCGCCATCTCTCCGGCGAACAGGGTGAACTACACACTTTTGAAATTGTAGTTTAATTAGTTCTCATCTTCTACCGCTAGGTGGCGGCACATAAGACTGAAACCCTTAGGCTAATTAGGATCAGCTTAAGAATGGGAATTGATAATAGTTTAGTAAAGTCAAAATAATTCGAAGTTAATTATTCTTGCACCCCAGTGTAATTCGATTCATATTATGGTCAATTAATCTAATAAATTCGACTATATTAATTGAACTGAACCGAAAACGATACATGCGGCGCCATCTAGCGGCAGTTTTTAGGTACTAACGAAACTGCAGTTTCAAAAACGTGTAGTTCACCCTGTTCGCCGGAGAGATGGCGCTACGTGTTCCATTTTTTAAAACGTCAATTAATATTGATTTTATTGGTTTAATTTACTATAATATACATCAAATTACATCGGAGTGCAAGGATAATTAACTTCGGAATGATTTGACTTTACCAAACAGGAGAAAAGAAAATGAAATATATTGCATTTTGGTGACCTAAAGAGTACTTGCAACTAGCGATAAAAGGTGACAGCTAATGCATATAAATTAATATATTACCTTATGAAATAATGATCTTTTCGACTTACTTCACAGTGGAATGTTTCAATGTGTAATACTAAACAGGTATAGAATATTTTATATGTATGAGTAAATCGGAAATAATAAATAAGGTATACAATTGTTTTTAGAATTTAATTCCGTTAGTTCGCATCTTTCACCGCTAGATGGCTAAGCATTTTAACGTCCACAAAATGCAATTTAAAAAACTTTCGAATATAAAGCTTCCAGCTCACTATAAAGCCATTTTTCTGACTTCATTGAGTCCGTAGAACAATTTGCGAGCGTCAACAAAACGTAAAACTGCCTTATTATTCGAAAAAACACAATTTTTGATTTCGATAGTTTCGCACCTGACCGCCAGATGGCGATAGTGGTACCGTTTTTTAAAATAAATGCGCGTGTAAATATAAATTTAAGAAAAGAAGTAAGAACGTGGCTTTCAAAGTAGTTTTAACTTGTTAAGTTAATTAGTTTATAATAATCCATTGTCGTTTTGTTTGTTTTTTATAAATCTGTTTCCATACAGTATAGACTTTGAAATGTTTAAGAAATAAAGGAGCTAAATAAATACGCAATTTTTTATGTCAAATAATAAGTACAAACACATATGTATGCATGTGTATATATAAACATCTATGTGTTTCAATTCTACAGCGATCTATATAAGGCTTATATAGTACTGTTAATTTTTTTAATTAATTTTATTATTATAATATAATATTTTCTTATATTGTTACATGAATCAATAATTATAACCTTTTCGTTATGTATGTAAACATTGAAAGAAAGTCATATTCGAAGGAGCGGTAATTTATGTTAATTTCATGCACAAATTAATTCAATCCTTGACAACAGGTTAAAAATAAATATTCCCTGAAACTTCACAATTTCTCAGATATCACAAATACTTTCAGTGTAAGTATAATTTCGTGGACGAAAAAACAAACAATTTTGTACCTCAATATAGATCTTAAAAAAAAATTTCACAGTACTTTTCAATATTTAAATAAAGTAAAGTAACGTGTCAGTAACCTATTTCAGAATATACAAATTAATTTAAATATACAAATATTTAATTTAAATAACAGAATTTTAGGTTAGTTTGACGAGTTGTATAAAGCAATATTTCAACAGTTGAAAACTTTAATTTTTTATTGTTGGTGCATAATTATAAATTGCGTAAATAATGAAGTAAATTTTAAATTGTACAGAATAGGAAATCGTTAAAAATTACATTTTGATGTCTGCTATTAAGAGTCATATAAAGAAGTTACAAAAAACAAATTTACACTGTTATATCTTCAACCCCAGCTGTGTTTTTAAACACAAAGGCGGTGACCTTTGAGAGTCCTTGAACTCATCCAAACTTTAAAACACATGAAATTACGGGATATGGAGATGAGAAGGAATATAATAACGGGAAATATAATAAACTAGGGCTACATAATAATGTACAGGGTGTCTAAAAAAAATGTACTCATAATATTATAATTATATATTATAATAACAATAATAATAATATTATAATAACGATGATGTTAGATAATTTTTAACAATTTCTAACAATTTTTAATAACTTCTAATAATTTCTAACAATCTTTAACAATCAAATAGGAATAAATTTGTTGAAGTAAAGTAACAGGTTGAGCCACTACAGTCAAACACAGCCGTCAAAAATACTTTTTCTTTATTATTCCCAAAATAAAAACAATAAATACATCAATTCAAAATTAAAGACTAAATAAATGTAAAGTAATAAAGGTTATTTTTGCCACTTCTTACAAAAATGCTATTATATAATTATAACATTTATATAAAAAACAAAAATGATATACAAAATGATATTTATACAAAAATCACAAAATAGTATATAAAATGTATTTATATAAAAACCATAAAATGATATACACTATGATATTTATATAAAAACCATAAAATAGTGTATAAGATGGTATTTATATAAACACTATAAAATAATATTTGTATAAACTTAAAAACAATGTCCATAAATACAAATTACAACATAACCAATGATTCAAATTACTAAAGATGTTACTACAGCCGTTCACAGTCTTTATAATCAACCTAATTTCATACAGCTCGTTAACTAAACAAAAATCTTGTTTTTGTATACATATACCCAGTAAAAAAAATGTCAAAATACAAATTAACTACTAAATTATCTAATAAGTTAGAATTTTTTTCCCAGCTACGTCATTGGCGAACCTAATTCTAACCAAGCATTCTCTACAACCCAAAACAAAATGGTGGCCAAAGTTTGGGCCAAGATGGAGTCCGTCCGCAACGTTCTCGAACAATATTCCTCGTTAGTTCGCCGTGGAAATATTCCAATGACAACAATGATTGAAGATATCGGCAGGTAAATTACCAGCAAATTAGATTGCCGAGTTTTGTTGAGGCTTCCGTAAGCGAATCGAGAAACCTGCCAAGAGTCAGAGCTTCTCAGAACTTCGCCGACCTCCGACAAGGTGAGTGCTACCGTAATATTCGACGGACGAGTTCCCGAAACGGACTTTCTGTGACACGTGTCCCGGTGGTTTCCTGTTCGCCTGCTCGGTAAGTGCCCATTCCCGTCGAAAATTTCCACCCCGGAGCGACGAAAAAACACGAACCCGATTTCGCGAGTGTACCACGTACCGGACGAATCTAGGCCGATGATTATGCTCGTCGGTGTTAGTCCAACACGTATTTTGTTTTGTAACTGGTGCCGGATGCTTATTACAGAGCCCCGTGCAGCGAATACCAAACGTGTAATTCGTGTCCCTTCGCTTTCGGAGAAATTTAACCGAACGGAAAAGAAATTTGTTCTTCACGTTTTAATGCTTGTAATCAGTGTAATGTGGCTCATGCTCGATGTTCGGTATGAACTTGTCAATTTAGAAATTTTGAAATTTGTCAATTTACCAGTTATTCTCAGTTGCATTCACCCTGTAAGTTCAGTAATTTTTAAATTTGCGTAGAAATTTGGAGATGTGGAAAATTGGGGATCTAGGGAGTTGGGGACGTAGGGAATTAGGGATGTAGGGATTTGGGGATGTAGGGAATTAGGGATTTAGATATTTTGGGACGTAGGAAATTGCGGATCTAGGATCTTTTCGTGTACATCTGTTATTCCGCGTGCGGCAATATATCGGAAAAATGAACAGTAAGAACTTTTCATCATTTTGAGGAAAGTTCGATGGTATAATTTTAAATAAGCACTATTTAACTAATTCTATAATAGTACTCGTGTGATGTATAAACTATAGTGAAACAGACAATAGTGGAAATTATTAGTAGAGAAATAATAACCTCGAAAGAACTCATTTAACATTTTAATTGTTAAGTTTTAAAGTTGCTGTTTGCAAACAATAATATCTTCGAGTGCAAAGGGCTAGTTATACTGGTAGTTGTATCACTAGAATTTCGACAATGCTTGGATTCCTACATTCCTAGATCCCACATTCCCTACACCCCAAAAATTCCTAGATACCCCGATTCGAAAATGCCTACATCCCTAAAACCATAGATACCCAGATTTTCATATCCCTAGATCTCAAATTCCCTAGATCCCAAAAATCCCTAGATACCTAGATTCGCAAATCCCTAGATCCCCAAACCCATAGATTCCCCGATTCCCAAATCCCCAGATCGCAAATTCCCTAGACCCCAAAAATCCCTAGAACCCTAAATCCATAGATATCCAGATTTTCAAATCCCTAGATACCTAGATTCGAAAATCCCTAGATCCCTAAATCCATAGATACCCCGATTCCAAAATCCCTAGATCGCAATTTCCCTAGACCCCAAAAATCCCTAGACGCCCCGATTCGCAAGTCCCTAGATCCGTAAATCCATAGATACCCAGATTTTCAAATCCCTAGATCCCAAATTCCCTAGAGCCAAAAAATCCCTAGATACCCCGATTCGCAAGTCCCTAGATCCGGAAATACATAGATACGCAGATTTTCAAATTCCTAGATCCCAAATACCCTAGATCCGAAAAATCCCTAGATATCCCGATTCGCAAATCCCTAGATCCCTAAACCCATAGATACCCAGATTCAAAAATCCCTAGATCCCGAAATCGCTAGGTTCCAAAGTCTCTAGATTGCCAAATCCCCATATTCCAAAATCACCAGGCGTGAAAATACCAAAACTTAAAAACAATTAAAATTCCCAAATTCAAAATTTCCCAAATTCCAAAATTCCTAAATTCAAAATTTCCCAAATTCCAAAATTCCCAACGCCCAAAATCCTAAATCTCAAAATTTCCTGAGTCCTTAAATATTTTGTAAACTGTTTATAGTGGCTAGTTATACTGGTAATTGTAAATATATGAAGTAGTATAAAACAGTATGAATGTTCTGTTGTTATGACTAGTCATAACTTAACCCTTTGCACCCCTATGTCGACTGTGGCTCGACATCACATTTGTGATCATTCATAAGAGCTCTTGGATCTTATAATTCAGATAAATAGATTGGTTGAACATGTATATTTCACTATTTATAATAAAGGAAAAATGTCACATACTCCACTCTGTTGCATTTAGAACCCCTTGATCCATTTTGTAAACGAAGGTAATAGAAATTAAGGAGCGCAAAGGTTTAACCCCATCCCGTGCTTTGACCAGTCTCGTGACGCACTTACAGCTCAAATATGACAAACCTTACTCAAATTTTGAATACTCTTCAACTCGAAATTTAGGTCCAATAAGTTACATTACCAAGGATCCTTGAATATAAAATACTCACATTTTAATTTTCTTTGTTCATTTTAATGTTATACCCCGAATAGTCTTGACTGACGCATCCGACAAATGGCACGGGAAAGGGTTAATGAACCAAAAAAGTCCACGAGAGCTAACAAAAATTGAAGTACAAGTTTGTCGAATTTTTCTCATAGAATCGAATTTCCTGTTGCGAGTCGATGACGTAGCTCCAGCGTTCCTATAACAGGAGTCCCCATACACACTTCTATTGATTTTTCGTAGAGGCGCAAGCGCTATTCGGTGTTATCTGGCAAAAGGGAGGCGCGGCTATAACCATGGATCCCAGTGTACTCGCCAACATGGATAAGGACGCACTGAAGAAGCAGATCGAGAACATGAAGTACCAGGCCAGTATGGAACGATGGCCCCTATCGAAGAGCATTGCCGCGTAAGTCCATCCCCCTCTTTTTTCCCTTTACTCATCATTTTTATAATTTTCATATTTTTTATCTTACACGACTTAGTTTTTAATTTTATCCCGATGGTCGATCGCTGCGAGAGGTTCAGCAGCTTTGCGGGTCGACAATCTCGTCGTGCACTCTTTGGATACTGCTGTTTATTACGGCATCTTTTCTCCTTTGTACCATTTTCATTTGTTTTGTTTGCGAGTTGTTTCAATTTTTAATCTTTTTCTTTTACATCTGGAGATGCTGAGGATATACTGATATTTTGGGTACTTTGTGTTCAACTGTTGCTATTTTCTCATTATTTTGTTTGGGGATTTATTTTATCTGGCGAGATGTGTTTGAGACTTTTCTTTGAATTTTTTGAGATTTGTGATTTGTTTTGATTTGTAGAAAGGGGAGTTATGCATTTGAACTTTTAGATGAATCTGTAGATTTGATTATTATTAACAAATTTTTTAGTATCTGGAATGAGATATTTTTATAACTATTTTAATAGATATATTTTTATAAGTCTGTTAAAAAACTAAATAGTTTTATTATAATTAATTATGATGCAGTAATAAAAAAGTTATGTATTTTTATGATTTAATAATTACACCTTTATAATACAATAATTACATTTTTATAATGCAAGAATGCAATAATCACATATTTATAATAGAATAATTACATGTTTAAAATGTAATAATTACATCTTTATAATGCAATCATTTCTATAACTTAATAACTACATTTTCATATTTTTATAACTACTTTTGTATATTTTTATAATAAAAGCGAGATTTTTATCATTTCTATAATTTAAAGTTTTTAAATTCTATCATTTTTAACAATGGACCTATTAACATTGCACTACAGATTTAATAAGTGATATTTTAATAATTTTTATAATTTGCAGTTGTATTTTTGCTGTTTTTAAAAATGAACTTTTTAACAATTCACTGCAGATTTAATAGAATTACATTTTCATAATAATTGTTAAACTTAACATTTTCTAAAAAATAACTTCATCAGATTTTATTTAAACAAATTATTTAAATTATTGTAACATTTTAATATTGTATAAAACATTTATCTCGATAAACTTCAATATTTTCTAATACTTAAACAACATATCTTAACATTAAATTTGTATAATTCAATTTTGTATCCTTAATAAGACACTTTAACCATTATTTATAAATTTGATGAATTTTTAGGTATTTTTAAGTATTTTATAAATTTTCTTAAATAAAATTGTATAAATTATTCATCTGCTATAAACATTTAAAAATATATCCTAAAATTACAAAGTTCAAAAAGAAGCCCAACTCTTACAATTAGTACAACAAATATTAAATTTTGCAAATATCTTCCAATTTATTTAAAAAATTAAGAATCTAGATGAAGATCTAACTATATCACACAACAAAATAAAATTATTCGTTAAATATTGGAAAGCCAAATGGCTGTTGTATTTTTAGTAGGACGATGTCTTGACACATATGTCCATTTCCACTGCAACGATTTAACCTAATCTTAACATAACCTAACCTTTGGAAAATGGATGCTGTGTGACTGACGCAATAATGGAACGCAGTGTCACTTTAGTTAATAATAGTGTCGTCATAATACAAAACATAATACATAACAATGTCATTATACAAAATTTAAAATATATTTATTACATGTAATTTAAAAATTTGACAATTTAGACTTTATAAGAATTCAAAATTTGACAATTTAGAAAAATAAGAATTAAAAATATTTGACAATTCAGAATTATAAGAGCTAAAAGATCCAAAAGTTTAAAAAACTTGAAAGTTACAATACAGCTTTGAGAAAATTTTTAAGTGACAGATAGTGTTGAGGAGTTTGATGACAACAGTAAGCTTAGATGAGGACATAACCTAATGTCTGTTTCCTATCATATTTTGATTGGATTCAAATTAACGAGTCGTGGTAGACAATGTGCAATATTTAAATGCAGATGTGGATATAATCTATGTGATGTGGTGTGCCGCAATAGTTAGCTGGTAGCCAAGAACCAAGGCTAAATTGCAGTGTCGTTCCCATGTTACATGCGGAGACAGGATCTCCTTGGACGTGAAGTGTCCACAGTTAATCGCATATTCGCTGGACAAACAGAACGAAATGTACATACTTCAAAAATATGTCTAAATGCCACAATGAATTCGATTCTATTAACACTTGAACTTCCGGTGCATTTACTTTTCATTGCACACTTACTTTTAAATTGAAAATAAAATCTAAAAATAAGTAACTAAATATTGTAGCTCAACTGATATTCACTATCATTTTTCGTCTCAACAAAATGTGGTATTTCGAGAAAACACGACAACAGAGTCTTATGATATAAATTGTAACACCTGAAACTAGTCGTACTTATTGGTTGGGAGATCGAGTGTCAAAGACCTTACAGAGTGTCGAAATAGTCAAGAAGGTTATGTTAACAATGACAGATTTGGGCAAAATGTAAAGCGCGAAATTTAAATTTTTATTGTGTCTTTTAACTTCGAGATAGACATTGTGTTACAAGTATAGATATTTCGAAATTTTGAAAATGAGAATGGAAGATGAAAATTGTTTAATTTAGGACTTTGCTAGTTTGGTAATTTGGTAATTTGGTAACTTGGTAACATGGTAATATGGTAATTTAGTAATTTGACAATTTGACAATTTGACAATTTGACAATTTGACAATATGACAATATGATAATTTGAAAATTTAGTAATTTAGTAATTTTGTAATTTGGAAAGTTGTTATGTTGGTAAAATAGAATATAGTAAATTGGTAATTAATAAATTAAACAATTCAGTAATCTAGTAATTCAAAAATTGTCTAGTATAAATTTCAAATAGCTAGGTAATTGGTGATATAATAATTTGTCAATTCTCTAATTTCTACATTCTATATTCTCAGTGAATGTACAAGAAACAACAAAAATAGTCTACATTACGTTACATTATAGTGTATAGTTAGCAATAGAAAAAAACAAAGGAATTACGATAGTATCACTGTTTGAATCTTTTTGTTACCGACTGTAGATCATCGTCTCGGTAATTACTTCAGTGTAAATAGTGCATTAAGGTCGTCGACATTCTTCGTTCGACAGTGTTCGATCATAGGAATTATTATACTTTTGCAAGGACTTGTTACGATCACTATCTACCGAAGACTACATAATTCCGTAACGTTGACACAGTTTTTGCTGTACCATTGCAGTTAATCTTGAGTCATATTTCTGCTTATTGTTCGAAACGTTGATTTTGTCAGCTGAGAACCATTTTCTTTCTTCTCGAATTAGAGGTTGAGGTTATTCGAACAGTTTTAAATATGAGTTCTACTATTTAATAGAATTTATAATATAGAACTTATGTTATTAGAATTTATAATATAGAATATAAATACTGTCTAAATATTATTAGATTTATGATTAAATTTATGACTTCTCACGTACTTTGTTTTGAAACCGTACGAATTATACAGTACTGTAGAGAAATGGTACTTATGTGGATAATTCCATACAATGGGCAATAAAACAATTTAATGACTAGAAACTTCTTTTTATTTATTTATACAGGTTAAATAATTAATGTGCATTAACGTATTTTGAAAAATTTGAAATTAAATTTACGTTCAAAATTAGGTAAATTGAAAGTGATCGTCGTATTTTTATATCTTTGGACGCGAATTTCTCTAAATACGTAATATATACCGAGATATCTTTATGACTATATTTGTACGATTTTTATATCACTAGGATTTCTACAATCCTAGGATTCCTACATTCTTAGATCCCAAATTCCCTAGACCACCAAAATCCCTAGATTCCTAAATCCATAAATACCCAGATTCCCAAGTCCCTAGATTCCAAATTCCCTAGGCCCCAAAATCCCTAGATGCCGCGGTTCGCAAATCCCTAGATCCCTAAGTCCATAGATACCCAGATTCCAAAATCTCTAGATCCCAAATTCCCTAGATACCCAAATCCCCTAGACCGAAAAAATCCCTAGAATCAAGATTTTCAAACCTCCAAATCGCTGGATCAAAAAATCCCTAGACTCCGAAATCCGTACGTTCCAAAGTCCCTAGATTCCCAAATCCCCATATTCCAAAATCCCTAGGTACTCAAATCCCAAAACTTAAAAACAAATAAAAATTCCCAAATTCCAAAAATCCTAAATCTTCAAATTTCCTGAGTCCCTAAATATTTTGAAAATTGTTTAAATCCCTAGTTCTCGACGTCCCGAGATTCCTGCATCTCTAATTTTCTATTAAACCAAAAGCAACTTCAAAATGTACACTTAACTAACAAACTAATTACTACAATTAATTATTTATTAAATCTGTATTTGAATAAATTCACATAAATATGTACATCTTCCACATTAAATAATTTCTGTCACTCTAGTAACATTTTAATGCAGCAATTTTGATCAACAACTGGATTTGTGAAACGTTCAATTACTACAACAAAATTTGTGACTCTATTTAGAATTTAGAATGCATACAATATCGTTAAAAAATAACGTTAATTTTGTAATTAACAGTATATAAAATGCATGAATATAGTACATTAAGATGAACGAAATTTTTCTGCCGAAAATAAATGTTTTGAAATATGTTCTGAAATAGGTACGTGTTGTCTCTAGTGATATGTTGGCTCTTTAAACAGACGTTTATAGTTTCTTCACGTTTCTAAAAGTGTTCTTTTCGAGATCGTAATGGAATTCCAGACTAATTACGTATATCTCGAACGCACCCACGATCGAGATTGTCTTTGCCACTTACGTATTAATTTTTATACATACGTTCATTGCAAAGTAAAAGGCAGGTTGACCTGTTATTTATTTCATGTCGATTCGTTATAAATTTCTATCATAAATATTATATTTAACGTTCAGAGTTAAAGTGATACAATGTGTTTCCTTTTTAAAATTTATTTTGCTCTGTCATGTAGTACCGTGAGACTCAAGTAATAACCCTACTTTCATTATAAACTGCTAATTAAATAATGTTAATTGAAGTGTAAAAGAAGTATTAAATTAAAAATATGGGATGTGATAAAAGTGTGATAGGTAATATATAATTCAGTATTTTGTACTTTTATTTGTCTTTCAATATATTTAATATCTTTTATTGTTATAATATGTTGATATTGCGACATGTAACATAATTAAATTACAATTATTAGTCAAATTTTACTATTTTGTTAATAATTAATAAAATTATTAGACAGATTTACTATTTAAAAATTTTACTAATTTCTAGTTAAAGTCTTATGACATAAATTACTAGTACTAATTTTTTTGAATAACAAAATTTTTGTACTAAAACAAGAAGTAAATATAGATATTTAGAAATTTAGAAATTTAGAAATTTGAAAATTATGTAATAAGCAAATTTAGAAATTTGAAAATTGCTAAATTTGTAACTACCAAATTTTGAAATTTAGATATTTGACAATTGGGAAATTTGTGATATACAAATTTAGGAGTTCGAAAATTAGGAAATTTATAAGTTACAAATTTTCCACATTTATCAAATTCAAAAAATTACTAAGAACTCCAATATCTAACTTCGAAAAAGCTCAAATTTCTAAAGTTTCAAAAGCCTAAATTGTAAATTTATATTTCGGAAATCCCAAATTTTCAAATTTCTATAAATTCAAATTTCCAAATCCTAAATTCCCTAAATCTCCGATTTCCGAATTCCCCGTGTCGCGCAATCGCCTCGCTAATACTTTCCCGCGTTTCTTTCGCATCCAGATCAGTTTCGTAGGTTAATTAAAAACTGTCTCGCGGGAAACCAATCTCCCCTGTTTTATAGTGTCACATCATATGGGAAGTTCGTCGTTGTTCCTGGTTGCGGAACAACGCGGAACCGCGTTTTAACAACGTTGTTATACCGTAGTCGCGGGTTTCGAGGCGAATCGCATGCGGCAGTAAAAAAAGTTTCCACGGTTGGTTTCTCGGAGAGTGCCGGAGTGAAAGGTACCTCCCATTTTTGTCCTCTCCTGCCGATCAAACTAACCTCTCTTTCTCTCTTTACTTCTCTCTCTTTCTCTCCTTACTTCTCACTCCTTGCACCGACATCACGTCCATCTAACGCGAACCCTTTCTCCCTCTATAACCCCTCACTTTTTCCCTTTACCGTCGGCGATATCGAGAAATGTTCGAGGAAATGAACTATTGTGTGTTTTACTGTGACAACGACACTGGAACAATCTTCTGAAACGAATGACACTTTTTTACTTGACGTAGAAACAGGTTCGTTTATGGATCGTTTTACTTCTGGCGGATTTTCATTGGAAAATGATGGCTAGTTGTATAGGTTATGTATGGTCATTATCATTGTTATGTAATAGAGTGAGTGATAGATAATTGTAGATGTTTTGTGCGTACATAGACTATTCCTGAAGATTATGATTAATTAATGATAATTTACGGTGAGAAATAATAAATGTCACTGAATATTAGTATTGAATATTAACCTGGAAATTGGTTAGATGTTTTGTGAGTACAAGTATACTGATTATTCTTAAAGATTGTGATTAATTAATAATAATTTACGGTGACAAATAATAAATGTCACTGAATATTAGTATTGATTGTTAACCTGGAAATCGGTTAGGAATTTAACCTAGCAATAAATAATATTTCCTGATAGCAATATTGAGTACTGTTGAAGCTTATGATTAATATCTTGAACTGACTACATTCCAATAACTTTTGAAATGAATGACACCTTTTTATTTGTGGTAGAAACAGGTTCATTTATGGATCGTTTTATTATTTTTGACAGATTTTCCTGGGAAAATGTTTAGTTATGTAAGGTATATAATTATTTTTATACTGTTATGTAATATAGTAAGTGATAGTTAGGTAATTGTGCATGTTTTATGGGTTCATTGGATATTCACTATTTTTGAAAATCATTAAAGATATCTTTAGTTATATTCAGTGATGAATAATAAATATTATTGGATATTATTGTTAATTATTACCATAATAGTCGAATATTAATCTAATTGGTTAGGTTAGGTTAGTACTGATTATAAATAATATTTCTGACAATATTTTTTGATAGTAAAGTGAATATTCTTATTGATCGTTGACACTAATTGATTAATAACTTAACCTAATCATAAAGAGTTCTTTGACAGTACATACTGTTGAATATTATTATTGATTATTAACCCCAATTGATTAATAACCAAACCTAATCATAAAGAGTTCTTTGACAGTGCATATTGTTGAATATTATTATTGATTGTTAACCTATAATTGATTAATAATCTAATTGTAAATAATATTTTTTAATAATAGATATTATTGAATATACAATAATTTAAGATTGTGATTAATATCTTTTAAAATCCCAAATAAATTATAATCAAAAGATTAATTTACAAAATTAATTCCTAATAAGTTAACATTTATATACCATTCAAATTACACATAATTATATACAGTTACATAAATTATGGACAATTTTTTAATGAAAAAAAAAAATTATAACAATTGTAAATATATAAAAAAAATTATAAATATAATTTTGTTTAAACAAAAATAATGTTTGTGTATAATTAATGAAATAATAGAATAGTGGCTGTGTAGAGTTGCGGCTTACAAATCGTATCAATGAAACAAAGCATTGAAATAAAATTACGATCAACGTGCTCGTATTCGAACGTATAAAACGTCGATCGAAATTACGAGCGTCGAAAACCAATCTGTGCTGGTAGCAACAGGTCATTAACCCACATTCGTTTCTAATACAGAGTGATAAGTGAAAGCCTATAATTTTCTCGTATTTTCCGCTAAGCTCCATGCTGGTTAACGAGAACAGAAGATTCTTATTATCATTGCTACCAGTATTCGTTAGCTACGATTCAGCTAATTCTTTAGCATCGTTGTCTCTTCAGCCATTTAGTTTTATTGCAACGATTTTACCTACTTAGTGCTATTGTTATATCTTAGGTATTTAATTTTATTGCTACGTTAATTATGTAAATGAATTATGTAAATGATAGTTTTATAAATATTCTACATACGAAATGATTCTTCATTCACGTAAAATATAATACACTTTTTAAAGTTTCACTACAAAGTTTTACTACCGTACAATTTCACATTCAATAAACTCTTATGAAGTTTTTTAGAAATTAAATAAGTCTTATCCGTGATTTGTTCCTGTGCGGTCCGCCATGTTGATCTAGAGCGGATGAAAACTCAGAGGCGGGAAAATTCAAATCTATTTGACTTAGCTAGTACAAATGCAGCATACCTGTAATACTAGTTTGTTTGAAATGAATAAGAAATTAAATTAAAAATTGAGAACAAATGAAACTGCATAATATCACAGACAAACTACTAAACGTTTTCATATAAATAGATTTGAATTTTCCCGCCACCCGCGGTCACGCCCGACTTAAATCAATATGGCGGACATTTTCCTGTCACTCCCTGACGGTCACTAATTTTTATTATTTAATACCTCCAGTTTTTAAAATTCGATAGCAATTTTAATAAAAATTAAAAGAATTGAACATTTCGCTTAAAATAACTGCATTTTGATGCAAAAATAAGTTCTGCATGTAAAAGTATATCTACTAAAATATACCTGCCTTGAAATTTGTCATTGTCGTGACAAGAATCCTTTATTCAACCTATGAAGAAATTATAATTACATAATTCTGTTTAACCATCTGAAAGTAATATAGTTACACAATAATTTTCACCTCTTGTCCATTAACACAGAAAGGTCGATAGAATTGTAATTCTATCGGCATGTAAAATGACCCGTTTAACGGGCAACGTACTAGAGGAATTTCAATCCTTTCCAACTATTCTTTACGATCAGATGTAGACTTCAGAAATAACATTGGATATCTCGAGATCGGCGCAAACTGCAGAATGTAGAAAGTCTTTCAAAATCCAGGTTTCCACTCGGGATACCTAAAACTGTTGCACTACGTGGAATTGCAATAAAATGTGCACCCGACGGAACTATCTAACAATAAGTTGTTAATATTACGGTTCGAGTGCCATAAAAGTGTTGCGTTCTCCTCGCACCATATCGCATTTTATCCACAATACTTTACTACAGAAATTAATACACTTTTTTATGCAAGTAGAAAGTAAATTATTATATAAGTAGATAATTAGAAAATAAAGAATAGGTATAAAGATAATTCAAATTTGAAATTAATACCAAATTATTTTGTTAACAAATTTTTGTATATATTCTTAGTTATAAAATTAAATGTTTTGTTGTTCAAATATGTGCAGCATTGTAAATGTATGGTATGGTTTGGTGAACTGACGCGCGAGTTAGTACCAGCTGCACGTGTTCCAAGTGCCAACTTGCTGGACGTGCACAGTACATATTTTTTTATTTAAGATTTTATAATTATGAGTTGAAAATAGGTGATAGGATTCGATTTTTAGATGTACTGGTCATAATTTTATCTGTTTGTACATTTAACAATATGTGTTATTTATATTTTTATTATTACATTATATATTCATTATAGATTATATTTTTACTATTACAATATATGTTTATTATTTATTATATATTTAGTTGTATACTGTTTATATATATTTACATATATTTAGCTATTTATTTGTTACATATTTTATACATTACACAGTGTATCACATTAGTGTATTTTCATACATTACATATGTAGTATATTTTCATGCATTATATGTTTAGGTATATATTATATATTTTATATAATGCTTAGGTATTTGTTGCATATACTGTATATTACATATGTAATATATTTTAACACACGACATGTTTGAATATACATTGTACACTTTATATGCACATTATATATTTGAATACACGTTGCACACTTTATACATACATAATGTATTTGTATATTGTATACATACATATATTCAAATACACATAATATGCTTACAATATTTTTATATGCTATTTTATACAAAACAAAATAAACTTGCTGCCATAAAATACTATAAAGTATAAAATACTAACAATAATATTTATAAATGTACAAAAATATATAAAATTCATAAATATTATATAAAAATTATACTGACGCAATTGAAATTGCGCGATTGACAATTTTGCAGAAAGGTCAGGTTATGAATAAATTGAAATCGGCAATTATTAACGTAGCGGGTTTCGTTTCACCCGATAAGTAAACTGGATCGACGTCACTGGAATTCGGAACCTGTTGATCGTGGCGCGAGACATTTAACGGCGAAATACGAAAAATCGGTTGATCGCGATCGAGCAGCCGCGTTCCTTCGGAATACAGAATTCTCCTTGAACGCAAAATCGGCCATATTAGCCGAGTTCCTTTCACCAAGCGTCGCGACGCAGCGAAACGACGAACTATCCGTTGCCCGGCGCACTTTTCTTTTGCATCGTTCAGAACCTTGTTACGTTTATGGCGATCATGTGTCCCCTTTTTCCGACCGTTTATTCACTGACTAATTGCACAGATTTATTGCTGAATCCTGAACATGCGACGTCGTACGTTTGCTCAAAACTTGGATCGTTGCTGAAATGAAATTTTGAGGTTAAAATTACGTTGCTTTCAAGTATGACATATAACCATTATTATACTGTTGTTTACATATTATTATATTATTGTTTATAGATTATTATATTGTTGTTTATAGGTTATTAAAATTATTATTAGCTTGGTGAAATTGTAAACGAGTGTATTGTGTAATATTTTGTTGATTGTATATAATACATATAAATTTGAATTGTGGCTGATGACATTTTGAGGTTAAAATTACGTTGCTTTCAAGTATGACATATAACCATTATTATACTGTTGTTTATATATTATTATATTATTGTTTATAGATTATTATATTGTTGTTTATAGGTTATTAAAATTATTATTAGCTTGGTGAAATTGTAAACGAGTGTATTGTGTAATATTTTGTTGATTGTATATAATACATATAAATTTGAATTGTGGCTGATGACATTTTGAGGTTAAAATTACGTTGCTTTCAAGTATGACGTATAACCATTATTATACTGTTGTTTACATATTATTATATTATTGTTTATAGATTATTATATTGCTGTTTATAGGTTATTAAAATTATTATTAGCTTGGTGAAATTGTAAACGAGTGTATTGTGTAATATTTTGTTGATTGTATATAATACATATAAACTTGAATTGTGGCTGATGACATTTTGAGGTTAAAATTACGTTGCTTTCAAGTATGACGTATAACCATTATTATACTGTTGTTTACATATTATTATATTATTGTTTATAGATTATTATATTGCTGTTTATAGGTTATTAAAATTATTATTTGCTTGGAGAAATTGTAAACGAGTGTATTGTGTAATATTTTGTTGATTGTATATAATACATATAAACTTGAATTGTGGCTGATGACATTTTGAGGTTAAAATTACGTTGCTTTCAACTATGACGTATAAACATTAGTATGTATAGTTGTTTATAGGTTATTAAAATTATTATTTGCTTGGGGAAATTGTAAATGAGTATATTGTGCAATATTGTTCTGATAATATATAATATTATATATTATATAATAGTTTAAAATATATACTTGCATCTTTGTTGATGAAATTTTGAGGTTAAAATTTTGTTGCTTTCAAATATGACGTATAACCATTATTATATATTATTGTTTATAGGTTATTAAAATAATGATTTGCTTTAAAAAATTATAAACGAGTATTGTGTAATATTGTTACTAATATATGATTAATTGATTAAATTGATTTTGAATTATTTAATTGTTCATATGAATTTGATGTTACTTGAAATATTCAGACGTTTAATTTACTACGTGGATATTAATTAATTGTTCAATTATACCGACGTTATTAGAATTATTTTATTATTACGTCGATATTACTTAATTGCCAAATGAAATCGATATTTGCAGAATAATTTAATCGCATAATTATTTTGTCGAGGTTCATTATTAATATTAGTTATTAATTATTAATATATTAATTATAAATTGATATTGATCAGAGTGAGCATTTAATTGTTGATATACGTCGATATTATTCTAACAATTTTTATTTTAATTATTACATTAATATTATTAAATTATTAAATTAAATTAAATTAATATTGATTGAATTATTTAACTCTTAAGAATCCAATGGAAATATCACTATTATATTTTCCCATATGTTTGGAAATACTGGAACATACTTATGTTAATTAGTAGTTTTACATAAGGAACTGTTAATCCTGAAGGATTAAATATTGTAATGTTATATTACATAAAGTACACCACGGTAGTGTTACATAACGAGTATAATGGGTAGAACGTTCAGTCATACCAGGGGATATGTGGAGTAGAATTCCATTTGAATACTGGCTGCAATCATTTTATAACCTCTTAGTGCTGAAAGTATACTATGATCTGTAGAATAGTAGTCATTTATTTCTTATGACATTCTACACTATAATAAAAAATTATTTCTTTGTCAATAGATGTTGCAACTGTGTTATAATATTACTGTATTATTAGTATATTATTATTTGCTGCTACTATACTTGTTACAATGTTATTACTATACTCATTACTACATATACTATACTAGTACTATAATTTTATTATATTATTACTATATTCTTACTGTTATTATTACTATGTTACTACTATATTATTATATACTGTTACTATACTTATTACTACTCTTACCATGTTACTATACTCATTGCTAATAATGATATATTATTACTATATTATCACTGTGTTATTTATATATTATTATATACTACTACCATACTCACTGCTATTAATGTTACATTATCATTATATTATTACCACATGATTACTACACTATTACTATGTTATTACTATATTACTATATACTGTTACTATATTTATACTACTAATATTATTTTTATTACTCACAACCCCACTATTATATTATACTAATATACTATTCTATGTTTATACTATTCACCTATGTCACTATACCGCATTACTATACTACTACTATACTATATTTCTACTACTACAATTCTTTTATTTCACTGTTTTACGATTCTACTATTTTATTATTCTATTTAAGTGGCCAAATTCTTCATTACAATACTACTAGTTTTTCTACTAATTATTATAGTATGCTACTATACTACTATACTATTGTACTACTACCTCCATTCTTCATCTAATTCTATAATACCATTCTAACATTCCACTACACAATTATGACGATATTACAACAATATTATAATCATTATAATATTATTTTGTTGTATTACTATACTACTATCGTCTTATTTCATTATTTCATCGCTCTACTATACTGTTACATGACGGTTATACTGTTTCCTTTAAGTGCATATGCTTATGCGTCGGATTCTAGTGTGGTCACGGTATGAGTCAGACCCGAGTTTATGAGAGGGAAGGTCTGACTAAACGTTTCATCATACTTTGAGCTTTGTTACTATAACAAACGAGATGAGTGCAGCAGTAGTATAGTAATGTAGTGAAATATCAGCATTGCTGTATAATATAATAGAATCATTGGCGTAGTTAAATAGTAGAATAGTAAAATAATAGAATAATGTAACGTTAAAATAGTGGAATAGTGGAAGGATGGAATAGTAAAATTGTAGAATGGTAGAATATTAAAATCCAGGTATAGTAGAATAGTGGAATAGTTGAATAGTAGAATGGTGGAATAGTAGAATGCTAGAACATTAATATTGGACAATATTGAAATAGTTGAACAGTGCAAAAGTGCAATAGTACAATTGTAGAATGGTAGAATAGAAGAATAGTGAAATGGTAGAATAATAAAATGGTAGAATAGTAAAATGGTGGAATAGTAGAATGGTGGAATAGCAAAATGGTGGAATAGTAAAATGGTGGAATAGTAAAATGGTGGAATAGTAAAATGGTGGAATAGTAGAATGGTGGAATAGTAGAATGGCGGAATAGCAAAATGGTGGAATAGTAGAATGATGGAATGATAAAATGGTGGAATAGTAGAATGTTGGAATAGTACAATGGTGGAATAGTGAAATGATGGAATAGTAGAATGGTGGAATAGTGAAATGATGGAATAGGAGAATGGTGGAATAGTAAAAGAATGGAATAGTAGAATGGTGGAATAGTAGAATAATAGAATAGTGGAATAATAAAATAGTAGAATAGTAAAATGATGAAATAGTGGAATAGTGCAATGGTGGAATAGTAGAATAGTGGAATAGTGAAATAACAGAGTAGTGGAATTAGCAAAATATAAAAATAGTAGAATAGCGAAACAGTAAAATGGTGAAATAGCAGAATAATGAAACATTGTAATAACGAAATAGAAAAATAATAAAATACCAAAATAATAAAGAAATAAAATAAAACAATAATAAAACAGTAATCTGATAGAAACAAAACTTCTTCAGGTTAAGTTAGGTTACATCACAACTTTCTTATATATAACCTAACCAAATTTAATACTACTCTACTTTCATCCCACCATGAACGACCTTCTTTCGATAAAAAAGTATGCTACAAACAAATTGATTCAGTCAGTCGGTTCCTCGAAAATGGCGGATAAGAATTCTTTAACACAATTATCACAAATTCCGTGAAAAGGCTCTTAGACCGTGTACCCATCATATTTCCATAACACCTGTGCCACATAATCAAATTATGACCTAACCGATCGTACCACTTCCTGTTTCCAGAATGAGGGAGTACGTCGAAGAGAACGAGAAGACTGACCCGCTGATACACGCGCCCGACAAGAAGAACAATCCCTGGGCCGAGAAAGGCAAATGCATAATCATGTAATCAGGACGTAGAACCGCAACCGGGTAGGGGAGGAGGTGAAGAGTGAGCATCAGAAGGCACCATCGGCAAACAGAGACAAAAAAAAAGAACGAAGGAGAAGAGGTCGGATCGTTTAGCGGCGGTCGAAGGAAAACCGAGAGAAACTATAAAACCAAACCAAAAAAACAAAAGACGTATAACGAAGAGGATAGAACAATGAGGAGGGAGAAGAAGAAGAAGAGAAATCGCGAGATGGCTGCGACGGAGTTGTGCAATGATACTCGACCGAACGGTTGGATCAGGAAGGAGCCAAGTGTCGTTCGCGAACACCAAAAACGAAGAAGGAGGAGCGAGGCTGACGCGGAGGAGAACCAAAGTAGCTGGAGCAAATTATTCAACAATCTAATTCTTCGTGGTTACCTGTTCGTAGTAACTTTCCCGTTTGGCATGCAAAGTAACGAGCGGCTGGATTGAACGGGTCGTTTTCTTCGTCTTTCTAATCTCAGGTTGAATCTCGCGTCTCGAGCAACGCCAGAAGTATACTGTGCGCAGTGGCGTAACTAGGTGGGGGGCTAAAATGGGGCTACGAGCTACACGAACGTGGAAATATGTCACCGGATTAGGTAACATGACCATATAACGCGTGGCGATATATCGCGTGGATATGCAACAAATGTTACGCAAGGTTATATAACGAATGACGATATATTGCGTCGGTATACTGTGCACGATAATGTTACGTGAGACCATATAACGCGTGGCGATATATCGCGAGGATATGCAACAAGTGGTAATGTTACGCGGGGTTATATAACGGATGACGATATATTGCGTGGGTATGCTGCGCGTGATGATATAACGTGAGCCCACATGGCTATATATTGCGTGGCGATATATACCGCGGATATATAACAAGTCATAATGTTACGCGGGGTTATATGACAGATGACGATATATTGCGTGGGTATACTACACGTTATAATGTAACATGTGAACAAGTGGCGATACATCGCGTGGCCATATACTGCGACGATACAAGTGGTACTGTCACGCAGAGCTATACAATAGATGGTTATACGCAGATATACTACGCGGTATAATGTAGCGTGTGACCATCTGACGAATGGCCATATATCGCGAGAAGGATACAAGTCTTGTCACGCGGGGCTATATAAGGAATGACGATATACATATTGGGAAGATATACTATGCGTGATAACGTGCGATCATATAACGCGTGGCGATATATCGCGTGGGTGTACAACTGGTAATATAACGCGGGGACATATGACGCGTTACGATATATTGCATTGATAAAGTACGCGTAACGAGTGATCATATAACGAGAGGTCATATATTTCGCGGATGTACCTATAATGTGGCCATATAACGCAAGACGATGGAGCTTTACAATACGTGGTACTGTAATGCGTGGCCATACGATGAATGACCATATATTGTGTAGGTATACAACGCGTGGTAATGTAACGTAAAACGATATGTTGCTAGCGTGATACGTGACGATATATTAACGGGGTGTACGACGCCTGTAAGGAGTAGCTATGTAACGTGTAACGATATATGCGTAGCTATACAACGCATGACCATATAACGTGTAACGATATATTGCATGGGTATACATGTTGAGATCTAACATGAATGGCGATAAAACGCGTGTCGATCTAATGAGTGGTGATCTCACCATTCTGACATATGCAGAACTGGAGTGTGCCAATACAAGTGGTTACCTAACGCACGACTGTACAATATGTGAAGATGTAACGCGTGTCTATACACGTGACGATATATTGCGTTGATATATAGCGTGTGGAGATCTAACGCGTAGCGGTTCAACGGATGGTGATATAACGCGAGATAAGACAACACGTAGTGATCTAATGCGTTGTTATACAACGCGTGGTGATCTAACGCGTTGTGATGTAATGCGTTGCAATACAACGCGTGGTATACTAACACATAACTATACAATATGTCGGGATCTAACGCGTTGCAATACAACGAGAGGCGATCTAATGTGTGGCTGTACAATATGTGGAGATTATACAGTTGGCGATAGAACACAAGACGGTGCACTGCGTGAATATATAAAGTTTGCAGAAATCTACCACATTGCGATATAACGTGTGGCGATATAACCACGTGACATTACAACGCGTACTAATCTACTGTGTTGCAATACAACGGGTGGTAATCCAACGCGTAGTTATACGCTATGTAGAGATTCAACGTGTTGCAATACAACGAGTGGCTATGTAACGAATGGCTATACAACACGTGGCGATCTTTCATGCAGCTATACAACGCGTAGTAATTCAACGTGTAACCACATCAACGCGATTATCTAACGTGAGTCTATACAACACGATCTAGCGGGTGGCTATATAACGCATATGCAATCTAATGCGAGGAAAATTAACGCGCAGCTATTCAATGGATATGGCGTAATTATTTAATGGGTGGCGATATAACGCTCAGTAACCTGCAGCAGGGCCATATAACACACGGCGATATAACGCGTGGCTATATAACGTGTAGTCATATATCGCGTGGCAATGTAACGCACGGTCGTACAACCTGTAGTCGTTTGACACACGGCGATGTAACGCGTGGTTATGTAATGTACGGCGATATAACGCGTGGCGATATAACACGTAGTGATTGAACGCACGGCAATATAACGCGTGGTTATGTAATGTACGGCGATATACCGCGTGGCTATATAATGTACGGCGATATAACACGTAATGATTGAACGCACGGCGATATAACACGTGGTTATGTAATGTACGGCGATATAACGCGTGGCTATATAATGTACGGCGATATAACACGTAGTGATTGAACGCACGCCGATATAACGCGTGGTTATGTAATGTACGGCGATATAACGCATGGCTATATAATGTACGGCGATATAACAAGTAGTGATTGAACGCACGGCGATATTACGCGCGGTGATTAACTCGTAGCTCTAAAACCCACTGTAACCAAATTCGCCAGAGTTTTACGCGTGGCGATATAACGCGAGTCGGCTCGAAAACGGCTCCTTAAAAATCCTAGTTACGCCAATGATTGCACATCGATATTAATTGGTTTGACTTTCACATCGTTGCGTCCGTCTCTCTTCCTCGCTTTTTTTTTTACCTTTTAAGTTTCTCTTTGTATATTGCATGACAGCGAGTAAATACACTCCTTAAGCGAAGATTACGTGAATGTATTCTCGAATGACAACAAAAGGGCGACCATTTCGAAGCAACAGCAAGAATGAAAATTGAATGGAAGGAAAATAAACGAAGACCAAACGGAAAGTATGCAGACAGGAACAAGATCGGCCTCGGCTCCGTATACCACTTCCGCCTCGTCGTTGTTCCGAATCGATTTATAAAACGATCGATAACGCGTTATGCGTCATACACACCGTGTGCAATTTCGAATCTAGTACCATAAAAACTCTTTTGAACCGTTCATTATATCGTAAGAATTATTTATTCTTAAGTACACAGTGTAATCTAACGTCATTCTATGTACACACGTTATACCATATGTCGTACGATTAATATGCTATGCATATTTCTGCGAATTTCTTACGGAAAATATAATATATTCACATCGTTTAATGGTTTCTTGTATTTCGCGTCCAATACCCCCTTTTTTATGATCATCGCTTCGTACATTCAAAATTTGCTTTTTATTTTTAACGTTTTGCTATCCACTAAACTCATAATCGAAAACCGTTTCGTAAGATGCTCTGAATCGCCCAACTCTATAAAACAGATGTTATAAATACAGTAAACAGGTTCTGCTAAAATTAAGCAATTCACAGAAACTGGAGTCGTAGTCTAACTCAATTATGAAACGATTTCTGGCTAGCTTGAAACGATCCATAAAAATCTTTACTATTTTTATTAATAATAATTTAGAACTTTTACTTGTTAAGGAAACAAAAGTTATGCTTTGAAATGTAAATCGAGTCGTATGGAAGTAGCGGAGGAATTTATCGATGCAAAACCAAGTATCGATGATCGATACTGTTTCCCCCGTTATTTTGTAACGCATGTGAGAACATTTTCATGGCAAGCAACTGTTAAGCATAAACGCAGTAGACTTTCTATATTTTTTCACGATACGACATTGCGATGTAAATACGTTAACGATTATTATGAAAGACTTAAAAGCTCTCTTATTCTGCGAACGGGCTCAAATATTTCTAATCCCTGGAGAACGTTCCATTCATGGAAACGTGAAATGCTAAATTTTCTTATCATTTTTATGTAACGCAGTTATCTATCGTGTTACATGGTTGCATTTTTGTTGAATGACGTTATCTATCAGGTTACATAGGTGCATTTTTGGTGCGAGACATTATGTATCATATTACATAATTGTATTTTTGTTTTACGACGTTATCTGTTATATTGCATACTTGTAGTTTTATTTTTGGCGGAATTGCGTTTAAGTTTTATTAGTGTAATATGTTTCAAATTTTTAAGCTTCTAGACTGTTATTTCTCTGAATATTAGAATTGTGAAATTCATGTATTCCTTTTCTAAATTTTTGAATTTTTACTTTAGCAATTTTCCAAATTTTATAATTTGTAAATTTTCAAATTTCTATATTTCAAAATTCTCAGATTTTCAAATTTCTACATTTCAATATTCCCAAAGTTTCAAATTTTATGATACAAAATTTCTAAGCTTCCAAATTCCCAAAGTTTCAAATTTTATAAGTTCCCTTTACAAGTACCCAAATTTTTTAATTGTAAAATTCTCAAATTGACATATTTCCAAGATTACAAATTTTTAAATTTCTAAGTTATTATTATTTATTATTATTTATTACGTGTTACATTACTGTTATTATTTATTATCCATTAAACATTTATTACAATTAATTATTTATACTTTTATTGCCATATGTTACTTTGTATATTTGTAACAATTTATTATTTATTATATATGTATTAATATTTATTAATTATTACATATCTACTATTCTTTATTACAAATTAAATTTTTATTACTACACATGACTTGTTATATTTTTATTATTATTTATTACAGAACAAACTTCAAGTAAAACACGTTAACTTCTAATTCTTCTATAATTTTCACATCAACTAATAATTTTTTCAACTTTGTTATACATATGAATTAATAAATGTAAGAATAGAGATATTTGGACAATTTCCTAAACGTTACTAGCATCCTACAAAGTTCAAAGTTGCACATTCGTGTTGCTTTGCCGTTGAAGAAACCGGTTCGCAAATCCTGCGGTCCACTTCTTACCAGGCGCATTTGAATTTAATTTGCAACTGGTCATATAATAAATCAATCGGGATACGAAAGGATATTCCGACTTTTCCAAGTTTCTGACTTTCAAACGGATGTATTAAGACTGGTAAAACATGTGACATATCCCACGCAACTGGACTAAGGTTTTAATACAAAATGGCGGAGATTAGAGGAAAAATTTATTGATTCTTTTGTGATATGTTTTCATTCGTTTCAAGAGAGTCTATTGGAAAGAATATTGTTATTATAGACATGGCAAAATTTTGTAAATTTAAGAATATTGTATATTTGAGAATTTGATAATTTAAAAATTTTGCAGATCTGACAATGTAAATTAAATCCTTGCACATCATTATTATTATTGTTATTATAGAAATGGAGAAACTCTGCAAATTTAGAAATTTTGTGGATCTGAAAATTTAGTTATTATTAATTTGAGGAATTTGTAAGTTTGTACATGTCAGAATTATTAAATAGATGGATTATAAAATTATAAAATGTATAATTTGAACATTTAAAAATTTAAGAATTTTTAAATTGAAAAATTTGAAAGTACAAGAACTAGAAAACTTGAGAATTTACAGTCTATAAGTATTAAACAAATGTAGCAAATTCAACGTGACAATTAATATTAACAGCACCGTCAATGTACATTAATCTTCCGGTACTATTTTCAAATTACTCGATTCAGTCAACACAACCATCAATTTTCGTTTTCCTAGTTCTTGTTCATATCGCTAACGCATTGATGACGAAGTCCAAGCAGCCTCTCGATAAATGGGAACGCAAGAGTGAAACGTCGATCCAGCGATCCACATCGACAACAGCGTTTCCCAACCTAAGCTGCATGGACCTCGCTTATGCTATTATAATTGTTGAACGCAGTTTTATTGATTTTACCTATATTATAATTCTAATGAGACTCCTGTAACTTGATCTGCATTTATTCGTCTGTACAGGCTGCAATTTTGTTTTTTTTTCATTAGAAATTTTCAGGGTAGACTCGTGAGACATCTTAAATTTGCTGTATAGAATTTAGCGGTCATCCGACGACAGGAACCTAAAAACGAAATTTTTAAATTTGGTGGTTTGATAATGTAAGAAACTTTAAACTTGAATATTTGATAATTCAGGAAATTTTAATTTGTTGAAAAATCATCAATGATCTAATATTAAGAACTATAATCTCTTTCTCTATCTATTGTACTTCGTTTTTACGACAATTACAAATATTTTTTACATTAATTTTTCACTATTTTACACTAATATAGAATGTCAGCAAGATTACGATTGATACAGATCTGAGTTAGTCACCAATATGACGCCATTTTGAAAAATGGCGGGAAATTATTTCCGAATACTTTCTACCATTACAATTTATCGAACATTATTGTAATTTAAAAAACTATGGTACTAATCACGTTAGAATATTTTCAATGCTTCATAAACAACTTAACAATCAGAAATAGAAATATTATTTATTTCTTTATTTATTACACCATAAACAGAAGTTTCCAATACTTTTTCTCGTCACTGTACGTTTCTCTAGCGACTTGCATGGTATTCGCCTTCAATTTAATTCCCTATAAAGTTTGACGCGATAACACACTGGTTCAGACATAAAACACACTATACTTCAATACTACTTGCCTCACACGAATTCGAACGTGTAAAATTTCGAGAACCTACCATAAACATATAGGTAGAACAAGAACGGGACTCAGAGATTTTAAAATCGTTCCAAACGATTAATCGTGTCAGAAACTATCGAAAACGATACCGAACACGATTGTTCTTGATTTCACCACGACCGACGTCAACGACCACCAAGTATCGTTGTCGACGATAAACTACAGAGCTTTTAACGTGTTTCCAGTCAATTCTACATTATCGGAAACGATTATTTAAGATATCAAGAGTCTACCCTAAAAATTTCAAGTGAAAAGATTCAAAATTGCGGCCTGTACAGACGAACGAATAAATGCAAATCAAGTAACAGAAGCTAAAAACGTCAAAATTACCGTTCTTCCAGATATCGTTACCTAACCCCCTCACTCGCATCGTATTAAACTCAACGTTCCTCTTAGCTGTTCACATACTTGTTCAATCGAAATCACCAACAGTATTCCAAACATGCTTCACTTCCTCCACCGATTCAACGCCAGTCTATCACCCGTCTATTCCCAACGGAACGCTCATGCGTGTACATAATCGCGTACACCGCTCTAACTGTACACAAAATGAAAGGTGCGTTTAATTGTTTCCAGGCGTACAATGTTGACACCATCGTTTTGCTACACTATTTCCCCCCATAACGAATTTTACTAATATATCCACGAACTATACGTCGACTTTAAGCGCCTCATGGCGGCGAAATACGAACTATGGTGGTCCTCGTCTTTCTTACGTCACTCCATGGCGGAGAGACAAAGACAGCGGCAATTTCAAGATTTTTATGCGAGGTAGCAAAATTTTCTCTTACCTTCTTAAAATATTTTTCGCACCAATCCGATTTTTTATCAAAATAGTATTAAAGACGAGAATATATGATTTTATGAACTTCATCAGTTCGAAATTTCCATAATGTTTCCAGAACCATCTAATCTCGAAAATTAAAGCTCGAGATTTTGAGAAGATTCGAGAAAACGAGTCTTAAGATTGCTGTCCCTCGCAGCTGATGTTCGTAATTTGGACACCGAAAGAAAGCAGGAAAATGGATAGAAACGAGGCTACAGAAAGGAGCTGCTGGAAGAAGGGAGTTGAAACATTCGTACTAGCTATATAGCAGAGAAACCAAAGTGTTTGTGCGTGAAAGAGAGGGGGAGAATGACAGGGGGCTCTGGTTCACTACGGTCAGTGCTTTCTGAACTGTTGTCAGTGACAGTTCTGCCATCATGTGGCGGTGGATCCTCGATCATTGATTCGTATCGATCACGCTTCTTCGTTTTTTCCACTTCGGTTCCACTTCGGACACTTGTTTTTGCCGCATTCGATCGCTAGTTTCCCGCTCGAGCGCGGTCCGACGCGTTTTTTCGAACACGATCTTGGTGCTACTCTGGGAGCGTTACGCTTGCACGAAAAACTAGACGGATCATGGTGAGTGTGATCTTGAAATATGCTCTATTTTCTTTGCGAAACTGTTACCGTTGTATCGTGGAAAATAAACGAAAAGAAACGGGTGAGACGAGAAAAACCGCGGAGAGACTCGCGATTTATTCCCCGAGTTTTCTCAAACGGTTGGGATGTTTTTAATGATATTTATTTGCAAGTTTATTTTACGGTTAATATTCATTTGATAAGCACAAGAATTCGTGCTAAATTTATGAACCCATTTTTAAAGTTATGAAGGATTGTATGAATATAAAATTTTAAACTGAAGTTATGATTTGTACGCAAATATAGTCAATTTTAGGTGAATTTAGAAGTTCACACATAAATACAAAATTAAAAATTCAAATTATAAGTGATTTATATATAGGTATACAAATTTGTATTTATGATAAAATTTTAAATACAGTTCAAATGGTTTATATACAAGTACAATAATTTAAATTGATTTTATAAATCATTTGTATATAAATGCCAGAATTTAAATTGAACTTATATTTTATTTACAAGTACAAAAGCTTCAATTAAATTTATTATGTATTTATATATAAATAAAAAGATTGAAATTAAATTTATAAATGATTCATATATGAACACATTTTAAATGAAACGTATAAATATCTTATACCTAAATATAAAACTTTTACTTCTCACAAATGATTTACACGTACAATTTATTTAAAAATTAAAATGTATGAGTTGACTTGTGAAAAAAATAATAAGCCAGTTCATCAAAGTTTGAAGTCGATTGTATGACTTTTTTTCAAACCCATAGTTTGCGGTTTTCGAAAAGAATACTTTTTAGTATTCATTTTTCGTTTCTTTTCAACACGAGCCGGCTCCGTTTTCAAACTCGTTTTATTTTTTCCATTCGAACGATATTACATCACGCGTGGATTCATGTAAGACCACCGTGGAACCGGTCTGAAAAGAGATCGATTCGGAAAGGATTAAAACATACATCGAGATCGTGACAGGGTTGTGTCATTCTTTTTCCTTCTTCTTTTTTCCACCGTCGTGGCCAGACTGATAGGACGATATTTCGGCCATTTAAGCCGCGTGTCGATACTGAGCGAATTTGACAACTGAAACGTTTTGACGTGCTGCACGCAAAAAGTGCTGAATATAATTGCATCATTTCTGGCCATTGTAATGCAGAGGATTTTTTGTGCTGTTGCAAGATTTTTTGAAAGGAACTGCTGATTTTTAGTGACTTTTTGGATTTTTTTATTTGTCGGTGAATTAGTTTTATAGATATCCGCTTTATTAAATATGACTATATCTTTCAATTTTGCAGAAATAGGTAAATAAAATATTAACTTTATCATACAATACTAGTTTTACTTATTTGTTAAATATTTGTAGAAATTATTTTTGTTGGTGGTCTTTATTAAGGGTTACTTGTTACATGTTAGATTAGCAGTAATATTTATACAGTTTATTAAAACAATTAAAAATTAATTTGCAAGTTAAGATTAACAGGATAAAATATAATAACAATTTTTTATAATATAATACTAGTTTTATTTATTTATTTGTCTGATATTTATAGAAATTATTTTAAGAATTCCTGTATTAGACTGTTTTGCAATTTGTTAAAAAAAATAAATAACATATTATAATAACAATCTTAATAATACAAAATTGTAAAATCATCATAGAAGTTACTTGTATTATTAATTACTAGTTAAATATTGAATTAACAACGATACTGATGAATTTTATTAAAATATAATTTTATAATAACAAGAAGTTTTTCCTAAAATTTACTACAAAACATTAATATATAAAATAATATTGTATATGACAAAATTAATAAAACAAATATAAACAGTGACATTACACTTCACTAATTCCCACATTCAAACACACTCTAATAAATAATAATCAAGATTGTCTTACAAATTAAGAAATTATAAGATGTCCATAAATATCAACAATTTACAATTTTACCCAATATAATAACTAACAGAAAACCATTTTCTTTTGCCACACTTGGCCATTTAACAATTTACAGCTGACGTTTAACAAACTATAGCTCACATTTATTATTTACAAGCAATAGTTACTAATTTACATGTGATTGAATTACTAATTTGTACCGGATATATAAAAACTTCTACAGAAAAATTTGCATATATCTGCACGCCCACTTTGAGAACCACTGACGTAATTATGATTAATTAATCCGTGTTGCAAACGACCGTTGATCGACGAAATTGATACTTTCGAAATTCCTGAATTCCACATCGATTAATGCTGAAGGATTTTTCTATTTCCCGCTCTTATAAGTGCACATAGTTGGCACCTCCTAGTGCAGTTTTTCGTTTCCTTTTAGTAGATAATTTCACGTCTTTTAAGCGTAACCTAAAAGAAATGGCCATTCGGCACACGGTCTTCAACACGCAGCAACCTTAAATAATCGTCGTTTCTAAAGTAGTATATTAAAAGTAATGTCAAGTGTATAAATAAATATATATGTGCGCAATTATTATTACCTGTAAAAATCTCTCCCTGAGATTCGCGTAAACAGATTATCTCGCCGTCGTAATTATTTATTCCGGAATTCAAGGCCTGAACCACGAGGTACCGGAATCATTTGCGGCAAGGTTAAAAAACTTGGAAGAAAAGTGAATCGAGAAAAGTTTGCCGATATCTGTGCCGTAAATCGGTGGAACAGTGACAGTCTGCCTACGCGTTCCTGAGGACCTTCGCTGTAACAAGTACCGAGAACTCGTTTTGTCCTTCCGGGTTACCCGAGCCCTCTCACTTTCGTCGAACGACGACCTCGTGGTCGATTCTGTCCTGCGATAATCGAACAAATTCGAAACGAGATCGAAAGACCTACAGGCTCACTCTGCTAACGTCACGACCTCGAATAACTCGTTAATCGATTGCAGACAATCATTTTCAGACAAGTGCTCCTTGATTTTCAGAAACGCGATGTTGTTAATACTTTGACTGCCATATATATGAGTGATTTGAGTGAATCTGTCACCTGCGTTATTAAGAATTTGTTTATTTACGTAATTGGAAATATTTGTATTAATTACTTGAAACTACAGAGTAAATATAATATTGTGAATATATTTAGTAGGATTCGTTGAAAATAAAAATGTTTACTAAAATTTTCTGCTGCTTCAGTGTGACGGTCAACGTGTTAAATACCAAGGTTTTATGACTTTTTTGAACTTTCATTTGAATACAGTCACTTTTACGTGGAAATATTTTGCGCATTTGCGTAAAGAGTGTAATTTTTTGTAACAAAGTATTAAAACAGGTGTTTAAAATTTACTAAATTTTAGTTCTAGTTTAAACAATTATTTATTATTTTCAGCTTTACTTTAACTGGTGCAGATTACTATGACAAGTTCTTAACCTAACTATGAACAATGAATTATTTTAAATGTACTTATTTTGACAGGTGTAAGAAGAATTTGTTTTCCGATATTCAATAGAATTATTCAATTATTATAACACTCATTTCTGTCGAATTTTTAAGGAATTTAGGAAATGCACTACTTATATATCGATGTATTGATAAGATAATAGATTATCTTGTACTCTACTTTTCGGTCTGTGACACAAATTCTATGTAAACACGATCTATTTGACTTTTGATGTTGTAATGTCAATATTAACAATTTATTTCAATCGTTTATTGGTATTTGAACTATTTTTATCATTTCATTTTTATATTGAATTCTCATGAAGTATAATGCAAATTTTTAACGATTAATAAAATTGCGCGCGATTTTTAAACTCCCTCGCGTGACGGTACCGCCATTTTCTTTAACACAGCTGCGCATTGCTTTTAACACAATCCAAACTTGATCACGGAAAGTTACTAATACTATTAATACTTTGACGGTTGCTGTCACGAACTCGTGATTTTGAATCTTAACTTTCTATTCTACTATTTTTACTTTACCTTCATTCTATTAAATGTCAGTTGCAATTAAAAAATTGATAATTTTATGATATATTATTAAATAATGTGTAAAATTACAAGAATTAAAATCTACAAAATGCGTTGGTTTTAAAAATGATTTTCATATTTATACTAATATGTATTTAATACATATACATATATTAATACTAATATATTAATATATTATATATTACTATATATTAATACTAATAATATTAAATATATATTAATACTATTAATATTAAATACATATTTATACTACTGATATCAAGTATATATTAATTGAAAACTTTTTCAATTTCCCGCTTTTATAGTGCAGAATGTTAGCGCCTCCTAGTGCAGTTTTTCGTTTGTTTTTAGTAGGTAGTGTCACGCGTAACCTCTTAAAGAAAGGTTCATTTCGCACATGATCTTCAACACAGTTATCTTCCTAAAATAATATATTAAAAGTAATGTTTAGTGTATAAAAAAATATATATGTGCCTAATTCTTATTACAACGCCTCTAATTAATACTACTAATAGAGGTACTAACGGTGTTTAAAAATGGTTCGAATTAGAAAGTTAAAATTTTGCGTCCACAAACGGCAGTCGCCTTTCTCAGACGAGTACAGTGAGTTTCAACATTCGGTTAGATAAATCTTGTGACCGAGGAAAGGATGATTCACGAGCACCTGTACCATCGTCACGTTTAATTCGAATCAAAACGTGCAGGTTAGCCGCGATATTAATCAAATCGTGACGGTGAAAACATCGATCGACCAAGTGAACTCTCTCGATCTTGAGTAACGATATCTGTAAAATGAGAGATGCCAACGGACGTAGAATTCTTACTGTAAAATATTATTTTAATAGCGTTTCCTTTTTTCTCTTACGTTTTCATGTTTACGTGTGTGTTTACATTATTACACGTGCGTATTACATTTGTTATATTGCCGTACAAGGGTTACTTATTGTGAAATATGTTTAGGATACTAGAATGTGTTACATCGAGTAATTTGTGGAAGAAATGAAAAATTGTTAAATACAGAGTGATATTTGCAGCAATTTGTTAACGTTTCAAAATAAATTATCGACTTAAATTGTCAGTAAACAATTTAAAAATAATAAATAAATTAAACTGTGTTATTTGCATTTCTCAATTAATGTTACAAAGTTAAGAAATTCTTAAAACTAATTGTATTAAGTTATTCAGAATGATAACTAAAACAAGTAGTAAAAGTAGCGAGTGCATTGCGTAATAATAAATAGCAAGCGTAGTGTGCTGTATGACATCATTTCCGGCGGCGCGTAATTTAAAATGCCGCGGCGCGAGATTTGAAATCTTATCACTGTAATATTGAACCTCTCAATTGATCTTGTTATTTCAACAATTTTCTAGATTCTTTTACCACTCTTTTCTTTTGTTTATATGTAAATTCAATTCACGATACTAAATATATAGGTAAATAAGGATGAAATTTTTAAATAAAAACGAAAAATTTTAATAACCATGTAAAAGTAAATATAAAATTGTACATAAAACTAAATGAATATAAAATTAATATCAATATAACTACATTTATATAAATTAAGCAAATTAATTATGAATTAACAAATCTTTCTATTATTATCGCAAATAAATTGCAGATTAAAATTTATTCACCACAATGCAAATAGAAAATAATTTATATATTTGTTCTTATTTTACAGTGATCCTTACAATTGTTACTACACCTTACATTCTACATAAATAATGCACGTAACTATATCCTAGGTAGTACGTTTAGCATTTCAGTTGAATTAACCACAGGTTACATAAATGGCGTTATAAATAATACAGGATATCTCGTCGTAACCCATTCAATCGAATAAAATTTATGGTTTCAACTGAAGGAACTGTACATTCTCTTATCATACATATTATAGTAACTAGAAAAATATCTACACTTTTTTACATTCACTTTATATTATATAATTAGAACAATTTTTTTTCATGCTATAAGAATTACAACAAATTATTCTCATATTAAATAATTATCAAACTATTATTATTTTAAATAACAATAACAAATTACTCTTATGCTAAATAATTACAATAAATTATTCTTACATTATATCATTACAAAAATCTTGTATATAAATTTATTGGACCAATTATAACTAAAGTATATTATAAAAACATTAATAAAATATAACATATAGAATATATTATAAAATTATAATATATAGCTAATTAAAACTATTTCTTGCAATTACAGTTAAAATATTTATTTACCTATATATTTAATTCAATTGTTACTTACATTTAATGTATATATTTAATTAAATATTTATTGAAGTACAGATAAAATACGTATTAATTGTAACTACACATTAATGACAGCTAAAATATATGTCAATTATGACCACACATTAATTACAGTTAAAATATATATTGTAACTATACTAATTACAACAACATTAACAAATTAACTATAATAATACAGATAACTGACCGAAGATATTCAGCTTGTTATACTTTAAATTTGTTTAGGGAAGAAAGCAAAGATGTACGTTGGAGAGAATGCAAATATGTACAATACAATCAACGGTACCATTTTGGTGTTTGTTGAACGGCAGAGGTTCCTTTTGTAGTTCAAGATGGCCGCCGGCTCCGTGGCCATCCTCGAATGCAACGTATTGCGCTGAATTATTAATGAACGTCCCTGGCAATCGCTAATCGTGACTAGCCGTGTAACGGTAAAGAAAAAGAGAAAAGTTGTTTCTACATCCAATGACACCGATCGGTGAAACCTCCGACAACCTGGTTCACGCGGGTCAATACGTTCATCGCCGTATTTTTGACAACTAATAACACCCAACTTTCAATTTCGTTAATTAATTCTGTGATTAATGGACATAGTTAATTATATTTGTTTATATCATGAATACTTAATTATATTTGTTTGTATGATCGCTAATTTATTAGTTCACTAAATTAAGGAATATTGTGAATATGTGTTAGTGAACTTTCATATTTGCAAATTTTCTAGTTTTAATTTCTCAAATTTCCCATATTTTTAATTCTTCAAATTTTCAAATTCTAAAATTCTGAAATACTCAAATTTTAAACTTCCAAATTTTAAATTACTAAATTTCCAAATTTCTGTTTACAAGTTTTCTTGTTTCCAAATTTCAGTTTCTCAAATTTCTCACAGTTTCTAAATTCTCAAATTCCTACATTTCTAAATACCCAAAATTCACAAATTCAAAAATTCTCAAATTCCAGAATTCTCAAATTCCAAAATTGACAAATTCCAAAATTCGCAAATTCAAAAATTCCAAAATTCCCAAATTCCAAAATTCGCAAATTCCAAAATTCTCAAATTCCAAAATTCTCAAATTCCAAAATTCTCAAATTCCAGAACTCTCAAATTCCAAAATTTATAAATTCCAAAATTCTCAAATTCCAAAATTCTTAAATTCCAAAATTCTCAAATTCCAAAATTTACAAATTCCAAAATTCTCAAATTCCAAAATTCGCAAATTCCAAAAATCGCAAATTCCAAAATTCTCAAATTCCAAAATTTATGAATCCTAAAATTTACCAATTCCAAAATTTTCAAATTTCTACTTTCTCAAATTTCCATATTTCCAAATTATCTATTTTCCAATTAGCAAATTCGCCAATTCCCAAATTTTCTAGAATCAAAATTTCCAGATTTCAATTTCTGAAATTTCTACAAATTATACAATACATCTTCTCTTATAGCGTGAAAGTGGGTTTCAATTATCATCTCCGTCCAGAATCATGTCGTAGTCCGTGGAGCTGGTTATGGAACACCCTGTGTATATTAAATCGCTATGAAACTGGAACATCGACAATTTCCATGCAAATCGAATGCGGGAAACGTTACCGGTCAGGATCCATGCCACGAATAGAAACCGCACTCAAAAACGAAACACGTGACAATTCGTAACGTTTACTTTTTAGAAAATGTTGAATGACGACGCAGTCGGTTTTTGTGCATCAAGCAAAGACATTTTTACGCGTTCTTGTACGTTTATGTACACTCGAGTGCAACGATGCCTTTCTTCGGATAAGACACGAGATCAAACAGTTTTTAAACTTAAATTTCTACTTGATGATTTTTAAACTCAAAAAAAAAAACTTGACAAGCCTTAATTTTTTAACTTAAACTTGACGAGTTTTAAACTTGAACTTAAACACGACAAATCTGGACACTTAAATTTCAATTTGACAATTTTTAAAGTTAAACATAAACTTCAACTTTATAATTTTAATCTTGATCTTCATCTTCAATTTGACAATTTTTAATCTTGACCTTAACATGAAACTTAACTATTTTTAAATATAAATTTAAACTTGATAATTTTTAAGCTTAACCTTAAAATAAAACTTGACCATTTTTAAACTTGGTCATAGACTTAAACTTGACAATTTTAATCATGATCTTCATTCTCAACTAAACAATTTTTGAACTTAACCTTAAATTGAAATTTTACCATTTTTAAGCTTAAATTTAAACATGACAATTTTCAAAACATGATCTTAAACTTAAACTTGAAATTTTTAAATTCCTAAAATTAATTTAAATTCTAACACTACCATAGTTCAAAATTTGGAAATTTTGCGGTTTTCAAAATTTCATATTTCAAAATCTTCAAATACTAAAATTTTCAAGTATATAAATTTCTAAATATCAAATAACCCCAAATCCCTGAACTTCTAAATTCCTAGTCTCTAAATCCCTAGATACCCAAATCCCTAAATCTTCAATCTTCTATATCCCCAAATCACTAAATCTCCAAACTCTTAAATCCCCAAATCTCTAGTTTCCCAAACTCCTAGATGCCCATATTCCTAGATCTCAAAATCCCTAGCTTCCCAAACTCCTAGATGCCCATATTCCTAGATCTCTAAATTCCTAAATCTTCAAATCCCTAAATCTCCAGATTCCTACATCTCCAAATATCTAGATCCCTAAATTTTGAAATACTCGAATCGTTGTATCTCTATATTATCATATGAAGATATCGAAATTAGGATATAGGGACCTAGGGTATTTAGGTATTTAGGTGTCTAATGTTCTAAAAACATCCAGATATAGAGATTTAAGAAAATATGTGAATTCTATACTACTATATAGAAAATATAATAATAAATAAATATAATAATAGTAAATAAGAAACAATAAAAAATTAATAATAAAAAATAAATAATAATAGTATAGAATTATAATAATATAATACAGTACAGATTTCTCAACTTCATTTTCAGTTTCAAAGCCGTGCGCATGCACCGGTAGGTCCGCTATCCCCACAAGTGGTCCAGCACGTTCATTCATCTAGTTATTTATCTAACGCGTTTATCTAGTCATTTTGATCTACTTGCACGCGGTACATTCCTCGGAGAAGCCAGTGAGAAAAAAATTCGGTAGAAAGCAGTTGGAATCCGGTCGAATTTCTATCGAAGCATGCAGAGCTTATCCCGTGTCTGGTGTACTTGGTGCGTTCACTTATGGCGTTATGTACAGTCGCTAGCAAATATGGTTACCCTAGGAAAAACACAGCAATTATGTGAAAAGAGAATATCTACTAATTGATTTTTAAGGGTCAAGTATAGTGACACTCTGAGTACTATTTTTCTAGATATTTTGTCACTAAATTTGACCCTCAAGGATTTTTGGAGATTTGTAACTATAGGGATAGGTTGAGAATGTGGTACATTTGAAATTTGCAAAATTATGGATTTGGAAATCTAGGGATTTGGCAGTGCAATTTTGAAACTCAGACATTTTAAGAGGGAGCAGTTTTTGAATCTAGGGATATGGAGGGTTAGAAATGTGGAGATACAGGTATTTGGGGACTTTGGGATTTGGAGAACTAAATATTTGAAGAATTTGGGATTTAGGGATCTAGATTTTGTTAAATTGTTGAATTGTCCAATGATCAAAAGATCAAAATGATAAAAGTAAAATTGTCAAACTATTAAATGTTTAAATTTCTAAATTTGCAAATTATAGAAATCCTAAATTTGCAAATTATCAAATTGCCTAATTATCCAATTCCTAAGTTTGCAAATTTTTTGAATGTCAAATTTAAAAATTTCCATAATTACCAAATTATTAAATTCCTAAGTTGTCAAATTATAAAATTGTTAAAATGTTAAGTTGTCAAACTGTAAAATGACCAAATTAACATACATAAATATTCTCACATGAAATCTCAATTATCAGATGAATAATATTTATGTCGCATCAAGCTTAATAACATTTATCACATTAAGCTGAATAACATTTATGTCACATCAAGCTTAATAATATTTCTGTCACAAGCTTAATTATATATATGTCACAAAATTAATAATATTTGTCCCATTAAGATTAATAATATTTATATCACAAACTTAATAATATTTAATAAAATTTATGTCACAAACTTAATAACATTTGTTTCACATCAAGCTGAATAAAACTTGTCACATCAAGCTTAATAAAATCATACCACACAACCATAATTTCACCACAAAAAATGACATAAACTCCAGCATAATTCACACAGAGAGTTTTATCGGCACAAAAAAGGAATCTAAAATTTCATGAAACACGGTCATTAAAATGTTAATAGAAAATGGCCACGTCTCCGTTGGGACGAGAACAATGAATTAATCAATCGGCTTACCGAATGTTCCATAAATGAATGAGGACAGAAAAGGAGATCTGTTGGTAAAGGAAATCGAAGAAATTCGATAGATTTCCCGTAGCGGCAGGAAACTGCTGAAAGTTTCATAAGCGTTGCGAGCCTCCGGCGGAAGTCGAGTGAAAACGGTCCGCAAACGTGTGTAGCCTGAAAACGATACGAATCGATAGGTTAGGTTAGGTGCAGTGTACAGAAAGAAATTCTCGCGACCGCGACGAACAACTCGCCACGAGTTTTTGCCGCGAACAGGTCGGCGAAGTTTTCAGGTTAAAATACTTCGGCTTCGAAACAACAGGTCTGACAACTCGCACCTTATGTAAGCTTCGTCAGGTGGTTTTACACGGAGCTACCCTTTGCGGTGTTGTTCTATTATACGCGTCTACGATCTGGAAATAATAGACTGTGCAAATAATATTATGCATCGAATTTCAACGAGATTCTGACTCGATTACACTAACGCAATTATCTGGAATAATGTGCGTCAACATAATGAGAAACACAGCGATTTTAGTAGTTAGATAATAGTATGCTTTTCGTAACGAAGCACGTCATTGGTACGAGAAAAATTTTTAGGTTATTACAAAATCGGTAGTAGGTGAAGAAACTCAATCTGTCACGTGTCTTCGACGGTTTGTGTCCGATACGTCTTCTAGATTTTACTAATTCTTTTTTCGTTAATTTATGACGTGTAACTGGTATGAACATTATTTCATACTGTTTTATACTACTTCGTAGATTTACATTTTTTGACAGCAGTTAACCTATTTCTTACCGCAAATGGGGTTTGGATATATATATTATTTTATCACTTGTCATAGGATTATATTAAATGCGTTCGGTACAAACTTATATTGTAATTTTCAAAATTATTTTTCGTTTCAATGATGCCCAACCTATGAAAGTACTTGTACAAATTTGCAATAAATTTACAAACCATGCAGTAAAATTTGTGTGCTTAAAATTTGACAGTTAATAGGTTAATAAACGTTAGTGTAAGCAGATGTTGCGCGCGCACTTAAAACGTGTAATGTTTTTGAATTACGGTTTGTGTGCTTCGAACGTTTAATATCGAACGAATAGTTCGGGATGTGCAAATAAACCAATTAATTCACAAATTACCTTAATCATCGAACTTATTAGTATAGTTTTGTGAACGTGTCGAGTACGAGTGTTTATATAGTACGTAGTTAATGTTTTACTGATCCGATTACTACGTCCCGTGCGGAGGTTGTTTGTTGACTGATCTCGTACGTTTTTAGTTTTACTGGGTGCCCGACGCAGAGGTCGCTTGTCGACCTAAACGGTTGCGCATAAAACAAAAAATAGTTGACAAACATAAACCGCAGAAGATAGCAATTCGTGGTATTTCGGACTGCTATGCTATTTTATACTACTTCGTAAATTTAGTTGTTTATTGCTGTTAGTAAATGTTAGCGTTACCAGAAGTTAAGTATACCGTTTTCCTATTTTTTTAATACCATTGAATAATAATATTTTGATAAAATGATCGGAATACTTCCTCACGCGGGGGTGAAGGATTTCCGTTTCCGGAAAAAGTCCCTAGATACCTCAAATCTTTAGATACCTAGATCCTTAAATTTCCATCTCAAACTTTGCAAATATAACCAAAAATTTCTATGTTCCTAAATAGCTACATCTATAAATTCCTAGGTCTTCATATCTCAGTAATCGTAACTCCCTAGATATTAAAATTTCTAGGTTCCCCAATTCCTAAACCACGAAACTAAAAAATGTTCATGTCCGTCAATACCTGAATTCCAAAAGTCTCCAAATACTTATGATACAAAATTCCTAAATCTCCAAATATTTGTAACCATAAATTCCTAGGTCACCAAGTTGTTATGTTTCCAAATCCCTAGATATAAAAGTGTCTAGTTTCCAAATCCATACATTTCCATATCCCTAGATATCAAAGTGTCTAAGTTTCCAAATTCCTAAATCGCCAAATTCTTACATTCACATATCCCTAGATCCCCAAATCTCAGAATTACCAAATACTCATATCCAAAAATTCCTACAGCAATTAATTCCTAGCTCTCGAAGTTTCTATGTCTTCAAATCCCTAGATACTTAAATTCCTATCTTCCAAATATCTGGACCACCAATTCCACAAATTTCCACATCCTTAGATCCACAAATGTCAAAGTCCCTAAATCCTTACATTCTCAACCTAACCTAACCATATGCTAGGTCTTAACCATAATTCTTAAACCATATCTAAATTTGCAAGTTGTTAAAAACGTCTGTAAACGAACGAGTGGATGCCCGTTTTTTTATTCGTTTGCCATATTTTCCCTAGGGCCGCCATATTTGCCATGGACTGTACGGTCTCGGTAACGAAGAATCGAGAAATTCGCGCGTGATTTCGCGTTGCTCGCCTCGTGCGCACACTTTTCCTTCGTAAATGCTCGTATTGAAGCGAGGCCACGAAAGTCGGTCATTGCCTTCTTTATCGGCTCGCCGCGTAAAAGAGACGGATCACACAGCGCGTGGAGATTGAACTTCTTTTTTGAAAAGCGCCTTCAGTAACTGCAGTGCGCGCGATTGTGAATTATACGGGAACCATGTGAACTGGAACGCGCCATGCCGAGAGAAATCGAAATCATAGAAAACGCACATCTTATTTGGACACGTTTTAACGGAATCAAAATTCTTGCTCCTTTCTTTCAAATTTGAAAGATTTTATTTGAATTAAAATTATTGGATACAAATTTTTGGATGAGAGGTAATGAAGTTTGATCAAAAATAAGAAACTTTTTATTTGAATTTGTATTAAAAATATAAACTTTTGTTAAAATTGTTAAAAATATTTTATAAAATTAAAACTATATTACAAATTAATTTTTGGAAGGGAGGTAATAGTGTTGGAAGTTTGATAAAAAATAAGAAACTACTTTTTATTTGAATTTACATTAAAAATATAAATTTTTGTTAAAATTGTTAAAAATGTTTTATAAAATTAAAACTTGAAAACACTACTGTACATTATTTATTAATTTTTAAATAAATGAAAAACTATATTTTAAATTTTCCCAAGGTCAAATTGTGTTGGGCATTTTTATTAATTACAATTACAAAAAATGCTTATGTAATTAATGTAACGGTGTAATAAATAAATGTTGTAAACGTGACCGACATACAAGCTCACATGTGTATGTACACGATTAGCAAATTTTAACAAAAACATGCTAATAGAATACGAGAATTACACGTCTAGTTAGTCAAAATCGCCTTAGGCTATCTAGAGGCTTCCGGTGTCGTTGCTTCCTACTTTCACCGAAATTTGAATTTTGAGCACGCTCGAAATTTTTCTGCGGAACCTTAAAACGAGGTTGCAGATTTTATTAACCGGCGTAATTAACGTTTAACCTGAAATCGAGTGAAAGCTTCGACCGCCTAAGAGAAGGATCTATTATTCTTCCAATGTGGACCGAGTTCGACGCTTTTGGCGAAAGAAATTCTTTTGCGTTGATTTATGTAAAATGTAGGAACGGGTCTGCAATTCTTTAGCTGCATTTCCTGATTCCTGATTCCTGATTAATTGCTACGGGAGCGGGAGGTGAATTCCTTCCTCCGTGTCCGATTTCGAATGCGATCGAACGTTCATTTTTATTTCTATACAATGTAGCGAACGAAGTATCCGGACACTTTCACCTTCCGTGACAGACAAAAACGTGCAGAATTAAGTTCTTACGCGAGAAATTAGTAAATACGTATAAAACGTTGTGAAATAATTTATAGATTGTATTAACAAGAGTAGAAAAGAATTTTTCAATGATGTCGACATGATTAAAAACTTGTCATACAATATAAAACCACCGTTTCCAATTGATTACTTACGGCGAAAGGTGCAGAAAGTGGGAGTCGCGTTAACTGATCTCATTATGGTGGACGTCTCCTGAAGAGATTTTGTGGCAAATCGAAACTGGGGGACGAAAATGGGTCTATTACGATAATTCTAAGCGCAGCGAATCGTGGATAGATCCCGAACGATTGTCTACGTCGACACCGAAGCGCAACATTCGTGGGCATAAGCTGTTCTGTATCCGGTGGGATGAAAAGGTGGTACTTTGTTGCGAGCTCCTACCGCATCGGAAAATCACGGTGAAACGCTGCGAAGAGCGACTGAATTACTCGAACGAGACGCTTGGAGAGAAATTTGTAATTTGTGTGACAAAACAAAGCGAAGACATTTTGTTCCGTGATTATGCGGTCCGCCATTTTGCTTCGAGTCGAACGAACCCTACTTGATCTCGAAACGGAAGTCCTGTACTATCCGACGTACTCTTCTTACTTCGAATCATCTAATTACCATCGGTTTTAGTCATTGTATCATGGTTTTTTCGGTACACGTTTTTGAAACGAAGAAGTTGGAAAATAGGTGAATAACTTCGTCGTTTTAGAAAATGAGTTATCGTCGTGACAGCTGTATGTCGTCTGAGTAAGGACAGAAATGGGTACATCCGGAAGGTGAATGCTTTGTTGCGATAGTATTCTTTTATATTAACTAACGTATTCTTGAAAAATACTAGGGGAATTTGTACATTAATCTGGCATCTGTTTACTGAGATTTTTAATTTTGTCATGTATTGCTCATTTTTATTAATTTCTGGAATTAGTACTTAAACCTGATTTTTAATTAAGTTAGAACTAGAAACTAATCAATAAATATTGCTTTGTGGAGTTAAGTGTTTCAGTAATTGACCAGGAAAGTGTCTTCCATAAGAGACCCATAAAGAAATCAATTTCAATAAATTTATTTCCATGCATGTATTATTAAAAGTACTCAAGTATGAGATTGACATAAAGTACTTAACATTGAATATAAAATACAAAACAAAAATGTCTCATTATTAAATAGTGTTAATACATAGAATATATTAAATGTACATATTAGGTTATGAATTCAATAATGTGAAATTATGTTAATTTTTAAACTTGTCTTAATAAAAAATTTGCATCTAATTTAACAATACAATTGTCTAATACTCTGTGCTGACATTCCATTTCCTAAGAGAACTTAAAACAAATCTAAAATATTACCAAAATAATAAATATTCATAACCTATACAAAAAAAGTACTATTAATCCAAGACAAATTCTACGAGTCCTTTGGCCAAATTGAAAGTTCTGCGAAAATGTAATTAAAAATTCCTTTCTTACGATCATAAACGATCATATATAGTTGTTTAATACGGTTACGTTCGATGAAAGATAAGAATTAATTAGTCCGGTTGATAAACGCGACATACAAATCGTTATATAAATTGAACGAGAAGTTTACGTGAAAGGATGAATCATTTGTTACGTTTTGCAAGAACAACTTGCCGTATGTATGCCGGTCGCATTAATTAACGAGAACATCGACCTTCGTGATGTTAAAAGCTTTCACGAATACACCGACCTTATTATACAATGTTAACGCCATGTAGCACGCATTTTTTATTAAAATTCCCACGATGCGTTACTTCAATCACGATGAGGTTGTAAATGAAATTTTTGGTAGTAGGTAATAGATCGTTAATTAATTGATAGAAAACGGTTCAAGGACAAACAATAACACTTTCTATATTTATAACTGAAGATCACTTATTCTTAGCATTGCGTGGTCACAGCGCGCACATTGTTTCTACTGTTTTAGCGCGAAAGGACAACTGTCGCGCGACGGTTCCTACAAGTTGTACCAACTTAGAAAAGGAAGTTTAAGGCGGTGTCGCCAACGGAAGAAATTAATTTTTTTTTATTGCCAACTTAACATTAATTTTACTGAAATAATTTGAGAGAGTATGGCTCCCAGACGCCCTCTTCTTAGGAAGAGAACCAATAAAGTAAAGTAAAGTATTTGAGAGAGTAAATTCTTCCAATAACCGTGATAGTGGTTAGGGCATATTTGAGTAAGAAATTAGACTGTTCCAGTTTTTTACCGCCAAATTTGAATAACGTACATTCATAAAAATAAAAAGAGAATGTTACATCGACATAGGGTTTCAAACAATTTATTCAAAAGTTATAAAAACAAATAGTTTTATATGTAAAATAGTTTTATGTACAACTTTGTACATAAAAACAAATAGTTTTATATATAGCTTTATACATAAAGGCAAATAATTTTATTCTGTAAATAATATTAAATAATTGCTTTGTGCTACCATACTGAATCAATACTCAAGAGTATTGATTGGACAAGTTGTTATACGATACTGCTAATTACAGTTATGTCACCACAGCAATCGATTAATTATTGACGTTGATTGGATGGCTAATAAAAACGTTTGTGTTCGAGCTTCCATAAAATTTCGATAAATCATTGAACCGTTAAGGAACAAGGGAAAAAGAGATTAGGTGAACGCATTTGTTATCGCAGGTATAAACGTACAACGCGAATGGTGTTTAATTAGAATGTTATAATTAGTGGAGTCGAATCGGGAGCGTGTAATTGAAATGAACTATTTTTAGAAAAATGAGGTTTATGGGTGATGTTAACTTACAGATTGTGGATTTGTTGTAAAACTGAGACATTTTAGGAGCTTTCAAAGGTTTTAGAAATTTAGAAATATTCAAAGTTGTAATTTTTCTAATAGAGGAATTTTAGGGTTACAATTTTTCTAATAGAGAAATTTTCAGAATCACAATTTTTCTAATATAGAAATTTTAGAGTTAAAGTTTTTCTAATAGAGAAATTTTCAAAATCACAATTTTTCTAATAGAAAAATTTTAGAGTTATAATTTTTTCAATTTAGACAATTTACAATTTTCTAAATTTATAAATTTTCAGTCACAACTTTTCAGATATTCAAATTTTCAAATTTAGAAATTTGAATTAGGAAAATTTCTAAAACATCAGATATCGAAATCCCTTCAAAATCCCTAATTATTCCAGTATTTATTATCCCAAAATTCCAACACAATTTTAAATAAAAAAAACATTCTATCATTCACCATAATGATATTCAAGTAATTTTTCAGATATGAAAATTTTTTATTCTTTAAATTTCAAATTTCACAATTTTCAATTCTTTCAAACCTCAAATTCCCAAACTTTAAAATTCGGATTTGCAAAATTCCCATGTTTCCAAATCATCACTCACAAAATTCCCTACAAAATCGCTAGTTGCAAACATAATGAGACCCCTGTTACGACTAGATCCGCATGTGTTCGTTTGTCTACACGCTACAGGTCGCGATTTTGGGTCTTTTCACTTGGAATTTTTAGGTTAGACTCACGAGACACCCTAAATTTGCTGTATAGATTTTGGCGGCGATCGAACAACAGGAACCCGTTGACGTCGATCGTCTAACTAAAAACCGTGTTTCGGTATCGTTTTCGATAATTTTTCACACATAGAATCGACTGGAAGCACGTTAAAAGCTCTGTAACTCATCGTCGACGATACTTGGTCGTCGTTGACGTCGGTCGTGGTGAAATCAAGAATAATCGTGTTCGGTATCGTTTTCGATAGTTTCAGACACGTTTGGAACGACTTTAAAATCTCTGCACCTCGTTCTTGTCCTACCTATATAGGTAGGTACTCGAAATTTCACACATTCGAATTCGTGTAAGGCATTTACAGATCCACTTATCCCAAAATTCCCATACAGTTTCCGATAAAATTTCTATCGTTCACCACAATGCAGATACGTTCTTCAAGCAACGGATTTCGATCTGAAATCGCAAGAATTGCAGCAACGATGTTGCGAGACGCTGAAACAGGACTGACAATGGACGAAAAAAAAAAATCTCGAGGAGCAACGAGGATGGAGGCGATTGCAAGATGGGAAAAGCACAAGGTTCTCGAGAGTCGTTGAAACGATGGAATGTACATACGAACTAAACAGAGACAGGAAGTCGGCCGATTGTGCGCCGGAAATGCGTGTGGCTATTCGCCGGAGATCCCTGACAGCCATACTGAAAAATGTCTTTTCACGGTGAAATCGTGTTCAAGCTCTTAACAAGTATGTAATACTTGCTTACTTTGGACTGTGGAATCCCGTAATAGTATTTTCGTATACAAGGTGGTTATATTGTATAAGGTGGTGCATGACTGGAATAGGAAATAGTAGATTATAATTGAGAGAAAAAAGGCGGGAAATTAAATGAGGAGGATTTGATGACTGGGTGTCGTATGGGAGATTTGGAAACTTGGGGATTTGAGTTAGGTGATTTAGGGATTTGTAAGTTTGGTGATTCAAATGTTTAGGGATTTGCTACTTTGAACACTTGGTGATTTGCAGGTTAGGTGATTTAGGGAATTAGGGATTTAGATATTTAATATTTAATGTATTATTTTATAGATAATAATATTAATACTGAATAAAGAATCGAATTTAAATTTAATTTTTATATTGTGCCTTGAATATTTTTTATTAATATTATAATTCTAACATTTAATATATTGTTTTATAGATGATAATAGACAGTAATAGATAATAGTAACATCTCTCCTACACAAATTCCAAAGTCCTAAACAAAAATTTTCAAACTTCCAAATTATACTTCAAAGTCCAAAACCTAAAAATTTCAAAGTACCATTTCAGAAAGTAAAATTTCATATTACAATTTATAATATAAATTAAATACATATAGGTCCACCAAAATCTTCCGTTATAAACATTAGTTCTCTCAATACGCTCCTGGATGACCCTCGCAACGTTCAAGGTGTTGAAAGACCAGTCAACAAACCAGCAAATATTTGAAAAGAACTCACCGTGTTCGATACAGGAACCGAAGTTCCTAACGAGTCTAAAAACGAGACGAAACACAAAGAAATTTCGTAAAACCGCCGTTTATGTAACACGGGGGAAGAGAAAGAATGACGAACGAAGCGTGGCGTTTGAAAAGACAAAAGAGGGAAGAAAAAAAAGAGGAACACGCGTCGCGGCCGATATCCGCCGACTATATAATCGACAGAATAATTACGTTCTCCCCTTAATAGGCGATCTTGAGAATCGATTTCACCGGTGGCGGAGCGATCGATAATCGACCGTTCATTTGCGTTGCGAAAATCTGGAACGTCGGTGAAATTTTTACGGATGGTCGATCGATCCATCGAACGGAACGTAGAATCGACCGCGACTGAGTAAATCGATCCCTTTTCTTCATTAAATTTCTGTTATTCGAACGAGTATGCAGAGATTCTAAAATAGAATTAATGCCAGTTAAAATTGTACAACACATACGTGTTTCGTATTTTAAAGATTAAAGACTGAACTTACGTTAAGTGGACGGATAACGCTGTTTATTTCTTATTTCCATGTAAAATATAAATTCTCTTCAATGTTTCAAAAGAAATTTTCTAATGAAACGTACGAAAATTGTTTATCTTTCACACCATCTGTCGGAACGAGCTGATAGATAATTGGATGATCTGTAACGAATAGAATGTGTTAATTTTTGGCGGGAAAAATTGAAACACTCTGTACACTTTGAATTAACTGTAAAATTTAACTATGTCAAATTTAACTGTGTTAAATTTCATAAGAAGGAAAGTTATAAGGAATTAAATAAAAAAAATATAGGAATTTAAATTGGTAAAAAAGTAAGAGTTTCTCCAGTTTTATCAGAAGACAAAAATGTACTTGCAGCAAAGTGGAAGGAAAAATGGTTGGCGTTAGATTGCATGCCAGATGGCTGATTTCGAAACATGGAAAGTCTAACATGATTTGATAACATATAATTACAGCAAAATGGTAGTTATGGCATATCAATTTGAAGAAAATGAGCGTGTACACCCTCCATTTATGCTCTTGATACAAAATGGGTGACTGTCAATTACAGTAAACAATGAACGATCTTGAGGCATGTGTACTATGTTACGATGACATAAAAGCACTTACCGTAAGATATTTTACACGAAAAAACAGAATATTTAACAAGAAAATTTTCTTGCATTATTAATTACTTTAAGAGATATGAAAGGTTTACTTTTTAGAGGAAAGTCACTTGTAGAACCTAACCTGTACACGCAACAACGTTGCAACGATGTTACAATTAAGCGAACACGCACAAAGCAAAACAATTCTATCTAAAAATCTGGTTATCGAACAACAAAATAAGAGCAAATATTATACGGATATAGAACAATATAAAAGATTTCCCATGTAGTACGTTACACCCTGTATATTGCAATATATGCACGATAAAATATGAAAGTGTTCCAAGCAACAATCTTGCATCTGGAATCTAAATGAAGCTACGGAATGCGATTCAGAAGTGTTTCATAATAAAGTGAAAAAGTATTTTCACAGCATTGTCACTTAAGCAGCAATTACACTGATGAGAGAGTTTATTATGTTCACGATTATTCCACGTTATACTTCGTAGATGCATCGTTATCTTCGCTCGTTAATTAGCGCGATACACCGAGCAAAACCGTAAATTAATCTTGTCAGGAGATTGGTAAGCGGACACCTGGATCGCACATTAACATATAACCGATTCTTCTCGACGATTATGATCTTGCTCTGCGCAGTATAATCGTTCGTGGATAGAAATTATAGAAACCGTGATATGTTTTATTGGGATTTATACATCTTTAATTAACTTTAGTCGGTATACACTTTAATTAACTTTGATTGAACTTTAATTGACTTGACATGGAATGCAAAATTCTGTGTGATGCGTGTTCGACGGTTCGTTGACTTCTAACCTATGGTTTTAGCGTAGACGCGTATATATTTGTATATAAACATATAGATGTTTTGGCGCGTAATTTAAATGCGAGATAAACACATCCTGTTTATTGATGAAATCTGCATGTTATAAATGAGGGAATGTAGGAAAATTTAGAAAGATAGGGACTTCAAGTTTTCAATTTTTTATCAGTTTCAAGATTTCTTAATTTTTATACTTAGGAATTTTAAATTCTGGTTCCTTGTAAAACAAAATTGGAAATTAAAAAATGTGAATGTATAAAAATATAACTTACAGTTTTAAAAATTGTCAAATGTTTGAATTTACAAATTTACAAATAGAAATTCGTAAGTTTGTAAATTTGTACATTTTTATAGTTGAAGAAATAGAAAATTTGAATTTTTAATTTTACAAAATTTCTAATTTAGAAATTTAATTTAAAAAAAATTTTTAAACCGTTAAACTTTCAAGCTTCTAAATTATAAATTATCAATAAATATCAATAATTTAAATGATAAAAAAATAAAATCTATAAAATATGTACATAAATAAACGATTAAAATAAAAATAGTAAACTAATGAAAAGAATGAAGCTAGTAAATGAATCAATTAACCAATTAAAATCGATGTACCACGATCGATGAAAATTTACTTAGTCGAAACATTCTGGTATGCAGGTTTGCAATGCTATTAAATATGCGGAGGCGTGCAAAGAGCGAGGTAGAAAATGCGAAGTAAAGCGAGACGCAAATAGAGAGGGAGATTTCTATGCAGTGCTTTTAGGACAGCTCCTTTTACCATGGTGCACGACTTCTCGCGTTATGTAGTCAGTCAAGTATCCGTGACTAGACAGCACGATAATTTTCAACCTTCTCCTTATCCAACCCTTACCTCGTTCATTTATACAGATTTACAGACGCATGCCGATAGTTTCAACAGCATTTAAAATATCCGTGTTATTACGAGTTAAGGAGTTGGAAACCGAGTTACGTCACATTTATTACATACCGCTCATTTACAAAAATACTGATCATATATATGGCGTTCAGATATGTAGCGGTCATATATATGGCGTTCGCTTATATTGCGGTCATGTATATGACGTTCATATATTTATACATTCATTATAGGCCATACTTGTAGGTCCTAAATTCTGAAATTGTCAAATTTTTTAATTTTTCGATTCTGAAATTCTTCAATTCTTCGATTCTTCGGTTTTTTAATTATTCAATTATTCAGTTATTCAATTTTCCAATTATTCAATTATTCAATTTTTCAATTTTTCAATTTTTCAATTATTCAATTATTCAATTTTTCAATTTTTCAATTTTTCAATTTTCTAATTCTTCAATTTTTCAATTATTCAATTATTCACTTTTTCAATTCTTAATTTTTTAAATTCTCATTTTCTAAATTGTCAAATTCTAAATACTAAATTTTTCAAATTTCCAAATTCCGAATTACTCGCTTTCCAAATTTGTAAACTCAAAGTTTCTAATTTGTTAAATCTCCAAATTTTCAATTTTCACAATACCAAAATTCTCAGTATGTCAAACATACAAATTCTCAATTTCTTAATTTTTCAAATTCTCAAATCCCAAGTTTTCAAACTCCGAATTGTTAATTCTCCAATTTTCAAACCTTTTAATTCTATTTCTCTATATTTTCAAATTCATAATTTCATATCGTCCTCGATAACGTAGCTATGACCTGATACAATTACATAAACCACCCTGCAAATGGACGTCAGATATATGACCATTACATATCTGCATGGTATAATATGACCGCTCAATATGTGCACGTTATATATGTTTGACTACTACATATCTCAACGTTATTTATATGACTGCTTTCTATTTGAACGTCATATATGTGACCGTTACATATCTGACCGTCATATATATGACCGCTACATATCTGAACGTCATATACATGACTGCTATACATCTGAACGTTATATATATATGATTACTATATATCTAGACGTTATATATATGACTGCTTTATATTTGAACGTCATATATGTGAACGTTACATATCTGAACGTCATATATATGACCGCTACATATCTGAACGTCATATACATGACTGCTATACGTCTGAACGTTATACATATATATATATATATACTACTATATATATCTAAACGTTATATATATGACTGCTTTATATTTGACCGTCATATATATGACCGCTACATATCTGAACGTCATATACATGACTGTTATACGTCTGAACGTTATACATATATATATGCCTACTATATATCTAAACGTTATATATATGACTGCTTTATATTTGAACGTCATATATATGACCGCTACATATCTGAACACCGTGTATACATAACCCGTCCCAATTACGTGACACACTCTAGCAATTTAATAGAAAGATACTCTCTTATGAAATTATAAAAGTATCAAACGTTGTATATGTATGTACGTTCTATTTTTTGTTATCTTGATTCGTCCGAAAGAAAGGTGCATCGCGCAAAATGAAAGCAGTTCGCCGCGAAGCGATGAGCGCGCTTCGAGCGCGGGAAAACGGCGAAGAAAAGCGAAAGGACAACAAGCGATTTCGACGACGATTAACGTTTTAGAAAACGTACACGACTTACCGCACCATTGCATTTTACGTTTCTATTTATGTCAACACTGCTTTCCCTTCGTCGCTGCGATAAGTGTCACGAGAACGCGAGCGAATGCTCGTCGAGATCTCTCCTCATTGTGTTCCAATTGCCGCGAAATTAAAGGTTATATTAACAAGTTTCCAACCCGTCGTCCTCGGTGCCGTTAATTATGCTCGCTACACTTACGGGGTCACGGTTAGCGGGACAACGTGAGAGATCATTTTTTCTTAACAAAGATGCCACTACTCTTTAACGACCGGAAGAACGGTGAAATCGGAGAATCGCGAAAATAATGAACGATTATTAATATGGATAATTTGTTAGGTTAGAATTAAAGAGAGGTTAGAAAGCTGCATATGTGTTTATTAATTCTTTGTACAATGTGTGTGTATGTGATGAAGTGGAAAGTTTATTATAGAATATTTGTTTGAATATATTGATAATAGGTTAGGATTAAAAAAAGGTTAGAAAGTTGTATATGTGTTTATTCTTTGTACAATGTTTGTGTATGCGATGAAGTGGAAAGTTTATTATAGAATATTTGTTTGAATATATTGATAATAGGTTAGGATTAAAGAAAGGTTAAAAAGCTGCATATGTGTTTATTCTTTGTACAATGTTTGTATATGTCATGAAGTGGAAAGGTTATTCTAGAATATTTGTTTGAATAAATTGATAATATGTTAAAACTGTTTGGGTTAATTGTATTAATTGTTTGGGTTAACTGTTTATACTAATCATACTGTGTTAAAATATTTTTGCAGAGATCATCTTAAAATGTTTTTATTGTTTAAATATTAAAATAACTGCTTGTCTTACTAGATTACTAGTAAATAATTTTTAATTTTTAAAATGTTCTAGACTATTTATACAGTTATAATTAAGCATTAATTAGACTATTAAGTTATTACAAATAACAGATTTTATAAAGTTGTAAAATTCTTCATATATTCAAATATTTACTAAAAATATATTATGCAATTGCATTTATTACATAAAGTAACAAAATATGATATTGTATTTTATTACAAAAGTTGTCAAAAGTGTTAACAAATTGCTTTATTTATTGTCGTCATAATTAATTATTAACAAATGTGTTTACGTTTTATAACAAAAATTATAAATAGTCTAATTGCAAAATTCTTTAAATATTTAAATAGTTACTAAAAAATTATGTATTATGCAATAGCATTTGTTGCATAAATCAAAATATAATATTGTATTTTATTATAAACTTTGTTAAAAGTTTCAATAACTTGCTTTATTTATAATATCTATTAATAACTGTATTCATAATTTGTTTTATTTGATTAATGTTTTAATTACATGTTTGATAAAAATAAATTATAGAAACTAGGCTATAATTAATTTAACTAACCGGTTAATTACTGCAGTGAAAATGGTTGTACATAAATTCTGGTTTCATTTAAATAACATTTGGATTTGTTATTTGATGAGAAATAGATTGTAGACCTAATTAACTGACTGCAGTTAATTAACAGAGTAAGAAATTGTACGTCACATTATCATATCACATGCATAGAAATCACCTTGACATATATCTGTCTATTTTTCTCAACATAAACTTTCAATTTGGGATTTATTATTATTGTAACAGTTAAAGTTAACGTTAACATTAACATAACATTAACATAGGGTAAGATTAATATAACATATAACAGTACTAATATAACAGGACGTTAACACAGTAGAACGTCAACATAACGCGACGTTAACTTAGTACGACGTTAACCTAGTACGGCGTTAACGTAGACCGGCGTTTATTTAGTATAGCGTTAACATTGAACGGCGTTAACTGAGTACGACGTTAACCTAGCACGATGTTAACCTGGTGCGGCGTTTATTTAGTATAGCGTTAACTGAGTACGACGTTAACTGAATACGGTGTTAACCTAGTGCGGCTTAACCTAGCATAGAGTTAACATAGAACGGCGTTAAATTAGTACAGCGTTAATATAGAACGGTGTTGACACAGAACGACTTTAACATAGAACGGCGTTAACATAGTACAGTGTTAGTCTAGCACGGCGTGAACCTAGCACAGCATGAAACTAGTGGAACGTTAACATATCATAGCGTTAGTCTGACAAGGCATTAACCTAGAAGAACGTTAACACAGCGTAGCATTAATATAACATAATATTAACAAAATATATCATTATACAGCAAAGTAATCATGATTAGTATAATGTAAATGTTGCATAATATAATATATATCATTATTTCGAATTAACCCTTGCGTTTTTTCTATCGTGTTATTTGAATATAATAAATTTAACGTGGTGATTACTGTCAACACACACTGTATGTATAATCAACGCGTTAATCGACCTTCGCAAGAGAATGTTGCAGTTTTGAGAAATAGAAAAATTGTTACGTGAACTGGTATTAGTTAACCACGGAAATTAATTTCCTGTCCGCTATTTGCCACCTCAGCTTCAGCTGTTCGCACAGTAAATCTGCTGTTCTAACCTAAAAAACAATTGGCCAATTTCTTTATATAAAAACTTGTCTGCGTTTCATGAAATATGTATTATTTCTCGTTTTAATATTATAAAATATGCGTATATTATATTATAATATTTTATAATATTATGTATTACGTATGTGTTTTATTATTATACATATGTATACACAATAAATCATTTATTTCTCAAGTTATATATAAATATTTATTAAATTATTTTTATATTTTAATATTATAATCCCTTGCATAATATTAATAAGATTGTTTATAATATAAAATAAAAAAAATAAAAATAAACAAATAAATATAGTAATAAATTGTACTAAATAATTATATTAATGCTGCAATTAAAGACTATTTTAAAAATTGAAATTAAAATGGAGGAAATATTAAAAAGACACTAATGTAAGAATGTATAGAATGTATATAAATAAGATTTCCTAGTAAATTAATATTTTTTCTAATTTTTACAATTCTATTTTTAGTTTGATAGTTTATATAATAATTTTATATGTATATAATAAATTATGAAAATTAAATACTTGTCATTTTACATATAATGAATAAGCAAAAATATGTATTGTTTAAATAATAAAAAATTGTTGCTAAATATTACAAAATTTGTATGAAATATTTTGTTAAAAAATATAAATATTTTTAAACTTGTATTAGAATGCTTGATCATGTTTGTAATTATGATACATTGAAATTTAGTTTGCCTATATAGAAAGGGAACTTTCTAAGTAGTCTCCCTCAATGAAACGGTATTTCATTTCTTGCTTAAGCTGTCTGCATCTTGGACCAACGAGGAAGTTCGCGAGTTTCAATTTTCAATTCTTCATCGTCAAATATCCGCTTGGTAATCGATCGAAGAAACCGCAAATAACTTTCGCTAGTTTTTATAACACGATCTCTCGTGACTAGCATTATCTCGTCTTTTTAATCAGGAAATGAAACTCAAGGACAATAATGAATTAGGCTTAAATATCTATTTCACCGTGGATTCGAAAATTATCATAGATATTTTTCGCGAGATACTCTTATTTATATATTTATCTCGAAAAGAATTATTATTTTAATTGTTTATAATGACAAAAAGTCATTGAGACATTTAAGGTGACAGTCAGACATTTTGTGAGACATTTAAGGAGACTGTCAACCATTTTGTAAGACATTTAAGGAGACGGTCAGCCATTTTGTAAGACATTTAAGGAGACGGTCAGCCATTTTGTAAGACATTTAATAAAATAATCAGACATTTTGTAAGATATTTAAGGAGAGAGTCAGGCATTTTGTAAGATATTTAAAGAGACGGTCAGCCATTTTGTGAGACAGTTAAGGAAACAGTCAGCCATTTTGTGGGGCATTTAGGGAGACGGTCAGCCATTTTGTGGAACATTTAGGGAAACGGTCAGCCATTTTGTGAAACGTTTAATAAAATAATCAGACATTTTGTAAGACATTTGAACATTTAAGATACTGTTTAGATATTTAGTTAAATATTCAGATGTTTAGAAACATATCTAGGCTTGTAATTAAACATTTGTACACATTTAGTGAGACGTTGAGACATTAAGATATTTTGTGAAACATGTAGACATTTAGTTAGACATTGATATATGTATTTGGAGCACTTAGACATTTAGTAACGTATTTAAGTAAGACATTTAGTGAGATAATGAAACATTCAGTGAGACATTGAGACATTTAATGAGACATTGAGACACTTAGTAAATCGTTTGGACATTTATTTGAATATTTACATATTTAGGATGATATTTAGACATTTAGTTAGGCACTGAGACATTTAGTGAGACATTTAGTGAATGATTGAGACATTCAGATATTTTTTGGATCATTTAGACATGTATTAAAACAGATTACGAAACATTTGTATATTTAGTAACGTATTTAAGTAAGACATTTAGTGAGACATTGAGACATTTACTGAGACATTGAGACATTTAATGAGACATTCAGACATTCAGATATTTTTTGGATCATTTAGACATGTATTAAAACAGATTACGAAACATTTGTATATTTAGTAACGTATTTAAGTAAGCCATTTAGTGAGACATTGAGACATTTACTGAGACATTAAGACATTTAATGAGACATTCAGACATTCAGATATTTTTTGGATCATTTAGACATGTATTAAAACAGATTACGAAACATTTGTATATTTAATAACGTATTTAAGTGAGACATTTAGTGAGACAATGAGACATTTAGTGAGACACTAAGACATTTTGTTCGAGACATTGAGATATTTGGTGAATCATTTAGAGATTTAGTAAAATAGTTTGTGAAACACTTGGACATTTAGTGAAGTATTTAAGTGAGACATTTACTGAGACATTTACTGAGACATTGAGACATTTAATGAGACATTCAGACATTCAGATATTTTTTGGATCATTTAGACATGTATTAAAACAGATTACGAAACATTTGTATATTTAATAACGTATTTAAGTGAGACATTTAGTGAGACAATGAGACATTTAGTGAGACACTAAGACATTTTGTTCGAGACATTGAGATATTTGGTGAATCATTTAGAGATTTAGTAAAATAGTCTGCGAAACACTTAGACATTTAGTAAAGTATTTAAGTGAGACATTTACTGAGACATTGAGACATTTAATGAGACATTGAGACATTTACTGAGACATTGAGATATTTGTTGAATCACTTAGACATTTAGTAAAACAGTTTGTGAAACACTTAGACATTTAGTAAAGTATTTAAGTGAGACATTTTCTGAGACATTGAAACATTTACTGAGACATTGAGACATTTAATGAGACATTGAGATATTTGGTGAATTATTTAGACATTTAGTAAAACAGTTTGTGAAACACTTAGACATTTAGTAAAGTATTTAAGTGAGACATTTACTGAGACATTGAGACATTTAATGAGACATTGAGACATTTAATGAGACATTGAGATATTTGGTGAATTATTTAGACATTTAGTAAAATAGTCTGTGAAACACTTAGACATTTAGTAAAGTATTTAAGTGAGACATTTACTGAGACATTGAGACATTTACTGAGACATTGAGATATTTGTTGAATCACTTAGACATTTAGTAAAGTATTTAAGTGAGACATTTACTGAAACATTGAGACATTTACTGAGACATTGAGACATCCAGATATTAAATTTTTTAATGATAATAACAACCACCACTGCCCATTTCCCACATATTACGTTATCCCGTCAAGAAACCCCAAATTTTCGACGATTTATCGATTTCAACGAACATAAAAAATAAAATAGAGCTGAATGGACCACGTGCTCGAGGTAGAGAATCATTCGAGTAGTTGGTGGTTCCTTTTTTGAACGAGTGTTGAAACGTAACAGCAACGACAGGTTCCACAGATCAGTTACACGTTCACTTTCTTTTCAGGTGTTGACCAGCAGAACGACCTGTTGGCTGCTACTCGTCTGCTTGATCGTACTTTTCGGCAGCCTCGACAATGCAGAAGGTAACGTATCTTTAACTTCTGATACCTCTCTTTCGAACAAAGTCTACATGCGATGTTCTTTCGGACGAAGTGTACATCTGATATTCTTTCAAACCAAGTGTATATTTTAAGAGCTGCCAATTTTCAAAATTTTTTAATTTCAAAATTTACTAAGTTTTAAGATTTCGAATTTTTAAATTTTCAAATTTCTGAATTTCTAAATTTTTGAATTACTAAATTTCCAAACTTTCAAATTTAGAAATCTACAATTCCCAATTTCTCAATTTTCCTAATTTTTAAATTATCAAATTCTCAAACCCCTAAATTTCTAATTTTTCAAATTCCTTAATTTTTGAATTCCTAAATTTCCAAAATTACAAATTTAGAAATCTACAATTCCCAATTTCTCAATTTTCCTAATTTTTGAATTATCAAATTCTCAAACCCCTGAATTTCTATAATTGTTGAATTCCTTAATTTTCGAATTTCTAAATTTTCAAATTCTTAAATTTCCAAACTTCCAAATTTTGAAATCTACAATACCCAATTTTCTAAATTTCCAATTTCTCAATTTTCCTAATTTTTAAATTATCAAATTCTCAAACCCCTAAATTTCTATTTTTCAATTCCTTAATTTTCGAATCTCTAAATTTTCCAATTCCTAAATTTCCAAAATTACAAATTTAGAAATCTACAATTCCCAATTTTCTAAATTCCCAATTTTCTAAATTCCCAATTTTTAAATTATCAAATTCTCAAACCCCTAAATTTCTATTTTTCAATTCCTTAATTTTTGAATTTCTAAATTTTCCAATTCTTAAATTTCCAAAATTACAAATTTAGAAATCTACAATACCCAATTTTCTAAATTTCCAATTTCTCAATTTTCCTAATTTTTAAATTATCAAATTCTCAAACCCCTAAATTTCTATTTTTCAATTCCTTAATTTTCGAATCTCTAAATTTTCCAATTCCTAAATTTCCAAAATTACAAATTTAGAAATCTACAATTCCCAATTTTCTAAATTCCCAATTTTCTAAATTCCCAATTTTTAAATTATCAAATTCTCAAACCCCTAAATTTCTATTTTTCAATTCCTTAATTTTTGAATTTCTAAATTTTCCAATTCTTAAATTTCCAAAATTACAAATTTATAAATCTACAATACCCAATTTTCTAAATTTCCAATTTCTCAACTTTCCTAATTTTTAAATTATCAAATTCTCAAACCCCTAAATTTCTATTTTTCAATTCCTTAATTTTCGAATCTCTAAATTTTCCAATTCTTAAATTTCCAAAATTACAAATTTAGAAATCTACAATTCCCAATTTTCTAAATTCCCAATTTTCTAAATTCCCAATTTTTAAATTATCAAATTCTCAAACCCCTAAATTTCTATTTTTCAATTCCTTAATTTTTGAATTTCTAAATTTTCCAATTCTTAAATTTCCAAAATTACAAATTTATAAATCTACAATACCCAATTTTCTAAATTTCCAATTTCTCAACTTTCCTAATTTTTAAATTATCAAATTCTCAAACCCCTAAATTTCTATTTTTCAATTCCTTAATTTTCGAATCTCTAAATTTTCCAATTCTTAAATTTCCAAAATTACAAATTTATAAATCTACAATACCCAATTTTCTAAATTTCCAATTTCTCAACTTTCCTAATTTTTAAATGATCAAATTCTCAAACCACCCCGAATGACTCATTTTTCTGAACTTCGAAATTTGAAAATGACCAATACCCAAATTCCTATATTTCCAAGTACATAATGTACTTTAATATCGAATTATGATTAAAACAGGTGCGAGGAAAAGATTTCGCAGGCCAACAACTTCGGCCCCGTCGATATCGAACGATCAAGAGGTCTCAGCTAGTGTGAACAGGTTCAAAGTCACCAGAAATCGGATCACCAACAAAAGTAAAAAGAGCGAAATTCAAACGGGTAAATCGGAGGACTACAAGGTAGGTACGACAATAATGATTGCTTCAACGTGAAAATAATTGTCAAATAATTATTATTAATTATGTATGCTGAATTATTCAAATTATCGCTTCGCACATTTCCCATCTTAAATTAAAAAATTAATTTAAGATACTTTTTTTGAAAATCCATGTTGATTTTTATGGAAATAAGAATTAAGGTATATACTCGATAATTTTAAATTATTATTCTTAAAATTATTTTATTCCAGATATTATTTATTTACTAAAAATAACGTAATCTCTCTTAAATCATGAATTTAAATTTTCCCGATGAAATAACCTTGAAATGTAATTTACAAATAATCTTAAGACAAATTCTTTTTGAAGGTACATCGTTTAAATGTATTATTCTCACTAAAATGTGCAGCTCGTGTGTTATTACACAAATTGGTCCCAATACCGGACGAAAATTGGAAAATTCATGCCAGAAGACATACAACCTGACCTGTGCACTCATGTCATCTTCGCGTTTGGTTGGCTAAAGAAGAACAAACTGACGAGCTTCGAATCGAACGACGAAACAAAGGATGGAAAGGTTGGATTGTACGAAAAAATTGTCAATCTGAAGAAGGCTAATCCGTCGTTAAAAATTTTACTGGCGATAGGTAAATTTTTTAAACGTTATAAAATAGACAATAACATACGATCTGTTGCACAAGAGCGTGGATATCTATGAAATTTCATACCCAATACAGCTTTGCGTCAGTCCAAACATACACGGTATGTCTGAAAAGTAACGGAACTTTTTAAATAAAAAAAGAAGTATTAGTTATTTTGCCAAAATTTATTTTTTTCATTCAAAATACATCCCTTCCGCATCCCGCTGGGCACTCTCGGGCAATGTTAACATAGATTTCTTTATGTCGTTTTGCGGAATCAAATCACCCTTGTCACAGCTGCTTGGACTCGTGTAACAGTGTCATAAAACGTTCCTTTCATGGCTAATTTCAATTTTGGAAAAAGGAAGTAATCGCATGGAGATAAGTCGGGCGAATATGGAGGATGTTGGAGCACACAGACTTGTTTTTTCGCCAAAAATTCACGAACTGCGACAGTTCTGTGACTTGGTGCGTTATCATGCAACAGAAACCAACTCCCTGGCGCTCGATATTCGGGCCTCACGCGAACGATTCTTTTCCACAAACGTTCCATAACACCCAGATAATATTCGCCATTAACATTTTGTCCCTGTGGAACGAATTCCCGAAGTATAATACCTTTAGAATCGTTTAGAATTTCGAAAAACCCGAAACCTGGCTTTGGGTCGTCTTCCAAAGTATCACGACCATCCTGGAATCGCTTATACCACTCGAACACGCGTGTACGGGATAAACAATCGTCGCCATAAACATTTTTCATTAATTCAAATGTTTCTGTAAAAGTTTTACCGAGCTTTACCGAGCAGAATTTAATATTCGCTCTTTGCTCCATCGTGATTTTGTGACACGGTGACGAAAGGTGCTGTCGCTTTAAACGCTATAAATTTTCAATTCGTTGCTCGATTCCAATAACGATTGGTTTGTTTTGTAGGGGAGGAATACTGTTTTCAGATAGCATATTGTTTTAATAGATGGTGCTAGTACTTTTCCTTGAATTTAAAAAGTTCCGTTACTTTTCAGACATACTGTGTACAATGTCTTCTCTAATAGCCCTTTTAAATAAATTTTATTTACTTCGATTAGGTGGATGGTCATTCGGTACTCAAAAGTTCAAAGATGTCTCAGCGACCAGATACGCGAGGCAGACATTTATTTACAGCGCCATACCGTATTTAAGAGAGAGAAACTTTGATGGTCTCGATATCGATTGGGAATATCCGAAAGGAGGGGACGACAAGAAGAATTATGTTCTTTTGTTGAAAGGTAAGTTTATGACGAAGACCTTAACAAAATACTGAATATAATACACTATTTTTAATAACAATATATTCATTTAATCAATGACACAGTATACTATTTTTAATAATAACATTTTTGTTTAATGATTAATACAACATATTTTAACGACATGCTTATTTAATAATTAATATAATACACTATTTTCAATGATAAGCTAGCTTAATAGTTAATATTATGTACTATTTTTATTAACAGTAAACTTAATTAATGTTTAACATAATTAATAACAATTGATTATTAACCTTATTTAACAATTAATATAATACACTATTTTCAATAATAAGCTAGCTTAATAGTTAATATTATATACTATTTTTATTAACAGTAACCTTAATTAATGTTTAACATAATTAATAACAATTGATTATTAACCTTATTTAACAATTAATATAATACACTATTTTCAATAATATGTTAGCTTAATAGTTAATATTATGTACTATTTTTATTAACAGTAACCTTAATTAATGTTTAACATAATTAATAACAATTGATAAATAACCTTATTTAACAATTAATATAATACACTATTTTCAATAATATGTTAGCTTAATAGTTAATATTATATACTATTTTTATTAGCAGTAACCTTAATTAATGTTTAATATAATAACAATTGATAAATAACCTTAATTAATAATTAACATAGCATGTTTACTATTAAAATTAATAGTATACTTGATATTAAAAATAATATTTAATTTACAAAAACGTAATTTATTTCCTTCTCAAGAATAATTTAATTGTTTATTTAAAATTAATGTACAGAGCTTCGGGAAGCTTTCGAAGCGGAGGCGCAAGAGAAGAAAATGCCGAGACTTCTTTTAACAGCAGCTGTGCCAGTTGGTCCTGATAATGTTAAGAGTGGATATGATGTTCCAGCTGTTGCCAGGTACATTACTTTTTTCAAGTAAATGACAGAAATATGTTCGCCAAATATGTGAACGCCAGTTATGTGAACACCGGATATGTGAGCGCTAGATATGTGAACACCGGATATGTGAGCGCTAGATATGTGAGCGCCGTATATATGAACGCCAGATATGTGAACACCGGATATGCGAGTGCTAGATACGTGAACGCTACATATGCGACCGCTATATACACACCATCCCAGTTTTTATCGTCAATCTTCACCAAAATATTCCACACGCAAAAACAAGAAAAAGACGTTACATTAACACAAGATTTCAAACGCTCTATTAAAAGGTTATAACAAAAGTACAAAACGACTTCGGCCCGCTTTGTTTTTCGACACATACAGTGTGTCCCAGTTTTCTACGTAAAACTTTACCGGCATGTTCTATAAATAAAAACGATAAATAAATGTTGTATAAACATAGGCTCTTGAATGTTTTATCGAAAGATTGCGAGGAATATACGAAATAATGGACGATTTTCTCCTGGGATACTACATACGAATAATTGTCGACTTTCATATTTCTTTTAATTACTTTTAATCACGCGTTCGAGAGCCTACGTTCGTATAAACATTTTTTCTTATTTTTATTTATAGAATATTCTGGTAAGGTTATACAAACATGGAACACCCTGTATATCGAACAAAGCAGTCCGTTGTCGTTTCGTGTTCTTCTTATTAATTTTTGATAAAGTGTTTGGAACTCTATTTTGGTATAACAATTTTTGTTATTTTTGCAAATGGAATTAGTTATTTAGGACTTACTATACGGTCATGTTATTTAGTAATTAATATACCCTATGTTGATATAACATTCTTCTTTTATTTTTGCAAATGGATTTAGTTATTTAATAACTACTATATGGATATTACTATAAGGTCATGTTATTTAGTAATTAATATACCCTTTGTTGATATAACATTCTTCTTTTATTTTTGCAAATGGATTTAGTTATTTAATAACTACTATATGGATATTACTATAAGGTCATGTTATTTAGTAGTTAATATACCCTATGTGGATATAACATTCTTCTTTTATTTTTGCAAATGGAATTAGTTATTTAGTAACTACTATATGGATATTACTATACGGTCATGTTATTTAGTAATTAATATACCCTATGTTGATATAACATTCTTCTTTTATTTTTGCAAGTGGAATTAGTTACTTAATAACTACTATATGGATATTACTATACGGTCATGTTATTTAGTAGTTAATATACCCTATGTGGATATAACATTCTTCTTTTATTTTTGCAAGTGGAATTAGTTACTTAATAACTACTATATGGATATTACTATAAGGTCATGTTATTTAGTAGTTAATATACCCTATGTTGATATAACATTTTTCTTTTATTTTTGCAAATGGAATACATTAAAAGTTGAAACACCCTGTATAAATACAGAGATAGTATAAACAATTTCTATATAATTTCTTCTTATAATAACGTTCGATACATGTGCATTTCAGCTATTTGGACTTCATCAATCTCATGGCGTACGATTTTCACGGAAAATGGGAGAGAGAAACTGGTCACAACGCTCCTTTGTACGCCTCCTCGTTGGATTCCGAGTGGCAGAAGCAGCTCAGCGTAGACAACGCTGCTTCGATGTGGGTTAGGTTAGGAGCACCCAAAGAGAAATTAATAATCGGCATGCCAACCTATGGCCGATCGTTCACTCTCTCGAACTTGGCCAATTTCCGTGTTCATGCACCTGCTAGCGGCGGTGGAAAGGCTGGAGAGTATACCAAGGAATCTGGCTTTCTTGCCTATTACGAAGTAGGTATTCGCGAACATTTGCCAATCACTTTGCCCCGAGCCCGGAACGTGAGCATCGTTGACAGCTGGTGGCATTTAGAACTGGGGAACGTAAATTGAAACGGACGTTTTTCATTCTGGGGTTAGTCGAGAAGATACTAAATTACCAGGTCAACTTACTAAATTTCTAAATGTATGGTTTCAGTATTCAAAAATTATATATTGAGATATTTGGTAATATATGAATTATTGAATTTGGAAATTTTGATGTTGAGACAGTTGGTGATATTCAATTTATTGAATTTGAAGTTTTGGATGGAGAGATATTTGGTAATATATGAATTATTGAATTTGGAAATTTTGATGTTGAGACAGTTGGTGATATTCAATTTATTGAATTTGAAGTTTTGGATGTAGAGATATTTAGCAATTTTTAAATTATTGTGTTTGAACATTTAGATGTTGGGATATTTGGTAATTTTTTAATTACTGCATTTGGAAATTTGGATGTTGAGACAGTTGGTGATTTTCAAACTACTGGATTTAGAAATTTGGATGTTCATACATTTGGTAATTTTTAAATTATTGAATTTGAACATTTGGATATTGAGACATTTGATGATTTTCAAATTACTGAATTTGGAAATTTGGATGGTGAGATATTTGGTAGTTTCTAAATTACTTCATTTGGTAATTTGAATGTTGAGACATTTGGGAATTTTTAAATTATTGAATTTGGAAATTTGGATGGTGAGACATTTGGTAGTTTTTAAATTACTTCATTTGGAAATTTGGATGATGAGACATTTGGTAATTATTAAATTATTAAATTTGAAAATTTGAATATTGAGACATCTGGTAATTTTCAAATTTGAATCATAGAGAATTTATTAAGTAGTAAAATTATCAATTCCCTGAGTAAGAAAATGTAATGCCAGGTTTTGAAGTCAGTTAACTTTTCTAATTTTTAAGAAGAAGGATTTTTAAATCAGAAAGTTTAATGTCCCAAAATTTCCAAGTCCCCTAATTTCTATATTTCTAAATTACCACAATAGCAAGTGACAAATCCATATTAAATAAATCTGTAAACTATAAATGACCATCGGTTCACAAGTGTCTAATTTCTATAATAATAGAAGAATTATTATGTGATATTGTTGTGAAATAGTTAAGGTAGTCTATCACAAATCTGTCTTTATGTCTGATACAAAGATATAAGTTTTGTTATTAATGTATAAGTATATCACATGTACTATAATCCAGTTATAATGTTTAACTGTAATAATTCTTCAGTTATAAAGACAGTTTCATGGTTAGGTTAGGTTACTAATTACATAAGATTGATGGTTAGGTTAGGTTACTAATTAGATAAGATCCATAGTTAGGTTAGATTACATATAGTGTAATCCAGTTATAATGTATAAGTATAATAATTCTTCAATTATAAAGACAGTTTCATGGTTAGGTTAGGTTACTAATTAGATTAGATTCATGGTTAGGTTAGGTTACTAGTAAGATAAGATTCATAGTTAGGTTAGATTACTAATAGGTTAACTACCCCAAATATTTCAAACTTAAAACAACCAAAAACTAAGAAAAACTCAATATTCTTTCTAGATCTGCGAGATGCTACAAAATGGCGCGATCTACATCTGGGACGACGAGATGAAGGTACCATACTTGGTGCAGAACGATCAATGGGTCGGCTTCGACGACGAAAAGTCGACCAGAATCAAGATGGATTGGTTGAAAAATAAGGGTTATGGAGGAGCTATGGTGTGGACGGTCGACATGGACGACTTCAACGGCACGGTTTGCGGTGGAAACGTGAGATATCCGCTAATTGGTGCGATGAGGGAAGAATTACTAGGAGTATCGAGAGGTCCGAATGCGAAAGACGTTGATTGGAGCGCTGTAGCCTCCACCGTTTCGGAAAATATTTTGAAGAAACCAGAACCGTACAAAATTTCTGTATCCGATGTTCTCAGTAAAGCGAAGAAGATTCAGAAATCGACGTCGCAACTTGTCATTAGTCCTCCAACAAATGGTAATTTTGTTGCGTAATTGTTTAGTTCATTGTACGATTTTGGGAAGAAAGAAAAATCAAGAATATAATATAATCTGGAGATATAATAAAATAAATTATTGAATTATGTATTAATTATTTTGGAGTTGATAGGACAATTGTTTGTATTAAATTGCAATAATTTTTTGTGAAATTAATGTGGAATATTAATGATTTAATTCATTGTACAATTTTGAAAGAAAACAAAGACAAATAAGGACCCAAAACTCAACAATCACCAAATTTATTTAAATAGAATTTCAAACGAGATAAAATGACAAACACAAAGAAAAATTTAAATGAAACTCTACATTCCATAAATGTAACTAAACAGAATGTTAAACAAGATAAAAATCTAGAAGAAAATTAAGTAAAATTTAATTTTATGTTTCCAAAGAGGATGATTTAAAAACGAAAAGATGATGATGTGATATGTAGTCCTTAACAAAGAACTGAAAAATTATTAGATAATTTTACTAATGGCGTTTTTATGTATCTTGTTCGCAGAAAGGGAGGCCCAATCCTTCTGTTATCTAACGAATTGGTCACACAAGCGGCCAGGTGGTGGGAAATTTATGCCAGAAGACATTGATCCTACTCTCTGCACTCACATAGTCTACGCTTTCGCGACCTTGAAGAATAATTTGCTTGTGGAAGAAAGCGAAAAAGACGCGGAGATGTATGGACGGCTGATCGCTCTTCGCGATAAGAATCCGGATATCAAGGCACGATCTTTATGAGCGTTTTCAACAGATTTTTTTGACTGAGATTTACATAGTTCCTGGGTACAAGGAGACACCGGTATTTTCAGTGTTAGGCAAACGGTTCTTTTGCATTGGTGTAGAGCAGGAAATTTAAATTAAATGAATTGAATTTCATGTCATCCTCTAATGCTTAGAATTGTCGTTAATTTTCTGTATGATACTGATATTGCCTTTTAAGTATTTGTAATATAGACTTTGCCCTTAATATTTGAAGAAGTATTTTTGAGATAGGTGAATATTTGGATATATTTATATCTTCAAGTTCAGTAATTAAAAATTTACTATTAACTGATAATCATTAAATGGATAATTTGATTGCTAATTAAGTTGATAATTAAATTGATAATTTAATTGTTAATTTAATAATCATTACTTTTAAGAAATATTAGATTTCATTAATATATCTCAAATACTTTTTTCATATATTTTCAACACTTTACATAATCATAAAAAATTCGTGCAATATTTATACATTCCTCTGATTGAATTCAAATGTTTAAAAATTTCAACAATCACAGAGATTATAATTTTACAGATTTTGTTAGCGATCGGTGGTTGGGCATTCGGATCAACGCCATTCAAAGAGTTGACCAGCAATACTTTCCGTATGAATCAATTCGTCTACGAAGCCATTGATTTCTTGAGGGAATACAAATTCGATGGTCTGGATGTCGACTGGGAATATCCTCGGTAAAGATCATTAAAAATTATTTCACATTCGTTTTATTTTTCTTTTTTGTATTATTAACAACTTTATCTTATTTAATTCGTCGCAAGTCCTAACAAAAATCGAGTTTATTTTCAATAAACTTAATAAATTGCTGCATTTTACAACAACAGTACATTTATTTATTTATTTTTTTTATTTTTTTAAATTAGACATCTTTAATGACTTTAATGCATTTAATACAATTATTTGTGCAAGTACTTTCAAATATTTAGTACAATTATTTATACAAGTTCATTAAAGTATTTAATACAATTATTTATACAAGTACATTAAAGTATTTATTACAATTATTTATTTCTTAAATGAAATATAAATTTATACATCACTGAAATAATATGTCATAACAATGAACGTTAACTGTGTATTAATTTGTGTTAATTTGTTGTACAACAAATCTTTAATAAAATCAAATTTTCAGAGGTGGAGATGATCGAGCAGCTTATGTGAATCTTCTGAAAGAGCTTCGACTTGCATTCGAAGGTGAAGCGAAGAGTTCTGGACAGCCAAAATTAATTTTGTCAGCTGCTGTACCTGCTAGTTTTGAAGCCATTGCTGCAGGGTAAATTTTTTTATTTTTTTGCACTCTTTAATCGAATGATCAATTTCAAGTACCTACAGTTTATTATACTGCTAAATTTTCAATTAACATAATATTTAATATTTAAACTTGAATAAATCATATTTAAATCTACTCAATTAATATGATATAATCAATTATTCTATATTTATTATAGTAAAATATACAATTAATATCTTTAATCCATTGTATTTTTATTATTTTCTAGATACGACGTACCTGAAATATCTAAATACCTGGATTTCATTAACGTTATGACATACGATTTTCATGGACAGTGGGAAAGACAAGTGGGTCATAACAGTCCTCTGTTCCCCCTAGAAAGTGCAACCAGTTACCAGAAGAAATTGACAGTGGTTAGTAAAAAAAAAAATTGAAAAATATTATTATAATCTCCTCCTTTATCGATCGTATAGAATACATTCAAATTATTTCCATTATAACATATCAATAACAAATGTACACATTGCCATTTAACATTTAAACATTACAGATACAATTTTCGAATAGCGCTGTTCGTGGCATTATAACGAGACGATATTGTAGTCTACTGCGCAATGCTACTCTATACATGTATTATAATTCAATAATTCTTTAATTCTTCAATTCTGAAACTATACAACTCTACAATTCCACAGTTCAATAACTCAATAACTCAATAACTCAATAACTCAACAACTCAATAACTCAATGACTCAATCACTCAAAGATTCAATGACTCAATAATTCAGTAATTCAGTAATTCAATAACTCAATAACTCAACAACTCAATCACTCAATAACTCAATGACTCAATCACTCAAAGATTCAATGACTCAATAATTCAGTAATTCAGTAATTCAGTAATTCAGTAATTCAATAACTCAATCACTCAATGATTCAATGACTCAATAATTCAGTAATTCAGTAACTCAATAACTCAATAACTCAATGATTCAATGACTCAATAATTCAGTAATTCAGTAATTCAATAATTCAGTAATTCTGTAACTCAATACCTCAATAACTCAATAATTCAATAATACAATAATTCAATAATTCAGTAATTCAATAACTCAATAACTCCATAACTCAATCACTCAATGATTCAATGACTCAATAATTCAACAATTCAAGAATTCAATAATTCAACAATTCAACAATTCAATAACTATAATTTCATAAGTCTATAATTCAACAATTTAATAATTGAATAATTGAATAATTCTATACTTTCCTAATTCTGAAATTCTACAATATACATCTATTATATTCGAACACACTAATTTATTTGATGATACGAAATTTTTATCTGCCACAGGACTACAGCGCGAGAGAATGGGTGAAGCAAGGCGCTCCAAAGGAAAAATTAATGATCGGTATGCCAACTTACGGCAGGTCTTTCACGTTGGTCGACAAAGAGAAGTTTGATATAGGGGCACCAGCATCCGGAGGCGGAACAGCCGGCAATTTCACAAATGAATCAGGATTTTTATCTTACTACGAGGTACGTGAAACAAACATTACGGATTTGCGTCCTGTCGCGTGTTCACGATGTATTTAAGAGTAATTCCGTCAAACGTACATGTAGATCTGTGGCTTCTTGAACGAGGATAACACTACTCTAGTGTGGGACAGCGAGCAACAAGTACCTTTTGCGTACAAGGATGACCAGTGGGTTGGTTTCGACGACGAAAGAAGCCTCATAAACAAGGTACAAATTATACTAGTGGCTCTACACATCATGAGTCTCACCTACCTATATAGGTAGGACAAGAACGAGATGCAGAGATTTTAAAGTCGTTCCAAACGTGTCTGAAACTATCGAAAACGATACCGAACACGATTATTCTTGATTTCACCACGACCGACGTCAACGACGACCAAGTATCGTCGACGATGAGTTACAGAGCTTTTAACGTGCCTCCAGTCGATTCTATGTGTGAAAAATGATCGAAAACGGTACCGAAACACGGTTTTTAGTTCGACGATCGACGTCGACGACGGGTTCCTGTCGTCGGATCGCCGCCAAAATCTATACAGCAAATTTAGGGTGTCTCGCGAGTCTAGCCTGAAAATTTCAAGTGAAAAGATAAAAAATTGCGACCTGTAGCGTGCAGACAAACGAACAAATGCAGATCAAGTTGTAACAAGAGTCTCACTACATTGAGCAGTGACCATTTTTATTTTTATATTTAATTTTTGCGATAATTGGAGTTGGTTGAGAATTGACAAAAAGCTTTCATGTCGTTTATTAACTACAATATTATTGTAGTATATTTAAAAATTAGACTTAGTTTAATTACATACATACTAATTTGAAAAGATATTTGATTACTTTTTAATTAAGTTTGAGTGAAATTTGATTACTTGCAAGTTGAATTTTAATTAAAATTAAAAATCATCATTGACAATTATGATCATGAAGGAATTTTAATTAAATTTAATGTTCAAGTAATTTAATTACATTTACAATTAATTGAATTGAATTAAAATGAAACACGATTATGTTTTATAAGGATTATTAGTGACAAAGTTTTAAGATGTATAATTGAATATGTTAGATGCAATGGCTGAAAGAAGAAGGTTTCGGAGGTATAATGATCTGGTCCGTGGATATGGACGACTTCAGAGGAATTTGTGGAGCTGGTAAATATCCGTTGATCAAAGCCATGAAGAAAGAGTTGCAAGACTACAAGGTAAAATTAGAATACGATGGACCATACGAGAGCACGGCGAGGAACGGGAGGTATACCACCAAAGATCGTAAGTATTTACCATGTAATTCAACATAACAATTCAAAATTCAATTTATTTTGAAAATATGAGAATTTGGGAATTTGAGAGTTTTAGAATTTGAGAGTTTGGGAGTTTTAGAATTTGAGACTTTGAGAGTTTGACATTTTGAGAGTTTCAGAAATTGAGAGTTTTAGAATTTCAGAGTTTGAGAGTTTGAGAGTTTGAGACTTTGGGAGGTTGAGAGTTTTAGAATTTGAGACTTTGAGAGTTTGACATTTTGAAAGTTTCAGAAATTGAGAGTTTTAGAATTTCAGAGTTTGAGAGTTTGGGAGGTTGAGAGTTTTAGAATTTGAGACTTTGACATTTTGAGAGTTTCAGAAATTGAGAGTTTTAGAATTTGAGAGTTTGGGAGTTTGAGAGTTTGGAAATTTGGAAGCTTGAGAGTTTTAAAATTTTAGAGTTTGAGAGTTTCAGAGTTTCAGAGTTTGTGAGTTTGTGAGTTTCAGAGTTTGAGAGCTTGAGAGCATGAGAGTTTTAGCATTTGAGAATTTGCAAGTTTAAGAATTTGACTATTTATCAATTTAACAATTTGAGAGTTTGACAATTTAACAATTTGAGCTTTCAAGAATTTTAGTATTTGAGAATTTGACAATTTGACAATTTGATAATTTAACAATTTAACAATGTGTGGTTTTGGGAATTTGAGTATTTGAGAAATTGTAAATTTGAGAGTATGAGAATTTATGAATTTCATAATCTGAAAATTTGATAATTTGACATTTTGAGTCTTAGAAACCTTGAGAATGAAAAAATTTGAAAACTTAAGTAATTGAACATTTAAACATTTTTTTATACAACCAACAAATTTTAAATTTCTAAATTTCAATTGAAGTGTTTAAAAAGTTGAAGACATCTGTCCCTATACCAATACCTACTCGAACATAAATTCAAAACGTACAAAAGGTACATAATTCTCGAGAGCACTCATATTCAATAAACATCGAAAAATAGCCAAAAACAAAAGCAGGAATAAAAATAGCCATATCGATTATTACAGCACATGAAGTGACCTGCGACGAGGAGGATAACCACATATCGTATCACCAGGACAAGAACGACTGCACCATGTATTACATGTGCGAGGGAGAGAGAAAACACCACATGCCCTGTCCAGTAAATCTGGTATTCAACCCTAACGAGAACGTCTGCGATTGGCCAGAAAATGTCGAGGGTTGTCTGCAACACACGCAAGCGCCACCAGTGTAAAGAAAACAAAAGAGACAAAAATACACAGTATAATTTAAACCTGTTTCCTGCGGCACGCGGTTTGTACTGTAAAAACGAAAAAAAAAGCGACCGAAACAACGACCATAACCTCTACGATTGCGTCGTAAAATTCGATCGATGCGTTGCCGTGAAATTTTTTTTTTCATGAAATTTCCTGTTTTATTTTCCTTTTTTAAGATCTTCCGGAATTCCTCTTTTTAAACCCTCACCTTTTCTTACCGATTTTTATTTGTCTCTGTCATTTGTATAAAAACGCACGCTATCTAACTACCACGACAGTTATGTTTTGTAAATAAAAAGAAAAAAAGATTTTACGAAAATGAATGTTGAAACCTTTTTCTTTTTTTTTTTGGTTGAAAAGTGCGATAGCGGAGGGAAAGAAAATTATGCGATTACGGTTCTTCGTTTTATTTTGTAACTTTACATAAAAAACCATGATTGTTCGTAGTTTTCTTTTTGTATTTCGCTGTGGATTCATCCTTCTCTTGTTTTTTAATTGGGTTTAGTAAGAGTTATCTAAAGTAACAATGGTAAATCCATTGGGTTAGGTGGAGTTGTTTTCGCGTGGGCTTTTAGTGGATAGGGAATTCCATTTGTAGTTTTATTTTAAGTGTGGAATTCTACGCGTAACAAAATCTTAAATGTGGAATTCTACATTTAGCAAAGTCTTAAATGTGGAATTCTATAAATAATAAACCATTACGTTTAGAATTCTACGCGCAACAAAATTCTAAGCGTGGAATTCTACATATATTGAAATCCTAAATATGTAATTTCACATATTACAAAATCTTAATGGAATTTAATTAAGAAGAAAATTCCAAATGTGAAAATCCACGCTCAACAGAATCCCACATGTGGAATTCCACCCATATCCCAATCCTAAACGTGGAATTCCACCAACATCCAAATCCTAAATGTGGAATTCCACCCACATGCAAATCCTAAAGGTGGAATTCCACTCATATCCACATCCTAAATGTGAAATTTCATCAATATCCAAATCCCGAATGTGGAATTCCACCCATATACGAATCCTAAATGTGGAATTCCACCTATATTCAAATCCTAATTGTGAAATTTCACCCATATTCAAATTCCAAGCATGGAATTCCACCCATATTCAAAGTCCAAATATCCAATTCCACACATAATAAAATTCTAAATGTGGAATTCTGCATACAAGAAAATTTTAAATGTAGAATTCCATGTACAGCAAAATCCTAAATGTAGAATTCCACATATACCAAAAACTCCAGCATGGAATTCCACATACAGCGAATCCCAAATGTAGAATTCCGCATACAGCAGAGCCCCAAATGTAGAATTCCACACGTAACACAATTTTAAATATGAAATTCCACACACTGCAAAATCTTTAGTATGGAATGCTTCACACCTTTCACACTGTGCGCGCTAACTTTGTTAATATAATCTGAAGCAAGAACATTTTGGAATTATTACTTTTCAAATATTTACAGTCTGAAAATTTTCATACAATACAAGTTAAGAGCAACTTTTTATTTTGACACAAATTAGTAATTCATTTGCATTCGGTCTTTAATATTTGTTATTTCTGATTTTTAATTGCTTTCAATTTGTCTTCATTGCTCAATAATTGTGATATAAATATTAATTCAAGTATTGAAGATTGACTTATGAGAGAAATAAGTGTGTAAATAATTCGCTTACGTTTAAAATTTTACACATAAAATTATTTTAGGAAATTATTATATATTAGAAAACAATTTACATATATTTTATTAAGTTTGAGTTCTAATAAGAATTTTTTCATTTGCTTTCTTGTGTTTAAAATAAATAATTTACTATTTTATTCTCATTGTGCAATTTATTATTAAAATTGCCCTCAGTTTTCATATTTAAGTAAAAAATTTTTGAACTTGTTTAATAAATTTATTTGCAGTAAATTGTAACCAAAATTTAACTAGGGACATACGTAAAATGTTTGAAAAAGTAATTTTGAAAAGTGATACAACTTAATAAATTTATTGTTAATTATTTTCAAAATTTTGTTTTATATATTTCTTTATCATAAATTGTTATGATATGCAATCTTGTGACAAACAGAGGTAAGTTAAATAATCAAGTTTATAAAATATAATTTCTGTTATAATAGATTATTTGTACAGTAAAAATAAAAAAACTAAGAACTGAAAATTTTGTTACAAAATAATTTTTAAACTGAAAAAGAAGATCCATCACTGTAACTATTGTAATTAATAACAATTGCAATTTTAATTTCAACATCCATACGAGTAATATATTTGTTAACATAAATTTATTAACAAATACTAAATAATATAAGATAACAGAAATAAATTCTATATCTACGACATCCTCTTGCCATTTATATACATTATATTCACACAAGTATAAATTTCGTTTATATAAAATTGAAAACTGTCCTAGTTCTTTATTTTAAACAATGATTATTATACATAATGTATAATCCTAAACAACGCGACATTAAATCTTAATCACTATTAGTCACTGTTACTTACAACAATTTTATACATTATTGATATGTAAACAAAAAGTAGTTTTAATTGTTATTAATAATTGCAAGGTTTAATTATTTCACAGAATTATTATCATACACATAAACTATTTTTCCAAAAAAAAAAAGAATGCTTTCATTAATTATTCAAAACAGTAATGTCTTCAGTGACCTTGAACTTGACGTATTTTATCTACATACGGCTTTAATTTATGCTAAATATTTTTCTACAAAGTTATTAACAACTAGAGATAAAAATATGAACATATGATTGATTTTATAAGTTGACTTAAGATATAAATGTAACATTGTTATTGAATGATAAAAATGAAGTAACTTTTAAGGTTAGGCTTCATTTCAATTGGATTATGTTAAATTTCAGTTTGATTTCATTTATACAACCTGTAAATTTCGTTGAATATTAAATATATTATTGAATTATGTACGAAATATATTATCTTTTGAATATTTTTTATGTAGTATTAATAAAACAGATTACTTTTAAATGTTTATACTTACTATTTTTAATAAAATTTTAGTAAAAATAAATGGAAAAAAAATTTAATTTATCGTTCACAAAATATTTTACTTTAAAATACAGATATGTATACACTATTTTTTTTAAAACGTTTTATTAAAAATAAATAAAAACTGATACTTTATTTATTATTAATAAAACGGTTTACTTTAAAATACAGATATGTATATACTATTTTTTGTAAAACTGTTCTATTAAAAACAAACAATAAATAATTTGTTATTTATCGTTAATAAAATATATTGCCTTGAATTATAGATATGTATATGTTACACATTGTTTATAAAAACGATTTGTCAAAAATAAAGACCTATAAAGAAATTCAAATATTTTATAACTAAGTCAACACTAAATAACATATTGTTAATGATAGTATTTCTATTGATATGCACTGTTCTCCAAACTTAAACACATTTTTTTATAACTAGTTACCTTTCTAAGATTAAAATCACAGATATGTTTATTTCAGAAATGAAAGTATAATCAAGCTAAATTTCACTAAAATCTATGAAAATCAACTCAGTACCTTTTCTAATCAATTGTTTTTTGCCATATTTTATGTCAAATATGATAATATATGTCATGATCATCCAATATCTCAAGGTCATCCGAAGAAACTTAAGAATAACTACCTTGACTTTCAATAAATTTTAACGATTTCAACAATTTCAATCATCTTTAAACCCTGCGTGATAATTCAATAGGTGTCCTACAACTTTTAAACCTACAAACATTTATCTTAACAGATATATCTGGTAAGTTCAACTGTCAAGATGGCAATCGAAAACTGATACAATTAGCTCAACTGTCAATAATATGGCAGTCAAAAACTGATATAATTAATGACAACTTACCAGACACATCGTTAGCCAAATACCAAAATCAGTGACGACAGATATTACAAGACTGATCATGTCTTTGTTCTCGGAGGAGCATAATCTGTGGATCAGAAACGAGCGCCATCTGCTTTATTTCAGTATAAAATTATGAAACACTTTGTACTACAGCATTTTAACACACTGCTATTTGTATTATTAAATAGATACTATTAAAGGCTGTCAACCATATATGAGATCATGTCTGACAAGTAATTTAATATTTTCCAACGACTTATGGAAAAAAAGACGAATCAGTAAACCGTACTGGAAAAAGACAAACAGGTAAAACAGATAGGGTTACCGATATTGCTGCTCTACTATTTATCTAGGGGACCCTAAATCCATCTCGAGAACAAAGACATTAGTCTTAATACATTTGTAGTCCATGTCAAAATGAAAATTGGTATAAAATTAATTTTCAATCCCCATACGAAATGTGATCGTTCAAAAAGTGTCCGGACTCAGAATGCAATTATCGTTAGGAGGACCACGTCTACTAAGGCCAACCAGGTAGTTGCTAACCTCTCGTAATTCCCCGAACTAAGGGCTGACGCTTGGCAGGCAGTGTGAGGTGTTCCTAAAGTCAACAAAACTTTGTCAGATGAATGGGATGGCGTAGTTTCGGTGCAGACAGCTCTTCCTGCTATTGTTCTCAATTGTCTGGCGTCCGATTGAGACGCCGTGTGAATTTGTCGGGATTCCCGGAGCCATCTTCTCAACCACAGGCTAAGCCATGCGATCTCGCAGTCGCATTCTAAGGGATTTCCGGACACTTGTAATCCTCCTGGAACACGATATAATCTCTTAACTTTATTTTACTTGGCTTAATCCTGCGTTGGCGTATTGGGATATTGGCGGCAGGGCTGTAGAGGACAGCTTGAGAACCCCGGGTGAAAGTGCGTTAAATTTGTGGTATCTGTGATGTTAATGATTAGGTATTAATGAATTAATTTTAGTGATGTTAGTAAATATTAATGTATAGTGGTTGATTTATCTTGTGTTCATTGCATTTTAAGTGCAACTGGCAATGAGAACTTGTGATTTTTGAAATTTGAAAATGTCTGCATTTATAAATTAAAGAATTTATAATTTTGATAACTTTGATAATTTCGACAAATAACTTTTGATATAGTGTTTGAAACTTTATGTCCATATAGCACTCTTTTTATAATTTTATGAATAGAATATGTTGATAACGTATGGCGATGAAAAACTGGGACACCCTGTATAACATTTAATATCACTTACCGGCAACCATATTGGTCCCAACACTTTCCCACGAAAGATTACCATAAATGATAGAAGGACTAAGCTCGTTTATATGATTGTTCCTCAAATCCAAAGTCAGTTGGGACAATCTCTTGGTCAAGGAGAGAAAAATATCAGATTGTAATCTGCGAACTCGAGTATCCTTGATCCTTAATATCAGTTCACCACCTTCGATTGTAGAAAAAGCTTCCGAAGAGATCACTTCAAGATCACTCCCAGAAATTGTCAACTCTCTCAGCTGTTTTGAGAAGACATTCTGTATCTGATGTTTCAACAAGTGTTCAGTGACCTGAATCTCTACGGTTCTCAATGGCAATCCAGTCAACAGGAAACGGAGATGAAAACCATCTGCTTCAGGCCAAGTTTGAATTCGAAGATGCTTCAAATATTTCAACACTCTAAGACAATCCTTGTTCACAGATCTTGTTTTATTCAGATTCCTTAGGTTCAGCTTTTCTAGCCTTGGATAGCTCAGAAAACTCTCTTTCGTTAGTTCCTGAATAAAGAAGAATTATGTTATGTACACTCAAAATACATTTGTTATAAATACATCAACGTTCAAACAACTCACTTCTATCGGATTTCCAGATACATCAAGTTCCCTCAGCAGATTCAGCTTCACGTTTGGCATGGAAGTCAGCGAGTTGTTCACCAGTAAAAGAATCTTCAAATCTTTCATATACTGAAACTGTTTGTCACTAGTGGAGTCCACATAATTAAACGACAAATCCAGAACGTTTAGATTCGTCAGTGGCAAGGGTGGAATATCTTTAAGGCCACAGTTAGCCAGATACAGTTGCCTGAGTCCAGGCAAATAATGAAACAGCTCCTTGAAATTCGCTTGAAGCACATTTTGCGACACGTTCAAGCTCAGAAGCTTCCCCAGAGAGACGAATGAGTTGTCTGGTAGAATGGTTAGCCTGTTATGTGCCAGATTCAGGGATACCAACTGCGAAGTTGGAAAAGCGGTGGAATCCAGATGGTCCACGAAATTCTCCGCTAGATTCAGGTCTCTCAGCGTGTATCCAACTTCGAGGAAAGATGGGGAGGGCACGACGGTAAATTTATTGTTGCTCAAATCGAGGATCTCCAACTTCGTTCCCTCAAAAACGTCTCTGGGCAGAGATCTTATCTTGTTGCCCGACAAATTCAGGATTCGTAGATTCTTTAAATTGCGGAATTGCTCCGTCGATAATTGACTCAGCTGATTTCCACTCATATCTAGCTGCTGTAAGGACTCTAAACCGTGGAACGATTGTTTTCGTAAACTTTCCACCTTGTTGTCTCGTAAGTTTAGTGTTTCGAGGTGCTTTAGAGCGAATGTACCTGTAACATGTAAGTGACTTTATGTTTGACGAAAGAGGAAAGGAAATTTGATAGGCAGAAAAGTGGTAAGTTTAATAAGAAACTTGAAGAGTTAATAAGAAGAGATTTAATGGGGAGTTTAAAAGGAAGTTTAGAAAATTGTCCAATACTCCTCTGATCCTACCTGGTTCCAGAACGACGATGAAATTGCTTTCCAAATCCAAACTCCTCAAATCCGGCGTGCCATAAAACGTATCGGCAGGCAATTGACTAATATTATTAAAGCTCAGATCCAGCCTCGTCAAATTATTCATAGACCCTCCAGAATTAATCAAAGAAATCGCATTGTAGGAGACGTTCAGAGCGAAATCCGGGCCTCCGATTTCAGCAATGGCGTCCAAGTCCAGCACAGTCAGCTTGTTGAACTCCAAATGAAGGAAACGCAAACTGGGTAAACCATACAAAGCATTCTTCTCCATTTTGATGATTCGATTATAAGCCAGTGATATGGTTACTAATTTTGGACAGTCCATGATGGAATCGGAACCGAGCAGCTTTATTCGGTTCCCGGTTAAATCGAGAGACCTCAACTCGGTGAGGTTATGAAAACTGAACTCTGGAATGGCTTCGAGGAAATTGTAACCGAGCTTCACGTCCCTTAATTCGGGATGGACGCTCGATAAAAATATTCGTTCCGGTAAATAATGCAGTCGATTCGATTCCAGGTTGATGTAACGTAATTGTTGGAAGGAGTAAAACGCGGTGGCCTCGATTGTTTGAAAATTGTTGTTGTCCAGAACCAGCCAGAGCAAGTTTGAAAGAGGTCTGAGCGCTCGTTGAGGGAAAACGTCGGTGGCGAAGGCGAAACTCAATTCCAAAATGTCCAGGCTCTCTTCGATGCCGACGAAACAGTCGTCGTCCAGCTCTGTCAGGTGGTTGAAGGACAAACTGAGCTCTTTCAGCTTACCTGCAAATGATATTAGGAATAAAATCTGATGTGTTATTGTACCTTATACGGAATAGCATTTAATATAGAACACAGTGTCTGGGTAAATAAATACCAAACCTATCACTAACCATTTAAAATATTTCGTTATAAATGAAAAGCAATCTGTTAATGTTCAAGCAAACCACCCTGTAAAATACACTTACTCGCTCCTTTGAAGGTCTCCCCCTTCAGTTTTGTCAGAATATTGTTTCTAAGCAACAGAATCTCAAGGTCCTCCGCCCATTCAAAGTCACCGGGTTGAATATAAGAGATTTTGTTGTAACCAAGATTCAGATGCAGCAGCCTCTGGCATCTATTACAATAAAATATCAAACATAATTAAAAATGAATTATTATACAAAGTTTTTGAGAAATAAATGACATTAAAATTATTACATGGCATTCACTAAAAAATATAATAAAGAATACATTTCTTGCTTAATAAATAATATTTAATCTTGACATATGTTATTGTATAATAATATATATGTGTGTGTATTTATATAATAACAATATTATATTACACATATTGTTTAAAAGAAATAAACCTAATAGTTGCTATGTTATAGCAGTATTACTATGTTATTATATTACAGTAATAGACTGCTACATGTTAGGGTTGATTAGGGTTTAGGTTAGGTTATGTTAAGATTAGTTACTATATCTTTCATCATAGCTCTCTCCTTTTAAAGCAACTGGAATATCTAACTTAACCTAACTTGTTTGATAAGTGGATGACGTAATTAAGTTGACATGCTAGGTTAGGTTGTGTTGGGGTTTAGGTTAGGTTATGTTGTGATTACCTACTATATCTTACACCATAGCTCTCTTCCTTTAAAGCAACTGGAATATCTAACTTAACCTAACTTAGTCGTTAAGTGGATGATGTAATTAAGTCACCATATTAGGTTACGTTAGGTTAGGTTAAATTATGCTGTATCAAATAAATAGCAACCGTGTGACACAAAACAAGTAAAACTTAACCAAACCTTTTTGCAAATATCTGCAAAACAAAGACCAGATAGCAATAAGATATATGAACAAAAATTCTTCAGAACATTGACCTTGGTAACTTATTTCAATGTCATCGAAATCGGTCAAGAACCTCTAAAGTAAATAACAAATATTTACAACATAACTAAAAACTAACTATTTTAACTTCTTAAAATACATTACAATTTACTAAAAACTTTTGCAACTCCATATACCTACATAAGTGAACAAACCCCACCTGGACAAAGCTGCAACAGGCACAGCATCCAAACTATTCGTGGCCAGCGAAAGTGCCCTAAGATTCTCCGCGAATTCTTGAAACACCTCTCCAGAAATGTTTCTGATATCATTATTAGCCAAATACAAGTAAGACAGCTTCCTCAAGTGACCGACAGCGCCAGGAACGTTCGGCAGATCGTTATTTTCCAGATTCAAGTACTCTAGAACATCCTCGAGTCCCCGAAAGGCGTCCTCGTCGATATTTTTTATCGAATTTGAGGACAAATGAATTCTCTTCGTCTCCAGACGATCGAACATTCCGGCCGACAAGGAGGTGAGCTTGTTGCTGTCCAAATTGAAGTCCTTGATCTTCAGGGATCGGTTGTTCGGGATGGACGTGTGAATCCACTCGATACAGTTTTCACTGACATCCACCAGTTCCAGGTTCGAGCTTTGGAAATCGGGCAGCTCGAGGTTCTTGAAATCGTTGCCTCGCAAGTACAACCACGTGAGGTCCTTCAGCGTCTTCAGAGATTGAGGAAAGGACTTTAGGAGGTTGCTGTTTAAGCTGAGCGTATGCATATTGGGGGGCAAACTTTCTTCCGAGATCTCCTCGATGTTGTTGTTGTCGAGATTCAGCCAGACCAGGGACTCGAATGTGGAGAAGACTTTTGGTATCTCGATGATGGAGTTGTCTCCGAAGAAGGCGTTCGTCAGGGTGTCCCTCGTGTGACCCCAGTCGCCATCCAGTGTCGTTAAGTGATTGCTATAAATGAAGATATTCAAACTTCAGCCCATTTAAACGACCGTCATCACTTTGTACCCTACTCTTAACACGATTAATTAATTCACAAAATGGTGGTCAGTCAGTATTTATTTAATCGCACACGCAAAAAATAAAGAGCAATTATCTTATTAATTCAATACTAATATTTCAATATTTATCAAATATTCTAATGATTCATTTTAAGTTCACAAAACGTCACAAGTATTTCAAACTTCGGTCCGTCTAAATGACCGCCATTATTTTGTACCCTGAACATGGCTGTCTAATGCATAAAATGGCGGTCAAAGTCGGTTAATCACTCGTTCAAAAAATGAACAACGAAGTTAATCCTCTTCAGCCTGGAACAACTCGTTTAAACTTTGCAAAAGTCTCGCGATAAATATTTGATTTCATACTTTAACCAGCTTGACACTTTACGGAACCCGTGAAAATGACGGATCTTAGATTTCTTATTTTCAATTACGAAAATTAAGAAGCTTTTGTCAAAATGTTGACCTTCGAGATCAATTTTATAAGCTAGCTCACGTATCCTTTATTTATTTTTGTAATTTAGTTTAAGTTTAAATAGAAGTCGTTAAACGTCCGTGAATCTAGGGTTAAGTGGCCGCCATTAGATTTCGGTATTCCGAAAATACGCAGTGTGCAAGTATGGCGTTGAAACAATACTTTATACCTGCACATTCATCTGTCATTTACCTGTGCATATTGAGCCAATTGAGTTTCTTTAAGTCATGAAAAACTTTGAAAGGTACATCCTCCAAGGCATTGTAGCTGAGATCCAGTGAACGTAAGCTATCCGCAATTCGCCTAATAATGATAAAAATATAAATTTTAGTATCTCTTTTTGTTTAAAAAAAATTATAGAGATAAATGTAATTTGTTTGGAAAAAGTACTGAGAACTTTTTGTAGATTTTAGTGAAATTTGGTTAAATTTTCTGGTCTTGTTATATTTTTGGTCACTGTTATGATAGAAACTTACGAAAAAGATTTGTCACCAATATTGGACAATCTGTTGCTCATCAACCCTAAAGCTTCGACCCCAACTGAGCTTGCAAGGGCGTCGTTGTCCATCGCTTGCAAGCCGCTACCAACCACGTCCAATTGTGCCACATAATTTACAGAGACATCTGTAATTATTAAATTAAGGTCTATTTAGTAAGCTATACAGGATTTATTGAAAGTTAATATTAAATTGATTAGATATAGTAAATACTTCTAAATGTTGGAGTGGGAATTTTGGAATTTAAGGAGTTGGAAATTTTAGAATTTTGGAATTTTGGAACTTTAGAATTTTGGATTTTCAGAATTTTTGAATTTTAGAATTTTGGAATTTTGGAATTTTGGAATTTTGGAATTTTGGAATTTTGGAATTTTGGAATTTTGGAATTTTGGAATTTAGAAATTTAGAAATTTTAGAATTTTTGAATTTAGAAATTAGGGATATGGAGATGTAGGAGTTCACAAATTTTATATTTCGAATTTTACAATTTAGGAAATTGGGAATTTGAGATTTAAAAATTTAGGTATTTGGGAGTTTTGAAAATTAAGAATTTGTGAATTTAGAACTTGAGAATTTAAAAATTTAGACTTATTAGAATTTGGGGATTTGTTAATTTGAGATTTTCGGAATTTGAAAATTTGGGAATTTATCAATTTTACAATTTAATGATTTGTAACTTTGATATTTTACGAATTCCAATTTATAAAGTCAGAAGTTGCCAATTATAAGAGTTCAGAAATTAAAAATTCGAAAAAAAATTCTTTTCCGTTAATATATATATTTTTTCATATAACAACGTACCTGGAAACCTAGCAAAAGGTATACCCATACAAGTAATATCCATTTTCGTGAAATCTTCGTCGTCTTGAACCCAACACATGCACATCGTGTTGAATGTACATGGCACACTGTAGCATTGTATCACAGTCAAGGTCGAAAAAACAAAGAAGATTTTGGTGCAAATGCATTCCAACTTGCGTGACAACATCTGTAATTAAAAAATATACATTATATTTTATTTTGTCCTTCAACAACTATGTACAATTTTAATATTATTTATTATGGTTAATTAAACAACTGACTATTAAAAAAATTTAACTATTTAAATATTAAACTATGAAACTATTAAATTTTTAAATTATTACATTATTAAAATATTAAACTATTAAAAACATTTGAATTTTATAGTAAACATATTTCACAACAAAATGTATAATTATAAATTTCTACTATAAATAGAAATAAGTAAATTACACAAAAAATATATTAACAAGCAGATTACATATAGACATCAAAATAATATATATAGAGACTAAGGTCTAATATAATTACATTTTATTAAATGCTGCAGATAAAAGTTTTATTTTTTAATAGATGAAAGTTTCATTATTAAATTTTATTTAATTTCTGCAACTATACAAATTTTACAACAGGTAAAAGATTTACAACAGATAAAAATTTCGCTAGATTTTATTGAATTTTATTAAATTGTATTAAATTTTATTACAAACGGATAAAAATCCACTATTAAACTTCACAGCTCTAAGTTCTAAATAAAATAAGAACACCATAACCAATTTACTAAAACAAAAATAAAAATTCAAACACAGCATTATTCAAATACATTGTTTATTTATTATTCTTTAAAAATACTATGAAACAAAAAATAATATATAACGAACTATTCATTTATTTTTATTTTATTGTCCATTTATTTACTGTAATTTATTAACTGCATTTAATAATATTAAATTACTGTTTACAGTATCACAACAAAAGACGAACCTTTTCGATTGTTAATTTACACAAAATCTTCGGCAGTTCCTTCGAACCACCGATTATCTGACAAACTTCATCGCATGATTGCCTTTTTTCAAACAAATCTTGTGTTCTGATTCAGTTTAATCTTCCGGTTTTTTATTCCCATTATTGAGAGGAACAACGAGCAACAACGAAACCTAAACTCGAGGTGAAAGACACTGAAAGAGCGCAGGCGTAGAACCGGAAAATAGTAAAGCGCATGCGCCAACGGCTCTATGGATCGAATCAGAGTCTAAGATAGTCGTTTACATTCGGAACAAAAATTGTATTCGATAAAACGTCATATTTTTGTATAATATATCATACATTTCTATCGATTCTGTTAAATATTGTTTATATGAAACTTCACTTTTGGTGAAATTTGTAAAAGAAAATGTTTTGTTACGCGCAAGGTCTCGTGAAGAGGATTTTAAAAAAACTTAATTTCGATCACCCGCGATATTAAACGTTACAATGAATTTCAGACGTGTTTTTGTTATGTCGGATCACATTACCAAGCTTCTCCGAACTGAGAACTGCTCTTCTGACGCGATAACTTTTTAGAAAATTTTTGACACAATAACAAAATTGATATTGTTGCGAGGGACAACCACAGTTTAACGTTTTAAAAAAAACTTTATTCTTCACACCCGCGATATTACAATATTATTGATCTTTGTATCACGTTTCTGTACGGTAACAATGACAACGCTTCGTATTCACCATAATAATTTGTTATCTATTTATAACTATTTGTTAACTCTTGTTTTATACTTCTTATCTCTGAACTGCGCTGCTTTTTTGGCTTATCTCGATTCTTCGATGGTACATTGTTTATGTCCAGTGGTTCTGTTTATGTCTGACGGATGGTGAGAATATACTTACAAAATATTGCAAATAGGAATTTTTTATCACAACCAGATAATTCTTATCTATCCTATCTTAACTCTACTCGTGTACATATTAATACTGTGCCCTACTTAACTATATATACTCATGAGAGTCTGCATACTAAAAATAAATCTTTTAAAAAATTTTCTTACCATAGTCGTAAATTATAAGGAATTTATAATTTTAAGGAATTTGTCGACGATTTTCAGAGCTATAATATTAGGTTTTAGTAAGAAATTTTGTTATATGATGGAGATAGCCCGCTGAACTTTAGATGCAGCATTTCTTTCCTGTGCTTTTGAGTGCAGGTGCAATCCCACAGCACATGGTCTATTTCGTCCATTGGACAACCACATTGACTTGCACATCTTTCTCAAAGAAACTTTAAGATTAAAATGATTGGATCTTGTTCTATTTATCTAAACTATTAAACACCTTGAAAGATTTTTATTATGGAACCAAGGATTGGAATTGTACTCGGAGTAGTAGTTGAAGTATAACGCCTCCTTCTTGACTGGCTTCACTCACCGGCTCGTTGTGTGCTGTTTCCACTCTATTTTCTGTTTTATGTACTACCGATTACCATTTCCAAGCGATCACGTCTGAAAAAAAGGTTTTTTTCGAATTTTAGACAATGGAACAGGTGGCGCCATGTCTCTGGCGAACAGTGTGAACTACGGGTTTTTAAGACTGTAGTTTCGTTAGTTTCCACAAACTGCCGCTAGATAGCGCAACGTGTGTCGTTTCCTGTTCAGTTCAATTAATATAGTTGAATTTATTAGATTAATTGATTATAATATGAGTCGAACTACACTGGGGTGCAAGAATAATTAACTTCGAATTGTTTTGACTTTCTTAAACTCTTATCAATTTTTAATCATTCCTAGGCTAATCATAATTAGCCTAAGGGTTTCTGTGGTGATCATCAAGCCGTCGGTTAAGAAGAGTGCTGATTTCAAAGCCATCAGTTAAGAAGAATTCTATTTGTCTTTGTGAACAAATGGGCTGTACTTCCGAAAACCTCCATGCTTCAAATTAGTTGAAATTTTGGGAATAGGTTTCTTTTTAATAAAAATGATGATTCCGAGAAGGATTATTGGCAACTCGAGAAAAAATTTTGTATCATTTGGGTGTCACTCCCTACTTTACCGACGCAATTAGTACCGGCAGGAATATTTGAGGCAAATTTGAAGGCGATTCTGATGCTATGAAATCTGCTATTTTCAATTCTTTTTAAAAGATATCAATGTGTCAAGAGTAGTACTATATGCATAATTAGGTAAGGTTAGGTTAGATGAGGTTAGGTTAACTATTGAGGTGGCCATTGTAGAAAGCGTAGATAACAGTAGATGCAAATACTACATCGATAAAATAGGAAGTGACTCCCAAATGATAAAAAATTTTTTCTCAAGTCGGCAAAAATCCTTCTCGGAATCATTATTTTTATTAAAAAGAAACCCATTCCTCAAATTTCAGCGGAGCATGGAGGTTTTCGGAAGTTTAGCCAACAAATGATTAATGTTTAATGCAATCGTCATTTAATCGTTTTCAGTTTTAAAATAACAAAATCATTTATTATTCATTCTGTAATCAAATCTTCATTCAAGAACATAAATCAGGAACATATATTTAAATTAAATTCAAAATCAATTCCAGTAAAATTAGTTATTTTTGCAAAACTATTAATTATTTGATTATTAAATATAGGAAGAGAATTCCTATAGTCCACAAAATGCAATATTTTTTATTTTTGTTTTTAATCATTTTAGCGGGTCATTGTGATATTATTTCAGTTCTAAGAAGATCATAGAATATTCTCATGGTCTCAGAAAAGTGGAAAAATTATTTTGACGGAAAAACGCATCTTTATTTTTTAATAGTACCAGCGTTCACCGTTAGATGGCGCCAGATGTACCTTTTTTATTCAATTCAGTATTGACCTTTTTTGATTTTGCAGAGAATAATATAATTAAATTACCAGTTTATTAACTTATCAAATTAATAAAACCTTCAATACCCAAATTACCAAATTTATAAAATAATTTATGAATTTATAAATTTTATAAAAAATTTCCAAATTATTAAATTTCTAAGTGACAAAGTTTAGAAATAAAAAAAAATATAAAACACGGTGTGGAGTGCGTATGTGTGCGAGTCTGATGATGAAATGAGAATATTCGCAGTGTCGATAACCCGTGGACAAATCGCCGAAATATGATATCATCAAAACATTGTAAATATTTACGAGAAATCTTGCCACTCACGCACCAACATTTCTACATATTCTGTTTCTTTCTAGCTGATTAGGTTTCTAAATTTGTAAATTTTCTTTATCTGTTCGCTGATTTCTAAATTTGTGAATTACTAAATTTGTAAATTTTCAAACTATTACATTTCTTTTCCAAAGTTTTACATTAACAAATTTCAAAATTTAACGATCAAAAAATATTTAAATTCTGTAATTTCTAAATTCTTCAATTATAAAATAAAATTGTAACAATCTGTAAAGTTTGAAAACTAAGATTTCTAAGTTTCTACTTTTTCAAAATTTTCAAATTTCCAAGTCACTGTACTTCCAAATTTTCAGATGATCTAATTACTCGAATAAAATTGAAATATACTACATTTAGTCAAATTAAGTAAACTTGAAACGTACTCAAACGTACTGCAATAATTAAAGTAAAATTAAAATACACTAAAATATACAATGTTAATACAAATAAAATTGAAATATATTGAAATATTCTGTAAAAATCCACATAAGAATTAAAGTATACTTAAATATACTGTAACAATTCGAAAAAAAAAAAATATATTCAAATATATCGTAACAATCTGTCAAGAATCAAAATATTCTCAAATACACCATAACAATTCATAAAAAATCAAAATATACATAAACGCATCATAACAATTCATCAAAAATCAAAATATTCTCAAATATACCATAACAATTCATTAGAAATCAAAATATACACAAATACACCATAACAATTCATAAAAAATCAAAATATACACAAACACACCATAACAATTCATCAAAAATTAAAATACACTCAAATCCGCCATAACAATTCATACAAAATCAAAATATACACAAACACACCATAACAATTCATTAAAAACCAGAATACACCTAAACACACCATAAAGATCCCCCAAAAAATATAAAACATGCTGAAACATTCTCCATTGACATAAAGAAAATAAAAACACACTGTATACACTCGTCAGCAAAGCACTCATAAAATATTAAAAATAAAACTGGTTTCTCGTTACGCACGCATTATCCTACATCGTTCCGAAATAAATAGCAAAAAAGGAACATTCAAAGCATTGCATACTGATTACCGCTTTTACTAGCAAGATAAAGCAGTATCGAGAAGTTACTTGTCTTTATATAGCACACACCGCTAACGAACTCTCACTAGTTTCTGCTCGTTCGAATCAAGTAGTCGCAGCTGACCGTCGCGAAAATGGCGTCCAAAAGCCACTCTTTCGATTCAAATTGCATGACTTTGACGAGATTCGTGCTTGCGGAGCAACGAAAATTTCCGACGGCCACGGGAGACCTTAGTCAATTGTTAAATAGTATCCAAACCGCGGTTAAGGCAGTTAGTTCTGCAGTGAGAAAGGCTGGAATTGCTAATATGTAAGTGTTACACTCGATATATGGCAATAATGGTTGTTGATATTAGGTATTATAAAAGGAAACATTTAAAATAGTTGTTTATGCGGTACAAAACTTTATTGCATCTCTAAAATTAAGTTGTTAATTACGTGTGAATGTCTGTAGAAAATTTTAATAAATAACTTAAAGAATTTTTAATAAATAATGTGGTGAAATTAAAAAAAAAAACATAGAGAAATTTTTAATAAATGATGCAGTGAAATTTTGATAAATAACTTAGAGAAAGTTTTAATAAACGATACAGGGAAAGTTTTATAAGCAGCCTAGAAAAATTTTAGTAAATGATGCAGTCAAATTTTAATAAATAATATAGAGAAATTTTTAATAAATGATATAGGGAAATTTTGATAAATAACCTAGAGAAATTTTTAATAAATGATATAGTGAAATTTTAATAAGTACACAAATTTTAATAGATAACGTACTAGACAAATATTAATAAATAATGTAATAGATTTTAGTAACTAACATAGAGAAATTTTAGTAACTACCATAGTAAAATTTGTATAAACAATATAGCAAAGTTTTGCCAAAAACTGTAATAAAATTTGTATAAATTATTATTTAACACATTGTCCAATAAATTTTAGATCTTTTCATGTCTTCTAATATTAAATAAGTGGTTCATGTAAATTTTCAAGCTCTAATTACGATTCTAACAACTTCCCTCCATCATTCTCAATTTTTTTAAAATTCAATTTTAAAAATTAGTCGGATTTCTAACTTCAAGAATTTTTTGTGTCTAAACAATAAAAATTATACAAATTCCCTTCGCATAAAATGATTCCACAGACTTCAACGAATAAAACGATGTATATTTTGTAATATTATAAACACTTTAGTACACCTGAACAATGTTTAAATTATGCGAGACACCCGTCACGCGACAATTTCTTCTGATATTTTTAGCTCATTATGGAAATTAAGAGTCTGCGGTAAAATCTAATTATATCGCGCGATAGTGCGGGTCTTCTCCCTCTATCGAAGAAAGTTACGGGACGGGTATTATCTTGAATCGAGAAAATAAAATAGTTCCGCAAGACACAGACTATTAACAGTGACCTTGAACGCCGCCATTTGTTAACATCGTGCTGCGATATACAGCGAGTGATCCTCGCTGGACGATCACCGGCAATATCTGGTGTTCCGAACTATTTTATTTCGCCGATTGAAAACGAAGTCTGCGTTATAATTTTCTTGCGTAACTTTCTCAAGAAGATCTGCTCTATCACGCGTCGTAATTACATTTTGCCTCGTAACCTTAATTCTTAAAGCAAACTAAAAAACATCCCAAAAAATTGGAACGACCGGTATCTCTCGCTAGAAACATTACTCAAACGTGCTTAAATATTCATAATACCAGAAAAATATATACCGTTACATTCATATGGATGTACATAAACATTCTCTGCAAATGCAGTTTAACATTCATACTTAAACCATAAAAAATTATTACCTTTGAAAATTCGATTCGTTTCGAAATTAACTCTCTCAAAAACCGAGTAACGGAGACACTTTGCACATTCGTAATTCATACACGAAAACTGACAACACACTTTAACTCGTTATTACAAGAGGAAATATTTATAGTTTAATTAGGAGATAATTTTAATTTGTTTCTGTAGGTACGGAATAGCCGGACAGTCGAACGTTCAAGGTGAAGAAGTAAAAAAATTGGACGTACTCAGCAACGAACTATTCATTAATATGTTAACATCCTCGTTCACAACCTATCTTCTCGTGAGCGAAGAGAACACTAACGTCATCGAAGTCGAAACCGAGAAACGTGGAAAATACATAGTGTGCTTCGATCCGTTGGACGGATCCTCCAACATCGATTGTTTGGTATCGATCGGTTCGATCTTCGGCATCTACAAGAAACCAGACCATGTGACAGGTTCCGTGGAATCGGTGGTTCTACAACCTGGCAAAAATTTAGTCGCAGCGGGTTATGCTCTTTACGGTTCCGCGACGATGATTGTACTCTCGATGGGTCAAAGTGTGAACGGTTTCACTTACGATCCAGCCATAGGGGAATTTATTTTGACCGACAAAGATATACGCATTCCATCCAGAGGAGAAATTTACAGGTATTATAAATAATTAGTATTGCAAAAATTTTATAGTTATAAAGTAGGTACCCGAAGTAGTAATTTAGTATTTTAACTTTAATCTATCATCAAATACGTTATAACGTCTAACGTATAATACTGTATAATAACATATAATAACGAATAATACGTCCCCACAATCTTCAGTGCTTTTATTATAATTAATGGTCAAATAAAAATAAGAAAAAGATTGATATTATTCATAATTGGTAATAAAACAATGCGTTTTAGTATTAATGAAGGCAACGAAAGTGCCTGGAACGAAGCTATCAAACAATATATACGTTCGAAGAAGTATCCAGTTAATGGGAAACCATACAGCGCGAGATACGTGGGCTCCATGGTCGCTGACGTGCACAGGACGATCAAATATGGAGGAATATTTCTTTATCCGGCGACCAAAAGTCATCCAACCGGCAAGGTGAATACCGTTATTATTTATAACGTTATTTCTGTGAATTCTTTGTGAAGTTGTATTGAGTTTTGTTCATCGTTGATGGCAACTGCTCGATGTGCTGTGCTATATCAGCGTAGTAGATATCGGTGTCTCCTGACCTCTCATTAAGAGTAAAAATACGCTCCCGCGATCATGTCAAGATTATGTCAACGAGGGTGTGTATACAACTTGTTGGGGAATCCCAAACATTTACTGTTTGATTAGCACGTGTTATATTACCACTTATTACATATTCACTAAATCACCATTACATAGTTATTCATTTTTGTTACACTAGTTACACACACTGGGATAGGTTATATTTAAAATTTGGTACAGGTTAAGAAAAAATTGTTGAAGGAAAACTTGAATAGTATGATAATTTTCATTTTTCTATGACTTCATAACACCTTTTACCCAGTATGTTGGGGTTGATAGGAATAGGAAAAAATATGCACTTCCATTTAAAAAAATGCATTTGCATTTTCTGGGTGTTATTTATGTAGAAGTTATAGAAAAATGGTAATTATACCATCTCATATCAAACTTCAGACTTCTACCTCATACCAAATTCAATACATAACATTTTGAATTAGAATAATATGAAACCATCTCAAAAATATTTGGTTCCAAAAGTATTCGAAGCCTTTAAAAGTCTTACCAGCCATATTGTTACAAGTTTATATTAATAATTATAAAAACCCAGAAATATATGATAATTTTTTTAATGTTTCTAGCTTCGACTTCTGTATGAATGTGTACCAATGGCATTCATATTGCAAAAAGCAGGTGGTTTGGCATCAAATGGAGAAATTGATATCTTAGATGTTGTGCCTGAGAAAATTCACCAGAGATCCCCAATATTTCTGGGTTCCAAAGAAGATGTAGAAGAAGTTCTACAATATATCAAGAAGTACAAATCGTCGTAAAGAATAAGTGAAGAGACTGAATGAAACAACAGACAAAATTTTATAGAATTTTTATTAACAGATATAATTTATTAATGTTATAAAAGTGTTCTGTAAATCAACACTATAAATTCAATATTTGTTATTGATATTTTTTCAATGTAATTTCACTTTTATCATTTGTAAAACCTTTTGTAAAGCCATATCTACATTATGTACAAGTATTTATATCAGATATTAAATGTATGTAAAAATTTAAATTGTGCTTTTATGTCCAAATTCATGAGTGTTGAACAAACTGATGTCAGATAGCAGAAACATTTTAATTGCAACCCAACTGGTAATATTATTCTGTTGAATGTTGGCTATAGATGCACTTCACAAGTTAAATTTCGTATTGAAATCAATATTATTTTATTTCCCGTTTTAAAACGAAGGAAATTTTCTACCTCCTAACCTCTTCGAGGATACTCGCACATTTTCTTAGTTTGTCTTTAAATCACCAAAGGACACATATGTGGATATCATAGTTGTTTCCGTATATTATAAATTCTTATAGACTTTATTTATATAATTATTACAGATATAAAATAAGTAAAATATAAATACAGCAAAAAAACTTCTTTTCCTAACCTTAAAAAAATCATCCATGAAGAAAGTTTTATTAGGTAGTATTTTTAAAAAATCTTACCAAACATTTTGATGATATTTTGTTATAGTTATCATTCACAGTTTCAAATAGTTAATACTAGTATCTCTAATTAGGTAAATGAACAAATTCGCGATAAAATAGCGGCAGTCAGTTAAAAGTGAAACAATGAAATTAATATTTGTATCCTTCGTTGTTGGTGGCGCCCCCAGGGACGAAAGGAACTATTGAAGAACTCGGGACAGAATACGTTGCTATTCCTTCATATCGTACCATCGGTCGATAACTACCACCATCGGCGATATAATTAACGATCTGTATTCTACCATCTGACAATAACACGCGGTAGTTTCCGGTTGCTTCATCGTTCTTTCGTGATTCGTGATGGCTAAAGTTTAATTCCGCTATTGCGTTTTCGACTTCGTACAAGAATTCGTAGTTTACCGGGTCTTAATACAAAAAACTTTTATTCAGATTAGGTTATCGAATATTTCGTGTTTTATACTGCGTACGTTTGTTTTTACTCAGTACTTGTATGTACAATTTGACATGGGTCATAAGATAAAGATTTACGAACTGTTTACCGCTTTTTGTTTAATGATTGTTTCGATATCTTATTTAATGTATGTTCGTCGAGTGTGGATAACGGAAAGTAAAAAGTTAACGGAAAAATACTTACGCTGATACATTCGTCTGGATGACCAACGTTGTTGGACGTGATACATTTCCGGTTGGTGGAAGGTACGTAGACCATTAAGGTTTGCTCAGAATTCCTACCATCACTGTCGTTAATACGAATACTTATGTCCCAGCGATCAATTTATTCCGTGAGGTTATATTTCCTCATAAACCTTCACGAAATTACTAAAAATACGTTACATCCGTGATGAATGAAAAATAAAAGTTTGTTACATAAATCCGTTTATTGTCATAGAAATTATAAAACACAACATTTCTATAAAGCGTCGTTTAAGACGCTTTAAATAAACGAGGAAAGAACTTTCTGGTGAAATAATACTGTTCTGTTTATTTCTGCCTCAGTATCTTTTATATATATATGTATATACGCAGTACAAGTTTTTGATTACCGAAATAATTGTGGCGATATCAAATACTGTCGATGAAAAGATCCCTCGAGTACTATACATACATATAAAAGTGTAAACTGGCCCGCAAACATGATCGTTCATCTAACAAATTCGTTCTAAATTCTTATAGCTAATAATCGCTTATACGTGTACGAGTATAGAAAACTCTTCGTGTTCCAGAACATGACGTGTACAGACAAATTTGGCTTCCTCGCGAAAATTTGGAAATTTTGATATTTGGAATCTTGAAAGTGTCTCATAGAAAGAGTGCAAACATAAATTCTGAAAGTGTAAATTTAGAAACTTGGAAATTTAAGAGCTGGACAAGATAACAATTTAGAAGTTAAAGATTTTGAATCTTAAAAATTAGCAAAAATATAAGGATTTGTAAATATAAAAATGTGCAATAGTTTTCCATTCTTGTTTCATCCATAAATCAACAAATCCTAAGTACCCCAAGTTAACCTAAAAATCCCTAATCTCTAAAAGTCCCTACGAATAAATGATCACTACATCTCTCTCTTTATTACCCTATTTTTCCCAAGAGAAGCCAGATTTGTTTCTGAGTGTCTCAAAACATGTTCATCAGCTTTTGTGCGTATTCGTGTAGAACCAAGTTGAATGATCGCTTATGCTAAATCGCGTGTAGTAACGTAGAGATAATTTAACACTAAACTTACCTATAATAAAACTGTTACATACAGCAGAAAAACGAACTACAAAACATAACTTCATTATCTAGATAAAAATTGACACAAGTTCCTTAAAAAGCACCTTAACAAATTTTTTAATTTAATATAAATTCGTGAGCTGATCGGTCGACCAGTGTGGTAGTTTAGTGTTAATTTATCGTGTAATTCGAAGACTCAAACATCTATAATACTGTTGCGTTTCTTCTCGACGTCGGTGGCGTCCAAATCGTTTCCAAGGCTACCAACCCTTCCCCTGAGACCACTTCCAGGGCCAATCTGACCCGTCGCTTTTAATTTTTCTTGCATTTGTGCCAGAATATCCTGCATTCTTCGTATCTATAAAGATAGAATTTTTAATAGGATATAAATTTGAGATATATCTAGTAATTTTATATAACTATTTTCTTACCTCCTCGTCCTTTTGCAGGAGAAGTCGGTCCGTGTCCGATATACTGTTTTCGAAGTGTGGACCCGAATCTCTCTTCAGTTTACTGCGAATGAAACGAAACAAAATTTTATTTATATTGATACACTGATGTGGTAGTTACACTCGTCGGATAAAGTTCAATTATTAAAATTATAGGGTAGATCAAAACGTGGAGGATTAACAAAGAAAGTTTCTAGATTTGAAAATATGCGATTTTGGAAATTGCTAAGATTTCAAATTAGAAACTTGTAATTTAAGAATTTAAAAATCTCTAAGTTGAAGAATTTGTGATTTTGAAGTATGTAAATGTGCAAATTTTTTCATTCTAGAATGTGTCATTTAAAAATTTGTAAATGTGAAAATTCGAAATTTAAGAGTTTGTGATTTAAAAATTTCTAAATTCAAGAACCTACAATTTTGAAATTTCTAAATTTCAGAAGACTTCATGATTATACAATTTGTAGATATAAAAATGACAAAATTTAAATATTTGTAAATACAAAATAGTTTAAGTTTAATAATTCTTGAATCTTTAAATTTCAAACTTTTAAATTTCTTAAATAAAAAATGTATAGATCTGAAAATTTCAAAACTTGATAAATTTGAGTGCTGTTATAAACTTCAAACCCGGAGCAAGTGCCCCCGTTTGGCCAATGCTAAAAACGATACTGGTCAAGTAAGAAGAAAAGTAAAACGCAATAGAAGAGTGGAGAAAAAAGAGGAAATATTGTACATAGAGTTATATACATCTAGAGAGAAATATACCTACTGAAATGCAATACTTATTTACATGCGTAAATACCTCCGTTCCCGAATCGCTTGCTGTGAAATTTGTGAAATGCATTGTGCCCGGAAATTCTCATAATGTACATCCTGCGTCACATCTTTTAGATCTTGCATGTGCGTGGATATCAGCATTGTCCTTAATTTCACGAAATCGCTGTGTTTCGGGTTCTCCACTGTACTCGATCGAAAGTCAAACATTAATCATGAATTCAATATACACGATCATATTCACATATATACAAGCATTGGTAATTATCTATTCAGCATAGAGGACTTCTGCCGACATAACCTTACTTTATCAATTATACTTGAAAGTATTTTTAACATCGGTGATGTTAGACCTGAGACAGATTTGCATGTAGTAATAACTAAGAAAGTAAATTCAAATTAATAGTGATACAACAATAAACTGGCTAGTAATTAAATAAGAACAGTAAGAACTGCTTTCTGATCATTTTATGAAGAGTATATTATTATTTGATGGTATTATAACAATATGAAAATGGTATACTTAAGTTCTGGTTACAACAACGTAATAGCAGCTGTAAACAATTGTAAATTGCTTCTCTGTAAACCTATAAAATAAAACAGTATGAAATAGTGTAAAATAGTATAAGCTAGTATAAACTGGTATAACTCACGATTGTCAGTATATATATTACCTTGAACCATTCATCTTTTACTTCCAACATTTTCTGTAACACCAATCAAAAAAGAAAATATGGCACAGTTGTTTGAATCACCCTGTACAGTACCAAAAATACTGTCACGTCTAACTCAAAAACTGAAGTCACCTAAAGGTTACATATGTCAATAAAAGTTGTTGAGAATATTGTCCTTGACAATATATCTGAAGGTCATCGCAACTGGAGAAGTCCTCTACTCTATATAGATAATTAACCAAACATTTTTAGTGTAAATTTTGAAACAATAAAATCTAGTTACCTTCTACAACTCCCCAAGGATATTGACGACCACGAACCTTTTTTCCCGCCACCTCAAGCACCGTCGAACTGCCAACCACAGCAAAAGGGATGCAAGCCTTAAGTTCTTTGTCTTGTTGCTTAAATTCTTCGTCCTCGTCGCTGTCGCAGTCCGGAAACTGATATATCTACATACAAAGTATCTTGTGTCCTTTCACTCACTCACCCTTACACGCAGCCTTTCTTCATTTCATTCAACTTGATAAAAAAGTCGAAAAACAATCGAAAGAAACGGCGGACGATACCTGAATTTCGTGCTCCTCGATGTCGGCCAGAATTCTCTCTTTCAACTTTTTCACCTCGTATGTGGTCAGCGTATCCGCCTTCGCGATTACGGGGACAACGTTCACTTTACGATGTAACCGTTTCAGCACCTCCAAGTCGATTTGTCTGAGTCTGTTGAAAAACGATGATTATGACAGAGGAAAGCTACGAAAATAAGTATAGGAGAGATCGGGGCAAGGTGATTATTCAAATTTTCAAATTACATTTCAAGATTTCTAACAATCCAAATTTCAAATTATTTTAATTTAACATTTTTCATTTTCAAGTTCTTATAATTATAAGATATTCATGTTATTAGAATCATAAGATATTCGAGTTATTAAAATTATAAGATATACAAGTTACTAAAATTTTAATAATTAAAATAAAAAATTAAAGTGTCAAATTCCCACTTATTCAAATTTACAAACTTGCCAAATACATTTACAAGTTCACAAATGTTTTTCAGTTTACGTTTAACGCAACTTATTCCGATCTCACAGTATACGAAAACAAATATATTGTACCCGTGTCCATAAGGCGGTATAAAGTACAGGCAACAGTGTACTCGGTTGTCCTGAATGTTCTTTCTGTTCAAACCACTTTCGTCCGTGAAATATTGCCGAAATTGTTCGTCGATGTATGCCGAGCATGCTTTCCAAGTATCCTCGCAATTCACAGCATCCCCAAATCCTAAATAGAGACCCTTTTAGTGACAGAAATCCGTTAAATTGCGCGAATTTTTTTCGATCTGATATGGGATTTGCATATTCTTACTATAACTCATGGGTTAGGTTGATACATCCCTGGACTATTTTCACAAAACTATTTTTAGTTTGATTCTTTTCTTATTTCCTCAAATTTAAAATTTTCTTGAGAAAAGTCGATAAAAAAGTTGATAAAGCTTGCGTAATTTTTATTTTTATTACTGTATACAATAAAAGAAAACTCATTGTCATGGAACAGGTAATAAAAAGATAAACAGTATAACAAAAAAAATAAGCTGTTGATTATTAATAAGAATATAACAGTTAATGGTTACTTTTATCTTAATTGAAATAAAAATGATGAAAGATAAAAATTGCATATGTATCAACTTGCCCCAGTATTACACAAAGTCAAAATTAAAATCGTACCAGGTGTGTCAACAATCGTCAAACGTAACCTAACTCCACGTTCTTCGATATCCATTGTTTTCTTCTCTATTGTTGTCGTTTTCTCGATGCGTTCTACAAAGAAACGATCACGAAGATGAGCCCGTTACATTATTGCTCTTGGGTTGTCCAAAAAGGTATTTCGTTTATGTTGTATAGGTACAGTTACATTAATATTCGGATATAGTACTATTCCTGTGTTTATTGTTTTAAGAGTTCACTCATTTTATAGAAAGACAAAAATACAACTTCTTTTTGCTATAATTTTTAATTGAACAAAACATTTTAAGCAAGATGTATTTTTACATTTTGGTACATTTTTGACAAGTTAGTAATAATTAGAAGTTGTTAGAACTGCAGGATATGTTTTGTATACAAACGCCTGGAATGTAATTCTACTTTGATATAAGGTTACATTATCACATCCTTCGAAATGCATTTCCAAGCGCAAACAATTAAAATTTAACATGCAACAAAAAGGAAAGAATTTTGATAAGAGATAACTTGTAATTTATTCTAGAGGGAACGGTAAAACTTATCGAGAAATAGAGCAGTTATTTGTTACGCAGAAAAGTACAGTAACAGCATTGTAGAAAGACATAAGATGCACGTGCGCATGCGCAGTGAGAATACATGCACTTCGCATTATTCAAGAAACCATTCTAATATCTTTTCCCAATAAATATTTTAACTGGAACAATTTTTTAAACTTCAGCAATTATAACAGTACTTGTATCAATTCTCTTGTATCATTTCGATACTTTTATCAATTTAAAACAATTATTTTAAGAAATATGGTGATTCCAATATGTAAATGTTTTTTATGATCGATAGTTCTTACATATTATAGAAACAGTCAATATGTTGCATGTGTAAGGTTTGTAATTGAATATGTTTTTAAAAAACGACAAAACCTTTTGGCCAACCCAATGGATTATACATTTACGTGTGTATGTGTGTATATAAAAGTACGTTGATATTACCAACCAGCTGCATCGGGAATTCGCCGATCTTTGTAAAGGTCACCGAGAAAAAGGCTGTTTATCAACGTGGACTTCCCAAGACCGGTCTCTCCTAACACCATCAAAGTGAATTCAAATCCTCTTTTAACCGATTTTCTGTGTACTTGCTCGGGCAATGTTGCAAATCCGATATAATCCCTGTCTTGATGAAATAAAACGAAACAATTAAATATTATAAATCTTTCATAATTTTAATTATGATTCTGTTACACCTTTTATTTTATTTTATTATTAAATACCACTCGATTTGTAAATTAATTATTTAACGAATGAATTATTCTTTTCATTTTATTATACAGGGTGTACCATAATATGACATTCGAGAAAATTTTATTGGCAAATTTAATTTATATTAATTCGTTCATTTTTTAAGGCTGAAATTACAGAAATGAGGTTATTATGCAACTGTGTTAACATAATGAGGTTAGATCTTTATAACGATTTTTTTATCTTCAGTTTTATAAAATATTTGTTTATGACAGAGGTGATTTTTTAAAATTAAACTAACATTGTACAATACTTAAAAGAATTCCTAAACCCCATTTAACATCCAATAATAATAAAACTAATTATTAAAATTCCACAATCGTTAAAAAAATTCCTGAAATCCAACAAAAATCAATTATTAAAATCCGACTATCGTCAGAATCGTTAAAAAAATTCCCAAACTCATAAAAAAATTCTCAAAATACACTAATCGTTAAAAAAATTCTGAAAACCGATCAATCATTAAAACCTCGCCAAACAATAGTTAAACACCCCAAAAAAGTACCTAATAAATTGAACGGTTATTTCATATTTTCCATCAATTTTTAAAAAGGAACCCACCCACTTTTCTATGCATCCTGTATAACCGATGTACTATTTAAAGGAATTTATTGACACAACAACGCGTTGTTACGGTACACCCCGTATATTTGCATTGTTTTTATCACTATTTTGGGCAGAAAGATGGGAGTCGGAATGAAACGCAAGCACACGTACCACCGGACATGTTAGCCACGCGCGACGACACTTTGACAGTGTCAAAATATCAAATGGACGATAGAATAACACTAGAAGCACTGCACACGAAACGTGAATGAGGGTAGATTGCTACTGTTTTGCCCCGAGAATTGCATTGCGCTGGCGCACTCGGCCGCCGATCAATAATACGCTCGCAACTTCAATTCCTAGTCCGTTTCCTGTTCGAGGTGCACGACATTTTAACCCCCTAAACGTTTCGATACGGCCCTGTAACCGGACTCCACGGGGGTACATTCTTTCACCATTAGCGCGTAAAAACGGCGTAACAATTACGTTTCATTATTATACTTGGGGTTTCAAAAAAGTGAAATATTTTGTTATGAATTTTGATTGGTAAAATTTGACATTGTGGAAAATTTCAAGGGCAATGTCTTGTTTCTTTTTTTGTAATCACAAATTATGTAATATAATGTAAGGTTTTTTTTACAATTTTTGTGTAGTATTGTAATATAGGGAGAGCAAAGTGAATACTTTTGAAAATGACTTACTAATTTCAAAATTTCAAATTTTCGTAAGTCAAAATTTGTAATTTCCAATTTCTCATATTTTAAAATTCCAAAATTTTCAAATTTCCAAATTTCAAATTTCCGAATTTCCAAATTTCCAAATTTCAAAATTTCCGAATTTCAAAATTTCAAAATTTCCGAATTTCCAAATTTCAAAATTTCCAAATTTCCAAATTTCAAATTTCTGAATTTCCAAATTTCTGATTTTCTAAATTTCCAAATTTCTAAATTTCCGAATTTCCAAATTTCCGAATTTCCAAATTTCCGAATTTCAAAATTTCAAAATTTCAAAATTTCCGAATTTCCAAATTTCCAAATTTCCAAATTTCTGATTTTCTACATTTCCGAATTTCCAAATTTCTAAATTTCCGAATTTCCAAATTTCCGAATTTCCGAATTTCCGAATTTCAAAATTTCTAAATTTCTAAATTTCCGAATTTCCAAATTTCCAAATTTCTGATTTTCTAAATTTCCAAATTTCTAAATTTCTAAATTTCCGAATTTCCAAATTTCTGAATTTCCAAATTTCTGATTTTCTAAATTTCCAAATTTCAAAATTTCAAAATTTCAAAATTTCTGAATTTTCGATTTTCTAAATTTCAAAAATTTCGAATTTCAAAATTTCTGAATTTTCGATTTTCGAAATTTCAAAAATTCAAAATTTCCTAATTTCAATATTTCTGTATTTCCAAATTTCAAAATCCATAAATCCCCAAATTCCGTACTCGTTAAATTCCCAGAAATACTAAAAAATTTTCAATTTAAATGTTATTAATAATTCCTTGCAAAGTGTGAATATTCACAAATAGAATAAATAAAATAATAATTACATACACATAATGAATGACGCAATTGTTGAAATTGAATAAATAAAATAAAATTTGTTCATATGTGAAAATTGAAATGTTTTTGAGAAAAATCAAGTTTGTATTATTTATTTATTACTTATGTACTCACCTGTCATTTTCTTCAACGAATTTTGGTGTGGACTATTTCTGTTCGCACCTTCAAGCATTTTCATGTTGCGATGAGGAAACCGGCACATTAACTGCACCTATCCCAAGAATCATGTTTCATATACTTCTCATTACTGTACACAGTCATATCAGCGGAATGATAAACATTATTATCGGTGACAAATCTAAATAAGTACCTTGTTTATACGCATTTATGTTTTCGAATCTTTTCAAAATATTATTATTTATATGTACACTACATTATTTGATAGTATAAATGGTTATTACATCTTCAAATTTGGAAATTCAAACATCGAGGAATTCAATAATATAAAGGTATAATATCAAGTTTACTGTTTTTCAAATTTCACATTTTTGAACTTTTAAATTTTCGAACATTGATTTTATGATTTTGAAAATTTAGAAATTTTAGACATTTTACTATTTTAAAATTTAGGAGCTGTGAAAATGTAGGTGTACTGAAACTTGGTAATTTGAAAATTTAGAAAGTTAGAAATTCGGTCATGTGGGATTTTAAAAATTTAGAATCTTAGAAGTTTAAGAATTCAAAAAGTTTAAGTTTGTAAACTTAGAAAACAGAAATTCATGAATTTATAATCTAATAATTTGAAGATTTAAAAATTAACAAATTTATTAATATAGAAGTATTGACAGTTTAAATGGAAGAGAATAGTCTAATTGAGGAATAGAGTACTCAATAGTGCCCGCAAGGTTACGCCACTTGTATGTTCATGCATAGCGCCTTTACGGGTGCAGTTACCAATCGCCGATCTAGATTAGTCCCTGACTAACACCTCGTACGGATAAGACTAGATACCGAAACCTTTTACAAAACAGTTTATGACATTGGCATTACTTCAAAGGTAAACATCAACATTAGCTACTATTTTTAACAAAATTCATTAATTTATTACAGTAGGATTTTGAAAATTTCATATTTTAAGGTCTTGCAGTTTTGGAATTTTGCAATTTTGAATTTTTGGTATTTTAGAAGTTTAGTACAATAGAATATTAGGACTTTCAAAATGTGCAATTTTAGAATTTTGGATTTTTTTAATTTTAGAGTTTTAGAATTTTTTAATCTTAATTTTTTAGAATTTTAGAATCTTATTGGGACTGTAGATTTTTAGGACTTTTAATTTTAATAATTTTTACATCTGAGAGTTTCAGAAGTTTGAAATTTTAAAACTCTTCCAGATGTCAAACAATGGAAGACTTCTTGTGGTGTCTCTCTTCCCTTGATGTATTGTTTACATATGCTCTATATGTTTACTCTATACATATACCCTTTGCATATGCCCCATACATGTGTCTTATATGTACATGTATATGTCCTACACATAATATACCCTATATGTTCTATGCATATGTTCCATATACATGTCCTATATTTATAGGTTAAATGTGTATGCCTTGTACAAGTGCTCCATGCGTTCTATACATATGCATTATACATGTGTTCTATACCCATGTCCTATGCATATGTTTCATACACATACAAATGTCCTATACATATTTATACATATGCCCCATGTCCTGTACACATGTTCCATACACGTGCCCCGTACATATGCCCTATACACGTTCCATACACGTGGCTCACAGATATGCCCATTTAGGTAAACGGTTAATTGGGCCCAGCAAAGGGCTAAGGACGAATTCGTGTAAATTAGTGGCGAAGAGTACCCTGAATGGAACGCAGTCGATCACGTAATTATCGAGGAGGTCGTCAGACTAGGACGTTCCCCGAGTTCCGGCGCCACGCCTCGAAGTCAACGTTCCCATGGATAAGGTGAGGAAGGAAGGGGCAAAACCTGATGGTCGAAGGTGGGCGAAGGTGAACGGGGATGCTCGTCGCGCGCAACTTTCCGAATTGACAGTCTCAACACGTGAACATCGCTCTTGTAGTACTTGGAACACGAGACGAACCCATCCGGCTTATGTACTACCTTGTATCCTGACCATATTCGCTTTGCATTCTTTCTTTGGCGGACCCTGTTATCGATGACCGACCGGTTGATCCAACTTCGAATCGCGTGCCATACAAATTACTCTTTACGTTTAACCGCTTATTTTATTCCTAATGCTCGATCGGTACATCCGTGCGCCCAGGAGGACTTGCACGTGGACACGTATCGACACACTTTGCAATTATAATTGAAACTTATGTGGAAGAAAATAACTTCTTTTTGGACAATTGGCAACTAGCTTGGAATATGTTATTCTGGTTGTAGCAGAACTATGGTTGCCAGTATGGTCGTTTTTGTAACTTAGCGTAAGGGTTGTTTTCTTTACATAATTTTGTATTATCCGTGGGAGAAGTATATCACCACATGTTAAATTGTAACTTCATCATTTACTTCTAGAAAGTCTTTCAATTTTTTCATATTGGAGGTCACATGAAGGTTATAACTATTTTAGTGGATTTTACCACGCATCACCTGTCAAGATATCATACATGATACCAAATTTAAAATAACAGTTTGACTCCAAACCCCAACAAATATTTTAAGATTATAGTGTAGTTTAATATCTATCTTGAGAATTAAGTATTTGTTTATTATAATATTTGTCCTAAAGAACAATTTATCCTTTTATGTATATGTTCATTTGAACCGATTTATCCTTTCACATGTGTCTTCTTGTGCACCACTTTATCCTTTCATATGTGATTCAAACAATTTATTCTTTTATGTCCCTATGTGAACCAAATTCTTTTATATGTGTACCTATGTGAACCAATTCATCCTCATATGTGTGTGTATGTGAACCAATTTATCCTCTGATATGTGTCCCTGTAAACAAATTTATCCTTTTATACGTGTGACTATATGAACCAAATAATTTTAACAGTTCATAATAAAATATATTTTAGAATAAAATTATAATAAAAGTAATTTTAACAATTTAATAAATTCATAAAAAATACCAAAGATGCCTTGTAACAAAACTAGTAATGCACCCTGTATAAATGTACAATATTTTGATATTTTTGAATAAAGTTGCAAAGGCAAAATACGTGGTACGTTGTATGTTAAATTTAGACGATGTACCCGGTACATAATTTCCAATTTGCAGCATCTATCGTGCTGATGTAACACTCGAAGACGCTTCACGAGAGCCTCTCTTAACTGCTTCTGCAATTATGTTGACGCAACAGCAAGAGACAGATTCGCTTTCTCTCATCCTTCTAGTGCTCATCGCATCCTTCAACAACCGTTAATGTAATATCCGTCATTAGATACCAGTTCACGTGGGTATGGTATCCATATCATTATCATACAAAAATGAAACTATGTAGATCCTTCTTACTCCTTTTCGTACTTTCATAGTGAGCCTCGACAAATTGCGGAAGTTTACGCAAGTATGACATTCCACGATTTTTTGCGTGGGAATTTTTCAAGTAATGTACATTACAAAGTTATACGTAAACGTACGTGTATAGTCTACAAATGTATATAAACTAAAAATTCATAGATAAAGTACAAATGCATACATAACATATAAATGTATATAAAAACTATAAAGATATATATAAACTATAAATATAGATATAAATTATAAACATATACACAAAATGTAAATATATATACAAAATATAAATGCTTATACCAATTATAAATGTATACAAACTGGAAATCTATGTCCAAATTATAAATAAATGTAGAAAGTATAAAGATACATATAAACTAGAAGTAAATATATAATCTATAAATGTAAATATGAACTAGAAATATACATAGAAACTATGAATGTGAATATAAACTATAAATGTATGTACAAACTATAAATACATATACAGACTATAAATATTCTATACAGTATAAATTACAATTGTATATTATAGATGTACGTATAAACTATAAACATATATAAACTAGAAATGTATATATAAATTGTAAATGTCTGCACAAACTATAAATGTAATTAGAAATAATTACATATAGAAACTATAATAAACTAGAAATAAAAATAAACATATAAATAGTTATACTATATGTACATAGCTTTCCCTTCAAAAAACTAAATATCACCTTCACTTCTCTAGAAATAATGCAAATATAAAACTGATATGAGTCATGTTGCCAGTAAAATATAGTACTTTTTCCTCTTCTATTCTTGCAAAATCCTTAGTGTATTGAAGAAAAAGTCTCCTTCATATCACAAATACCCTGTATAACCTATAAATAAATATACACATATGAACTATAAATATATACACTAGTAAAAATATGTAGAAACCTACAAATATATACAATCCTGAAATACATACATAATCTATGAAAAAAGACTGTATTCTTAACTGTAACAGTCTATAATATCAATACAAAATAATTAGATTAGGCTAGATATTCAAAAGATATAAAAATACTTTACAAGAACCACATGTTGCAAGAGACAAGTTATTTGTTTAATAGTAACATAAAGAAAAGAGGAACAGAGTGAAAGAGCCGGGGCAAATAAAGTTAGGTTACATAAGTTAACATAACCTGTGCCTGATGGCGACCTTTAGGGCCGAATTGCGAATCATGAGTTACGAGGAATCACGAAGATTCACGAAGGGGGAATCACGAGTAAAAAGAGAGTCGCGTTAACGATGCAATGGCACGACGTTTACCAACTTTCCTTGTTACTCCTCGACGAAAGGCGTGTACGCTTTCTGGAATACCAATGCTACGTAAAAGACTCAACATCGTACTCTGCATAGCATTATCTCGTTTCGACGTTCCACGCTCGTGCAACAGTTGCTCAATTCGGTGGAAGCCGTTCGAAAATTTCGTTGGTTTTGTACGAAAGAAAACTTTCTGTCGCGAAGGTGCTACCGCAACCGAGACGGTAACCAGTAACGCATATAGAGGGGGAGTATGTGGAAATTATGGGGCACCCTCACAAAACGAGACAAAAATACAATGGAAGTATTTTGCAAAGACTTTTTTCCTCATTAATACTTTTTTGTATTTTCTGTATCTTCTAAGTAGCTGTCTGTGAAGTCAAGAAAAAGGAACTAGATTTTTATAATCGCTTCAGGTGTGTTGTCAGGGATCTTATGGTGCAACAGGTGTACTTACACGGAACGGTAAGTTTTAGAAGAACCCAGATTTTATCAAAACTGTATTAAAACTATATGAAATTAAAATACCTATGTTTATAATTTCCTAGGAAATCAAATTTCTAGGTTCTCAAATTCCAATGTTCCAAACATTCTAAGTCCCTAAAGTTCTAAGTCTCTAAATTCCTATGTCCCTAAATCCCTATATTCTTCAAATTTCTATATCCCTAAATTCCTAAGTTCCCAAATTTCTAATTTCCAAAAACGCAGGTCCCAAAAATCATTCTCCAAATGCCTATATCCCGAAATCCCTAGATCTCCAAATCTAAATTCTCATATCCGTAAATCCCCAAATTCTAAAGTTCCAAAATCCCTATGTCCCCAAATTTTGAACCCGTCACCAAACGTTCAAATTTTGCAAAATCTTGAAAAATCATCTAGTGGGTGGTTGTCATACTTTCATATTTTCCCTAGGGAAGGCAGATTTGCTTCTGACTGTACATAGCAGTAGCTCGAGCGAACTGTGCAACCTCCTTCGGTTTATATAATAAAAGAACCAGCCTCGAGTTCGCAGTCATGTCGCGAATTACCGGCACGCGAATTCTATCGTTACGCAACTACTGTATACGGCATTATTCTGGGTTAAATAATATTATGTCACGAGGAAAGCGTGGCTCGTGCAATCGAAGCGGCTCGTATACTCGCATGTACGCGTAAAACACTCGTGCCAATCAGATTAAGCGAATTTCCCCTATTCCGGTTGCTCTATGCTCTGTCGGTTGTATCATCGTTACTGTGTTAGATTGATTCTGCGGATTTTGGCTTTTTAATTTTGATTGTTTATTAAGGGAACTGGAAATAAGTCTAGGGGAAAGTTAGGGGGAGATTATGTATCTAGGGACATTTACTTACTGATAATACGTATAGCATGGATAGTAGACATTTTGTTTGATGTTTGATGTAGTATAATTATAATGAATTTTGTGAATTGGACTTAAGTAGAGAAAAAAGTTTTTAAGTTTTTAAGTTTGTTTAATTTGTAGTATAATTATAATGAATTTTGTGAATTGAACTTAAGTAGAGAAAAAAGTTTTTAAGTTTTTAATTTAATCCATAAATTTCTAAGGTTTCAAATTCTCAAATTCCCAAATTTCTAATCGTTCAATTCCCTGGATTCTCTAATTTCCAAATTTCTAACATTCTTAATTCCACTATTTCAAAATTCCTATATCTCTAAATATAAATATCTGCCAATTTGCACATTTATAAATTTAAGTACTTGCAAATTTCAAAATTTTAAAATTTATAAATTTAAACTCTTGCAAATTTGAAAACTTACCAACTAAGTTATGGTACTATAATTTTGATAGAAGTCCAGTATGTCATATTACTATAATAGTCTGCCACCAAATTTCTAACATACCTAAGAATCAACCTACCTAACCTTAACTTAGTTTAACCTAACCTAATCGACGACAGTCCTAACCTAATTGACTATATCTAGCCTACTATAAAACTAACCTAACTTACTATAACACCTAGTCTACTATCAACCTAACGTAACTTACTATAATATAGCCTACTAACCTGACTATTAACCTAACCTATTATATTACTATAACAGTGTCCCTATCATGACATTCATTAATTTAACTTTAACCTAACTTAATCTAACCTAACCTAACAGCCCACCTACAAGTATCTGAATTGCTGTTAATTTAATGCTTCCACATACTCTACAGTAATCCTAAGTCCATCATTAATCAAAACCTCACAAAACACTGCCGCATTTCCTTTCATTCAGCATGTCAACTATTTCACTCGCAACGAAATACCCCGAGCAAATTCGAAAGGTTAAATAACGAAAAAAGGGTTCATTAAAAATTGAAAGAGCGTATTCAGTCAGTTTGGGCAGCGCACGACTCATTTATCCCAATAAACCGGACGTGTGTAAAAGATTCGATTAGCCTTTGCAGTTACATGTCCGTTATGTAAGTTCGTCTCGCTTAACATTCGCCGGGTGATCGGATCCGACGTAAAATTTAAAAAACCGACGAGGATATCGGGCCGCAAACTCGTTGGTAATCTTTGGCAGAGTCCTACGTACGGTCGATTGCTAATCGCGCCTGCTGAGAAATTCATGCGGATTTACCTCGATCACGTAGGGGCGATTTCAAAAACGGGACACGTTGTCGCGAGCATACTCACGCCCATGTGCGCACCTACGTGATCGGGTTTTCTTTTCCGCGGCCTCGTGTACGCGGAAGAATTATTCCCCAAAGGGCCCACCGCTTCGCGTTATCCCGGAAAAGGTGTGCGTACGTACGGCCGTTACAGGAATTTCTTCACAACCGAACACGGATCCGATATGAAATAATTTCGAGATAAACATCGTCACGTTCTGTACACCGGTGAGTCACTGACGACATTGTTTTTCGGGGGTCGATCGTTTTTCGGGACATCTGCTGGCGAAACTGGGAAGCTACAGCGATGCTTGTCTTTCCCGCGAGAAATGACGAGAACAGCAACGTTTTTCGAACAAATATTTTCTCGAGCTCTTCTCTGCGAAAATTATGCAGCTTTTGTTATTTGGTTCTAAAAGTGTTGTGAAAATATATTTTCGTTTTTGATAAGATCTTGAGAGAAATGCAAAAGTGGGGTCGGTATGGAGACGTATGATTGTAGGAAGAATATTTTGAGAAGGAAAGTAGGGGAAAATGTTGCTTCGTTGATTGAAAATTTGTCGTCGCCAAAAATTGTTGTCCTTGTCTCTCTTTTGGGGGGTGACATAGGAGAGAGGAGGATCGACAGAGTTTTTCTTATTTCGCCGTGTGAGGCCCCCTCAGTCGATTCAGAGTTGGTCCGGGTCTATTATAAACTGGGGTACTCTAGTGTACTCTGGACCTAGTATACTCTATTGCATTCTAGTATATTCCAGGTGTAGTATACTCCATTACATTCTAGTATATTCTAGGTCTAGTACACTCTATTACATTGTAGTATATTCAAGACTAGTATACTTTATTATATTCTAGTATATTCTAGGTCTACTACACTCTATTACATTGTAGTATATTCAAGGCTAGTATACTTTATTATATTCTAGTATATTCTAGGCCCAGTGTACTCAAGTATATTGTAGTACATTCTAGGCTTATTATATTCAAGTATACTATAGTATATTTTAGTGTATTCTAAGTTTACAATATTCAAGTCTATTTCAGCATATTCTAGGTCTAGTATATTCAAGTATATTTGAATATATTTTAGTATATTCTAAGTCTAATATACTCAAGTATATTATAATATATTTTAATATCTTTTAGGTCTAGTGAATTCAAGTATATTGTAGTATATTCCAAGTCTAATATATTCAGTTATATTCTAGTGTGTTCTACTACATTCTAGCTCTAGTATATTTTAATATATTCTTTGTATAATTGAAGAGGTAGGTAGAGAAGCCCATATTGCAACTTATTCTTAAAATTTTATTAAAAATGAAATGTTGCATCTTGCTTTCTCTTGTTTTATCACATGATAATGCGATTGAACAAAGGTACTGTATCAGTAATAATAAAAGTAGTAGTAGTATAAAGTACTGTAACGTTAAAAATAATGGTAAACATTGTGATAGTAGCAGCAATAGTAAGTATTGTAATAATAATATCAATATGGAGTCAGGATTTTAATAGTAATGGTAAGCAAATATTGCAATAGTAGCAGTAGTAGTCAATATTGTAACAGTAGTAATAACAAATACTGTAATAAAAGTAGTGTAATAATAAACATTATAATAGTTTTATTAATAGTCAATTAAGTAATAGTAATATTGTAAGAATAATAGTAACAGTAATACTATTGCAATAAGCCCACAATATCAAGCCCACTAAAAATGAATTAATCTTTTAATTTCACTACCAGTATATCAGTAACATCCCTTTTAAAAATACCTCAGTATAATTCAATAAAATCCGTCCCATTTCCCTTTATAACGACTTACTATAAACTCGAACAAACTCATATAGCACAAGTATCTAGCACTAACCTAACCAAATTCGTCAAATGACAGTTTCACACGTTCCTCATTTCAAATTACAAAATTTCTTCAGACACTTTCCTTGAAATCTCTGTTGACTTGCATGGAGATAAAGAATTAACGTGTATATTGAATTACGTTTTACCTTTTATTTGTTTCTTTTTCATTTCGAGGAATGTGTGCAGTACACCGGTACGTTTAGTGTTAACATGGCTGCGACATAACACAAGGGAAATAGTGCGTTATAAGAGTTATAAGGGCGTTATGAGAGTGTTATAAGAGGTTTCTATAAACAAGGATTTGGCAAAATTCATGAAAAGAAAAAGAAACCGGTTCCACGTTTTCAATCGTAGTTACGTCAGGTGTTACCCAATGAGAGAGAAGCTCTCGATTGCACCCACTGCAGAAGCAAGCGTGTTGTACCAACCTTGCTTTATCTTGTCCTCTCTTTCGCTAGGATATTACGTCTTATGATTACAGCTGGATATAAACATTGGCGTAAGTAGGATTATTGTTTGTTGGAGGAACCTTAATTTTATTAGTGGTGTTACGAGATAATTTTGTACACATTTGGACAAGTAGCATTTCAAATCTAGGGAATTTGGAGATTTTTATATATACGAAATTTGGGGATTTTGGTATTTGGTAGTTAGAGAATATTGGGGATTTTGGTATTTGGTAATTTGAGAATTTCAGGATTTAGAGATTTAGGGATTTTGGTATTTGGTATTTGGTATTTTGGGAACATTGAGGATATTTATGTTTGGTATTTGGCGAATTTCAGGATTTAGGGATTTTGGTATTATGTACTTAGGGAATACTAGGGATATTGGTGTTTGATATTTGAAAAATTTTAGGATTTAGGGACTTCGGTATAATGCAGTTAGGGAATTTGGGGATTTTGGTATTATGTAGTTGAAGAATTTTAGGATTTAGGGATTTTGGTGTAAGATAATTGGAGAATTGGGGGGATTTTGGTATTTGGGAATTAGAGAATTTCAGGATTTCGGGACTTTGGTATTTGCAAGTTCAGAGACTTGGGAATTTTGGTATTTGGAAACTAGGGGATTTAGGAATTTGAGAATTTTGGTATTTGGTACTTGGAGAGTTTGGGAATCTTTATATATAAAAGTTGGTGAACTTGGATTAAATCATTCGGAAACTAGGGAATTTGGGGATTTCAGTTTCTGGAAACTTGGAATTTGAACTTTGGAATTTGAGAACAAGGAAATACGAAAATTCGGAAATTCGAGAATCAGAAATACAAAACTAAAAAAATTTAGAAATGTAAGAATGTCGCGGTTTAAAAATTACAGCCATGAACATTTTGAAAATTTTTAAATTTAGACATTTAGAACTTCGAAAGTTAAAAAATTTGAAAACGTAAATTTAAAAATTTATATAACTGTGTATTGAAAAGTTGGGATTTGAATATTTTAAAATCTAAGAAATCAAAAACTTAAATATATAAAAATATAGAAAAGCGCAAATTTATAATTGTTAAAATTCATAAAATTCGAGATTCAAACATTCGAACAATCGGAAAGTTAATTATATCCAAATTCAAAGAACGCCAAATCAGCGAATATACAAGTACAAAAATTTAGAAATTAAAATACTTGAAAATCCTCAAGTTTACTTTCACCTTCCTCTGCTTAAATTCAAATTAAAAAATTCTCCACCTCTACTAATTCTCATTCTGCATCACCATAAATCCTAACTTACGCTTTAAAAAATTTGAAATTGATTTTGCTATCCTCTGCGACGTTTCTCTAAAATCACGCCAGATGGCGGCACCAGTCCACCTCGTATTACAATATGTATTTTCAAACTTTTCGTCACTTCGCGAACAGCTTCTGAACCGAACGAATTCGAAAGAAGTAAATCGTTGAGCTTAGCTTTCAAAGGAATGTATTTACGTATGTATTCGTGTCGTCGGATCCGAACACGGATGCGTGTAAGCAACGAAGCAAAGGAGCGATCCTCAACTTCGAATTGCTTGCGCAATGATTCGAACTCGTAGCTCGGTAAGAGCGGATGAACTTTTCCGTATTGGGAATGCTTATGAAATAATCTAGCAGGAGGATCGGCTGCTTAAAGGTTCGTTCGTGTCTTTCACCGACTTCTAACACGCGAGGAAACAAGAGAAAGGATGCTACTAAATCGTGTCTTCCTTTTTTTTTGAACGTGCTTTCTTTTATTAGCGGATAGCTCGCAAGGTACGTCCATTTTCATTTTCATCGGTCTCTTATTAACACAATGACAGCCAGGCTGAAACAGTTGAAAATTGCATTACGGAGTATTTTTATTTTCAACAAATCTTACCAAATATCTTCACAGTAGCTTAGATTTATTTTCTATAGTGGTACGAGTATTTTCTGTTATGTAAGTGAACAAATTTTTAATAATATAAATATTAGATCTTTATAGATATTTAAGTGACATTATATGAGTGACGTGGAAGTCAGTGTTGATATTTGGACACTGTAATATTCAATTACTGCTCTGTATATTTGTACGTAATTCAATTAATATATTTTTTGTCTTTTATTTTAATAAAACGTTTCCTCTTGACGATACGGTGCAGTTTATTTAAACTAGTTAATTTGTGGTACAACGAACGACGTATTGGGAAGTGCGCATAAAGTTATTATGAATATTGGATTTTTCTAGGGGAAAATGTATGAGGAATCTTATTGGAAATTTATGGGAATTGTTGAACTATTAAATAAGATATAATTGTGGTATAGGTTAATGTTGAATTTTAGTAGAACTACATGTCAGGTATTTCTGACGTGAAAAATTTGCGTTTTACATTTAAAAATTTTTAAACGATCTTTCAATTTTATATGTAAATTTTTTATTTTCATAGTTACGAGCTTTCAGATGTTTCAATTATGTAATTTGAGAACTTATCGACTTTTTGATTTTTCAATTTTACAGCATAGTATAATGTTTCTTCAATTCTGTAGCTTTTCAGATCTTCAATTCCACAAATCTTCAGTTCTGCAATTCTTCAATTCTTCCATAATGCAATTTTTCAACTTTAATTCTTCAATTTTTCAGTTCTTCGATTTTTCAATTCTCAGTATTCAATTTTTCAATTTTTCAATTTTTCAATTCTTCAATTCTTCAATTCTCGAATTTTTCAATTTTTCAATTCTTCAATTCTCGAATTTTTCAAATTTTCAATTCAACTTTTAAATGTTGAAATTTTCAATTCTTCAATTCTTTCGTTTTTTAATTTCAAATTTCAATTTTTCAATTGTTCAGTTGTTTAAATTTTCAATTCTTCAATTCTCTAACTATTCAGTTTTCATATTTTCTAATTCTTATACTTACAATTTCCGATTTATTCTTTTCAATGTATAACATTTAAAAACACACATGCGGACAATTGGAATGTTTGGTACTTGCAAATATGAAGATTTGAGAATTCGGGAATTTGAAAATATGTACACTTCGCATTTAAAAATTTACGTTTAACAATTTCGAAATTTAGATGTTTAAAAATTAAAAAATTCCCCTTATGAAAATTGAACAGTTTACTTGCAGTGATTTAGAAATTTGTGAATTTCTAACTTTGCTTGTCTACTGAGAATTTTAACTAGCTAATATTTGTCACATTCCAAATTTAAAAATCCATAGCTGAGAAATTATAAATAAAAAATGTCGACATTGACAAATTCAGAAATTTCGCTTTTAAAAACCTGAAAATTTAAGAATTTAGAAATTCCATTTTAAAAACTTGAAAGTTTAATAACTCCAGAAACAAAAATGAACACATTCATAAATAAAATATAACTCTACTTCGAAAATGTTCACCTACATCGTTACAGAAGCGTAAAATGTAACTGTTGATATCGTAAAATCACCCCATTTGTGTGTCGTATAGTTTTTCGTATCGAATCGTGTCGGAACGCGCCTCGGGCGTTTTTTGTCGCGCGACGGTTACGACGTTATGTTTTCGTACCGGGCAGTTCCGTCTCATAATCGAACGAGCGAGGACGTGTTCCAGCACGCAACAATAAATATACATTCGATATTCGTCCTTTTGGTCATTTCCCATTCCCTTCAACAGTAACGCGAACCGGTAACGAGTAAAGAGCTAGCGAAGTTGCGCAAAACCGTGGTCGAAGCAGATGAGAGGAAGACAGTAGGGACAGCTATCTTCTACGAAGAGGATTCGTAGAAGAAATTCTGTGGCGTAATGTCGACCTCCGTTCTCTACTCCCTCCCGATCGAGATCGTTTCCCCTTTATACCGTTGACGGAGAAGCCTCGATTATGTGCCACGGCGAGGAAACGAGAAGAAGAAAGGAGAAGAGACTGGGACAGGATGGGAGAGGGTGAAGGGAAAGAGTTAGCCGAGAGTTCATCGCTTATTATGTAAGCAACGTAAGTAACGTAAGCGACCTAAGCGAGAGTCAAAGGTGCGGTAGAAGCGCAAACTTTGCGAATCGTTTATCGGCCTGACATTTTCTTCGTAAATACTAACGGGATGACACCACTGGTAATTTCTGCTTTTTTTTTGTACCTTCGCTTCTTTCGAGACTGCTGTGTACCGGTAACGAGCAGGTACCGGCGAACAGTCCACGGGCAATTCGGCACGCAGAGGGCAGTTATCTTAGCACATTGACTTAAGTAATTGTAAATTGTGTTAGGTTGTATTTTTATACGGATTTTCATAGCAAATCTGACCAGATATTTTCCCGATATATTATATTTATTTTTCGTTGTTCCAAGGAATTAATGCGACTATTTTCAGTTAGGAAAGTAAAATTTTTGGTAATGTAGATTTAGATCTGTATAGATTTATGTGTCACACGTATATGGGTGACATGACAAATTGCTGGTGTTGCATATGCAAACGTTGAATTTGATTTTGATTGGATACTTGGTTGATTATTTTGGAATTTAGAGATCAATTTTGTAGTTGGCTACCAACAACATTGTAGATTGGCGGGAGATTTGAAATATCGAATTTTTATGGTGTGCTGTCTGGAGATTTGGGAAGTACGAGATTTTTGTGGTTGGTGATTTTAAAATTTAGGAATATCGAGATTTTTTAGTTAGTTGATAATTCAGAAATTTAAAAATACAAAATTTGGAAATTTGTAAAATATTACATTTTAGTATTTGACAATTTTGAAACTTAGAGTAACAGCATTTTATATTTAATTATTTAATAATTTAGAAATATTAAAATTTCATATTTTATAATTTAGCAATTCAATCATTTTGAATTTTGTATTTGGAAATTGAGAAATATTGTAACTTCAAATTTGGAAATTTAGTAAATTTCAAATTTTCAAATTTAGTAACTTAGAAATTTGATTATATACAACATAGATATTTAGAAATTTTTAAATATGAAATTTTCAAATGTGGAAATTAAAAAATTTCTTAACTTTGTAACACCTAAATCTGAAAATTAAAAATTTAAAGATTTTAAATTAATAAAATCTTTTCATAAAAATAAAGTAGCATCAAATTCACAATAGTACAAATTTAAAAAGTAGTAAATTTCCAACTTTGCAAACTCTAATATTTTTAAAAATAAAAATCTGTATATCCAGTACTCTGTGACCTTACACAATTACAATGTAAAAATCATAAAAATCAAAAACCATCAAATTCACAAAAATGAAAATTTAAAAAGTTCCAAACTTCCAACTTTGCAGACCTTAAAATTTCCTAAAATAAAAATCTATATATGTGAAAAGTCGTGACCTTGTGTACAATTTTAAAAACATCAACTTCATAGAAGTACAAATTAAAAAGATAGTAAGTTCCAATACTCCGAATTAAAAAGCTACAAATTTAGAGATTGCGACATATCATCCTTATCGGGTGCCCGCAGGTGCACGCCACTTGCCCACCCTAACACTTCGCCCTCCAGCGCAGGACAGTTGCCCATCACCGTACCATGCTCGTTGTGTTTTCTTTTTTTCTCCCCGTGGAGACTACGCCTTCTTTCCTGACTCCTTCGAGAAATAGGAGAAGAGAGGAAAAAAAGGCTGCATATCCCCGGGAGTGGAAGGATCGTTTTTCGTTTCTGTTCGACAAAGTCTTCTGTTCGCGACACCACGCTTCTTCCCTTTCGTGAGAAACTTTTCGTCCACGGGCAAAAGGGGGATGAAGATCGCGCGCGCGTAACCGGTATATTGACGTAGGTGACCCATTCCGGCACGTTTCATTCTCGTGTCTCCCTTCTCCATTTTTTCCCTCCTTTCTTTGGGATCGTTCCTCCTTTTCCTGCGCCTCCCCGTCTGGCCACGCATCGCCGACAGGTAGCTAGGCATAATAACACAATTTCACGTGCCTTTTTCCCCACTAAATTTCTTCGAGGAAAAAAAATCACTTCTAAGAAAGGTTAGGAAAATAGAGATTCTTGCGAAATCAAAATACATTTTGTTATTACAAGCTTTATTCTATTAGGTGGAAAAGTTTTTCTAATTTAATTATTTATTATTTTTATCATTTATCATTCTTATTATTTAGAGTATAATATTAAAATTGTTTTTAAAAAATAAATCACAGATCAATGTATAGTTAATTTTCGTGCACGAGTTCAAATCCATCAATTTCTCTTTATATTATTATATAAATATAATTTACCAATTTTCTTTATATTATAAATTATTGAATTTTTACATATTAGAGTTATCTCGTTTTCAGTTTTGTTACTTTGTTTATTTCTTATGGAACTTGAATTTCTTTTATTACAAATATTAACTATCAGATAATCACAATGCACTATACATAATTTATAAATTGTCGTTGTTAGTTAATAAATAGATGGGTTTTTGTCACATTCTACTTAATGATGAAGTTATATATCTACTTAATGATGAAGTTCCAAATGCGCATGTACATTCACCGATCTGCGCATGCGTCCACGAGGCTGTGCACGCGTCTGTAGATTTGTACATGTATCTACAGGTCTGCGCATGCGTCTACAGATTCGCACGCGTATCTGTGGGTCTGCGCATGCGTCTACAGAGTTGCACATGTACGTCAGGTCTGCGCATGCGTCAACAGAGTTGCACGTGTATCTACAGGTCTGCGCATGCGCATTGCGATCTCCGAGAAACGAATGACAACCAAACAAAGACGAAAGTGTATTTCATCGAAAAGGTTACTGAGTGCTACATTTATAAACAATTTTTTTATCAAAAATCGAGTGCAGTGTACCAAACTCAAATCTGAAACACATATTGACTGCTCGGATCAAGGAAATATCAATCAATTTATCTGTAATGTATACAAATAAAGATTTAGAATGTAATCTATTTAAACGTTTAAATGTATCTTCGTTAAACACTTAAGAATTTCTTAATCAACTTGATACTATGCTACAATTTTTCATTCATTTAAAAATGCAGCTCGGTTATTTTTCTTATCAATTATCATTATCAAATTTTAAATAAACAATCTCCTTTTTATTAAGTTCCGTTTAAACTGCAAATCATTCGTAGTCAATTTGATTTTCGTCGAAGTTAGCCGAAGTTACAGTGAAAAAAACGTGGTTCCCCGATTCTTTTCCTGCGTTGTTCCGCTCTGTCATACATCGCCGGCAGGTAAGCCCGTCTTTTGCGGTCCTGATTTCCTCAACTTGGCAAGAGTGGTCGAATACCTACGAAAAGGACCCCTCGACTAGTCATTGTTCAAACGAAAGCCGTCATTGTGCGATCGAATCAAAGGGAATTCGAGTACGTTTTCCTTGCATCCCGTTATATGACCGAGCGAGCCTCGGGAAGAAGAGTCGGTCAATACGATTTGTACGCGCGGGAAAGAGAGGAGAGCAGAGAACAAGAGGGGCAAAAAGGCAAGGAAGGACCTCGGTAAGAATCTCTGTGGGTCGTGGGAGGAGTTGTGGGAAAATTGCCGGTAGCTTCGGAACATATTTTCGAAGGCGTTCGGATCGCCTTACCGTTTGACACGTAACACTGTCTTGGTCAAGAACCTCTTCCTTCCTTCTCCTGTTCCTTACAGTTACTCTTATATTTGGTATCCTTGATTTACTTCTTTTCACATTTTTATATCTGCGAGTTCGATATTTTTGTGTTTGTAAATTTGTTGGTTCGCTAATTGTTAGGTATTTAAATTTTGTAGGTGAAAATTTTGAAGTTTGTAAATTTATACATTGGTGAATTTGATAGTTTTATATTGCAAAGTTTCTAGAATTCCAAGTTTCTAAATTTATAAATTACCAGATATTTCATTTTTAGAAGTTCGAAATTTGGAAAGTTGTGAATTTGAAAATTTGCAATTTCTGTATTTCGTAATTTCCTAATTTTTTAACTTTCTAATTTGTTGACTTGCTAATTTCCTGATTTCTTCACTGTCAAATTTTTTAACTTCCTAATTTCCTGTTTTCTTGGTTTCATCATTTCTTCATATCCTAATTTTTTAATTTCTTAATTTCCCAATCTTATGATTTCCTAATTTTTCTATTCTATAATTCCCTGATTCCTTAATTCACTTATTTCCTGATACCCTTATTCACTTATTCCCTAATCCTTACTTTCCTAGGTTCCTGACTTCTTAATTTCCTAATTTCCTATATTCTCAGCTGCCTTATTTTCCGATTTTTCAGTTTCCTAATTTTCAAATACCCTAATTGCTTAACTTCCTAATCCCCTTAATGTCCTATCCCCTAATTTCCTATCCCTTAATTTCCTAATCCCCTTAATGCCATATCCCCTAATTTCCTACCCCTTAATGTCCTATTCCTTAATTTCCTATCCCTTAATTTCCTAATCCCCTTAATGTCATATCCCCTAATTTCCTATCGCCTAATTTCCTAATCCCCTAATTTCTTATCCCTTAATGTCCTATTCCCTAATTTCCTATCCCTTAATTTCCTATTTCCTAATTTCCTAATCCCCCAATTTCTTATCCCTTAATGACATATCCCTTAATTTCCTAATCCCCTTAATGTCATATCCCCTAATTTCCTATCTCTTAATGTCATATCTCCTAATTTCCTAATCGCCTAATTTCTTATCCCTTAATGTCCTATCCCCTAATTTCCAATTTCCACAAAATTTCTAAATTTCTACAAAATTTCCTAATTTCAGATTTCTACAAAACTTCTAAATTTCCAAATTTCTGTATTATTAGACTCTAAATTACTTCCATTCCAGCCACGTCAATTCTAAAATAAAATTCCTAAATCTTTAAACACCCGTCACCGAGAGGAGATCCCAAATCGAAAGACGCTGAAATAAATTCATCTCGGAAACTCGATATAAATTTAGAAAGAAATAGTTTCCAAGTTCGTACATTCGAAGTTTCGAAATGCCGCAGCATCGAAATTCTCAGATTTACAACGTAGTGTTCGAAATAGGTTCAGCATGTCTCGCTACTTAATTTCCATATGAAGCCGCATGCTAATGTCTTCATTCACATAAACAGGATACACGTCTCGGTTTCTTCATAAAAAGAGGAATTTTCTGATTCTGTAATGAACAGACGCATCGGAGATAAAGGTTTTGGCGAACCCTCTCGACTGAAAGAAGCCAGTTAATCATGCTTGTGTATTGCAATCACGGCCGAGAGGAAGTCGCGTTTCAGGATTTCTTTTTACTCTAACGGTAACGTTGCTATCCTTTTAGAGCAATTCGCCTATTTAGTAAATCTAACCGAACTACCTTCGGCTCCGTTCATTTTCTGGATAATGTATCACGTTGTTGCATATCGAACCTCTTATCTGCTTCCGGTTAGGACGGTCCGCGCTTTATTCGGCCATTTTGTTGATCCGATCGTTGTCAGATGGAAAAGAATTAACGTAATTACGTTTCGTGTTACGTCATTCCAGAGATTTAACATAAGGAAATGTTTTATGGAACGAGCACGGTGAATTTGTGGAATTTTGGTTTGAAATGGAAATAAAGGGAATTTTGAAGAGGTTGGGTTAAGGAAGATTATGGTACTTGATTTTAAAATGGAGGATTCGTTAAGCACGTCAATGTATGGAGTTCTGGGAGTATTATGAAATATAAAAATAATACTAAACTATGAAATATAAAAAATAAAGTAAAATATATTAAAAATAATATATAAATATAAAATATAATTAATATACAATATTATAAAATATAAACAATTTCAACAATCGTTCCGGCAGGAAAATAAAAACAATTTCAGCAGAGATTTTGAGGTTATAAACTATTTTAATGGTAATTGTAAATTTTGGGTAGATGGATGAAAATTTAGAAAGATGCTGGAAAGAAAAATATAATTGTATGGTGGTTATTTAAATTTAATAAGATTTCAAGATTTTTTAAAATTTAAAGTTTTGAGAATTTTGGAAATTTTAAATTTGAGAATTTTAGAATTGGAAAAATAAAAAATTAGAACTTTTTTTTTAAATTTAGAAGCTGTAATGTTTTGTAATTTATAGATTTAATAATTTAGAAACCTAGAAATTTACAGATACAAATGCTGCTACAAATTTATAAAACTTAGAAATATTGAAATTTCTAATTTTTCAACTCTACAATTTTCAAATTAGTAAATTTTCATTTATAGGTTTCCAAGTCCACAAATTTCCAAATTTGAAGGTTGAAAAATATAGAAATATTGTGTTAATTGAAAAATTAAAAATGTACAAAAATTTGATCACACATTGTATTGTACATAATAATAAATTTTTGTTTATGTGTCAAAAGATATTTTTTTCCTCACACATTCCATTTCCTGTCAGGTGTGGCGGCCATTAACCGACCTACTAGCAGAAGAGGTTTCTAAATTAGTAACCAAGTCCACCATTTTGTGACATTTCACCTGTAATAGCATTGAAGTATAAAAGTAGCAGTTAAAAATTTTTATTATTAGTTTTATTATTTAGCATGACAATACAATTTGTATTTTGACAATTTGGTTTATTTAGGAATTTAATAATTTGTAGGTTAACAATTTAATTTATTTAGAAATTTTACAATTTGTGGTTTAATTATTTAGTTTACTTAGAAATTAGTAGTTTAACTATGTAACTTATTTTGAAATTTTATTAGGAATTTTGAAAATTTAATTTATCTGTAATTCTGATAATTTTCAATTTAATAATTTGCAATTTGACAATTTATTCTATTTACAAATTTGATAATTTATAATTTGTCAATTTAGTATATATGAAAATTTAATTTACAACTGACAATTTTGTTCATCTATATGTACTTTATAATTTAATAATTCAGTTTATTTGGAAATTTAATAATCTACAAGTTAACGGTATAGTTTGTCAGGAAATTTAATAATTTACAATTTGACAATTTATTTGTACATTTCATAGTGTACAATTTAATATTCTAGTTTATTTAAAAATTTCATAATCTGCAGTGTAACAATTTAGTTTGTCCCAAAATTTGATAATTTACAATTTAACAATTGTCTATTTACAAATTCAATAATTAGCAACTTGCCAATTTAATTCATCTAAAAACAATTTCCAATCTAACAATTAAACTCATTCATAAATTAAATAACTAACAATTTGACACTATACAAATATAAAAATCTAAAAATTAAAAAATTCCATAGTTACAAAAAATATACAATTTCTAATTAGCACTACGTCAGCCTGTAAAGAATGCATCTCACCTTGCATTACGCTTATCAGTTCTCAAGGCCTCGTATTTGTCTGTCGAGCTAGCGACACTACTTTATATTCCTCGATATAAAGATATCGAAATATAATATCCGAGTGTATTTACCGTCGCATCCAACACGTGCACATCGGCTATCAGGAACTCTACCGCAAAATGCAAATTTATTTGGTGGTGTAAAAAAACGAGGATAGTTGATGGTGACCGTATATGCACAGTTCGGTACGCCTTGACCGTTTATTTTGAATTTGTTGCAAGTTCGATGACCGACGACGATGAACCACGGCCATGAAGAAAGGCTGTGCCCGCATAAGCATTCCTCCATACATATACGTGTATCACAACTCATAAATACACGATGTGCATTCACAATTTTTACCCGTTGATCCCTTGTATTTCAATATTCCCTTCCACCATTTCACTTTTTCACCGCGTGCCTTTCATTGTCTGCCATTTTTGTCCATATCGGCATGTTGTAAAACTTGACGAGCTAAGGGATCGTAAAGTAATTACAAGAAAGGAGAAGTGTCATTTGAAATTAAAACAGATTCTTTTCACTCACCTTTTAACGTCGTATTAACTAGAATTTAATTTAGTTATAAACATAAATCTATAACTTGCATAAGTTGTGTTCTGACTTCGAATTTGTATTACATTTCTACTGCAGTATTAAGTTAACGACATAGTACATACAAACGTTTGTACAAAGATTCTTCTATAAGCATAGAATTATGGTTTTCTGAAAAATGTACAAAAATTGTTGATTTTTTACACATTACTATATCCTGGTCTAAGTTTTATTATCCTGTTTATTTCTTGCAGAACTTGAATGTTTTATTGAAGATATCAATTATCATTTAATCACAGTGCACTATACATAATTTATTAATATTCGTTATTAGACAGATGGGTTTTTGTCACATTCTTGTTTATAGAGTATCTGTCACTTTTATTTGTAAGATTTTGTCACACACTCGTATGCACAGTCATAGCTTCAGTACGATCTGCGCATGCGTCCACGAATCTGCACATGAGTCTACTGATCTGCGCATGCGTCCACGCATCTGCGCTTGCGTTCACTGATCTGTATATGCGCCTACTAATCTGCGCATGCGTTTACAGATTTGCGCATACGTTCACTGATCTGCGTATGCGTCTACCGATCTGCGCATGCGCGTACAGATTTGCGTATACGTTCACTGATCTGCGTATGCGTCTACTAATCTGCGCATGCGCGTACAGATTTGCGTATACGTTCACTGATCTGCGTATGCGTCTACCGATCTGCGCATGCGCGTACAGATTTGCGTATACGTTCACTGATCTGCGTATGCGTCTACCGATCTGCGCATGCGCGTACAGATTTGCGTATGCGTCTACCGATCTGCGCATGCGTCTATGGATCTACGCATGCGTTCTCCGATGTGCGAAGAACAGTTGATGACCAGACAAAGTACCACATTTATAAAGAGTTCTTTTATCAAAAATCGAGTGCAGTGCATCAAACGCAAAGGTTAAACACTCATCGACTGCACGGATTAAGAAAATATCAATTTACGGTAATGTATGCAAACAAAAATTTAGAGTACAATTTATTCAAACGTTGAAATGTATCTTTGCTAACAATATTTATCACTAACACTTGAAATTCTCCTGAACAACGAACTAGTCGGTATTGGATGACAATTTTTCCCCCATTAAAACTTACTGCGGTTATTTTTTCCAATTATTAATTATTATCAAATTTTGAATGAGTCTTTCTCCTTTTATAAAATTTCATTTATATTAAAAATCACTTGTCTGATTTTCATCGCAACTAGCGGATACAGTAAAAAAGGCTTAGACCAGTCCTATATGATCTTCCTTCAATTACTCCTGTAATATGAACATTTTCGAAAAAGTTGCCCGGACAGTTTTTCGATGCAAAAAGATATTTACAGGTAACCATACCTTGTATCGAGGTAGCAGTATGTAATCGAGATGTTGATAAAAAAAAGCAGCGAAGAAAAGGAGGAAGTTGAAAATGCAAAAGAGGGTAAAGAAATATCGGGGAGGACAAGAATGAAAGCAAAGGTGCCGCTAGTTCGGTAGGGACACCTGCGTCAGGGGACGAAGCAGTGTTCATAATCCTCTTTATCCTAAAACAGGATCGATCATGAGATTCCGTAGGCGTGTCAGGACGTCTCAGAACTAGCGAACCGCATCCTACTTATGTTTAATCGTGTTCACCTTCCTTGCTCACAATTCCGTCTCGTCCTAGCGATCTTTATCTCTCTCTCTTTTTCATCTTGCCATTCCAGAATGAAAAGAAACCGACTCGATAAATGTACCTGTTACGTTCCAGACACTGTTCCTTTCGTTCGCAATAAAATGGCTCGTTTCCAACATTTTCAAGTCTTTAAAGTTTCTCGTTTTCGAACTGCCAGATTTACTGTTTCTTACATTTTTTTATCGTGATGTTCAAATTTTCGGGATTCTTAAGTATAAAAATTTTAAAATTTTGAAATTTCCATATTTTCATATTACCAAATTTCTACATTTTCAAATTTTCACAGTTCCACATATTTAAATTGCCAAATTTCTAAATTTCCACATTTCCCAGTTGCAAAATATCTAAATTTCCAAATACTCAAATTTCTAGATTTCCAAATTCTAAAATTTCCAAATTTCCAAATTCTCAAATTTCTAAATTTTCAAATTTCCAAATTCTCAAATTTCTAGATTTCCAAATTTCCAAATTTCCAAATTCTCAAATTTCTAAATTTTCAAATTTCCAAATTTTTAGATTTCCAAATTTCAAATTTCCAAATTTCCAAATTCTCACATTTCTAAATTTTCAAATTGCCAAATTTCCAAATAACCATATTTCTACATTTTCACATTTTCAAATTTTTTAAATTCCGAATTATGCACTTTCCAAATCTCCAAATTTTCAATTTTGCAAATTTCCAAATTTCCAAATCTCTAATTTTCCAAATTTCTATATATCCGAATTCACAAATTTTGAAATTCCTAAATTAGTATTTTTGTAAAAATTAAAAAATTTCCATTCTCAAATTCATAGGTTTCCAAATGTTAAAATCCCTAGATTTCTAAAATCTATATCTCAAAATTAAAAAATCCAAAATTCTTTAATTTCCATTTTCATAAATCAGAAAATTCCTAGATTCATAAATACACAAATTTCTAGATCCTTATACCATCTATGTCCTATATCCCTAGATTCCTACAGCCCTAGATTACCACATTCCTAGACTCCTACATTCTTAGATTCCTATATCTCTAAATTCCTATATAGTTAAATTCCTACATTCCCAAATATCTCTATATCTCTAGATCCTTAAATCCCTAGATTCATATGTCCCTAGATCTACATATCTCTAGATCTCTACATGCTTACATCCCTACATCCTCAGATAGCCTATACTGTTATATCTCTATATCCCTATATCTCTGCCTCCCTAGATCATAGGTGCACATGTTCCTAGACCCACATGTCCCTAGATACTTAGATCTACGTATCCCAATATTCCTAGATTTCAACATACTAACATGTCAATATTCCTATAACCCTAGCCATAACCCTAGTAATATTCTAATAACGATATAACTTCCTAGATTATTAGTAATATTCTAATAACTCCCTAGATTCCAAAATCTCCGAATCCCTAGATTCATGTATTCCTCTATGCATATTTAATTTAGTTCTTTGACAAGATATCCTAAAACGTCAAGTTGGAAGGTTATAACCGGATTTTTCGAAGAAAAAGAAGAGACGTAAATTAAATAGATGCCTACCGACAAAAACTAACTAAATAGTTTAGGTCAACAGACGGGAACGTTCGTTCCGTTTAAAATATTTTTACTTCTACCCGTCGAATTGTATCTTTGTCCTTTTACCGGTAGATGTTATTTATTTTTTTACCGCGGACTTCTGACATCCGGAGAATCGACAAGCTCGAGGTTAAGGTGGGACGATAAGCCGGTGAAAAATGGAAAACCTGTTCCTCTTCCTGTGTTGGGATGAGACGGTGGTCATTACATGGTCGAGCGCACACGGAGATCTCGAATATAGGTACCTGCCACTGGCCGTGAGTATCACGAGAGGCTATTCAAAGGATATGAGAAAAACCTCGAGTCGACCGGAAGCTGGTATCCCGATAGGCCGTCTTCTGCCAGGGAAACGACAAGCGCGCTTACGCTACTTAACATGAAACTGCAAAACGTTTGCCAGCCTCGCGAAGATGCTTTTTTTTTGCGCCGAGAAGAAGAAGCGGCTTTACACCGAACGTTTCGTAGTCGCTTTTTCGTTCGTGAAAATATCGGGGAAAAGATACTATTCGAGGTAATTACAGTCTAATGGATTCTGGAACGGAAATCGTACGCGAAGGTGCGAAGAACACGCTTTTGATGCGCGCTGCATGGAGATCGTGCGCGTACGCGGTTGCGCAGTGATGTGCGCAGTTTATTTCTTGTTAACAACGCCATTTTGGGATCTGCTTTTGGGGGAATTTTTTTGTTTGTACAGGCTTTTGTTTGGGGTGAGAAATTCAGAGTGTGGGGTTTGGGAACTTGGAATAGTGGAATTTGGGTATTTTGGAATTTGGAAATTTGAAAGGTTGAAAATTTTAAATTGGGGAGATGAGAGATTGGAGATTTGGAAATTTGGGTATTTGGCGGTTTGGGTATTTTGGAATTTGGAAATTTAGAAGGTTGAAAATTTCAAATTGGAAATTTGAGAGATGGAGATTTGGAAATTTGGTAATTTTGTAATTTGGGTATTTGGAGGTTTGGGTATTTTGGAATTTGGAAATTTAGAAGGTTGAAAATTTCAAATTGGAAATTCGAGAGATGGAGATTTGGAAATTTGGTAATTTTGTAATTTGGGTATTTGGAGGTTTGGGTATTTTGGAATTTGGAAATTTAGAAGGTTGAAAATTTCAAATTGGAAATTTGAGAGATTGGAGATTTGGGAATTTGGGTATTTTGGAATTTGGAAATTTAGAAGGTTGAAAATTTCAAATTGGAAATTTGAGAGATGGAGATTTGGAAATTTGGTAATTTTGTAATTTGGGTATTTGGAGGTTTGGGTATTTTGGAATTTGGAAATTTAGAAGGTTGAAAATTTCAAATTGGAAATTTGAGAGATGGATATTTGGAAATTTGGTAATTTTGTAATTTGGGTATTTGGAGGTTTGGGTATTTTGGAATTTGGAAATTTAGAAGGTTGAAAATTTCAAATTGGAAATTTGAGAGATTGGTAATTTCGTAATTTGGGTATTTTGGAATTTGGAAATTTAGAAGGTTGAAAATTTCAAATTGGAAATTTGAGAGATTGGAGATTTGGAAATTTGGGTATTTTGGAATTTGGAAATTTAGAAGGTTGAAAATTTCAAATTGGAAAATTGAGAGATTGGAGATTTGGAAATTTGGTAATTTTGTAATTTGGGTATTTTAGAATTTGGAAATTTAGAAGGTTGAAAATTTCAAATTGGAAATTTGAGAGATTGGAGATTTGGAAATTTGGGTATTTTGGAATTTGGGTATTTTAGAATTTGGAAATTTAGAAGGTTGAAAATTTTAAATTGGGAAGTTGAAAAATTGGAGATTTGGAAATTTGGTAATTTTGTAATTTGGGTATTTGAAGGCTTGCGTATTTCAGAATTTGGAAATTTAGAAGGTTGAAAATTTCAAATTGGAAATTTGGTAATTTGATAATTTGGTAATTTAGTGATTTTGCAATTTGATAATTTAATAATACACTAATTTGGTTATCTTGTAATCTTGTAATTGAAAATATGCTAATATGAAAATTTGGTAATTTTGTAATTTGGCAGTTTTATAGTTTAGTAATTTAATAATGGGATTATTTGATAATTTCGTTATTTGTAATTTTGTTATTTATTAATTTGATAATTTTATTATTTGGTAATTTAATAATTTGGCTATTTTGTAATTTGGTAATTTTGAAATTTGGTATTTTGGAAATTTCATAATTTAGTAATTGCGTAATTTAATTTAGTAATTTTGTACCTTGGTACTTTACTAGTTTAGCAATTTGACAATTCGAGAATTTGAAATTTGAAAACTTAATAATTTCATAACATAGGAATTTAGAAATTAAGAAATTCGAAAATGTAAAAATTTACAGTTTAACAACTTTAGGAATTTGGAAATTTTTTAAGTGAAAAATTTGAAAATTTGGAATACTGCAGATTTAGAAATTTAGAAATTTGGTGACTTGAAGCTTTGGTAAATTTTAAAATTTATTATGTATTAATATAATTTTATCAATTTTATAAATTTAATTTAACAAATTTCTGAAATCTTAAATCTCCAATTTCCCATACTTCCAAATTCTAAATTCCCTAGTTTCCAAATCCCTAAAAGCTCAAATTGAAATCATGAAATTCTAATTTTTCAAATTCTCAAATCACTCAACTACTCAAATTCGCATTTTCCAAATTCCTCAGAACCCAAAATTTGTTAAATCTAAAATTTCAGCAAGAATCCCCACTCTTCACGTCGAATCAAAACAGTATAAACAGAGTCGTAGTCTTATAACCTTCGAAATTACCAGAGTCATCCTAAGTAAGCTATACAAAGCGAAGGGGTTAAAACCTCACAGTGACGTCAACATATCGAACAAGTCATCGAGTCGAACGCAGCACTGAAAATCCGCACTCAGGAACAAAGAGAGATGGCGAAGTGAGGTGTGAGATCCGTGAATAACGGAAGAAAAGAAGATAATACGAAGCAGAAGGCGTGTAAAGGTGTTTATCCGAATATTTACGAGGAGCCGACTCGTTTGCTGCCTTGTCAACCAAAAAATGTTGCTTTAAGCAGGTTAGCACAATCATACACTAATCGAACAGCACCACATGACACATTCTTAAAATCAGTTTCTGTTATTAAACAAAATTCCTTTTCGATAGGACCCACACAAACACTCAAACGATGTACACTCAAGCATGAATAGTCTTAATATGTAACATGTAAAATACTTATTTTACACAGTAACGAAAAACTTGTTCAGAACCATAGCACGTGTTGCTAACTTTCGATACATAGCAATCCACTGAACAGTGCAACAAAATTTGCAGAATCATGTATATTAATTAAAAACCGTTACAGGAATATTATATTCTTCAAACCATCTGTTATTGAACAAACACTTTTTGATAGGATTTTGCTAATAACTCACACAAACACTTAAATGATATGTATTTAAGGATGAACAATTATTTTACACAGTAAAGAGAAACTTGTTTAGAACCGTAGCACGTGTTGCAACATTTCGATACGTAGCAAGCCACTTGAACAGTGGAACTAAGCAGAGGGTACGATAAACGCGAATTTAGTTGCAAACCAATAAAGCGCCACTAGTTGACAAATTCGGTGTACTAATGCACGCTTTACGAACACGGATCACATTATTCTAACACTTTTTAACGAACAATTTTTTAAAGTAAAATCTTCGATGTGTTTAATGAAATAAAAACGGATGTTGTCCGTATTACGGGGTCCTTTCAGTTGTCGCTGATTTCGGTGCCCCGATTTCGGGGCCCGTCTACGTTTCGGCGCCCCTTGTCACGGTGCCATAAAACGTCGCTCTAACCTAGCTTTTGCGAAACGTCACAATTTTCTTCCGAACACTGTCGTTTCGTAGTAAATAATTGAATTATGGCTCCGTATTACGGACAAGCTCGAAAATCTCGCGGTGTCACAGAATTGACTCGAAAATAAAAACGAAAAGGCTCGAAGGTGTGAATTTATTCTTTCCTTATTACGTCAGAGCATTTTACGATATAATATGCATTTTATACGGCGGAGGTACCGTTTATAATCAATTTATGTGAAACAGTTCCGTAAGTATTTCTTAAGGTTTTGGATTAAAATTTCTTTTCAAATCATTGATAATATAACGTGTATTTGTTAAATATTTTACGTTGTAACATATTAAAATTGACAGTTTTTTATTTTGAATTTTATTCGTTGATGGTTAGATTTTATTTGAAGTAACTTTGTTATGCAATTTATACGTGTTAGTTATACTACCCGTAGATTAAATTTCGCGGTATGGATTTCGCTGAAGAATAGCGTCATTGACCTAACCTTGTTGACTATTTCGGGACTCTGATTAGAGGGTCTCTATATAGGAGTACACTCGAGTGCAATGTACTCTTCCTTTGGAAGGAAGGACATAATTTTGACAGGAACATGTATAAACTTGTCAATTCTTAAATTCTAACATTTTCAAATTTCTTACTATTCATTCTCACATTTTTACATTTTCAAATTTTTTACTTTGATTTCAAGCTTTGTAAATTTGAAAATTTTCAAATTAAATTCTAATTTCCCCAATTCCAAAGTTTCCAACTCCCAAAATTCCCCAATTCCAGTAGCTCTCACACTTCCAGACTCCCCAAAAATTCATCTTTCTCAAATTCCCAACTTGCAAATTCCCCACTCCCAAAATTCCCCCATTCCAATAACTTTTATACTTGTCAAGTCCAAACTTCCTAACTCCCCATTCTCAAAAGTCCTCTCTCTTAAATTCCCATCTTCTAATTTCCCCAATTCCAAAGTACTCAACTCCCAAAATTCCCCAATTCCAGTAGCTCTCAAACTTCCAGACTTTCAAAAAATTCATCTTTCTCAAATTCCCAACTTGCAACTTCCCCACTCCCAAAATTCCTTAATTTCAGTATCTTTCATACTTGTTAAGTCTAAGCTACCAAATTCCCCGTTCCCAAAATTCCTGCCTCTTAAATTCCCATCTTCTAAAATTCCCTAATCCCAAAATTCCCAACTCTCAAATTTCCCAATTCCAATAGTTCTGAAACTCCCCAAAATTCCTCTTCCTCAAATTTCCCAATTCCAGTAATTATTATATTTGTCAAGTTCAAACTACCAAATTCCCCGTTCCCAAAATTCCTCCCTGTTAAATTCCCATCTTCTAAAATTCCCTAATCCCAAAGTTCCCAATTCCCAAAATTCCCCATTCCAGTAACTTTCATACTTGTCAAGTCCAAACTTGGTAACTCCCCGTTCCCAAAATTCCTCCCTCTTAAATTCCCTAGTTCTATAATTCCCCAATTCCAAAATTTCCCACTCGCAAAATTCGCCAATCCCAAAGTTCTCAATTCCCAAAATTCCCCATTCCAGTAACTTTCATACTTGTCAAGTCCAAACTTCCTAACTCCCTGTTTCCAAAATTCTTCCCTCTTAAATTTCCTAATTCTATAATTCCCCAATTCCAAAATTTCCCACTCGCAAAATTCACCAATCCCAAAGTTGTCAATTCCCAAAATTCCCCATTCCAGTAACTTTCATACTTGTCAAGTCCAAACTTGGTAACTCCCCGTTCCCAAAATTCCTCCCTCTTAAATTCCCTAGTTCTATAATTCCCCAATTCCAAAATTTCCCACTTGCAAAATTCACCAATCCCAAAGTTCTCAATTCCCAAAATTCCCCATTCCAGTAACTTTCATACTTGTCAAGTCCAAACTTGGTAACTCCCTGTTTCCAAAATTCTTCCCTCTTAAATTCCCTAATTCTATAATTCCCCAATTCCAAAATTTCCCACTCACAAAATTCGCCAATCCCAAAGTTCTCAATTCCCAAAATTTCCCAATTCCAGTAACTTTCATACTTGTCAAGTCCAAACTTCCTAACTCCCCATTTCCAAAATTCTTCCCTCTTAAATTCCCTAATTCTATAATTCCCCAATTCCAAAAATTTCCCACTCGCAAAATTCGTCAATTCCAGTAACTTTCATACTTGTCAAGTCCAAACTTGGTAACTCCCTGTTTCCAAAATTCCTCCCCCTTAAATTCCCTAATTCTATAATTCCCCAATTCCAAAAATTTCCCACTCCCAAAATTGCAACTCGCAAAATTCGTCAATTCCAGTAACTTTCATACTTGTCAAGTCCAAACTTGGTAACTCCCCGTTCCTAAAATTCCTCCCTCTTAAATTCCCTAATTCTATAATTCCCCAATTCCAAAATTTCCCACTCCCAAAATTGCAACTCGCAAAATTCGCCAATCCCAAAGTTCTCAATTCCCAAAATTCCCCATTCCAGTAACTTTTATACTTATCAAGTCCAAACTTGGTAACTCCCCGTTCCCAAAATTCCTCTCTCTTAAATTCCCATCTTCTAAAATTTCCTAATCCCAGTAATTCCCAAACTTATCAAATCCAACCTTCCAAGCTCCCCACTCCCAATATTCCCATTTTCCAAAATTGCCCACTCGCAAAATTCGCTAGTCGCAACAGCTCTGAAACTTATCGAATCCCTAGAATTCCCCAAAAGGACCAAACCCTCCGTTACCTCCCGGTTGCCAGATTTTCGATCGGGAAGGGAGATTTGTTGTCGACTGTACGCGTCCGCACGCAGCTTCGGTTATGCGTGTTCGTTCGTTTATGCGTGTATCCGCATGCTTACGACGAGACGTGGCAACGCAGGTTGGAATGCAGTTTAGGAACGCGAGAGTCGCCCACGAGGCCAGCTCCCCTTCCCCTTCTGAAGGTCTTCTTACAGGAAGAAACCGAGGCTGAGGGGAAGCGAGCTGCTACCAGGAAGGAACTCGTTGAAATTCCCTTGACTCACCTTCTTTCTTCTCATCTACGGGTATGCGCTTCTCCTCTTCCTCCTCTTCCTCTTCTTCTTCTTTCACTGCCGTGTAAAAATTTCTAATACGCATGCGTGCCTCTGGCCGGACAACAGTGTTCACCTTACCGGAATTTCTGTCCATTTCTTTCTGCTCCTTTCTAATCGGACATTTCGTAACGCGATTGAATTTGAAAAACGTTACGGGACTGTGTAATGAAGGTGTCTGCTATTGATAACCGCTCGAGGACTTCGGAGAAATCTGGGAGAAATTATGGGACGCTTCAGAGACTAATATCACACGTTTTTAACGTGGGACAGGTTCATTTCTTTTTATTGCGAAATTTGCGTTTTGGTCAATTTTAAATTATTGCTAAGAGAGGAATTTTTGAAATTCTTTGGTGGAAGATAATGTATAAAAAGGCTTTGCTATGTATAAATGGACTTGCTTTAGATATATTAATTAATATAATACAATAAGTAGTGAATTATTATGTCTGGTAAATTTCAGTATTTAATGTTCATTCTAGGTTAACCCTAAATATACAGGATATTAGTATTAAATGTTCAGTATTATCTAAATGTTAAATATTCAGTATTATGTAAATATTACTTGATGTTATCTAGGTATTCAATGTTCGTTATCTAGATGTTAAATGTTCATTATTGTGATAATATTAAATGCTTATTACTGGCTAAATATTAAGTATTCATTGTACTCTAGATATTAGATGTTCAATATTATCTACATATTAAATGTTCAATATTATCTAAATATTAAATGTTCAATATTACCTAAACATTAAATATTCATTGTTACCTAAATACTAAATGTTTATTATAACCCAAAAATTGAATGTTCAGTATTATATAAATATTCATTGTTATTAGTACAATAAGAGTGCTGTCAACATACGTTTCAACATATCTAACCTTTTCAGGAACGATTTTTCCAACCTCACAAAAAGAAGTGATCTATATAACTTCTAAAGTAATTATGCTTTACTTATTTTCAATCTGTAGCAACTAAACAAACGAATTCTAAAAGTATCAATAATATACGGAAGAAGTGGTAATATATGTATGTTCGCCACTGGTTGTTGAATTTGAATTCTTAAAAAGAAATTAACGAACAAATATATGCTGGTGTCCATGAAAAGGTTAACCCTCGTTGCATGACTTTTGGAGTTTCGTCAAATATTGCGTTTGTAACAATGTATATACGGTGGTGTGAAAAAGTATTCGAAACTTCTCAATTGTGGTACAATGAAGAAATAAATACTATTGAAATATAAAGATAAAATAGAGTAATAATACTATTTCCAATGAATTTATTTATGTATAATTCTGTCGATTACCGAGTTTTGAAGATACACCATCATGGTTCGTACTATAGTTTTTCAAATTTTAGAGAAAATTCAATAAATTATAATTATAGATCAACTAAGCTTCAGGAAGTATTTGAAATTTCTCCCCGTGGTACAACAAAGGAAGAAACAAAATGTTTCCATTTGTGGTGGGTTTATTTATGAACAATTATATTAATTATTAAATAGTAAAGATATAACGTGAATAGTATTGTAATTTTTCCAGTCCCAAGGAATTACAACTGAAAAATTATAATTAATCTACGAAGCGTTACTATTCAGAAATCTCGCGGTAATTCAAGATGGCGCCATATTGGTTCGCGTCATTTCTGTTCTAATTGCATTCTTGCCGACATTCTACATCATATTAATATAAAATAGTATCAAATTAACGTAAAAAATATTTGTAATTGTACTAAAAACAAAGTACAGTAATTAGATGTAGGAATACAGACATTAATATTAGATCATCGGTAATTTTTCATCGAACGAAAGATAAAACATTACGTGTCGCAGATATATTAATATTAAAAGGTCCACGATTTTATCGGAGCGACGTTCTTATCCAGAAAAGTATTTTTATTTTCTTATCATTACCTCCCTCAGATGCATCACAGTTAATTTTCGTTGAAATCATTCTGAGTCATATTTATTTCCAACAAAATAAACCACGATTCATAATTAATTCTCGAAGAACAGTGAAATTGTTAAAGGGGTTGTGTGCTCCGATCCTAAAACAAGAACCGTGTCGACTTTGCGAGTATTAGAAACTGAACTAGAACTTGCAAGCTGATAACAGAAGCAACGATTCCTGGACCAACAAATCTCATATTGATGTTACGCAATATTATACAATTTGTACTTTTAGAATCGTCCGTATTACCGGAGGTAAATTCCGTAAAGTACTCGGCCAAAAATGTGAACCTAAGGTGAACTTACACCACCTTCAAAATAATCTTCCCAATACCACTAACCAAACCATCAAATATTAGCGAACTTCAATTATTTTCACTGTAGATTGCTCCCGTATAAGAATACCATATCAAGTTTGATCCATTCTTCATTGTTCAAAAATGGACTTGCCCCACTTTCAAAATAAACGACTGCAAAGTGTCCTATAATTTCTCCAAAATCTTCTCTAAGATTTCTCCAAACTCGATCATTAGTGATAATGATGAAGTTAGAAAAGGTCTTGCTTTTAACTAGTCTTATGTCGCGTTACGTTTGTTATAATTACTGTATCAAGTATCGATAAGATTAACCCACTCATGGCGTCCTCATATAAGGACATACTAGTTAAATGCCTGGTGTATCTAAATTCCGTAAATTTGATTGTTTGTAAACGTCCTGATATTGTCACAGCCATAGATTCTATTTCTACCTAATATCTTGAACACCTACTATATCCATTTTATTTTATTTCATTTTTCAACTGGAATATCCAAATTTATTCAAAGACCTGCTTAACAGAGCCATGACTCTTTCCAGGAATAAATTCGTGACCGAAAGTTAATTAGAAGTCCCTTTAAAGTTCCTTATTAAATCAGTTGGTCAGTGTAATAATTGAGATAAATTGATAAGAGATATGGATGTTTGTTGGAAATTGTAGAGGAAGGAAACTAAAGGGGAGCATTCCATTAATGTTCGTTCCAGGTAGCCGTGACCTCCTCCTTCTCCTTTCCCATCGTCAGCACCAGACTCCGTTATTTTTGCCGTTGACTTCGTCGACTCGACGAAGCAAGTCTTTCAGCGAGGACCTTCCTCTTGACTCATCTTATTTCTCTGTTCCTTACAAGGAAATCGATCGGAGAAATATCCAGTGACCACGGATTTACAGATTCAATATGTTCCACAGGTATTTTCACACGTACAAACCACTGATTCAAATGTTCTATTTTCTTATTTTACGGAATAAGATTTTAAGTCAGTTTTTTAAGGAGTTGTTTCAATATATGGAGGAATTAACGCGAGTTACAAATATTAGCGATAAGATTGGTGTTGTATTAGAAAAGTTTGGTGGGTTTATGTTGGTTCGATGGGGTAATCCTAAGGAGTGTGTAGCATCAGGGACATAGTATGTAGGATATTTCATATATGGCATATTTGAGATTTGGAATATTTTCGAGTTGCAAATCTGGCATTTTTTAAATTTGTAATTTTTTAATTTTGAACTCTGCAATTTTCAAATTTTCAAACTGACAAATTTGACAATCTTTACAATTTTAAATTTATAAATTACTAGTTTCCAATGTTCCTAATTCCAAATCTTCAAACTTTCAAATTCTCAATATCCAACTTACCAATTCTATAATTATCAAATTTTCCAAATCTCAAATCCTTAACCTTCTAACTCTCAATATTCAACTTGTCAAATCCCTAATCTCCAAATTTTCAAATCCTCAATCTTAAACTCACCTAATCCCTAGTCAAGTTTGCAAATCCTTAATCTTCGAATCCTTGATCTCCAAACTAACAAATCCCTAATTTCCAGTGTTCCAAATCCCAAATTCTCAATATCTAACTTACCAATTCCATAATCTCGAAATTTTCCAAATCTCAAATCCCCTAACCTGCAAGCTTGCAATAGTCAACTTGCCAAATCCCTAATTTCCAAATCTTAAATTCTCAACATGCAACTTACCAATTCCCTAATTATTTCCACATCCCCAACCTTGCAATCCCTAATCTCCAAATTACCAAATCTCAACCTCCGAATGCTCACCAACCAAACTAATCTCCTCGCTATCAATATTCCCCTAATCACGTCACTATGATCGAGCCCTCTGCACCTGTCCCATCGTCCACAAAATTCCTCTTCCACCTCTCCTCGACGTTCGTCCAACAATCCACTGGCATTTCGTTATCATCTAAAAAACCCGTACGTACACGTATAAGAAAATAAAAGCACGTACATACACGGTCTGTCCAGGAAGTAATGCAATTAGGTACGTAAAAAAAAGAATGTATTTATGTTATTGATATACATCTTTAAAATTCTCCAAAGTACTTCTCTTGGGCTTCAACGCACTTTTGCCAGCGACTTTTCCATGCACGGTACTCATCCTGGAAGGCGTTAATGGGGACCTCGTTTAATGCCTTCGTCACGGCGGTTTGAATCGCTTCTATGGTTCCAAAATGGAATCCTTTGAGGGCAGACTTGATCTTCGGGAACAGGAAAAAATCTGCTGGAGCCATGTCAGGACTGTAAGGGGGCTGTGGTAACGTTACCAAGCTGCGCTTGGCTAGAAATTCTTGAACGCGCAGAGCGGTATTGCTGGGAGCGTTGTCGTGGTGCAGCTGCCGCGTAGTGGCGATCTCTTTTCGAGTACAATGTTGTGCACAGTTGTTTTCGATATGTTGAGAGTCTCTGCGATCATTCGAACACTCATTCGTCGATCACTCTTAAGAAGTTCATGGACACGGGAAACATTTTCGTCAATAGTGGTGCTTGTCGGCCGTCCAGAGCAGAAGTCATCCTCCACGTTTTCCCGACCGTTTTTGAACAAATTTAACCATCTGGAAACTTGAGAATAGGAAAGAGCAGAGTCCCCGTATGCCGCCTTAATCATTTGGTTGGTTTCGGCGAGGCTTTTATTCGGCTTAGCGCAGAATTTAATCGCATAACGTTGTTCGATATCTTTCTCCATTACGCGTCGTGACACGGGTACAAATAATAGGTTTACGTTTACTACGATTCTGACGATTTCGGAGCGCGGATCAGGTCGAGGTTGCAAAGATACGAAGATAAGAGTCCCCTCCACATATTCCAACAAGTCCGAACATGTTCGGACCAGGAAAAATGGCGGAAATGAATAAATTGCATTACTTTCTGGACAGATCGTGTACATCAACAGGTGTTTTTTTTTACCTCGATCCATCTCGATCGAGGAAATTCAAACATCTGACGTCAGGCGATACCTAGTTGGTGTTGCGAATGTCTTGCGTCATCGGCCGCGCTTCCTGTCTACCGAATTCCTGCCGGACAAGCACGGATTCGACGTATGTTGATTCATTCGTATCGAGAAGTATTATACGCCCGCCGCAAGACGAGTTCTACGAATTCAGGGAAGCCGAGTCCGACTTCCTTGTTTCTCGATTCGATTGGTTTACAGTCGAGAGCGCATCTGTTCTCCCTGGAGAAAATATGACGAACTATGATACGGAGAGGCTTTGGGGATTCGAAGATTCTAGGATCGATTACGGATTCATGCATAAAGTAATTTAGGGATTTTCAGATACTTCGATTTAGAGGTTGTAAGTTCTGGCCACTTTTTGATTATGGGAATTGGGAATACAGGGACTTGAAGATGTAAAAATTTGTGGATTTTTTTTAGCCTAGGGATATTTTCATCTTGGCAGCTGATCAATCTAGGGGTTTTTTAATTTTATGATCAGGTCATTTAGAGATTTTCATATTGTTTGATCAATCACAAATGTGTGGATAAAGTAATTTAGGGATTTTCAGATACTTCGATTTAGAGGTTACAGGTTCTAGGGACTTTTTGATTATGGGAATTAGGCATATAGGGACTTGAAGATGTGAGAATTTGTGGACTATTTTAGCCTAGGGATATTTTTATCTTGGCAGCTGATCAATCTAGGGGTTTTTTAAGTTTTGGATCCGGTCATTTAGAGATTTTCATATTTTTTGATCCATCACAAATTTGTAGATAAAGTAATTTAGGGATTATTGCATATTTCGATTAAGAGATTATAGGTTCTAGGGACTTTTTGACGTTGGGATTTTGACACATGGGGACAGGAAGATGTAAGAATTGGGGGATTTGCATCTAGGGACATTTTTTATGTTGAGCACTGACGTATTTAGGGAGCCTTCGATTTTAGGAGCTGATTACTTAGGGATTTGTATATTATCGGATTACAAATTGGTGGATAGAGTAATTTTGGGGATTTTCAAATACTTTGATGGAGAAATGGTGGGTTCTAGGGACTTTTTCATGCTGAAAAAGTACATTTTACATTAAAAATGTAAAAATTTTTGGATTTTTTGATCTAGGGATATTTTTTCTGTCGGGCTTTGATCTATCTAGGGACTTTCTGGTTTCAGGACCTGATCATTTAGGGATTTGAAGATTTAGAAATTTACGGAATTTGGAATTTGTGAATATTAAATTTAGGGATTTTTAATTTTTGGGATGTGGACATCTAGGGATTTAAGGATCTACGAATTCGGAGACTTTAGAATTTAAGGATGGTAAGATCGAAAAACTTTAATACCTGTAAATTTAGAAATTTGAGAATTTGAAAATTCATAAAATTTGAGAGACAGGAGATTTGAAAATTTAGTAATATAGAAATCTAGTAACCTTCAGATTAGTGATCTAGAGAATTCAAATTTTAAGAATTTGTCAATTTAATAAGTTAAGAAATTACAGTTTTTCAGTGTACAATGATTTTGAAACATAAACATTTGAAAATTGTTAGAACTAGAAAAGTTGTACATTCTTGATGTATTCAAAATAATTTCAATAACTTCGAATACAGTTGTGAAACTCGAATACCTACTTCCAATGCTTTAAATATTCAAATATTTTTAAGATTCAAATAGTTCATAACATTCGAGTATTTTCAGTATTCGAATTTATCAAACTACTTCAATACTTTGTAGTATTCGTATACTCGGAGTATTCAATTTTGTTGTGGTATTCGAATAGTCCGTAATATTCGAATTTCACAAAGTACTCGAATAGTTTATAGTATTCGAAAATTCGAGGTATTCGAATAGTTTATAGTATTCGAATATTCGAGGTATTCGAATATTTTATAGTATTCGAATATTCGAAGTATTCGAATAATTAATAGTATTCGAATATTCGAGGTATTCGAATATTTTATAGTATTCGAATATTCGAAGTATTCGAATAATTAATAGTATTCGAATATTCGAGGTATTCGAATAGTTGATAGTATTCTAATATTCGAGGTATTCGAATATTTTATAGTATTCGAATATTCGAGGTATTCGAATAATTAATAGTATTCGAATATTCGAGGTATTCGAATAGTTGATAGTATTCGAAAATTCGAGATATTCGAATATTTTATAGTATTCGAATATTCGAGGTATTCGAATAGTTTATAGTATTCGAATATTCGAGGTATTCGAATAATTAATAGTATTCGAATTTCCCGAAGTACTCAAACAGTTCGTATTCGAGTATCCAAATTATGAATTGACTATTCGAATAGTCCGTATTCGAACTACTCGAATTTCAAAGCCGAATGTCATCGATCATCCAAAGTATTCGAGTACCCGAATTCGGATTACGTGGCTAATCCGAAGTACCTGTTACATCGGAAGCCGGCCTAAGGCGCCATTCGAGACACGCCAGTGTGGGAAGCTGCGTCGGCGTTGGCTCGCGCCTCGTCACGCTACGTTACTCCGCACCGTTCTGCCTCGCATTACGTCGACAATTGATCCTAACGCGCTAGACGCCGAGCCAATTAAGAGACCTCTTGTCCAATTACGTCATCCACCACCGATACACACCGTCCTCAAGCTTTCTACCCGAGCTCTGACCAATATCTCCTCCGCGAGCCTGCCCGCGCCCGCGGGGCTCCGAACCCCGACATTACTTACGTATTTACCTTCTTGCGTATCGAATCGCCGATTGTGAAACCTGCAAACCGAACAGTAGGTACAACAGACGACAAACCACTCTCAGAGAGAGACCGATTTTGTGTCATGCCAAATGAAACTGGGATTTCGTTTTATTCAGAAAAATGTACAAATTTGTCGCTCGGCAAATAATTCTTTATATTTGCACGTTCATCTGTCATTTATTCGTAACTTCTTTAGAAGAAACAGTTTATTTGTAAGTCGTAATAAATAGTACGTATTTATATTTATATCTATATTTAATATTTATAAATATATGTCCTTTGTAACACATTCATCTGTACATTACAGTACATACAATTACTCTGTAATTTATTTGTAATAAATATTTTGACATTTCTCAGTGTCACACTCCTCCATATTTTGCAATAAATAGTTCATCGTTTCTTGAGAAGTTATTTGTAACAATCATTTCTGTAATACATACTCTTCAAGTTTATTTTGTAGAGTATTTTAGTATACGCCTTTTTTTCAACGTTGTAAAATCGATGTAAGTACTTCGAGAGTCAATAATAGTGATATACAGAAAATTAACGACAAATAGATTTTTAATTATTAGAGGTTGACGTGAAATTCAATTTGTTTCATTTAAATTTCCCGCGCGCCTGTAGAAACAATTTCGGGACCGTCTTCCGGTCAAAGGTGTGCGGAGTGTCGCCTCGTGTTGCACACTTTGGTACGCCGGTACGATTTTGTCCGATAAATAACTTCGAAGAAAGTAACGTCTTTGTTGCGAGATTGTTCGTTATTGTTAGTGTATGTTTATTCGATTTGTGCAACGAATCCATGGTCTTCGAGAGTTAATATTTTGTGTCGAAAAGACTCGGTGTGCAGAGGACAGAATGATCAGTGAACAAGTTTATCAAGCTTAACCGATTGATGTACGAGGAAGAGATGAGGTACGTAACACGAAAGATTAATTTATTAAGTTTGATGACGCATTATTTATAACGGAATATGTGACTTTATCTGATTAGTTATTTTCGATTGATAAACGGTTTGTACTGTGAATTGATGTGTCGTAATACTGTTAATACATGTTGTTGAAAAACTAGTTTATATTATATAATACCTGTAATATGATATGCAATTTATTTTAATGCTTGAATAGGTTATTCTAATTTATCATAGGTTATTTTAAAATGCTTTACTTTAATGCATTATTTTAATCTGTTATAGGTTATTTTGATACCGAAGTAGGTTATTTCAATCTATTTTAGGTTATTTTGATACGTAAATTCGGTTACAAGATAGAAATCAGAAATATTAATCGACGTCGGCTGTTAGGAGCATTGTTAAAATTAATAATTTTAATAAATATTTGATATTAAATGTTGACAGAAATTTTTCCACGAATATTTTACTTGAAGAAATTATTGTAAGAAAAATGAGTGTCGACTGTTTCAAATAAAGGTCCTAAATATTGATTGATCTGAACTGAATATGGGAATACATATTTTTAGGTTATAAGCAAGAATTTAATAGAAGTATTTATACGAAATACTTATACATTTATATTTGTATATTATTATACACGAAATATAGTGTAACATAACCTAATAATATAGTGTCATAAAATATAATAGAAAATAATGTAACAATATAACAAGATATGATATAACATTAAATATTATATAAAAAAAATAGGGGGATAAAGAGCCATTTTTTATTTTCAAAATGGCATACTTCATTTCTCAAAAAATACAAGCTAGAAATATAAAAAATGATCATTGCGTGATTTGTTTATGCAAATATATTGTTAATTTTTGGAAAATTTCTAAACTTCCCAACCAATTTGTAATTATTAACTACACTAATATAAATTACTAATAGTATTTTGGGAGGGTAGTATTTTTGAAATATTTCCATGAAAGATATTCAAATTTCTGCTCATTCAAAGGGGATAAATTTCATCTGTGAATCGGTTGATTTGATTTGCATAAAATTGAACATCATTCCGTGATACGGTTAATTCCCAACGCAGAATACGGTCGTACGAAAGGATCGATTCGGCATTGCAGTATCCGTATCGATAGATGGAATACGTGTCGTGCAGTGTTTCGAAAGGCACACGAAACACAGAAATAGAACGTTACACGGTATAACAGAGGATCAAGTTATTTTTCCGACGATGGGTGAAGGCAGAGCAATCGAGAGGCTCGAATGCCTTGATGCCTTAATGCCTCGATGCAAGTACGTAACGGCTCCTTGTGACTTCTTTGGCTTCCGAGACAAACGAGGGTCGCCGAAGACCCGGAAGTTCGTTCGACTCGGCGCATTAGCTCCTCGTCTGCCATCGTATTACGTGCCTTTTAGACCCATAGAAACTCGCCTCTGCTACCCGGAACTACATGTTGACGAACGAACGATTCAATCGGATAATATTAGACACTTGCAATTAGACTGATCCACCGTTAACGACAATCTCATATTCCTAACGAGCCAATATGTTCGTACATTTTAATACCCTTGTGGAGACACATATCATACGTACACACGGTTCCATTTCGTTCTGTACGACGCTGTTTATTTCCCATAAGAACGACGCAGGGTTGCTGTTCAGTTTCAGCAGTCGACAACCTAATGAAAATTAATGCGGAACGGAATATTCCACGAGGAAATGTTCGTACAAGGAACGACGACGAAAAGAAGCATCGATAGGTGATTTGACCTTCCTCTGGACGAGAGGTGATCTGGGATCGCGCCCTCCGTTCGAGATACGGTTATGTGGAGGAGAGCGATAACGGAACGTCCTCCTCTTCCTCTTCTTCTTCTTCCTCTTCGTCTTCTTCTTTCTTGACCGTCCTCGAGCGGCACTCGACGCTGTTCTCCGCTAACCGCTTTCGGTGATGTGCAGAGACAAGACTCTTAAAAGAAACTAGAGTTACAGCTACGGGTGCAAATCTAACTTCGGGCAAGTTCTGAAACTCTACATTGGCCGACAGTTAGTGATGGTATTGAGTTGGCCAATGCTTATTCGAGGAGGTTGGACGTTGATTAGTTTGAGGTTTGGGGATATAGAGATGTGGAAGTCTAGGGATTTTTTGATGTACCTTTGGGGATAGGATTATAGATATTTGAGGACATTTTTGGACTTGATCACTTTTGGATTTGGGGATAGATGGGTGTGGATATCTAGGGATTTAGGTATCTAGGGATTTTGGTATAGTGGAATGTGGAAATCTAGGGAGTTTGAGATCCAGAAATTTGGAAATGTAGGATTTTAAGAATATAGGTATTTGGGGATTTTATGTTGAGATCTAAGGATCTAGGGACATAGGTATCTAGGGAGTTTTAAATGGAGAAATTTGAGGATGTAAAATTTTGTAAATATAATGTATTTGGCAAGTTTAAAATTTGATAAGTTTCAGAATATGAGAATTTTGGGATATAGGTGTCTAGGGATGTGGGAATCTAGGGAGTTTTACATCAAGAATTTTGAGGATGTAAAATTTTGTGAATATAATGTATTTGGGAAGTTTGAAATTTCATAAGTTTCAGAATATGAGAAATTTTGGATATAGGTGTCTAGGGATGTGGGAATCTAGGGAGTTTTAAATCAAGAATTTTGAGGATGTAAAATTTTGTGAATATAATGTATTTGAGAAGTTTGAAATTTCATAAGTTTCAGGATATGAGAAATTTTTGATATAGGTGTCTAGGGATGTGGGAATCTAGGGAGTTTTAAATCGAGAAATTTGAGGATGTACAATTTTATGAATATAATGTATTTGGTAAGTTTGAAATTTCATAAGTTTCAGAATATGAGAATTTTGTGGGAATCTAGGGAGTTTTAAATCAAGAAATTTGAGATAAAACTTTGTGAATATAGATATTTGGTGAATTTTATATTTGATAACATTGATATTTGGAGATACATGAATATGAGAATCTAGGGATATAGGTATCCAGGAATATGAGAATCTAGGGATATTAGTATCTTGGAATATGAGAACCTAGAAATTTGAAGATGTAGAATTTGTAGAATATAGGCATATGGGAACCTTGAGATTTAATGACTTTGGGATTTTGGGATCTAGGGATATGGGAATCTAGGGATATTAGTACCTTGGAATATGAGAACCTAGAAATTTGAAGTTGTAGAATTTGTAGAATATAGGCATATGGGAACCTGGAGATTTAATGACTTTGGGATCTGGGGATATGGGAATCTAGGGATATGGTACTTTGGAAATATGGGAATCTAGGGAGTTCAAGATTGTGAAATTCGGGGATGTCAAATTTTACAAATTGTATTTGATGATTTTATGAATTCGAGATTTAGGAATCTAGGGAAATATAAATATAAAGATATAAGAATCTAGGGATAAAGTAGTCTAATATTGCAATCTTTATATTTGGAGATCAAAAAATTTAAAAATATACAAGTTTGAAAATGTTACTAGAAAATATATTTCTATGAAAACCTGTATTCAGACATCTGTCTTCAAGTGAGCCACCCTGGTCAATTCCGAAATTTCTTAAATAGCGTCATTGCGTTGTACATAATAATTGCGATAAACTGAAAATCTGCAATGATTAATCAGAATATCGGCAATGACCAACCTGACCAGATCATACACGAAGAAAACGGGATGAAAGGAGGAAGAGAAGCACGTCCAAGAGCTCGATGTCGCTGCCAAAGTATGAACAGCCATTTCGAAATGCTTAAGAGCGAAATGATCAAAGTTGTGTCCAGTGAATCGACGAGGACTAATCCACACGGAACTCCAGCATCGCGTGTCGAGCGCTCATTACCACCACCGGAAGTTGTCATCGGCTCGATCGAATACCTCGCTCGTGAGCAACCGGCTAAGCGAGCAGAGCAAACCTGCCCATTAACTAATTATCGATTAACCGACGCTTTCAGTGCCGTACGTCGACTCCGGCATCTACGGTACATCCAGATTCTTTTGTCCATCGAGTTTATTTGGAACGAACCGATCGTATCTAGGACTCAATTATAAATCCGATTTATATGATCGTCCGAGTCATCGTCTCCACTCATAGATCGTGCGATAAGACGATCTTGAAAAATGACATAATGCTAGATCTTGGCTAAGAGGATCTTGATAAATTTTACTTAGTTACATTACACATTATTTTAATCGACTGTTTAGTGCCCATTTTATGGAATATAATTAGTAGTCATTGACTTCGTAGTCAATGATTTTAACTTTATGGCAGGAAGTTGTGTATATGAGTTTTTATTGTATCAAATTGATCTTAAGAGGAAATTCAATTAAAATTAATGTAAAGCATTGATAGTTTTATCTGTTCATATTCTGTAAATGATTTGTAAGTAAAATTTTGTTAGAGATTATATCGATTTTCATAATTTAGTGAGTTGCAGTCATGATGGACCTGATAATAATGATGAAGAGGTGATAGTGTACGAATACACATATTTGGTACATATTTTATGTAAGATATTTGCAATGAGAGGTTAAATGTCACTTATAATTAAAGAAAATGATTCTGCGAAGTTCTCTGTGCATTATTTTTGGTATCATACGGTACAATATATCGTAAAATATTAAAATGTATCATGAAATACATATAAATGATCTCTTTTGTCTAGATATACGTAGTGCGCATGCGCACAGTACACACAGCGCATGCGCCTAATATACACCGAACATGCGCACAGAACATCGCGCATGCGCACTAAAAACACATTCCGTACTTAATTCAAGAAAATAATCTTTTATTTTCTTTTTCCATAAATAATTTAATTAATAACTAAATGATATTTGAAACTTAAGCAACTAGAACTGGACTCACAACAATTTTCTGGCATTTCAAGTAATTTAATATAATTGTTATTTTAGGAAATATAGTAATTCGAATATGTGAAAGTAAAGTGTTCTATTAGTTCTTTCTTCTCGAGAACAATATTTGAGTGATTCAAATCAAACTCATATCCACTATAGCTAATTAAGATATATCGATTAGTATTCTCCTTAATGTAAAAATTACATTTTCGTAGTCTATACTGATTTAAACTGACAAGAAGCAAGAAGATCGTTTAATTAAAAAGATGACAATGGTAATCCCAATTAGGGGTAAAATTCAAATTTATTTGTACGAAGAGGAATTTTTATATTAAAATTTTTAAAATTGCAACACAGATATTGTTATCGATTTAGTACGAAACAGGAGGTAGTTGTATGATCTGTACCGGAAGTTGGAGAATATTGTAAGACAAAGGTTCCATTGATCTTCTGGGATTTTTATAACCTACCGCATGTAAGAATCTTTTCAGAGGTCGAAGTGATTCAGAGGAGAGATGGAATTCGATCTTTGGGGTGAACCAAAGGATACACGTGGGAACACGAAACATCAGGAACTTTGTTTGGCACTTAAGCTGTTCCTCTACTTTCTGCATCACTTTTTCGATCGTATTTTTTTGCAAAATTAAATTTATGGAAAGGAGATGGTCAAGTTGTTGGGAAATGAAGTACTTTTTCATATTTAGGACTTTAGAAGTTTAGAAATTCAGAAATTTTGAAATTTGAAACTTCAGAAGTTTCATAAAATTGTCATAAACATGCAATATAATAAAATTTTAATAAACATGCAATATAACAAAATTTTGACAAACATGAAATATAACAAAATTTTAATAACCATGCAATATAACAAAATTTTGACAAACCTGCAATATATCAAAATTTTAACAAACGCATTATAACAAAATTTTAACAAACATGCAATATAACAAAATTTTAACAAACATGCAATATAACAAAAGTTTGACAAACATGCAATATATCAAAATTTTAACAAACATGCAATATATCAAAATTTTAACAAACATGCAATATAACAAAAGTTTGACAAACATGCAATATAACAAAATTTTAATAAATATGCAATATGACAAAATTTTAACAAACGCATTATAACAAAATTTTAACAAACATGCAATATAACAAAATTTTAACAAACATGCAATATAACAAAAGTTTGACAAACATGCAATATATCAAAATTTTAACAAACATGCAATATATCAAAATTTTAACAAACATGCAATATAACAAAAGTTTGACAAACATGCAATATAACAAAATTTTAATAAATATGCAATATGACAAAATTTTAATAAAATGCAATATAACAAAATTGTAACAAACATGCAATATATCAAAATTTTAACAAACCTGCAATATAACAAAATTTTAATAAATATGCAATATGACAAAATTTTAATAAAATGCAATATAACAAAATTTTAATAAACACACAACATAGCTTATTTTCGAAATTAAAAGTTTGCCATAAAATCTAATTATATCGCCCGATAGAGCGGATCTTCTTCCTCGGACAACTATCGAATAAAGCTACGGAACGAATATTGTCTTGAATCGAGAAAATAAAATAGTTCCGCAAGACACAGACTATTAACAGTGACCTTGAATTCGCTAACATCGCGCTGCGATATACAGCGAGTGATTCTCGCTGGACGATCACCGGCAACATCTCGTGTTCCGAACTATTTTATTTCCCCGATTGAAAACGAAGTCCACGTCATAATTTTCTTGCGTAACTTTCTCAAGAAGATCTGCTCTATCACGCGTCGTAATTACATTTTGCCTCGTATCCTTAATTCTTAAAGCAAACTAAACAACATCCCAAAAAAATTGGTACGACCGGTGTCTCTCGCTAGAAACATTACTCGAACGTACTTAAATGTTCATAATACCAGAAAAATATATAGCATTACATTCATAAGGATGTACATAAACATTCTCCGCAAATGCAGTTTAACGTTCGTACTTAAAGCATAAAAAATGATTAACCTCGTAAACTCGATTCGTTTCGAAATTAAATCTTTGAAAAACCGAGCACCGGGAAGGCAGTTTGCAGATTCGTCATTCATAACCGAAAATTGACAACGCACTTAAACTCATTATCGCGAGATAAAATATGTGTCGTGATCAATCAATATGCATTCAAGTTCCACGATGAAGAAAATGAAAGAAGAGAAGTTGGACACGCCCTCCTCGTTTCTCACGAAGGAAAAGGGCGAGGCTCTTCCTTGATCGAGCCCACCTCGTTTTCGATAATCACCAAGATCCTTAAGAGAATGACCTCTTCTTTTATTGCTTTATCTTTTTCCAGCCATGAAAGTGGAACGGACGTATCCACGATGGATTTTTCCAAAGTTGTTTTTTACATTTCTACAGGCACGAGATCAAAATCGTAAGACAGAGCTAACCTACAAAGTAGGTTAATACCTAATTGCGTTTAATTGCCGGTTTCTCGGCATTGGTTCGCTCGCAATTAACGGAGGTTTCCTTTGAGGCTCCCTTTGAGTCTTTTCAAACAGATTCAGTTTCTTTGCGTGGAAAAAGGCGAACATTTTAAATGCCGTACAGAATTTATAAAGCTCTTTGCAAACTTCGCGCGGCACGCTTGCAAATTCGTTGAATATCAATTTAATTTCACTACAGTTTCAACTTCTTTTTTAAATTGCAGGTTTTGATTGATATGATCTTCCGAGAGATGTTTTGGTTAAACTATTCAGAGATCAGTGTTTTGAGCTTGGGGAAAGAAATGTGAAATTATGTTTCAAGTTTTAACATGGTGGTTACGTAAATTTATTTTAGGAACGTATGGAGAATTTATATACATGTGTGTAAATTTAATTTACGTATGTGTCAATTTAGTCAGAGAGTTGAAAATTAAAAAATTGTTTAATTTCAAAATAGAGTACAGAAATTCGAAAAATATATTATTTTGAAATTTTAAAGTTAAGATATCAACTTTACAAACTTCAAATTACAAAATGACAAAATTATGAAGGTACTAAATTATTAAATTGTCAAATTATTCAATTACCGAATTACTAAATTGTCAAGTTATTCAATTAGCGAATTACCAAATTGTCAAATTATTCAATTATCAAATTAGCAAATTTCCAAATCTCCAAATTACTAAATTACTAAAAGTCTAACTTAAATATATCTGAACTTGTAAAATCATATTTACATCTATAAAAAATATAAATAAAATCATCTTGCAATTGTCTACAAAAAATATAAAGAAAAGCTCTTTAAAATTGCTTGTAAACCATAAAAAAATCATCTTAAAATAATCTATAAAGATAATACAAAAATTATCTTAAAATCTTGCATAAAAAATTCTGAAGAAAATCATCTTAAAATCGTCTATACATAATATGAAGAAAATTATCTTAAACTCATCTATAAAAATAATAAAGAAAATAACCTTAAAATCGTCTGCAAAAAATATAAAGAAATTAGTCTTAAAATCACTTGCAAAGAGTATTAAAAATAAACTTAAAATTATCTATGAAAAATATGAAGAAAATCATCTCTAAAAAAAAGAATAAATAAAATCATCACTTCTATAAAAATTACAGAAGAAAACATCTGAAAATCATCTCAAAATGACCATAAAAATATTTAACAAATCATCTTACAACTGTCAGTAAAAAATATAAAAGAAACTGTATTAAAATCACCTTGAAACTATCAATAAAAACTATAAAAGAAACTACATTAAAATCACCTAAAAGGAACAAAAAAAAAATCTTGAAAACGATGCAAATTTACTAAATAGCCGTCAAAACCGAACTGCGAAACCGAAACCGAACCGTGTGAAATCGAAAATGGAAAAATAACGGTTGCAAACAGCACGGTCGATATTTAGGGATGAACCTTTTGAACGTCGAAGACGTCGAAGCCGGCGAAGAACGCTCTTCGCCTCGGTTTAACACCGAACCTCTAATTGAGATCATTTCAATTCGGTTTGCGTCAATCTACGCGAACCGAAGAAGTTTTGTCCGTCGGCGAGCGTTACGAAAGCGTTTGTCGCGCGTTGGAAACGGCGAAAAGATCGACGACTCGCAACGGTGATTCCGCGGGGATCCACCTGTGCGAACGAACCATAATCGCGGGCCGTACGCGAACTATAATCGACTGGCGCTAACAGAAATCGTTTCTTACGGGACGAGTTTTATCTCGACACGTTCAAATGACCCTACTGTAGCATTAATTCAGGCAATTTGCAACGTGGTCCTCGCTCGGTCACTCTCGTTACATTCTTTTCGTATCTTCCCATCGTGTTCCTGTCTCTCTTCTCATACGTCTCTGCTCTTCCCTGCTCTTCGTCTGCTTCCGTCAGCTCGTTTCCTTCGGCACTTTCCACGACAAAATTTTACGGTAACTAACACGCGATTAAACATTTATTATAATTACAAATATATCATTAATAATATTACTCCTTCTGTGGCCGTAATAATAGTAGTACGTAAATATTTGAAGAAGAATTATTGACAGCTGTAAGTCGTTTGTTTTGACACATTTCGATTTATAGGTTAACCTAAATATTACAAATTATAATCATTTTTCTGATTTCACTAGCTGATCGAAATCAAATGTTTTGTTTCAGTGGAATATCAACATATTGTGAATTTAAGATGGAAAAAAGAGAGCTATGTTGAATGTAATGGAAAATGATGTCTTCAATGATTTTAAGCTCATGCATTTAGATTAAAGAGGAGATTTGCAACCAAGAGATTAAGTTTAAAATGAAGTAACAGAATTATTGGAAAATACAGAAACTACTTGAGCACTCAAAATAAAAATTTGGAATATTTTTGAGTTCTATATTTATTTTCTTTTGCTATTATTATGGACTAATTAAATTCAATTGTTACTATTACTATGAGACAGAGGGAATATTATTTAGTTACGGTTCAAGAATTATGTATAGCACTTTTATTGTGATCGAGTAAGTTGACGGGTCAGATCTGTGGTGTTAAGTAAATATTTAATATCAATAAAAGTTTGTTGCAACATTTGTATCATTTATGGATTAAAGAATTGTGATTTCCCTGAAGCTAAGTTCATATGCTATTTAACACGTGGAATATTTTGGATCTTAGGTAGTTTAAAAAATAATATTGTAAATTGTAACAAACGTTAAATAGAAATTGTAAGTAAATATAAAGTATGACAACGCTTAAATAGGAAATGTAACTAAACATAATTTATAACAAAGCTTAAATAGCAAATATAACTAAATGTAAATTATAACAAAGCTTAAATATGAAATGTAAATGTAAACATAATCAAATGTAATTTATAACAAATCTGAAATAGCAAATGTAACCGAATATAAATTATAACAAATCTTAAATAGAAAATATAACCAAATTTAAATTATAACAAACCTTATGTAATAAATATAATCAAATATAAATTATAACAAACCTCAAATAATAAACATAACTAAATATAAATTATGTCAAACTTTAAACAGCAAACATAACTAAACACAAATTACAAAAAATCTTAAATAGCAAACATAACCAAATACAACTAAATATAAATCACAAAAAATGTAAAATTCTTGACAGAAAATATTACAGCTTGTAATACATAATTTCCCAATCTTCAAAATAACAAACTAAATTTTAAAACTCGTGCATTCCCAATCAAATGACATTCTAAACAAAGCAAATAAACCACCTACTAAAATTACTAATATTTCTGCACATTTTTAATCATTTTTCTCGTCGAACCATCGAAAAAACGATAGCGTTGACACCAATCCAGAGCCTAAGGTGACTCCAGCAATGAGTATAATCATCGTCAGTCCGGCTGCTTGCATGGTAAATCAAGGGAGGATCACATGTAAAATGCCGGACAACCAGAAATTTGCTCGGTTTATTTACTCCTGGAAAAAGGAAGAACGAGGATCTCATTGAAGGTCGAGACAAAGGATGAGCTCGTTGCATGTTGCTCGGCCCTCTCGTAATTTTGTCCTTGCAAAACAGGAAGCGCTGCACAAAAGGTAGTGTGTGGCGCCGCTGTTTTTCTTTCAGACGGTATCCAAATTAAGGGTTTCTTTGTGGCTGCTTCGCGAGAAAAGTATATTTTGTAACGAGAAAGAAAAACAAACGAAGAGAGAAGATGCTGCAAAGAGGGAGACAGAGAGAGAACGCGAAGGCAAAAAGATATCATCCGAGGAGGCTCGCAAAAACTGACCACCATCTAGATGTTGTTACCGATCAGCTTCATCATTCTCTTGTATTGGTTGCGTACACTGTCTGCCATAAGTATTGTCATAAAACTTCTCAAATTTTCCATTTATACAATGCTTTATTTTAGATAAAATTACTGTGCATTTGAGTGTAATATATATATGAACGCTACATATGAGAGCGCTAGATATGTGAACGCTATATATGTGACCGCTAGATATAGGAACGCTATATATGTGACAGTTATATATGTGACCGCTATATATGTGATTACTATATACACAATACTCCAGTCTTTTATCGTCAAATATTACTAAAATAACCACGTGCAAAAAGATGTTGCATTAACACAGGGTTTCAAACGCTTTATTAAAAAGTTATAAGAAAAGTACAATACGACTACGGACCGCTTTGTTTTTTGACACATACAGTGTGTCCCAGCCTTCTACGTAAAACTTTACCGGCATGTTCTATAAATTACGAATGGAATTTGTTATTTAGTTATTACTAGACGTTTATGTTATCTAGTAATTACTGTATGGAGATTACTATATGGTAATGTTATCTAGTAATTATTCTATGGATATTACTATACGCTAATGTTATCTAGTAATTATTATACGGATATAACTATACGGTCATGTTATATAATAATTACTATATGGTAATATTACCTAGTAATTATTATACGGATATTACTATACGGTAATGTTATCTAGTAATTATTATACGGATTACTATACGGTAATGTTATCTAGTAATTATTAAACAGATATTACTATACGGATATTACTATACGGAATTATTATACGGATATAACTATACGGTCATGTTATTTAGTAATTACTATATAGAAATGTTTTTAATAATCACTATAAAGGCATTACTACATTGTAATATTATTTAATAATTATTGTGTGGTAATGATATTCAGTAATTATTATACGGTCATGTTATTTAATAATTGCTATAAGGACATTACTATACAATAATATTATTTAATAATTAATGTGTGGTAATGTTATCTATTAATTATTATAAGATAATGTTGTCTAATAATTAGTATAAAATAAAATTGTCTAGCAATCACTCTACCATAACGTTATTTAGTAGTTACTGTAAGATGACGTTATCTAGTGATCACTATACGGCAATATCTTATTAGATAATCCACATAATGATGAAAAGCGAGTGTCCCAATACTTGTGGACGGCAGTGTACGCAACGTAACGGGCAAACCGCACAGGAAGGATGAGGCAATGCTTCGGGTATCTATGTATCGACGTATCGATGTCTCAGAAGGGCTCGCGTGTCTAGGTATCCCTTAAAAGCGCGTTTCCACGTCCGACAATTCGTCGAATTCGACTCGGTTCGCGTCCGACGAGGCGTTTCGCGAGCGTTCGCGAATTTCTTCGGGCTGCCTACTCGATGTGGGCTCCGTGAACCGTTCGCAGTCGACGGTTCGACGTGTGAACATTTTGATTGTGGGTCGTGACAGCGACCTTACAGTCCCGGAGTGAGGTAGTATCGGTATTTCTTGCGGTTCTTTGTCCCGTAGTCCGTGTACCAACCTCACCTGCGCCACGCCGGTTCGTCCAGGTAACTCGATCACGCGTGGCGTTCCCGCGACAGTAGAACCACCTCCCCTCTCGCACCTTCGTCTCCTTACATCTCTTCCTTCTCGACGATCCCCACCTTTTATCCTCTCCACCTGTTTTCCCTCTTTCTTTCTTTCGCGTCGCTTTCCTCCGTTCCACGAGTCCGGCAAGCTTCATTGTAACGATCCGAGGGTGATCGAGTCTCGGCCACTTCCGGTTAGGTCCATCTCCCTTTTTTGCTCCGACTCGAATTCCTTGCTCTTAGCCGGGATCGTTTTATACCGACTCGTATTATTCTTTACCGCTTCGGTTTTTGCCGGCCGAAAACGGACGGGCTCGGGGGTTCACCTACCCCGGCTCGAAAATGTGGATTCTGTATTTGGATAGTTCGGCCGTTTATTTCGAAAGTGGGGCACGTCCATTTTTGAAAAATGGATCAAACTTGATATGGTATTCTTATCCGTGAGCAATCTACAGTGAAAATAATTGAAGTACGCTAATATTTGACGGTTTGGTTAGTGGTATTGGGAAGATTATTTTGAAGGTGGTGTAAGTTCACCTTAGGTTCACATTTTTGGCCGAGTACTTTACGGAATTTACCTCCGGTAATACGGACGATTCTAAAAGTACAAATTGTATAATATTGCGTAACATCAATATGAGATCTGTTGGTCCAGGAATCGTTGCTTCTGTTATCAGCTTGCAAGTTCTAGTTCAGTTTCTAATACTCGCAAAGTCGACACGGTTCTTGTTTTAGGATCGGAGCACACAACCCCTTTAACAATTTCACTGTTCTTCGAGAATTAATTATGAATCGTGGTTTATTTTGTTGGAAATAAATATGACTCAGAATGATTTCAACGAAAATTAACTGTGATGCATCTGAGGGAGGTAATGATAAGAAAATAAAAATACTTTTCTGGATAAGAACGTCGCTCCGATAAAATTGTGGACCTTTTAATATTAATATATCTGCGACACGTAATGTTTTATCTTTCGTTCGATGAAAAATTACCGATGATCTAATATTAATGTCTGTATTCCTACATCTAATTACTGTACTTTGTTTTTAGTACAATTACAAATATTTTTTACGTTAATTTGACGCTATTTTATATTAATATGATGTAGAATGTCGGCAAGAATGCAATTAGAACAGAAATGACGCGAACCAATATGGCGCCATCTTGAATTACCGCGAGATTTCTGAGTAGTAACGCTTCGTAGATTAATTATAATTTTTCAGTTGTAATTCCTTGGGACTGGAAAAATTACAATACTATTCACGTTATATCTTTACTATTTAATAATTAATATAATTGTTCATAAATAAACCCACCACAAATGGAAACATTTTGTTTCTTCCTTTGTTGTACCACGGGGAGAAATTTCAAATACTTCCTGAAGCTTAGTTGATGTATAATTATAATTTATTGAATTTTCTCTAAAATTTGAAAAACTATAGTACGAACCATGATGGTGTACCTTCAAAACTCGGTAATCGACAGAATTATACATAAATAAATTCATTGGAAATAGTATTATTACTCTATTTTATCTTTATATTTCAATAGTATTTATTTCTTCATTGTACCACAATTGAGAAGTTTCGAATACTTTTTCACACCACCGTATATACATTGTTACAAACGCAATATTTGACGAAACTCCAAAAGTCATGCAACGAGGGTTAACCTTTTCAAGGACACCAGCATATATTTGATCGTTAATTTCTTTTTAAGAATTCAAATTCAACAACCAGTGGCGAACATACATATATTTCCACTTCTTCCGTATATTATTGATACTTTTAGAATTCGTTTGTTTAGTTGCTACAGATTGAAAATAAGTAAAGCATAATTCCTTTAGAAGTTATATAGATCACTTCTTTTTGTGAGGTTGGAAAAATCGTTCCTGAAAAGGTTAAATATGTTGAAACGTATGTTGACAGCACTCTTATCGTACTAATAACAATGAATATTTATATAATACTGAACATTCAATTTTTGGGTTATAATAAACATTTAGTATTTAGGTAACAATGAATATTTAATGTTTAGGTAATATTGAACATTTAATATTTAGATAATATTGAACATTTAATATGTAGATAATACTGAACATCTAATATCTAGAGTACAATGAATACTTAATATTTAACCAGTAATAAGCATTTAATATTTTCACAATAATGAACATTTAACATCTAGATAACGAACATTGAATACCTAGATCAAGTAATATTTACATAATAACTGAATATTTAACATTTGGATAATACTGAACATTTAATACTAATATTTAGATAATAATGAAAATTGAGTACTTAAACATTACTGAAAATTTAATATGTTAATAACAACGTATATGTATTATTCAGGAAATATTGAAAATTGAATATTAAGATAACAAAGAACATTTCTCGGTAACAAAAAGGAGACAAGCGCTCATGCGTTCAAGCCAGGTCGATCGAACGGTGTTCGAACACCTCGGTTCCACTATATCGGGTGAAAGCAACGCGTTGTTGGTAATGACTTCGTCACAGTGTTGGTTCAGTGTCCGTCTAGTAATATTGGTAATATCAAGAAGAGTTACGGGACTGCAGGCGTACCGCTCTGCGCTACCGAAAAACATTTCTAGCCTCCTCTTTTACTTACAGTTAATTATCGCGTCTGATCTTTCCTTTTTCGCTCGCCATTGTATGAATCTTTCACTGTGCGTATTATAACACGGAAACGATCCTTTCTTTTGATCTCCTTGCGCGAGAGGAAGCAGTCGTTGAAATAAGTGAAATTTAAAAATTAAATGTGGGAAGGTTATTTGTCGATAATAAATATGAGTATTCATGATTCATAGTATTTTATTGTAGCAGGTTAAGAAGCTTTGATATATTGCCGTTAACGATTAATTTATTGCAGGAACGCACTCGGGTATTTTATCTTCAGGAAGGATATTTGTAATGCAAAAATATTTATTTATATTTATTAATATTTGTGGTGGAAATAGTTTTAATAGAAATTTAAGAAAATTTGTTGGGGTGTTATAAATATTTAGGGAAAAATCTAGTTTTATTTTGCAAAATTAATTCCTAATAAATATTGTGAGTTTGTATTATTATTTATAATTTATAAGGGACAAGATATGACACAAATAAAAGAATGTGAATTTTATTTGGGAAAATATTTTTGGAAAATTTTTTAGGGTTGTTCTTTTTTTTTTGTACTTTTTATAGTACTGTAAAATATTATTGCGTTATTGTAAGTTTGTTGTATTTTAAGATTTGGACATTTTGACTTTTTTAAATTGTATGAATTAAATATTTGTTAAGTGAGATTTGAAAATTTGAACTTTTAGAAATTGTCAAAATTAAATATTTGTTAATTGATATTTGGAAATTTTGGATTTTAAAAATTGACAGAATTTTGTATTTATTAATTGGAATTTAGAAATTTGGACTTCTAGAAATTGATAAAATTATATATCTGTTAGTTGACATTTGGAAATTTGTACTTTTAGAAATTGTCAAAATGAAACATATGTGAAGTCATATTTAGAAATTCAGACCTTTAGGAATTAATAATATTATGCATTTGTTAATTACTATATGGAAATTTGTATTTACAGAAATTAATAAAATTATATATTTCTTACTTGCAATTTAGAAATTAACAAATTTAAAAACACAAAAAAGGTACATCATATGATACATTATATAATGAAGGATTGAACTAGATATTGTATCAAGCTTAGTACAAAATAATAACATACGATTATGTATTAAAATACACAGTTCTAAAATGTTTCTATAATTTTTCATAATGAATTCGCTATCATAACATTTAAATTCTTGTTCATATTATACATATAATATGCTATCTTATTTCCTGTATCCGGCAAACCTAACCTTATTTAACGAACTTGCATTTTACGACAAATTTAATATGTACATATTTATATAAGATTCTGTTTTCAAATAAAATCTTATGATCTAATAAATACGAGGTAACGTATTTAACTATTTATTTTTTATGATTTTATTCAATGTTGTATCATTTTTATATAATGTGTTGTGGAAGTTGTTAAAATTTTGTTGTATAAACTTCTTCATATTTGTGTATATTCACTGCTAATATAATTGTTAATATTGTTTTATGCCTTATTTATATTTGCAGTTAATACAATTACTGTAATTGCTTTGTTCAATATTTATATTTGCAGTTAACGCAATTACTATGTTTGTTTTATTCATTATTTATGCTTGCAAATAATACAATTATTGTGATTGCTTAACTCATTATTTACATTTACAGTTCATACAGTTATTAAGATTGTTTAACTCGTTATTTATATTCATAGCCAATACAATTATTATGATTGTTTCATACAAAAATCTGTCAAGATTCTTTTACATACTTTAAAAACATGTTATACAATTCTAATTTATCTACTTCTTGTTCGCAGTTCTGTTAACATAATTCTGACTAAATTAATTCTATAATTTAATTTTTTGTATAATTCTTTTATACAAATATATATAACAATTTAAATTACACTAAATCTTTACTATAACTCTACACATAATTCTTCATTACAATCTTCCACATAATTTCCTAAGACAAAACACAACTACCCATTATTTCAGTTATCGTTACTTCCAAAATATACCAACTGCATCATTTTACAAAACTGAAAAACAATTCATACAACAAAGACCACTATAACATATATACAATATATTTTTCAGGCAAAATCCAAATTACAAAAATATAATATTAATGCAAATTATGTTATGTTTATCACTACAAAACCTGTATTTTCAGTGGAGAAATTAGAAAATAAACTATTTATTCAAGTTAAACTATGTTAGTTATTACCACAAATACTGTAATTTCAGTGAAGAACCAAATCATAAAATGAAACAATTATCCAAGTTAAGTTACGTTAGTTATTACCACAAAACCTGTATTTTCAGAGAAGCAAATTAGAAAATAGAATACTTATCCAAGTTAATTTAGCAGTTGTCATTGCATGACGTACATTGAATTCCTTCTCAGAGGGGAACCAAATTAGAAAATAAAGCAATTATCCAAATTAAATTATGTTATCGCCATAAAACATGTACTCTCAGTACATCTCCATACAAAAACCAAATTTTTAGATTCTTCAAAATATAAATTTATTTTTAAATTTTAAAAATAATTTTATTCTCAATTTTTTAATTTTAAAAATTTACCCAAGTTATGTTAGTTTAATCATCACCACAGGTCCTGTACTTTCAGGCCGGAAGCAAATTAGAAAATACAAGATGTATCCAAGTTAGGTTAGGTTGTAGCCCATCGTAAAGGTAATGGAGACTCGGTTATGTTCGAATTCTCGAAAGGAACGGTAGATGCAGACGTAACCGATGCAAGTGGCACGCATGTATGGTATAGTACGTCAAAAACACGTAAGCAGGAATTTACGGAAAAGAGCCTGAAGGCACTACCGGACTCCTCGTCCTCGGTAGCCTGCATGACGGGAGAAGAAGGAACTCTGTGAGGAGGAGGGCTAAGAAGGAAGAGGAGGAGGAGGAGGAAGAAGAGGGCACAGGGTACCGTTCTGTTCTCGGGGACCTCGGTTCACCGGGTCGGTTCTCCTGGCTTCTCATCCACTTAGCAAAAAGCGGCTTAACCACCGATCTTCTGTTCCTCTTCGTTCTCTTCGTCTTCCTCTTCCACGACCTCCAAGTTACTCGCGGTTACGAGCCATTTTCCGGTTCACGCTTTTCGGAAAATCTTGTATAGACGATACTGATCGCTGCTGCCGTGATTCCTGAAATCGTCGATGGGTTTCACTCTTGTGCGATTGGAACGTGTTATAATTATTGTGGGAACTGAAGTAATTTTTATTTGCATATAGATTGAAAGAATAATTTTAATGTACTGATTGTAGTCTTTTAAAAGATAATATTTGCGATATTGTAGAATTTTTTGACGAAAATAGCGATTGCAAATTTAAGCAATTTTTTGACAGAAAAATAATTTTAATTTTAAACGCTTTAATGCTTAGGGATTTTAAATTTTTATTATTTTTACTATTCTACTATTACGTTCCTTTGATATACCATTATACTACTATACTACTATCATTACTACTATACTACTACTATTATACTACTATCGTACTACTATACTACTATCGTACTACTATACTACTATCGTACTACTATACTAATATTGTACTCTAGTACTGACATACTACTACAGTATTATTAGTACACTACGACTGTACTACTATACTACTATAATACCAATATGCCACTAATACGTCACAATTTTCCTACTGTAGTTTTAATATATTACTACTGTACAACTATACTACTATAATACCAATATTCCACGAATACGTCACTATTTTACCACTGTATTATTATATTACTACTGTACAACTATTATACTACTGATATTAAACTAGTACTATAATACTGCTACTATACTGCTATTACAGTACTACTATACAACTACTATATTGCTATTATACTACTATTATACAACTGCTATATTGCTATTATACAACTAGTATGCTGCTGCTCTACTACTATACTAGTACTATACTACTGCTATACAACTAATATACTGTTGCTATATTGCTACTATGCTACTACTCTACTAGTACTATACTACTACTGTACTGCTATTATACTACTGCTACTATACTATTACTATGCGACTACTATACTGCTACTATGCTAGTATTATACTAGTATTATACTACTACCATACTGCTATTATACTACTACTATACTGCTATTACACTACTGTTACTATACTATTGCTATGCAACTACTATACTGTTACTATTATACAACTACTATGCTGTTCCTATACTACTGTTGCTGTACTACTATACTAATACTATACTATTGCTATATAACTAATATACTGTTGCTATACTGCTACTATACTATTACTATGCAACTACTATGCTGCTGCTCTACAACTATATACAGTACTATACTACTGCTATACAACTAATATATTGTTGCTATATTGCTACTACTATACTAGTACCATACTACTACTGTACTGCTATTATACTACTGCTACTATACTATTGCTATGCAACTACTATACTGTTACTATGTTACTATTATGCAACTACTATACTGTTACTGTGCTACTATTATACAACTACTATACTGCTCTTATACTGCTACTATAGTATTACGATACTAGTACTGTACCTGTGCTATTATACTGTTACTATGCAACTAATATACTGTTGCTATGCTACTACTGTACTGCTACTATATTACTCCTATACTGCTACTATAGTACTACTATACTAGTACTACTATTACATTACAACTATACTCCTACTATGCTGTTGCTATACCACCACTATACTAATACTATGCTACTACTATACTGATACTATAGCTCCACTATGCTGCTACTATACTACCAATATACTACTACGCTACTATTGCACTATACTATCTTTTCACGATCCCACTATACGCTGCTATATCACTATACTCTGCTGAATTCTGGTAGATTACTATACCACTATTTTACCACTTTATTATTTAGTTATGCAACTATACTACTATATTGATGCAATGCTTTCTACTATTTCACTATAATATCGTTATACTATTTTACATATTTTATCATTACCATTTTACTCATTAACTATTTCACTATTATATTTCATTTTTTCTATCGTACTACTATACCAATCAACTATACCTTTATTCTAAACACTTCTAACTATCTCACTTTTTTATTGATTAACTATTTCACTATTATATTTCATTTTTGCAATATACCAGTGTACTATATTAACCCTCAACTATACTTTCATCACAAATAATATTACAAGTATTTAAGTGATTTTCAAATTTAATATTTTCCATTTATATTACATTAACATTTTATATGAATCAATTTTCTTCTATTTTACTTGCATATTATTAATCCTCATAAAATTACCTGTTTCCCGATTATAGAGAAAAAAAATGAGTATCCCATATATTTATAGTTGCGCTTTCTTACTAGACGCGGAGCTAATTAGCACGATTATAGCATTAATCAGTGAAAAGTCTGTTCGTCCGGTGATTAGGATGCTTCCTGCAAAGAAAATACGAAAGATGAATCAATCCTGATGAACGATCTCGAAACGGAAACCCCACCCGTTTTACCTGTCCTACCTGCTCGATTCGCAGCCTCTAGGCATTTCCGGTTTCCCCACGAGAACAGAAGTCAACTCTCTGGATGCGATTTAAGATACCTCTAACTACTTCTTGACTGCTTAAAGTAATAGTAAAACACTGATTATATATTCTTGTTTGCATTGCAGCCGCTTACAGTTAGACGCCGTATCCGTATTGAAAAGGCACCCAACAATTTTAGTAATCTTCGCTTATTATCGATTATATGACTAAAATTATCCGATAACGGTTTTACGGTGATTGTATGTACATGGGAGATTGGAAAGGTGGAATTGGGAAATTAAGGCATTTGAGAATTTGAAAAGTTTGAGAATTGGAAATTTGAAAATTTTGTTTATAAATTTCAGAATTTGAAAATTTGTACCTTTGGAAATTTGAAAAGTTTATTTATAAATTTGGGAATTTAGGAATTTAGGTATTTGGATATTTGTACATTTGGAAATTTGGATATTTGGAAATTTGAAAATTTGGAAATTTAAGAAGTTTATTTATAAATTTGGGAATTTAGGAATTTAGATATTTGGAAATTTGGATATTTGAATATTTGGAAATTTGGAAATTTGGAAATTTGAAAATTCGGATATTTGAAAAGTTTATTTATAAATTTGGGAATTTAGGAATTTAGATATTTGGAAATTTGGAAATTTGAAAATTTAAAAAGTTTATTTATAAATTTGGGAAATTAGGTATTTAGGTATTTGGACATTTGGAAATTTGGACCTTTGGAAATTTGGACATTTAGAAATTTGGAAATTTAGGTATTTAGGTCTTTGGAAATTTGAAAAGTTTATTTATAAATTTGGGAATTTTTGAATTTAGGTATTCAGGTGTTTTGGAAATTTAAAGGTATGGAAAGTGGGAATTTTAGGTATTTAGGAATTTGGAAATTTTGTTTATAAATTTTGGAATTTGGAAATTTGAAAATGTGAAGATTTGGGAATTGGGAAATTTAGACATTTGAACGTTTGAAAATTGGAGAATTTAGAAAGTAGTGAACTCTGAAGGAAATTTGCAAATTTTGCACATTTTCAAATTTTCAAATTTCCAATTTTCTTAAATGTACAAATTTTGCAAATTCTGCAAATTTCCAACTTTGACACATTGCCACAAATTCTCAAATTTCATAAATCCCATAAATTTTAAATATTTTGCAAATTCCATAAGTCCCACAATTTCTCAAATTTCATAAATTCTCAAAATTTTACAAATTCCAAAAATTATTCAAATTCTATAAATGTTCCGTAAACTCCACTAATTTCACAAATTCTGTAAATTTTACAAATTCCCCCAAATTCTCAGATTTCACAAATTCTATTAATATCTCAAATTTGTATAAATTCGATAAATCCTGTAAATCCCACAACTTTTAAAATTTCTCAAATTCCAGAAACTCTGTAAATACAAAAATTTTTTTAAATTCCACAAATTCTCAAATTTCATAAACTCCCAAAATTTTACAAGTTCTGTAAATTCCACATTTCTATTAATTTCACAGCTTTCAAAAATTCAATAAATACTGCAAATGCTACAAATTCTGTAAATTCCACAAAATCAAACTTTTCAGAAATACCACAAATTTTACAGATTCTACAAATCTCACTAATTCCACAAGTTTCACAAATTCCACAAATTTCACTAATTCCACAAATTTTACGAATTTCACAAATTCCACAAGTTTCATAAATTTGACAAATTCCACAGATTTCACAAATTCTATAAATTTCAAATATTCTTCAAAATCCACAGCTAGTAGTAACACCCACTGTCCGTATCTCACCAGTGCACCAAATTTTCAAATAACTTTAACTTTCCCGCGCACCGTCCGCCATCTTAGCTGTCACACTTGATCCGGCACCCCGAGTTTCCGCGCGATGAAACCGCGCAAAACGTGATATTTCAGTCGTAACGAGAACACAACGCAGCTTGAATCGTCTCCCGATGATCTCTTTCCGTTGGCCACATTACGTAATTGTTCGTTGTAAAAAGGAGTTCACACTACATCGGGTTGCTTTGCATATCGCACAGCCACTCTAAATGATGAGATTTTCGTGGACGGCTGAGGAAACGCGGCGCACAGAAGGAGGAGGCCATATTAAAGTATTGCTCAGATGTTTTTTCTTCTCTCCTCTCCTTTTTTTTCTGTCACGGCTTTTGCTTTGCTTTTACGGTTGCTTGGAACAATGACGAATCCCCGACATCATTGTACGCTGGCCCTTGCAGTTCGAGAAAAATGCAGAAAAAGGAAGAAAGCCGAGAAAGAAGAGAGAGAAATAGGGAAAGGTACACGTCGTGTGACAATCACTCGCCGCTGATTACACGGACCATTGTGCAAGGACAACGGAGTACGCGACGATAAAAGGGTTTCAACCCCCTCCAACCCCCTCATTCTTCTTCCTCCAGCACCCTGTTTCTTTCTTTCTTTCTTTACAGCGAGAGAGCGAGATGATTCTGATACCGGAATGAAAAGAAAAGGGAGAAAGGCAGAAGAGGTCCACTTCCTAGGCAACGCGGTTTTAATGGTCACGCGTGGAACTTTAACTTTGGAACGATGTGTATGCTGAATTAACTTAATGGATTTTATTGATTTTTCTTGATGTTGGGATAAGGTAATTTGAGAATTTGAAAATGTGGTTCGAGGATGTGGGAATGTAGGAACATGGAAATTAAGGGATTTGAGGTTTTGGGATATTTATAAACTTCAGAGATTTGACATATTTTAGAAATTTGACAGGTATGAAGAGTTTGAAAAGTTTTAGAAGTATGAGAAATTCAAAAAATTAGAAAAATTTTTCAAGTTTGAGAAGTGTAGAAGGTTTGAGAAGTTAGAGAAATTTTACAAATTTGAGGAGTTTAAGAAATTCAAGAAATTTGAGTAGCTTGAAAAGTTTGAGAGGTTTAAGGAATTGAGGACTTTAAAAAGTTGTAGAAGTTTGAGGAATTTGAGGCAAGCTAGAGATATTGTACACATTTTGGAAGTTTGAGAAGTTTAAAAAATAAAATTTAAAAGTTTAGAAGAAAATTTATGGAAGACCAAATCTGCAAATTTATGAATTCTCAAATTCCAAAATCTCCAAATTTCATATTCTCAAATTTTTAAATCCTTAAATTCCTAAATTTCAAAATTTCAAAATTTCAAAATCCACAAATTTCTAAATTCCACAACTCCTAAATCTTCAAGTTTAAAAATCCCTAAATTTCCAAATCCCCAAATTCCTAAATCTCCAAATTTATTACACTTAAAAATCCACAAATTTCTAAATCCAAAAATTCCAAATTCCATCATCCGTGAATTCCCAAATACCCAAATTCCATCATCCCTAAATTCCCAAATTTCCAAATTTCCAAATTCCTAAATTCCTGAATCTCCAAATTCTAAAATTCCCAAATTTCTAAATTCAAAAATTTTAAAATCCCCAAATTTCTAAATCCCAAAATTCCCAAATGTGAAAATCCTCAAATTCTCAAGTTCCAAAATTCCTAAATTTCTAAATCCCAAAACCCCAAATTCCTAAATTTCAAAATCCTCAAATTTCAAGTTCCAAAATCCCTAAATTCCTAAACCCCTAGAATTCCAAATTCCTAAATCTCCAAATTCCAAATTTAAAGATCCTTAAATTTCCAAATTGCAAAATGCCTAAATTGTGTATCTTACAGAAGACCAAATTGAAAGTTTGTATAGTTAGAAGATAAAAAATAAATAAGGTAGCCGATTTGGAAATCGATAGGAAAGGACGTAGTGCGTATGTAATTGGGTTGCAAGATCGTTCCCAGAGGAAGCTGAGGGGAAAAGCGAAGCAAGGAACGAAAGTCCGCAGAGGGGGCTGGACGTTGTTTGTCGGAAACCGGGGCATCCTGCTAATGCCTTGGTTAGTACTCCAGTTTCCTTTGTGCCACCCTCGTGTGCTGCAAATCCACCCCTCCACGCGGATACGCACCCCTTGCAGAATGCAATTTAAGCCGGCAGGATACGCACTATGCTTAACCGGCCACCACGTGACCAGCCGATCGATGCTTACGAAAATTTTCATGAAACCAACCCCCCTCCCCTCTTATTCTTCTCGGTGTTTCGCGGTGAAATGATTTGGGAAGGTTAGGGAAGATAAGTTGGCGTTTGAAAATTGGAGGATTTGGTTGTTTAGCTGTTTTTAGATTTTAAAGTTTATGGATTGAGAAAGTTTGGAATTTGAGGATTTGCGGAATTTGAAATTTGACAACTGAAGAATTTGTGAATTTGGTAATTTTGGTTTTTGGGGGTTTGATGTTGGGCATTTGAGAAATTGGAGGTTTGGTAACTTGAGAATTTGAGTATTTGCGAATTTCAATATTTGAGAATTTAAGTATTTAAGAATTTGAGAATTTTTAAACTGGTGATTTGGAAATTTTACTGTTTAGAAAATTAGACACTTAATAATCAAGGATTTTAGAATTCCAGAATTGTGGAATTTTAAGGTTGTTGACTTTTAGAATTGTAGAATTTTAGAATTTGATCATTTAGACTCTCAGAATTTGAAAATCTTGAAATTAAAAATTTGAAAATTCTATTTGTGAAATTTGACAATTAAAGAATTGAGAAAATTAAAAAAAAAGATGGGTAATTTCGAAATTTGTGAAATTTAAAATTTATGTACCTAGTAATATCAAAGTGGATTGAGAAATTTTTATAAATATTCGAAATTTTACAGTTTCATGTATTAAAAAATCATCAGATCCAAATATGTTTACACTCACATTTTCAAAATTCCGTTACACAAATTTCCAAATCCTTCATTTCCGAGATTTCCAATTTTTTAATTGTTAAATGTTTAAATTTCTAAAGTTTCTAATTCCTACAGTTCTCAAATCCACTTTCCAGAGCAAGTGTTCAAAAGCTTGAATTTCTCTATGCGAGAATCTCCGCTTCATTAACTTCTTAAATTCCTCAATTTCTAAATCCTCTTTCCAAATTCTTCAATTCCTCAGTTTCCTGACTAAAAATAAATCCTAATCAATAATATATAAAAGAAAGCAATAAATGTGAAACAATAATATTTTAATTACGCCTACTAAATCAGTCGTCAAACATAACCTCGAAAAAACACCGAAACCGACCGAGCAAATAAAGTTCCATATTTGGCTACTTTCCTCTATATTCGTCTGCGTTCCAATTACCCGAAATCCTCGATCGGATTCTTCTTTTAATGGCAAAATCAATTAAAGTCGTTCGACATTGTCCGTGTGTACGATCAGATCGAGAGGCTCCCATATATCTCGGGAATAAATCTCTCCTTCCGTCTCTCCGCCGCTCTCCCTCAGTTCCTCCTCCTCCCACCTCCCGTTCCACTTCTCTTTTCGCCTCTTTGTTTAATCTTTCCCTTCCTATCTCCTTATCTTCCTTTTCCACGCTTCGCCTCCCTGTTTAGCCCTATCCTCGTCTCTTCCTCGGTTCCTTTATTAATCGGCTATTTGATCGCTTTCGGTCTCACCAACGACTTAACTCGTTCGAATCTCTCCCCCTCTTTTCGTCTGCGCTTTACCTCCTCTCAATTTCATCCATTGCGATCTCCTTGCTCGTTCTCTACTCGTTGCCTTCGATTGACCCTTTATTCCACTCGCTACTATGTTTATTGTACTCGTGTATCGCCCTTTGTTCCTCCGACACGTGTCTCTTGATCTTATTTTACTTTAATTGTCGTGACTTTTACTGGTTTTGTCGCATATTTCGTTTGTTTGATGTTTCACGGAGAATTCTTTTGCAGATAACCTCTTTGTAAAGAGTAGGCGACACTCTGAGAAAGAACTAAATGAAGCAGGGTGGGGATTTCGATGTATTCCGAAAAATGTCAGTACGCAAATATGGCGGCCGTCGAACAATGCTTTATACCTGCACATTCGTCTGTCATTTATTCGTAAGATATAGAGAAGAAATTGAGACTTGAGAATAAATGTTACTTACTTGTAATTTGTAATAAATACGAGTAAATATTTTGTTCTTCCTATAACACGTTCACCGGTAATTTATTTCGAATATTTTATCATTTCCCTGTGACACATCAATCCGTATTTTCTTGTAATAACTAGTTCGTCTCAAGTATTCTTTTCAACTTTTCAACGTTATAAAATCGATGTAAATACTTCGAAAGCCAGTATTAATAATATACAGAAAATTGACGACAAATAGATTTCTAATTATTAGAGGTTGCCATGAAATTAAATTTATTTGATTTAAATTTCCCGCGCGTCTATATAAACAATTTAAAGTGACAGTTTGCCGAACATCGGCAGTACCGCCCGGAGTGCCCCTTGTACCTGATCTTTGCAACTCGTTAGAATAATGTGATGATCTATACGTGTTCGTAAAGCGTGCATTAGTACAACAAAGTTGTCAACTAGTGGCGCTTCATTAGTTTGCCACTATGTTCGCATATATCATACCCCTCCTTTGTTCCACTGTTCAGGTGGTTTACTACGTATCGAAATGTCGCGACACGTGCTACGGTTCTGAACAAGTTTTTCTTTAATATGTGAAATAGTTATTCATTCTTACGTAAATATCGTTTGTGAAGTGTTTATTGTTTGTTAAGTGCTTGTGTGGTCCATTACTAAAATCCTATTACTTTTTATGACTCGCAACTATGTATATTGTGTTTGTGCGTCGCTGAAAAACCGCCATTCTTTCCTCCACCAGGTATCATCCATTTTAATTTATGTTAATTTTCTTGTTACTGTTTTTATCGATTTTTTCGTTTGTCTGATCCGTGAAGATGCGTTTTATGTGTTCTGCTTTTTATAATATTATAGATAACTTTTTTATGTCTCGCGACTACTTTGTACTTATCTATAATCTATAATCTTTAAAGTATAATTTGTAGTATATAATCTATAATGTACAATGCAAAGTACATATTGTACAATGTATAATCTATAATCTATAATCTACTGTCTGCAACCTATAATCTATAATTTATAATCGATCACCTATAACCTTTAATCTATAACGTATAATGAATAACCTATAATCTAAAAGATAAAAACTACAACCAATAATATACTTTATTAAATTTTTATTTGATTATAACCTGTAACATTTAAAAACATCAAATTACATCTTGATTAATAATCAATAATATTTAATAAAGAAGGCGAAACGTCTAAATATGACAATACATCAAGCGATTATAAATTATGTTGACAAATGCGTATATACAATAAAGCAGCAGTGTAACGATAAAAAAAGAAAGGGGAAAAAATGATTCCGTCAAAGATGCCCGTTTAGTTTTTCTCACCCTAGTGGGAATAGTCAGAGTCGTAAAACGCGAGACGAATCGGTAACTGGCTTTGAAAATCGGCGTGTAATTTGCTACGCATTATATCGCCACGTGGAGGGTGATTCTTTCGAGTCAAAAGTGAAACTGTAACATTTGTTTCGCTTAATGGCTTCGGCATTGGCGTCTATACATAATATGATAAACAACAACAGTGAGGTTTATTTTCAATAATGATATCAATAACATTTATATTATTTTATAATCTTAAATATTTAGATTTTCAAAGCTCTAATTTCCTAGAATCTTAGATTTCTAAATTACATTATTTTTGAGTTTTTAGATTACTAAATTCCTGGGTATCTAATTTCTTATTTTCTAAATTCCTAAACCCCTGAATTCATAAAACCATAAATTTCTAAATTTCAAATTCCCAAACCCTAAATTTCATAATCCTCAAATTCCCAAATCCTAAATTTCAAAATCCCAAGATTCCTAAATCCTAAATTTCAAAATCCCAAAATTCCTAAATACCCAAATTCCAAACTATTACTCTAAATTCTTGAATCTATAATTCCTATATCCCCAAATTGCAAATTCCAAACTCTTGAAACTCTAAATTAGCAAATTTCTAATTTCAAAAATTTCTAAATTACTAAATCCCTAAATTCGTAGAACCACAAATTTCTAAATTTTCAAATTCCTAAAATCCTTAATCTTTAAATTTCCAAATTCTTATATTTCAAATTCCTCAAATTCCCAAATTCCAAAATTCCAAAATTCTAAACTCCTAAAACCCCAATTTCCTAGATCCCCAATTCCTAAATCCCTAAATCCCCAAATTCCCAAATCTCCAAATTGAAAATTCCAAACTCTTAAAACTGTAAATTAACACATTTCTAATTTCAAAAATTCCTAAATTACTAAATCCCTAAATTTTAAATTCCTAAATCCCTAATCCCCAAATTCCCAAATCTCCAAATCCCTAAATTGAAATTTCCAAACTCCTGAAACTCTAAATTAGCAAATTTCTAATTTCCAAAATTTCTAAATGACTAAATCCTTAAATTCCCAAATTCCTATATTTCAAATTCCTCAAATTCAAAAATTTCTAAATCCCTATTCTAAACTCCTAAAACCCCAATTGCCTAGATTCCCAATTCCTAAATCCCCAAATTCCCAAATCCCCAAATTGCAAATTCCAAATTCTTGAAACCCTAAATTAGCAAATTTCTAAAATACCAAATCCCTACATTTCAAATTCCAAAATTCCTAAATCCCTAAATTTTAAACTCCTAAAATCCCAATTTCCTAGATTCCCAGTTCCTAAATCCCCAAATTCCTAAATCTCCAAATCCCCAAATTACAAATTCCAAACTCTTGAAACCCTAAATGCGCAAATTTCTAATTTCCAAAATCCCTAAATTCATAAACTCACAAATTTCTAAAGTACCAAATTCCTAAATTCCTATATTTCAACTTCCAAAATTCCTAAATCCCTAAATTCTAAAATCCGAATTCCCTAGATCCCCAATTCCTAAATCTCCAAATTGCAAATTACTATATCCCTAAATTCATAAAATCACAAATTTCTAAAGTACCAAATTCCTAAATCCTTAAATACTTAAATCCCCAAATTCCAAACTTCTAAAACCATAAATCCCCAAATTCTGAAATTTCACGTGGCCACGTGACGAAAGTGGGACGTGAGCGACGACAAGTTAAGAGAGGAATACGGAACGTTGAAAGTCGAAAATTTAACGGGAAAAATGAAGCCTAGCCGCAAGCTAAGCCGGAATTGATTCGACCTTGCAAAAGGGAGCGTGCACCCCCATGCACGGTTCCCAGCTGTACCCGAATGACTAATACACCAAACGTTCGTCTGGGTGCGACCAGATTTTCAAGGGTGGAAACGAGCTGAATCGAATCTCGGATCGAACCTACACGCGTTTTGCACCCTTCCCTATCCTGTATCGTTCCTTTCTCTAAACAACTACGAAATTTTCCACACCTTTCTCCCGATATATCTCACATCTTTTATTTCTTCTCTGTTTTGATGTTCCTCGTACAAACAATTTATATTTACTTCTATTTTGTATGTTTGTTTCTTTTTTTAATCGTTTTAGTGTAGAATAAATTATAAATATATTGTTGGCGGTGCAAACAGTTGGTGTTCATTTATCCCACACTTATTTTTAATATTTTCTTTTTCTTGAATTTTCTAAATGTCAAGTCTTTTTTAGGATTTTTTTTTCGAGCTCGACTACATTTTTTTTTAGCTTTTTTTTAGATTTTATATTTTTACTTTAGGTGCAGCTCTTGTGGTCACAGAGAGGGTGAAAATTTAATTCAACCCTTATATAAGGTTGGTGTCTAAGGTAAGTTTTTAAATATTAAATATTATATTATATTTATATGTATATAGATATATGTTTTCTGTGTAATATATATACAGAGTATCCAACAAATCTCAATACCCCTAACTAGTAAACAATAAATCCCAAAATACAAACTAAAAATAAATATCCCTAACTAATAAACAAAAAATCCCAAAAACCAAACGAGACATCAATACCCCTAACCAGTAAACAATAAATCCCAAAATACAAACTAAAAATAAATATCCCTAACTAATAAACAAAAAATCCCAAAAACCAAACAAGACATAAATACCCCTAACTAATAAATAATAAACTCACAAAATAAATAAGATATTAATACCCCTAACTAGTAAACAATAAATCCCAAAATACAAACTAAAAATAAATATCCCTAACTAATAAACAAAAAATCCCAAAAACCAAACAAGACATCAATACCCCTAACCAGTAAACAATAAATCCCAAAATACAAACTAAAAATAAATATCCCCTCTAATAAACAACAAATCCCAAAGTGTAAACTAAAAATAAATATCCCTAACTAATAAATAACAAATCTTATTAAATATGCAAACCATTAATTTTGTCAAATAATAAGCAAAAAATTTTCAAAACAACCAAAAAATCAATACCGCTAATCAATAAACAACAAACTAGTAAAGTGTCCCAAAGTCCGTCTGGCGTCGAATGTAATTCGAGATATCGGCAACAAACCGTTAACAAAGGTGATTCGCGAGGCAAATGCAAATAACAGAAACACACGAGACAGTTGGCAACAAAAACGAGCGCGGGAGAAAGAGTTGAAAAGGGTTCTCTTCGCGGCGAGAGAAGAGCAGAAAATTTTGGCGAAAGAAAAGGGCGTAAGTCCGTGGATGGTATGTGATAGGTGACACGTGGAACACAACGGGCAAAGGATGGTAAAAAAGCATTAGGGAGAAAAAGCAAAATGGATTGAGGGTGGCGCGAGGGGTTGAATTATAAAGATGAAAGCCGTTGTCAATAGGGAGGACCTTTATCCACCCTTCTCTTTATCCGCTCTTCCTTTTTCTTTCCCCGACTCACCCCCCCATCTGTCTCTCTCCCTTTCGCTCGTTATCTCTCCTTTTCTCTCCCCTCCCTTCTTTCTTTCTCTTCCGTGCCACGTTATTTCTCTCTCCTCTTTTACCTTACGTTTATTCTCTTTCCTTTTGCATCTCACGTTTTTTCCTTCGCATTCTTTCATTTTCTCTTCCCACTTTTATCTTACGGTTTTCATCTTTCTCTCTCTTTTCCTACGGTCTTTCTATTTTCTTTTTCATCTTACGTTTTTCCTCTTCCGTTTTCTGTCTAGAATTGTAGATTATTACATTAGTATGTTGCTAGATTTAAAAATTACTAGCTTAACAGTACCAGATTATTATAGTATTAGATTAGTAAATTATTTGGTTATGTTATTAGCTTAGTTAGTTATTAAATTATCATATTACTAGTTTAGTGAGTTATTAGATTATTAGATTACTAAATTACTAGATTAATACATTATTAGATCACTAGAATACTATATCGCTATACTAATAAATTACTAGATGACAGGATGACACAATTACTAGATTACTACATTACATTACTAGATAACAAGATGACACAATTATCAGATGATTACATTACTAGATGACAAGATGATACAATTACTAAATTATTACATTACTAGATTACTATATTGCTAAATTATTAATTTACCAGATTATTACATTGCTGAATTATCAGATTACTAAATTAATATATGTCTACATCTACAAATTCTCACATTATCAACTTCTCAGATTTTTCAATTTCAAAAATAAAGAAATTTCCAAAATATCAAGTGTATAAAATCATTAAATTCCCTAATTCAAAAATTCCACAATTTTGAAATGTTTGAAATTCCCAAATTTCCCCTATTCTACTATTACTAAATTCCCAATTCTCGAATTCAGTTATTAAAATTCCCCTATTTCCCTATTCCCAGTTTCCAAATTTTCAAGATCTCAAATACTCTAATATTCAAATTCTTATTATAAATTCTTCAAATTTGAAATATCCAAATTTTCAAAAACCCTAGTTCCCAAACTTCTCAATCTCTAAAGTTCAATAACTCCTAAACCTCGAAATTTCTCGAACTCGCAAAATTCCACCAATTTTCAAATTTTTATATTCCTCAAATTTTCCAAACTCCACCAACACCCAAATTCTTATATCTCTTCAACACTTCACATTTAAATATCATAAATTAATCTAACCACCTATATTACTCACGTATTGTTAATTCATATATTATAAACTAACCTAACATGACCTAACGACGCATATTACTGACGTATCATTTATTCATATATAGTAAACTAACCTAACTTCACCTAACAACGCATGTTACTCGCATACCGTTAATTTATATATCGTAATGTAACCTAACCTAACCACGCATACTACTCAGGTACAGTTAATTACCATATCGTAAACTAACCTAACCTAACGACGCATATTACTAATTTACCGTTAATTCACATATCGTAAACTAACCTAATAGCGCATATTACTCACGTCTCGTTAATTTACATATCGTAAACTATTCTAACCTAATCGCACATACTCATTACGTATCGTTAATTAACATATCGTAAACTATAATCGAACGTAACCTAACCACATATGTTACTCACGTATCGTTAATTTACATATCGTCTAAGCAAAGAGGTGCACGGTGCACCATGCATGTCGTATCGTTTCCCTGACAGTAGATTCCCGGGGAGGTCTCACGTGTGTCGCAATCCACGATCCTCGGGGAAGACCTCCCGGAGATTTCGAAGGTTTCAGAGATTTCGGAGGTTTCGTTCGGGTGCATGGCAGAAGCGCTTGATCGGTGGTCTTCGTGGAAAGAGAGCAGATCGATGGAAAAACGAGGGGAGTTTAGTCGAAACGGTTACAGATGGTGTCGTTCGTGGTTTACGACGCAGTGCAGGCCCTTCCATATGGGAATGATACTATTTAACTCACCCTAGAGACCTGGCAGGGTGTCGGATGACCTATACACCCTCTTTTCATGCACAGGTTCGATTCCTGGCAGGTCCATTTTCGAATCGTTGCATTTCTCTTCAAACATGTCCTCGCGAGTCGAGTAAATAAAACGATCGAAAGAAACGGTAAAAATCACGAAAAGTAACGTAAAAAGAGGCACGTGGTGGAGAAACAAATGGCGGTTCAGTGACGCACAAGTAAAATACACATAGTTGCGAGTCATAAGAAGTAATATGATTTTGGTAATGGACCGCACAAACACTTAACAAACGATATTTACTTAAGAATAACTATTTTACATATTAAAGAAAAACTTGTTCAGAACCGTAGCACGTGTCGCTACATTTCGATACGTAGTAAACCACCTGAACAGTGGAACAAAGGAGGGGTATGATATATGCGAACATAGTGGCAAACTAATGAAGCGCCACTAGTTGACGACTTTGTTGTACTAATGCATGCTTTACGAACGCGTATAGATCATCACATTATTCTAACGAGTTGCAAAGATCAGGTACAAGGGGCACTCCGGGCGGTACTGCCGATGTTCGGCAAACTGTCACTTTAAATTGTTTATATAGACGCGCGGGAAATTTAAATCAAATAATTTTAATTTCATGGCAACCTCTAATAATTAGAAATCTATTTGTCGTCAATTTTCTGTATATTATTAATACTGGCTTTCGAAGTATTTACATCGATTTTATAACGTTGAAAAGTTGAAAAGAATACTTGAGACGAACTAGTTATTACAAGAAAATACGGATTGATGTGTCACAGAGAAATGACAAAATATTAGAAATAAATTACCGGTGAACGTGTTACAGGAAGAACAAAATATTTACTCGTATTTATTACAAATTACAAGTAAGTATCATTATTTGAAGAATGTATATTACATAAAGGATTATTACAAATAACTTTATGAGAAATATGAGTTTCTCATATATGTACCACAAAGTGAATAATCAATAATGTTAACATGACGATAATTTAATGATACAATCTTCTCAAATTTACTTCCTTTACTTTTACACAACTAGAGGATTAAAAATGTGCCGTTTTCAGAAAACGTTTTGGACAGTTTCCGTTTAAAAGAGTGGTAATGATCGACATGTTACGAGAAGCACGTGTGTCACAGTTGAACGAGGGTAACCTTTCGTCTGACCCGGGAACATGAGCCTTCTGGAGGGTCCACAAACATCGTTTCTTGAAAACTACGCAAAACTGCAGTTCGTAGATCTAACCTAAACTATAGTCGAGCGTCCAATTTCAATTTCAACCGTATTATTTACATTTTACCATTTCTCAACGCTATGTGTTTATACAGGCTGCGTTTTGTATAACACTAACTGTTACTTTTGCTACAAAATGGCGATAAAATTATTTTATACATAAAAGTTAACTTGCTTTTTATTTTTTTAATATCGGTATATTTAGGTGTACATTTTTTATATTCACATATTTGTATATTACATATTTTTGTATTGAAATATTTAGTTTTTATGTTTTTGTTATATTCTTATATTTGTTATATTTTTATATTATTATATTTTACTATTGTTATATTTTTATATTTCAGTTCTTTTTTATACCCACTTAGTTGGATATTGCATCTTTTTATATAGAAGTATTTGGACATTAGACTTTTGTTATATTCAGATATTTGGATATTACAGTCCTTTATATTTAAATATCTGAATGTTACATTTTACTATATATTAAAATATTTGTATTTTACATTTTCTATGTTAAAATATTTGGATAGTACATTTTTTTATTTAGAAATACTTGGATACTACATTTTTTGTACATTAACATATTTATATATTACATCTTTCTGTATTGAAATATTTAGATATTACATTTTTGTATATTAAAATATTTGGACACTACATTTTCTTATATTAAAACATTTGATTATTACAATTTCTATAATTGCATACATGATACTAGAAAATTGATAGAAAATAATACTAGAAAATATTGAAATATTTAGACATTACATTTTTCTATATATACACATATTTGCATACTACATTTTCTTATATTAAAATATTTGGTTATTACAATTTTTATAATTACATATGTAATACTAAAAAATTTTTCAGAAATGTTTCACATTCAGATCTGTAGTAAATAAAAAAGTGACTTTTTTAAAAAACTATTATTAAGAAAAAAATATTTTGTAGGTTAGGATATGCTTGAAAAATGCTGGTTAGAAGATACACCCTGCGAATATATTGACAGAGGGAACACCGTGTACAAGAAGGAAATAAGAGATCTTTGTCAAAGAATTTGGTAGCAGCAGGTGCAAAGCAAAGCTGGCAAAGAAGCCGCTAAAGTGCATCAAGAGGTTCTGTCTCTGCTTCAACTTTGATACCTTCAAATTCCTCCAGTTCAGTCGACCCTATTGATTTTCAACGAAATCACTGCCCTTACTGAATTACCAGAAGATTGACTACAAGTTTCAGGAACGAATCTTCGTTTTATTTTCGAAAGATTTATGTAGATCTAGTGATAACCTTTATTTTTTTACTACGTTCTTTTAATTACGTAAAAATAATGAACTTCATATTAATTTTAAAATTCAGATTGAAATAATTAATTTTGTTAAATGTATTCACTTCAGTGTTAAAATAAATATTAAATAAGAAATTATAATTACTAAAATAAATATTGAACAAGAAATTATAATTATTGGAACAAATATTATACAAGAAAATATAATTATTAAAAGAAATGTTAAATGAGAAAATATCATTATGAAGATAAATATTAAATATGAAAGTATAATTATTAAAATAGATACTCAATAAGAACATATAATTATTAAAATAAATATTGGACAAGAAAATATTATTCTTAAAATAAATACTAAACAAGAAAATATAATTATTAAAACTAATATTGAACAAGAACATATAATTACTAAAATAAATATTAAATGAGAAAATATTATTAAAATAAATATTGAACAAGAAAGTATAATTATTAGAACAAATATTGTACAAGAAAATATAATTATTAAAACAAATATTGAACAAGAAAATGTAATGATTAAAATAAATACTAAACAAGAAAGTGTAATACTAAAATAAATATTGAACAAGAGAATATAATTATTAAAACAAATATTAAATAAGAAAAAATCATTATTAAAATAAATACTAAACAAGAAAATATAAATACCAAAATTAATATTGTACAAGAAAATAATTATTAAAACAAATATTGAACAAGAAAATATAAGAAATGTAATTACTAAAACAAATATGGAATATGAAAATATAATTTAAAAAAAAATGTAAATAAAAAATCAGATTGTGGTCAATCAAATTCTGTTCTGGTAATAGTACATGTGTACTTCATAAATGATTCGGTTATGGTAACAAGTCCCTTATCACGAGATTGCATAAGTTTATTGCATAATGTATAACGCATTTACTAATTAGTCGTATTTAGATTAGTTATAATTAGCCGAGATTCTGATAACGTACGGACAAGACTAAATACTTTTATTTCTTGATTATACATGTACATATTACACAGGATGTTCCGTATAATGTAATTCTACTCGCTAAAAATAACACACAAGTAATAAGCCCTTTCAAATAATGTATAATAAACCTGTTTGAAGAATAAAGAATAAACCTGTTTGAGCTTGTATATTCTTCAAAATAATTTGTAGAAAATTGAGCTTCTGTATTCTTCAAAATAATTTGTAAAAAATTTGTTTACAACTAGGAAAAAAACAAATTGAAGAAGTTCTTAAGTAATTTAACATTTATTAACGAATTTTATTAATTTAATAAATATTACAATAACTTCTTGGTTAATTTCATATTTAGTTATTGAATTTTTGTCAATTTAATAAATATTTCAAGAACTTTTCAATTTATTTGGTATTTGATTACTGAATTTTATTATTTTAATAAATTTTTTATTTAACATTTAATTCTTGAATTTTACTAACTTAATAAATATTTCAAGAATTTTTACAGAAAATTAATGATAAACAAATTTTAATAGATATTAACAATTAGTAAAGTCTAATATTGAATAACTAATGAATAAATAATAACAAAATCATAATATATATGTATATCATAAATGTAATTCATAAAACTGACTTCTAAAATTTGAACAATAATTTCAAAAATGATTTTCCATATTTTTCATTTCTTTAAAATTAAAAAATGTTAAAATTGTACAATAAACAAAAACACCAGGATAAATTATATAAAATTAATTTTATTGTGTATATTTGTTATCTTATTTATACACCAATATCATAACATATTAATATATTTTTTTACATAATTTATCTTGTGTATACCATAGATTATTTATTATATACTCAAAATATAATATTTCAGACAGTGTCAGTTAAATGTCTGACCGCATTTCTTTATTCATACAAAATATGCACATGACATAAATATATCAGTACTTTTTGTTATTAGAAATAACAGTCAAACTCTGCTAAAGGCTATCTCATAATAAATTCGTTTCAGTGAATTATTAGAACGTTTCTGTCTGACCTATTTGTTAGCAAGACGAGTACTAATAAACATTGATGAGTTCAATATCAATAAAACAGTCATTGTATTCTAAAATTTACTTAACTATAGCACTGAACCTATTCTAAATTTTGATATTCTAATCAGTACTATTTATAAAATATAAAAGAAACTTGATTAAGTCGATGAGACTGCCCTCTGGTGACCCATGAGGAAAAATGATTCTATTATCTGCAATATAAATTTACTCGTACTTTCCTTTTTAGTTCTTATTCACAACTGATATTTCTAATTTTAGAATCATTTTTTGACTTAAAAGAATTTGCAAGAACAAATATTTCTGGAAATAATTTATTTTTATAATTTCTTTTCAAGTGTGTTTAAGTGAAATATGTGAATTTGGATGTTGGACAATTTGATAATTATTTTTATTTTTTATATTTTTGAAGTTTGTAACTCTCCCATGTTTTATACTCAAGAATTACAAAATATCTATATTTGAAAATTTAAGATAAAAAATTTACAAACTTAAAAATTTGAAATTTCCAATTTTGAAGCTTGAAAATTTAAAAACATAAAAATTAAAAATCTTCAAGCTTGTGGCATAAAAATTGAAACACTTAAAAATGAAAAATCCTGAACATTAAAAATTAAAAAATTTTTAAATATATAATTCTGAAAGCTGAAAATGTAAAATCTGAAATTTGTATGTATGTAAATTTTTAAACTTGAAGATTTTAAATTCTTTAGTCTCTGTACTCCTAAATTATTAAACTTCTTAATTTTTAAATTTATAAATTCCTTATCTACAAATTTGTGGAACATTATGACCCAAAAACCCAAAACTTCTCTATTTCTAAATTTCAAGATTCCTGTTGTAAGTTTATGAATTAAAAATTTCTACCAAATACTCGACTTCGTATTTTGAAAAATCTGTTAAAAATCCAATTAAATTGTACACCAAAATTCCACTCACATAAAATGTATAATAAAATCTTTCAAAAACCATCAAAACTTTCACCTGAACACCAAAAGTACAAGTACTAGTTTAAATAAATTTTAAATTTAATACTAAAACTTCCAAACAACCATTTTACAAGTTTCTTATTTTAAGTCACAAAGTCAAGATGGTTTCCTTGAAACCTATATTGATTTCCATCAAAATAAAACATTAATTTTGATCCCATCCTTTGTTAATTTATTCAAAGTCATTCAAAATATATTATATTTCGATTATAACAAATACATATTAAAAATATAGGTCGTTAAATTTATTGTTAAAGAAGACTAACAAATATAGCCGAAAATGTATCGATTTCCCTCGGTTTCTATGAAAACGCTTTAGCAGAAAGGTCATCGAGGGCAACGCCTGAAGGTAGCTAGAATTCTCGGAAGCGAAATAGAAGTAATCTCTGCAGAAGTTGGTGGAAGGAAGGGTAGGTTGGAGAGCGGAGAATGGTAGGTGCCGGAAGTGGACGGGGGTTGGAAACGAACGGAAGCGAAAAGGGAACGTCGGAGAGAAAACGGAAGGGCTGCGCGGAGTTGTGGAGGAGAGGCGTTGAGAGGCGAGGTGAACGAGGTGGGTGGGTCGAGGAAAAAGGAAGAGGAAGGAGGGTGGAGAGGCTGGAACCGGAACCGGAAGCAGGAAGACGAAGCGACGTCGACGTCGGCGATGGTGGCGGCAGCGACGGCGACGGCCCCGATATGGCGGAAGCGTCGCGTTTGCCGGAAGTCGCCGAGGAAATGAAATGCCTCCCAGCCAGCTAACCCCTGCCGAGCTTCTCTTGCCTTCTACTCCGCCACGCCGTCCTTCGAGAGCCGCCATTGCGATCGAAACAGCTCCCAGAAAACCCTCGCCAACGGTACAATTTATTTAGAGGCTCCTCCCGAAATTAACCCTTCGCCATTTCGTTTCTTAACACTAAAAGTATCGAACCGGTCAAGTGACCGCTCCACGACTTATTAGTTACACAATTTGTTAAAGTACTTGAAGTCTTCGTCGAGATGAAAAATTGTTTATTTATTTTTAAACTTTATTTTCCTTTCAAATTTACCCCTTGTTCTACAGTAACACGCTCGTGACGCACACTACAGTTTGAATGTGATAAAGTACCCTCGCATATTCACTGCAATTGAATTTTGTGTTCAGTTCTGATTGCAATCTGCGGGATCATCGCTGAATGTATAACGTATCTTACATTTTCATTTTCTTCAGTTGTCTTCATGTAGGAAGGATAACTAATCTGGATGCAAATGTCCAGAAAATTGAAAGTTAAGGGGTTACATTAGGGTAGATTTGGTGTTAACCTATGATTTTGTCGGCGAGTGCGTCAGATATAGAAATTTAAATTATTATTATGATGTTAAGACGAGAATGGTCAAATGTTACGAGTAGTTTGCATATGGCGATATTGGTGCACGGGTTGTGATTAAACTCGAAGTAAAAATTAAGGAAAATAATAACCGAACAACTGTAATATTATTCGTCTAATTATCGGTTTCAATAATTCGTTAATTTTTAAAGCGAGTTAGTTTATTTGGACGTAACAGAAGAAAGAACGCAGTGGTAAAAGATATAAGATCTATGCATCATACGCATGCGCCGTATGTACTACGCGCATGCGCGGTACGTACTACGCCCGACATACAACGCCTCGAATATAATTCTATTTCGGTATAACATCGCATTTCGAAGCAGAAACAATTAAAATGTAACATGCAACGAAAAAGAAAGAAGGTTTGATAAAAGACAACTTATAATTTATCGCAGAGGAAGGGAGGTAAAATTTATGAAGATCTAGCACAGATTAGTTACGAAGAAGAGTGCGGTAGCCGCATCGTAAGAAAGATATATGGAAGATATACTTATGTATCATGCGCATGCGCCGTATGTACTACGCGCATGCGCGGTACGTACTACGCCCTGACATACAACGCCTGGAATATAATTCTATTTCGGTATAACATCGCATTTCGAAGCATAAACAATTAGAATTTAACATGCAACGAAAAAGAAAGAATAGAAGGTTTGATTGTAATGAATTGCAGAGAGAAAGAGAGGTAAAATTTATCGAGAAATAGCACAGATATTAGTTACAACGAATAGTATGGTAGCAGCATCATAGAAAGATATGAGGAAGATGCATGTGTCGTGCCAGTGCACTGTGTGTACTACGCGCATGCGCGGTACGTACTACGCCCTGACATACAACGCCTGGAATATAATTCTATTTCGGTATAACATCGCATTTCGAAGATTAACCATTAAAATTTAACATGCAACGAAAAAGAAAGAATAGAAGGTTTGATTGTAATGAATTGCAGAGAGAAAGAGAGGTAAAATTTATCGAGAAATAGCACAGATATTAGTTACAACGAATAGTATGGTAGCAGCATCATAGAAAGATACGAGGAAGATGCATGTATCGTGCGCGTGCGCTGTGTGTACTACGCGCATGCGCTGTGAGAGTATGTGCACTTCGCATTAATCAAGAAAACATTCTATTACTTTTTCCCAATAAATACTTTAACTCGAACAATATTTAAGAGTTAAACAATTAGAACAGTACCTGTATTGATGTTCTAGTATGCGAACAATTTGAAGCAGTTATTTATAACTAAAATAAATATATATTAATCTACAAAATCGAGTGAAATATATTCTTCAATATGTACATCGACGGAAATGATTAGTCGTTGCAGTAATTAATTTTTGAAGAGTTTGATGATATGTATTTTCAGACGGAGAATTTTCGGAATATATATTTTAGGATAAAACTGGGGAATTATCAAGAATATTGATTCTTGTTACGAAAACCATTTTATTTTGGTCGCACCCAAGATACTCGCATTTCAAATTCACTATTTTAACAGTACGTTAAAATTTTTTAATTTATGAGTTAATAGATTTTCAAATTTATAAATTTATAAATTTGGAAACTAAGAAATTGAAAAATTTAGAAATTTGAGAGGTAGGAAATTTGTGAATTTGGAAATTTAGAAACTTATAAATTTGGAATTTTTTAAATTCATAAAAAAAATTTACAAATTTACAAAATCACAAATTTAAAAATGCATAAGTTTTAAAAATTCACAAATCTACAAAACGAAAAATTTCACTAGAAGTTAAATAAAAACCTTACCTAATTAAAATTTAAACTGTACAGGCATTACTAAGAACAAAATAGCTAAAAAAAAATAATTTGTTTACAAAGCAGTAGAACAGTTTACGATTCAAGGTTCTTTGCATTCAACTACAAAGACCTCCATTGATTAATGCTATTACGGAAATATACGGTGAATACTTGATGACACGTTGAAGCGGAACGAATCATCTACACTCACTTTACACTTCCGATATTAACCAACCAAGGTCTCCTTAATTGATTATATCTTTTACGACCTTGCGCGAGAAGTTTTTGTCTCGGTCCAATATATTTATTACCTTATTTAAATCCGAAGATACTCCACAAAGAAAAATGATTCCACATTTCTCGTTTTATACGTCACCACTTAAACTTCACATTTAAACTACAAATTTATTAATTTTTTCATTCAGAAACACTATTAAAATAAATAATAAAATTATTACAAATAATATTATTAAATTGTTAAATACAATAACAAAGAAATTATTAAATACGATAGCAACAAAAATTATTGAGCAATTAAAAATAAAATAAAATTGCGTAATAATATTTTTTATTAATGAAATATTTTAGGACTCTAAATTTTTAATGTTTTAAATCAGTAAAAATAAATTAAAAGTTCAAAATTTAGTCCAATTTATTACTTGTGAAGTTGGTAAATGGATAATTCAGAAATATAGGGATTTCAAGTTTCCTAACCTATAAATTTTGGAATTTAGGATTTTTTTGTTAAGAAATTCGTAGCCTCAAAAATTTGTATAGGGGATAATACGATAATTGAGGAATTTAAGAATTTCAAATTTTCTAACTTCCAAATTTTTTAATCTAGAATTTTCTAGGTTAGAAATTTGCAGGTTTCAAAAATTGTGTAGTAGGTAATTTAGGAATTTCAAGTTTTCTAACCTCCAAATTTTTTAATCTAGAATTTTCTAGTTTAGAAATTTACAGGTTTAAAAAATTATGTAGTGGGTAATTTAGGAATTTCAAGTTTTCTAACCTCCAAATTTTTTAATCTAGAATTTTCTAGTTTAGAAATTTACAGGTTTAAAAAATTATGTAGTGGGTAATTTAGGAATTTCAAGTTTTCTAACCTCCAAATTTTTTAATCTAGAATTTTCTAGGTTAGAAATTTGTAGATTTAAAAAATTGTGTAGTGAGTAATTTGACAATTGAAAAATTTAGGAATTTTAAGTTTCGTAACCTTCAAATTTCCGAACTTAGTACTTTCTAGTTTAGAAATTTGTGTAGATTGTTGATTTGGTAATTCGGAAATTTTGGAATGTAGAAAGTTAATAATATAGTCATCTCAGATTTTTTAATTGAGAAATTGAATAGCCATCAGTAGCTTAGTGTACGCCACTTGCACATCCGTGCCCCCCGGGCATAATTGCCCATCACTGTGCTACATACCACGTGTTCATATACAAGGTTCCTTTATCGTACAAATCTAATCCAAAGACATGAATAAATACTTTGAAAAATGTGATAAATATGGTAATATTTTAACAAGGTTATGTTTTCAAACTATTTTCTGTTGTAATCGTTGTACGATGGGAAAATTAACTGTAGTATTTAAATGATATTTATGTTTTTTTATCAAGCAGAATAAATATTTTAAATATTATTTAATAGAATTATAAATGTGATTATAATTAAATTATAAATGTAACTTAATAAGGTTATAAATTTAATGAAATAATAAAATTATAAATATTATATAATACAAATATAAACTATCAGAAATAATAAATAAATTAACGAATAAACCGTTAGAAGCAATAAGTCGTTTCGTAATTGTCTGAATTATAAATAAATATATATACATTTCCTAATATATATATTAGGGTATAATCATTTTACAAGTTGGTAATAGTTCATGTGCATATTTTTCTTCTTTAGGTTGGCAACAAACAAGGGAGTAGAATGGTATGGTGTGTAGAAGGAGAGTGAGAAAAATGTTTTTTGAATATAAAAGCATATGAACAATGTGTTATAAAGTTGTATTATTTCCTGTTAGTTACAATTGTTCTAACTTAACAAAGTGTTATTTATGTGGATCTTCATTTTGTTCAGAACTATTGGTTAAAAAACATACGTGCTCACAAGTAGAATTAAAACGTAGTATAAGGTTATAGATGTGATTATAATTAAATTATAAATGTAACATGATAAGGTTACAAATTTAATATAATAAAATTTTAAATAGGTTATATTAAAATTGTCAATGTAGAATAATAGAATTATTAATGATATAATTAGGTTATAAATACAATATAATAGAATTACAAATACAATATAATAAGATTATCAATGTAATATAATTATAATTAAATTGTAATGAAACTGTCAGTGAAAAATAAAACTATTAATGATGATATAATTTGGTGATAAACATGAAATAACAAAATTATTAATATCATATAATAAGCTAAAATAAATGTAGTATAATAAAACTATTAATACCACATAATAAAATATTATATTATACATATTATAATCATATTATAAACTACAAAAATAATAAATTATCTCACAATATAACCTCAAATAAATTACAAAAATAATAAATTGCGTCACAAATAAACTGCCAAAATGATTAAATAAATTAAATAGAAATAAACCGTTACAAGTAATCATTTCTGAATTCTAAATAATTCTAGTTGTGTAAATTCTAAATGAATGCATATATTTTTCCTACATACGTTGCACACACATTTCCGTGAAATGATTCTAGCAAACAATAAAATAGTACATCGTTGAATTATCGAACAACAATTTCTTGAACACCCAGTGAGTTAACCAGGCGGTAAAAGAAATAAGAGATATCTTTATGTAATTTTTGTAGCAGCACGGCGTTCGAGGATAATAAGCGATAGGCTGTGAAGTAGGAAGCTGAGAATCGAAAGAAATAATCGAACAAGAAATGCGGAGGGTCTCGAAGAGGTCGGCCCTGAAGAGCATTAAGCCGCGGTACCGGTGAAAGGCGAATAACACGAATACCTTCCAAGTCGCATGGTTTCTAGTTCTAATAACGCTATTATTCTAACGCAAGCCCAGTTCGCCTACCAACTTACCATTTTCTTCTCTCCGATCCCTTCTAACGTGTTTGTTTTTAAACCAATAATAACTCAAGGTTACCTACAGGGTGTCTCACAACTAGTGTAGGTCCCGGAAATGGGGGGTAGCTGACGTTATTCTGAACAAGATTTCCCTTTGCAAAAATGGGGTTTGAAGCTTCGTTTTTGAGTTATTAAGGAAAAACACTGACCAATCAGAGCGCGAGAATAGCGCACGGTCAGACGCGAGAGCGACAGCTTCGAGTATGACGGTCGATCGTGATCGTGAACAAGTATATCGATAACGCGTCGGTATAACAGGAAACTATTAGGTGAAAGTTGCATCGAATAACGAATAAAAACATCTGGATTATTGTTGAATTATCATTCATTAATGGATAAGAAATAAAGAAATTAGTCCTTACTCACGTAATCAGAATAAATCAAATTTATTCGATACTTTTATTCGTTATCGCAAAGAAATAATAGATAAAATATGGAAAATTATTCTTGTTAGATATTGTGACGATGAAAAAGAACAAATTCTCATTTTTGCAAAATTAAATAACTTTTCCATTCAACAAATAAAAATTTAAATAAAAAAATTAACAAATTTCAATGTAACTTACCCATCGAACCGTAAATAGTCACGATGAGAATGCATCTCTGTCACTGGGACTATCCACCGATCCTTACCGTTAGAAAAAATAAATCACCACACAGAAACTCTCAATTTACTTCATTGTCACCAATCACTGTCATCTTTCATTATTAGCTTTCATTATCACATTTCCCTGTCACTTTTCACTAATTGGTCACTGCGAGCCCGAGACGTAAATAGGCCCAATGAAAACACGTGAACGAATATTCATAAATAATTTTAACTACATTGTCTTGAAAGCAAGAAAGCGGAATTTTCGATTAAAAACTACGATAAATTTTATTTCGGCTGGTTTCTTTCCACAATAAACAATGACTGTCTCGATCGACGCCGTATTCGATCAACAGATCACCGTTGCATAGCAACCGTGTGCGACGTACGCCTCGCGATCGAGAACGAAACCGAGATCCGTGGCCCGTTCAACAATGTCTTCTATTAAAATATAATTTAATATCGATTTCTCAATTCGGATACCTTATAATGAGAATACAGTGTATCGTTAAACATACGTATCTATGAATAATCGTTCACGCGTTTTCATTCGGTCCGTTTACCGGTCGTGCTTATGTTGTGCAATTATTAGAAAGGGACAGTGAAATAAATTGGGAGTTCATTGACCCTGCCAGAACATCAGCTGTTGATGCTCTGATCGGTGGATCTACCCGGTGACACAAATATTTTTTATCTAAGCTAGTTTTTTCATGGATCAATGGGTAAGTTTTATTTAAGTTGTTTGTGAATTTTTACAATTAAACGTACGCAGGAATTGATTTATTTCACTTCAGTGAGTTACTGCATTAGATATTTCATTCCAGTTCTATCTCATTTCATAGACAAGATACTCATTCGTTTTGAAACGTATTGAAATTTATTCGTTTGCTTCATTAGAATAGTTGAGAAAATTAATTTTCGAAAATTTATTCTTTATTCCTTTTCGAAGGCATAAAAAAAATATAATATACTTGGTCTGGATAAACAATAACTAATTGGTTTATCTCCTATTTAAGAATAATGAAGAACTTAATATTATTCTTAACTTCTTAATTTGTTATTCGATTTAATTTTCACCTAATAGTTTCCTGTTATACCGACGCGGTATCGATACGCTTGTTCACGATCACGATCGACCGTCATACTCGAAGCTATCGCTCTCGCGTCTGGCCGCGCGCTATTCTCGCGCTCTGATTGGTCAGTGTTTTTCCTTAATAACTCAAAAACGAAGCTTCAAACCCCATTTTTGCAAAGGGAAATCTTGTTCAGAATAACGTCAGCTACCCCCCATTTCCGGGACCTACACTAGTTGTGAGACACCCTGTATAAACAAACTAATTCATTATCTAACCTATTACTACTTATGTTTACATATCGAGTGACATTTTCATTTAAATACTCATAATATATTTTACAGTACAGTCTGGTGCGAAGTTCTGTAGCTATATACCCCATATGTGATACGTACCGGGAGCAGGAAGTGTGATATATGGTATATGCAATATGACGTTTGAACGTAAACTACATCATACATAATATGTATAATACATAAAATATAATATTTGAATACAAAATATTATATGTGGTATATGAGATATAATGTTTAAATGTAAAATGTAGTATGTGATATACATGTGATATATGATATATAATGTTGGAATGTAATATATGATATATAATGCACAAAATATAATATTTAATATGTTCAAAACATATCTTGCATTATTTATAAATTTTTTAATTTTCAAATTTGTAAATAAAAACAAAATAAATAAGTAAAGAGACAAAATAAATATCATTCTGCTAAATTCTAAAATTCGCATGAACTTTATAGGTTATGGTAATACGAATCGCGATATTTTAAATTTTACCTTGGAAAATTTTGTCAAGTAAGATGGCGAAGTGGAAGAATTGTTAAAGTATTTAATAGTTCCTCGTGGGAACCGAAATCCTGGCGAAACTAATTACTGAACAGTCAGGGCTTGATGATTTTGTCGTCGCAGGAAGTCTCGTGGTGATATTTCGTGCGTGGGTACGGAAGCATTGCCTCCCCACTTTATTTCTTACAAAACACGAAACGGCAATTCAATATAGGTACATATTATCTTTCACCTTCGTAACATATGCACTTAAATATACACATACATATTAGGGTGATGCGTAAAATGTTTCCTTTATAATATTGCATGGACACTTTAACATACTGTTCTTTTGTGTACTATATACTGTACACTGTACATTACACACTATGAATTATACACTATACATTATATACTATATATTGTGCATTACATATTATATTTTGTCGGTTATACACTATACATTATACACTGCATACTGTACACTACATATTATACAGTGTGCACTATGCAATATGCACTACATATTATACATTATATATTGTGCACATACTATACTTTGTAGGTTATGCACTATACATTATGCACTATATATTATACATCACACACTGCATACTGTACACTACATTCTATACATCATGTATACTACACACTATGAAGTTTACACTACATACTGTATATTATATATTGTGCACAATGTACTGTATATTGTAGGTTACACATTACACATTATGTACTGTGTACTGTACACTACATGCTATACATTAAACACTGTACAACATACACTACATATTATACAGTACATATTATACACTACATACTACACACTATACTGTACAGATTCCCTATACACAATATTTATTATACATTATGCACTAAATACTGCACACTATACACTGTGTAGTACACACTATACACTAGACACTACACATTGTGCATTATGTACTGCTCTGTATACACTATACATTATACACATTATGTACTGTACACTGTGAAATGCTATACACTACACATTATACACTAGTGTACACTGAATTATATTACAATATGGTTTATGAATTTTTAGAACTTTTAAAAGTTTCAAAACTGTTAGAACTCTTAGAATTTTCAGAAAGAGAATTTTTAGAACATTTAGAATTATGTGAATTTTGTACATTTTTAGAACCTTGAGAACTTTGAGAATTAAAAAATGTAGAAATTTAAGAAATCAGAAAAGTTAGAAAACGTGGAAGTCTATGATGAATTATGTCAATTATCAAATGTGCAAAAAATGAAAATCTTCAAAAAGTCTATTAAATTTTCAAATTCAGTGCTCTGTACTATAACACATATCATTTCCGTAGAATTTAATCAAATAAACGATTAAAATTATTATAACAATTTAATTTCTTCTAGATAAAACCACATGAAATGATAAAACCACAACAACAAATTTGACGCGGATTACGGTGGAAATAGAGCAGTATGCATCGTGACGTTTTTCCTTGTTAAAACAGACAGCAGCAACTGCGTGAAGGAATAACAAAGCAACGAAAGAGAAGCAGGAAAGCGACAGGAGAGATCACCGTATGCAACGTAGTTATATGTGTGTATATGCTAGTAGGCTAGTCGGGGAATTAGGTTAGCGGCATAAGGTGGTTCGTCATAACTCCCGGTATTACTTCTCGCAACGTAAACGATTATATAATTGTGTGCGGTGCGTAAACAACGCCGTGGTCGGCGTGTGAATACGCCTTTAAGACGCCTTCAGCCGGAAGCGGACTTTCTCCACCGTTTCGGCCACGATAATCTGTTCGTGTCGAGTTTCCCCAAAACGTCACTCCTCCGTGATTTCTTCCGCCCTGTTTTATGCCTTCGTGCCATCACATCCTATTTTCCTTTCAGCAACACCTATGCAGTACTTAAGAAACACTTTTTGTTTTCTTCGAAGAGGAGGAAGATTAGGTACTATTGTATTTTATTTTATTGGAGGGAATGGAATTTTAGATAAAATTTAAGGAGAATTTTAGATGAAATCTAATTAGAAATTTTTGGTAAAATTTAGTTAGAATTTAAAATGAAATTTCTATAATATTTTAGCTATAAATTTAGATAAAATATTAGGTTAGATTTAAGTAGAATTGTAGAGGAAATTTATATACAATTTTAGATAAAATTGTAGATGAAATATAGACAGAATTTTGCATAAAGTTTTACTTGAAATTTAAATACAATTTTAAGTGAAGTTTAAATGGCATTTTAGAACAAATTTAAACAAAATTTTAGATGAAATTTAGACAAAATTTTAGAGGAAATTTATATACAATTTTAGATAAAGTTTAGATAAAATTGTAGATAAAGTATAGATGAAATTTTGCATAAAATTTTAGGTGAAATTTAGAGAAAACTAAATAGCATTTTAAAAAGGATTTAAATAGAATTTCAGATGAAATTTAAATAAACTTGTAGATTAAATATAGATAGAATTTTGATTAAATTTTTATGGAACTGTAGATAAAATGTAGATGAATTATAAATGAAAAATAGGATTATAATGATAGCATCAAGATGTTGGAGATTAAACAGGTTTATGTAAATTAGATTAACTGGTTAGGTTTACTTACGTGGGTTGGTTTCAATCAAATGATCTTGTTCTCTTTTTGCTTCTTTTAATGTTCCGGCATTCCGCAGTCCCAATTTTACAAATTATTCACGTTCAAGTATTTCAATGCATCAAGTTTCAAAATTTAAATTAGTTTCTTAAATTACCAACATTTTTATTTATAACAAAAATTTAATTTTTATTTCAAAAATCTCAGAATTACAACTTATTAAAAATAGAAAAAATTTCAAATTTCCAAAATTCAAGTTCTTTGAGATCTCAAACTCTCAAATTTCAAAAACTCCAAAGTTTAGAAATTTTAGAATTCAAAAGTTCCTTAGTCGAAAAATTCAAAAAATTTCCAATTTTAAATACAGAATTATTATATAACCCACGCTATAAACGCTATAAACGCATGATATAAACGCATCATAAATAAATAAATTATATGGAAATTAGAAAGTTGTTGCATTAATTTTAAAAATGTCAAGTCCATTCACAGCCATCAAAATTTTCTTTTATTTCTAAATAATACTTATAAAAGCTAGTTGATTTAGTACAACAAACACTTTTAGAAACAAAAAACATTACACAATAATTCTGTCAGTTATTAATATTTATTAATCAACAGATAACAAATATTCATAATTTGACCAGTTAGATTATCAAACTAAATACTTTGAGATACATAAAAACATTGTACTATCATGTAGTCAGTTACCAATATTTTAAAATCAATTGATAATAATAATAAATAACCTTTATTGTATCAGTTAGGTTAGGTTAAATCAAAGACTTTCATACATATAAAAACATTATACTAGCATGGAGTCAGTTACCAATATATTAAATCAACTGATAACAAACATTAATAAAAAACTCTTTTTATATCAGTTAAGTTATCATAAACACTTTCAGACACATAAAAACATACTATTATGCAGTCAGATATAAATACTGTAAACTCAACTGCTAGTAACAAATATTCATAATTAACCTTCATTATATCACTTAGGTTATCAAACGAGACACTTTCAGAAGCACAGACTCACTGCAGCAACATTTTGAGGTTAATTGAAACGCTAACCCTTAAACATCACGGATGAAAAATAAAGCTAAACCAGTTTCATAATCACCGTCGTATACATTTATTCAAGCATCGTTTGATAGTTGAAAAGGAAGCGATAGTTGTCCGGAAAAGATTAGAAATCAGCCGGGAAAAAGAAGAAGAGTGAAAAAGCAGGAGGGGGAAGGAAAAGATTGAAAAAGGCAGTAAGCAGGTAGGCAGCAGAGTGTTGCGGCATGCTCGAGCGAGCGTGATAGGTGATGTCATGGTGGGTAAACTGCTCCAGAATAAGCTAGAAACCTTCTCCTCTAAAGAAATCTATCGCAATTGGGCCGAACGATATACTAGTCGTTCATATACTCGGCTACCGACCACCCAGCACATATCGGATATCGAATATCGGTCATCGAGCGACGATCATCGCTTTTCAAACGGTTACCGATTCACTTACATACATATTCGTTTACCTAACACTTTCATGGATATCACCACTGCCTTATTTCTTTTCTCGTATTTGTACCGAAGAATACGAGAGACGACACGATGACGAATAACTAAATGGTACGGAGTGGGGATACGGTATTCCGAAAAACGTTCGCAGCGTGCAGTATGGCGTTCGGCAAAAATCATACCGACACGTTCATCTGTCATTTATTCGTACTTATTTCAAGGAAATATTTATTTATTATTTATCAATACATATTTATTTGTAATTTGTAGTAGATACGAGTAAATATTTTGTTCTTCCCGATAACGTGTTCACAGGTAATTTGTAATAAATAGTTCGTCGTTTCTTTAGAGGTTATTTGTAATAATCATTTCTGTAATATATATTCAAATATATTTTTTAATCGTTTTAGTACATACCTTTCTTTTTCAACGTTTTAAAATGGATGTAAATACTTCAAAAGGTAACAGTAGTAATATACAGAAAATTGACGACAGATTTCTAATTATTAGAGGTTGACGTGAAATGAAATTTACTGCATTTAAATTTCCCGCGCGTCAACCAATTTCACAAGACAGGCTTCGTCGATCATTGTTGATGTGCAGTGTCATCACTTGTTATCTACTTTTTGTTTGCACCTTGATGTGTTATACGCAGTTAACAATAATATAGTTTGTATTTATGTGTACATAAATATAATACAGTAAACGTATACATAATAGTGTATAAAGTACAGTTTTCTTTGGGTTTGTTTAGAATTCGTATCGATAGATCGCTGGATGTTTAACCAAATATAAGAATGCATTGCTACTGTATGTAAGTACACTTTTCTACATTTGTACCAAAATCTACACATATTCTTATAACTGTTACTTACAATATTATTACTGTACGGTTTTTAAATTTTACGATATTGTAACTGAAGCAAAAACTGTTTTCCAATTGTTTAACAAAAGACAAATTATTACTATCGAATAATAAAAAAAGAGAATGACAAGAAAATGCTATGCTCCTTGTTACACTAATGTAAATAAGCAGAAAATGTAAAAAAATAGAGTCGAAATATTGTAAATCGCTTTCTCGCAAACTTACTATAAACTAGTTACAATGTCGTTAATATCAAGTGTCGACATAACCTTATTTTTTCAATTACACTCGAAAGTATTTCAACGCCAATTAATTTAGATCTAGCATAGATTTGCTTTTAGTAATAACTAAGAAATTAATTCCTAACACTTGAAACTTATAGTGGCCCAATAACAAACCGGCTAGTAATTAAATGAGTTTAACCGTGATTTCAATTGGTTTGTGTTATGGCGGCCATAATACAGACAGCTATTAGACAACTGCGGCAATAAATCTAACTCGACTCGAATTTAGAACCATTTAATTATAAAACACGAACTAAACGTAACCTAAACCTAACATAGACTTAACTCGAACTAACCTAAACTTATCTCAAACATCAGAAACAGGGTGTATAGGGTGATTCGTGCAAATGTAACAAACCATATCTCGTTTCTGGTTGAAGCTAGAAATAAATGTTCGAGGAAAAAGACGAATGATTCAGGGTGCTCTGTATAGGTGCAATCATATTTTTTCGCGGGTGCAATAACGCACGTGCATTTTGCAATCGTAATATTTTCTTAAACGGAAGCTTTTCTGTTTTTTACGTAGATCGAATTCTTTCGTTATTCCGCGTGTCGAAGTATTAGAATTACATTGACAAAATAAGAAATGTTTTCTGATTATTTTACGAAAAGTATATTATTATTTAACAGTTGTAGAAAAACAAACTGCTTCTTTATGAACTTACAAAATAGTACGCAGTAGTATAAACTAGTACAAACTAGCATAAACTAGTACAAACTAGCATAAACTAGTATAAACTAGTATAAAATGGTATATAAAATGGTATAAATTAGTATAAAAGAGTATGAGCAAGTTTAAATTAGTATAAACTAGTACAAATTAAAATACGCTAGTATAAATAGTATAAACTAGTACAAAGTAGCATAAAATGGTATAAGCTAGTATAAAAAATATGCACTAGCATAAAACAGTATAAATGAGTATACATTATTAAATCCTATAAGAAAACAAAGTAGTATAAACATCCATAAAATACTATAAGCTAGTATAAATTAGTACACGCTGCTATAATTTTATATACGCTAGTACAAATAGTATAACGTAGTAGAAAGTAGCATAAACTAGTATAAGCTAGTATACATTAGTATAAGCTACTATAAAACAGTATAAATTGCTTTAAAATAATTTACAATGTTGTAAAGTAATATGAGATAGTATTAGTAAGTATAAACTAATATAAATTAGTATAAATTAGCATAATCTAGTATAAACTAGTATGAACTAGTATTATCTGGTATAAACTGGTATAAAATAGTATAAAGTGGTATAAACTGGTATAAACTAGTATAATCTAGTATAAACTAGCATAATCTGGTATAAACTAGCATAAACTGGTATAAAGTAGTATAAACTAGTACAAACTAGCACGAACTAGTATAAAATAGTCTAAAATAGTACAAAATAGTCTAAACTAGTATAAAATAGTATAAAATAATATAAAACACATACAAAGTTGCCGGCACTAACTATCCATACACACGTCATAACAAGTTAACAAAGAAAACTATATCAAAACCATAAAAACGTTGTGCATCCGTACGCAGATAAAAAGGAAAAGTTTTTGTTCCAGGGCATAGAAAAACAGCGGAGTTAATAGATTCTAAATCACTCTCCTGCGAATCTGGTACTAATTAGAATGTTCGCATCGCTCGTCGGAATATTCATAAAATGTGCGATAACTTTCCGTTGTGATTCGTTATCTTTCGTCGTTTAATTTTCGGAGAACGAGTGGCACATTTTTCTGGAAACATTTGTTTCTCTGCGTCGTTCCAGCGTATCCCTTCCCCTTCCTTCTTCCGTCGCACGCACACTCTCGTGCTGATTTTCACTCTTGGCGAGACGACGTAAGGCGCACATAAGGTGAAGGTATCGATTGCGCAACATCGATATTATGCAACCCGCAGCGGTTTCCTGCTGTTATCTAATTACTGAGAATAGAGGAACTCGAGGAGAGGAGGTCGTGGCTGATCATGAATCCGATTCGAACGGTTCAAACCGTAGCTTTTCGCGATTAAATAAACAACGGTTATTCACTTGAACGCGTTAATAATTTTCGGACGGAAGAGTGCTCGACGCGGAAACAAAATGGTGCCGATCGACTTGTGAACTGCACAGACATTTTGATTGGATTATATCATCAAGCTTTTACAGCTGCAGTATAGGTGTACCGTATCTTGTCGATGTATCGATACCAGTTTATTTAGCCACGTGCTTCAGACACTTTCGATAGAGAACAGTAGATACATGTGTACACGTTGCGGACTGGGGATACATATTTCGCTTTCAGTTGCGGTAGCATTTGCTGTGGGTAAGGAAGGAGTTTTAGGGAAAATTAGTTTTTAAAGCGAGTAATTATAGAATTAGTAGGTTTGTAAATTTGTAGTCTTTCAAATTTCGACATTTATTACAAACTTAAAACTGTTCTATTGGCAAATTTCTGAATCGTGATCTCTTGTTCTCAAATGTTTAAATTTGTGAATTTCTAAATTTTCAAATACTCAAATTTCTATATTTCTGTATCTCCAAAATTACAAAAATCCAATTGTCCAATTTTCAAAGCCTGAAATTAACAAATTTCCAAATTCAAATACTCAAATTTCCATATTCGCAAATTCCTAAATTATTATATCCTTAATTTCCAAATATTTAAATTCTTAAAATTTTCATATCTTGATTCTTAAATTGCAAAATTTCCAAATACCGAATTTCTAAAGGTTCAGAGGTCTAAATCTCAAAATTTTCAATATTTTAAATTACCTAAATTTTCAAATTCCTAATTCCCACTACCTAACTCCCACAACCCCCAAATTACCAATTTCCAACTTTAAAAAAATCCTTAAATCTCAAAATGTCGACATACACAAATTCAACAATTCACAACTCTATAAATAACCATATCACCAATTCCACAATCACCAATTGCGTAATCACCAATTCCACAATCAGCAATTCCACACTCACAGATTGCCACATCACCAATTCCTTTATTACCCATTCCACAATCACCGGTACCGAAGTCACTGATGCCCAGGTCACCGATGCCACACTCACCAATGGTAAAATCCGCGGTTCTCCAACTTTCAGAGCTCCATTTCTCAAATCCGCAATTCTCCAATTGTCAAATCTCTAAGTCCCAACATCTACATCCCCAAATCCACAATTGCCACTATCCCTCAAAATTTCCAAATCCCCCATTCCCAAATCCCTATATCCAATTTCACCATATCCCAAATCCCCAATTCCCAAATTCCTAATCCCCAAATTTCCGATTTCCAAATCACCAAATCCCCAATTCCCAAATCCCTATATCCAATAACCCCAAATCCAAAGTACTCAGATCCCCAATCTCCAATGCCTAAGTCCCAAATTTCCAAATTCCCAAATCCCCATGTCCCAAATCACCATGTCCTAAATCCCCATGTCCTAAATCCCCATGTCCCAAATCCCCATGTCCTAAATCCCCATGTCCTAAATCCCCATGTCCTAAATCCCCATGTCCCAAATCCCCAATTCCCAAATCCTTAATTCCCAAATCCCCAAATCCCCAATTCCCAAATTCCGTAATCCCCAGATCCCAATTCCCAAATCCCCATGTCCCAAATCCCCAATTCCAAAATCCCTAACTCCCAAATCCCTAACTCTCAAATCCCAAATTCCCAATTCCAAAATCCCTAATCCCCAGATCCGCAATTCCCCAATTCCCAAATCCCCAAATCCCCAAATCCCCAATTCCCAAATCCCTATATCCAATATCCCCAAATCCAAAGAACTCAGATCCCCAATCTCCAATGCCTAAGTCCCAAATTTCCAAATTCCCAAATCCCCATGTCCCAAATCACCATGTCCCAAATCCCCATGTCCTAAATCCCCATGTCCTAAATCCCCATGTCCTAAATCCCCATGTCCCAAATCCTCAGGGCCCAAATCTTCATGACCCAAATCCCCATGTCCCAAATCCCTGTATCCCAAATCCACATATCCCAAATCCATATGTCCCAAATCACCATGTCCTAAATCCCCATGTCCTAAATCCCCATGTCCCAAATCCCCAATTCCCAATCCTTAATTCCCAAATCCCCAAATCCCCAATTCCCAAATTCCCTAATCCCCAGATCCCAATTCCCAAATCCCCAATTCCCAAATCCCTAACTTCCAAATCCCCAATTCCCAAATCCCCAATTCCCAATTCCAAAATCCCTAATCCCTAGATCCGCAATTCCCCAATCCCCAAATCCCCAATTCCTAAATCCCCAATTCCCCAATCCCCAATTCCTAAATCCCCAAATCCTCAACTCCCAAATCTCCAATTCCCAAATCCCCAAATCCCATATCCCTAATCTGCAAATCTCCGACTTCCAAATCACCAAATCCCCAATTCCCATATCCCAAATCCCCATATCCCAAATCCCCAAATCCCATATCCCTAATCTGCAAATCTCCGACTTCCAAATCACCAAATCCCCAATTCCCATATCCCAAATCCCCATATCCCAAATCCCCATATCCCAAATCCCCATATCCCAAATCCCCATATCCCAAATCCCCATATCCCAAATCCCCATATCCCAAATCCCCATATCCCAAATCCCCATATCCCAAATCCCCATATCCCAAATCCCCATATCCCAAATCCCCATATCCCAAATCCCCATATCCCAAATCCCCATATCCCAAATCCCCATATCCCAAATCCCCATATCCCAAATCCCCATATCCCAAATCCCCATATCCCAAATCCCCAAACCCCAAAATTCTCAAATCCTTAATTTCCACTATCAAATGCCCCAAATCCCCACATCCCTAATTTCCCAACTACCAAAATCTCCAAAACCCACTTACCCGTACCGATGACAGCCTACCCTACAAACCACTATACTCGATTCGCTAAAAAGCAATAGCTACAAGTATATACGTACACTAACAAGCACGTGATAAGAAATTCTTGCATAAATCGTTTTCACAAAGAGAACCCGATGAACGCCGCTTCTCTTTGGACGAGCGTGTTAGCGATAGTCGTCCAGGAAGTAGGTGCGTCGAACGTAGTTCCTACTTTCGAGGCCGAGACGGTTGTAATAGCGATCGGCTTCGTGGTGGTTACTGTATCGTCGCATTCGGGACAGAGACAACGGCGATAACAGAGATAGTAGAGGGAAGACAGAAAGAGAGCAAAGTTGTTCGTAATCTGTGGGATAGGACGAAGAAGCAGCGAGGCATGTCCGAAGGAAAGGAAGCTCCGCGGACCTCAGTTCCGCTCGTTCTCCTCTTCCTCCATCTCCTCGGTTCCCAACCTTTTCGATGTTCCTTCCTCGATCATGGAGATACAACTTTTAATACCTTTTAAAATTACGCATACCTTATTACTACGACTTAGAGGTTATGTCATTTACAAGAGTGAAGAATGTTGGAATGAAATTTTATGAGTGTAGAAAGAATCTTTTGCGTGATTAGTTTGTTATGGAGGTATGCATGGTATGAGAGTGCAGTAATGGATATTTTGATAGTGTACTAGTATAATGGGATAAATTCAAATAGCATACTAGCAGGTAAATTTAAATACAATATTGGTATATTAGTGTCAATTTAAATAGTATGCTAGTAAAATGTAAATTTAAAATGGCACATTAGTTTAACAGTGTAAATTGAAGTACTATACTAGCATAATAGTGGACATTTAATGTCATACTAGTATAACACTGCAAATTTAAATAATACACTACGAATAACACTATTGCAAATTGAATATAAATAGTTATAAATAGCATAAAAGGTACATAAATCTTTTGATACAATTTTAAACCTAATATACTAGTATTGTATTACAAGTATAAATAGTATAACATAACAGTAGCATAAATAGTGTAATAGTATAATAATACAAATAACATAACTTTGATAGAATTTTAAATCTAGTAAAATAGTGTAACAGTAGAAGTATAAATAGTTTAATATCATAATAGTAAAAGTATATTTGATATAATATTATAAGTATAAACAGCATAATATTATAGTAATATAAGCATAAATAGTATAAGGCTATAACAATACAAATGATATAACTCATGTAAATGCATAAAATGTATTCAAATTTTTTATAAAATCTAGTATAGTAGTATAATAGGAAAAGTATGAATAGTATAATATTATAATAACATAAGAATAAATGGTATACTAGTATAACAGCATAAATAGAATAACATGTGAAAATACAATAACATTAAACAAATTTTTTAATACTACTTTAGAATTACTATAGTAATGTAACAATATAAGTATAAATAATATGATAGTAAAATCACATAAATGTATCACAGGTGTCAATGTATAAAATAAACAGAAATTTTTGATAGAATTTTGAAACTAGTATAATGGTATAAGAATACCAATATAAATAGTATAGGTATAAATAATGTAACCGTGTAATAGCATAAATAGAATAACAAGAGTAAATGCATAAAATATATACAAAGTTTTTTCCTACAACTTTCAAACTAGTGCAGTAGTATACTAGTTCAAGTATAAATAGTATAATATCACAATAGTGTAAGTATATATGTTATAATAATATGAAAGCGTCAATAACATGTATAAATACATTAAAGGTATCCAAATTTTTGTATACAATTTTAAAACTATTATAATAAAGTAAATTAATATAAGAAACATTATAATAATATAATAAAGTATAAGTATAAATATACCATAATAGTATAAATAGCATAATATTATAATAGCGTAAGCATAAATAGTGTAATATCATTATAATGTAAGTATAAATAACATAATTGTATACTAACAAAAAATAAAATATGTGTAAGTGCATAAGTAAAATTTTCTACTTCAATTTTAATAACAATTAAAGTCCCAACTTCTACAATTCAAAAATTTGTAATTCTAAATAGTTCCAAACTTTGGATTCATTCCAATCTTGAAATGGAAAAATTTGCAAATTTAAATGCACAAACTTTATTCTACATTTTGGCTTATTTGTCGTTTGCACTCATCCTCTTTGAGGTTATGCCATTTCGAAAACACGACATACGTCGTACCACGCAAGAGTATAAAATGATCGTTTACCGGTTATAATATCGATTTGGTATTTCGCTGTATTTATATCGATTGTTGCGAGAACGTGTTACGGAAGAACTCGAATTCCTAGCGTCTATCCTTGTGTCTAGAGACACGTCTATGCGAGGTCGACTCTATTTTCGCTCGGGTATCCGTCAGCTCGACCTCTTCCTCTGATTCCGAGGAAATCCTATGCCCGACTTTCTTCCTCTCTTCTCCTCCGAACTTTCGGCCAATTGCCAGCAAAGTCCATAAAGAATCTTGGATTCTTGCATCTTCCTCGGCCAAACGTATCCCTAATTTTATATTCAATCGCTTCCGACGATAACGATAGAACGTACTGTGCTGTGAAAGAGGAAATAGAGCCGTTATATAATAAATTAATATCTGAACCGACAAGACATTCTTTCAGAACATTAAGAGGCATGCAAAAGTACAGGGTGTCTCAGTTTTTTACCGTCGTACTTTACCAAAATATTTCACTCGCAAAAATAGGTTATGTTAACACAGAATTTCGAACGCTTTATTAAAAAGTTGTAACAAAAGTGCAAAACGACTTCGGACCGCTTTGTTTTTCGACACATACAGTGTGTCCCAGTTTTCTGCGTAAAACTTTACCGGCATGTTCTATAAATAAAAACGATAAAAAAATGTTGTATAAACATAGGCTCTTGAATGTTTTATCGAAAGATTGCGAGGAATATACGAAATAATGGACGATTTTCTCCTGGGATACTACATACGAATAATTCTCGACTTTCATATTTTTTTTAATTACTTTTAATCACGCGTTCGAGAGCCTACGTTCGTATAAACATTTTTTCTTATTTTTATTTATAGAATATTCTGGTAAAGTTATACGAACATGGAACACCCTGTATATAGAACAAAGCAGTCCGTTGTCGTTTAGTGTTCTTGTTATAATTTTTTAATAAAATTTTTGAAATTCTATGTTGATGTAATATTTTTATTTTATTTTTACAACTGTTAATAAAGTTTGGTGGTAAAAACTGGGACACCCTGTATATAAAAGCACACACATTTTGTTTCAACATAGCTGTCGATATTCTAAGCGAACATCGATCTTGCTGTACCGATTATCTCTAATAGATAATCTACAAGTCATATGCAACGATTTGTGTTAAAAAATTAGTGAACGTAATCGACATAAACGTATGCAATGCTGCGTGATATAGTCTATATTTATTATTTAGAGAAAGATTTAGTCTCTTAATAGGTTAATCAGATCTTTTCTATATTTTCAAATTTTTTAATTTGTAATTTTATATATTTTTATATTTGTAATATTATATATTTTCAAATTTTTTATCTAATAATTTTCATTTCCAAAGTTTCAGATTTATAATTTTCATCAGTTCCAAATTTTTCACATTTTGAAATTTTCATATTTATAATTTTATGCGTTCACAGGTTTCCAGATGTATAATTTTTCATATTTATCATTTTTCACATTTTCAAATTTTCATATTTTTCATCTTCACATTTTCAGTTTTTCATATTTATCATTTCCTACATTTTCAGATTTTCATATTTTTCATCTTTCACATTTTCAGATTTTCAAACTTATAATTTTGCATATATCAAAATTTGAATCTTCTATTTTTCACATTTTCAAATTGGTAAATTTTCAAAATTTCAAATTTAACCATTTGAATTATTAACACGTCCGATCAATTTTATTTAAATATTTCATTCCACAAAAATTGTACTAAACATACACATACACAAACATACTCGTACACTTCTATTAAATGAACATATTAACATCAATTTCACAAATGTAAAATTTATTGCTCCAATATCTACTTAAAATTTATTTATTATTTTTAACAATTTCTATTTACATAACTTTAAACACTCGTCTATAAGAAATTTAGTATCCATTTAAAAATTAATATATATATAATAAAATTATATGTATAAAATTTATATATATTTATTATTAATAAATAAATATTTAATAATTATTTTACTTTAAAATCTTTTAACAGTCACTTATCTCCCAAATCTAGTTATTTCTTTATACTCAAAAAATCATTCCAAATATAATAAAACCAATATTCGAAAATTCCTCTTTAAAATGTCCGTTTCTAACCGGAAGTGGTACCATGTAGTCCAAACGTATACTTACCCCTTAATACCTAATGTCTACACATTAACACGAAAACTACCATCCGTTCAAAATGACTAGTTTCAGATTTCCCATACTTTGGTATTCATTGATTTTTCGATATCTTAACTTTAAAAGTAAGTGCTCATTTAACGCGATTAAAATGCCAATACCTGTCCCTCTATCGCAGCCTTAAAAAAAACCGTAACAGGAAATTGAATTCGTTAATTCGCACGGAATTCCTGAATGGAATTTCAAATGGAAAAAATAAGAGTATCCGATACACCGTTGCTTATCTAGAAAATAGTACACGTTACTCTTACGACGCGAAATGCGGGAAACGCGAGTTGGAAACGAGTCTTGAGTTATAAAGTACCGGTTGCAACGGTACGGTATTACGTATTATCTATAAGTTGTATTTCTCAGCGTATGCATAGTTCTTTTTTTTTCGCGAACGTTGCGAACACGAGTCCGTTAGAGGCGCTCATAACGATGCGTTGATTTACACTTAGCTTTTGCGCGACCCGACAGCTTTTCGTTGGCATTTAACACTAAACTACCCAAGCGATTAACGTCCGTTTTACAAGTTTCTTATTTTAACTTACAAAATTTATTAACGTCGTCTTCTCGAAATCTGTGCTAGTTTTTATGAAGATTGGCCGATTGAAAATTATGGACGATTGCTGTGGTAACCCCCAATTTTTATTAAGACGTGGAATGCACTGTAGGGATAAATAATTAATGTGTAAATTCACTTACCTTGTGTAAAAATAAAGAATTAATGTGTAAGTTCACTTATATTTTATTATTTGTTTACTTATTTTATTATTAACGTTAAATTATGTGTGTATTATAGATCGGTAGATTTAGGGTTAACGGTCGTTTAGAACGCAACGTTTACTGTTTAGTGCGTTTAAGGTTACGTTTACACGAAACGAACAGATGCACGGTCTTTTCAGAACGAAGTATAAAGTGTCGAAAAGAAGATTGAGTATCGAGTGGAATATTTGTGGGAATGAGAATGAGTGTTTGGTTAGTGTAAATATAACTAATAATAAGAGGCTAGTTGAATATCGAGCGGAATATTGAAAGAATATCGTAGGAAGTGAGAACAAGTGTTTGTTTAGTGTAAACATAACCTAATAATAAGAGGTCAGAATATTTTGTATATTTTAGTATAAGTTGTTGAACAGTTCAAGATATGGGTAGATAAGTTATATAATATTTTTTGTTGGTGTAATAACACTTGAAGAGTAACACTACCTTTCTGGCAAGTACTTTTGTTTTATTTTATTGTTATGGTAATTTACAATTTTTAAAAGTTTTTTTTATTCTGTTGATTTATGTATAAATTTGGGAATTAGCAATATTTTTTATTTCTTCATTTCTAGAATTTCTTTTTAATTTATGTATTAGGTAATTTGAAGATTTGAAAATTTTTTTTATATTTCTAAATTTTTTAATTCCTAAATTTGTGAATTACTAAATTATATTTTTCTATATTTTCTAACAAATTAACAAATTGTCAAATTACTAAATTACCATCTTACCAAATTACTAAATTACTGAACTATCACATTACCAAATTATTAAATTACTGAACTACCGCAGTATCAAATTACCAAATTAAATAATTGAAAGTTTAAAAATTTGAAAAATGTAAATCTGAAACTCAGACGTTAAATTTCTAGATAACTAAACTTCTAAATCTATAAAATTCCTAATTATCAAATTTCAAAATTTGTAAATTAGTACATTTCCAAATATAAAAATTTTCAAAACCAATTTTTTGAATTTCCTAAATTTTCCCACAATCATAAATTCTAAAAAGTTCAAATTTTGTGCGTCCTCTAATCCCTCATTACATCCCCAAATTTCTAAATTCTCCAACTTCTAAAATCCCAAAAATCAAAGTTTCAAAATTCATAAATTCTCAAATTCGAAACTTACCAACTTAAAAAATTTCCTAATCAAAATCCTATAAGTGTCTGCATTCTCATTCTTCATTGCCATTTTTCTAAAAAAATAATACCTCTCCAATTATCCCTATAATAACCATAACACTATCCTTAAAATAACGCCATTACATTTATCTGTTTCATTTCGAATTTACTAGACGAAAGCACAGGTGACTACCTTGATCATATAATGACTACTTTTCCAAATCCTTCAAATAAACATAAAAAACTTGCTCAAACAATTACCAATTAATTTTCGTCAGAGTTAAATTTCAAAAATCCCTCGCTAATTAAAATCAGGCAACGACGAGTATACGCGTCGAACGCAATGCAAATGATCCACCATAAATCTTACCCGGAAAGGTTAAGCAAAACAAGGAAGGATAACATTTTTATTCGGCAAAAAACGAGCAATTCGTTAAGGTAGACCGCAGCAAAATAAAGTTTCGGGTGTACACGGCCGGACACAGTTAACCGGTTAAAGTCCAGTAGAACAAAGTGATGGTATGTCAGTAGGTATTTGTGGATAACGATGGTGTTCATGGTTGTCCATTTGGGTGGTTGCGCGATGTAGGAGTCGAAAGGCTAAGGCGCATACGTAATGCGTATCTAGAAGCGTGGGAGCCACGCTCGAACGGCTTCCTCTCACGGCACTGCCACGCTTTATCTTGCGTTTATAAATAAGCCAACATCTCTCTCCCTCTCCCTCTCTCGTTCGATCTGTCCCTTTTTCTTTTTGTTTATCCGTCTCTCTCGACTCGAACAACTCGAACGGAGCGACTCAACTAGAAGGAGGTGCGCTCTTCAGTTCCGGCTTCCAGCCACCACAGTCTATTAATACTCGATTCTAGTCTCTACTTTGCTTTCCCCTTCCGTCACTTGCACCACAACGGTACGCTACTGCGATCCTTTGTCTCAACCTGTTCGCCCAATCCTAACCCTAACCTCCTCTCGCCGCCTCACGCAACTGAACTGTCATTTTCGCGCTGAAAACGAACGCCCGTTCTCCTTACATGATTTTCGTCAGCCATCAGGTATAATTACGCGTTAACATTTGGACATTATAGCACTCTGTATTTTTTATTGTATTCAAGAGACTTATTTTACGTAAACATCAATTTTTTTTTAATTATAACATTTTGATAAACAGGCTGTCATATTTTCGCATCGCATGTTAAGACATAGTATGAGAAGTACTGTATAAAATGTGGGACAAACAATTTTTATATTTTCTTGCAAACCCCTCTTGTTTAATAACATGTCGTTTAGACATATTAAAAATAATTTTTTCCATGTATTCTGAAGAAATAGAATTTCTTCATTCTTCTTTCAATATAATTGGACTTTTGTATTTACTGGTGTTCTAATTCTTGAGCTTGATTCAGTCCGTTTTACTCTAGCAAATTTTGACATAAATTGTAACAACAAGGTGTGACTTAAAACGATCTTAAAAATATTGTGTTCGTAAGTTAATGTGGCATAAAACATTTATATTTTCAAACCGCTGTATTTCTTAAAGTGACGATTGTTTTAATTGCTCGGATACTAATGCAGCGTATGTATTGCCATTGCGCACGCGCGTAATATGTACAGCGCATGCGTGTACTGCACATAGCGCATGCGTACTACGTACTTTCTTGCAGAATACTTTCGAGACTTTATGGCTGTAAAATTGATAAAATTTGGAATTTCCAGACTTTGAAACTTTGGGAATTTAGAATTTTGAAAGTTTAGACGTTTAAGATTCTGCTACTTTGGATGTACAGAACTTTGAAACTGTGAATTTTTAGAACTTTGAAATTGAAAACGATGTTCCCTTGTGAGCCATATTAGTTTGTTTTAACACTAAGAGCAGCATATAGTGCATACTTTGAAATTAAAGATGAAGTTAAGAAATAAACGAACGATAAAACCTAAATTAATGCACATATTAATAATTTTGATAAAACTTAATACTGATTTCAAGAAAACACCTGAACAAACATTTGTAAATTAAAATAAGGAAGTTAAATGGTCATTTTGATTGTTTTGACACGTACAGTATTAAGTGTACAATACAGGAAGAATGTAAGAATTTTGATAAACATTTTGAGTGATTGATTAAACATATTTGGCTGTTAATTAGCTCTTATATCCCTAATCTCTTTTATGTCCGCCTTAAAGGTCTCCACATTTTCATCTACTACGTGTGTAAGTACATACTCGATATCTCTGAAGCTTACCAAACTCTTGTGAAATGATCGATCTTTGTCTACAATCACATCTTTTCATCGTAAGCGATTAAAGATGTTTGGCCGTTCTTGTACGAAATTTTATCGGACTGACAGATACAATTATCGGGTCGATACACCTTAATAGATAAACGAATAATAAATTTCCTTGACTAATCGGACTCGATCTTGGGTCAGTTTGATTAATTATTGAATCGGAACGATAGAGAATATCTGCGATATCAAAAATTAAACGATTCGGATACATAACCTATTTTTGTAGCAGTTTTATCGTTTCCTTCCAGATTATTGGTGACGTTCCAGTGACGTTTTCGTAAAGTCTTGCGAAATTTATCGTACAGTGTAATATCGTAGGATTTACTATCTTTTTGTTCTGGAATATATCAAGTATCGATAACGTTGTTAAACTAAATTAAAGTCGCGCGTTAAGAAGTTTCTCGAGTATAGTAAAACGGCCATCCGGTGCAATCGCTCGTTGACCGTCGTTGCTCTGAACTAACCCTAATATCGTAGAGGGGCTTATTTTTTATGCATGAAACGTAAGTGCGTGTCGTTCGCACGATTATCGGGCAGAGACGGAATCCGTGTCAACGCAAAACAGAATCCGCGTGGCCGAGAAATGCACTCAATTATGCAGGACATTCGAATCACGGGGCAGAGATATTCTAGTCGCGTGTCCGCAACCAAATCTGATTCGATCGATTGCGGCTATTCGAGAATTATCTGCCCCCTTCGCCCCACCATGCTGCTTCTTCGACCACCGAACTCATCGGTCAAACATCATTTGCGAACCGATTAAATTATTTCGTTCGGTTCGAAACGAACGATCGACGCCATCTTCCAACCTTCATTCGGGTGCATCGTTCGAATTTTTATCAGATGTTTATGTGATTGTTGTATTCATTATCGGGTCGATTTGGAAATAAAAGGCTGATAAGATTTAAGCACTTGGTTATATAGAGGGTCATTGCAACTTTGTGGAGTGTTGGGTTTCGGGAGTTTTTCAATTCGGGAAGTTGGGAATTTGAATACTAGGGAATTTTGGAACTTTTGAACCTGGGAATTACAGTACTAGTGAATTTCTAAATTTTTGAATTTCTATGCTGGGCAATTTGGAAATTTTTTAATCTGGGAACGTGAGCACTAGGGAATATGGAAGTTAGAGAATTTGTGTAATTGCACAATTTAGAAATCTGGGAACTTTAGTACTAGGGAAATTGGGAATTTTTGAATTTGGGAATTTCGATACTAGCCACTTTATATATTTGAGGATTTGAGCAATAGGGAATTTGGAAGCTAAAGAATTTTAATACTAGGGAATTTGAATATTGTTGTAATTTACTACTAGGGAATTTTTTAATTGAGGAGGAATGAACACTAGGGAATTTCATTACCAAGCAATTTATAAATCTGTGAATTCGGGTAATGGGGAATTTATAAATTTGAAGATTTCAACACTAGGGATTTTTTGAATTAGGGAATTTGTGTACTAAGGAATTTGAGTACTAGATTTTGAAATTAGGGAATTTAGGCACTAGGAAATTTAAAAATTAGGAAATTGGAATCCTAGGGAATTTTAAAAGTTGGAGAGTGGAGTGCTAGGGAATTTTAAAACCTGGAAACTTAAGCGCTAGGGAACTTTTAACCTGATTACTAGGGAATTTATAAAGCCGGGGCTTTCAGCGCTAGGGAATTTTAGAAGTACGGAATCGGGGTGCTAGGGAATTTTGAAACCTGGAAACTTAAGCACTAGGGAACTTTTAACGTGATTACTAGGGAATTTATGAAGCTGGGGCTTTGAACGCTAGGGAATTTTAGAATTACGGAATCGGGGTGCTAGGGAATTTTGAAACCTGTAAACTTAAGCACTAGGGAACTTTTAACGTGATTACTAGGGAATTTATAAAGCTGGGGCTTTGAACGCTAGGGAATTTTAGAATTAAGAAATTGTAGTCCTAGGGAATATTGAAGGTTGGAACTGGAGTGCCGGGGAATTTTGAAAGCTGGGAATTGGAGTTCTAGGGAATTTTGTAATTGGGGAATTTGGGAATGGAGTACTAGCAAATTTTAAAATTATGGAATGTATTAAAAAATTTAGGAATTTCACTATTAGGAACTTTACAAATTTTACAATTTTGTCGGAAATTAATTCAAAAATTTTTATTTTTACAAACTTCGAAATTTAAAGATTTTAAAATTGAGTAATTTATGAATATAAAAATTCGAGTACATTTCAACAAAATTTAATAATACAATTAAACCTTAAGTTATAATATTTAAATATTACGTAATATTAGAAAATTTATGAGAATAGTGGTATTAGTCTTGTTTACTTACGATGTGTCGAATTAAATTTTGATTATCATGTTAGAAAATTCCCCATTTAATTACGAAAAACCGTTCAGATGCAGATCCTTTATCTCGTTCTACTTCGCTGTATCTTATCTTGCTTTGTAAACGATCACGTTTAATTGATAACAAATACAACTTCCGTGGATTTGGTGCACTGATAAGGATTTTTAAAATTGTACAAGAACTCCGAATCTTTGAGAACTATTAAAAATAACGAAATTGTGATATGAACCTTTATTTCCCTATATTTGTGTATTTAAATAGTTATGAAATCATAGTTGATTTCCTATAACAACAAATTTAATTATTATTAATTTTATGTACTTAAAACTGATAAAATATCTTAAGAATTTTCAATAAAAAGCGGACGTCAATCTTCGAGATAATTTACGATGACCTTCCCCGTATTTTCTTGTACATAATTGTTAATAATGTTACAACATATCTGCAATTTATCGAAAAATAATACTTCCTAAAAAGATAAGGGCCATTTTTGTTCCAATTGTAAGCACGGAAATTTTTACTTTGTCGTAGCTCTATTAATTTGGATTTATTGAGTAATTTTGACAAATTTTTAGTTATATTTTACTATGTAAATTACTTCTCATATTTACAAATCCTTAAATATTTTTGAACTTCTAGAAATTTTCAAATGCTTACAAAATTACAAAAACTCTAATTTATATATTTACACATTTTCACATTTATGAACCTTTAGAAATTTAAAAATTGTAAAATTGACACACGTTTAAAAATTGTAAAATTGACATATATATAAAAGTTTAAACACTTTCCAATTGACCCATTTAAAGATTCAGAAATCTTCAAGTTTAGATATTTTCAAAATCGAAACACTTCAAATTTGCGTACTTTCTCAAATTTTTAAAATGTACAATCTTTTAAAGATATAAAAATTTCCGAATCAACAAACCTTTAAAATTTATCAATGTACACTCTTAAAACAGATTAAAATCAGGAAATCTGTAACATACGAACTTCCAAATGTTCAGATTAATAAATCTATAAATTTTCAAAATGTACTTTCTAATTTAAAAATAACTGCATAAAGTTTCAGAAAATTTCAAATTTTTCAGTTAAGATTTTTTCATATTTACAAACATTCAAGATTAGAAATTCTAAAACTTCCAAGTGCAAAAATTTAGAAATTTTTTCGCGAAGAAATTAAAATGGCTGAATGAATGTAGCGAGTAGAAGGGATCTAAAAATGTAAAACTAGAGTAGAATCCGCCATTAGAAATTAAAACTAGAGTCGGATATTACGGATGCACGTCGCGAGAAATAATTAACTAAGTCATCGAAGGACGTTTCGACCGAGAATATTTCTACCGAATCACGATCTGGCGAAAGAATGACAGAGAAAGGAACGGGGAAGAAAGAGAGAAGAGAGAAAAGTTTAGTAATCTACGTAGATGTTGACGCAATCGAGGAATTCCTCCTGCGAGACGGAGGAAGGAAATTGCGTTGCCCAATTAGAAATCGCGGGAAACCGCAGAAAGAAAGGCCAAGAGACAGCGAGGAAACTACGAGGAAGAAGGAGAGAGTAAAGGAGAGAGGAAGGGAGAATCAGAAAGAGTGAGAAGGTTTCGAAACATCATCATCAGTACTTTACCGCAGGATGATTATCCAATTCAGAATGTATTTGGTTAGCCACAAAGAAAATATTCGACCAAACATGTGTAACAAAAATCTTATACAACATATTAATTGCTTCTACAATGTGTAAATATATTTTGAACGGTTACCAAATGACAGCGAACAGGAAATATCTTGAAATCTTGACAGGTTAGGAAACACTGTATCATCTTGATCTGCATATTTCACTATCGAAAAGCATCAGTACGTACATAAATCCAATCCTTTATGTTTTCAATAATCTTGAAGTAGAAAATTATGGTTAGTATTCCTTAAATAATAAAGTGTGTAAAATTGACATATGAACCGTAAATTAGATCGGTTACAGAAATCATTTTCAGGCTGTTTATAAATATGGTTTATTTGTTCTTTTTCCGTTACAGGAGATGGCGTTCACGTCTACATAAATATACCAACCTATTATATTGTCCTTATGTTGGCGATCGAACTTCGTAAACAAATTCATTATGTTGCCTCATCTGCTTTGTTTTACATTCGTACGATTCGTTTTGTAAAGGTTAGAAAGTGAAATGCCTCGTGGAAAAGAACATTCAGGGAGAGAAAAGCCGTGATCGATGCTTTTCGCATTGAAGGCAAAGGTTACGGTTATCTTGCGAAACAAATAGGTCGTTCAAAAAGTTCTATCGCCGACTATAGTGAAAGACGTAATGAGAAGTGTTCAGGTTTCCCGCCAAAAGTGTCCCCAAGCAAACGTGAAATTTTACGATCAGCTTCTAACGCGATGTTATTGTTACAACTGTGAAATAATTACAAATTAAATGTTGCAAAAATCGTCCATAAAATTATTGTAACATCTAAGTATTGTTAAGAAGAAAATAATATTGACACAACTGAAAAACGAAGATAAATCAACGAGACTTTCGTTCAGTGTAAATACAAGTACATATTGGGAAAATATTAGTAAAAATATTTATTTTATAAGAAATTAATGTTTTCTAGTTACAATTTGTCTTTTGTAGGTTATGTTTAGTGAACAAAATTTAATTTAAATAGACCAGATAATTTTAATTCGTATTTGCAGGATATACGAAAAGATGTAAAATATTTTTCGAAACGCAACATCGATTATAGGTTATGATATGGGTTTCGCGGTTCACGGAAAACGCTCCATAGTATTTATTTCTCACAGAATAAATAGTAATTATATTGATACATTAAAAAATTATTTATAACTCTATTGAAACACGACGAAAATGTAATTTTCATGCAGGGTAATTGGTACATAAATTTATATACACTTTAAATAGTTTACCGGAAATAATATTCCGTAATTAGATTAATCTACACGTTCCCCTGACGTCAATCCCATAGAAAATTTATGGGAAATATTAGTTTCCTGACTTTTTAAAATAATCGTATATATTTAACGATTTTTATTTAACTTGCACATTTAATTGTTTATGAATTAAAACTTGCAATAATTGACACATGTAGTGATGGAAACGCAATGAATTATTAAATTTTGTATTTTTGCAAACAAATACAATAAAACTTTCTTTTAAACGGTTGGTATGTTTATGAAAAGCCTGAAAAATATTTTTTATAAAATTTAGTCAAATAATTACATTACCACGACAAATTCTTTGTATATAATTTATTAATATACCACAAATTAGTATTAAAAGAATATTGACCATAATTTTCAACCAAAAACAGATTAATAAAAACAAAGGGGTAGGGGGTGGTATATTTATGCATCACACAAATATTGTTAAAAATGCAATAAAATAATGTAACATTAACAAACTTGAAAAAGGAATAAAAAAGAATAAAATTGAATTGAAGAAGAATGAAAAAGAATGAAGAAGAATAAAATTGAATTGAAGAAGAATGAAGAAGAATGAAGAAGAATGACAATGAATAGAATTGAATTTAAGTGTAGTCTTTTTACAATTAGCAGCAGAGGTCAGTAACGAAGATTGGCAACTAAGGATTCAAATAATTGAACGCTTAGCAATTCCCAGGACACGTATTTGTGTTTGTACGGTACACAAGCATGGGAATCGATGGCGAAAACTCGTCATGAAATCCACGAAGTTCCTCGTTTGATCCACGGCTCTCTTTCTCTTCGCCGGTTGCTCTTTCTTCATCTCCGCATCACGTTCTCGTGCAATTACGCCATTGCATCTCTCACCTCCGTCTAATTTCAACACCGCGAGCCACAGACGCAGTAACAGAGGCCGATAAAACGACGGAAAATCAAAGTTCAAGAACGCGGGAGCACGAATATCGCGAAGGAAAAGACGCGGAAAATAAACGACGGAAAAAGCGGAAACGAGACTGGGATAATTGAATAGAAACATGAAGGGAACGGAATGGCGGAGAAGGAAAAGGTGAGTGCACAAAATGGTGGTACATACGCTCGTGTATAGTGCAGAGGATTCTTTATGATGAGAACACGTATATGAATGTAAAATTTTTTAGAGTAATGCATATTTTTATTAGGTAATACCGCAGTACCGGTACCACGTACTTTTAATGTACATTAAATGTTGAAGTTTTCGATTTTCTGAATTTTTAAATATGGACATTGAATTCGTGTCTTAGCATTTTGAAATTTTTCTGTTTTCGAAATTATAGATGCATAGATTTGTAAATTTTCAAGTCTGCTACTTCACAAATCTTTTCTGTGCTTAAATATATAATTTCTAAATTACTAAATTTTTCAATTCCTGAATTCATAGATTTCCTAATTTTCGAATTTATTATTCCAACATCCATAGAGTGTAATATCCCTATACATATAACAATAGGTCTATATACGAATGTCCCTGTGTTAGAATATCTTCAGAATCTAAACTTCCTAGGTACCAGTAGCTGTATACATATGTCAATATCCTTATTTCCGAATATCCCTAGAGCACAATGTCTCTAGATCCCAAAATCAATAGACCCCAGTATCCCTAGATCCCGATATCCCTAGATCCCGATATCCCTAGATCCGATATCCCTAGATCCCGATATCCCTAGATCCCGATATCCCTAGATCCCGATATCCCTAGATCCCGATATCCCTAGATCCCGATATCCCTAGATCCCGATATCCCTAGATCCCGATATCCCTAGGTCTCAATATCCGCAGATCCCAATATCCCTAGATCTCTATATCTCTAGATTCCAATACCCCTAAATCTCCCCAAATATCTTCAAATGTCTACATTCCCAAACTAGATTCTCATATCCATACATCCTGAAATCCGAAAGTTTCCATATCCCACAATTCCCAAATTCCTACGTTTCGAAATTTTTAATACGTTTCAAAATCGTCCGATCCGAAAAAGTCGAAGAGGATAATGGAACAGAAGGTTCCCTCTCGAGTGGGGATATTTTTCCGTCGTGAGGCCAGATTTGCCGTAGACTGTACGAGGAGCGGTGGAAAGTCGAAATAATTGGCATAAACGAAGTATGAAATACGGAGGTGAAAAACGAGACGGGGTACGGTCGTACAAGAGAGACGGAAGAAGAAGAAGAGGAAGAAGAAGAAGAAGAAGGGAACGTATCGAAGCGTGGAGGGGATCGACGTCATTTCAGTCGTCCTCCCGGATGTGCAGCATCATTACGTGGCATTCTTCGAGGCTGCAAGATCTCCCTTTCTTTCTTCGCTCGACGCGTTGACGTAACCGCGACAAAACAAATTCCTTTTCTAAAAACGAGATATTCGGAATTCTGATCGGTCTGGTTTCAGCTTCTCCGGACAACACTCATAACAGGAGTCTTTTTTTGTTTGGAAAAAATAGAGAAAAAGAAAACAGGAACCTTGCAGACAACGATTCCGTCTGACGTTCGCTGATTGTACCGTGGCGTCAGTCTCGTTCGAGTCGTTTCGGATTTTGTATTGAATTCATATTTGCATGGGACGGTTACGAAATGTTCAGAAAATTTTGTAACTCATTTTACTTTTTGAAGTTGCTTATGCAGCTTGTGCGGTTGATCTGCAGTTTACTTTCTGAATCCGGTGTTTGATTAGATTTTTGTTATATTTAATATAGTGATGCTTCTGTTATAGTTGGTATGTATGGTACAATTGTTACATTTTAATATGAATTATTATAGTACAGTATTAAGTACTGTATTACTGTAGTATATTATTATAATAGTAACTATTATACTCTTACAATATAATATAAATTACTATACTACTATAGTATAATATAGTATCACTTACTACACTATTATATTACTATAGTATCAACTATTATACTACTATAGTACACTATTGTAATAATGACTACTATATGTATAATAGTAGTCCTATTGTATATTCCTACTGTATACTATTTCACAATTCCATTATTACAATTTTTATAACAAATTAAAACTACTATATTTATTTATTTATTTTTATATATCTTTTATAAGAAATCTCCTTTTTTACCATTTTTGTACTAACAATTTATTTTTCTGTTTAATTACGTATTTTACTCACAAACAAGTTTTGAAATATTTTGTATGACTTTGTCACATAAAGAACAAACTTTTAACGCCTACATATATTTAAATATAAAATGACCCTTTCTTTAGAACCACCCTTAAGCCTCCAAACACTTTAAATGTCCTGCGGTTAAATGTCAAAACCATACAGAATACTAAATAGAAAATTTAAAATGCCAGTCTCTTTTAGATGAAGTAAACAAAGCTGTGAATTAAACAGCCGAACAATTTTTTATGATAATAAATTTCAAATCACAAGTAAGTTTTTACTTTTCTTTTTAATACCCGCAGGGTTAGGAAATTAAAAAATTTAATAAATTTGGAATTTTTAAATTTGTGAATTTTAAATTGGAAAATTTGGAATTTTTTAATTTTTTAATTGGGAATTTTAGAAATCTAAGAATTTGAGAATTTTTTGATATTACAAATATGAAAATTTAGAAAGTTGAATATATGAAATTTTAACACCTTGATAATTTATAAATTTGAAAGTTGGAATTTATAATTTAATATCTTAGAAATATTGGAAATTGAAAATGTGGAAATATGAAAATAAGGAAATTTAGAAATCTTAAAATTTGTGATTTAGAGAACCCGAAACGAAGATTAGAAATTCTAGATATATTGAATTTGAGAATTTTTTTTATATGACACAGGGTTAAAAGGCAACGTTGTTGGTCCACCTGGATTTTCCGGGGGATTGTCAAGCACCGAAAAGATTCCCAAGGAGGCGTAACATTAATCATGGTGGAGGTATGTGCCAAGGCTCGAGGTCGAAATCTTTTTTTTTTCTTCTTCCTTTCTGAAAGAACGATGATCCACAATGGACTCCTCGGATCTTCCTTGCTTACGCTTGCGTCTGATCGATCGAAGAAAGGATCCGCCTGAAAAGTTATCGGCTCCTTTCTACCCTACTCAGGGACCTATGAAATCTTCAACTCGAATTCCAACGGATCTTGTTCTAAAAGAACCACCGACACAATATTTTTCGACGGAAAACTTTCAATACACCCACCACCGAACAACCTTTCAATCTGTCGCTTAAACTTGTGTCAACATTTTCCTCGATTTCTTTCTTACTGATTCACTCTTGTATGTATTTTCTTCTTTCTTTCTTCCATTTTTTTTTTTGATGCAATTTGAGTTTCTGTTTTATTCGATGATAGAAATTGCTTTGTGTTTAGTAGGATATTACGTTTTTATATTTTTGTGTAATTCATGGGTTTGTTTATTTGATTCTTATAATGAATGGTGAATTCGTAAGGGTTTCGCTGTTTAGAATGACGAGTGATCAATTTTTGATTTCCAAATTTGAACATTTTTTGACTCTTGAATTTTGAATTTGCAAACTGCTATGTTCGAAAATTCTTACATTTCCAAATTTCAAAATTAATAAATTCCATAATTTCCAAATTCTCAAATTTCCCAAATTCCAAAATTCCAAAATTCAAAATTTCTCAAATTTCATTATTCCAAATTCAAAAATTCAAAATTTCTCGAATTCAAAAATTTAAAAATTCTCAGATTCCCCAACTTCCCCAAATTCAAAAATTTCGAAATTCCTACATTTCCCAAATACCAAATTTCCAAAATTCAAAATTTCCCAAATTCCAAAATTTCAAAACTCAAATTTTCCAAATTCCCACTTTCCAAAATTCAAAACTTCCCAAATTTCAAAATTCAAAATTTTCCAAATTCCAAAATTCAAAATTTCCAAAATTTCAAAATTCAAAATTTTCAAAATTCCCAATTACCAAAAATCAAAATGTCCCAAATTTCAAAATTTCAAAATTTTCCAAAATTCAAAATTTCCTAAATTACAAAATTTCACACTTACCAAATTCAAAAATTTCAAAAATTACAAAAATTCCAAATTTCTCGAATTCCAAAATTTCCAAATTCCCAAATTTTCCAAATTCCAAAATTTCAAAATTCAAAATTTTCCAAATTTCGTAATTCCAAAATTCCAAAATTCCCAATTTCCAAATTTCCAAATTTGAAATTCAAATTTCTCAAATTCTAAAATTTCAAACTTTCAAATTCAAAATTTCAAAAATTCCATAATTCTACAATTCCAAAATATTTAAATTCCCAAATTCAAAATTTCCGAAATTTCTCAAATTTCATAGTTGCAAAATTAAAAATTTCCCAAATTCGAGAATTACCAAATTCAAAATTTGTAAATGCTCAAATTTCAAAATCCTAAAATTCCTAAATTTCCTAATTTATGATATTTACAAATCACAAATCGCAAAACATCGATAAATAAATTCCAAAGAATTACCAACCTCTACCATTGACATCACATCTCTAAACCCAAATAAATCTGCCACCTCTTCCAAAAATTCAAGAAATTTCATCACTCAAATTTCATCTGCGCGCAAAGAATTCCACGTTAAAATTTAAATAAACAACGCCTACATTTACCATTCGAAAGAGCATATATCATTTTCCACGACGAACACGAATACAAAACGGATGTGAAATGTGCTGTGCACAATGGACGATTAGCGATGAATCAGCTGATTCGATCGATAAGGCGTTTCGGCGTTTCCTTCCTTCATCCCTGTTCGAGAATAGATCGTGGAGAAAACGGGAAAAAAGCGACACGGGGAAAAGGCCGAGCACAAGAATCGGTGGTACTCATAAGTCAGCCAGGATATAACAGGTAAAACAGGTTTGTGGGCGTCCAGAAATGTGGGCTACCTGCATCGGTTTTCGATGGGATCCTTCTTCAAACTCGCCTGCCGATTCTTGCGGAAGAAAACCGAAGAAAGGGGAGAAACGGGCCACTCCGTGCACCTGTTTCGTTAAACCGATTATTGTCTCGGGTGCAGTGGTATTTTGCCGTGATTTTATTACAACAATTATTGTTATTTCTTAGTCTATATAATTACTTTTGGGCTGTAGCAGTTTTTTATTTACTTCTTTTTAACGGAAGATGGCATTTAGGTTATACCTTTATTGCCCAACTTGACAGTATCATTAAATACAAATTGGCGCCATTTTCAAAATTTTCGTTTCCATACATCTCATCGCTTACAAAAAACTTCTATTCTTAACTACATACTACACCACTCGAGTCTATCATTTTGTAAACCCATGATTCTACCACCGAATTGCACTCCATAGCGACAACTTCATTTTGTTGATCACACGTCACTGTATTCGCGCGCTATAAGCCACGTGTATACATCGAATAAACTTGTCAGTATATCTTGCAATTACTTCCGCTTTAACAATTATTGCTATTGTTGATTTATCTGAAACTAACTCTTGAAGCAGAATCGAACTGTGTCGGGAAAAAGTGAGTATTTCAAATAGACTAACAGTAAAAACAATACACTGCATGGTGAACGTTGGATTTTTCGACGGGCGTTTGACAGCAACTTCACTTTGTGCATGCCTTTCGCGTAGTAAGTCTTCCTTACGAATCAATTTATTTAATAATAAAGTTTCTTTCTCGTACTGCTAAAAACATTAGAGCCATATTGGTACATTATTATAACAGTATAATAATGACATAATATATTTACAAGAAACGTAACAGAACGCATTATCCGTTCGATTTAAATGATGTATGCATGTATAATAAAACAACGCGTACGAGATACTTAGTGGATTCGACGTATCTGAAAGCTGACCGTAAAGACGTCTTTATGCAAATTCGAATGAGGAAATAAAACAGGCTACGGATTCACACCGGTCATTTTAATCGTTTGCGTCAGTTAAGGAGAAAGATTAATCACTTGTATCGAAATAAAACGAGGAAGAGACGCTCGTGATCGCGAAACGATGAATATTGCCCGAACAAACAAAGATCCGTGCACGATTTCGTGCGACAATCGGCGGGAAACAAAGAGAAATTATTTTTCGGAGATTATTACGGTATCGATTCGTTATCTCTTATCGGCTTATCGGAATTATACGATTCGATTACTTCCACACGGTTTTTATGATCTAACAATTCTACCGGAACGTCATATTCTTGTTTGTCTGTAAAAACTAACACTTTTTCTCTACTAACCAAGCCGGATACTCTTCCTTGAATTACTTCGTTATCACTTTGTTATCGCTTCTCGTGAATCATGCGCAGTTTCATTCTTCCGATTAATTGTAAACCTCGATTCTGTTAAATCGTTCCTATTCGTTCCGATGGTAAATACTTGTGTTTAAAAGTGAGGTTAGTTTTTGTTACATATCAAAGGACTTCACTGAATTTTTCTTTATTTACACTTATCGACGTTTTGATTTATCAAGCACTTTTGATTTATTTTATACTTCTTGTTGATCTTACACCACTGATTTATCTTGCACTTTTAACACGTTCATTTTACGCACTTTACGATCGTAGGGCAACTGCACCTAATATGGAACAGCGCCTAATATGGCACCGCGTCTCCGCAAACAAGTAGCAGAATCGGTGACCGTGGAAAATATTTCGTTATAAACAGAAAATTATATTAATACTCAAACTTCGGTCTCATAGTGCAAAAGTCTATAAAAGGTATGTTAAATATTTCATATTTGTTAGAGAAGGTAAATTATGAAATATTACCTCTGCATGATTTATCGTTAAATATATTTTCTTGGAATAATTATTTTTGTGACGAAATGGGAACGCAATACAAAACACGTTGAGTGTTATGTTGTTGCTGTTAAAGATACATATTGAGTACACATTCCTTGTTAATATTATGTAGTATTATGCTTTTATCGTTCTAAGTACATTATAGAGATAATAATCAAAAGAATGGGTCCAACACGTATGAACGTGATACGTAGAACGTAAAAAATGTACAAGATAAATATTAAATGAATTAGATATTTAATTATTTCTTTTTTGTAAGTAAATAAATATTCGTTTTTCATAGTAAAAATGTAATTTTTTGTTCTTTCTTTTTACGTATTTTTAATACGTTTCATATCAAGTGCCAATTTTATAATTTAACACTTCTGAATATTTTTACAATTTTTATCATAATTTCACGACACTTAAAAGTATTGCATAATTAGCTGCTAATATGCGTATATGTAGTAATTTTGGCATATTATGACGTTAATTCGTTGGAAAGGAAACGTGTTACTATTTTTAGGAAGCTTTTAGTCAGGTGCTCCATATTAGGTGCAATTATCGATATCTCGATATATCGAGAATATTGTTGAGATATCGATAAGGCGAATCGAAACAGGTGTGATTGAAGTGGCTGTGAATTTCCAAATCCTTAAATTACAAAATTTTTAATTTTTTAAGTTTCAAAATTCCCACATTTTAAATTTAAAACTTTTTAATTTCCACCTTGCCAAATTTGGAAATTTTCAAAATTCCAAATTTTCAAATTTTCAAATTTTCAAATTTCTAAATCTCAAACTCTTCCAAGTTCTAAGTTTCCAAACTTCGAAGTTTTCAAAATTTTTAATTTTCAAAATTCAAAAATTTCAAATTCGAAATTTTCCAAGTGCCAAATTTCCAAATTTCGAAGTTTTCAAATTTTTAAAATTCCACATTGCCAAATTTGGAAATTTTCAAAATTTCAAAATTTCAAATTTTCAAATTTCTAAATTTCCAAAATTCCAAATTTTCACATTTCTAAATCTCAAAGTCTTCCAAGTTCTAAGTTTCCAAACTTCGAAGTTTTCAAAATTTTTAATTTTCAAAATTCAAAAATTTCAAATTCGAAATTTTCCTATTTCTAAATCAAAAATTTTCCAAGTGCCAAGTTTCCAAATTTCAAAGTTTTCAAATTTTAAAAATTCCACATTGCCAAATTTTGAAATTTTCAAATTTCTAAATCTCAAAATTTCTAAATTTCCAAAATTCCAAAATTCCAAAATTTCAAATTTCCAACTCCACATTTTCTCAAATTTCCAAGCTCAAGCCCGCAAACTTGCAAAAAATAAGATTTCAAAATGCCCACACCTCTAATTTACAAATTTGTAAATGTAAAAAATTTGCAAATTTGAATATTCAGAATTTATGTTCTTTTTGATACCGTTAACCTTTCTGAAATTTCATCGCTGAATAGATATCATTGTTATTTGCATTTATTTGATATTTAAAGACATTTCATAACAAAGATCGTGATACAATCACCTTAAGAACGTGTAATGTTAAATTTAATACTCGTTGCATACCACCTGCATTCCTATTCAATGTATCCTCTCCTTGTTCGTACTATCGATATTATCGACATATCGTTGAAATTGTTAATCGAGCTTTAGGACAGAAAAATGCATTGGACAATGGATCTATAATGTACTTCATCTATGGATAAATGTCGATAATCTATCGTCCAAATATCGATAATCGATAGTCACATCCCTAACCTCAACCGATTTCAGAAAAATATATTCGTTGTTCAGACTATTATCAATCTATTACCTCTTCTATAGTTAAATATCGATTAGGTATCGTTAAGGTACTGATAATCGATAGTCATATCTCCAGTCTCAACTAATTATATAAAGTTAAAAAAGTATATTAAATAATAAAACTGTTACCTCGTCTATGGTTACATATCAATAAGGTATCGATAATCGACACATTTCAACTGTCTCAAAAAAGTAATGGAAAATACATTAAACGATGGATCAATTATGTATTCCGTCTGTAACTCAATATTAGCAAGGTATCGGTAAAATATCGATAGTCACCTTTAGTCTGAATCGATTCAAAAAGTAACAAGAAATATATTAGATAATAGGACTATTATGTACATCGTCTATGCATAAATATCAATAAAGGTACCGACAAATTATCGATAATCAATATCCATCTCCAGTACAAACAGAATGAAAAAAGTCAGGAAAAATATAACAAATGATAGGTTTATTATGTACCTCGTTTACAGATAAATATCAATAAGGTATCGATATCCATCTTCGGTCCAACCCGACTGAAAAGAGTAACGAAAAATATATTAAATAATAGGTTTATCATGCGCCTCGTCCTTGGCTAAATATCAATAAGGTATCGATAACCGATAACCATCTTCAGCCTGAGAAGAGCAATGAAAAATATATTAGATGATAGGTTTATGATGCGCGTCTGTGGTTAAATATCAATAAGGTATCGATAAGGTGTCGATAATCGATAATCGCATCTGCAGTCTGGACGTATTTAAAAACGTAGCGAACGGTTCGACCTCGGGGAGACATTTGAACCCGGCGAGAAGCAGGTCCGCGTCGCGTCGCCAGTCAGAATCGCGATTACGAGGAAGCTACGAGGAAGTCGGTAAAGCCGCCCCTCCATCGTTCCACGGTATTTCCCACTCGATTACAACGCTTCGATTATTTCCGTTCGCGCCGTATAATCGTCCATCTATCCGTCCTCGTTCGACCCGTTCAACTCGTACGATCCGGTGGTCCATTTGTCTCCGTTCGTCGAACGCGTAATACGGCGCGGTTAGCCGCGCGCATGCGCACTGCCATTATTCCGTGGGGGCGCGGAGTGGGGGGTGTGGCGGCAAGCTTCCAGCGGAGATCGCGGTTCGCGACTCAGTCGTTCGCCAGCTCCGACACCGGGTGGATCTGTTTCGTCGAGACGTTATCCGGTGACTTTCAACAGCCAGCCGGACAAATCGAATCGTGTCCGAGGTGAAAGGAGATCCGTTTCGTGTTCCGCGTCCTCCTCGAGTCCGTCTGCTCTACCATATTAACCCCCCGTCTTCGATAAGACTTCGACGAGAGAGACAGGAGTGTGATTCGAGTGGTGCCGATACTGTGATACACACTTAGCCAACTGTAGATAGGCTCTGTGATATACGCGTGCACACATGGATATTTCCATACCTCTGGACTTTTCTCGTTATATCGGAATGATACTCGCATGAGAGATATCGGAAACTATAAACGTTCGTCGCGGATGCTAAGTACGTACGTTGTGCGCGAAGATCAAACGAACGATAGTATGCATGATCGTTACGAGGTATTTGGAGTGGATGTATAAATATATGGTCGTATGAAGAAGAGAATCGGAGAAAAAAGGAGATTCGAGGCGGAAGAAAAGATACACGTGGTCGGTCGGTGTCTCGAGGATACCTGTGGATGCCAGGCTGGAGTCGCGACGTATTAGGGCGCGGATTTCTGCCCGATGACCGCCGTACAGATTCGTTTCTACTTGCCAGCCGATCTCCAACGCTGATATTACGCCGCGTCAGATGGTTTATCGGCTAAGCCGCAATTGAGGTAACTACTTTATTGTCTTTATTTCCTGCGTCTTCTTTCTTGCATGCACTTCCGCGTTACGCTTCGTTTCAATACGATACTGTTTTTAACCCTTTATCTACCACGGTTCTCGAATGTATTCTACATACATCGCACATTTCGCGTCGGTTTTTAACCCACTTCAAAACAAGATTCTCGATTCGACGCGCATGTACGCAACGTTTTTCAAATAGAGCAGCATTTTAGTATGAAATCGGTACCACTGTTCTCATCTTTATATATTTATATTTTTATCTTTTATATTCATTTTATCTCTTCATACTTATTATGTAGCACATTTTTATTTTTGTGTATATATTAAGCAGTGTATTTCTGTTTTATGAAACAGTATTCCGTTTATGAAGTATTGTAACATTTTTTTTTATACATATATGCAGGTAGTTATAATATGTATATGTTAAGTGTTGTATATATGTTTAAGTGCAGTATATAGTTTTTACTTTACGAAGTTCTGTGGTATTTATTTTTACATATGTAATTAAAGTACATTTTTGTATTTACATATTTATTAAATATTATAGTATTTTTATATATTTATTAAACAGTGTAGTATATTTCTCTTTTAAAATATTTATTAAGCTCGTTCTCGTGAAAAACAAATAATTTTTTTTGACTAACAAACCATTATGTATTTTCGAACGAGGAAAGTGTGTTTAACTTTGACAGGGTCAAATGTGACCCTATCATGGTTCTCGTGTGTTAAATGACTGATGTAACCAACTATTTTTGGTCATTACCAAACATCCAGTAACAACCGTTATTTCATAATGGTTTCATGTTTGGTTAAACCCGCTGAGGACCACCTGGGTGTCTGGACACTCAAAGTCTCTCTTGAAACTTTAAAATACGTACAGTTTTGGAAGAGTTATGAAACACAGGGTTTGTATACAAGTCTCTAAATTAACGGAAGAATATTATGTAGACAGCGGACCTAAGAGTTTAGACTAGACTTCAGAGTTTGGGTTGTTTGAAATTATTATGTGCGCTGCAATGTTTCTAATCCGGAGCGTAGAAAATGGTGGTCCTTGGCGCGCAAATTTGAAAAATGTTGTGGTTTGTTATACCAGCTATTGCGTCAAAAATTTAATTTTTATTTACGGACGTAGTGATTAACAGTAAAATTACCGCGTTTTATATTTTCTTTTTAGCGTTTGCATGATTGTATTACAAATTGAAAGAATTTATTAACGAACGAAAGAATTTGCGTAACATTAAGATGAATGTACTGGAAGTTTGCATGTTTCATATTACAAATTTTGTAAATATGTGAAATTATGATGTATAAACAACAAAATAGTTTCTGACAGTTAACATTAAGATTACTGTATGATTTATTGACTTTTAGGGATTTATGTTAATAATTATATTATAAACTTTGTAAATGATGATAAATAAACAAAAATTAATCTTTAACAACTAACATTAAAGTTACTGTGTTTTTTATAACTTTTGGGGGATTTTGCATGTTTGTGATTGTTTTATAAATTATAAAAGTGGCCTAAATGTTTATAAATATATCAAATCATGACAGATGAATGAAATAATAATTTCTAATGACTAAAACTAAAATTACACGGTTTCTTAATTTTTGGGATTTTTGCATGTACAATTATGCATTGTTAATTTTATAAATATGTATATCGTAATCGCCACGGATAAGTCTTTTTAAGTTTCTTTGAATTTTTAAATAACGCGTTGACGTAAATAATGATTCTATCTTGGAAATGATTTGAAACACTAAGGTTCTGAGTCATGTGAATTTTTTTTTTAACTCGCTGTCGACAACCTGTCTCGCATAGTTCAGCAAATTACAGGCTAAATTAATAACGCTTAGAATTATGGTCACGATCGCTATCGGCCGTATTAGGAATAGAGTTTACTCTTTAACTTTTGATTTGGTTTAATTACCCATTCATTTTATTCTTAAAATTACACACTGCAACCTCCATACGTTCTTCAGAATATTCTCATGGGTCATATCATACCCACATTTATTTCACACTTAAATTAACACTAGTAATTTTACTGTATTTTGTTTATGAGTTTTGAACTTACGTGATATAATCTTGTTAAAAATATTTAGTGGATTACTGAAGAGATAAATAAATTTAGTAAAATACTAGTTACATAAATAACAAAATTTATACAAATTATAGAATATATAGAAATGACATATTAGGTTGGAAAAATATAGTTTTTAATTTTTAAAAGTGTATATTAAGAGAATAAGTGATATATTCTTTACTTTTTTTAATTATTTAAAAATATAATGTTTCAGTTAGAAAAAATAACATAGTTTTTAATGTTGCAAATTACATTTTGATAAGATCTAAGAAAAGACTATAATTTTAAATGAAAACTTGTAATTATTTTATGACTCACCAAAGTATCATATTATTTTTAAAAATTACAAAATTGATATGGCTAATCTTTTAATTAATTAAATATTACACAATTTCTGTATAATTTTTTTTTAATTTAATTTCTAATTACTTGAGAATTAAGTCTTAATAGTAAATAATTTATACATAATAGTTTTTATTAATTTAATCACTAATTCTTTAATAATTAAATCTTTTTCATAAATAGCTTTTACTTAACGTTTTTAAAACTTAATTTACTTGATAATTAAATCTTATTCATAAACAATTTGTATATAACGTCTCCTAAAATTCAATTTCTAATTACTCGTTAATTAAATGTTCATAAACAGTCATAGATGACAATTTTCTCCAAAATTTGATTTCCAATTACTATATAATTAAATGTTATCCATAAACAGTACACACCCGATGATTTTGTTATTAAATTTCCAATTAGCTCAGAATTAAGTATTAATCCTAAACAATTCATACAAAATTTTGTTCATTTAATTCTTAATTGCCTCACAGTCGAATATTATTAATTTGCATTTGTATTTTCTTCACATATAATTTCTAATTGCTTCACAATTAAATTCTAAGAGTTTAATTTCTTTTAGCTTGATATTTAAATTTATTCGTCTTTCCTCGTTTACCGGAAGTGGCAGGCGGAGCTATAGTAAACACTTTGAAAGTGGCCTAAGTCCATTTGTCAACTGTAGTAACATAAAAAATATTTTGAGTTAAAGTATATTCAGAGCATACGATAATTTTGATATTTAAATTTTCGCGGTTATTTTGATGGTTGAAAAATTGAGGTTGAGTGGCCTAAGTGCAATCTATTATCGATAATGTCAGAAACTAAAATTATATTTTAGTAAATATATTTATATTTTATATTTTAATTTGTATATTTTATTTTAATAAAATTATTATATTTTTTCAATTCGAAGCATTTGAAATTATACCGAATCTATTTTGAAAAATAACTGCTATTATATAATAGTATAAAATAATAATAATTGCTATTATTTTAACAGAAATTGTAAATTTAACTAGATACACGTGTATACGTAGATTTTGAATTTTATCGACTCTGTTAAATATCTGAATTCGAACATAAATGGACTTAGGCCACTTTGAGAATAAACGGTTGATTTATTGTTAAACCGTTGAGTCAACCAAGGATTTTCAAGAATAGCTTAACGCTGCGAGAAATTGTCCTAACTGATAACTTGTAATTATACGCGGCTTATCATCGAGCGTGTTTATCGAATTTAGGCACACTGTAAACACACTTCCTTTCCGTTATTTCATTTTTTTTTTTCTTATACGCCCGAGCACGTGTCAATATAATGAAATTCTGCGTATCATCATGGTAAAAAATATTTTTAAAAATGTTTACTCATGATTATCTTGAAATTAATATTCGGGGTGTCCAGATGAAATTTGTACGTGACTTTTTATCGTTTATTTTAACGAATAAGATGGACAGGGGTTAAGGTGATATTATTTTGGATATCTTTACTTGTGACCATACTGTAACTTATTCATGTTGTGTACGTGATTTATATTAATTTTTAATATTTAAATTTAAAAAAATAATATTAATTTTTAATATGTAAATTTATTCCGATTAATGCTAATTTTTTATTTTTAAATTTATAGTAATTAATATTGATTTTTAATATTTAAATTTATAGTGAATAGTACTAATTTTTAATATGTAAATTTATATTGATTAATTCTAATTTTTAATTACTACAATTATAGTGGTTAATACTGTTTTTTAATATTTAAATTTATAGTAAATAGTACTAATTTTTAATATGTAAATTTGTATTGATCAATGCTGATTTTTAATATTTAAATTTATAGTATATAATACTAATTTTTAATATGTAAATTTATATTGATTAATTCTAATTTTTAATTACTACAATTATAGTGGTTAATATTGATTTTTAATATTTAAATTTATAATAAATAATACTAATTTTTAATATGCAAATTTATATTGATTAATACCGATTTTTAATATTTAGATTTATACTGATTAATACACATTCTTAATGTTTAAATTTATAGTAAATGATACCAATTTTAATATATAAACTAATAGTGATTTATATTAATATTTAATATACGTGTAAAGTTATACTCACTTTAATGTACGAATTTATAATGATTTATAATAATGGTTTTTAATATATAAATTAATACTAAATTTTAATATATGAATTTATACAGATTTATACTAAATGTTTGTACTAATTTATATTGAATTTTAATGTATAAATTTATACTAAATTATACTTGCTTTAAATATAAAAATTTATAATAATTTCTATTATATAAATTAGTACTGATGTATACTGTTTCTTAATGTATCAATTTATATTAATTTTCAATTAATAAATTTATAAAAATAAATTTGTGCTAATTAATATGGATTTTTACTGTATAAATTTATACTACTAATATTAATTTTAAAATTTTATAAAATCAATAGTCATTTCTATTAATTTAATGTTAATAAAAATTAATTTAATATTAATTTGTAATAATTCTTCTTATATTAATTTATATTGATTTTTAACATACAAATAAAATTATGTAGCAAATGAAATGACACATTTGTTAAATTGATTTTCACTTTAAAGAACAATGATCACTTTATTAAACAACACATTATCATTGAATAGAAAAACTATTAATTTTATCTTAACAAATCAAAATTTCACCCCATCATGAATTTAGGGGTTAAAAATCGCCGCCATTAATATCCAATATTTTATTATAATTTTTATATTTAATTACCATTTGAAATGCGTATAAATTTTACAGGGACACCCAGTATATCATAAACTTTGGCAAAACTAGAAATTCTTGTGCAATTTCTGACAGTTAAGATATTTTAGAATAACGATAAGACTTCTTTCTGAGAAACTTGCCGCACAGAGAAATATGTCAGCGAGGTTATGATGGCTGGATTTTCCTGCTGTTATAATGGAATACCAGCAGGAAAGTAATTAATTGTGATCCAAAGAGGAAAACCGGCTTATTCTTCTATACAAAATGTTTTAATGCATAATTCAATTACAACGTAAATAATACTTGTATATTCATTAATTAGAGAGACTTCATTCAATCTCAATGTCGACCGAAAATCAATATGAATATAATTAAGCGAAAAATGGCCTCTTCTAACAAATCAGTGCATAAAACAATAAGATAATATTTATACAAAAGATTTATATATAATAATCAGATCATTTTTTTATTATTTTATAAAGTCTTCTTATAAACAATTTTTAAGTAAATAATAAACAATAATAATTAATTAAGAATAATTTCAAATTGAAAATAATTAATGGTAAATAATAAACAACTTAAAAACAATTTTTTTTATAAACAACTTCTTTAGATAACAATAGGATAGTTTTATATTTTTTACAGAATTTTACTGAATTACATTTTTTACCAAATTTATGGGGATTTTTATTTATCAAAATTTTTTATTTATTTGTTAATTATTATACACATATTTAATTATTTTTTTTACAGAATTTTACAGAATTACATTTCTTACCAAATTTATGTTTTTTTTTTTATATTTATCAAGATTTTTTATTTATTTTTATTTATTTTTTAATTATTATGCATATATTTAATTTTTGTTATTATTTATAATACACTTAATCATTATTATTATTAATTATATTTCCACTTATTATTCTTATTTAATAGGTAAAATATAAGTTTGTATAATTCACATAAATTAATGAAACTATTATCATTTTTATATAAAAAACGACAGAATGTTATTTTCAAGATTTTTTTATACTTTCTACAATTTTTATTATTATAATATAACAGTGTATAATATTAATGTACATATAAGTAGTATGAAATCACGTTACACTAAGTTAATAATTTTATAACTGTTTAAGGAACGAAAGCGACAATATCAATCACGTAGCTTTGATTTTATCTCACGAGATAACTAATTATGCAATTATTTCGCATTAATTATGGCTCGTGTTTCTCATTTCATCGCCGGCAATGCTATGTAATTAATGTTGTCAGTATGAGTTGTCGCACTATCATGAAATTGTTCACTTTTTAGTATGTTATCTTACAGCATGAATATGTAATTACTACCATAAATGTAAGAATCTAGGGATATAGTGTTATAAAGACACGAATCGTGGAACCATATTTTACAAATTAATTTATTCTAATTTATTTAACAAATATATATATATAATATAATAACATAGAAATTAATATTAATAAATTGTTTAAATATAGGTATCTTTTGAAAACTAGGTACATTCTAGTTATTTCATTAAATTCAGTAAATCCTAGCTATATTTCTTTCCTTTAGTTATACGGATACAATAATCTAGGGATTTTTATATGTAGTGATGCAGGAATCCAGGGATTTTTATACATACGAGTACAAGAATCTAGGGATTTTCATATGTACCTATACACAAATCTAGGGATTTTTTTACATAGATATACCATGGTCAAGGGATTTTTATATGCATCGATACATGAATCTAGGGATTTTTATATGCATCGATACCTGAACCTAGGGATTTTTGTTCATAGATATACTATAACATAGGGATTTTTATAGACAGCGACGCAGGAATCCAGGGATTTGTATAGACATCGATACAAGAATCTAGGGATTTTTTAATAGACAGCGGTACAGAAATCTAGGGATTTTATAGACAACGATACACGAATCTAGGGATTTTTAGGCAACGGCGCAGGAACCTAGGGATTTTTATAGACAGCGATACAGAAATCTAGGGATTTTTATACATCGAGATGTAAGAATCTATTAATTTTTCTATGTAGCGATGCGGTAATCTAGGGATTTTATATATAAGAATACAAGGATCTAGGGATTTATATATAGGGATACCAGACTCTAGGGATATACCAATCTAGGTATACTAAAAAATTAATTTCCGAAAATATAGACATGTAAAGATCGTGAAGTATATGTATCTAGTGATATTAGTATCTAGGGACCCTAGGATATTGAAATCAAGACATAGAAGTATAGAAACCTAGTGATCTTAGAATATAATAATCCTTAATTAGAGATATCTGGGAGTATAAGAATCTAGGGACCCTAGGAAATTTGAAAGTTAAAAAATAATTGATCACTAGGGATGTACGCGTGTAGGTGTGCAGATATCTAGGGATATAACAATTTATAGATCTCATAATAATAGTAATCTAAAAATATAGGGATACAGGAATCTAGGGATTTAAAAATGTGGGAATATGGGAAATCTAGGGATATAGAAATCCAGTATGTCGTTTATAGTAAATATATTACAGCTACTATAAAATTTAATTATAATCAACATAAAGCTGTGAATAATAAAAAGAACTGACGTAATTTTCCCATTCATTATTATTTGTATGTACAGGTATATGTATTAATAATTACTACTGTAAATGTAGTAATAAACTAAGTGTTCAATAATCAATTTAATAATTACATAAAACTTAACACGTATAAAAGTACTTAGCTACGTTGCTCAATAATTTGTCTAAAAGATACCACTTTTCCTTCAATTACATCACGATTTATGTCCCACTAAATGAACATATCTAAATAAATTCGTATCCTCCGCGAATTAATTAATTTCACGATCGAGGAAGCAAATTCCATACGAGATATAAAAAAGGAATTAACATAAGCTCGTTATCTTCTCTGCTTCTTAATCTCCAGCCATATGAAGGATTTATGGAAACTGTGTCCCCGCCTCCCTATTTATATTCCCCTTTTACTTGCATACCAGAATGCAGCGTAGCCTCTCTTTTATATAAGAACATATTTTTAATATTTAAAATATGTGGAAGACTTTTAATTTCTAAACATTCAGGTTTTCAAAGTTTTTTATTTTTTTATTTCATTGTTCACTTTCCTTTTTTTCATTTTTCAAATTTTCAAGTCTGTCCATTTTTTAACTTTCCAAACTTTCAGGTTTTTACATTCTTTAATTTTTTTAAGTTTCAAGTTTTTCATTTTTCAAATTTTTGTATTTCTGATTTTTGAATTTTTCAAATTTCTAAATTTCTAGTCCTCAAATTCCAAAATCCTTATCCCCAAATTACCAACTTTACAAATATCAAACTTCCCAAATCCCTAAACCCCAAATTCCAAAATTGAAAGATCTCTAAATTCAAATTTTAATCATCATTTAATACCTTCAAGACTTAATTTAATTAGTGATTTAATTAACGACACTATAAGAGAAAGGACAATATTTGATACAATATTTATTAACAAAATTCTCAACAATCTAATTAATTATCACAAAATTCTATCAATAATCTAACTTTACATAACATCTCAAAGCGTCAGATATCCGCCATTTTCCGCACATACCTGTCGAAAATTACATACTAAATATAATACGATCAGTCTAATACACGACTTTGTACATTATGCAACGCTTCCTGTAACTCTCTTAACTTTTTTGGCTACGCTTTAGATAACTTTAGAAACCGCGATCTCTACGTATTGAACCGGTAATCATTCGTACATATCAAGTAATACACGTATTTTACTCACATAATAAATAAATAATCACCGTAAAGTCCTCCATATTGAACGTGAAAATGAAGTCCCTATTAGTCAATCAATCTCACAGTAAAACAGAACTGAAATCGTTCATAATTTGCGAACGAATATAATTCACAATTCACAGATTGACATAATTCACAATTTGAGAGAAGAACAAAATCATAACCTCTATAAATTCGGTTACATAAATAGCGCAAAGTTAGTGCACCGCCATGAATTGTAATTGGAAAGAATATCATTCTTCCGGATACAAAGAACAAGGCAAAGGCCGCGATGTAAGTTGCGCGAATAAAAGACGCATTTGTTCGAGGCTAATGTACGAGAAATTGAACGCGAACGTAGGCGAAAAGTCGTTCGTTTTTCCGAAGTGGGGAAGAAAAAGGGAAACTAAAGAGAGAGAGAGAGAGAAGTGGTAAACGCGGCTACGCTAAGGAGGAAGGAATTATGCATGATTTTGTTCAAGCTCACGTGTTATGTAAATGATAACGTGCAACTTCCTGAATAACGATAAAGGAGCGTAAGCAACTGCTACTACGTTTAGCGCGTCGCGTCACAAACTTAACCTTTACTTGTATGCGTTTCGCGCATGCGCGAACGCGAATCAGCGTTTGTACGTACAGTCGGAAGCAAATCAGACTTCCTTCGGTAAAATATGACAACCAAGGAAAGAGATATCTCTTTGTTCCTCGAAAGAAAAGAGGGATTCACTGATTTCTAGGGACTTTCAAAGATCTAGTAACTTGGGAATCGGTCAAGAATTTCGAGGCATACAAATTTCGGAAACTAGAGATTTCAGGACGTGGCTATATTTAGTAACTTTGAAATTTAGGGATCTAGGGATTTAGGAATTTGGTGATAATACTTTCTAGGGATTTTTTTATCTAGGGACTTCTAGATCTAAGGATTTACGGATCTGGTTTATTTGTATATCTAGGGATTTCTCGATTCTGGAATTTTTAGGTCTAGGGATTTTTGAGTCTAGTAATTTGAAGATCTAGGGATTTTCAAGTCTAAAGAATTGCAGGTCTAAGGTTTTTTTCGAGTCTAGTGATTTATATATCTAGGGATTTTCGAGTCTAGCGATTTATGGATCTGGGGATTTTCGAGCCTAGTGATTTATAGATCTAGTGATTTTCGAGCCTAGCGATTTATAGATCTAGGGATTTTCGGGTCTAGTGATTTATATATCTAGGGATTTTCGGGTCTAGTGATTTATAGATCTGGTGATTTTCGAGTCGCGATTTATAGATCTAGTGAGTTTCGAGTCTAGAAAATTGCAAGTTTCGGGATTTTCGAGCGTAGAAATTTATTCTAGAGATTTTTGATTCTAGGAATTTGTAGATTTAGGAATTTTTGTGTAGAAATTTGTAAATATTGATATTTAGAAATCTAGGAACTTGAAAATTTCGAAATTCATAATTTAAAAATTTATGAATTTGAGAATTTAGAAATTTGAAAAACAGTAACTTCGAAAGTTCCTAAATTTTCCCAGTCCCTAACTATAATTATATTGCAACCGCAATAATAATCAATATCAAAATTATTTTTAGTCATTTTATTCATAAAAAAATCTCGACATTTTTTCGCAATGAAAATGTTAACATACAGCTTGAACGGTAGAAATATTAAATAATTTTTAAGCATGCGAGTCAAGAAAATTTTTAAACAAGTAATGATGTATATTTAGTGAAAAGATTTTCGCATCCATTTTCTATCGCAGTAAAGGGAGCTGATAAGAGGTTAAAGGGGAGAAACGGTGTAGAAGGAAGAGGAAGTGGATAGCGTGGGGAGGGTGGTGGGAGGGCGGGAGAAGAAAGCCTTTCGAAACGTAATTCCGGCCGGAAGAGCCGGGAACCCGGAAGTAAGGGAGGAAGCACTATGCTAGCGGGGTGGAAAGGGAGGTGGAAAATTTTCCAGAGCCTCGAGGGAGGGCTCGATCGATCGTTAAGATCGCGGACGAGGTGTCGACGTCTAACCACTGGCAAAGTTCTTCCATCTTTCTTTTTTCTTCTTTCATTATTTTCATTATAGAGGTTTGCAATTGTTCGTTCAACTTCGTTAATAAGATTCCTGATTTTCATAAGTTATTTACGAACGATTGTGACTAGTTCATCATTTTGAATTGCAAAAATTGATATTTTTAGTTGAACCGAGAATCTCCGTATATCGCCGTATATATTACATTACCGTACACCATTCTGTTTAAATAATATATCTATGAAAGAAAATTTAAATCATGAAATATTAAAAAGTACATACGTTTTAATCGTCTCGAGCAAAGGTTTGTTGCTTTTATTTTACTACTGCATAAACAAAATGACATTTTGTCATAAAAAAATTAACCTTATACTTCGAAGTATAAAGAAAACTTTGAAGTTAGCATTTATACTATGTATTCCGCACGCGAATGATGTTAGTAAAAACGAAATAACAAGAAAACATTGGTTACATTAAATGAAATAAATAAATCAGTTTGGGGTGCAATGGAAAGTGTTGGATATAACAGTTGCACGCTTTAGAGGTTTCGTTTTGTAATAACAGTAGTCACCACCATTGCCTGCTGACCACCATTACACCATTCGCCTCTGATTCTACGCAACATTACGCATTTTTTTGGTTAAAATAAAAAGAAAATATCCTATGCAATTGTATAATAAAAAAGTGTATATACAGTCGTTATTTTATATAAGGTTTTTACGTAAGATCGAATTGTCAATTCCATTTGTTGTAGTTATATTTTTAGTTTTATTGTAAAACAAATGATAGCAGTAAAGAATAACAATAAATATCTGTGTTACAAATTTACTCATCTATGGATTAAACACTGTTAATTTGCAACATTATATCAATCCGTAACAAAAAGAAATATATTTAATAATTTTAATAATATAATTCATAGAATTATATTTAATAATATAATTCAAGATAATTATGTGGCGCACCCTGGTGTACTACTTTTGGTATCATACAATACGATATATCATAAAATATCGAAATATATCGAAAATGTTCTCTTTAACCGAGATACGTAATGCGCATGCGCATAGTACACCGCGCATGCGCGTTACAAATATGTGCGTTGCACTTTATTTCAGAAAACAGTTTCTTACTTTTTTTGTTAATAAATATTTCAACTTTCGTGATATTTTAAATTTAAGCAATTAGAACTGTAATTATAACAATTTTCTACCAATTCAAATAATTTAAACTCTTATTTTAAGAAATATATTTGAAAGAGAAGTTATCTGTCCAGTTTGTTTTCTCAAGAACGAAGCTTGAACAATTTGAACGCGCAGCGAATATAACCAAAACACGTACGTCAATTATTCTCTTATTAATGTACAAATTGGATTCTAGTAGACCGTGGTATTAACAATTAATTTTTTACCGCAGAATTGTACAGCCACAAGTCACTTTAAATTATTATTTTAATTAAAATGACAAAATAAAACAGTTGAATGTTTTATATTAGGTTAGGTACCAAGCATACACTTTTAAGGAGACCGTTTAAAATACATGTACTGACTTCCATTCAAAGTGTCGTAAATTCGAAGTTAAAAATCTTGAAGTTTGTGCGTAAAGCTTTTTCCAATTTGTTGATCCTTATACAGACCGTTTAAATGACGCTTAGATAAAAATTCATTTGAAGTAACACAAGAAGGAATAAAAAATCTAACATGTCCGTCTCAAGGAGAAAAAAGCGAATCCCGTAACGAGCAGCATTCCAGAAAATGTGTCCGTCTGTGCCTCTCTTTCTTTCTCTCTTTACAGAGAGGAGAACCGGTCTGTATCCGGACCGGAAGTGCGGACCTTGGACGTCTCTTTCTCTCCGATGTCGCCTCAACTCCTCTTTCTCTTTTCGAAAGGAACGAATACTTTACTCGGTTCGATCTTCTTCGCTTCTCTCATCTCCTTTTTCTTGTCTCTTGCTTCCTTTTCCGTTTCTCTGTTTCTTGGTAAGCTGTCTGACGAGAGGTATTCCTTCTTTCTCGTTCGTCCGGTTAATTCCCAGAGAGAGCAAAAGGAAGCAAGACGGTCGCGATAGATGGCATCCGGTTCCCCTCTTTCGAGGAAAACTCGAAGAGGAAGTCACGTTTAAAATATCTTCGCCGATGTTCGATCAGGCACTTACCCTCATTTTTCTTCTGACATTTTCCTCCTGCCTCTTCATCTTGGAAAGTTTGTTTAACTTTTGACAGATAATTTTATTGAGATCAATTACCTCGGGGAAAAATTCAATTGTACCTGTTATTTTTAGAAAACTCGAATAGATTTTATATTTATATAATATGTAAAAATTTTTAATTTCTAAATCCGCAAATTCTTAAATCCCCCAATTTCCAAAACTATTCTAAAATTTTGCAAATTTTTAAATTCCGAAATTCTGCAGTTTTCAAACTTTTTAATCTTTAACTCCCCAAACTTTTTAATTTCCAAAATTCCCTAGTTTCAAAATCTCTAATTACCTAAATTCTCTAGTTTCAAAATCACTAATTACCAAAATTCTCTAGTTTTCAAATCTCTAATTTCCCAAATTTCTTAATTAATACAATTTCAAATTCCCTATGTTCCAAACATCTAACTCCTCGAATTCCCCAGTTTTAAAATCTCAAATTCTCTGAAATTTCTAGATTCAGTATCACTAATTCCCCAAACTCCCTAGATTCGAAATCTCTCATTTCCCACATTTCCCTAGGCGTCTAAATTCACTAGATTTCAAAATTTTAATTCCTCAAATTTTCTAGTTTCTAAATCACCAGTTCCATACATTCCCTGGATCCAAATCACTATTTCTCCGAATTCCCTAGCCTTCAAATATCGAACCCCGAAAAGTCCCTAGATCCAAATTACTATTTCTTAGAATTCCCTGGTTTCAAAATATCAACCTCTAGAATTCCCTAGATCCAAAATACTATTTCCCCGAATTCCCTAGCCTTCAAATATCGAATCGCGAAAATTCCCTAGATCCACATTACCATTTCTTAGAATTCCCTGGTTTCAAAATATCAAACTCCAAAATTCCCTAGATCCAAAATACTATGTCTTAGAATTCCCTGGTTTCAAAATATCAAACCCCAAAATTCCCTAGACCGAAAATACTATTTCTCCGAATTTCCTAGCTTTAACATATCACATTCCGAAATTCCCTAGATCTTAATTACTATTTCTCCGAATTCCCTAGCTTTCAAATATCAGTTTTAAAAAAATGTCTAGATCCAAATTAGTTTGCCAAATTCCATAGGTTCTGAATCTTCAAAGTTCCTAATTTCCAAATCTTCAAGTTTTCAATTTCCCGAAGTTCTAAATATAAAAATATGTAAATTCGAGAATGTCTGAGCTTTCAAACGTATAAATTTAGTTACTAAAAATGTACGCTTGATGGAGCTTTTTTCTCGTATGTCGTTTTTCCTAAGAAAGCGTGCAACGCTCTTCGAGTGTAGATTGCAACATTCCTCGACTATTATGACGAATCGAATTCAAGGAGACGATGTTCCTTTCTCTTCCACGTATTATACTTACTTTCCTTTGCCTTTTTTCTTCTTTTGGTTTCTTCCCTTCAGCCCCTTATCTGCGCCACAGATCTTTCGGTCCAGAACTCAGCTTTCCCTCGCTGAATACTATAATAGTATCTTGATTAATATAGCCTATTATATGTGATTTGAAGTTTACCGATCAAATTGATTGCATTTAATGCGCGGTTATAATACCTGTTTGACTAATCGCGTACTTTCTTTCGAATTAACGTTAATCGATTCCATTAATTATTTAGACAATCTTCTCAAATATCTATATTGTGCCTATATTACAATACGTGTATTGTATTTTAAATATTCGGCGAAAATAAAACGATTAATGAACATTTTAATCAGATAATTAAATGGATAATTTCAGTATTTATTAATTTGAATAATAGTAATTAAATTAGTTATCGAAGTAATAATATACGAACATCTTTTAATTTGGAATTCTAATGAATTGTTACATCTATTTGAAGCATACATGGTCTTTGCAATTATTCAGCTATATTACGTATCGAACGACGCATATAAGAAGAGGTCACAACTATGGCGTCGCCGATTTTGATCAAACTTTTTCTAGTGAATGTTGAGGTAAAATAAACTGACCCATATTTTAGCATTTTGTGCAATACTCATTATTTACAAAGATATTTAATATTAAAGTCCTCGGCCCTACAAGGTGTCTCACATGCAACATGTAAATTATTTTGATTGCAGAATTAAGCAAACGATCGCCTTTTTTCTATTTTTACATCTATTTGAAACATACATAGTGGTCTTTGCAATTATTCAGCTATATTACGTATCGAACGACGCATATAAGAAAAGGTCACAACTATGGCGTCGCCGATTTTGATCAAACTTTTTCTGGTGAATTTTGAGATGAAATAAACTGACCCATATTTTAGCATTTTGTGCAATACTCATTATTTACAAAGATATTTAATATTAAAGTCCTCGGCCCTACAAGGTGTATCAAGTCATCTAAATTATTTTTATTGCGAAATTAAAATAAAATTAAGAAATAAGCTAAAAGGATTATATAATTTTAGAAGGTATATTAACGATAAGGAAATTTTGAAATCACATAAACCCAACAATTTATTATTAACTTCAGTAGTAATAATTTATATGTTCTATTAAAGTCACCCTGTATATGTAATACGTTTGAGTAGATATTTGAGGAGAATTATTTTAGCGATAAGTAAAGCTCTTTCCGAGTGGGTCGGTTTTGGCTGCTCGATATTACGGTAATAACGATCGACTCCGGTCGCCACCGGTATTATTGCAGTACTTCCTCCATCTCGTATTTATAAACACTGACTTCCTACTCGCTCGATAACTTGCCAAACTATTCACTTTTCACATCGCAGTACAATTATGGTATCAAAATAAACCGCTTCAATCATGCATCGTTATTGTAATTACAATGTGCAATCAATTAACCGCAGAATGACCGCTGGACGAAATCGTGACCCAAATCTGGGGAACGTGCACTGTGCTACGATTAAAATTAGATATTCAAATTTGCAAATGAAAGACTTATATGCTGCAAAAATAATGTACACGGCAGTGATGCGAAATTGTATGAGAATGAAAAGGAATTTTAAATGAAATTTAGTGTTAGTGAAGATTCGATTTGCAAATTTTCAAATTTTTAATTTTTATATTAGTGAGTTCTGAAATTTGAAAATTTCCAAAAAGAAGTATCTAAATTCAGAAATTTCCAAAATCTCAAATTTTCAAATTTTGGAAATCTAAATTGCCGCATTTCTAATTTTTCAAATTATTGGATTTCAAATTTTCCAGTTTTCTAATTTTTCAAATTTTAATTTTTCAATTTCAAAATCCTCTAATTGTTCAATTTTTAAATTCTCAAATTTTCCAAATTTCCAGTTTCCAATTTTCTAATGTCAAATTCCCAAAATTTTATATTTTCAAGTTTCCAAATCCCTAAAAGTTTAATTCCCCAAATTTCCCTATTTCTAAATCCCTAAATTCTTAAATTTTCCAAATTTCCAACTTCCCAAATTCTCAATTTCCAAAAGTGTTAAATCTATTCTGCAATTTTAAAGATTCCAAAAATTCTAAATTCATAAATTTTTTAATTCTCAAATTTCTAAAACCCTAAATTTTCATGGTCCTGACTAAAATTTTCAAAATTTTCAAAATCTCAATTGTAAAATTTCCAAATTCTAAAAATTCCAAATTTCCAAAATTAAAATCCCTATACTTTCAATTCCCCAAATTTCCAAAATCAAATTCCCTATATTTCCAATTCCCCAAATTTCCAAAATTAAATTCCCAATATTTCCAATTCCCCAAATTTCCAAAATTAAAATCCCTATATTTCCAATTCCCCAAATTTCCAAAATTAAATTCCCTATTTTTCGAATTCCCAAATTTCCAAAATCAAATTCCCTATATTTCCAATTCCCCAAATTTCCAAAATTAAAATCCCTATATTTCGAATTCCCAAATTTCCAAAATCAAATTCCCTATATTTCCAATTCCCCAAATTTCCAAAATTAAAATCCCTATATTTCCAATTCCCCAAATTTCCAAAATTACAAATCCCTTAATCCCAATCCCGGAACCCCCATTCTCAAGTACCCCAAATACCCCCCAAACTTCAAACACGAATTACTCCCTCATTTTTCGAAGTTGCACATTCTCCTGCTACAAAATCATTACTCTTACCATGCTTCACAAGTCCCCAAAGTTTGAATAAAATCGGTGTGTCAACGATCGTGACCTTTCTTCGTTCACCAATAATTACGCGTACAAATGGTACTAAGACCATAGAAGAAGGGAAGAAGCAAAAAGGAATACTAAAATAAACTGTCGAGTTGCGAGAAGTAGGAATGTTCTTCGTCGAGAAAGACATGTCGGGAGAAAGGAATACCTTTGGAGAGTAAAGTGCATCTTCGGAGGATGGTTTTCAAGTTTACTGGGCCACTTGAAAGAAACCTTTTTCTCGTGGGGAGAGGGTGGACGCGGAATGGCGCGCGGCAAAAGACAAGACAAGAAACGTGCAGGGATAAAGAGAGAAGAAAGAGGCTGGTTCCCATGAGGAGGAGCTGCTGCCGAGTGACGAGGGTGAAGCAGCCTTTTTATCGACTTCCGGTCGGCGTTAGTTGCACGCACGTGCATCCGAGCCTTCGATGCTCTCTTTGTACCTCCGCAGAGATTCTCATTCACCCTACAGGGCCCTTCCTTCATTCTTTCTTTCTTTCTTCGAGTAACAGGTAGTTGCAACTCGCAGGAAAATTTTTCGAAAGATACCGATCTTTTCGACGTTTTCGCTGCGACCAAAGTAGCCGAACGAGGTTATTGTTCGTGGACGCGAGCTTTCGTGTTGTTTCGATTTTTAGGACTCTTTTGATCGCCGCGGAGTTTTGTTACGCTGTTATTGTTCGGTTTATATATGGGGTGGCCGAAAATTATGTCACCGAGATCTGATGTTGTGGGAGGAAGAATGGCGTGTTTATGTTTACGAGTGTTTACGTGGAGGTTTTTATTTCTGCACTTTTTAATTTATGAATTGTTGAATACATTTGCAAATTGTCAAATTCTTCATTTTTTTAAATTATAACTAAATTTCTATATTTTTAAATTTTCGAAATTTTTATATTCTGCTTTTTCAGATTTTTGAAATTTTTTTATTTTTGTAGCTTAAAATTTTTTAACTGCTCAATCTTCAAATTACTTAAGTAACAGATTTCTAAAATTTTCAGTTTCCAATTTTCCAAATTCTCAAATTTGTACATTTTCAAATTTTTTATTTTTTAAGTTTGCACATCTTCAAATACTCAGTATTCCATGTTTTTTAATTCTCAAATCCTCAGATTTCCAAATTCCCTATATTTTCAAAATTTCAAATTTTCATATTTTCGAATTCTCATATTTTCAAATTTACAAATTCCCAAAACTCAAATTTTCTATAAACCAAATTTTCAGATTTCGAAATTTTCAAATTCATAATTCTCTATATCCCTAAATCCCGCAAATTTTCAAAATTCCCCAAAATTAAAATTTCCAAAGTTGTAAATTCCCAAATTTGTCCATTACAAAAAAGTTCCCAAATTTCTACATCCTTAAATTCCTACAAATTCTAAAAATTCTAAAATTTCCAAAATTTTAATATCCCAAATTGAAATTATAAATTTAAAAATCCATCAATCAAAATTCATCAAAACGTCTCATTCTTCTATATCGCCATCTATCCTAACCTATCATGCTCCCCACCATACATCTGGCTATAAGCTCAGCAAATGTACCATTAATACACAAGTATTTACTTGCTATCAGTTCTTGATACATATTAATTATTTTCTGCGATATATTATCACCTTCCTAATTCCCCACAGATGAAAGTCCAGCATTATAAAATCTAGTGGTCATACGGTTTAAAGAATGGATTTTTCTTTATCTATTTGGCATTAATTCGTGAGAAATATTTGCCGATTGTAAGCATTAAAATAATTATTAACTAGTGGTAATATATTTGATAAATATCGTTGATTAAATTCGAACGTTTCATTATACGTGTGTATTGTACATATATCAACAGCAAACTCACTGCTTATTTATTTTAGATCTAATATTTATGTATAAAATTGTACATGGAAGGATAGATAACTTACAATTACGCAGATTTATTCAATATCTCATTCTTCAAATTTAGTTTCAATATAATTCTTTAACTGTTCTTGATAACAAGTTTTCATAACATTTATTAACATTGTGCGGCTTTTACAAAACGTCTGTAGTAACGTAGCATTGATAGTATATCTAACCTAACTGTTTTTAGATTATTATTTACAAAATCCTACGTTGAACGATAAAATATTATAATATAGATTTATACGGGTTATAAATTGTTTAGATTTATTAAATATTTTGTAGTCCAAATTTTGTTTCAAAACAATTCTTTAATAATGATTCTTCGTGACAAGTTTTCACGAATAAAGCATATTGCGTATATTCTTACTGCGCATGCGCTGTACGTACCACGCGCATGCACATCACGTATCTCTTTAAGAAAACATTTTCTTGTTTTCGATAAATACTTAAACTATATCTATATTTGTAACTTAAACGACTAGAACTGGATTTGTAACAATTCGTTTACATTTTGTACAATTTCAAACAATTTAAGATAACGTACTATTTAAATTTATTATAAGAAATATAGTAATTATAATGTGTGAAAGAAATGTTCAAAAGTGGAATTTGAGTAATTTAAACGCATCAAGAGTTTTAATATAGCTAATCAAAGTCAAAAATTTATATAGCGAAGATAATGTTTTAGTAGATTAGGGTGAAATGGGTAAAAAATTATGATTCAAGATAGCGTAATAGATTGTTATTTAGGAATTGTAGTACGAGGAAAAAAATAGGTGAAAATTATTTTAACGAATTCGAGGTGGTGGAAAAATGATATAAAATGTAAGAAGCAGTTTGCAATCGCTTTTTCCGGGAGCAGTTCATAGTCGTGAAGCGATTGAGGGTATAAAAGAGGGCGGAGAACACTAACCACGTGGGTTGCTCGTTCGTCTGATAAACCTCTGTTCGACGACGTGTCACTGACCCTCTCCTTTATCCCTCTGTTCGTACGCTATTTCTCTTCCCCCTCTCTCTTCTCCCCCTTTCTCACCATCTCTCTCTCTCTCTCTCTCCGATATTTTTATTTTATCGCTGAATTCAATTCTAACCGATCTTAATTACTTCGGCCAAATTTAGAACAGATTAAACGCATAACTTGATAATAGTATAATAGTAATAATTTAATAATAGCATAATAGTGCAATAGTAATACTTTAATACTAATATAATACTACAAATTAGTAATAATAGTAATAATTTAAAAATAATATAATGGTAAAATAATAATAATTGAATAACTGTATAATAGTATAACATAACAGAAATTATGAGCACTAAAATAAATTGTTAGAATTGATTTATTGATAGTTAATAATAGTTGTAATAGACGAATTATTGAACTTTATTCAAATATTTATATTCATGACTTTCTATATGTTATTTATGTGTTTTGTAGTATGAAACACATTGTTTAATAAATTTAGGAATTTGGACAAATTGAAATTTAAAAAATTAAAAAATTTGTGGATTAAAAATTTGGAAATTAAAAAATTTTTAAATCTAGAGTTACAATAATTAGAAAATTTGATACTTTTTAATATGAATTTTTATAAATTGAAAAATTTGTTAACTTGAAAGCTCTGAATATGAGATATATCAACCTGTCAATCTTGGAATCCTAAGTTCCGGTATACATGTTCCGATACAGTCACCAGCAATTGAACACAACAGGTGATTGAAAAGAATTGATGTATGTTAACCGAGGAAAAAACCGGAGAATATCGAGGAAAGGAAGAAAAGTCGAGTTTTCGCGACCTTGAGTTGGTCGGTGAACCCGATGCTCGTGTGTCCGCTTACGTCATGCTCTCGCCGACACTTCACGAGGAAGTACTTTCTCGGTTCTCCCCACGGATTAAAGAAGGAAAGAGAGAAACAGAATCAGAAAAGAGTGATGCGGGCCGAGATAGCCAGTCAGTGGTGAAGCAACGCACACAAACAAATCAACGCCCTCCACTTACTGTAAACTGTGATCCTTCGCCATCGTCGAAGTTAGATGGCACTGCTAAACGGTGAAGGTTAGTGATCCTCGAGAGAGCGATCGGAAAATATCCCGCCATATTGATCTAAACCAGACGTGACCTCAAATGGCGGGAAAATTCAAACCGAATAATTTTGCGTTAAAACAATTTGGCACAATTAAGTGACATAATCAGATTTGCTTATTGATTTAATATGAAATATTAAAATTTAACCTATTATTAGAATTTTGTGGTGAAAAATAAATATTGTTTTCAATAGTTCATTTAAATCCTGGAACTAACGCTTAGTCTGTGTTTCTGTCAAATATAAAGTGAATCAATAATTGCGTGCTCGAATAAATAAAGGAAACTGATATTCTAATAATATTTTAAATTTTAATGTTTTTATGAGTGCATCGCGTCAATTAAATCGTGCGTGACTCAAACGATATTTTATTTTTCTAACGGTCGTTGAAGTCTGATCTCCGGTTTTGATTATTTTTCATGTTATATATGCATAACATTTAATTTAAAAAAAAATATTAAAATCCATAGCGTCATGCATCGATAAGTTGAATATTTTTTTGGATGCAAATAAAACTTCAAGTACTTGCAATTATTGAACATGACATGTTAAATTTGAATACCAATATTATCACTTTTTTATTAAATACCAATATTAACTGTTTTAATTAGAAATTCAGATGAGGTGTAATTTACTGTAATTTGTTATGTTTTATAAAATAGGTAACATTTCAGAAATCGTTTAATTAAACGTAATTGGAATATTTAATTGATGCAATTAGCAAAGTGGTGAAGCATATTAAGTAATAATATTGCTCGGTGTTAAAAGAGAATGTAATGACGTCAAATTCATACCGCTGACCGATAACCCAATGCCGTAACTGTCTCGTAAACAAAAATTGCTAATATAATTCCATTCGGTATAATCTGTTTTTCCTTGCTTTCTGTTTGCTTCCTTTACGTTCAACTTCTTTCTTTTCCTTACTTATTATGATAAATGTTTCTTTGCCTTTTATTGCATAATATATTTTACGTTTCTCTTTTCTTTTTCGTGATAATATTGAATTTGAAAATTTAGACATTTTCTAATTTGGAAACGTTGTCTTTTACATATTTGTGAATCTGAAATTTTGGAATTTGAAAATTGAAAAGTTTTTAATTTTATTTTATTTTATCACAAATTTGAAATTTTTAACTTTTATAATACAAAACTAAAAATTTAAAATTCTAGTTATACAAAAATTAAAATTTGAAATTTTGCTAATATAAAAATTAAAATTTGAAATTTTAATTGAACATTAAAAATTTGATAATTCGATATTTTGGTGTTTGAAAATTTTTAGTTTGAAAAGGTTGGTATTATAAAAATTAAAAATTTGATTATTTGCAATTTCCATTTTTACAATTTGAAAATTTTGAAGTTTGGTAACATGAAAATGAAAAATTTATAAATTTAGTCATTTGAAAATTGGAAATCGGAAAATTTGGTAATTTGAAAGTTTCAAATTTCAATATTTAATAATATGAAAATTGAAATTTTAATCATTTGATATTTGAAAATTGAAAGTTTTGCAAAATGAAAACTAAAAATTTGAAGATTTAATAATTTGATAATATAAAAATTATATTATTGAAAGCCTAGTATTATAAAAATAAAAATTTTGAAAATAAATAACTTGACAATTTAAAAATTAGTAAAATGAAAATTGAAAATTTTAATATTTAATAATTCAGTAATTAAAAAAATTAGAATTTGAAATTTCATAGAACTTGAATTAAAAAATTTGAAAAGTTGTAGAATTTATAAATTAAAAAATTTGGAAATTTTGAAAAGCTAATAATCAAAAACCTTCAAACTTGAAAATTATAAAATTTAATACTCGTCAAGTTTACACACGTGTACGCGTTAGTACATATTAATCAATTATACTATTATTCTAAAATTATTGGAATAATTATTATTGTAATTTCTGAAATAAGTCACTGAACGTTTAAAGGCCCACCCAAGTCCCATTTAGTTACATTAATGGCCGTCCGTGGCGTTATAACTAGTGTAGTATCGATCAACCCTCTCGAGCGCAGGAATATCGAAATCCATATAATCGTTGATCTACGGAGTGCATGGTCGATAAATCATTGTGCAGTTGGAGCGTAACGTGAATTATAGAGGAGGTAAACACAGTGCACCGAGATCGGAGAAAGTCTTCACTCTTTGCGGTTCTGTATAGATGCACAGCCGGTATTATGTAATCTGTTGCACCGTCTCTTATTCTTAGATTGCGACATCTGAACGATACTTCTTTCAACGATCTCGAAGAACTGAGAAAATTAACCTGACACCATAACTGTGGTATGAACAGTTTTAAAGGTTATAGTGTTACAGTTACCATATCTTCGATAACATTATTAAATTATTATTTTAGATCTTTAATCAAATTATTGATACTAAACTGATTTTGGGTTATCTTAAAATATTAGGTTAGTTTTATACCTAACCTAACTTAGGACTCAAGCGTTTAATGAAAACAATTTTCTTAGTGTAAAGTTTGTTATATTAGTAGTTTTATATAGTCAATTTTATTAATAAATTGCAACGGAATATTTATTATATAGTTTATTTACAGTGAGCACTTTAGAAATGTAAGGTTGGTAGAAAATTTAAGAGTTGCAAGTTTTGTGACATGAAAATTATTAATTTTGAAATGTGGTGATTTGAAAGTGTGGTAAATTGAAAATTTGGTGAGTGCAAAATTTGGAATTTACAGATTTGATAATTGAAACCTTTAGAATTTGACAATTTGGTAATTAGAAAATCTTAAATTTGACAATTTAGTAATTGAAAAATTTGTTATTTGAAAATCTGATAATTGAAAAATGTAACATTTGAAAACTTTGAGTTTGAAAATTTGATTACTGAAAAATTTTGTAATTTGAAAAGTTAATTGAAAAATTTAGAATATAGAAATTTAGTTTGAAAATTTATTTATTGGAAAATTAAAAATTTCTGTACTTCTAAATTTTCAAATATAAAAGTTTGACTCATGGTAAAATATAAATTATAAATGTCTTTATAACAATTAATAAAACATAAGAATTTTAATAAAATATCTCCATAGTAATTTTCCATCAAAACCATGAACATAGATACACCATAAGACGCCATGTTGCAATACTTTAATGGCACTAAATGGCGTCAAACTGTATTTTAATTTATAGCTGTAAATATCTTTTACTAAAACCGTTTAATACTTTCCAGAAACGAGCACAATTGCGGAATACCTTTTTTACTCGAATGGTTAGTCAATTAGTAGCTAACACTTTGTATTGTAACGGTAGTGAATCAGCTTGTTTTATCGTTGATGTATCCCGTGTTATCGATAAATCAATAGTAGATTGCTTCATAATGGAGCTCGACAGAAATTTGAAACTGCCGTGAAGATAAAGAAAGAGAGAAGGAAAGAGGAAACGTTCGAGTACCCGGAAGAAAAGAGAATCGACTCTTCCCTCTGCGATAAATCTTGAATCATCTTCAAGGATCTTCCGCCTTCTACCTTTACTTTAAACCGAAACGAATTCGTGCTCAATTCGAGTTTCACGCTTTTCTTTCGCTAAACATATTTATCTTCATGCACTGAGACGCGATTTTTAAAATGACGTATACCGAGCAAAGTACTTCTTGTAAAATATTCCATTAATATATATTTTATTGTTCAAAAATATTTTTTAATGAAAATGTTTCTAGTCAAATTTATTGTTGTAGTATTTTAATAAATAATTCATTTATAGTCAATAAATATAGATCATAATTTATATATGGTTACAATCAGTTAATAAATAATTTTATACATTAATTTATATTTGGGATAATTAATTTATAGGCTTATAATTACATAATTAATTTTTTTATATTATTTAATATTTACTATTTGTTACCATTAATTTAGAATTATTTACTAATAATTGTTACTAAAAATTTATGAAAATAAAATCCAAATATACATCTATATACGTGTTCAATTATATTTCACTGAAAATAGAAAAAACTATGCATGCATTTATCAGTTTGATTTAAATGTCAAGATAAAGTTCGCTCATAAGCGAATCTTGCAAAGCGTGGGATAGCTAATGTCGACCAAATTGTAGTAGCTTCGTTTATGTGTTCTCGTTAGTTACGTAAGAACTATGAATAAGGAATAACGAACCTCTGACATTAAGGAAACCGAAGATCGGCTAAAACACTCGTTTCGCGTCTGTTTACGTTTATATTTACATCCTCGTATGCGTCTATCGCTATTGCAATTTATATTCCACCAGTGTACGCCTTCTGTTTCTCACCCTAGATATAATTATATCATTCAGCTTTACTGAAATTCTTTTAAATATATTTGCAAAAACAACAAATACGTCGCAAATACGTTTTTCAGCCGTACACGTAATAGACCTCACTATTGCAATAGACGGCAATTAAAAAAAATTTCTACAGCACCATATACATGTTAGTAGAAATTAAGTCAGCTCACAATGGAAAACTAATTTTTTAATAGTTTTTAATATACGTATACCATACAATAAAAGTATGTTGTTAAATCGAGACGTATATTCGTAAATTCCTATATCCCTATATACATACATTTTTCTAGTACAAAAGCCAAGATACCTGTATTCCTATATCCCTAGAATTTAGGATCCTAGATTTCTACTATATATCACTATATCGCTAAACCCCTATTTCCCTAGATTCCTGTTTCCCTACATACCTATTTCTCTAGATTCATATTTCCCTAGATCAATATTTCCCCAGATCCCTATTTCCCTAGATCCCTATTTCCCTAGATTCCTATTTCCCTAAATCCGTATTTCCCCAGATCCGTATTTCCCTAGATTCCTATTTCCCTAGATCCGTATTTCCCCAGATCCGTATTTCCCTAGATTCCTATTTCCCTAGATCCCCATTTCCCCAGATCCCTATTTCCCAAGATCCCTATTTCCCTAAATCCGTATTTCCCTAGATTCCTATTTCCCTAGATCCCCATTTCCCCAGATCCCTATTTCCCTAAATCCGTATTTCCCCAGATCCTTATTTCCCTAGATCCGTATTTCCCTAGATTCTTATTTCCCTAGATCCCTATTTCCCTAGATCCCTATTTCCCTAGATCCCTATTTCCCTAGATCCCTATTTCCCTAAATCCGTATTTTCCTAGATTTCTATTTCCCTAGATTCCTATTTCCCTAGATCCTTATTTCCCTATATCCCTAGATTCACATTTCCCTAGATCCCTATTTCCCTCGATCGCTACTTCCTGGATCCCTATTTCCCTATATCCTTATTTCCCTCGATCCCTACTTCCTGGATTCCAATTTCCCTATATTCCTAGTTCAGAATCCCGAAATTCCAATGTTCCGAGGTGTCTAAAGAAAAGTCGAAAGTTGTGAAAAATTGTTTCTAGTACTTTCTCCATAGTGATAAAATAATGCACTGACCTTTGGAGTCTTTGGCAAAAAAAATGCAAGCTTAGTCGTTCCTGATTATTATACTAGATTATACTTCATAGATTGTTGTACCATCTTTTAGTGTGAATTAGATTCAGATATGGTATTCTTTTTCATTTTGGTCAGTAATGTATTTGGATTTAAATACTAGACTCTGATTCGGTTGGGTGCACTCGGAAAGATTCTAACGAAGATTGAAAAGGCAATTTTTTGTTCTGAAGATCATTCTCGAGCGATTTCTTGCATTGATTACGACTTCCGGCACGACTTCCTGCTTTCGTTGGCTTGTCACGACCTCTAAGTTAAAAAATGTCCGTTCTGAATTCCCGATTGATTACATTCATCTAACACGCTTCCTCGCGTTATGCAACTGTTTGCCGAAATCAATTGATTTAAATAGTGCTTGAAGTGTTAACAGTAGCAGAATAAAAGAATTTTCAATTGCACTTACATTTTGGAACGTTCCTTATATGTATTTTTGTATCACTTTTTCTTTTTAAAAATTTAAAACGATTTTACTTCGTTATTATAAAAAAGAGGTTATGTAAGATTCAATTTCTTTAAGAAATTAAACGTGATTATTAGTGAAGATAAAATAAAAATTATTTTGTACAAAATATAGGAAAAAATAATTCAATAAAAATTGTTATATATTTTATATAAAAAATAGTAGAAATATTTGAATAATTTCTATAATGTATTTAAAATAACGAATTTGATATTTGAGTTTTAAAATTGATTATTTTTATAGGTTACGTTGCTGTCATGTGAAAGTAGTTTACAAAAAGAATTTGCTTAGTACACTGCTGTTTAGATTAATATTATGCAATAGAAATTTTTATTATTGATTTGCTCTTGCTTTTATTGTTACAACGCATAGTGCGTTTCTTGAACGAATGTTTCCTGATGCAGACGCAAGGGCATATTGACCTTCGCATACCAGCATCTCCTCTTTCTTTCGAAAATATATTAGTCAATAATCGAAAGTATAGTCGCTGTTTTGCATTCGATAACGTGTAAACGTCAAAGGCAAAATTAATATGATTACTGTAAATAAAGACGTATTAAGAAAATTATTGTACAAGAATTATTACATTAATTATTACACTAATTATTGCGCAAACATTATTATACAAACATTTTATTACTATCCTTGTTAAAAATAATTTAATGTATTTATGGTTTAATATTGTCCATTAACGAACATCAAATTATTCCTCTTTTACATATTCTACACACGAGGGTAAAGTACTTACAACGTGTTATATAACCTAATAATAATGTGATAATATGTATGACAACTGACGATTAATCAGTTTTAAACAAAACTTGAGATAAGGACGTAGTGTGTAAGATTATATAATATACAGGGTATTCAAAAAAGGGGAAACAAAATGTTTTCTTGAACAAAGTAAACATACGTGAAGAAAAACGTTGCCTTGCATAGTCACTTAGTGCGCATGCGTGTGATACAGCAGCGCATGCGCATTACGCATCTTGATTCATGTAAACATTTTTACATTTTATTTCGATAAATCATTTAACTTTATCGATATTTAAAATTTAATTTCACTTTTGTACTACAAAAAATTGCACATAACCACTATTTTAGAAAGTATAATTTAAATCACATTTTAATATTTGCTTATGTATTATTCGGAAATAACATTTATTTTTCATGTTGTCACATACATGTTCTATTTATACAAATACATTGAACGACATTTGATTGACATAAAATATTATTATTAAATTCATTTATTATTAAAACTTAACAGAATATGATCTGTTTCTCACTTAAAATGCACCATTATTTACAAATTGAATTTCGCGGTATAAACTTTGTTGCAAAATGGCGACAGCAATTCAAGCGTCATTTCACGGCTGTGATTACGGAGTCATTCCGCAGACCTATACGCTTTTAATAGCGAAAATTGACCATTGTATTTTACTGATTTCAGGAAAGAGAGGACACAAAACAAGGCGTGTTATGAAATTGTTGCCGTCGATTCAGTTGCCGCAATTGCCGCCGGTTTCGGCCGGGGGTGGAGTGACGGGTATGGAGTCTCGACTACCACCGGGTATATCATTGCCTTTCAGCCCCACAGAGTTACTTTGGCGATACAGCCCTGCCATGAATTTTCCACCCTCTCATCCATCGCCCAGCCCCTTCCTAGATTTCAAGACGCACTTGCCAACAAGCCTTGGTGAGTTCAACTCCTGCAATTTATTAAATTTCAGCGATGAAAGCAAACACTTTGTATGCGACAGTCTTAAATGTCTTCTGAGCTTAGTTAAATACTGTACTTCTTTCTTTAATAACGATATCTCTAGGAAAATGGACGCATATATTTTTATATTAATATTATTAAAATTACTTTTATATTTCTTATTGAAATGTTGTACAATTTATATTTGACGCCGTGCAATTTGAATTTGGCGCCGTGCGATTTGAAATTGGCGCCACATGCCAGAAGGCGTGAATTCAGATCCACAGTATAAGTTTCGAAAATATTATTACAATATTAGAAAGTTATATGCGGATATTTTAGACTTGTTAGAAAGGAGAAAAATTATAATAATAAACGTATTAATATTTATTCATATATTTCTTTCTCCACATTTCTGGTAATGTTTGCTTTCATTCTAAGTTGAAATATTTTTTTTATTTCCTATTTCAATTTTATTCCACAAGAGCTTTTTACATGATTAAAATCTCTTTAATTATGAGATAAAATAATTTTTCTAATTTTCAATTAGGAAATTATTCAAACAATTGTAATTTAATTCAATCATTAAGATGAATTTAATTACTTCAAGTATTCGTTAATTATTAATTAATACCGTATCAAATTATAATCATCCTTATGATAATTACAATTTGACTCTTAATTAAAGAAATTTAATTATGAATTAATTATCAAATAGTAGTAGTAGTTAATTAGTCAAAAAATCATTTAATTACATGAAACTATGAATTGAACTATGTAGTTTATAACTTTTTAGTTTGTAACTTCATTGTTTAAACATTATGTATTATTTATTAAACTTTGAATCTGCGACGGTCTTTTGGGTCTTTTAGTACCCATAGCGATTTTATATCTTAGAAATCTTTGTTATCAAACAAATACAATGTAATTATTAATATGCTCGTTTCTCTAAAATTGCATTAAAAATTAATTTATAATTAATTAATAATTAATAAATAATAAAAATCAATACAAATAATTATAAAATTAATTTTTAATTTCTCATATAATAAAAAGAATTGAAACAAAGAAAACTAATAAGAAATATTTTTTGCAGCTTCGGATCCAAGGCTGTGGTCCCGCGAGGATGTGGCGACGTTCCTGCGATGGGCGGAGCGAGAGTTCGACCTGCCCAAATTCGACATGGACATGTTCCAAATGAACGGCAAAGCGCTTTGCCTGTTGACAAAAGCGGACCTGGGCGAAAGATGCCCGGGCGCGGGCGACGTGTTGCACAATGTGCTGTCGATGCTGGCTAGAGACTTTAACCAATTCCAAAGGTATCTGCCCAGTAGCCCCGTGACGCCCACGAGGCCGTCCGCGTATCCCCTTAGCCCCCATTCTCATCCACCGACACCGACTTGGACGGAGAACTCGTACACCGCAAACTTGGCCTCGTTAATGTCCGCGAATTCGGTGACGTTATCACCGGCACCGTCCGTTGACAGCCAAGCAGGTTCACCGGGACACATGGAGAGCAATCAGAGCCAGGTTTACAAGAGCGATTCGGACGAGGATAATCAACAAGCGGCAACCGGAAGCCCGCCAGCTACGCCCACAGCCCTCGCCGCCCAAAGGCTAAGCGAAGTTTGCGTTAAGGATCAGCTCAGCCCTACCCTCACGCAGCCGATGATGCCTTTGACGCCCGGTGCCTTCAGGACGAACACTACCAACGTTGCCAGAGAGTTTTTCCCCAACGATTCCCCAGAACCTAACACCAGTAAGCGTTCTTTCATGATCTTCCTCTTTTGATAGCTTGCGTGACAGTGTGTGGAAGGTCGTTTCTGTTAGCAATTTTTGTTCTGGCTAATTTAGCAAATAATTTTTATGGTACTTTACTCGGTTTTTGTTGACCATGTCTTGTTATGTTTAATCAAGTTATTTGTATAATGGTTTTCCGGGAAAGGCGAATGAGATGTGGAATTTTAGAATTTTTGACATTTAGAAATTTGGGATTTAAGAATTTGGAAAATTGAGAATTTAATTTTTGATGTTCAGAAATTTGGGAATTTTATATTTTAAAAATTTAAACATTTGAAAATTTGAGATTTAAAAATCTGAAATTTTGAGAATTTAAAAATTTGAAAAATTGGGAACTTGTACTAAAATATGTACTTGTGATATAAATGTACTACCTTATACTAAAATAATTCTACTTTTATTGCAGATGGTAGACTTCTGTGGGATTTCCTTCAACAATTATTAAACGATCCTTCACAACGATACACACACTACATCGCGTGGAAGAATCGGGAAATGGGTGTTTTCAAAATCGTCGATCCTCCAGGACTCGCGAGACTTTGGGGCATTCAGAAAAATCATCTTTCCATGAATTACGATAAAATGAGCAGAGCTCTGCGATACTATTACCGTGTGAATATTTTACGAAAGGTTCAAGGAGAACGACATTGTTACCAGTAAGTTCTGCGTTATTATTTTTTTCCTTTACGATCAAAACGACAAAAAATGTGCATTTCTTTATCCGGACAGTGTTACGGATGAAAAACGTCTCATATGATATTTACATTTTTATTTCTGCCAAACAACTTAAATTTAAACACTTTTTTTTATTTATAAAATTACAAACTTTCAAATTTTAAAGCTTATAAATTTTCATAATTACATAAAAGTAATACTTTACTTTTATCCTGGGCCCTGAAAATTTTACAAAGTTCTGTACATCTTGGAACGTCTCAAAATATTACTAAATTTTTTACTATTTACTGTGAAAAAATTTGTCAAACTTTCCGGATAATCTAAATGTTTATATGTTATGTAACAATTCTATTCAGTGCATTAAAAATCAAAATTGTATCATTTTTATGAGAGACCCAGGTACGCTACTATCTCAAAAGTCATAGTAAAATTTAACAAAAAGCTAAAGAATTATTAGAACCGTTAAGATATTCAGAAAAAAGAAATCAATTATGTAAGCTAATTTATTCAAAACTTTACTGAAATCATTAATAATAATTAATACATGTTCTACTTCACATGATAAATGTTGCCTCTAATACATTTAACATACTAAGAACTGATTTTTGTTTTTAATTTCTGTAGTAGTATTTCCATTAACGTTTTCTTTAATATTACAAACAATGTAAATCAATTAGTTATAAAATATGCCAGTAATTCTAACCTAACCTAAACCATTATAACCCAATCTAACCTAACATTCTACAAATTACTTCTATTTTACTTATTGATTTACATTGTAACAGAAATATTTTGTCTGAGTTATGTAATATACATAGATATGCATGTACATAACAGTAAAGCTGCTATATAATTTAAAGAATGTACATTATATAATGACTGATTATCATATCTGATAAATGATATATGACTTTTGAGGGGGTGTGTATATTCTGGCTCGTAAATTAAGAAAAAAGAAATTTATATTTCAAGATCAGATTTTATCACTAAATGTAAATATCCCCATCTTCGATTTAAACGCAAGTAATTTATTAATATAGTTGCACTTCAAAGATTTTTTACAATGCACTATAAATGGAAGAAGAATGAGTTTTAAAACAAAACAATTTTCTTGTTCAGGTTTCTGCGAAACCCAACAGAGCTGAAGAACATAAAGAACATATCTTTGCTGCGTCAGCAAATGCGGATAAAATTAGAACCGGAAGAAGAAGGCGGAAATGGCGTCGAGCCGGAAACCGATATGCCAACAGACCTCTCGATGTCTAGCATGAGTCAGCTATCTACCGAACAGCAGCAGCAGCAGCAACAACAACAATCACAGCAGCAACAATCGCAACCGCAACAACCACTACCTCTTCACGACCCACCTGCAAAATATAGAAGTCACGCGTATAACCTGGTAAAAACTAATCAGGAGTCGGAAGAGAAGAAGTGACGCGAGACATAACGTTGATTCAGCTACGTATTTCTGTCGACTGACAAAATGGATTCCTTGCTACAGCACGTCCTTGTCACCCTGATCATTTACGACAACGATCGTGCTTGTAAGAAACGTTCGAAGAGATCTGTTTCCGAGTCAGCTGTCGGAATCACCGTTCACGTAAGAAGATTTGTGAGAAAATTAATCGAAAGCTGCCGAGTCATCGACGTTTCCGGGACGAATGTAATGACAAAAGACTGAAAAACAACAAGTTTACGGATATCAACCTGCGAAAACTGTCAAGAAGAATGAACATCTTCTTGCCTCGCTCGGTCGGTAACGTACCGATTTGCTTTTAGAAATTCACTAATGTAGCGGTCGGAACCGTTAAAAAATTCTCGTTTGAACGTTGGTCGCAACAATATGTTCAACAATGTCCAGTTCTTTGCCGATTCTGAGTCTACTTAACGATCGGATAATCAACGCGGTTCAATTTCCGCGCGCTTCGAATCGTAAGATGATTGGTCGCCTACGAAAAACCGGCAGCCAATTGTCGTGTTGCAATTGTGAAGGACGCTTCGATGAAGCTAAAACTTTCGCGGATATTCCGCCATCTGTTTTCCATCCTCCGTGTAAACGCACGTGCGCGAGTGTGAAACGTTTCTCGCTTCTACAACGAACTAATTTAGAGAGAGAGAGAAAAAAAGAACAGGCTTGGATAGGGTCGTTATCGACGAATGTACAAATCGGTGTTCGGGAAACGGATCGAAAGGTATTTTATTCCAAAGTTATTCTGTGATGTAAAATTTAGCTCAAAGATAAATTGCCCGTGGTGAAATATGCTTAGTTGTTAACGAGAGATCAAATTTATTGAAAGAAAGAATTTTTTTTTATTTAAAAAGAGAAACTTTACATAAGTTTATAAAAACAATTACTGTAATATAAAAGGTAATGTTAGTTCAATCTTGTAAAGGATCTACTTTTGTACGAGAAGAAAGGAAGATCTATCCTGTAAATACTTGAATTTGATAAAACTTAAACTAGTTTCCCGTTGCACCCACTCAGTTGTGCCAATCTAATCGTCGATAATTACATATATACATATATGTATGCGTTTATAGTCGAGTAATCTGTATAAATGGAGAAGAAAAAGCGTGTCATCGTTTTGGAACTGTCAAAACGACTGTAAGGATTGTTCGTATACCTAAATCGCGAACACCTGTAAATAAGTTGATAAACTATTAAGAAAAAATAATAATAACGAACTCTATTAAGTAGCAAAAAAAAAATATGAAAGAGTTTTATGGAATTTGGGGCCAGAGTTATATATGTATACATATGGGTACATACATATGTATACATATATATGCATACACATATATGAATATAAATTTATGTATAAAATAAATCTCTATATATTATATATATATATTATATATATATATATATATATATTTTACTACCGAAGAGAAATTTATATTCAAAATTTCTATGTTCGTTGTCGATGCGATTGTGGCTCACATTCCTCGCCAACGGACCCTAGGCTATTAAAATGATAAAAAAAAAGAATGTGACTAGGGACCGAAGGCGTGTGTACGATTAGGAACAGGTTTTAAGATCGTATTTTTTCAAAGGAATCGCTACAAAAGACGGACATAAAGTACGAAATATTGTTACGAATTTGTGAGACGAGGAAAGAAGAAAATAATAGGAAAAACCAGTGACAGAATAAGAGAGAATGATGCACGTGTGTATGTATGTGTGCGTGTGAGCGAAAGAGAGATTAAACCCGCGGAAATAAATAGTGCATTAGAGAACGAGAGATTTATAAATGGAAATAAAAAACAATTGTATTTGGCTATTTGTATACTGTGATCTCCGTGAAATTTTTATAGTAACAAATGCGGATGCATAGAAAAACTTTTGTTTCGTGTATATAGTTTCGTAAAAGAATGATTTATATTAATGATAAATATATTTAAAAGAACAAAAAAAAAAGAAAAAAACAATACGTACACAAATTGTGTTCTTAAAGGCAATAACCCGAATTCAGACCGTAAAATGAAGTAAAATCTTTCGATGTGCCGTACATTTGTAATATTAATACCACGTACAGTTATTAAGATTTTGAAATTTATTTATTGATACGTAATGATATACATAACATCTTTATAATTTTGTGGATGTACTATTTATGTTCACCGACGACGGTTGAGGAAAAAAAAAAGAATGTGTTACTTTAAAGTACCACGTTTTGATCTCGATTACGATTTCAATTCGGGTTATCACATATCTTTAGAAATATACCGTTTACATGTGTACACATCGTAGAGTTTTGAACGATATCGACGCTATTGAGAAAAACTGTCTTTTCTCTAGCATTTACAGACTACTCGTTCGATTTATTAAGAAAGTTTATGTTTCATTTTCTTTTTAAAGGTTCTGTATAAAATAAAACTTGTACAATTTTAGGAAAATATGGATCGTTCATTGTATAACTCATTGCAAATGAATTAGCAATGTGTAAATAGAGATTTATTTACTTATTAAGGTAAATTTTGAGTCAATTTATTATTCCTCTTCAAGAGCAACATTAAGAATGTCACAAGGAAGTTCAGAAATCTAAGAAGAAAGAAACTTTGTCATCAGTATAATGCTAAAGTATTAATAATGCTTTTCAATGAATTTATGAAAATTTTTTTAAAATAATAAAAACATTTTTTGGTAACTAAATTACTTATACATAAATTTTTTATATTTTATTTAAAAAAAATATACATAATATCCTATATAAAGTTTGATAAATCATTGTTGTTGTGTTTGAAAGAATATTACTTCATCCGCTATTACAGCAGTACTGGGCTTCGTAATACCTTCTTCGTCTTTAAATTCTCCATAACTTATTTTTCCAGAAACTAATACTCTCTGACCTTTTTTTAAATAACTAAAGACTGCGTCACGCAAATTTGGTTTGAAAACACATATTCTATGCCATTCTGTCTTTTGCATAAAATCACCTGAAATTTTTTTTAAAATAAGCAAACCTCATGCAGTCTTCCTCGCTTTGGAATGAACTTCTGTCACAAATTTATGAACATTAAATAGTCTTATACTTAATTATATAAATATTTTCTTCAAATCACTATAAAAATAGTTACATCTTTTAATTACTGTACTAATAAACTGAACTAAATACAACAAATTTAAAACATTTTTGCATTTAAACACGCAAATCTATATTTGCAATATCAAATTATATTGAAAATTATAAAATTTATTAACATAACATACCATTTGGGTATTTGTAATTATTATGTGTGGCAAGAGAAAATACAACAACAGGATGTTCCTGGTTACCCCTTCTTTGTGGATCAACGCCTACCCTTCCCAATAAGGTAACTTGATTTATTGCTGCAAAAGAAAAGTTAAACAACAAAGTTTCAACATATTTCAAACTAATAACTAGAGTTTCATATTTTAACCAAAATTGGTACTAAAAGTTCTTTAATTTTCTCGGGTTTTAGGATAACTATTTTATTTTATTAAATATACACGAAACAAAACTTTTTCTATTTTCTTTCTACACCTTTTACTAAATGTTAATAAATCTATCATTTTCTAAATTTTTTTGCTTCGTATACTTAAGTCAACAAATCTTGATATTCGAATCTTATTTAGATGAGCATAAAATTAATTAGAAGTTTTGAAATACAAAATACTATTGAAAAACAGTAAAAGTTACAAGACAATTGAATCACATTACAAAATAAAAATAACAATAAACAATCACAATGTTTGTTTGCTATTAAGAGAAAAACAATGAAGAAGTGAAGTATTATTATGACAGAGCCCTTAGAGAAACGTAAAATACAAAATTAAACTATAATAACTAGTAAACACGCGCACATAACATTAAAAACATTTAATATGTTCAGAGGAGACAAAAGAAATGAGATACACTTAAAAAATAAAATACATGAATGGCATGTATTATGAATGATTTTCCTTTGAGAAGTTCTTAATAAATATATTTAAAACTGTCCAGTTTTCTAACTTACTCTTTTCTAATCTTACATTATCAGGGGCAGTGCACATTTGGATACTCCTTGGTGTGGAAATATTTGGTATGATTCTGGATATAACCTAAAAGAGATACATTTAACAGTACAGATACATTTTTAGTACACTTTATGTTATACTACCTTTTGTAACTTACTTGACGAAACATATTTATTTGATTAATACACATGGAAAATAGCCGTTCAGATTTTTTACAAAATTATAACTTAATCCACGTTTCTTTCATACACATCCTACAATAGACTCTTTTTGCACTCTACCGGTTACTAGTAACAGTGTGACCACTAGAACAATTTTCCATTCAATCCGTCGAAAAATAGATACTAGGTCTGGAAAAACACTTGGCTATTACGCAATTTTTGGCCCTCCTAGAATATAAGACTGATAGTTCGCTTCTACTGATAGTACAAATTTGCTTTGCAAGGAAAAATAGTGTCTAAAAGAAATGGGGAAAGAGGTATAGCTATTTTTGAAATCAATAACCAATTTTCGCAAGCAATTTCTTACTTTTAAAATCAAGTTGCTTTATTGTGTTCTACAAACTTAATTAGTACACTAATTGCAGTAATTATGCATTAAAATATTGTAATGTACAAATTGCATTACAACAATTAGCAGCAATTGTTCATAATTGAATTTTGCATTTAAGTTTACAGTCAAAACAATAGTACAATCGCCATATAACAAGTAAAAAAGATATGAAAGATGATAGTTAATTGTAAAGTAGTTAACTTGAACTTTGGTAGTATATTATTTTTAAATATATATTTTGGCGTCGTTCGTTTCAAAATTGTACCATCTAGCGGTCAAACGGTGAATTGCTAAAAAGAAAAACATGAAAATAAAACAAAACAGCTGATGATCACGTCTGTACTTCACAACAAATACATAAAAACTTCGATTTTTCGAAAATGAAAAAATAGCGCGATCCATGGACAAAAAAATTGCCGTCCATCTAGTGGTGAAAGGTGGAACTACAAAAATATAAAATTGTGATTTTTGACAAAATTAGCGTATTTTCAGTATTTCTGAGGCTTGTGCAGTGTTATGTAATCACATTGGCAGTGAAATAATGCCATAAAAGCTTGCTGAAAGCGCCAGAAACGAAAATAAAAAAAAGGTCATTTTATGGACAAAAAAATGCAGCGCCATCTAGCGGCGAAACGGATGAACTAATCGTAAAAATCGTATGTCCGAATACGCATATAAGGAAATTATAAAAAGTATTATTTCGTAACTTTCACCACATATTATGCTTCCTGAGACATTTTAAAGCAAATTTCTATTAACATTTGATGCATATTAATGCCGAATAAGCCGAAAAAATCGATATTTATTGAATTAGGTCCAAAACGGTACAGGTGGCGCCATCTAGCGGTGAACGGAGGAACTACAAAATCACAAAAATGCGATTTTCTGCAAAATTAGTGCATTTTATGCACTTTTGAGGCTAAAATATTGCTCTGGAATCTCTTTCGGACTGAAATAATGTTACAAGAAGTTCCTCAGAGCGCTAGAAATGAAAATAAAAAAATAGCTCGATCCATGGACTAAAAAATTGGCGTCCATCTAGCGGTGAAAAGTAGGAACTAATGGAGCTAAATTTGAAATAATAGCCCTTCGGAAATATCGATTATCTGAGCTTAATCGGGACTAATATGCATCAAGTATTAATAACAGTTTACTCTAGAATGTCTTAGGAAACATAATAAGTCCAAAAAGTCATGAAATATGACTTTTTATAATTTCCTTATATGCGTATTCGGACATACGATTTTTTCGATTAGTTCGCCCGTTTCGCCGCTAGATGGCACTGCACATTTTGTCCATAAAATGACCTAATTTTTATTTTCGTTTCTAGCGCTTTCAGCAGGCTTTTATGACATTATTTCACTGCCAATTTGATCACATAACACTGCATAAGCCTCAGAAGTACTTCAAATTCGCTAATTTTGTCAAAAATCGCAATTTTATATTTTTGTAGTTCCACCTTTTACCGCTAGATGGACGCCAATTTTTTAGTCCATGGATCGAGCTATTTTTTTATTTTCGTTTCTAGCGCTCTGAGGAACTTCTTGTAACATCATTTCAGTCCGAAAGAGATTCCAGAGCAATATTTTAGCCCGAGAAATGCATAAAATGCACTAATTTTGAAGAAAATCACATTTTTGTGATTTTGTAGTTCCTCCGCTCGCCGCTAGATGGCGCCACCTGTACCGTTTTGGACCTAATTCAATAAAAATTGATTTTTTCTGTTTATTCGGCATTAGTATGCATCAAATGTTAATAATTATTTGCTCTAAAATGTCTCAGGAAACATAATATGTGGTGAAAGTTACAGAATATGATATTTTATAATTTCCTTATATGCCTATTCGGACATGCATTTTTTCGATTACGGTCGAGTTTAGTGACAAAACATTTGAGGTGTGACTGTAATGCCCTCATGCGGTGACTCGCAGAAGTTCTGTCGATCTTTGTCTATCTTATGTGTGTTTGGTTAGGAGAGACAAGGATAGTAGATGCAAATTTTTCAAAAACACGACTTCGTACTTCCCAAATTTTGAAGCTAAAAAGCAATATTTTGTCATACTTTTTTTTAGAGATATTCTTCAGACTTTACTTCAGAGTCGTACAGAGCCGGATTTTGCGATTTTGCTCTAAAAACTGCACAACGAACAAAAATTATTTTAACATTTTTTTTTACACTTTTTAGAGCGAAATCGCAAAATCCGGCTCTGTACGACTCTGAAGTAGAGTCTGAAGAATATCTCTAAAAAAAGTACGACAAAATATTGCTTTTTAGCTTCAAAATTTGGGAAGTACGAAGTCGTGTTTTTGAAAAATTTGCATCTACTATCCTTGTCTCTCCTAACTAACCACACATAAGATGGACAAAGATCGACAGAACTTCTGCGAGTCACCGCATGAAGCATTAAAGTCACACCTAGGGACCTGTCTAGTGTCAGTCTAGACCCTTCAGAGAACGCTTATGTATCTACCTTTGACCGTAGTTTCTTAGTCTCGCTAATTCACTAGATTTTTTTGTTGGTAAACCTGGTTATTTATAGACATTCGCATGGCACGAGGAGCAGCAGATGGCGGGGAATTCCTTGTTCTAACTGCACCTGAAACTTCATTGATCGGAACAATCTCGAGTATGCCAAATATTCCCTGTTATCTTATTATCGTGATTATATATCTCACCGAATAGATAATTTTATATGTTGCAATTTAATTAATGCAATACGAGAAAAAAATCTAGGAAAAGTAAGGGGATTCATATAGTTTCTTATTTTTTAGTGTGATCAGAAGAATTCGTTTTATTGCTCAGTTATAGACATCGCTCACTTATTTTTATCAATTTCTGCCAAAATTAAGTGAAAGTATAAACCTTTCTACTACACCACTTGCCAGTTTATGACAAAGCAATTATTAAACATCAAAACAGAAATACTGATGTTAATGTGAAAAAAAATGGAATTAAACCTCTATATTCAATTGCCAAGGAAGGTATTAAAAGAATTATCCAATTAATATTAAGCAAAGGTGCAAATGTTAATGTTAAAATGATCAAATAGTTATATAAATACTTCTAGCACATGGAAATAGCATTGATGTTCTTGATCTGAATGATAAAATCATCCCGTCTTATCCTGAGAAGGATATTTGATGATTGTTCAGGATATTTTAAAACATTCTCCTGATACTAATGATAAATTCGCAATATCGAACTTTATAAGGAAATTGTTGGAACACTTTTACTATATGACATAACTGGTAACCCTAAAGATATAGATAACTTGAAGGTGCTAATAACGAAGCATTAGTCATTTACAAACATTTAAAATAATAATTTATTATAACTTATACATTAAACAGTTCGATCTAAGTTAAATATGTACATTTCTATCTCATTTGATATTTTAATCCGATTATTGAGAAATAGATCCAAGTGGTGGGTCCTGCCATTTGAATTCTTCTTGATAAGTGACATAAATAAGCCAATAACAAACATTAAGAAATCCAAATGAGGCTGGAAATACTATCCGTGCTACTTTGTCGATATAAGAAACACTGTTTATGTGTCTTGCAATTTTTTCTCCATGTTTTCTGCAATTTCCGGCTGCTTCCTTTTGTCTGCGTCGTCTATATTTAAAAAGAACAAAATTTTTTATTATTCACTTTAAAATGTTACTTACATTACACAAATTTTTTGTAAAAATATTGATATGAACAGAGAATATGTAGTGAGATAGTTTAACCTAAATGCTTCATCTCCGGCGAGGCAATAAAGGAATTGCCGCCATTTTGGTATCCACACTTCCGTTTGTGTTTGTCTTTCCATAGTCGATGGTTTTGAGGTAACGGAAACTGTCATTGATTCTCTCCCGTAAGATGCTGATTCCTAATTGATTATTATTTCTTAAGATAATTATATTAACAATATTTCAAATAAAAGATTAATCCAAATTTAAAGTTACAATTAAAATTTTTAAGTATGAAAATAAAACTTGAAGATAAAAATAATTAAAAATTAGATATTAATTTAATTGGTAAAACTTTTTCATTTAACAAAAGTTGATTGTTAAATATCAAGCTACAATTTTGAAATTCTTACATTAATACCATAAACATCACATATTAATGAACTTCTTCTTCGATGTATGTCTATTATTGTCTCTGGATGAACAGTTTGAGGACTGCATGATACGATACTGCAAAACCCATCTTGAAAATCTGTTTCACTTTCGTTTTCCAACTCTTCTTCATCTAAAGGAATTTCACCACTGCCAACCTGCACAAAATTATTTCTTAACTTAAATATGTTCAAATTATGAAATGCAGAAGTTTCAAATTTTTTAATTGAGGAACTTTAATTTTATTATTACTTCACATACTTTCAAAACATTCTATATTTTAATTAATACTTTGTGTACATAATTGAAGCATTAGAACAGTGTTTAAAGTTGATATACCTTGGTAAAGTAATGCACACCAGCAAATTCTAAAAGAGTAGCAATGCAATATCCAAAACTCATTAGCAAAAACCAATCTAGAGCAGTAGCATAACGGACCTTTGGTAAATCAGTTCTAGAGTCAAGGCTAATGGTGGATAATGTTAAAACAGTGGTTATACCTGAAAAGATAGCATACTAAATTACCTGTATTACTATTTATTTAGAATAATTTATCACTATATACTACATTAATATAACATATAATACTAAAGAAAAGGATCTAAGATTTCAAATCCTAAACTTTAACAAGGTTACAATATCCAATAATATAAATAAAAAAATTTGAATCAATATTGGTTTTATTGTTTGTATTTTGGTCATAAAACACGTTTGTATTTATTTATATAAAAAAGCATACAACTTTGAGCACGCAAAGTTAATATATTCATTACAAGTTTCTGAGGAGAGTACAGCATTAGTTTTCATAAGGGGTGGCAAATTTGTTGTGACTTTCCAAGAGCAGAACATATTTAAGAGAACATAGTCATTTGTTTTAATGTGGTTGTACCTAAAATGACCTTGTGAAAACAAGGAACTCCCGTTTGTTTTTTGTTACAAACATAAGACTAAAATTTTAAAACATTATATTGAGTACATAGTTTTCATCAGTGTCAGTGATAATTTTCACATTATTCAAAACGATTTAATATATTTTACAGGTTGATTTCTTGATTCAAGATATTGTAGACATTGAAAAATATTGCACTTAAAAATATTAATTTTGTAACTTCTTTTAATTAAATATTTTATGGTATCATATGTGTATAGGTATATCTCTTTTCAGTAGATAAAATACGTAAATCACGTTACATTTTAAATCCTTTTCTTCCAATATTTTGTAACTGAACGAAGGCGTATCTACTAAAAAATGTTTGAGAAAAAAAATTTACCTAAACCAACTCTATCACTGGTAGCCTCACGGTGGATCCAAAATGAGACCCAACTTAGTACTACTATTAAAACGCAGGGCACATAAACCTAATACAATTATGAAAATAGTAAGGTTAGGAAAATAAGTAAAACAAAATATTAGTTACATTGTATGCTATTGTTACATGTTTTAGTTGACAAGTTATTTATTAAAGTAAAACAAGCTGTAATAATTTTTCGAACTGTATACACTTTCAAATCAGCTGTGTAATATTACACATTTCTAAGAAGCGACGATCTCAGTATCTGTTACTGTGGCATCGAACGTACCGCACAAAAGGCAGTCGTTTTCTTAAATGATTGTAATTTAGTTAAAAAATATTGATCTATAGTACAATATTTCTTATTTTGAAGAAAAGTGGCCAAATTGTTTTTTGCTAAGTTGTTACTTTTAGGTTGTTAAAGTTAATTGTTATTGTTAAGTTATTAAACAACAAGAAATTACTATAAGACAGTTCCTTGGGTAAATTAATTTACCTGAATGAGAAAATAACCGGTATGCCGTTGCAAGTTGAAGGAAACCTGAAGAACCGAAAATTCACCCTCCCGTCGGACAAAAGTTAAGTTCCTGTACGGTGAACCCATTAAATCGAATTGCGAAAGAGCCATTCCAGGAACAAAATTTACGGAAGATCCTTCTTGCCATTCGTAAACTAATTGACCGGAAGTATATGCATCTTAAAACAAAAAAGGAAGAGTAGAAATTTTACAGATGAAATTAAAAATGTAAACTTAAGGTGTAATAGGAAAGAAACTATAAATTAAATAAAATTAAAACTCAGTTAAGCGTAGAATGTATTTAAAAATACAAAAATGGTGCAAAATTTTGTATAAAAAATTTATTATCTGTATTCATTTTGTTAATATCTTTGTATAATTAAAAATGACCTTGGTAGAAGTTCAAAAAGACGTTAAATATGCGAATAATACTTATTAAATATTTCTGAATGTGAAGGTTATGTTTGAAGATTTTTAGAAAAATACTTACAGCTTCCGAGAATAAGAGGACAAGATTGTCGATCCATAGGAAAATTCCTGAGTTCCATTGGACATTTTGCTTTTATAGTAAGTCTGTTTTTTAAAAAGAAATTAGAAAACCGTTTTTACAATTAATTATAATGTGTGGACGCGTATAGACATATACAAGATTCAATTTTATTTTACGATTTATATTCAAAAAACAAGATGGCGTACTACTTTCATCTACACAGTGTTTGATTAAAATTATAATAACCTCATTGAATAAAGAATATCCCCGTCCTGGGAGATTCTTAATAACTTATTGGGTACCGTGATGGTGTGCACATAACTATGTTTTCCATTATAAAAATACGTGTCTGGCCTCCAAATTCTTTCCAACATTTTGATACTTAAACTTAACGATTTTATTGGGCCTAGAAAACTCAAACGAGAATCCCGCCATGATTGCCGGAAGTAACAGTCCATTGAATAGTCCTGTAATGGTAAACGTAGGAAGATAAATTTTTAATTAAATAAAGAACTATAGAAGTATACAGGGTGTCCCAGTTTTTTATCGTTAAACTTATTAACATATTCTATTCGTAGAAATAAAAAAGAATGTATCAACATAGAGTTTCAAATATTTTATCAAAAAGTTATAACAAGAACACTAAACGACAACGGACTGCTTTGTTCGATATACAGGGTGTTCCATGTTTGGTGGTAAAAAACTGGGACACCCTGTATATAGAGTAACTTAACATGAACGAGTGTTCAATATGAAACACTGCAATGCTTCAATTAATATATAGCAAAATTTATAGTGGCCATATAAAATATTAAACTACAAATAAAAAAGTAATTATATTAATATTTGAGCTTTATTTAAAAGTGTGTTGTTGAATACAAAGCATTATTATGTTTCTATAAAATTTAAATAGTATCCTAGTAATTTTTAACAGTTTAATGGAATAATTATTTTAATACAATTAATTAGTAATTATTAGTGTATACAAATAATAATTATGTTAGTATTGAACATACCATATCCAATTCTGACACAGGACCCATGCTTCTTATTAAAATATTCGTTTTCACTACTGTTGGTGTACCTAATAATAACAATTATTATACCTTCATTATAAAGCACACTTTACAGAAAATTTATTGCAAATTTCTTCATAGGTGTTCATATCTACATTTGTTAAATCTTTCAAATTACGAATTTGCAAATTTTTTAATTCTCAAATTTATAAATCCCTTATTCAAGTTTTCAAATATTTCTGCATTTTCTAGTGTCCAAGTTTCTAAATTATTCACTAAATAATTATATATTCCTGAATTAATAAATTATTAGGTTACTAGATTTACTAAGTTACTAAATTGCTATATTCTTAAATTCTTAAATTCTTAAATCTAAACATTTCAAAGTTCCAAAATTTAAAAATCACAAAATCCCGAAGTACAAAAATTCAAAAATTTTTAAATATAAAATTGTCAAAATTCCAAAATCCTACAATTTCAACATTCCAAAGTTCCAAAATCTAGAAATGCCAACATCAAAAAATCCAATATCCAAAAATCTAAAAATGCAAAAATCTCAAAATTTCTATATTCTAAAGTGCCAACATCCAAAATCCTACAATTCCAAAAATTCCAAAATTTCAAAATCCAAAATTGCCAAAATTCCAAAATCCAAAAATGCCAACATTCAAAAATTCGGTTTAAAAATTTCAAAATTCCAAAATTTAGAAATGCCAACATCCAAAAATCCAGTCTAAAAATTTCAAAATTCCAAAATCCCAAAATCCGAAATTCCAAAATCCCAAAATTCTAAAGTTCCAAAATCCAGAAATGCCAACATCCAAAAATCCAGTTTAAAAATTTCAAAATTCCAAAATTCTAAAGTTCCAAAATCCAGAAATGCCAACATCCAAAAATCTAGTTTAAAAATTTCAAAATTCCAAAATCCCAAAATCCGAAATTCCAAAATTCCAAAATTCCAAAATTTTAAAGTTCCACAATCAAGAAATGCCAACATCCAAAAATTCAGTTTAAAAATTTCAAAATTCCAAAATCCGAAATTCCAAAATCCCAAAATTCTAAAGTTCCAAAATCGAGAAATGCCAACATTCAAAAATCCGAAAAATTCAAAATTTAAAAATTTAAAAAGTCGAAAGTCGCAAAATCCGAAATCTCAAAATTCCAAAATTCCAAAATTCCAAAATTCTAAATTCCAAAATTCCAAATGCCAAAACTACAAAATCTCGAAATTCCTAAATTACAAAATTTTCAAAACCAAAACTGTAAAATCTCAGGAATGGAAAATTTATATATCGCTCTCTTTTTGTACCACCGGGTACAATCGTTGCCCAGAAGCTCGTTGGCGGCTACTCAAACTGCCCATCACTGATGTACAATCACCATACATAAATTATCTTTAAAAGAATCCTTAAAATCCAATGTAATCAACATTCATCTCTATAAATAACTGATCTAATCAGTTAATATGACTATTAACAACTGGCCTATAAATATTGCTATAAAGGAAAAATAAAATTTAAAATAAAATAATATGTAACTTTTGTTTTATTAAGGTTTTGTGAGGAATTTTAATAAAAAAAAATTTTTAATGCATAAAAGAATAATTCTACATGTAGAGTAAATATATAAACAATTAATAATTCTATATGTAGAGAATAAAACATATAATCAACTGATGCGTCTATAAATGTCTCCGTTACAAAAAGAAAATACAGAATGGAAAGAGAAGAGCAAAAGCGGGTGATATGGTGCATGCAAAGCAAAAAATAGAACAGATACGTCGACAGAAATGGGTATGGAAGGATAATCGAAAGGATTTCGACATTTTTTCAGCTACGAAAAAAAGAAATCGTAGAAAAACTGAGACCGCATCATAGAGATAAAAAGGCGATTTCCAAGAGATACTTCGCTTTCGCTGGCTACAATCCAACTTTTCGCGTGTTCCATTCATATACCATCTTGTATTTTTTCCTCTTTCGCTCGATCATTCGTCAAAGGCTGTTACGATGCTCCATTTCTTTCCGTGTAAACATTTCGGTATCAATATTCGAATAACAATTTATCAATATGTACTTTTCAATTTACTTAGACTTCTTTCACCGCTCGATAATTAACCGTTCCTTATATTTATGTTGAGCAAAAGTTTAGTTATAGATTTTTTATATTTATACTTATATTTAAACTAGGTTATATTTATATTTAACTAGATTATAATTATTAACATGATTTATTTCAGTTTTATTTTTTCACTAATAATTTTGTTATTATTTTTTATTAATTATTAATTTTACTGTCACATTATTAAATTTAGAATTCATACAATAATATTTATTGACTCTGAAATTAGCTGTTCACTCATATTTAATCAAATACAAAAGCTTGATTGTACATAACATATTTGCAACAGAATGCAACAAAGGGTTTAGAAACTGTATTAATTACAAATTTTTGCCAAAAGGCTATCGTTTTAGATCTGAAAAGGTATATTTGGATACGGTTTTTGAAAAGTTATGTAATAAACAGAAAATGTGTTAGAAATTCTTTATTGCAGTCCTTTTTGCAAAAATAGATGAGCTACCGCTGAAACTGTTTAACTATGGATGTTTTAAGAGAGCGTAATTCAAATTTTGTTTGACTTAGCACGTCAAAAATTATTTTCTACGTGACGTTTATTAAACAGACACAAAGAATATATTATTTATATAAAAACCATCACAGTTTGGATTTATATAATATAAATATTTTGTATTTTAATTAATATATTTGAAGAAAAACACAATGCAAGAAATGCTGTACGTAGTTTAAACGCGAATGAAGAAAAACAATATGGCGGCGATCGTGACTGATCGAAATCGCAGAAACTTTAAAGAATTATATGTAACTGACATATTTATAACAAAAACGATGATTAAATTATTATAATTATTATAATACTATTGAGTATTTTATGTTTTAAAATATTGAATATTTTGTTTCTAAAACTATTGAATATATTGCTTTAAAAAATATGGAACGTTGTTGAAGCATATAGCGTCGCGGAAGCTCTGGATAGCTTCGGAAAGGGTCGGCAATGTTCGGACATATTCGGATAGAGATCGACAGTCGACGATCGAACGATATACCGGAACGTATAGAATTGCGCGTAGCGTGCACATGCGTGAACAATATAACGTGGTGCATACTTTTATTGTTAATATATATATTTAAATAAATGGATTGTTAGTATAGTGAATATGCCTTTCTCTTAACCACTTCATTAACAATGCTGTTTCTAAAAATACTGAATACTTTGTTTTAAAAAGTATGAAACGTTCCGTTTCCACAAATATTGAATAGTGGATATTTTATTTCTGAAGATATGTAGAATAAACAGCTTTCAAAGTATTTTCAATTGATTGTAAAAGAAGATTTGAAAAGGACAGATATACGTATGTCATAAGAAGTTTCCAAGTCGTGTTTAGTTTGGAAAGATTCTCAAAATGCACAGTGTCTTCCGGTGACACCTGTCAGAACCAATAGAACCTAACCTATTTTACATTCTCGAGGCTACAAAGAAGTATTACAAATATTAGAGATTTTAATAGATTGAAAACAAGCCTTCGGAAATTTATGGAAACTGAAATAAAAAAACTATACATGAATTTTTCGAACGAATTTTGATAATCGTTTAATCCTGTTATCAACAAGGTTGGAATAATCCCATCATTTCCGGCAGTGATCCGATTCAATCGAACGACGCTAAGGAGAATTTGGCGAATAAATGTTAGTTTCCGGTTCAATAATAATTAATCAATTTTTATCCATTTACAATTGTTTCTATTATTATTATTATTACAAAATTATAAATTTGGGAATCCAGAAATTTGAGTATTTGGAAATTTAAGAATTTGAGACTCAGTTAATTTCAAATTTTTAAAAATGGAGAATTTAGTGACTTTTAAATTGTATAATATAAAAATTTCATAATCTGTAAATTCAAGAATTTGAAAATAAAATTTTTAAAATACAAACAAATATATAAATAATTTGTTTTATATTTGCAATAAATAAAAACATAACAAGATTGTTAACAAATTAAGATAGGCACCATGTACAAATTTCAATAGAGAATCACTTTAACAATAAAAAAATTATTTTTATTTTAAATTACCTTTTCCATGTGTAGGTAGTTGATTGTTCTCATAATTCATCAGCAGATTTTCAAGAACCATAGTAATGTTCTTAGAGACGACGTCGTTCACGGCTCCTCTGGTCGCCATAGCCTTAGAAGTTTTTGCTGATGGTGAAATTACGTCGAGGGCATGATTTCTTTTTTCATAGGTTGACAATAACACCAGATATATCAATCTGAAATAAAAATATTAATTTTATTTAAAAACTGTTCTATTTACAAATTTTTTAATATTTCAAATTTGGTATAATATTATTAAGGGTTGATTTAAGGTTTAAGTCTCAATTGTATAATTACTTTAATAGTTTTTTCAAATTCAAAAATTCAACATTCTTACAGATCTATATTTTTAAAATTTAGATTTTAAAATTAAAAATTTCTTACTTTCCAACTTATATTTCCAAATTTAAATCTCAAATTTATAAACTCGAAATTTTAGAAAAATGCAAATTTGAAACTAGGAAATGTAATAATTTAATATTTACAAATTAAAAATTTGTAATTATAGCATACTCTAGTTTCAAAATTCTAATTTCTTGAAATCACAAATTGACAAATTTCAAAATCCAAAATATTTTCAACTTTTCAAATTCATAAGTTACCGAATTTTCAAATTTCTGAAAGTATAAATTCCTACATTTCTAGTCCCCCCCGCCAAACATTGAAAAGAACAAGGAAGAAATTATAAGATAATCGGTGAAAAGACAAAAACGGTAGACATTAGGTAAAGCAGGGACAAAGGTGAAAGAGGCCGCAGAAAAGAGGAAAGAAAAAGAAGAAGAAAAAGAAGAGAGGAATAAGGGTACAAGAGTGCTCTCCTTATCCGCGGATTCAGCAACTTCCGACGAGGGCGCCCCTCGATGTTTCGAGTGAACATTCTCTCTCGTTACGTCAGAATCGCCCTTCAAGTCCTTACAACGGCCCTTTTACCGAAAACCTATCGAAAATAAAATATTTTCCCTAAATTTATCTCTGCTACGCATCACTAAATCAATCCGCGACAGTTTCTAATAAATATGCAAGTTATTCATTCGTTATGTTTTTTAATCTGACGTTTTAAATATGCAGAGTATTCTAAAATATGTATTCGCATTTTAACCAAAAAGTAGATACAAGAGGCGACACTCCGATGATCTATCTTTGACGTTCGACAAATGGGCCCCCTTAGTTATATAGAGCGGGAAATTCAAATTAAACAAATTGAATTTCATGTCAACCTTTATAATTGGAAATCTATTTCACGTCAATTTATTGTATACTAATAGTGTCTTTCGAAGTATTTATATTGATTTTACAACGTTGAAAATTTGAAAATAATTACCTTAAAAAATATATTTAGAGAATATATAGTACATGTGATTGTGAAATGTGAATGTGAAATGATTATTACAAATAAAGAAACAACGAAGTATTTATTACCAGAAAATACGGTTAAATGTATTAATCAAGCGATGCATATATAACACATAATTTACAATGATTAAAACTAACAAGAGCATAAAACAAAAGGTGTCAAAAAATTGTAGAAGATACATGTTTTAAAACTGTTCCGATATCGAAATAGTTTGCGCTCTGTTCAAAAGAAGTATAATCAACGAGAAGGTATGAACTGTTGGTAACAGAGCGGTAATTTTTTTCGGCTATTGCGAACACACGTTTGTTGGATACTCGTGCCACTTTAATTTCAGCTTTTTCATTAAAGGCCTGTATCAATATTGCCATATTTGTGTGGCTAGCTAAATAATCAATGCAGAATACCAATCTTTGGCACAGCTTTCGTTACCATAATTTATTTCGCGAACCTACTGTATTTTTAACCTAAACTGTCATCTTTCATTTTGTACTAAATTGCATCCGTTCCATTAAAACATAACCTAATTATTAATATTAAGTGAAATACGGTGATACAACCTGTGTGTTCTGCTTTTAATATATTCATCACGTATAGTTTAAAACCGTAATAGAATTTGTAAAATATATGTATGAGGTTATAAATGCTGCAAATTTTATTATGACATTTATTATTAAATCCAGTTATCAAGGATTAATTTAAAATGGTTAATTTTTTCAATAAAAAGTGACAGTGCGGTTTTGAACATTAATCAACACTTTCTCTAAATTATAATTTTACTATCCGTAATAATTGTTTATAATTTTAGACTGTTATTTATTCTATTGTTTAATGTTTTCTATATCATTTATATGTTTGGTTGTAATTTTATTGATGTTTCATTGCTGATGCTGTTTACATTATTTATATAAATTTTTTTAATTATTGTTACTGTTATTATTTCTGTTATTGACGTTGCTCATATTTTATATAATTGTTTATAATTTTATTATTGTTATTGTTTCTATTGCTGATGTATATTATTATTTATATAGCTATTTACAATTCTGTTATTTTTATTGTTGTTTTAATTATTTTGTTTCAGTTGTTACGTTGGTTATGTTGTTTAATGCCGTTTAAAGGTTATTAAAATAAGAAGTGCGTGGTCTTTGTTGTTCGGTGAAAAACGCGTAAGATGAAATTTTACTTACATGATCATTTCGTCGATGGATAATCGGAGGATCTGCTTTTTCCGAGGCACCAATAAAATATCTGTCGAAATATTGAATAGACTCGAACCGAGTACCGGCACTCGCGAGAAAGATCTACATACACGCGATTCTTCTAACAGATCCTCGTGGATCTCCCACCTGGAGAGGAGACTTTCAGCCGCGCAAGCTCCAACAATCCTACCTTCGGCAACGTTCAACGAACTTTTATAATCGTTTATTTCTTTCATCGGTCTTTCCTTACATTTTACACTCGGATGGTAATTCATGCTCTCAAGGTTATGCGCAGATATATAACCTTAAACACTTTGCCCATCGCGTCGGCCATATGTGTCCCTGGTTATAAAAGCGGTCTAACGATAAATCAAGAATGAGTTTATCAATTATTTCGCATTGAATTTTCTTGCATTACCGTAATCTGAAACGATCTTTTTGGAATTGTAAAAATTAATTCTTTTGATAGTATTGATTGATGTTGTTGAACAGAATTCAAATTATTTTAATTATGACAGTGACGATGTTAGTTGTGCTTGAGTGAATTTACAATTTTTATACGACAAATATACTAACTGCACTAATGATGTAGGAAGATTTTATTTCATCAAAACATTTGGAAAAGATAACTATAAAAGTTGGAATTTTTAGGAATCTTCAAGAGATTTGAAAAGTTGAGTAATTAGAAATTTTGAAATTTGATAATTGAATTTGTTGCGGTTTGGAATTTTGGGAATTTAAAAATTGGAGAATTAAGAATTTTAGAATTTCAGACTTTAAATATTTAGAGATTAAAAAATAAGAGAATCTGAATTTGAAAATTTAAGAATTTGATAATCCAATAGTCAAAATTTGGAATTTAAAAAATTTTAATATTAAGAATTATTCAAACAAAACATTTAACATTAATATACATAAACTGTAAAAATAAAAAAAAATTGAAATATGTCGTAGCGAGTAAAATTATCTACTCATCTGTAAATATTTGATTATACAATGAAACTTTATAAATAAAATTACTCGTTCATAAAATTGTTATGAAAGATCCTTAAAAACAATGTTTATTAATCAAAACATGTACTGCATAATCATTATTTTATAAAGACACCAATTATTCAAGATTATTAGATAGTATTTCAGTTAAACGAAATTACTTATCTATGTCAGCCATATTGATTCATTTTAGCGATTCGTATCATCCTACCAAAATTTGTGAAATTAAATCCGTATTGTCTGTTCGTTAACTACGTTCCCGCTAAATGTATTCAGTTACCAGAAAGCTTTCCTGCAGAATATCCTAATCAAGTTTATATAAGAATACTACACGAATTTCATTTTAGTTTATTATTTACTACAATTGATAAGATATTTTATATTATTAAAATACATTTTAATATTAATAAAAACAGTGCTTGAATTTTTATTTCATTTATTGTTAATTTATTATTGCTTTAGTGTAATTTAAACAATAGTAATAATATATAAAAATGTTTCCTGAACATATAGATATAGGTTATGTTTTACAGTTAATCGATATTAAAGCAAATAAACAATCTTTTATCTCAAATTATGTATTCACTGTCTCACGTGTATTGACATAACTTTTATTTGTTGTCCAAAACTAATTTTTGCAATTTTGGTAATTAAATTTTTTAAATTAAATTTCTTCAGTATAATTGTTAGATGAATGTAAGCTACATCAATTAGTGTATTATATTTACTAATTTCAGTGACCTTGAAATATATTATCAGAGACATGATTGTAAATAATTTTATTCTCTGCAAATAATTATTAAATAATTTTTCGGTTTTACAATTACAATGAGCTGTAGAATGAAATAGTAAAGATAAAAAAAAAATACAAAAGAATTTTAATTACGGTGATGAGATTTGAACTCGTAATCTGCCGTTTACGAATATAGAGTATTTGTCACTGGACCACAAAAGAATCTCGTGAACTTTCTGTACGCTTTATTTACTGCATTTCAAATTATTTATAATTCATTTTTTCAAAATTAGTTAAAAAATGCATCTTATCGTTTACCACAAATAAATTCTGTATTCACAATAAATAAGAATCAAAACAAAAATATCAGTATCTGACTTCTACCATCAAAAACTTACAGTCCAATACCAACTAAAACACTTAGATCAATATAAATAAACACTTGTAGCGTCCTTCCAGCATCTTTGCATCATAAATAAAGATACTTCAGAAGATTCCGACTTCCGTCATCAAAAACTTGCAATACCAACTACAACACCTAGATCAATATAAACGAATATAACAGTTGTAATGTCTTTCCAGCATCTTTCCATCATAAATAAAGATACTTCAGAAGATTCTGGCTTCCGTCATCAAAAACTTGCAATACCAACTAAAACACCTAGATCAATATAAATGAATATAACAGTTGTAGCGTCCTTCCAGCATCACGGATGAAGATAGTTTAAAAGATAAGAGAGATATACTTCTCTGTAATATACTTCCATATTACCATCATCGTTACCTTCTGTAATCGGCATATTACCATCACTGCCACCATTAATCTTAAAAGTATTAAAGAAAGCAGGATCGATGGGGCATCGGATGTTGTTAGGTTAACGACTCTCGATACCGGTGTGTGTTTTGCGGAGATATATCCGTCGGGTGGCTCTTCGATCGTGACATCGAAATCGGGAGGCTGTTCTGTGTGTCAGTAGGTCGTCGGAAAACGGGGCTGCACATGCGTAGTTCATTTTGCGCTAACCTGACCGCCTCGAGTGGCGAGGAATAGCAAGTGCCGTGATATACAGGACAGTGTTATCGGTGTTCAAACAGCAACGAAAGATAAATAGAGGAAAGATCGAACGGAGAAGCCGAACGAGAACCAGTTGCGAGTGTGACACGTCTGAAAATGAGGGAGGAGGTTCAGGAAATGACACGTCGAGATGGTAACCTGTGAAAAAGTGCAGATGCATCGGGACGGAATTCGATAAAGTGAACAGGTGAAAAGGGATTCGTAGTGGAAGGAAGTTGAAGAATAATAGAATGATCCGAGTGATCGAAAGAAGGAGATAGGAGAGTGAAGAAGCTGGGAGAGAAACGAAGGAGAAAGTTGAAGAGGGAGAAACAAAGGTGAGGGAGGGAGAGGTGCTTATTGCGGGCAATAAAGACGAATGTACACTCGGATGCAACGGAGGGTGGTTTCAGGGAAGTTGCTCGGGCAGAAGCATTATGCTGCTCGTTAAAGGACTACGGGAAGCAAATGTGTAGGGTTGGAAACTGGGATATGGGGAATTTTTAAGAGTTTAGTTTATTAAATTTCGAATTACAACACTTGCAATTATCATGTTTTAAATTAGTAAAGTGCTAGTTTCTATATTTCTAAATTATCATGTTCCAAAATTTGTAGTTTACAAATTTTCAAATTACCAAATTTTGCCAATTCCGAGTTTTTGGATTCCTGAAATTGGCAAAGTTAATAAATTTTTTAATTCTCATACTTTCGAATATTTACATTTTCAGATCATACATTTCTAAATTTCCAAATTTTTACCAAATTATTAAATTAGCAAATTAGCAAATCAATAAGTTATCAAATTGACAAATTACTAAATTACTAATTAATTAAATTACAATTTCAATGTTTGAAATTTGTAAAATTCAGTATTTTCAGATTTTGTAAATTTTTTGTCACTATGTGAACTTTTAAACTTGCAAAAATTTTTAACTTCCAGATTCCAAATTTCCAACTTTCTAAATCTTCAAATTTGAAAATTTGCAATTTGAAAGATGAAATTTAGAATTTATAAATTTCTATATTGTTAAATTTTGTAAATATAATTTGAAAGTTGTAACTTTCAAAATCTGTAAATTTTTCTATGTTCATATTACCAAATCCATTTTCCAAAATACCAAATCTATCCACAGTCTAAGTTGCCAACTTTCTAAGCCTTGAAATTAAAAAGTTTGAAGTTTAAAGTTTGAAATGTAGAATTTGTAAATTTTCAAACTCATAATTTTAAAATTTCTAAACTTTGAATTTGTAAATTTCTTAATTTGTACACTTGTAAATTTATAAATCTATAGAAATATACAAATTTGAAAATTGCATGTTAAAATTTCTAAATATCATTAAAAATACATAAATATAGTACTACTACAACAAAAATTGTATCTTTTCATGATTTTTTTCATCATTAAAAGATTAGCCAAGCTTTTTTAATTTTATCTTTATTTAGATATACTAATCATTTATATTCCTTTAATAATAATAAAATTGCAATGTTTAATTCCCCACCAATTTTCTCCATCTGTTTGTTCCTAGGAGAACTAGGGACAAGATAAAGTCACTAGATAAGTGTTTCTTTTTCATAATAATACTACCACTTCCTGATAGTACTGAAATATGTTAAAAGTATTGGATGATATAAAATATTAATAATTTCAGAAATTTTCAAATTTACAAATTTACAAAATTACAAATTTTCATTTTGCAAATTTACAAACTTTACAACTTTTTAATCTCTACTATATAAAATTATATTCTCTGTTATTCAATTTGTTATTCTCTGTTTTTACAATATCTTGTTTATTCCATCATTTTTCATTCTCTACACATTTTTTTATTTTTTGTTCAAAAATTTTTTATTGTCCATTCTACAACCTCTTATTGTCTATCCTACAATTTATTATTCTTCATTCTACGACATTTTATACTCTCTGTAATTTTTTATTACCTATTCCAGAATTTTTAATTCACTGTTCCACAACTGTTCATACTTAGAGAAAGTAGTATTCGAAATACGCTGCAGCCGCAGTGCATCTTGGAGTGTACGTAATCAAGGAAAGTCGAAAGTGTCGTAATACTTATGGACGGCAGTGTATCTCAACAGAGAAACCGAAAGGAGGTTAGTAGAGAGAAACAGAGAGTAGAGGGTCAGAGGAAGGGGTAAAAAAGGGGGATGAACAGAGAGGGTGAGTGGCGCGCAGCATCCGAGGCATCGGAAAATATACTCGAGAACGGCGTCGACATCGGACAGTGCTCGTGAACGAATCAGTCTGCTCGGTGGTGAAAAAGTGTGCCCTTTTAAGGGCAATCGTGCCAGGAAGGGTGAGAGGCATCGACTCCTGGTGACGTCTCCTTGACAATGTCCGCGGATCCTGTCGACGACCTCTACGTCGACATTTCGCAAGCTGAATGCAACGAGTACAGCCTTCTTTTACACTTACCTACCCCCCTTTCGATCTTTCCGCTGGAGCTTCTTTCTATTTTTATTTATTTATTTATTTATCGTGCGTCAAGTTCGTAGACACATTCTAATTATTTTCTAGATACAGTATTCTGATTTTTTAGATGGTTCAGAGATGTATTCAGATTTTTGAGAAATTTGCATTTTTCTAAATTGTTTGTGGAGAGAAAATATTTAAAGGTTTGGGTTAATTTGTGGAGACATGTTTTGAAATAATTTATAGAGATAAATATATTCAAATTTTGTAATTAATTTATAAAGGCAAAGTATTCAAATTTTTGAAACAGTCTACAGGGATAAAATATTCAATATCTTGAGATAATGGATGGACAGTATTCAAATTTTTCAGAAATCTGAAAGACAGTGTATTCAAATGTTTTATAAAGTTTAGATAAATAAAATATTCAAATTTTTTAAAAAGTCTTTCAGAAACAAAATACTCAAATTTTTAGAAAAATAATATAATAACAATTACTCTTCATTAATATTTCTTTAGTCATTTTAGTGACATAAATTAGACCTTTACTGTAAACAATTAAACAATTTTTATATTATTGAATGACGCTGTTAAAACTACTTTTTTCAGTTAAAATTTGACTCGGTAATGAAATTAAATATTTTTATACAATTTATTCTTATAAACAGTTGAAAATATTTTATATATTTTAGTACTGAAATATAAATATTTATAATATCTGTATAATTTATAATAGTTAATAGTAATTTATAGCAATTTTTTTATCTAGTATTCTTTCATACTCATTTATAATAGTTTATTATCATGAACAACTTTTACTTTAAAGAATTTTTATTTGCTTGTTCAAGAAATATTCTTAATTTAACTGTTTATCTGAAAAATATTTGTTAAAAGAATAACCTTAACTTATCTGTACCTTTCAAAAATATTTTTAATTTAACTATTTATTTAAACGGTTCATTTACTATTTGTTCAAAAAAGATTTTTAATTTAATTATTTATTTAAAGAATATTTTTAATTAAATTCTTAATTTACAAAATGAACTATTTCTAATTTAAACAATTTCAATATTTTGAATTTAAACAATTTCAATATTTTTATTTTAAACTTTAATATTTAACCTGCACTTGCTTATATTAATCATAGTGCACGTCACACATTAATGTAACATGAAATAAATTATTTTTATAATAATATTATTAGAACAGTGTAAAAGTTCCATCCTTTTGTATTTTATTATAAATTATAAATAGAAGCAATATTCTGATATGCGCAAAGTTTTACAGTACATATTCAACAAGTTAAAAATGAAAAATTGAACGATTGAATTCAGTGAACAGGGAAGTAATATCGCTTCATCGCGATAATGCTTAGGTTCATACTGGAATGATTACCCAGCAAGCAATCAAGAAGTTTGGTTGGGGGATGTTACCCAATCCCCATATTCCACTGACATCGCTTTAACAGATTTTTATTCATTCAGGTCATTGCACAACTTTTTAAATGGCTCGGGATTTATCAAACAGAAACAAGTTAAACGGGCTTTTAATTATTTTATAGATTTTATGGATAAAAAACTCGTTACGGATTTCAATTTAAACGGAGAGTACATAGAACGTAAAAAAAGATAAAATATTGGCAGAAATTTTTGTTAACCAACGTTGATGGAACTTTTACACTTGTTTATTTAACTCAATTTATTTTATCTTATAATTATTTAACCCTTCGTTGCATCGCGTTCAAATAATATCCTTTAATCAAACATGAATTTTATAATTAATAAAATTATAAAAAATATTTCTTACCTCTTGTAATTACAATTTGTATTTTCTCAAAAAATTACAGATTTGCGATATAATATTTTTGTTGGAATAAATTTGTAAAGTAAAAATTATTTATTTATTATTACTTTATTAAAAGTTCAAAGATAGATTCTTTTTTGAGAACGAAAAAATCGTGCAACAACGGGTTAACGATTAGAATATTAAAATATTGTGTGTAATATCGAAAGAATACAAAATTAAGTGGTATTATGATAATGTGCAATTAAGGTCAAGGGCGGAAATCAGGTCGGGTTCTGGTTGCAGTTTCTGGCAGCTCGATGTCGAGGTCCAAGAACCTAACGAGATGACATCCTCTTCTACCTGCTGACGTAATTTTGAAGAATGCACCGCAAGATGTGGTTGCAGCAGATCTTTCTTCTGCTGCGGATGATTCACTTAGTTGCCTGGTAATCATCAATTATGTTCAACTAACGAAACAATTCTATCATCCGAATGAAAAGTTTTAAATAGAACCTCTCTTATCCAAATTAAAGCGAAATACTTTAAAGAGTATAAAAAAATAGAGAAATCATATAGACTATATAAACGTTATAAGAAATCTCGTTATTAACTACAAGTTATATATAATCGTACAATTGCTTTCACTCGAATTAAAAATAGAAACGTGGTATATCATTGTACACTGAACGTGAAATTATAAAATTGGAAGTAGCACCTGATTTCAGCTTATGTACAATTGTTAAGAGATACAAAAAACTTGATATAATGGAAGAGTTATTGCTCGAAATAATGTACTAATAATGTACTGGCTATGTGTAACAGTTTGAATAGTTTTAATTCTCCGACATATTTCATTTTCAATTGTACGAGGATATTTATTAGATGTATAAATAAGTTGCCATAGTCATATTTACACTGTATTAGCAAGGATGCACCGGCATTTCTTAACAAAAATCCGGCATTGACGTCTAGTAGACCTTTATTGAATGTACTATGGGTTTATTCTAACAAAAAGAAGTACAAAGGACTGCAGGTATCGCTCTTACAATAGCTAGTGCGTAACTGGCGTTACTTCGATTAATCGCCGCTAAGCGACGGTTGGCACCACTGTCGCGTAAGTCGCAATAATAGCTTGTCATACTACTTCAAGTGATTCAAATCACGGTTTTTGATCGACTGCGCACGGCGAGAAAGATTCACAAGGAAAGCAAGTGGTGTCGCATTAACTGAACGCATCATTGTCGACGGCTTTAGACTATTGTTACGCGCTCGTAAAGAGTTCTTTGTGGAAAATCGAAATGGAGAACGAAAAATGGATCCAGTATGATAATTCTAAGCGCAACGAATCGAGGATAGATCGTCTGCGTCGACGCCGAACATCCACGAACATAACTTGTTTTTCTGCATCTGGTAGGATGAAAACGTGATACTTTGTTATGAACTTTTTCTACTGGATCAGATGATCACGATGGAACGCTATGAAGAGCGACTGAATTCAAACTAGACACTTCAAGAGAACTTTGCAATTTGTGCAACACAACGACGCCAAGGAAGTTTATTTCGCCATAATACATCAAACCATTATCCGTTGCGGATAATGTATCATTTTTTTGGAATAAAAACGAAGTTCGTAATTTGGTCGATAATATTGACGCCTCAGAAAATGAAGAATTTTTATCGTCATGATTATATGCGGTCGTAATGATAGAAAGTAGTAAATTCAAAAGATAAATGCATTCATTGAGATTATGGTATTGTACCTTTTATGTCAACGAATGTTTTTACTATTGCAACTTATTTATGCAACTAATATATTTTTTATTTTCACAGAATAGTGTATCATTGTATACAAGGTGTTCCATTTTAATGATTTTTCAATTTAGATAGGTTAATGACTTTTTATAGAAATTGAACGTTGGATTATATTTTTTGGGATCGTGATTAATTTTGGAAATATTCGAGATGGCACACTCTGTACATTTCATCAATTTTAGTCATCATTCATAATTTTTTAAATATATTCATACCTCTATACTAAATTTTGTCTATTTTTTTTTTGCAAAATTACGACATGTTCCTTTTTTATGCAAGTGATTTTAGTAAAAATTCCAGGACCAATTTCGAGAACACAGGGGTATCGGATAGATTAGAAAATGTAACACAAACTATATCCCGTATCCTCGACGGGTACGATATTCGATTGAGGCCGAATTTTGGCGGTGAGTGTATAATTTTAAATTAAACATTATTTATTTGTTTTAAAATCAATCTATTGTTAAATATAACCTATATTTATAATTTTTAGATCAATTCTATGTGTTACTAAAGTGATAATAAATTAACAAACGATAGTTTCTAATAGTTTCACTAATAGAGGAAATAACAATTCCACCATTTATTAATATTAAAATACGTTTTAATAATAAACATACAGAAAATAGATTTAAGTAAATTAAAATGAACTGAGACTTTAGAATATGAATCAATTTTAATTATACAAATTACTTTTTTTTTTAAATATTAATGTTAAGAAATCAAGAAAAATTATTTTGACTATAACATTATAAAAGTATATTAACATCATAAATTAATTATTGATGTTAACAATTCTTTGTTTCAATTCTTCAGGTGAACCCCTGTTGGTTGGTATGGATCTTACAATTGCCAGTTTTGATGCAATCTCAGAAGTGAATATGGTTAGAACAGTTTCATTAACTTTATACAAATATGTGTTTATCAAAATTGAACATTTACAATCACGGTGGAAGCTATAATATAAAAATTATGTTTATGGATTAAAAATCCTCAATTTTCAGATTTCTAATTTAAAAATACTCAATATGCAAACAACCAATATTTTAAATTCTTAAAAGTTCAAATTTTCAATTTTTTAAATTTCCAAATCACCAAAGGTACAAATTTCCAAATTTACCAACACCTTTTCCTTATTTCCAAAATCCCAAAAGTGTAATTTTCTAATTCCCAAAATCCTAAATCTTCAAATTTCCAAATTCCGTAATTTCGAAATTTGAAAATTTTGAAAACGATTCGTTTCCGAATTTTGTTAAAAATGGGCACGATTTTCTTCCACAGGATTACACGATAACAATGTACTTAAATCAATATTGGAAGGACGAAAGACTAGCATTTTCCCAAGAAGAAGAAGTTCTCACCCTTAGTGGAGATTTCGCGGAAAAGATTTGGGTTCCAGATACATTTTTTGCCAACGATAAAAATAGGTGAGCAGAAAAAAGATATCGGAGAACCTGTGTTATCTAAACGTTCCAATAAAAAAAAACGATTTTTTATTATTATACGAAATGTTAATTTCGTAATTTATAAGTATTATAATATTAATTCATAATCATATTTATCAATTCATAAGAGTGCAATATAAATTTATAATTATAGTTACTAATTTATAATAATATAATATAAATTTACAATCTTATTTAGATAGTAATAATGCAATATAAATTTACAGTTATATCTAATAATTTATAATAACACAGTTTAAATTTGTAATAATATTAAGTAATTTATAATATAATAGAAATATTACACGAAATATTTATTAATTAATATAACAGTTATGATGTTCTACAGAATTCTACAATTTTCAAAAACGATAATAATGTTTAGAATAAAATTCAATTCGGAAATTTAGGTATTTGGAAACGTTGAAATTTCTAAATTTGACAATTTAGAAACTTAGAAGTTCAAAAATGTGAAAAGGAGACTTGTAAATTTTACAATTTCAGAATTTAGACATTTAAGAATTTAACCATTTAAAACCCAATATTAGAAAATTTTGTAATTTCCAATATCCGCTATTTTGCCCTACTGGTACCCCTTTTCATATATTGCCATTTTCCTACAGACGTCTACGGTGTTCGCTAATTTCCCAGTCCATCCCCTTTGTCGCCATTTTTCCTAGGAAGGTAATTCAGTTCATCCTATACAAAAATCCTATTTATTCTAATGTTTTGAACTGAGAACATTATGGATCTAGTAGAGTGACAGAAAACTTTAAATTAACTTTAGAGTGGTCATGTAACGAAATTGAGAAATTCCGGCAATCCTTTTCTTTCAGAAGAGACAAAGATTGACGGAGTTTTTAAGTTTGGTCGCCAGAGGACCTTAATTCATTCCACTAGATCCTTATGTAGACGATAGAATGTGATTGAGAAAGAAAATGTTGGTTTTCGGTTTGTTCGCAGTTTCTTGCACGACGTGACCGAGCGTAATAAACTCGTCCGATTGTCCGGGGACGGATCTGTCACTTATGGCATGAGATTCACGACGACCTTGGCCTGCATGATGGATCTGCACTATTATCCGCTCGATTCGCAGAACTGCACCGTAGAGATCGAGAGCTGTACGATCAATACTGTCTTCTACAGCTCTTATATCCTACTGTCAACCCTTTCCGTTCACCCATTATTAAACTTCGAGTTAAATTTTCTTTAAAATACCAATTTTAAGTTTATAAATCTTCTGGTTAAAATGTTATACGTATGTAAAGTTGTTTGCAGCATACTTCTTAGGTTAGTTCGACGCCATATTGGCTTCCAACTGTAATCTGATTGGTTCATTTAAACTTACCTTTGAAAATTTATTCAAACTCATTTTTACTAGAAACTTGATGTTTATCTTACTCTAAAAAAAAAACTTTTTTTACGAGAATACCACTGTATACTACACTATAAATTGGTATTTTTGGATTCTACTCGTCGAATACTATCAGTACTTGCAAAAGGAATCAACAATTTTTGGCTCCCAAAGTAAAGTGTAGCCTTATGGACTATCTTAGATATTTCACCATATTTATAGTTTAAACTTTAAGCACTTTATCAATTTGAATTTACTTGACATCACCTCTAAGAAGTGATCGGAAACCGTGTGCGCGGCTTTGATTGGTTGTCGCTAAACTGATCGAAAACGGAAGAAAGACAGAGAGAGATTATTTAATTCGAAAAAGAGGGCAGTAGTGAACTCAGATGGCGGTAAAATTCAAATATATTAAAAGTTGATTTGGACTCGCATCCGATTTTGATCAAATGAAATATTTTCCGATTATTTCTTTGAAAATTGCTACTTGATACGTTCTTTTAAACATAAAAGGAACATAATAAGTTTAAAACAATAAAGTACTACAAAATAGTATTGTAATAAAATAGATATCTCACTAGAAATTTGAGAATTTACAAAATTTAATTTCAACTACCAAAGATTTATTAAGTTCAACCTATTATACGTATCTCACAAGAAGTCTCCTGTGGTGATATAGGGGTAACAATGCACTTAGCCTTATGCTCTGGTTTTATACAAGCATTATTAGTGATGTAAACATTTCAGCCATTGACGAATTAATAGACTTCTTTCAGGGGACTTCTTGATGAGCACACACAGTAGTTTTAGGCAATTTAACCATATGTAACCCTTTATGAGAATAATCATCTTTCAGATGGATATACGGTACTGGATGTAGTAATGTATTGGAAAGAAACCCCAGTGCGTGGTGTAGAAGAAGCAGAATTGCCACAGTTCACAATAATCGGATATGAAACGAATGATCGTAAAGAAAGACTGGCCACTGGCATATACCAGAGACTTTCATTGAGCTTCAAACTTCAGAGGAATATTGGATATTTCGTTTTCCAAACGTACCTACCTAGTATCTTGATCGTGATGCTGAGTTGGGTTAGCTTTTGGATTAACCATGAAGCAACAAGTGCCAGGGTCGCTCTTGGTAACCACAGTTGTTAAATATGTATTACGATTTCACAATGATGTTTCGGTATTATTGTTTGAAAATTACTATTTGGGTGTATCATTTTTTGTTGCAGGTATAACGACAGTCCTTACAATGACTACAATTTCGACTGGTGTACGTAGCTCACTGCCACGTATCAGCTACGTGAAGGCTATTGATATCTATTTAGTAATGTGCTTTGTTTTTGTATTTGCTGCTCTGTTAGAGTATGCTGCAGTTAATTACACTTACTGGGGTGCCAGAGCAAAAAAGAAAACCAAGAAAAAAGAAACAGATGAAAAAAAGGTGGTTTCTTCTAAGTCAGGTAAAATTTTATAATCAATAATATTTTTCAACAGCCATTTGGATTTGTAACACCACGTAGACATTTCTTAAGTATTAAACTTAATTAATTATGGTTATATAACATATAAAATAAAGTTTCCATAGTAGTTAATTTAATCAAGAATTTAAAGAAAAATAAGAGAAAGAAAGAAACATAATTTTACAGGAAGTAAAGCAAGTTCTCCATTTCCGGGTTCAACGGAAGCCGATATAATAGAACTTCAAGATCTGAGGATGTCCCCTCTACCCAGCATAAGAAACAGATCGGGGTTACTGAGCAGCAGTTCAACACCCGGAACAGGAAGAGAACATGATCCGGCCAAATTTCCCCCTAGTTTTCGCATTTCTAGAGTCGCTGCCTACAATACACACGGAAGGAATGCTGGTCTCAGATATAGGGGGCCTAAACACCACAAACCCAAGGTAAAAATATACAAATTACATACGTCGTTATTATTTACAGAACAAAATTATTTTTCAAGCATATAAGGGTTGTTATTGATTTGAGTATGTTACTAGGCTTAGATTACTAGACTTAGAAAACCCTACCTAAGTTCCCAAATCCCAAATCTCCAAACTTCTATGTTCCTAAATGTTCAAATTTCTAAATCTCCAAATTTTCGTAAAATCAATTAAGCAAATGGTTTCCATACAAATTTCTTGAAATTATCTTTTATAGATTCTTTTTCTGGTAACTTTTAAAACTACACTGGAATTATAAGGAATAATGGTTGCAGGTATTACACGCGATACGAAGAGGAGCGTCCGTATTGCGAATATCGATGCCTAAGATTAAAGATGTGAATATTATTGATAAATATTCAAGAGTCATATTTCCAGTCAGTTTTATGTTATTCAATGCCATCTATTGGGTATTCTATTTTCTCTGAATCGAATTACCAACATTTTCTTGCCGAACGGGGAAGGATAAAAAGGACCAATTGATAATCGAGAATTCAAATGGAATTCCATTGAAAATCGATTCGGTTTGAATATCGTTTTTTAAACAATGAAAAGATTGAAATCGACGTTCAAGCCGCAACATAAACCGAATTCTTTATTCTCGATCGAAGGGAGCAGATATCGAAAGTACTGAATCGAAGCTGCCAATATTTAACAGTGGGGAGATATTTTCGAGATACATCGATTTAAACTGGAGGTATAATGATATTTTAGAAAATACGTTCCTAATCTTTAGTAATTCGAATGGGAAGCCCGCCATGCAAAAGTCATTAAAACGATTTTAAAAAAAGGTCATATCAAAACCAAAACACAAAAGTCACTGGAAATAGTGGTGTACATTGATTTAAATCTCTAAAAAAGTTTTCAAACAATTTGTTCTGTATTATATCAATAAATATATTAATAAATATAATACAGAATAACCAGTGTGTTCACATTAATGCCCACCTTTTTTTTTCAACCCTACAAATGTTGATAAGTCATGTTTACAATTTCACTGAATTTGTTTTATATTATTATTACTGATAGAACTATCTGCAATTTCAAACGTTCTTTATTTTTTCTATGACCTAGTTAAATGCATCATTCGAGATTCCAGAAAACGTGCATTAAACGAGCGTGGATTAAGTAAACATATTTTCTGAATCCCTATAATCTTATTGTGTCAATTCTACGGAATATTACAATTCACTGATTCTTTCTACATGATCGGTAATTCAGTACAAATTTATTAGTGTCAAATTCCAATCTACGAAACCTCGGAAAACCGTCATGCTCCGATATCGACCAAATTTTGCAAATTAGCTCTTTTTTGCAAAAGAAGATATCTGTGAGTGTGGTTTTTGGCGACCCAAAAAAAAATTTTTTGTCATTATGTCATTCCCTATATCATCGATAAGATATAATATAAAGTGCGAATTGTTCTAAACACATAATCCGCATCTTCGGACCCACGGAATATATTGCAAATAGCATAAAATCAATATTAATAAATATATAGCATATTAATCAATTATATTATTATTAATTAAATTTTTACGAAAAAAAAAAAACAAGTGGCGCCATCTCTCCGGCGAACAGGGTGAACTACGCACTTTTGAAACTGTAGTTTAATTAGTTCTCATCGTTTACCGCTAGATGGCGACACATAAGACAGAACCGCTTAACATCTGTAAAAACGGTTTTTGGTGACTCGAAAAAAATTACTTACCATTTTCGTATCATTCCCTATCTTACCGACTTCATGTAGATTTATTGATTACTGCGATAGACAATAGTCTAAATAGTCTCGTGATAAAGGAAAAATCAGCACAGGCAAGATACATATGTATGCAAATTCTGTTTTTATTTTCACTAAAGTTTTTTTTTTATCACATTTTTTTGTATTAATTTTTTAACTTATATTATATAACGTATATAAATTTATATACGTTTAACGTATTCTTAAATATATTCTTCTCTGCTGGTCACAATAATCAGCAAATTTTTAATACTCCAGAAGTGTAGAAATTGCACATTTTTCACATCAGTTTAACATTAAGAAAGTAAGGTAAATTCCTTCTAGAACCTCTAAAGTTCTATTGAATAAATTCACCAAGTATTGTTTTGACAGATGCTACTTTTTACCCTGGACTTTCTAAGGATCAGATAAAGATCAAATGTCTACATTGTAAAATAAATACAACTGGTATATTTTTAATTTATTTAAAAATCTCTGCATAGCTACCTGTTTCAGATGTTCTAATAATGCTTGTAAATATTCTGTTTTTTGATTCAACCGCTTAATTTTTTGGTTTAAAACTTTCTGCTTTTTTCTAGAGTCTACCACAAAATTTTGAACAATATTCCAACTTAAATTGGAGGTGAAATCTTCCCTTCGTAAATCCCCAATATAACGTGCATTGCAAAAGCGTTTAGGTTTTGATGAATTTGGGAACATATTATATTTTCTTAAAAAAAGAAATACAAGATTTAATATTTTATCCAAAAGGAATATAATATATTGATAATTTTACCTTTTTGATGTCAATTTTTCAGAATTTATTTTTCTGTTATTTTCTATATCTTCTGCATTGTCAATGCTACATTGTGAATCATCTGACAAGTTGACTTCTGTTTGCTTACAACAATGAATGTTGCTATCTGTAGCTGTTGAATCTTCCAATATTTGGGTGTTTAAACTTTTAATAACTGTTCTTTCATCTTGCTCAGTTACTTTATTATTCCCTCCTGCATCAGTATGTGATACTGATGTTTCATCAAATTGTGATAAAACTGCAGTATAATTGACAGAATTATCAAGTTCAACATTTTCATTTGTAATGTTTGCATTTTCAACATTTTCAATTTTAACATCTTGACTTTCAACATTTTCATCATAAACAATTTCACTAAAAGTACATAATATATTTCAATAATGGAACATTATTATTACCAAAAGAAATATGTACAGAAATTATACTTGTTAAATTTAGTATCTAATATAGTTGGTACAGCAGTAGGATGCAAGAGTCTTCTTACGTCATTTCCATATACTTTGTAAATAAAATACTTTTTTTCAAAGTGTCTGCTGCATACAGCACTATGTTTATTCACTTCTCTGCCTATATTTATGAACCATTTGGCCCTTAATTCTTCTCTTTTAGGAATACTAAACATTAAATTATATAAATTGTTATGTACAATCGATATTTATATCTTTTCATTGTTTTAAAATATGTAGGATATTAATAAAATAGGGTCTAAGAGTTTAAGGACTTGAAATACCAGTTTACAGGGTGTAATAATTTAATATTCAAACAGTGATTAAAAAAATGTTACACTCAGAATATCATCCAAAATTTTAATCGTAAAAAGAAAATGGAAAAACCGATAAGTTAGTTCGCATAACCTCTAAACAAAACAGATTTTAAATTTCAATTAAGTATGATCATTCTTTTGAAATTACTTGCCTGTGAAAAGAAACATCGTCAATAGTTTGAGGTTCGAGTTTGCATATACAACATATTCGTACCATTTTAAAAAACTTTTCTATAATTTGAACGTTTGTTTTGTAATTGTTATCCAAATTGCTGATAAGGACCAAATCTGACTTCCCTAGGGAAAATGTCGACGCATTTTGTCTGGTTTACACGAGACATTTTCAAAATTGATGAAAAAATTGTTTTAAGTAAATATTTACTAGTAAAAACTAACTGATTTGATTAGTAACAAGTAAATTAAGCGGTAGAGTCAAATTCGGTTTTGAAATAACTAATATGAATAATGCTTAAGCACTAGGAAGTGGCTCCCTCGGTATTAATATATTAAACTACCAAATCAAAATTATTTCCGATTTAGGAATTCAAAAAATCGATTATTTAATTTATTGAATCCCTAATCATTTACAAATAAATCTTCAAATTCATTTTTGAAATTCATACGCTGGTTAATTTTTTGCTTATATATTTTTTTGTCAAATTACTGTTAAGTGTTGAAAAAATTGCTACAATCAATATATTGAACACCGGATATACTGCTGGAGTGTATGAAAAGTGACATTTCAGGTTAAAAAGAATTTTTAAGTTGAAAATTTGTTCATTACCTCAAAATCAATTTTTCAAACAAATGAAAATTGTTATAAGAGATTAATTCTTCTAGATTAGAATAAAAAAGAAGTAAACGTAATTTGACAACGTTTCCGAAATAAAAGTTCACTAATATAATTTTTGTGAGAATAGAAAAAATTACAAAATTTAAAGAATTGTCTGTATTAAACAAATTTGTAATCAATAAAATACTGACTTAAATTTAAACTTTTATAAGTTAAAACCCTCTCTAATTTCACATGTATTATGTTTCATTTGGAACAAAATCATTGACACCAAGTTAAAATCTATTCATCTAAACTTATCAGTAATATTTTTCTAAACTAGTTAACCAATCTCTTTATTTAAAGAAGGATGATTGGGCTGGAGATTTTATAAGTATGAACGGAAGCGTTAATAGTTCCACCGTTTATACCATTTTATTTTGTTTCTCGGTAGATACATCGTTAATATTATATTACAAAGATGGCGGCTTTTAAAGCTAATAAAAAATAATAAATAATTGAACGGTCAAGTCGTTCATCGCTCGATCTTGTTCGAGCTCCGAGACTTCGTACGAGGAGTTCATCCTCTTCTTTACGCATGTATTTATTTAAATAACAAAAAAGAAAAGTTATATAAAAAATGTAAAGACATTAAATTATTAAAAAATAATACAGATTTCTCGTGTACACAATTTTCAATACGATTTTGTACCATTAGTCATTTGTTCTTCTATCCACGAGTACATTATAAATACGAGTATAAATACAAATTATCATCGATCTAATTGTGTAATTCTTTCGAAGCGGAAAATACACTCTCTCATGGATTCTACTGATCAATAGAATTCTTTTTCTGATTCAAAATCGTTTCGATGTTTCGATGAATTCGAGCGATATGTAATTTTTTCGCTTTTGGGGGTTCCCTCTCTTCTATGTAAAGATTTCCGGTAACTTCCGGCCAATCCACCATCACAGAAGTTGCTCTCTTCCGGTCTATAATAGAAGAAAAACGAAAAATCTTAGCTTTATATACATACAATTATACATTTATATAATTTATTATAAATTACATATTAATACAAGTCATATCAATTATGATAAAAGGATTTTATATTATTATCAATGGATATTAATGTAGAGTAATTAATATATATATTTATATGAATTTAAAATATTTTTTGTTAACATAGCTATACATTTTTGTAACAAATAACCAAATTATTTATAGTAAAATGTACAACTATGTTTTCACACAAAAAAATATAACAAATGTTGAATTATGATATTTGAAACTTTAACACTGTTTAGTATATAACAATTGATATTATATACCATAATAATGTAATTTACTTTAATGAAATAAACTGTATTATAACAAATAATAGTAAATTTAGAAGATTATAATATTAATTTAAAAGTAAGAGAAACTTAATAAAATTGATAACATGTTTAATATTTTGTTATCAATTTTACAACCAAATAAAGTAATTTATATTTGATGTGGAAATCTAGTTTGAATTTTATGACTTGTATTTGAAATATTTGCTTCGTTACCTAAGAGTTTCTCGAGATATTGGCACCTTGTTTCTGGATCACCCGGGTTCATGGGTGCGCCTGCAACCAGTTCGGCTAGTTCTGCCTTGACCATTAAATTTAATCGAGCCGAGATCTCCTCTAGACCCACTGTAAGCATCAAAGAAATTCTCCTTTATTTCTACAAACAAATATATTCTTTACACGATCTATATTTTCATTCTATCTTATAAACAACCATTGTTTACTACACGTAGTTTCAATAAACGAAACAGAAGTATACGATGTTTGGAATTCCTTGATCTTAAGCATTTAGAAAGTATTTTAAACAATCAGTGATACTGTTAAGAATCACACGCTTTCTATTTAATAATAAATTCTTAATAAAACTGATTCATGACTTTAACAAATTGTAGACATTAAATATTACTGAAACATAAATTGCAAATTATAAACCAATATTTGCAATGTATCTAAATATTTTTTGATAACATAACAAATGAAGACGAACTGCGATATAATAATGAGAAAACAATTATAAAAGTTATAAAAAGAATTATCGGATAAATAATTTTTATGATAATGCAGGATTTGCTCGTGTCAAAGAATTTAATAATGAAGAGATCTAAAAAAGCGATTAGCGTAATTTTCTTTTAATTGACAATTTAACTGGAAACTTGGAAAGATGGTATCGTATTATAGTCGAGGCTGGAATGCAAGTTGAACGACTATGGAATGCGGTTCTGCTTTCCCAAGACCCCATGGGATGAACCTAACGACAGCCTTGCTTCGGTTCAAAGTCAAGTTTTTCTACGCTTGTTAGAAAAACCCTACCGAGGATAACCAACCAAGAGTTATTCGGCTAAAAAAATAAATGACTGATCATCGTAACTTTTACGCTACGCATCTTTGAAATTCTTACAAATTCTTTGCTGTCTACATAGAATTTCCATCAATTTCAGAACAACTGTAAAGATTACAACTTCATACTCTGTAATTGTAAATAGATAATATTAATTTTGCTTAGAACTTAGAAAATGAAAATCTATTTTAAGACTTCCAACTACTTTCACTCTAAAATACTGTATGGAAGCATTTCTTAGTCATCGAAGTTAAACCTAATGTTAAAGTACAAATAAAATTATTTTTCACACCAGAATTGTACACGTGGCAATTTGGCGAATAGCATTTTTTATATTTTTTGGTGATATAACGTGTAGCATTTCTGTGCGTGACAATTCAACGTGTATTTGATATGCGTGGCGATGTAACGCGTAGCATTTTTTACGTGACAATACAATTCATGGTAATATAACGTGGAACATTGTGTGCGTGGCAATATAACGAATGGTGATATAACGTGTAGAATTTTTGTGCGTGGCAATGTAACGGGTGATGATATAACGCGTAGCATTTCTTACATGATAATGTAATGCGTGGTAATATAACGCGGGGCGATATAACGCGAGGTAAAATAACGCGAGGCGATATAACGCGTGGTAATATAACGCGTGACGATATAACGCGAGGTGATAGAACGCGTGGCGATATAACGCGAGGTGATATAACGCGTGGTAATATAACGCGCGGCGATATAACGCGAGGTGATATAACGCGCGGCGATATAACGCGAGGTGATATAACGCGTGGTAATATAACGCGAGGTGATATAACACGTGGTAATATAACGCGTGGCAATATAACGCGAGGTGGTATAATGCGTGGCGATATAACGTGTGGCGATATAACGCGTGGTGATATAACGCGTGGTAATATAACGTGTGGCGATATAACGCGTGGTGATATAACGCGTGGTAATATAACGCGTGGCGATATAACGTATGACGATATAACGCGTGGCGATATAACGTATGACGATATAACGCGTGGTGATATAACGTGTAGTATTCCTATATGTAGCAATACAACGCATGGCGATATAACATGTATGATTTCCGTGCGTGGCAATATAACACGTGAAGATATCTCGTACAGCATTTCCGTGCGTGGCGATATAGAGCATGGTAATGTAACTTATAGTATTTCTGTGCGTGGCAATATATGTAGTATGTACTAATTCCATGAGTGTTGATATAGTACGAGATAATTCGAAGGCTAGTAAATCCACGCATAGTAATGTAATTCGTGGCGATATACGATAGCACATAATTACAATATATTATCATTTAATATCAATAAATTAGCATTTGAAACATTTCTTTGTCAGAACTGCATAAAAACATTTGAAAAATATATTAACTATTGTCTGTATTAAAATGAATTCTTCTAGATTCATTAAATTTCCATGATAACAATAATAATAATAATGAATTATTCAAAATTTAGTCGTAGCTTGTATTATCAATTTACATAAGTATATGCTCTATGTATTGTTCTATTTTTCAAGTCACTCCTCAATCATTTTTAACGAGAACAGACTTCTGCTATTTACTTTTCAAGAAGAGAACAGTAAAGCGATTATGCGTGTACAACAACATGAATGAAACATTTATGCGTATGTACCTCGAATTAACAACGCCGAACCGGCATTGAAACGAAAATAGTATTGCTCCATTCATGCCTGCTCGAATAACGACTCAAACATACATGTTATGCTGATAAAAAAGATCTGATTAAAATTTCACATTTCATAACGAATCCATATACCAAGTTCTCAGTAAATCTGACTACACACCAAAAATGAAAGAAAAACAGTATTTATTATTATTAGTTCAATAATTTTGACTAAAATAAAATTTACGAATTAGATTATTACAAATGTCAAGTGTCTATTCTTAAAAATGATTGATTCACTTTACTTTGTAACAAAATTCCGATCTTAAATAAACATATAAAATTATATGTCCAAAAAAAATTGCATTCTATTTCTTGAAAAATGCAATACAAAAAATTTGTTAGTCAAATAAATATCACCCTACTGCATGGTATATGATTTTAATTAGTGTACTTCTTGCGTTACCGTATGTGGGTTTGAACTAGGCTTAAGATTTCCGAAACGTTTAAATGGCAGTGTACACGAAATCGCGTGATTCAACTACTTTAAATTCCTTACGGTTCATCCAGCGCTGCAAGGCATAAAGAACCGATGTTTGCAAATTGCCGTTACGGTGCTCATAAACGAAACTTGAACACGCGTTATGTATGATGGACTGTTTGGACAACCGTGTGACTTCAACGAATACACGTGGTAGAAAAGGAGAGGTTTCGAACGGTGTTACGATCCACAATGAACGTTTGTACAATATTACTATCCACATTTGCATAACGAACGTTACGCAGAACTCATATACGCCGGAACCCGCTCTTTTCCCCCCTCCTCGTTCACTTGCCCTCCCCTGCCCCTAACTTACTCTGCCACCCACGCTTCCCGAGGAAACGTATTACTATTTAGTGATGGAATCGATCTGTTTGACCTTTCGATAACTTTTCTTAATTTGTTCTTTCAATGTTTTCTGTATTTATTTGGGCGAATTTTTGGGATATATTTTTATCGGTATTTTTGGATGGTCAACTGTGATGTGTACATAAAATATTTCTAAAATTTTTAATTTAAATGTTTCTAGATTTTTTACAGATCTGAACATTTCTGAATTCTTGAACTTTCAAAGTTGACAAAATTTACTAAATTGCCCAAATTATTCAGTTTCGAAATTTCCAAAATTTCAAATTTGCAAATTCTCAAATTTACAAATTACCAAATTCCTAAATTTTTAAAAGACCAAGTTTGTAAATTGCTACACTTTCAAATCTCTAAATTCTTAGATTTGATATTTGATAATAATTTATTTATTAATAATCATTCGTTTAGTTTAAATAATCAAGTTCACATGAATTATTTATATATTATAAAAAACAAAACAACGATATTTGCATAAAATAAATTACTTAATATTTAATATCAATGAAATTTTATTCTATCCAAATACTGTAATTACTTTGTTTTTTATAATGCACAAACAATTCTCATGCACCTAATTATTTAGACTACTATTACAGATGTGCACATATTATAATAAATAAATTATAAAATATCAAATAGTAAATTATTTAATTTATATGACTAAATTATAATTCATATTATAAATTATTTGATTTGTTTCATATATAAAGATATTGAAATATTAAAATACTTATACATTAAAATATTCAAATATAATTTTTAAGATATTGGAATCTAAGAAACATACAGCAATATCAAAAGCAAATTTTTTTAACATTATATAACTCTACATCCACCACTACAAACATAATACAAAACATAATACCTATCAACTTAACCTTACATTAATTCTACCTCAAGGTCAATTGATCCCTTTTCAAGGTCCTATACAAATTTCAACAAAATCGTCCTATTTGAACAAAATATATATAAAACAGCATGAAGAAATAAAAATATTGAATAATATATAAATAAGCATATACACTAGTGAGAATATATATTAAATATGTACATGTTACATACTGTTACGAATATACTTGTAAATAATGTTGACAGTCGTCGCGAATACAAGTGTTAAATAAATAAGTAAAAAAGTGATAAAATCAAGTCACATCTCGTTCTCCAAACGACAACAAACAATCAGAGATGACATAAGTTGGTAAATGAGTATAAAGAGAACACGGAACGGAGCATGATGAAAGAAACGAGAAGCATTGAATACCAGGACGTCATATCCGGGCGTGATAGATCGAGCCAAGGTGAGCAGAGGTCGTGAGTAGCCCTCTAATGAAGAAAATCTGCCTTGCATTTTAAAGGACTTCTTATCCCCCTCTATTTCATCTACCAATCCTTCGGAATCGTATGTAACCAAATACTAGAACGCGAACTTATTGATAACGATTCCTCCATTTCCTTTGTTCTTTTTCTCTCATCGTTTTAACACTTTCTCTGAAACATTTTACGTATGTAGATGACATGTAAATTTTATGGAGATACGGTGAGAAATAATTCGTTCTCTTCTGTTTGCATAATTTTAGGTATAATTTTGTTAATTTATTTTAATACACTAAAGATATATTAGTGAATCAAAGAATGTTTAAAGTTTTCAATTTTTATATTTTTTTGTTATGAAATTTTTGAATTTAGAAATTTGGTAATTTGCAAATTTGCAAACTTAAATATTGACAATTTTAGGAATATCAAATTTGAAAATGTCTAAATTTTCCTACTATCAAGTTTCAAATCGAGAAATTCGGTAATTTGGAGATTTAGATATTTAAAACTGAACAAATTTCAAAACTTCAAAATTTTCAAATTTTCCACCTATTAAATTTTCAAATTTAGAATTTTGGTAATTTGGAAATTTAAAAATCTGAAAATTTGGAAATTAATAAGTTTAGTAATACCAACCTTCCAAATTTTTAAATTCTAAAGTCCTAAAATTTTCCAACAATCAAATTTGGAAATATGAGTATATGGTAATTATAATTTGTTAAAAAAATATTAAATTCGAGATTTTACCCGGCTCGAAGTTTTTCTTCATTCGACGCCACTGTCTCGCGTAGACTAGAGCTGAGCATCCTGCGACCAGGAAAAAAAGAATACAGGCACAGACGGCAAGGATCAGGGCTCCTGTTTGCCAGTCCCACAGGATTCTCTCCTCCGAAGACGTTTCCCTCGGACGAGGTTCATTTACTATCTAGAATTAAATAATTATAACAATTTAATAACAATTAAACTACCTATAACAATATACGAAGGTTGAAAATAATTGCAAAATTTATCGATCATTATTAATTTTTAATTATTGAAAATTAATCGTCGTTACTTAAAATTCTGCCATATCACACATATCTACGGTAATACAAGAAGTTTCATGAGGATCAGATACTTTAGTTTATTTATATTTAGTTAATTAAAAGTTATTTTGTTCAATACTTGAAAATTGAAAATTAAAAATTAAAAGTTTGAAAGTGCAGTCTGGTAACTTGTGAATTTAGTAATTAAAAAATTTAACAATTCATAAATTAGAAAAATTAAAAATGTTAATACTTTATTGAACTACTATTCATTTATCAAAAATAAAACTATCTAGGGGAATTTCCAATGACTATTGCAGATAAATATGTTGTTCAAAAAATCTCCTCGTACCTGATCCTTTGTTTCCAATTCAATATTACGTTCCAAATTCCCTACGCGTCCTACGAAATCATTCGATTCTTGTCTGATCTGTTGTTGGTCCAAATCCGAGAACCTCCAGAACATTTTCGAGGTGACAGCTTCGAGGCTCCTTTGACCCGTTTCCGGTCGTTTCTTCGTCGAGAGGAAAGACCAATCGAGCTCGAGTGCTGACAATGGCCCGCAAATAGCATCCTTGTAAATCGTGCAGGGGCTTAACGTAAATTCAGGAGCACATCTGGTGCAAGGCCAACAGGTGTCATGCTCGACCGACCAAAATTCGAAACCCGGTTTACAAACTGGATATCGGGGAGCGGATGTCGAGCAGCTAGCCTTGCGGGAACCGACCAATAGCAGCAGCACGGCCAACAGATATCCCCGATTGGGCTCCCGAGGCATCACCTGAAATAATTTCAACGAACGTTCGATTTTACATTCACTGCGACAGCTTCTTTCGATATGTACTGCTACTGGAAATGATACAAAAGTGTGTTCGATTGGTTACCACCGCACTGATTTACCCGGGAGTAAGACAGAGAGAGGTCATCTGATTGGAGAAAGAGGGCGGTAATCATCTCGGGTGGCGGCAAAATTCAAATCTATTTGCATGAAGAGTTTATGATAAATAATTCATTCAAACGCATATTTAAAAGTTATATTTGCTTTTTGTTACAAGATTAATACTGTAGAAGAGTATACCGTAGTATTTCATACTAAATCGATAAAAATATTTGTATTACTTTATTACACGTAATCGTCTTCATATAGATTTGAATTTTACCGCCATCTATGATCACGTTCGGTTTAGATCAATACGATGATTTTCTTATTCCTTGAGGGTTGCTACTTATTAAGGTTTCTTAAGATTTGACAACAAACTGGAAATATTAGAATTTGAAAATATACAAAATAAAAATGTAAAACTTATTAAAATGATCTTTCTAATCAATGTATGTATGTATATAAAATTTTAACAAAAGCATGAACTACATATAAACATATCTACGTTAGGCATAATATCGTTGGTCTTTTAATAGATCTGTTTAATATTCCATTTAACATGGTTTCAACGTGTTATTTTATTTTAATGTACCGTGCAATTCTAAACATAAAATGGTATTTCAAATTTAGAATTTATATTGTTGATATGCATATCTAGTATCAAGAATGCTTATTTCAGTGAATGCTGCGTTTATTACCACACATTTTTAAGTAATCAGATGTACTTCTCATATATACAGTTATAGCTAAAAATTCATATTGCTTATGAATACGTGTACTTATGGAAATAAGTGCATATATTGAATACCAAATCGTATATAAATATATACTGTATATATTACGAATAAACAGTACAGAGCACTATATAATAACAAAATTTTATTGTATGCTTTAATTTATTTCTATAAAAATACCTAAAGACAAAATTTGGTTTCCGTTTACAAATTAAGAATCGAAGTGCCGTTATCGATATCGATATTTTAACATTTAACGATATTATCGATATATTTTAATATTATCGACATTTTAATATTATCGACATTTTGTTGTATCTTCGTCGATAACATTTTGATATTAACAATATTTATTGCGAATACTATATCGATAACATTTTGATACAATCGACATTTATCGACAACTTTATCGACAGCGTCAGTTGTAAGAAGGAGGTTATATAACTCTATCGTTGCATCTAAAGAAAGTTTATCGTTCTAGTTTATCAACCATTTTTCCGTCGTACAGATAACATTTGCAAGAACAGAAATATGTACGTTATTTCTTTCAGTTGATTCTTTGAAATAATCGAGCGTGTAAAGTAGTCGTTTAACCGGCAAAACCGGCCAGACCGTTTCTACTTCCGGCTCGTTCGCGATGTAATTACATCCGTAGTTGTGTGGCGACGGTACACCATTATGAGTGTGCGTACGCACGCACATTAGAATAGTTTGAACGTGAATCAATTGACCGCAATTCGGTCATGATTTCCCTGTGATTTACATTAGTAACAATAATCATCGCTATCAATCATTAAACACGATAATATTCAGTAACAGTAGACTGATGCATTAAATATACTTTCGAACAATTTTTATTTAACATAAAATTTATATTGAAGTTGATATGTAACAACGTTCATAGGAAGTCTTAATATTTTTTTCTAAATGTATAGGGTTTAAAGTTCGAAATTTAAGTTTAAAGGATTATTTGTATCATAAGGTTTATATTTTGAACTTTACGGATTTATATTGAAGTTTGTATTGAAGTAAAGTTCAGGTTAGGTAGAATTATATAAATAAATCTTTAGGTTATGTTGACTACGTCCTGTTATGCTACATTAATGTTTAGTTTCAGTAAGGTCAAGTTAGATTAATGTGTATATTAGGTTAGCTTTGTTTAGATTATATTAAAGTTTTTATAATAAATGTGCCAGACAATAAAACTGATAACAAAAATTTGATTAAATAGAATAGAAGAAATAAAAAGTCAAAATTATTAATTTAATAAATTTGTAAATTTACATATTGTTATAATACTAAATGATTAAATTTGAAAATGTCTGTATATGTAATATGTAACGTGTTCAACCCAAAAACGTAAAACAAATTAAGACTTCCCATACCATTATATCATATAATGAATTGGCAATTCAGTAATCTCTAAGACATAATACTAAGTTGCAAATTAATTAGTCCATTATGTATTCCAACAAGGAACCGACCATTTTGTATTAAGAATTTTAATGACATGTTGATGCAGTCACTTTCATCGAACTTTTAGCTTCAAATTAATACGCCATAAGTACTATTTCTTTTTGTTGCTTTTATTAGTATAATACTTTGAAATAAACAACCGTTTGATTTACAACAATATAGAGAAACTATATTATTTGTTACAATTAATAAACAGCCATTTTTATTAGTATATAAAAATTAATTTAGTAATTTTCATCGAATTCTGGTAATTAAATTAATGTCATCATAAATGCTATTTAACGAGAGGGTTAATACACGTCACATAATTAATTTTATATTTTTCAACATTTTTCTATGTAACAAAATGAAATTGTGAGAAAACAACAATCGTTCAATTTTTAGAGCTAGTTATAACATTTTAAATTCGTGCAACATCTCATATCGATTGTAGAAATTAATTGAAAACTGCCCAAACATATCTACCGTTAAATAATAAAGATCCTCTAGTCTTGTCTTTACTTTATATAAGGTCAACAAAATGAATTAGAATTTACTTATAATATGTATAATTATATTTACAATAATATAATTTTGTATAACAGTGTTATCGAATAACGTAGTATGCTAATGAAGATAGTAATGGCTGTAAATGAAAACTCATGTCGCGGGAATAGAAAGCGTATTACTATCTATGACGTTGTTTTCTCCCGAGCTGTTTAAAATTTGCTGCGCGCGCCAGGGACAATCGTAAGTATTTCTCGATTGCGTAGCAAACTTACACAGACTAAAACCACGAACACGTTAGCCTAACTCTGTGTATATCCCGATCGGTAGCAGTTATCCGAACTTGTTACAAATATAATAAAACTGAATTAAAAGAATTGCACAATAGCGAACCATTGTTTTGAAAACAGGTAATATATTTTCAATTATCGACATAATGATATCGATAAGTAACGACGAACTATTTGTTGGTTATACAGTATTACATATAAATGATGACGGTGTCTACTAAACTTTTTTTAATTGTTAAATAATTTTATTTATAGTACATTATATTTATTTATTTTATAACTATAATGTTCGCTAAAATGTTACATTTAAGGGAAATTGTTAGGTTAGTATGCACCCAGTAACAAAATATTGATTGGAGATTTTTAATATTAATAATAAAGAAGATATTATTGTTTAGATATTTGTGCTTCGACTTCGTGGTCTTTTAAACGCGTTATATTTTATAATGTCAATTTAGTGATAAATAACTAGGTTGGATCAGTAACTATTACCAACTTACTATCTTAAATCTCTAGATCCCTATATCTTTAGTTATTGTAAATGTGTAGCATAACAAATATCGATATCGAATATTTATAAAATATTTAAAATTTTTGTTTCGTATATCTTGCTTTTAAATCTAAAAATATAAATTGTTTATTTTGTTGAAATTTGAAGAAGAATTGATCTATGTAAACAAATTATACAATTTTATTTAAAAAAAATTAATAAAAATAATCTTTAGATTAAATTAACAAAAATCAACTTCATCTGGAAAAAAAATGATTAATGTTCGCCATCTTACTAGACCTTTATTTAACAATTTTTTCTATAACATTTAAAACTTATAGAAAATATAAATATAAATATAAATATAAATATAAATATAAATAATAAAAATAAAAATAAATATAATTATTTAACATAAAATGTAAGGTTTCTTCGATATTAAATAAAAATTATTTCGTTAATGCTCGCGTTAATTGTTCCTTTATTAATATCTCTGTAACTATCATTAGGACATCAGCGTACTACCATTCATAAAACTCATTAGTATTCCATGCGCCGTTTCTGTCATTCAGAACAGAAAAGTCGACTATCGATTCGTTTATTTCACGTTTTATCTTGATCGCGTTTTAAATCAATCCTTTTATTTATTTTTCTATAAATCCTCTTGCTATTTTTATCGTACAATAATTCACTGATAAAACTACTTATCGTTTAAACTAAAAATCTATATCGTCTCGCTAACATTCTATTTTTTAAATCACTCGTCAAACATGATAATGTCTGCAATCCTAGATCGATATTGTAAGAATAAGTATTCGATTGCACGTTACAATTAATTAAACAGACTAAAACTGTTTGATTTGAAGTGACAGAACAACGGCAAGACGAAAGTACACTATATACCTATTTTACATCGCATAAAGTAAATAAAAATTTAAATATGTGTACGTATGCGAACATACTTACGCTGCCTTCGATAAATTCAGACCTGTCATGACGCAATCCAATCGATATATCCAAAATCGATTAGCGGGAAAAGAACCAATAAAGTATCGAGAATTCACAAAAAATCGTTGATCCACCCATTCGAATGAAATTATGGATACCGATTCGATAAAACAAAGCTTTACAAAGTTACAGATATTTTTACGCTAAAAATCGAGAAAATGTTCTTTTCAGCATATTAAAAAGAGGAAGAAGAAAAGGCGGTATTTCGAAAAATCTGTGCTCAACGCGAACTAGACACGCACCACGCGCCGACTACAACACGACTGGCTAGACTGGTTATTCTAATTTCCGCCCACAATCCTCTCTTGAAAAGAGAAGTTTGTAAGAGAGAGATATGTGAAAAGGAAAAAGATATGAAAAGAAACTTAGAGCTGAAAGAAGATGAAAGAGGACAGAGGGAGCCACGCGGTAGAATAAAAAAAAGATAGTGATGGCTTTAAACATCGTTACTTATAAAATCGCAACGATACCTTTAATAAAAAAAATAACGCGAAATAGTAATACATTAAAATAAATTACACATTAGTTGCAATATTTGTAATTTGTTTTATACTTGCAATTATAAAACAATTCAATCCAATTTATTATACAATGATTATGAAAACTGACTTTTTATCCTACAGATGTAACGCTGTCACGTCATAACAGACTAAAGAATTTTATTATTTTAGATTGTCAATCACCTAAACTATATCTAATCTAGTTTGATTTATTATTGCCGTATATAGCGTGTATAATCATCAATTTCTCAATTTTTTTATTTTAAAAATATGAATTCTTACATTGATAATACATTATTCAAAACGAGAAAGCAATATTAAAAAATGATTATAAAGAATGTATAAACATATAGAAACATTTCGAATCAATTTATAGCTTTGAAATTTATTTTTTTTATTATTACTTTCAGCGTATATTTTACTTGGGTTTTAAATGAATAATTAAATAACATAATTTAATCATTTCTGAGTTTAATTTTTATACAATAAATAGTTTATGTAATAATTATGAATACGTAAATGTAAAATTATTGAACTTGGTACAAAAAGGACCGAAGATTTTCTTCTACTTGCGCGCCATCTTGCATTTCTCAGGAATTAACTTATGAAAGAACAGTAACGATCTAGTTATGAAAACAGAAACTAGAGTAAAACAAAGTATCGGTAAGATAATTTTTTATTATATATTATTTTAAAGGTTGTCAAACGTGTTAATTAATTTTATAATCTTTTACTTACCTTTTTTCATTACATCAAATTTCGAATTATAAATACTGATTATTATTGTATTTTGTTTAATTCCTCAATGATTGTTTAATAGAAGTCTTTAGATTTCAAGTTACTTACACGTTTTACAATTTAGTTGTTTATTACTTTTGAATATTTTATTTATTAACAAAAAAAAGAGGATCAGAGAATTCTAACCTTAAAAAGCAGTTCTATACATAAATTTTTATGAATAAAGTTTTCATTGAATAATTTCACTTAGAACAACTACATGTTATTTTGTTAATTAGATTTAGGAATACTACTTTTATACTTATATATTGTTAAATTTCATATTCTAACCTATTCAAACAATTTACTATAATTATAGAAACAAACATAACAAATCTTAATTTCAGATTCCTCCAATGAGGCATCGACAAAGCAAGCTTTTCTAACAGTTGCAATAATTTTCATTACCTCATTATTGGCGCTATTTTATGTATATACTAGTTTTCCGCAACTTGCAGAGTAAGAAAGAGTTATAAAAATGTATGATGTAAAGAAATATTTTAATTTATGATTTTTTTTAGAGATGAACGACAACACATGAAGTTACCATTACATATAGAGGATGCAAAAAATTTGGGTAAACTGTTGGGCCGATATAAAGATTTATATTATTTTCAAGTACTGACTGGATTATTTGTCACGTATATTTTGTATCCTTTGATAATTTACTTCTTACACTTAAACTTACACATAGTATTTGTCAGAATCATAAACAATTATAGGTCTTTTATGTCAATTATTGCAGTTCAAACTGTAATGAATATTTCTTTGAAGGTTTTCATTTATTTGAAATGCATAAACATCTGCAGTCTACAGATGAGATTGTTCTAATTTTGGGATAAACATTCCTACTAACATAATTTAAAAATAAATGCAGAAACAAGTTACTTAAAATTGAATTAGTGAGTTGAAAAACAGAAACATGGATTTGAACTTGTGCTATACATCAACTCATTGATTTAATTTATATATCCGAACACAGTTTTTCAGTTAATTTAAGAAATATTAATTCCTTAACATGAATTCAGTCTACAAACTTTTGCTATTCCAGGTTCCATTTTCCTTTCAATTCTTTCTGGTTTTCTTTTCCCATTTCCTTTAGCTTTATTGTTAGTATGCAGCTGTAGTGCAGTAGGAGCATCACTTTGTTATCTTCTATCTTCAATTTTGGGACGAAAATTACTTTTCAAGTATTTCCCAGAAAAAGCACGTGAATGGACGCTAACAGTGAAAAAGCACAAACACCACCTTTTTAATTATATGCTGTTTCTTCGGATGACTCCACTACTTCCAAATTGGTTTATAAATTTAGCCAGTCCTGTAATAGGAGTGCCCCTTGCACCATTTACTTTGGGCACATTCTTTGGAGTGGCTCCACCGTCCTTTGTTGCAATACAAGCAGGACAGACATTACAAAACTTGACATCATCCAGCGATGCATGGTCATGGAATAGCATCTTAATATTGTGTGTGTTTGCAGTACTTTCATTAGTACCTGTTTTATTTAAGCAAAAACTACAAGAAAAGTTAGATTAAAGCTTAGGAAATAAATTAAAACAATTTATTTATTTGAAGGATATATGCTTATTTATTTGAAATATTACATTGAACATAATGTAACAAAAAATAAGTAATTAATTTTTAGTTTAATTATTGATATTGAATTGATTTCAATATAATTTTGTTGATCAAGCCACAAAACACATTCCTTAATCTAAAATCAAATGCTTTTTTATTTTTATTTTTTTTAATACAAACGGATCTTACCATCCCAATTTTACAAAGATTTAATGGCTAAACTATAAATCTGTCAAAATTAGCACAAAGTAATTAAAATTGCAATTATATAAACAGATATGTAACTTTTTTTTATTTATATATGAAATATGCACAAAATTGTTTACTTCAAACACTATTTTAATGAAAGGGTAATGAAAATAACCACATCACTGTAGACAAATTATTTAGTATAAACGTAATTATGTATAAATATCGAAATTATATAAAAATACAATTTAGCAAAATGAAGTCAAGTAACTAATGGAAATACTTGTTGAATTTAAACTTGCAAGGCTAATCGGTCGCCAGTACCACCAATTGTACCACACTGAAAAATATGTAGTTTTAACAGTCAATTGTTAAATAATAGTACATAATATATGTAAGTAGAATGAAATGTAAATAAATTTTCTGTTAAAATCATATACTAGTTCAGTCCGAAATATGCAATTATAAATTGATTGATTTATTTAATTTAGTATAAATGAATATACTTACAAGTTTTTCCAGTGGATAATAATACTGTAAATGATTTACAAGAACTAGTACATTCTGAACTTGCTATCATTTTTATCAGTCTTGCACCTGTTGCACATCTAATCACTACATTACTGCATTCAGGATTTGGCTGCAGTTTTACAAATTAAATCTATTAATTGAAAAATTTATTTATACTTAATAATACTTAATTACAATCATAACAATATTCTTAAATTTTGTTATCAATTAAAGAATATAGTAGGTTCTTGTAGATAGCATATAGCAAATTCTTTTAATTTATTATACAAAATATAAAATAAAGTATAGTTTCTTACTAAAGAATAAGGCGGAGATTTTGGTTCATCGAAAAAAATAAATCTCTCTATACTCTGTTCCCACCAATTTGGTGTATCTGTAGGTTTTGGAAATAATTTCCTCAAAATTCTTGCTGGAGTCATTCGATTGATTCTCCAAGTAATATGATTATTTAAATTTTCTGTAGGATTTAAGTCTATTTTACTTTCCATAATATCTCTAATATTTCTGAAACAATATTTCACTCATAAAACTATATCTCTGTATAAAGCAAAACTTCAAATTCATATTTTGTTAATATATATTTCTTAATTTCAGTATACCTATAAGTCAAATTGTTAGAAAATACTTTCATGGCATCTTTTTCAAACATTTCCAAATTTCCTAAATATAGTTGTCGTATATCTTCCATATGAACCTCTGAAAAATTTTCTGTTTTTATATATGGAATTCCAGGATTAAATGACCTGGATATTTGATATCCTGTTAAATCAGGTATGAAATGTACAACACTGCATGGCCAACAATCCATATCGTGTATATAGAAAAATGGATTTTCTAATATACACCATTCTTCATAAAAATCTAAAAAGTATAAACATAAAAGTAAAAAGGTGATGCAAATTAAATAGATGAAATATAAAATTTTAACAAAAACAAAGAATACATAAACACAAGCTGTTCATGAACAGCTGTATAATAATTCATAATACTATATTAAAAAATCGAAATGCTATCTTTTATTATTTAAATATATTTTATTATGTATTATTAATAATTGATTTTATAGTACATTTACATATACAACTGAGTTATGCATATAAGTATAATATTAATACAATTATTTTTATACTTTGTTAGTAACATTAAACAAAATTATGACATACCAGATAAAGATGGATACTGTTCAATTACTGGTACAGCTATTTTTCGAAGTAATTTTAAACCTGGATAAATGGAATTCTGTAAATTCCTTACTAACATAACTACCAAAAACCTTTGATCGAAAGATATAAAACATACGATTGCAATAAAAATGACTACAGCTACAATTTTCATGCAGAAAGAAACACCACATTTTTTATTTCTTCTTTCAAGAATACAAAACGAATTTTGTAAAGCTTGATTGATGTCAGATTCAGAAATTCCATTTTCCTGTGCATGCTGACGAATTTGTTCCAGTTTACTTTTGTACTCCTCTAAATTAACCATTTTTTTATATATAACATGACAGTACAGATTATACTTTAAATTTATGACAACTGAAATACGAATGACACTTGGAAGATGACAGTTTAAGCATATGAATTCATGTTTAATTTATATTCCTCTACTACGCTACCTAGTGGCCCATTTTAAAATTATAAAACATTACCTATTCATGATATATTCTTTATTGCTACTATACCTAAAAATTTGAAAAATATATGCATATATTCCAGAATAGATATTTCTAAAAAAAAAGTAGTAACTACTTAATAAATAATACATTTTATTAATTGTATTTAAGTTGAAATGCTTACTTAATGATCTAATTTAAATAGTTTTTATATCTAGTTTTCCCTAATAGTTTTAGGATCTATTACATACAAATTTTCTTAATATTGAAAAAGTGAAAACAATATAAAGGTATTAACAATTTTTTATTTTATGTATATACAGATAAATATCACATCTAAACATTATACCTATACAAATACCAATTTCTTATTATAAATGTTTACTTCTTTTTCTCTTCAGGAGTTTTAGGATACAATTTATAATATAACTTTTCATACTCCTTTTTAAGTTCTTCTCTTAATGCAAAGTATTTTGGATATCTAGCTTTTTCATTTTCATCCCAATAGTCAAGAACAGAATCCGGTATATAAGCTGCTCGACTATAAGCTACTCCACCTACAGATTCAACAAATTTTTTTGGCTGATGATGCTGCTTTTGAAACAGTTCTTCTTCACCATCCATTAACAGTTTTTTGGCAACACGCATATCTTTTATGTTACGATTTGTTTCAAAGCGGTGTCTTAATAAGGCTGAATGATATCTAAATCAAAGTAACAATATACAATTAAATTTAATATTACATATTAAAATATTTAATGTATTTAATTTCAATTTTAAAATATAGAAACCAAAATATGATTGTTAAGTATCATAAGAGCATATTATTATAAATTTACTCATATATATCCTACTATGTTATTATTCGAACAATAGAATACATATTGATGCATAACATTTTTCGATTTTATAAATTTAAAAGAAAAAAAAGTATTTTTGAAGGTATCAAAACATCGAAAGAATCATAAAAGAAAACAACATTACACTAACAAACTATCTCAAGATACTGATGTAGAGTTCAATTCAAGAAATCATTTCTTGCATTTACATTATGTTAATGCAATTTAATTGATGCGAAATTATAACTGACAACTCTGAGAAATGGAAACTAATATATTGATAATTAGAGCAACTATCATTATAAATAAATATTAGAATATGAGAAATGTTACTTATTTAAATTAATATTAAAAACCTTTTGTATATTACCTACCTAATGTCATGTCTAGCTAGATAAACATCTTCAATTGCACGCAAAGCACTTTTATAAAGTCTACATACTTTTCGGGTATGGGAAACAAATCCTGATGGTAATTGAGCCATTTGTTTTCAAATTACAAATCAATTTTAGTAAAAACTAGATCAATTTTTGGATTACTTATCTAACCATGTAACGATCATATACTATATAAATAAGTACTAGATAGAACTTCAAGTTTGAAAAACCTTACAAGGGTGTTTTAAAATGACTCGAAAGTCAAATAAAAAATCATACACCATTTAAAATTGCATTCATTCTAATTTTAATAAAAATATCTGATTTTAAAGGATAATAAATAATAATATTCGTGGAAATCGTGATTGGCGAGCCTGATAAGTTTCCTAGAAAAATTGGTAACGCAGGGGAAAGACCGCACTATTTCATATTTTTGACCATTCGTTGATTTTTATATGTATAATTGGCAAAAATTAAAATTTTAAAGTTTTCAAAGTTATAAATCTTCAAATTTACAAACAATCAGTTTTAGAAAAAATTTGGAAATTTAAGTATTTGGTAATTTAGTAATTTGGGAGTTCGCAAATTTGCGACTTTAGGAATTTCAAAATATAGGAAATGCAAAAATTAAAATATTCAGAATTTGAGAATTTCGTAATTTAGGAATTTATATATTTGGAAATTTAGAAACTTAGAATTTCGTTCTATTTTTTAATTACTAATTTTTTTCTAATTACAATTTTATTAATATAATTTGTTACGTGAATAAAATGTATTCTATGTCTGTAAATACTCTATGAAATTAAACTCTATATCTAAAGTGTGTTAAATATTAAAGAATGGTATCTACATTATAATACAGAATTTCATTAAAACATCATGAATAATTATATTGAAATTCATATAAAGTTTGATTCAAAACAAAAACACACAAAAAGTGAAGGACTTCCGGTTAAAGTAGCGCGACGGAAGTGCAGTTAATCAGAAAGAATGGCGATTGTCGTTTCATTTACGGACTCCAGTTTTCGATCACTTAACGACCGATTCTTAAAACGCGACGCGAACTTTAGTCATCTCAAATTGAACAAATTTTTACCAATATCATTGTGCAATGAATTCAAGCCTTGTCATACATTCTGAATTATAAGATTCGTGGCAGAATTCTGTAAAATTATTATATTAAACAAGGAATCCAACCTTCAATCTTGTTCCCAAATAACAAGTATATAGATTATTTTAGTTTACTTAAAAAACAAATCTGTTAATAATTTTCAAAATACAAATTTATGCATATCTTTTATTAAATATCCCATTTAATTATTTAATTTATGAATAACGTCAAAAATAAATGAATCCATCGATTTCATTTTGTTTAATTATTAAATAAATTGACAATATTTATCTTAGTAAAATGTCTGATTAAATCCTTCTCATATTTTCAAATTTTTTGACGCTGTTTACAAATTTTGCTTAATTCTTAAATCAGGGGCATAGGATCGAGTTTCCAATATTGACGACAAACGGTTCGTTTCTTCGAACGATTTCCAACGGACGAAATGGTGCCGACGATGCCGCCTGATTCACATAAAATTTCGTTGAAAATCATTGAGGCGATAAAACAACACCCGGTTTTGTATAGTGCTGAAGTAAAGGGCTCTTCTGTCAAACTTCAGGAATTCCGGCAGAAGGTTTGGAAGCGGATTTCTGATGAACTTGGTCTTGATCGTACGAACTCATTTTCTCCTTTTACTCTTCTTGTCAATAATTCCACTAATATACACTTTATCTCAGTAAAATATTTACTGTAATTTCTGCATTAAATCTTGTACATTTTATAAGTCAAAATTTTATCATTCCCTTGCTTTTTTTCAGTATAAATATTGCAACAATTTAAATGAATATAGAAAAAAAAATTTGTTTTATTTAAAAAAAGGAAACTGAATATAGTATTTATTATCAGTAACAAATTTGTACTTGCATAATTACTCATTTTTTTCTTAAAAAAAAATTAACAATAAGACATAAAAAAATATAAATATGATTTTAAGAAATTAGTTTTTTTGTATATAAAAAACAATGTTTATTGCAACTTTAGTTATAATAAAAAGTTTCTAATACCTTTTATATTCATCTTATTATTTTATATATATCTATAAATAAATAAAATAAATGTAATTGAAGTTTAATATGTTTAGCTACCTGGGTGAGATTAAGATGGAAAAATTTAAGAGATACTTATTGTCGCATACTTAAATATAAAAATAAAACAGAGAAGGGAGTTCGCAGAAAAAAATGGATTTTTGAGGACCATCTTAGTTTCTTAAAATTTCCGTAAGAAAATTTTTCATTAATTTATCTTTAACATTATTTCTAATCTATTTATATGATTACAACTATTTATATTATTATGTTATTATAGTGGGGTGTTCTATAACAAATTAATTTGTTCCAGAACTTTGTTTATTATAGAATATATACTTAAGAACATTAAATATATTCTGAATAAGAATTACAGATTACTACAGGTATATGTATATATATCAGTTGTTTCTATACTGTGGTAACAAAGGCAGAGTACAATAGCTGATTAAGGCAGGAGCAGATTGTTATCACATCATATGAAATGATATTATTTAGCCAAATGTTAAAATATACATATATTTATTCTATACACAATGTTACATGTGATATATGATTGCACATAGTGTGATAGTAAATGTGTTTCTATTTTTATATTTTGTATTCGTCACGTTTTGATTTGAACTGTTCGTTATAGCATTTAATCATTATAAGGTTGTTGGTTATTAGATACCCCACTGTAATTATATGTTAAATGAACACTATTTAATATTTAAGTAAAGAATATTAAATGTAAACAGACATGTTTCAGGTACGAATCGGACTATCAGCCACAAAGTGTAGAGCTAACAGAAGATTATATTCAAGATATAAATGCTGGTGGTATTAGTTCTGAAGGTTTATTAGAACAGTTGGAAGATCGTAACGATGAAGATTATAGTGAATACTTGGAGGTTCTAGAAGAAACAACAGCTGATCCAATTTTGGATCACAATTCTGTAGAACTAAACGACAATGGAGATAATGTAATAAAAAATATAGAGGTAGAAGAAACAATGCACCATGACATTGATACATATGCACAACAAATTCAGTCAAAATATAGGAAAATAAGACCAAAGAAAATGAAAGTTGAATCTCTAGAAGTGCCTACAACTTACAGTATCTTAAAATCTTCATCTTTCAAGAATAAAACAGTTGATACACCAATTTTTGTTAATGCTTCAACAAATAGCCCTACGAAGAATGTTGCCAAAATAGAAGTAAGTATTTAAATATAATTTTATTTTATTATCAGTATAAATTCATGAAGACAATTTTTTTAAGGAGACCCAAAATAATTATGACCAAGTCTATTTAGCACCAGAAGGAAAAAGTAGTATAGAACTCTTTTTCGATAGTATGGCACAAACTGTCAAACGACTTCCTCCAAAAGCACAAGCAGATATTAAAATGGACATTTGTAAAATAGTAACAGAGGCAGAACTGAGGTACTCTGGGCGCACTACACCACAGAGTACTCAGCAGTTTATCGCACCTCCAGGAATGATTCCTAAATTAGTTCTCATTCCATGTAGTATGATCGATGGACAGAACCACAAAGGTTGATAATTTTAAAATTCTTCCTTATGGAAGAGTTATTGTGAATAATTGTGACAAAATGTTAGTTATTAAAGGATGTCAAAAGATCAAAATAATCTAAAAACATGTAAAACAATTATTAAACCAGGGAAACATCTTCTATAGAAATAATTTTTCTATTTAATACATCGTTTCATGTTTTTATAAACTGAATTTAAAAACTATTATGTACATAAGTATTACCATTACTTTTAAGCTATTGTTAAATATAAATATACATATTTTAATACAAAGGTTGTTGTTATAAACGTTCCATTTATACCTAGTTATTGGGTTTTACAAATTCTGCTAAACTTTCGTTCATGAAATTATATTAAATGTATATGTAATCTACATGTGAAACAACTTTTAAAAAAGAAATGTCATTAAATGATTAATTGATACTTATATAAAGAATAATATTTTGACATAATCATTAAAATAATTGTCAAAAAATGCATTTAAATGCTATTATAACGAGACGTTTTCTTTAAAACATATGATTATAGGTTATATCATTCTTATCATATACATTAATTTTGTTGTATTCAGTTTGTAATACTCATTTAACTAATTTATTGAAAAAAAAAGAAATAAATCTGATAAATAGACAGTATTTTATATTATTTACTGAGCATTAATACATTATTGTTTTATAGTATTGAAAATAGTATCACTGGAGATAAAGAAGGAGAGATAAAATGGGGTTGAGCAGAAAGTTCATGCTTACAAAACATAAAATGATTTATCTCAATCACATTTTTGTTAAGAAGTGACTTTTTAAACACTTGTTTATTTTACATGTGTCGTTTCTGTATATAAATGTCGTACAGCTTATAATGATTCTACAATTATTATTTACTGTTACAAGACAGTAACATCTTTAACTTCGGTCAAAAATTCAAGTAATTATAAATATGTTACGCTGTTTCATTAAATACAAAGAACAAATTAATTCTTCACATCAAAAATGTGTATTCCATCAAATGAAAAGAACTTTTGCAAAAAAGGTAAATACATTAAACAAAATTTTGAGGTTAATATTTCAATTTTAATGTAAAATTAGAACTACTATAATTCATTTTTTTTTACTGTATTTATTCCGGTTCCATTTATTATTTATTATTACTAAGTTTAATTTTGCTCTTTCTTGTTACGGATATTAATTATTTGTAAATTTTAATTCAACTTTTCTCTTTTCATTTAAATAACCGGCAATCGAAATTTATTTCATTATTAAAAAATGATACTAATAAGTAAATAACAAGTAGATAATTATCTCTCTCTTACATATTCTAATATGAATAATGTTTTTTTTCTATAATTTATAAAAAAGGAAAATGAATTTTCTCTATCTGTTATATATTTAACTAATTTATTTAGTTTTGTTGCAAGAAGTAATGGTTAATAAAACTAATGTTATATAATTTTTATACTACATATAAACATTAGTAACTTGTTGCATTTCATATACAAAATGAATTAATAATGATGGTAATATGGAATGGTTTATTATTTACCAAGCTTTACCAAAATATACACATTTTATTATTTACATCGACAGTAAACTGTATAGCAATTTTTACAATTTTTGTATAACTTCTTAGGGAGAGGATAAGATATCCTTAACTTTAAAGGACTTAAAAAATAATGTAGTATCAATAAAGGAAGCCCTTCTACCAAAAATGAAAGATGATGATGAAGATTTAATAAGATGGATGGGTCGTCCACCAATAATTCCACAACAATGTGATGTTGTGATAATTGGAGGGGGAGCAATGGGTAGTTCAATAGCCTACTGGTTAAAAAAACGAGTTTATAAAGACCTCAGAGTTATAGTTATTGAAAAGGATCCTACAGTAAGTTTGCTAAAGAAGTTTGAATATAAGAGATAGGATAAATAAACCAGAATTTATTAAAAAATAATTACGATTCATTTAATAACATAATAAAATTATTTGCAGTACACTAAAGCGTCAACAGTTCTTTCTTGTGGAGGTCTACGTCAACAATTCTCCCTTGTAGAAAATATTGAAATGTCTCTTTTTGGTGCCGAATTTATACGTAACATTAATGATTATTTGGGTGTCGGTGAAAATACTTTGATTGATCCATATTTTCAACCTAATGGGTATTTAATGTTAGCATCAAAAGAAGGTGCTGAAGTATTATCACGAAATTCTAAATTACAGAATTTTCTTGGAGCAAAAAACATTGTATTAACAGCTAAAAAATTAAGCGACATGTTCCCTTGGTTGAATACAGAAGATATTGAATTGGGCTGTTTAGGGTTAGAGAGAGAAGGATGGTTTGATCCATGGGCTTTTCTTTCTGCTATTAAAAAAAAGGCGATAGTTTTAGGAACACAATATATTACTGCAGAAGCTCACGGATTTGCTTATAAACCTAATGTAGAACAAGATTTTGATGCCTTGGATGCATTAATTGTAAGTTTTTAATTTATTTTGATTTAAGTAGATGTGACATATTGTACATACAATAATTTGAAATTAAGAACAAATATTTGTTATTAGGTGAAGACACCAGAGGGTGAAATAAATAAAATAAAATTTTCCTCAGCTGTCGTAGCTGCAGGTGCTTTTAGTGGAAATGTTGCAAAAATGGCTAAACTTGGTACAGCGAATGATATTCGAAGAATATCTTTACCCGTTGAACCACGGTAATTATTTATTCCTATTGAAAATACTTAGTCATGAATAAAAATTAATATTATTATTATTTCTCGATACCTATCTTCAATATAAAGATTGTTAAATATTTATTAAACTAATTTTTATTTTACAGGAAAAGATACGTTTATTGTTTCCACTGTCTTGATGGACCAAGTATAAATACACCATTAACAATAGATTATACAGGTACATACTTCAGGTAAGAAAGCAATATTTTAGACATTTTTTAAAGTATATTTTATAAGAACATGCAATGTTCATTCATAAACATTAGTAATATTTTACATAGAAAAAGTATATGATTTCAGATTAAAGTATGAAGTTAATCTTCAGATTTTGGTTTCTCTATTCACTATATATTGTTATATGTATATAATATATTCGTTTTAGGAGAGAAGGTTTAGGAGGTACTTATATTTGTGGAAGATCACCATGTGAAAATGATGAACCTCCGGTTGACAATTTAAACGTCGATGATAATTATTTTGATGAACAAGTTTGGCCAATGCTTGCGAGGAGGGTTAAAGCCTTTGAAAGTCTAAAGGTACGTGTTTTTACAAATCATTTAGAAATATTTTTAAATGAAATAGAGGTATTTTGTACATTAAAAATTTTGTATATACATGAAAGTATAAAAATATACAATTAATATTATGTTAAACACTTCTAATATTTGTTATATTTGGAATTGCTGGTTTTTATATGGAAAAAAATTGCAAAAATTTTGTTGTTACAGTTAAAATCTTCTTGGGCGGGATACTATGAATATAATACGTTTGATCAAAATGGAATAATTGGAAGACATCCATATTATAGAAACTTATATTTTGCAACTGGATTTAGTGGACATGGAATCCAGCAAGCACCAGCAGTAGGTAGAGCAATTTCAGAATTAATTCTTGATGGTAAATATCAAACAATTGATCTATCAAATCTTGGTTTTGAAAGACTTATTAGTGGTAAACTTATGTCTGAAACGAATATTGTTTAATATTTATTGAGCTCTTAATTTATTTTAAACATCGGTTTGATGAGCTTGCTTAACTGATGAACCTAAAAAGATATATTGTTTACGTGTATATATGACGAGATAGAAAAGGATTTATTTTCCTTATGATAAATGTAAATATGAAAAAATTTTCTACAATACAATTAAATCAATCAATTGAAATTAATCAGTTAACAAGTGAATATTGTTCCTGTAGAAACAAAACGTGTACTTGTAGAAATAAATTTTGTATTTATTTTTAACGAATACAATTTTAAATAATTTCAAAATGAATTCAACAAAATTTAGTAACCTGTAATTTTAATTATATATTTTTAAATAGACTGTTGATATTTATGCATTTATGGCACATGAAAATACATGAAAAATATATAAAATTTGTACTATATATAATGTATATAATATGTAAATTGTTTTATATGCAATAAATGATCAACTGTTGATAATCGATTATTGAAAACTTAGTGAATAAATGTTTTTTTTGTTTTGTATTAAATATTTGTCAATTATTTATTTTTCTAATACGTTTATAACTTAAAAAATGTTTAAAATATAGCATATAAATTATTTGTCGACAAAAGAAGAAATTTTTGTTAACATGTTTTAAAAAACTTAATATATTTATTTATTATTATCAATTTCTGAACTGTCATAGATCTTGTTTAATCGTTAATTTGTTTAATAATTAAACTACATTTTAAATACCATCATTCAATCAGATAACTCTGTTCTTTTCTTCTTATTTTCGTAATGCCTTATTTTACTTTCTAAACTTTCTGAAAACAAAATATACGTTTAATATAACTATATTATTAGAATTAAATCATTAAACACTTCCAAATTTATGTACTAACCACATGTTACTCGTTTCATTAATGGTTGATACGTTTTAGATTGTACACCAAGAAGAAGACAATCATTTTGAAAAGATAAATTTTTGCAGTTCATAGAATCTTCCAAATTCAGTAACATGTTCTCAATCATAACTGATCTATTTAAAAAAAATAATTAATCATTAAGAACTATATTATGTGGATATAATTTTCTAAACTTAAAATTATTAAAAATGTTTGTTTCTTTAATAAAACTGAACCTGAAACGCAGCTGTATAAGGATACAAATATATCCTAAAATATTAGTAGCTAATACTTCGATTTGCATTTAAAAAAGTAATTTAAACATAGCAAAACCATTGAAATAAAATTTATGTAATAGAAAAAAACTAAACGATTATTTGCACGTTGCATGTAATTTAACAATTTATATAATTTGTAAATAGAAATATTCATACTTTACTGTATTAAGAGTCCAGTCTTTTTGCAAAATTTTTACTGTGTTTATTAATTCCTGTTGATCAATATACCATTGTTTAGCTTCATATTCGCAATACCAAAGATTCAATGGTATTCCATGAGCTAAATTATACTGCGGTTTTCTAGGACATTTTGAAATATCTAAGAGTTCTAAAATCACTTCTGGTTTTTCTTTCTCTTGACCAACAAGTAATAAAACACCCATTAAGCAACGAATTTGATGCCATAAAAATGCCTGACTTGTTATAATTAATTGACATATATCATATCCTATAAAAAAAATGCAAGTCATAATGCTTATTCTTCTTTTAGTGATAATTAAAGTAAAAGTTATATAAGTTTCATTTCTGTTGCACATGATAAAAATATGTACATGCATGCATACATATAATTTATGATAACATTGAAGCATGCATGATGTTTGCTTTCAATATTTTTTTTATGTTATCTAGAAAAGTATAAGGACAAAGTTTACAACAATGATGAAAAAGCAACATTTAGACTTATAAATAACTATTATCTACAATATATCAATGATATAATAATTAGAAATAAGGAATCTTAATGATTTAATATTTTAAAACATACTTTGACCTGCAGATAATCATATCTGAACTATCTAAACTATCACAATGATTTTTATGAAATATTTAATGCAAAAAAATTTTAAAAGGAAGTTGAAAGATTCAGGATATCATTAGCTACTGGTAAATTAATTTAATAATTCAAAATTAAAAGTCATTTGATCTAAATTTATGTTGCTCTCTATAAATATAAGTGAATATACAAATGGAAAGATAGTTACCTGAAACATGTTTGGAATGTTCCCGATATATAGATACTTCTGCATTCATAATTGTTCTCATATAATTTACAACTCCGTTGGCGACATCCATTTTACAAATATTTCGAAAGTCATGCTCCCCTATGATGTACTTAACAGCTTTATCCATAGCATCAATATTTAAATTTCCTCTTGGGAAAAAATATTTGTATGTCCGGAATTTGCAGTCAAATCTTGCTGAGAAATCATCTGATACTGGACACCATGCAATACATCTTATATTAGAAGGAAGTAATCTATTCAATATTTTACAATATGGAAGTTCATCCTCCAATTTGTTTTGATCTTCTGGTTTTAATTTGCTTCTAATATCTAATGAGATCACTTGAGAAAATGAACTGACTCCTTTATCAGTTCTGCCGCATCTGTGATAATTTGAAGTCTCTCGTGATTCTATACAACAACTTTTTATTAATGCTGCAAATATATGCTGCTCTATTGTATTGTCAGTATTTTCTTGTACAACAAAACCATTGCAATCCCACCCAAGGTAATAGAATTTTAAAAGAATGTGCCTCTTATGACATCTAAAATTGAATTAAAAATTTAATTTATGCTACTGTGTACATTTGATCAAAGTATTTCCTTAATTAATTATATATAATTATATACTTTGAAAAATCAAATGCTTTTTGTGATTTGCAAGTGGCATCTCTATCTTTAGACTTTTCATTTTCCTTATTAATTATTGCATTTAATTGTTTATTTTTTTCCTCCAATTGTATTAGTTTTTCTATTAATTCCTAAAAAAAGAGGTACACTAATTAAAACATTTATAATATACTGTAACATAATCTTTTTTAACATAAATATGTGAAAATTATAACAAATTAACATTTGAAAGTTCTTACATGTGAAAATTAATTGCGAACTTACAGATTTATCAAGCAATTGAAGTTCCTCTTTCTGTAAAATTTCTTTTTTCCTTTTTTTACACATTATTGACATTTTGTTATACCATCATATAGTGTAATAATAATAATTTATAACCTTTCTTGTCAACTAAAAAGTATTGTTGTTACATTACAACTTTACTGTTACAATTATTACCACTACTGTTGTTAATATTAATATTCAAGATTATAATTAGTAAAATAATTACATATATTAGGTACAAATATTTAAAAATGTGTTACCTGTACTATTATACTATAAATTTAAATTTTAGTATAACGAATCATAACCTTAAAATATAAAATCTACAGCAGTACAATAATTCTCATTAGAAAAAAATTAACATTAAATTTTTCAATTATAAACAAATTTTCTGACAGACTTGTTGAGAAATCGATCTAAACATAATTTTTTAGTTTTGAATACATCCCATAGTACAGAAGATACATTTTAAATGCAGCTGTATGTTATGTTAAAAAACGTGGACAAATTTATTACTGTTTTGACATGTTTCTTGACTTATTAAGGAATTCAATTACTCATGATATAGACTTCAGTCAATATCAATCCTTTTTTAAAATTATTAATTTTATAAAAGTATCAATAAAATATAATTATTTACATACACCTACACAATTATGTAGTATGTTGCATACAATTAAAATGCAAAAAAATAAATAGCAACTTCGCTCATTCAAAAAAAAATGTTTCTTGAATTATTTCAACTTCAAATTAAAAATGTATCAGTTTAGATCTTAACTTTTACATAAATTATTATCTACTAAATTGTAGATCTATAAGTATAGATATCCATTCTATAAACTGAATATTTGTATACAATTTGACTTTGATATATCATGAGTACATAAACATTTTCATCCTAATTGTTATCTTCACTATGAAATAGAGGTACCAATGTGATATTAGAATGAACAAAGATATACTTTGGATAGGGTAAATGTATGAAGGAGCAAGAAAAGTACAATCAGGTGCATTGTGTATGGAGGTTTATTATTTAAACAACCTCAGCAGGTCTTTGTCCTCCCACAGCTCTGTGGTTCTTGGATAAATAATCTGCAAATTCTTGATATGGTGCTTTTCTTAGTGCCTGGTCATGCCAGAGATCTGGTGTCAGATACGCATAGGTCTTGGCAATTGCTGCGTACGTAGCTTTAGCAAAGTTACCAAGGGTACACGTAGATCCTCTAGCTGATGTATAACAGTCCTCTATGCCAGCCATTTGCAAGAGTTTCTTAGGTACAGGCGCAGAGACAATGCCTGTACCTCTTGGTGCCGGAATTAATCGCACCTGAACTGAGCCACATTTGCCAGTTACTTTACAGGGTACAGTATGAGGATCACCAATTTTATTTCCCCAGTAACCACGACGTACTGGCACCACTGACAGTTTGGCCAAAATTATAGCACCACGGATGGCAGTGGCTACTTCCTTAGAACATTTCACACCCAAACCAATGTGACCTTTGTAGTCACCAATGGCCACAAAAGCCTGTAACATTAATCAAAATTGTTAATATATTTCCTTTTTGAAAAAAATAACATTGTATTTACCTTGAAACGTGTACGTTGACCAGCTCGAGTTTGTTTCTGTACAGGCATAATTTTCAGAACTTCATCTTTCAATTCAGGTCCAAGGAATCTGTCAATTATTTCGTATTCCTTGATCGGCAAGGAGAAGAGATAAATGTGTTCCAACGATTCAATTTTACCGTCTTTGACAAGACGGCCAAGCTTGGTTACTGGAATCCATTCTTTGCTGTCCTCTTTACCACGTCCACGGCCACGGCCTCTTCCTCTACCTCCGCGTCCTCTACCTCTTGGACCTCCACGATCACCTCCACGAGATCCAAATCCACCTCGGAAACCTCCACGATTGGCTGGAGCATTGTCCGCCATTCTATAATATTTTGAAAAATGTTAAGTTATATCATTAAGCATAAAATTAATACATATTTAATCTATTCTTTTGAAATAGTCAGAAAGTGTTACTATCCATATGTATGTTTTGTTATTATTAATTAATACTATTCCTACTTATTATTATAACATCGCGTTAACATTATATGTTTTTAAAGAAACACAGAAATTATTTAAACTAATTTGATAGAAATTATATAAGCAAATTATAATTTACAGTAGTTCATCGTACTTTACTCTAAACACGTGGTTCTGTCAACTATAACATACGCTTACTTTAATAATTAAATAATAAGTTTATTTTGTTAAGTGCTTTTTACATTTACAAAAACATTCAGAAAATATATCAGATGATCATTTTTATAACGGAATTAAATAAAAATAATTTATAACCTACTTACATTATTTCTTTCCTCTATCTACGGTTACGGAAGAAAGAATGAGCGTTCCTCTCGAACCTACCAGGTTAAAAACGATTCGATAAATCGAAACCAGCTAATGCGCACATCCGGTATTTGAATGTTCATTTTAACTCTCGTGTAACCAACTTCAATAACATGTAAATTTATTTGCATACAATTTAATTTGGAAAATTTAAATTATAAAAATGTCAGAATAATGAAAATCTAAATCACTTCACTAGTCTTTTCATAAGAACATGTAGGTTATCGAAGAAAAATAAAAATATGAGTATCTGGTTGCCTATATAAGGGGTTACAATGAAATATTTGAATCTCATTTTTCTTTAATTAAACTGTTTTATAAATATTTCTATGTAATGTGGACTATAATATATTAAGAATTAATGAACATGATATTGAAATGGAAACACAGGCATTTTTTTAACATTGCTCTTTATTTTGCTTCGATTGTTTTATAATAAAACAAACAATAACAATTACTATAAAATTTAAGAAACCATAAGTGACAATAAAAAGTACAGTACGTATCTGCATACAAAATACTGAAGAATACAATATTAAAAAAATTAAAAATTCATAACATATTTCATAACAAATTTTGTTTAATACTGTATCTAATTTTGTATGTTCTATAAAATAATCTATTTAAAATGACAACAAAAATAACTATGTATTATATAACATTAATTAAAAGTTGTATGTTATTAATTTCATTGTTAATATTATACGTTGTAAAACGTTTAAAAAGGAAATTCAGGATGTTGTCGAATTCCTTTAAAGAAATCAAAATCGCAAATTCTAGCAGATTCCCCACGATCAAGACCTTTTAATTTTTCCATGTCTTGTGATTCAAGCTTCCAATCAAATAACTGTGTATTTTCTTTAATTCTCTGGGGATTAGTACTTTTTGGAATGACTACAATTCCATTTTGCAGAATGAATCGCAATAAAACTTGTGCAGCTGTTTTCTTGTGCTTCTTTGCTATTTCTAAGACTACATCGTTCTGTAGCATATCAGGGATTTCTTCTGTTTTCTTCATCAGTTTTACAAAACTTCGTGTTCCAAGTGGAGAGTAAGCTGTTATTGGGATATTTTTACTTTTGCAATAATTTATCTGTAAAACATTATGTTAAATTTAATACAAATATTTATAATGTAAAATATAGTTAACATCAATAAATAAACATTTATATTTATATAAAAGTATACAAATAATTTGAAGAAGTTAATTTAACTTGGAAATTTAAAAATTTGAGTGTTTAGAAATTTAGAAAGTTTAATTTTCAATTAAAAAATTTTTTAAAACAAGATAACTTATAAAATGACTTACTAATTCTTGCTGCTGAAAATAAACGTGCAATTCAACTTGCAACATAGAAATTTTTACTTTTGCGCTGTTTAACACTCGATCAATCTGTTTGATATTAAAATTTGACAATCCGATTGCTTTAGTTCGACCACTTTCTACTTGTTTTTCCATTTCGGCCCAAACCTTTACGTGATCGGTAGTTGGGTCAAGTAGAACATTTCCATCTTTATCGACAGGGTGTAAATCATCTGCAACTTCCATAAAACCAAGTGGTGTATGAATCAAATAAAGATCCAAATAATCTAGTTGCAAATCCTGCAAAGACTTTTTAATCCATTTTTCAACGTTTTCTGGTCTGTTTCCCGATGGTGGAAGCTGTAAATATAATTAAACAAAATTATAAATTAATATTGGAATACAGCTCGTAATAATTGCAAGTACTTCATATAAAAAAATACAGTAAAATTTGTATTTAATTCCAAGTATATAATATTACCTTTGTAACAATGAATATTTCTGATCGTTTAAGTTTTCCAGAATCAAACCATTTTTTCAGGACTTTACCGATTGCTTTTTCATTGCGGTATACTGGCGCTGTATCAATATGTCTATATCCAGCTTCTAAAGCAACATCCAAAGCACTCATCAGTTCCTCTTCACTTGCCTTGAACAAAACAATTTTATTAACATTTTTTCCCTCTTTAATTACAATTTTGAAATTTAATTCGTTAAAAAATATTACAATCTTTAATAACCGATGGTTGATAAGTATAAATAATAGTAATTATTAGTAAAAATGATTAGAATGTTTGCATAAAATTTTTGTAAAAATATAAAATTACAAAATTTGTTTTAATTATGTTAATTTTATTTTAATAATTGCTAACTTGACTAACCCAATTATAAACTGAACAGTAGTGGTATTTTTCACATATATCTTGCAGTTACAAAAGTTAATGGGAATATTCAGCTCAACATAAAAAATGTTTTATAATGCTATATAAAAAAAATGAATAATATGTATTTTATTTGTAGCTTCAACGTTTTTCATGTTAGATGATGAAGATAACGGACTAAAAACTTAACATCAAACTCTTTATTTTTAACAAGATGATAATCACTTTTATTTAGTTCATCATATATGTAGGTAACGTATTTTTTACCGAAGTCTTACTATATTCTGTTTTAAAAGTGTAATTAGTGCAAAAAAGAATGTGTAAATTGTAATAGAAAGTTAATAAGTTTAAATTGGCGAGAAAGTATAACCTACAATAAGGTATTATTTTTTCTAAATATAAAGTTACGTATTATATATTGAAAGTTCTTGGAGTTTGACATAAAAATACAGAAACTATAACGAGTTTGAACAGCAAACATTCAAAAATTAGTAATAAGTAATAGGAGTAAGGTTAGGAATTCATATATCATAAAGGTTTGCATACATTGAATAAAAACTACAACAAATAATAACAAAAATTAAACTCCACATTATTTGCATTTAATTGCAATTTTAAACTTAATTTGGTTAAACTTTGGATGACCAAAAATTATTATAAAACAGCGATATAAGTTATCTTCGTGGTAAATTAACTCGAATGTTTTAAAATGTACATGGTATCCTAGGTTTAGATGATCAAATTTAATATCAAACCAATTGACAATAGCAAGTTTGTGGTTAATACTTTACAATGCAACTTTATAATAAACCAACTAAAGAATCTGCTTATTGTAGACGTGTTTACTTTTTGAATTTATAACAGTATATTATTTGGATCTTATTTTTTACTACAAAGATTTACTATGTGTTCATTTTTTAATGTTTTTAAATAACACTTTATCAGTACTTCTAGAGAACATTCTACTTTTTTGTTGTCGATGTACATGGTTTCAATTAAATGGCAGTCTAGTACATTAGACAAGATCTATTAGAGAATGGTCAGATAAATATTATTATGAAAGATGCATTAATCATGGAAACTACATATCTTGGCTCTCCTTGAGATTTCTCATCATTTTATCCACAAGGAACAGTGAAAGTATCAAGACTTGATTGAAAGGATTAACTATTAACTACTGTAGGTGACTAATGTGACTATTCTTGATTTTCAAAGAACCAGGTTTCTATAATACTTTATTATTACAAAATATATTTCTTTAAACACATCTTACACATACTAATAAAGTCTGATTCATTTAAACCTGAAATATGCTGAGCATAAACTTTTATTTTTATACAAATGTTACATGCATAGAACTAGTTCCTTTTTAGTTTCTGTTAAATAGTAAAATTAAATATATTTTACATTTTTAGTTCACCCAATATAAATATAGTTAATTACTAATAAAAGTATAATTGTACTTGTAATATTTAAGATATATGATATAAGTTAATACTTGTTTATATAATCATTTTTTGCATTAGTAGACTTTGCAGAGTTTTGTGCAATTATCCTTAGTCATGCTTAAATGCTTACACATTATATAACGTTATATACAAGATATAAGTTAGTAATCGTATTGGATTTACGATTAAACTTTACTTTAGAACACACATATATAAATACAATTAAAAATTTTCCTAATTAGAAAAATTAAAGTCAAATTTCAATCGCGGTAATGTGCGGGGGCCCTCATGGAATACTACGCTCCTGTGAAGCGCAATCGCGAACTATTTAATCGTCTAACTTTTAATCTATTAATAACTCTGTAAATAATGAACAGAATCAAAATTAGTAGAACAATTTGTAGTTACAAATTGCAATATTTTTACATTTTGAAATATTAATTCACCCTTAAATGCGTAGTGTCGTCATTTACCGACATAATTATCACTTTTTTAATGTAATGAACACAAAAGTACATCGAATTTGTGTGCATATAATCGATCATTATAATCGATTAAATTTATTTAAAAAATATCGTATAAATTTTTCAAAATTATGTCTCAATATAAAAAACAATTGTTTAAATTATTTCAAAAATTCATTCAGTTATTAATTTATTTGCTTATTACATTTTTAAAATAATAAATTATAAAAACGTAAAGTAGATTTTTTCAATTATTTTGCTATGATTACTTGATACACACACTTACAGTTTTATAAGTTTAAAGTTTCTCGCGGTGAAGACATCTCGTCGCATAAAAGTGGATGTGATTAAAATTGATAAAATAATAATAATACTAATAATAATAATAATTAAAAAATATTACAATTGTACATTTTCTTTATATATTACATACGTTATCGGTTTGTATATACGAATCTTAACGATATTAAGGATCTTGTTTGATATTAATCATATTAAGTTAAAAGTAACATTTTTTTTAGAGATTTATAAAAGATTTTATAAAATAAATTTTAAGTTTAGTAATTGTACCTGCCATGTGCCGAAGCCAAGCAATGGCATTAATTGTCCAGTGGGAAGTAAAATAGCGTTCTTCTTGTCCATGGTATCTTTCCTGGAGGAATGTTGGCAGGGAACTGAGAGGCGAACGCTGTTTCCTTCGCAATGTATTTCACCTGAAACATTCACTCGTCCCTTATCTCGATGTATTCGATAACTGGGACAATTTCTAGCTTTCTATTCGGAAAGTTCGTTCACTCGTGATTTCGAGATTTTATTTCTGTTGCAGGAAGTGTTTGAAACTGAGAAATTATTAGAAACAAAAAAATTCCATGCTAGTTACAGTGACCTTGAAATAGAAGATCGTATTAATATCTTTTATATACACTCTGTTTCTTCAATCGATGAATAATCGTTACGTAGTTACAAAGTTATGCTATTATTTATAATAATAAATGCAGTTATATATTATATATTATTGTATATACAGAAATATAACCTCCATTAAAAAAATTACTTAAATATTGTAAAGTCATGGAAGATACGGATATCAGTTTTTGAAAATTCAAAATTATCTTTAATCGATAAACAAAGCAAAAATAGGAAGATAGAATGTTACATAGTCATTCTAGCAAAAAACCCATTTTTTTAAAAGTATGTATCTTCATACGCTCGTATCTCCAGTTATCAGCAATTGAATGCAGAGAACATAACGATTTCAATTTTTACTTTTGTTATCGATGCTGATATCAATTATAGCGTTTTATAAAATATAGTAGCAGAATATACTACTTACGTTTTATAGAATATGTACGTTATTTTAATATTAGTCGAAATACGACATTCATTTAATACTAATACTAAAGTAATTATATCAGTGGAAAGAAATAAAATTAATGACAAAATATCGCAAAGTCACGGAGTTTTCAAATTTTTAAATTTAGAAACCTAAAGAACAAAAAATTAATATTTTATCGTCTAATTTTCATAAATATTTTTATCATATTTTCCAATATAACAGATACAGAAATACAGTGACCGTATTAATATTTGTACACTGCTATATTCAAATGATTATTCATTCACATACTTAGGTTGTAAGATAAAGATTTTTGTAAACTTTGATATTTCAGGAATTACAAAATTTTTTAATTTTAGTATTTGAGGAAAAAATTCAGCAATGAAAATGTTATTTAATGGGATAATTTTTATAATAAAGTAATTATTTTTATTGTATGAAAGAAAATAATGAAATTCACAAATAAGTGAATAATAATTGTTACTTATGGAATTTTATTAATTTTCTAATTTTTATTTTAAGTTTTACAATGAAACACAATGTTCTTTAGATATATTACAATTTTTTATATTCCTAAATAAGAAACTGATAATTAATATTTGTTTGTCAAAAATGCATTTTCATACAATATGACATGATAATAATTTATTCTATCTATTATTTATATATTAACATAAAATGTGTAAATAAAATTTTATTACCTGAAGTTATAATGTATTTAATTGCAGGTTGTATATAAATAGGAAAAACATTTAATGTAAAATATTGAAGGAAAAGAAGAAATAATTGTGTGATGTATCACTGTGTAACTTGTGGAGCTGAAGTGGAAGAACTTTACAGAAGATATTGTCCAAATGTTTTAAAAATTTTAAAATGTGTACGTACTGTTATTATATACAAATTTATCTATATATAAGAGTTAAAAGCTTATTTACATATAAAGGTTAAAAATGTTTCTTCAGATAAATATAAAGAATTATCATGTTAATTTATGATTATAAAATGTCAAACTTATCACTTTTCATTTCCTGCATAAATAGTGAGAAATAAAGTGGTTTTTTATCTTAAGAAAAGAAGAAGACTTGAATAATGAATCATTTTTTATCATTGCTGTAAAAGGTTCTTTAAAAATTATGAACCGTATTATCTTTTTCCAAACTTTTTATGTTCAATTACAATACCAAGAAGTTGTGCTCTATAAACTTTCAGCCTTCAAGCTTGAATGGTTTTCAAGAGAGTAAATCTTCAAGGTTTAAAAAAATGGAGCATAAAGTGCATTCCTTTTTTCTTGACATTTAACTGTTATGGATCTTTATTTTATAAAGCTGAAATTTTATATTAGTAGTATTAGAATGAATTTTTAAAATAGAAATTGTATACACGTGAAACTGATCATTTTAATTGACACATTTTCATATAAGTAATAAATAAACGAATTTATTCGTTACATAGCTTTACAATTTTTAAACTTTATTCGTTTCAGGAAGCATGTGGCAATATCACCGACAAGTACATCGAATACGACCCTGTGATAATCTTAGTCGATTTAATATTGCTCGAAAAAAAAGCGTACCGACATCTGCTGTACAACTGCAATCTTAAATCTTACTGGAAACTCCTGATAATTCTTTGGCTCATTGAGTCTTTTCGAAGCCTTCCTTTATGTAACAGTAACAGAAAATCTGTCGAAATATCGAGAACATATTCATCTAGTTTTGAAAAAAATTGTAATCTGTATTTAATTCTACTACAAACTTTTTTCTCTTTCGCTTCTTTCATTTTTGTTGTGATTTTTCTGACCAAAATTAAGTGGTATTTCTATCCAAAAAACTCAAATGAGTGCAGTGTAATACATTTAACAAAAGCCTTAGTGATAGGTGGGTCCGGAAAATTATTAGGATTACTAGAAATCACATGGGGACATATTTTTCTAACACCTCATTATTTCCTCATCTTGGGATATACTCTTCTGTGTATGCTCACTGCTTACTCAGGTAAGAAATTAGTTTGCAACATATTAAATAAATAGAAAGATTGACAGAAATATAATAATAAGAACAAATTTTCAAATCATTCTACTTCCATAGAAATTATTAAAGAACACTGCTAGGTGCAGAAGAACCCTGAGTAAACCCTGTCTAGTAAAATAGCATTTTTTTATAATACAAAAATATGAACAAATGCGTGAATACTCGATTTTAATCAATTTCAGTGTGTACCAATAGTGGGAAAATGGAATCGCTGATCATTTTGGAACTGGGAATAGTAATTTACAACTACTCATCTATCTTTTTCACTGCAACACTTGAAGCTTTAGAATTAGTTTAATTATTTATTTTCAATTCAATTTGGTTTTATAATCTTATTTATAGTGAAATAACATTAAGTTAAACTAAATAAATACATTATATTTGTAATATATATTTAACATTCTTTAAGAGGTACAATACTCCATCCAAGGACTAATCTATCAAAACCTGAAGAAAACAAGTTACAGACCCCACTATCTTCTGCCCAAGCTACTGAAGAGACCATTCTTCTGTGACCCTGAAATTAAATTAACTTCCATATTTAGTAATTCACAATTATAATTACTGATTTACATTTATACTGTGATTATATAAAATAACAGTTGTATATGGATTAGTCAGTATGTACATATGTAGTTTTCTCCATCATATTAAGTGTATATATATATATTCATTTATAAAATAAATTAATCATCATGAAATTTCATCATGAAATTAAATAAATTATAATTACTGATATTCTTTATTAAATTTTGACTCACCTGTCTACTTGTTCTAGGCAATCTAGCTAACCGCTGACCGCTAAGGTCGAACAATCTAATTTGTCTATTATCATGTGGAATTGCAACAATGCCAGTACTTGATACTGATAATCTATTAGCAGCGCTGTCACCTCTAATTGTAGCTAAAGGACTTCGTATATTTCGCAATTCCCATATCTTTACACTTCGATCATCTGATCCTGAAACGATTTTATCTTCACGCGTGAAAACAGCTGATGTTACCGTCCTATATAAAACAAAATTTTATTATATAGTACTTTAGACTCTAAGATTAACCAGAAAGTATATAATGTACAAAATAAAATAGTAGATTTTAATGTTTAAAATTAGAAGAATATTTTATAAAAATGTACTTATACATAGTGCAAATATAATAGAGAGCTAACTTACTCAGTGTGTGCTTGGAAAACAGAAACCGAGTGAACAGGTTCTCTGAAATCCCACAAGCGGAAAGTACTATCTTTGCTTGAAGTAACACAAAGTCTTTGAGTATGATGAGTCGAAACATGAGAAAGTTCTTGATCATGCCCGCACAATGTATGAATAATCTCTCCAGTTTCTACATCATACAAATTTGCGGTTCTATCCCAAGAAGCAGTCACAACTTGTTCTGCATCAGGTAACCAATCTGCGGCCATTACAACACCTGTGTGACCTAACAATTCTCGTACTGGAGTTCTGCAAGGTTTCATCAAATTTTTTTATCACAGCTTTAAATATACATATAACATACATGTAATGAAACACATCAAATAAAAATATAAATAACAACTGACATATGTACATTAAATAATCAACAAACATTTTTAATAACTCAGGTATGAACTACCTTAGAGTGGGAGGTTCTTCTTGTTCCTCATTTACAGTAATTACATTACTAGGGTTTCTGTCAGTATTCAATCCTGAAAGCTCTTCGGATGAATTCTGCCGTTTAGGAAAATCCCAATCAACGGCAGCTTGCCATACATGAGCGGAATTATCTCCACTGGATGTAAGTGCTAATTCCTTTGTTGGATGAAAACGCACAGAATTAACAGAACCAGAATGACCTACGAATCAAGCAATTTTCAAAATTATTTTTAATTAATTCAAGTATTAGATTTAATATTTCGGTAACAGAATAATATCAACAATCGTTTAAAAATCTATTAAAATAATTAACAACATTAATATATACCAATATATTGTAAAAGACAACGTCCACTATCCACAGCCCAGACTCTAGCACTGTGATCAGCAGAGGCTGTAGCAATGATTTGACCTGATCTTCCAACAGAAACTTCCCAAACACCATCTCGGTGTCCAGAATATTCTCTTTGCATGCTACAGGTCATTGTTGGTGTTTTAAAGCTAGAAACTATTTTACTGGTTTGAGCTTTCAACTTATTAGAAGTTGTTTTTGTCTTTGGTGCTGAATTCCCCGCCATAGCTGAAAAATAAGATGTATCATTTTAGCAGAAGAATTACAATATATTATAAAACAAAGTGTAAGAAAAAAATAGCATTAATATTTTAAATCCTGTCATCCAAATGATTCAATTTAATAATTACTTAAAAAACTAACAGATGTATCATAATTACAAGCATTATTACATTTTTGTTTGGAGAAAATTTTCGTATCTGGAAAGTCTGCAACATCTCCAAGAGGTAAACTTCGTTCTCCAGAACCATAACATTCTCTGTCAAGCCTCTCATTAAGAGCATCTATTTTTTCTTGTACTACAATGATAAATATTATCTTTCAATTGTTATATTGAAATGCATTTTATTCAAAAAAAAAAAAATACTTCAATTATTTTTCAAAAAATGATACAACAAAGGTCTTATCTATTTTCCAATATACCGTAACACTTATGATGAAATGTCTTATATATTAAAATTAATCAAATACTAGTAATATAAAACAATTAGTATTCAATTCATACATCCTAAATTTTCTGCATATAGAGCTTCAAATTCTTTTTCTATCTGCTGAAACAAGTCAAACAATCGACATCGTAAAGCTGGTGGTAATACACTATCATCAAGATCTGTTCGAAAAGCTGCATAATGCTGGGCATTTGGTTGCAATGGAGTAGATCCGCTTTGTGATTGTAACTCTGTATCTGTACTGCTTTGTACTCTTGGAATTGAAATACGTTTGATTTTTCCAGAACTTTTATTTCCAGCAGTTGCAGATGGTTCTCCTGGCATCTTTCACTCTGAAATATCAATGGCAGTTACGTGTAAATATTTTTTTTACATAAACATATTTATATTTTTTAAGATATAAGTAAAAGTGGTTTTACATGTTTAATAGTGCAAAATGTTAAATTGATGCAGCTTTACCATTGTTCAACAAACTTCAACAATATTTCATAATGTTCAATTAATAAAGACATTATCTGTTATTTTGTGTCAAATAAAAGTTTAACAAAATATAAATTGGTTTCTTATATACGTTAAATAATTTCTTATTTATGTAGTTAAGGTAACAATGATACCAGTAACAAGACATAGTCATTTGTTTTATATGTGAATATTAGTATTTGAACATTATAATTAATTTGAATTTTTCATTTTTTAATTAAAATAATAATGAATCACTAAGACAACTTGTAAACGTTGCTAACATTATAGCTTCTTCGTAGTGCATGTACACTATGTTTTAGGACTCAAGATCAATACAAAATTGAATGCGAGATCAATACAAAATTTAATTCTAAAAAAATATAATTTTGATCTTGTCTTAGTCTTTAGATATTTTACTTCTAAAATTAAACTTTATTTGTCATTTGTTTGACATTCAATAATAGGACAATATTACAATGTTATGTGTAATAAATAGCTACTCCCAAATACATGTAATTATGCAAATGAAACTATCCATGTTACTGGAATTTAAATTAACTATGTTGCTAGTTAAGTGCAATAATGATTAATTGATAGCTTAAATTTTATCTTCAGGAAAAGTACAGTCCAAAAACCTTGAAAATGCAATGTCTAGAATACAGAAACAATAACAGTTTGATAAAAAAAAACGAAATTTTCATAAAACAAAGTGTAATTATCATAATTGTAATCATAAAACAAATATCTAAATCAATTATTGAACACAATCAGAAAAAGTACACATGTTGAATAATTTAATATGTAATTAATATGTATTTATTAAACAGATTTTGTAAATTCTGCAATTATAATATTAGGAATAATTAAAAAACTAAATATTATAATCATAAAGAGTTGAAACAGCAGAGAAAATGATACTGTTTTATTAATTTCAAAATAGCAAAATACTTGTTATGTAATTATTAAAAGGCTTATTCTTTTAAAAAATAGCAAGACCTATATTTGAGCTGAAACTAACAATATGTCCAAAAATTTACAGAATGATATAAAACATTTAACAATAAGTATTACTTATTATACCCTTACATAATAAGAACTTTCAACAAAAAAATAACTTGTGGTCCATCAATTTTACTTTGTTTTATAGTGTACTGTGTAGAAAATATAATTGAAAAAGGTAAAAAAGAGTATAATAAAACTAAATACTAAAAATAAGTAAAAATAAAAATAGATACTCACTGTGTATATGTATTTCTTGTACTTGAACATAAACAAATGTGTGTCACCAAACAATCTCATACAATCATAATTATGTCTTTCGGATTTAGTTTGAAGAAATAATATACCGCTTGTATAAAAAATTATAATCATTAAACAATCATTTAGTTTAGGTTACAATTATCTAACTGATTTATATGATCTACATATGCGTACATGCAAACTACACAAGTTAACTTATTGTATAGAGAAAGTTTAAAACATATTCAGTATCATAATTATTGTGCAATAATTTGTTTCAGAACAATGGAAATTCATAATAGTTTCTAAATAAATGATTGGTTATAATGCACTGTACTTCTCTTACCATTACTGCCTCGTAGTTATAAAATTTGTCACTCACTTGTTCAAAGATAATCCAAATAAAAAAAACTTGTAACTAAAATACATTAAAATCATTAATTAACAAATAAAAACGTAAAAACTACGATTTGTACATCATAACAAATCAAATTACGTGACAAATTCAGTTGTCAACCGAATTTGTCGTAGGTATTTATCATATACACGCACGCGCTCAGAAGGCGTACATTCAGGGGCAATTTAGGTTTCCTTTAGATATGAACGAATGTAGGGGAAATACATCCCACCACAATGTACTTACATCTACCATAATTTTCTTCAAACAATGCTTATTTAGATGGAACAATTTTCTTATCGGGAAAGACAGTTTTATATATAATAAATTTCCATGTAACACAGAAAATACATTTAATGTTATATTATACAATATTTATGGCTTGTATGTTCATATAACAATGTAATAGTTTACACACATATAATACAGCTTATATAATACTTAATATTTATACTTTACACATATGTAAGTATGCTAATTGCTGATAAACTTTCACTATTATTGTACCAACATATAAGTCACGATATACATACAAACATTACATTATATGGAAATTCGTAATGTGTATATTATAAATTAATAATACATCTGGCTTTATCGAGATTAGCAAAATAACATGATACATGGTAAATATTAACAAGATAACTGGCAGGTACTTGATTCTTCATCAAATATCCAGATAAAATTCTGAACATTCTATTAATTTAATAGTATAATAAAACCATTGAAAACTGTTATTATAAATTTTTATTCGTATATTATCAGTACAATATAGAACACATGTTTTCAATAATTTCAAAAATGAAATATTTTTAACATATGATATATTGTTAAGTACAGTAAGTATTTATTCGGCATTGAATGTTACAGAAGAAATAGGACTTCACTATTTTATATTTTAAATGGCACTATAATATGTTAAAAAATTATGTACAATTTACAATTCATTTGATATTCATTTGGCAGAATACATTTTATTGAAGGATCGGATAGTAAATAAACAACTTTCAAATAAATACATTTTAATTAACGTATCTTATTGTACATTCGAACAATGGATAAGACAATTAATATGAATTATCCAATAAGAAGGAGGAACTCGGAGAAACGAGACTTTCATTCTCTTCTTAAATCGTTACATACTACTAAAATTTAAAAGCTTAATGCTATTATTTTTTTTGTCGTGTACTCTCTGTGCGTTTGTTTCATCAACTCTTTCGGCAAACTACAATTAGTACCAAAAGAATAGCAAACTGAGTGAACAAATAAACATATTTCCATTGTTGTAAACAATAAATATAACGTCAGAGTGCGATCACACTTTCACGACCTGCTCCCACTCCAATCCATTTAACTGAAACATTAATAAATGTTTATGTGCTTTAATTTATCTTAATTTAATGTTAAAATGAGTTAATATTTGTAGCAACTATTACGTTTACTTTTTAATAACATAATGTTGTATAAATTGAAGATCATAAAAATTGTCTATTATTTATGAAATACGATCTTAAAAAAGATAAAGAAATGTTTCAAAAAGTCTGTACTTTGTAACTTATAACATTATGTAACAACGGATAATGAAATTAATAAGAATATTACCTGGTATATTGAGATAATCTTCTATTAATTTTATGTATTTTCTGGCATTGGGAGGTAATTTTTCCAACGAACGTACACCCTCAGTCTTTGATTGCCAACCATCCATAGTTTCATAAGTAACTTCTACTTTTGCTAACTCAGAAGTACTACTGGGAAAATAGTCTATTTCTTTACCATTTAATCGATATCCTACACCAATTCGAATTTTTGGTAATGTATCAAGAATATCTAACTTTGTCAGACATATCGCTGTATATCTGTAATTATTTAAATGAAACACAAATATTATTTTTATTAGAAATTTATAACACTGTGGTATTTTATACTTCTTAAATTGTTAATATAACGAAAGTTCATTCCTTTAAAAATAATTTCTATATTTCTATTTTATTACTGTTTCATTATAAAATTTATATGCTCTTTGTTATATTAAACATTGCTAAACAAACATTTCTTACCCATTAACCATAGAAGTAAATTTAAGAAGAGTTAAATCTAGCCAACCACAACGCCTTTTCCTGTTTGTTGTAACTCCTACTTCATGACCTTTCTTCTGTAAAAATTCACCAGTAGCATCTAACAGTTCGGTAGGAAATGGACCATCACCAACTCTTGTAGTGTATGCTTTAACAACACCAACAACTTCTCCAATATAGGATGGTGGAAGTCCAAGACCAGTACAAACACCACCTATACTGCAGTTAGAACTGGTAACATAGGGATAAGTCCCAAAGTCTATGTCCAACATCGCAGCATTTGCGCCTTCAACTAATACTTTTTTTCCTTCACGTAATGAATGATGTAAATACTGAACTGTTTCTTTTACCAGTGGTCTTATTCTTTCTGCATACCTAAAAATAAAAAAAGATGTTAATTTCATTAAACAATATTTTGATAGCATTTATTGTTTAGGTATTAAACATGACAACACTACTATAAAATAGTTATCGCTATAAGTTATTTAAGTAATAATAATACTAAAATAACATATTATAAAATAATAGGTTTTAAACTTATTGCAAAATATTTTATAATAAAAGCTGTATTTTATGTCTAATCAAAAGTAATAAATATGAAAATATGTACTCCTTATATCGTTGTAACTCTGCTTTCACGTCAACATGCAATGCTGGGAACATTTTTTGATACGATGTCACCAACATATCAAATTTCTGTGAGAACTTATCAAAATCTCCAAGGAGATCACATATTCTAAGTCCATTTCTGGCAGCTTTGCTCGAGTATGTTGGTCCAATTCCCTTCTTCGTGGTACCAAGAGATTGTGTGCCTTTTTCTAATTCTTGAAGGCCATCAACTTGTTGATGAAAATCAAATACTATATGTGCGCGATCGGAAATTACTAATCGTTCTTGCCAGTTTTTCAAACCTTTCGCTTCATTACTTTCCAACTCTTCAAAGAGACCTGGCAGATGTATTACTACCCCATTTCCTGAAACAATTATGATAATAGCATTAAGCACTATAGTATATTATTCAATTATTTCAAAATAAAGGTAATGGAGAAAGATAGTGGTACATAACATATTTAGTATTCATTTGTTTCTATTTATATGTTTAATTTTAAATATGCACTGTGCATGTTCAAAAATGGATACAAAATTATTTAAGAAATATTTTAAACTAAAATAAAATCGGTGACTTGTTGTTATTATACATTAAATCTGAAGTTATGGACTTGATGAATTATAACATTTTGAGGTCTCATTATAATGTTGTGTATGGGGCCTGAGAAAGTGTAAATGCAGCCCTGACTTTTGAACAAAAGCGAGTCGAACACGCTTGCTTGCTTGCGGGCATCTAGCGGACGAGGTACGGAATTGCTTCGAGAGGTATCGACTACAGTCGTATGTATCCGGCGGATGCCCGCAGACGGGCGTGTGACGCTGTAGCTGGTCTATAACGGACGTTGAGCAGAGACGTTGCTAACCATGTCAAGTCCCAATTCGGACATCAAAAGTAATTCTACGAGAGTGATTCTTGAAGAACTTGATGCTGAATTATTTATTGACGAAGTAAAAAAATATCCTGAAATATGGGACATAAATTCAGAAGAGAATAGAGATAAAAAGAAAAAATGTACGGCATGGGAAAAAATATGTGAAAAATTTTGTTCGAATTTCTGGCAGAAATCAGAAGAAGATAAACAAGAACTAGGTAATGTAATGTATAATTAATTATAGTACATTGGATAAAGCTTTCTTTGTGAAGATAGCTCGCTCGCGAATATCATTTAAAAATAATTAGCTTGTATTCCAGTTTCAAATATTTTGAAATTGTTCCGTTAAAATATTCTTGAATTTGTATCCATCTTAGTTTATGGCTGAAGTATTGTTTTGCAAATGTTTTCTTGGCATTGAAATTCTGAAATACAGGACTACTGGAAATGTATATAAAAAATTGTTGTCAGTTACTCTCAATTACAGTCAACAGAATTATAGAATAGAATTTACGCTGTTTAACGCATGTGCGGATGATGTCAGTGGTGCTCAATACCACTTGATAAATACTTAATACCAATAATATAGTTGAGTTATGTTAGTAATTATTACATTATAACGAAATTTATTTCTGCAAATTATTATTATCTTATAGACCATTGCATATAAATATCATCTGTGTATATTATACTACTTATATTAATTGTTTTAAGATTATTGAACTATTTACTGAAATTGAATACCACTGACAGCATTACCAGTAGCACCATTGGCGGCATTACTAGAAAGTTTGCGTTATCATATACTGTAATTATATTTTATAGTAGACAAGTGAAACATACTTTTTAATTACGATTTAAAATATACTTATTAATGCAATGATTTTCTAATTAAAAAGTTAAAATTTAATTTGTTTGAACTTACCAAATTGAAGATTAAAAATTAATTATTAATTGAAAAAATCCTCAATTGAAATTAACGTTTAATCATCAGTTTGACAAGTTTAATTTAAAAATTAAATTTTAACTTTTAGTTATAAAATCATAAAATTAACAATTATAATTTATTCTATTTCAATTATCTGTAAAAGAAATATATTTTGTACGTACAAAATTTTGTCGTTACACTACGCCACTGTGTATAATACAGATAGAAATAAGAAAAATACATTATACATATAAACATAACTTTATATATGTTTTATTAATAAATGATAATGCAAATATAAAATGGTAATGGTTTTATTCCTCGTATATGGTTTTGAATGAGGATTAATAGGTTAAAAGATACATAACGGGCGCGCGAATGTAAACTGAAATCTAGAGTGGCAGAGTAAAACTGGCGGGAAAAATCTGTTTACTATACTCGCGTGAGCCGTTGTTTTGATAGAGCTAAGGCTTACTTTACATTAACAGGATATATGACTTAGAACCTTAGAGAGACCCTTAGAATGGTTTTTTCGTAAGGTTATGTTTTAAATAATACTGCCATGTTGTGGCGGGAAAATTTTGGAATTTCAAACGTACATATACGTACTATGCGAACAAAAAATAACGATATTATAAAACTGAAAGATTATAATAAACATTAATTTTTTTGTTTTAGTTAGAAAATATATGAATAGATGGCGAAACATACGCGACCAGTATCTGAGAACTGTTCGTAAAAAGCGAAGATACAGTAACCATAACAGACAATACATCTACGCTCGGCGATTATCCTTTTTACAAGAAGTGGAGAAATCTGCAACTCTTACTGTGAATTTAGATAGCGAAGAAGCTGAAGAAACTACAACTATAGATGACGATCAGACGACTATTCCTTATGTTTCAAGTATGGATGAAGAATCATCAGAAAAACGTAATAAGGATACAAAATCGTACTGTGTTAATAATTCACAAATGTCAAATGTTTCTTGTAGCGTACAGGAAATCGACGATGACAAATCATTTTTTGATTCTATACTACCTTTGGTCCGATCATTCAATATCGAACAAAAAATAGAATTCAGGTGCGAAGTTTTGAAGCTTATAAAAAAAGTTAGAACGTTCGACATTCCACCTGGTTTTTAATGTTATTGCGCATTTGCATTTACGTGATTGTTATGCTAGAATGATACAGTATTCTGTGTACATTCGGGTGCAACAGACGCTTCCTTTGTTTAAGAATAAATGCAGGGGAAAATTTTTCAAATTCCTAAATCTCGAAGTTACTACATTTTCCAAATTTGCAAATCTAATTTCAAAATTTCCTTAGGGGAAGCCAAATTTGCACCCCAGTGTACAAATATTATGTAATATTATATGTAGGTATATATTTTTGTATCATATATATATATATATTCTAATCTTTGTACTCTTTGTACATATCGTATTAAAATCTTATGTAATGTTGAATGAACAACCTAATGGTTCAGTACAGATATTCCTATCTAAGTTCAAAAATTGTAGAGAAAATTTTCTAAGATACTAATGTCTTATCCTAGAATAGAGTAATGATTCAATATAAGTAAATCTCTCGGGTCGGAATTTTTGTATAGGTCCTATAGTGATTGATATTTTGCCGAACGTAGGAAAGGACAGCGAGCGAAGGAGATGTCCAACAAAAGAACGTAATCAAGCAGTAACATATCGGTGGGACAATCCTGATGCAAGAATAGAACGTTTTTATTTTTTATTTTTTTCTTGCGAAACTTTTATTAGCACATTTCTGATATTTTCTTTATTAAAATGAGACCAAACACGGTGTAATTCGAAACATATTTACTTGTAATTTCAAGCGTCTGGCTTATACCAAAACTTTAATACAGTAAAATTCGCGGTAAACGGACGAGTAATGACACATCGGATAATTTCGTTCTTCTTCGGTACTATTCGGATTATCACGTGACACATCTGGCAGTCGAAATCATAGACTTCTATGGCTTTATGACTACGAAGACTTTATTCCTATTAGTTATTACAAGTAAATATGTTCCGAATTACGTCATGTTTGGTCTCGTTTTAATCAGGGAAATGTCACAAGTATGTTGGTAAAAGTTATACAAGAAAAGAACTAAAAATAAAGAAGTTAACAATGCATTGGTCTTGTAAACAATACAACAAGTTTGATCTTTGCCTATTGCCACAATCACAGTCTCTTTTTTTCACTCGCTATTCTTCTCCGCGTTCGAAACTTATCGTCAATTGAACCAGTAAAGTCCAAGTTATCTCTCAGTGGTAGGGATAACTTTTTCGCTTATATCGTACAGATCGTTTTCACTTATATCGTATAGATTATTTTTACTTATATCGAGTCATTACTGCAATTAGTCATCAAAGACTGAGGGTTGCAGACAAACTCTCTTCACCTAGGAGATCTACTATATAAGGACTACAATTTTCAGTAGTAAGAATTCTTTTCAATCCCTCTGAGTGACAGTCTGTTATTTTGTTTCTGCAAGTGTTCATTGTTTGTCATGTTCGAAATATATTTGTAAATGTACAAGTCAGTCTTCACGTTTCTCAACCAGATCCCAACACACTTTATGTAATAAGAAAATTCTACGAAGTACAAGAATTGTTTATACAAGACTCTGTGTGATTTGAAGATAGTAGAAATCCGATAAGAATAAAATGTGAACCAAAGTCGATTAAAAAAATATGGAAATAAATATAAGAGTTTTATTATTTACAGAAATGTAATCTACGGTCCTCTATGCTTGAAGTCTTAGACAAGCATTCTATCTTATAGGACAATTAATTAGGTTAATTAATTAAGATTAATCTTAATCTTGCTAGTATTTTTATGCAACTAGTTGCAATTTATTAATATTTATATGACACAGTGAAATAATAATTTTTACACGCAATTATTTTAGAAAAATAATTCATAAAAATTACTTTTTTGTAGTATAAACTTTATTTACAGATAAAAATCAAGGAGTTTTTTTATCATTTCGCAATCTGAGACTTCACATTCGAGATATGAGTGATAAAATGATGACTATACGACTTTTACAGTTTCCTGCTTAAATTTAAAATGGTGGCTAGAAAAAACTAGGAAAGCTTCTAATCTTAGAACTAGGAAAATTGAAAATTTAAAAATTTGGGAATTTAGAAATTTGGTAATTTGAAAATTTGACATTTTTTTCAATGTTATGTCAAAATAAAAAATACGTAAGTCGCATAGTAACGACGAATATACTCTAGGCGTGTTTCACGAACACGTTATTGTATCGTTTAAAGATGCTGGAATCACGAATGCCGTCATCCATCCAGTTATCTCCGTTTCAAAGGCGTACAATGAACCGTTGTCCACATCAATTTAAAAATTGAAATATTTACATAAAATATGTTCTTGCTCTTTGAAACTCTGAAGAGATCTATTTCTCATTTTTTAATGTTTACTATTTCTTTGACACAAATGAATAAATCCATTCACTCATATTTTTAATAACAACTATGTTAGTTTATGGACAAATTTTTGAAACATTGAAAGACTGTCAAGATGATACAAAAGTATCGCAAAGTAACACTTGTGTAACATGAGTAAAACTTGGCGTTCGTTGAAAATGACAACAAATCTTTCGTTAATGTTTTTAATACTGTTAATAGATAATCTTGCTGTGCATTGTATGAAGTAATCGATGAAACGATTTTCTGAGAAGTGAGTATTAAAAACACTTTCAAAAAATTTAAGAACACTTTCAGCAAACTAAGTTTTATATTTCATTCAATGAGAAGCTTTCTAGATAACGAATTTGCGTTCTTTCTACGCACGTTTTCTACACAATGTATAATCTACAGTAACGCGCATGCGCACTACTGAAGATAATGGCGCCGAAAATACAGCTACGAATAAAAGTTTTCGAATGATATTTATTTTTATATTTAACGGAAATAAACATATTCCTTATAAAGATGTTTTTGATGCATTTTTGTAGATTAAGTTCTACATCGATACACAATCAAATTGTTTTACAACTTCGAACGAAACATGAAATTACATCAAAGTACAAAATCGATGTCGTTCGGAAACTTTTGTCAGCAACTGTATACAGGCGTATTTCTTTTATCATGTTTCTTTACCACATTATGAATAGTTTTTGCTTTGTCTCACTCTGTGTATGACCACAAAGACGAAAGTATTGTCCCTCTCTCGTGAAATGAGGCATATATTATGCATACGTACTATTTTATGGTACTTTTAAAGTAGATACAAATTCTGATACTGTATTAATAATTCTGATGTGTCGTACCTGAACTCTTATTGTGAATAATAAGTATTACTGTATTTTTCATTTCTTCAATCATACTGTATGCATGAGTATATAAAATTCAAATGTATTTCCATATACAAATTGTATATACATGGTGTCTCACATAAATTGAATATTTAAATTGTTTTTACTGTTATTAAAAATACAAAAAATAATAAATCACCATAAATTATTTTTTCTCTTAGGAGCAAATTGTTCAACTTAAATGAGACTCTGTATAAATACAATTACTCTACTACATATTGATGCTTGTCTCAAGACCATTTCCATAAATCATGAGCAATTTAAAGGTGAACAAGTTATGGTTACGCCTTTTATTTTTATATTCATAGAGATTAGATTAATCGACATCGTCGACAGGAATCGAATCAAGGATAATTTGAATTATTCAGTAGATATGCTTATTGAAGTAGGTGAATGTCAGAGAAATCGTCAAGAGATACGTAACAAACTTGCAATTGGTTCAACATTGGCAATAAAATAGAAAACTATGCACGTTTAAACTTGTCGAATTGCGACTTAATTCATCGTGGGTTGATTTTAGGCCAGCAAAGTTAAATATTAAAATATAAAATTTTGCAAATTTTTTAAATCCAAAGTGAAATTAAATTTTGGAAAATATCAGTTTGGAAAGTAATTACATATTCTAAAAAAGGATTTTGGAACTTTGGAATTTTTTAATCCTGAACTCTAGGATTTTTTTATTTTTTGATTATGAAACTTCGGGACTTTGATTTTGTACTTAATTGAAAATTTGAAAATGTGGGCTTTTGGAAATTTGGTTTTTGAAAATTTGAGATCTTGAGAATTTGAAAATTTGAGAACTTGCGAATTTGAAAATTTGAGAACTTGAGAATTTGAAAATTTGAAAATTTGAGAACTTGAGAATTTGAAAATTTGAGAACTTGAGAATTTGAAAAGTTAAAAATTTTTCACTTGCAATAAAAATTCAAAAGCGGCGAAGAGCATAATTTAAATAATTTTCGGACACAACTAGTTCTTTTCTAGATGTTACTTTTATGGAAAACTTAAAAATCATCGATGTTTTGCTAAATTGAATAGCACCGTATATTTGTACCCCCTCCACAAAGCGGCTTACGTAAACATCAATTTAACCGAGTGTCAGAATGTAACGTTAAATTATCCTTGAAAATTTATTAAAGCCTTACGTCACAAGTTCATGATACGTCAATCGTTATAGAAGAATAAATAAGAAGAGATGTCTCAAGTGTTTAAGATTAACGAAAATGTGCAAATTTATGATAATAAAATAAGCTGAGATGTGATATCAACTGTAAATTATTTTTTAATTAGCTTCTAAGCAAAAATAATTTTAATTTTAAATATTCCTAAGTAATTTACAACTGTTTAACCTGATTAAAATATAAATTATAATTAATATTCCCTATCAAAATATAAATATAACTATTTTCCCCTATTAAAATATAATAACAAAAATGAAGATATAAATATAAAAAATATAACGTTATTTTAATATGACATTGGGACACAAAATTTATTTTATTATTATTTATGATTTTCATAAATAACCAGATTCTAAATAAGTAAAAAAAAAACTAATTCTGTTCTTTGTGTTTACTATAAATCCTTTTTTGGAAATCTTTTGCAATATTTCTAATGTTGCATCCTTTAATTAAAATTTATTTTATAAAAAACACATAAAATACTGTATTTAAGAATTTGGATATATTTTGCAACAAATTATTTTCAAATTTAATTTTTGAAATGCATATTCAAATTATACTATTGAATGTTTATTTGAAGTTATCACGTTGGTCAAGTGTCTGAAAAATGGTGGTCAGTGTTAGAGAATACACCCGATATATATTACCAACATAAACAAAAGTTACATTCATTAATACTGATTAAAAAAGAAAAATAAATTTTTAGATATCTTTAAATTCATCCATAAAAGATCTCTCAACATCCTCAATGATTTCCCTTTGCATAGATCAATTTAAGTAGAATATTTCGTATAACAAATTTTCATTTTGGAAAAGCAAAAATTTAAGTTATTGAAAAACTACCTCCACCGAATTCAATGATCTTCAAATACGTTATTAAGGTTATACTATATAATTTTATCCTACAATAAGTGATCCGTTATAGTTTTCGAATTATACACATGTTGGGCATTATACATATTGGAAATGTAAAAACATGCGACGCTAACGGTCAGCGTGTGAACTAACAAACATGGCCGCCACGCGTGTGCTTCTAGCGTTGTAAACAACGATACTGCTTATTTATAACAATACAAGAAGTACAATTGTTTTTAACAACGTTCTTTACAAGCTTTGACAACATATATCAAGATCATCGAAATCTGCGAAGAGGTAATTTTTTCAAAAACTCGACCAGCTTTTCCATGAAATCAAAAAGTAACCAACATTAAAATTGACAGTAGACGTTTCGCTTCGTGCCTTGATCTTATGAGAACTATCGACATATTATCGCAGACCATCATGATCGAAAAATAATTACCTATAACCGACGTGCATCTAGGATTCATTATTCCACTGGGTAGAAGATGGAAATGGAACTCCGCACCGTCTACTACTACAGTATGCCCGGCATTGCTTCCTCCCTGCAAAATTAAAATTTTTCTTTTGCTCCCTGTGCAAATACTATTTTGGTTTTTGCTTTCTTTTATTCATGTGACCCGGTGTTTTTTTTTCTTTTTTTGTTTTTACCAGTTTGGACAATGAACAGAAAAAGCTTAAAACGTTTGACGACCATCGTGCGCTTTTAACGATTGCATACATTTGCAGGTTTTCAAACAATTCAAGCATACATGAGTGCTTTTTTAATTAACAGCTGAGTTATTTTAAGAATCTGCAAAGAAATATATCGTCCTGATACTGTGCGTCGAATTTTCAAAGAAAAGGGGTAGAGTCGGTGTTGCCCGTGGCTTCGGGCAAAAGGACACTTGCCCCGGGGCACGGTTAAGGGCACCTCACGCCTAAACTTTCAATGTTCAAATCGGGAAATTTAGGTTTTTTAACGGGGGAATATAGAAATTTTTTAAATTTTCAAAATAATGAGGTCTCAAATTTTTAAATCATAAATTATCAAACTCATAAATTTTACAATTTACTAAGTCACTAGATTTCAAAAATTGATGATTTTTAAACGCAGAAAATTAGAAACCTGTAAATCTGGAAATATTTACATTTATAAATTGTCAAAATCAGAAATACTCAAATTTATAACATTTTTAAACCTCCAATTTTTTAATGTAGAAGTTTTCAAAATAATAAATTCTCAAATTTTCATATTAATAAACTTTTGATATCAAATTTCTTAAATTTTCGAGTGCTGCGTGGAAGAACCTCTACTTATATTGCCGACTGCTATAACCTTATTAGTAGCAATATAACAAGAATCCATTGTACTCATTGATAACCATAATCGACTTAATGCAGTGTTCTGTAGTGTTGAAAATAGTGCAAATTTTTTCCCAGGGCCCCACAAACTTTAGGGACGGTCCTAGACATAGTAACGTTGTACCCTAGTAACTAATGTACCCTAAAAATAGTGAATTAACAATTTTCTGATCAGATGAATGTAAAATTAAACATAAAAAATTTGTTTTTTTTTTTTTTTTTTTTTAAACACAATTATAGATAAGTATATTAAATAATAAGTATTTACACAAATTATCATAGTATGTGAAATTGAAATAGTTAAAATAGTTTAAAAGTTTTTAAATCGTTTTTAATAAAAATGAAACGTGGAATGGAAAAAATATTATTTACATAATTGTGTACGTGTATGTATACGTTTATGTACACATGGACGTGTATGTGAAGACTCAGCTATATCTTTTATACAAATACAATAATATCTTATCAAGTGTTAATAATGGTATTTTACCTCTGATCTGGCATCGCAATTGAATTTTATACATCATACAAGAAATTACATCATATCTATAATTATTCCTCTATTAGTGCAATGATATTTAAAGTTTTGACTTTCTTAAGACCTTTTGTATTAGAAATAGTATTTCGAACGCAAACGTTTTAAAATAGAGCGATTGAAACATCAGAGAAATTACTTCAGTAAAATACTTATATAGAAAATGAATATTTCTATATGAGTAACTTAAAACAATTATATACGATTAAACTGAAACGTGTTTAAAAATAAATAAAATCATTATTAAATTTTTCTACTCTTAGATCTCTATACTTCACTAGATATTTCTACATCACTGCGTGTTCATAACTTTGTAAACTGCCAATAAAGCACATCAATCATTACTTAAAAATTCCCTAGACACAAATACAGAAAAATTATAAACAAACTCAGATTTCCTGTATTAAGCCATAATTTTAAATTATATAATAATTTAACAAAATAATTTTACAAATCCTGTCGTGTAAATTTGCAAAAAATTAAAAATGTGCGTTCAAAATGAAAAGGCGCCTAAATGGTTCGCATCAAAACGCGCCATATTAAGCGCCGCCATCTTTAAATTAGTTCTTAACGTCTCAAGATACGGAAGTAATAAAGATTAGAAAAGAAACAGTGGTGTAAAACAGAAATCAGAAATAATCAGTAACAGAAGGCCACATCGAACACGAAGCAACCAACTAAAATCGCAAGGGAATTTGCAACGTTAGGACACTTATATAACTTCGTAAAATGCTGACTATGCAATACGTTCGAACGATCCATGAAACATTAATCTTACTCTTTTTCCCAATTGCTATTAATTCACTGATATCGCGTAACCAGACACCATACATTTAAAACGCTGAATCAATTCGTAAACTTATACTGTATTCCTTTCCAATGTATTTCGGACAATTTTTAACAATTTAAAATGATAAACATATTAGGTAGTTATAGGTTAGCACGCGTATGAAGAGTAAAATAAGAAAAATTGATTTGAATAAAAAAGTATGTTGTGAGAACTAAACGATTGTTTAAATAAATTAAACTTAAACTATCAGTCTACCATTAGAGATTCTTACAGATGAATCTTTCTTTTTAAAGCGTGTTTTGTACCAACAATATTTTTTTTACCATCGCACAAAATTTACAATAATAGTTAAAGACAATATATGAGGTGCAGAAGTACTTTTTTTCAACTGATTTGACCATACAACGCGTAGCGATATAGCCGGTAGCGATACCATGCGTGATAATTCCACGAGTGGCAACATAACGCGTGACATTTCCTTATATGGCGACATAACGCGTAGAAATTCCGCGCGTGACGACATAAGATTTATAAAACTCTATACGCTCACTTTTTAAAATTCTAAATTCTCAAAATGTGAGGACACGATTATAAATTAGTAAATATCAACATTATAAATGTCACTTAACTGATAGTTTTTAATGATTTATTATAAATAAAAATTTAATTGCAATTATATTCAACCTAAATTTAAAATATGGACAAAATTTTAATAAAATAAAAAAGAATTTGTAGATGTGATTACGACAAATGAATCACTAATTCAAAAACTAATATACTACTCCAGTCGGTTGATTCTACGTAAAATAACATACATACTTGAACCAATTGAAATAAACCATCGTTCACCGGAAATTCACCGTTGAAAATATCTTGGAATACTACGTAATACTCGCTCAAACATCTGGATTACCGTAGCTGTAGATTCGTTAAAGAAGTATTTTTGTTTATCAGCAATACGAATGAAAATGATGTCAGGATCAATATTTTTTTATAATGCGTCTTGTTTATTTACTACTTCAATGTAAATTTATCGCAAATAACTACAATTCTGCATTATATTTGTATTACTGAATTTCTATAAAAAAAAATGTAAAATGAAGGTTTCCAATAAATTGTTGGATTTTTTCCAACAGTCTTTACTGTTATTTTTAACAAAATAATATTTTATTCGCGACGTTTTCAGTTGCACATTTATATTCTACAGCGATGAAATCAGTTTTTTAATTTTTTCAAGATTTGAAATTTCTAAATTCCCAAAATTTCAAATTCACGAATTCCTAACTTCTCAGATTTCCAAAATTTCTAAAGCACTAAATTCTCAAATTTCAAATTTTCTAATTTTCCACTTCGAAAATGTATGGTTTGAAAATGTTAAAACTTGATATTTCTATGTTAGCAAATTTTTAAATTTAAAATATAATTTATAAAAATAAATACTGCATTATCTAGATACAATATAAATTGTATTTTCAGGAATCAATGTATAACCATTTTTAAAAATAACATTTTGTACTTTTTGGTTTCAATCATGTGCAGTACTGTCAGTCTAAAGATAAATGATCTTATAAAACAATAGTCACAAAGATACTATTTCACTGTATAAAAACAAAGAAAAATAAATAAATCACACAAATTGTATAAACGTTATAAGAAATCGTCTTTTTTTTAACTACAAGCTATACATAAGAACATAATTGCTTCCTCTCGAATTGAAAATAGAAATGTGGTATATCGTTGCATACTGAATGTGAAATTATAAAACTGGAAGTAGCACCTGATTTTGGCTTATGCAATATTACCAACTAGTGCCAAGAGATACAAAGGACTTGATATAGTGGAACAGTTATTGCTCGAAATAATGTGCTAATAATGTATTGGCTGTGTGTAAAAGTTTGAGTAATTTTTTAATTCTCTAATATAGTTATTTCATACATTTCAGGTGTGCAAGGATATTTATTAGATGTATAAATAAATTGCCATGGTCACACAATTAGATTGTATTAGCAAGGATGCACAGGTATTTCTTAACGAAACCCAGCACTGACGCAATAACAGCTTGTCGTACAACTTGTACTGACTCGAATCACAGTTTGTAATCGGTTGCATATGGCGGGAAAGATACACAAGAAAAGCAAATGGTGTCGCATTAATTGACCGCATCATGGTGGACGGCTTTGAACCATGGTTTCGCGCTCTTAAAGAGTTTTTTGTGACAAATCGAAATGGAGAACGAAAAGTGGATCCATTATGATAATTCTAAACGCAACGAATCGAGGATAGATCGCAAACAATCGTCTGTGTCGATATCGAAGCGCAACATCAACGGACATAAGTTGTTTTTCTGTATCTGGTAAGATGAAAACGTGATACTTTGTTATGAACTTTTTCTACTGGATCAGATAACCACGATGGAACGCTGCGGAAAGCGACTGAATTGCTCGAACCAGACACTTCGAGTAAAATTTGCAATTTATGCAGCAAAACGACGCCAAGGAATTTTATTTCGCGATAACACGAGGTGCTATATTGCTTCTCGAGTCGGGTAAACGATACTTGATCTTGGAAAAGTTGTCTTAGTTCACCGAGCGTACTCTTTTGATATGAAACCACTATTATCCGTTTCGGATAATGTATCATGGTTTTTTCGGAATAAAGACGAAGTTCCAAAATTAGTCGATAATATTATCGCCTTAAAAAATGAGGAATTTTTATCATCATGATATCTGTATGCTGTCTGAGTGATAGAAAGTAATAAATTCAGAAGAAAGTAATAAATTTAGATGATGATATTGATTCTTTTATATTAAACGTTGTATTTTTTAAAAATACTAGCAGAATATTATTCAGTCTGCAAAACAAAGATAAACAATTACTAAATCATTTTGAAGAATTATAAGAAACATTGTGAGTATGACACATTATTTACTGTCTAAACATTCCATTACTAACAGTTTGTTTTACACTGACTCATACATTTGTTAATAATATATTGTTAATTTTGAAAAGGAGTTGCGATATTACATTTTATTTAAAAATTTAATATTTAATTTTATTTAAGAAATTAATTTGCTAGAGTCAATTAATTTATTTCAATTTAATATTCTTAAAATGTAAAATCATCAGGAAAAAGGTCTGTTTTATTATCAGAAAATTCTTCTTATCAGAGTTCAGATTTATGATTCTGAAAGTTTTAAGGTAAAAGATATTTAGCCCAAAATGCAAGACCTGACAATGAGGAATAATACACGAGTAAAAGGATCTTAGATATCGTAAATGATATTCAAACTTCGGAAAAATTCTGCAACCCACATCAGATACAATAACAGATAAGAAGTGAACGATAATGAAATGCTAGGACAACAAGGTAATTACATTTCAAGGAGAGAAGAAAATTAAAATCACATTAACCTACGCAATTACATCAGCACCTTTTTGTTACTTTAATATTATGCATGTTCGTAAGAATTAAATTTCAAATAAAAGATGGAGATACCTGTTGCATAGACTTAAACAGCAACGTTAAAATTAAATAAGTACATAAGTGACATTTCTTGTTTTACACAAGGCAGTGAATTCATTAATCAAATTTACTTTAGTAAATAAATAATTTAGGAATTTAGGAATTTGAAAACAGTGAAATTCCTAAATTTAAAAAATTTCTAAAACTTTAAATTAGAAACTTTTTTAAAATTTCCATAAATGAATATTTGGAAAAATTATATAACGCTCGGAGGATTAGCGTAACAAAATTGTTCACGCTAATAATTTCTTAATGACATGAAACGACAATGCGTCGTCAATCGAAAGCGGTAATAATTATTGCACCAAAAGAAAAAAGAACTATTCAAACAGAAAGACTGCAATGCGTATAAAATACCGGTTTATAATTGATATATATATATAGATATCTAAAGGATTGTTGGATCAATTCTCATTACAGACAAACTTTCTGTCTAACTTTCATTACAGACATGCTATTGAGACCAATAATAATGTCTCCTTTGACGATTTTTCTAGTGCTTATACAGAGTATTGGTGCCATCTCCAATTATATTGACCTTTCTGTACGTTGTCAAGGACATGACCATGACATGACTTCTCCTTATTGCATAATCAATGGTCTCTTAAAATTTCTGCGATATTTAAAAACAGAATAATTATGTTCAGGTACTTATTAAATTATAAGAAAGAGTTACTCAGGAACATGGTTTTGGCAGCATATGAAAAGGTCAATATAATTATTGCCAAGCATTCGTGCAGCTATCATAAAAGCAGGGTGATTCACTTAACTGCACCATTTTGATTGTAAACTCTTTGTTATATAAAAGAATATTTGAAACGAAGCAGCATGGTACAAAGAGAGAGACACAACATAGTAATTAGTTTCTTAATGTTATGCTTTCCTACCAGGATATGAAAATCACCTGCAACTTTTTTACTCCTTGTGATTTAAAAGAATGTCAAATACAGGGTAAAAAGCTATTATAATATATGAATATAAAAGCCAATAATTACAGATTAATAATTATTAAATAATTCTTAGTTCTTACTAAGAAGAAAACAGAAAGAAGAAGCAGTAGTTGTTGACTTCTTATATTGACATACAATATTGATCGTTATATTTCGTACAAATGAAAGTTACAGTATTACATGTGCTAATAAACATGTAAAATGATATAATGATAAGTGTTATGTGATAAATAATTATAAAAAATATTTTTGTAACTATTAGATTTTGGAGCTATATACAGAGTTAAATTTTAAATATTATAACTAAAAATGTTCAAATGATCTACATGTTTCAATAAAAAAGCAAAATAGCGAGAACTTAATTATATTGTGTGTTTCTCTTGGTAACATACAAGTTTTATTTGAAACATTCTTTCTTGTCACAGAGAGTTTACAATTGATTTAGGTAACATATTTAGACAAATCATCCTGCATTATGACATACACTGCTAAGTGTATTTCTGACAAACTAGATATTTTAAGAGTAATGAAATGCAGAATCGTCAAAAGTGGTTTACAATAATGATAATTACATACATATAATATAATACTCGGAATCTTATTATTTCTTAAATATATTAAATGTACTTTTAAAATGTGTTAAACATATAAATTGGTTATATATACAGATATAAAAATTATTACATATATTCACAATATTTCGGTAACATGTTGAAGTTAACAAATGCACAATACTGCATTTAAACATATTCTGAAGTTTCAAAAAATTAAATGTTATTTGTAACGATTAGTTTTGCTTTTTGTATAAACAATAAATATATTTTACATGCTGTCTCAGTGACCATTACAAATAAAAACTGACTTTATAATATAGTATAAAAAATCTGATATACCATAATAAAGAAAAATATTACATCATACATTTTCTCATTGCACATGCAACTTATAATGTGTTCAAACCTTATTGTTTGAAGTATTAATATCAGGTGTACCAATAAGAAATTTATTTCTTTAATAAATTTAAATATGTTTTCCATAAAGAGTGATGTCAATTATTACGGAACAATGGCAGTTTGCAATTACGTCATGACATAAATATGATTCCATTAATAAAATATATTGAATTTAAACAAAAAAAAAAGTAAATTATTCATTGGTATATTTAATAATACTAGTTCATATACATATGTGCACAGAAATTTTCATAGATATACGAGTTATAATATATACTTTCAGTGATATATTGCAATGAAAAGATTTTATATTTGAATGTCAATTGCAATAGTTGTTACATAATATACATATATATATATTTCTAAGAACATTGTATATATCAATATACATATACTATGCATACTGTATATTTATGTTATAATGAAATATGACCACTATAATAAAATATAGGTATTTAACATACTATTATTAAACGATAAATTACAAAATATGAAATGTTCTACAAAAATAACTACTAAAATAAAAATACATGGACAAATCAGTAAACAAACAAGAAATATGAATTAAAAAGTGTATTAATGTACCTTTCGCACTAAAGAATGTTAATATTCAGTCTTTTACAGATTAATGTATAACACAAAGTAATGATGTTTATAGATCAATATTCATACAATAAAATAATAAATAACATTAAAATACTAAAAATTCTGAATAAAAACAATTATATTTTAACCATTTAAATTCAATATGTTTAACAAATAAATTAATTAAGAGAAACATAAAATTGTTAAAACACAAAGTCCATATGCAAAAAATAAAATATTAAAATAGAAAAGAAACACTAACAATCACGTGACACAGACGAGAAAAATAGAGAAGTGGAAATGTTTTGCAATTCAAAATAAAATAACATAATGAAAAGAACGTACTAAAGATATGCAAAAAAATGTAACGTAATAATTTCAGTAGTAAATAGCAATGTTTTAATTGAGAACAAACAAGCGTTTAGACGTTTCTATTGATAAAAAAAGGCGGACGAGAATGAAAAAATGGCGGACTCACTTGACACCTGCAGACGACGTCAGCATCTATGGCAAGCATATCGACGACCTTGCCTTTACCCTCGTCACCCCATTGTGCTCCAAGAACGACAGTAACTTTAGTCGAATCATTCGATAAACATTGTTTTTTTCTTGGAGAACCAAGAACGCCGTCCCCGTTCGCTTGTTGGACGGAACGCTGCATCTTTGTATACGAAAATATTCGTAAGTTTTCGAGCGGTTGAACAAACTGCGCGCGCACATACAACACGGGAACCGCCGCGCGACTGCTCGAACATAGAGTGGTAAGACCGTTTTAACCGCCTTATATCTATTCGTCGAATGTAAGGACATCTGGGGAGAGAAAAGTAAATATTGAATAAATGAAAGATTAGAGACTCGTTTAGAATAATCGTGAAGCAGTATATAGTCCGTTCGACGATAGATCGTAATCAATCTGCGCAAAACGACTGACTTCAGTAAGCTCAACACCAATTAATGTTATTCCCACTACTACACCATTTAAGTTGCTTATATACGGGGTGGACAGAAATATATGAACAGAGAAAAGATTCCGTACTCATAAAACTTCGAAATTTTTAAATTCTTTAAGTTTTAAATTCGTAAATTTTCAAATTCTTAAATTTCCACGTTATTAAATTCTCAAATAACCGAATCTGTACATTTTTACATCTTCAGATCGACAAATTTTAAGGTTCGCAAATTTCCAATTTTTCAAATTGATAATTTTCAATTTTCTAAATTTACAATTTAAAAATTTTCAAATCGACGGATGGCGCGTGTTAAGTTTCCCGCCCATACCGTTTTAAGAATTACGTGTAATAGAAATATGTGCTTGTTTAGTGATTAAAGATAAAAATTTTATGTCTTTTTATGTATCATTATATGTTGTACATTATTTCTTCTTCCTACTATTTATTTGTGTAATTGTATAAAGATTATAAGTTATATTTTACAAACGTATAGCAATTAACCGGACAAGGAGCCGCGAGGTGGGGACGCCGTGTGGCGCGCGCAGTCAGAACGAATGATCATATAAAATTGGCGCGGGATTCAAATTCAACCCATGAAAATAATAATTATAAGAATTATATTTTATTGTATATATATTATTTGCAACTGTACAAGTATATACATGTATCAAATTAATGTTTTAATAATCTCCTGAATTTGAAAAGAGTTTAATAGTGGAAATATATTGTCCTAATTTATACTATACCTAATTTATATTGTCCTAATTTTTATACTATGTTTTAACACTCTTTAGGTCGCTGATATGTAATACATTTTTAGAGGAAAGTATTTGAATAAAAAGTCTCTTTTACATACTAGAATAAAATATGTATAAATTATAAATTATAAAAATTAAATATTAAACAAATATAAGTTACAATAATAACTTTTATTAAAACTAACTCCACTTTGATATAAATTAATATTTAACTATCATAATTTTATGGTAAAAATATACAAATAATAGCAATATTCACTTTAATTGATTAAAGTTTATAAAGTTAATTTATTTATACTTGTTTTATTACATGGCATCAATATATTTAAAAATTTTGTTGATTCATCGTATTTTATACATTTATATTAACTTTATCACAATTTCAGTGCTCTTTAAAGGTCTGAATATGATGTTAATAAATACTTTCAGATATAAAAGTAATATTAAAAAAATATTATTCCAATCACGTTGCTCTTATTATAAATATAAATTATATAATAAATATACTCCTTACTACACGTTAGTACAAAATTCACGGCGCTCTCTAGCGCGTCGGTTTTGAAACCAAATCTTTATCTGAAACAAAATAAAATTGTAAATTACAAAATTTATAAAGTATCAGGAATTAAATTTTTACTTTTGCACATACTAAATTTATTAAATATATTTTAAATTTATATATATATATAAAATACTAAATTTTATAATTTTTAATTTATGAAAATTAATTAATGAACTTAAAAAAATAGCATTGTGATTCAAACAAAATAAAAATGATTGAAATATAATTTTACTTATATGAAATAAATGATTCAAGTAACTTTAATAAAGTACAATTTCTATTCTTACAAAAAAATATTTAAGGGAAGACTTTTTTGAAAAGATTGATAAAACTTAATATTATTAATTTGATATTATTGCTTGAACCTTATCTTGAAAACTAAAAGAAAAAAAAATATACCCTATTAGGCGGGAGTTTTAAAATGTCAGATATATCCATCACATCGTTCCTCGTTAAATAAGCAGAATTCTGAAACTTTTGTTCAAGAAACTCAAGCTGAAACATCGAGAATGGTATTCGTGGATAAAAACTCGGCTTTCTTTTATTTTTACCGATTGGCTTCCTAGGTATTTTTGGTGGTTTGTATCTCGTGCACTGAAGCCATTCTAACTTTTCTATGTCTCTTAATACTTCCGGTGTTCCTATTTTGCTTCTGGAGAACTCAGTTTTCTTATTTTCATTCTTAAACGACGAATATTTTGTCGTTTCGAAACTTAAATTTTTACACCGATTTTCTGCAAAATCATATTTACTGCTATCATAAAGTTGATCACTATGATCTTGTTTCGACTTCCGTTTCTCGTTCAACTCCTGACCCCTTCTCGAACTTATCATTTTACAATAATTATTTCCATATTTCTGTTCACGAGTTGCATCGAATTCTCCATGTTCAATATTGGAATTTATTTCAATTCTAATCATTTCCGTCGTATTTGACTTAATCGATCCTTGCTCAAAGGATTCTGAAATATTTTTATTAGTCTTATTTCTGAAATCCGCGGTGCACTTCTGCATATCACACATCTTCAATTTATTTTCACATTCGAAGTTATGTTCCTTCGAAAGTTCAGAGTTTCTTTCGTACTTTTCTTCGCTTCGGAAATTTGCACAGTTTTCTACATCACTCGCCGCGTTCGTTGCGCACTCTTTACAATGTCTTGAATTTGTTACATGACATTCCGTTTGAACGTCTTCGCAGCTTTTCTCATTTTGACCGCGTTTGTCCGCCAAAATACTCTCGATGCTGAAGTCCCTCGTTTTTCTTGCCGGCTTCATGTCGAAACTCGAACTGTAGCTGCTTAATAAACTCCTCTTTATATATCACCCTAACGTTCTGCCATAACGACCCCAAATTTTGCCAACTTGCGGTCGCTGAGGTTCGGTTTCGAATTAAACGCATAGTTGAACTTTTGATGCTATCTTGTCCGACCAGTGTTACGACCTACAGCGACTTTCAACCTTAACTTCTTTACTTAAACCTAAAAATACAAAATTACATGGAATGCTCTTTAATAATATTTTTACTTTGTACTTTAAAAAGAGCCAAACTGATTTGTTTCAAGATTTGATTTCAAATTAAAGTTTCTTCAAGGTTCCGAACTTTCGTAGACACAAAAATATCTTTATACTTTTGTCAATTTAATAATAAACTCTGTTGAATTGCTCATAAAAGTTAACGGTATGAATTTATTTTAATTTTGCAATCTGTAAAATATGGAATGATAGTAAATTGGAAAATTGCGAGGAAGGATGAGGAGAATGATGGGTGAAAAAGAAAATTGGGGGTTGAAAAATTGAGTTGATAAACACTGGCTGGTAGTACTCGAAAATATCATGTAATCTAGAACACATTATCCATAGAAGTATCGATCGGTAACCTCTAATAACAATGTAATTGATACTCCTGTAGGGAGAGTAGAAAAAAAATGAGTTCAAGCGTGGATACATCCCTTATAGAAGTATTTGAAAGGAGCAGATGGAATACAAGGGAGGTTCGTATAATTGAACAACTGTGGAGTATCAGGATTATCCGATAGAGAACACAAAGGGAACATATAAATATTTAGACGTTTTTATGTCACTTCGGATACACTTGAATTAAGGAGCTCTTCAGTTTAGAAGAGGCGGTGATAGTCGTATATCGGGATGGCTATTCTGTCTTTTAACTTGTAACGTTTTAGGGTGGCTTTGGAGAAGAAATGATTTTAGAGAATTTTGTACGAATGTAAAAACTGAATTAGTAATTTGGATATTTGAGGAATTGGAAGTTTTTGAATTTGGGATTAAAAAATTCGAAGGTTTGAGAATTTTAGAATTTTAGAATTTGAGAATTTGTGAATTTGAGAGTTTAAGAATTTGAGAATTTGAGAATTTGTGAATTTGTGAATTTGTGAATTTGTGAATTTTAGAATTTTAGAATTTTAGAATTTTAGAATTTTAGAATTTTAGGATTTTAGAATTTTAGAATTTTAGAATTTTAGAATTTTAGAATTTGAGAATTTGAGAATTTGAGGATTTGAGAATTTGAGAATTTGAGGATTTGAGAATTTGAGAATTTGAGGATTTGAGGATTTTAGAATTTTAGAATTTTAGAATTTTAGAATTTTAGAATTTTAGAATTTTAGAATTTTAGAATTTTAGAATTTTAGAATTTTAGAATTTTAGAATTTTAGAATTTTAGAATCTGTAAATTTGGGAATTTGAGAATTTGAGGTTTTGAAAATTTGAGACTTTGAGAATTTGAAAATATTAGAGTTTGAGAATTTGAGACATTGAAAATTTGAGACTAAGAATTTGAAAATTTTAGAGTTTGAGAATTTGACTAAGAATTAAAAAATTTTAGAGTTTGAGAATTTAAGACTGAGAATTTGATAACTTGAGGTTTTGAAAATTTGAGAGTTTGAGAATTTGAAGTTTTAAAAATTTGAGACTTTGAGAATTTAAGAATTAGTGAATTAGTGAATTTGAGAATTGGAAACTTGGAGCATATGTGGTTTTGAGACTTTGTGATTTTAAGAATTTAAAGCTTTGGGAATTTAGGAATTTGTGAATTTGTGAACTTGAAATCTTGAAAACTGGGAATTTTAGAATTTCATAATTGAATTTTACATTTAAACTTACATTTATAACAGAAATATCGCTACGATTTAATATATAAAAGAGGTATAAAAGACAACAGTTTGCTGTACAATTATTAATTTAAAAAGTTAAAAGCATTTTAAAAGCTTCTTAAATGTATTTTAAATTTTTTTTCCAACGCGCTGTCTGAAAATCGCACCACCAGCACCATCTTGTGATCAAGTGCAAAACTACCGAAATTAAAAATTTTATAAAATGAGGTATTTTTATGCTTTTTTTTAACGTTATGAAATTGTTCTATGAGCATGAGAAAGCCTGTAGAATGGTTTAACAGCAAGATCAAAGCTTTATATTCTAATCGTGTTTTATGGTCCTAAAAATGCTTAGCCATCTAGCGGTAGTAGGTGAGAATTAATGGAATTAAATTTCGTATAGAATTTTTGCATTTATTGACTGTTTCAACTTGTTACCATTAGAACATTACTAAGCTAATTGTTCTTTTTAAAGCATATCATCGTCATTTCCTTTCATTTCGAAAAAAAATCAATATTTAATAAATTAGTTTAAAAAACTAGCAAAGAAAAAAGAAATTAGCGATTTTTACGTAATTTTTCAGAAAATATCATATAATCATAATCCTATTCAATAAAAACAAAACTAAGTATTATGTGAACATATATTTTTATTGGAGCTATTAAAATAACATCCATTGAAAAGTCATATGGTGTCATTTATATACTTTTATATACATATTTTTATAAAATCTAATAAGGGTAATAATTTAATATGGTAATAACAAGAAATTTTTGTTACTTATAGTATTCTATTATTTAACATACTATTATACAATATTTTCAGAAGAAAAATTTATAAATATGATATACGCATTACACGACTGAGATAGTCTTTGGGATCTGAAAATACAAAAGCATCAAGTGCTCGGGGTTCGAAAAATTCATTTCTATCGTGATAGAACACTGGTGTTCCATACAATGTTCCTACTTCCCACCCCTCAACATCTTTCATCAGATCAGCTTCTTCATCTCTTAAACGTCGCATGTGTCTAAGAAGTCTGCAATAAAAAATATTTCTAATGTTCAATATTCTACCAGTAAATAAATTTTGATTATTCAAATATGTGTATTCAATATCAACATGATTAACTAGCAAAATTTATCTAAAGTAAATTTATCTAATCAAAAAGACTTCCACTGCTAGTAATGTGTATCTTGCAATTGTTATATTTTTGTTTCTACTGAGTATTATGGTAGCAACTTTGTGCTCGAATAAAACATACTGTGCTATAGTGAGAATCATTTGATGTTGTTATTGATTGATTTTTAATAATTAATTGAGCCAAGTAATAACTGATAAGGAAAGTAAATGTCTTAAAGCAAAAATACTAAAGACATTTCTGATAAAAAGTTAAATTACTTCTGACAAAGAAAATAAAATGTCCTTCCAACAGTGAAAGTATTATATAGTATTAGTTTAGTATGAAAATTATTAAATATAGGTCTTACGCTCTGTCTCTTTCTGCTTCTAATAAGGGAGTTATTGCAAATCGTGAACTTCTCATCTCAATCTCACTTTTCCTAACATCTCTAAGATTTAAAAAATACAGGTAAAATCCACCAAGAGAAATGCCATAGAAAAGGGCAGTGCCAAGGCGACCTAAAATTGTATATATATTATATAACTATTCATACTTAAATAATATTAATATTCTATTTAAAATCATTTTTGTACTAATATCTGGTTGATGCACATAAAGTGCTGGATTTTGAAAATAAAATGTTTGATACAATTTCAGAATATAAAACACTTATAAAATAGTACCAGCTGAATGACCATACAAACCTTTTATTAATATATCATGTTACTATATATTATACATAATATTTGATAAAACAATTCTTTCGGAAGTAGTCAGTTCATATTAGAAACATTTGTAAAAATTATATACAATCATTTTGAGCAAACTTCAAGCTTCAAATTGACATATTATAAGTATTATTTTATAATATTTTATGTCATCGAAATACATCAAATATTTAATATCTTGAAATCTATTATTTTATTGTAACAATCTAATAATAAATAGATACTACAAATTTTTACTACGAATAATAATTCATAATAACAGATTAAGATTATTAAAAAAATTTCTTTAATGATATTTGTTGCAAAACAATCAATTACAAATCATATATACAATTTATGAAGACGATATTTGTATCGTATTTTATGTGAAAATACATTTAGAATATTTAGAGCAATAAACATAAGAAATCATAATACCTAAACAGAAAATGATAAGAGAAAAAACAGATTTAATTTGTCACAGATTCTGCATATTAATTCTGTTAAATACAAAATGATATAAACTTAATAATATGCATTCTTATAATATTCAATATTTTCAATTTTACTAAACTTTTTGAAACTTGTACATTTCGTAAATAGATGTGATATGTTATACAACTTAATTGTATTTAACATTTAAATTTAATCCGTTATTGTTTGAAAAATTCTTTCTTATAATTGTTTCATATTAGATAACAGAATAAAAAGAGCATATATTTATACCTCCAATAATAGTACGAAGTTTCGATCTTTCATAATGAAAAGGTGCATATCCTCCCGCAGGTGGTAAATCCTGAGGGCCTGATTTAGCTGCACTAGCCATATTTAATTACCAAATCACTCTATTAAATAGAATAGAAATCAATGAAAAGTGGAAGATAATTAATAGATAGTAATTTTTTTCATAACACGAGCCTTAGTCGATCAATGAGGGATTATACCCATCATCTGACGACTTTTCGGCCATTATACGTACATTGGCTCTGATTGGTTCGAACACGATTCGCAACCAAAACCAATGCGCATGTGCGTTCGCAACTTTTATGAGGCCAAACATATGTACCCAGTGATTTTTTATGAAAATCTGTCTAGAATTGGGAAATTTGGGAATTTGAAAACTTAGGAACTCTTAATAGTTCGGGAACTTGAGAATTTCTATACACGCATGATATATATTTTATTTTAAATTACTGCTACATGCAATATATAAATTTGAATCATTATAGTCTCTTCTGTTCATCTATACTAAGATACTGTTATAAGACAAGTTTTAATTTTAACTGTTTATTAGCTGTTTTTAGTAATAAAATACCAACAAATCATACAAATTTGATAAATAAAATATTTAAATATAAAATCACATAGTGAAAAATAAACAAAATTACATACATATAATTTATATAGTTTCAACCAAAATTATAGGTGCATTCGTTAATTACTGTAGTAGCATAACAATATTTTCAAAAATACTATATTGATTTCATATATTTAAATATTTATAGAATACAAACTTACGTGTATCTTAATCATAGAGATACTTGATAAATACTCTATTACATAACTTATTGTCTACATTACATGAACTTTTGTAGAACTTTAACTTCATATAATATAAAATATCAAACAAAATATAGGGAGTATACATTATAAAATAATTAGGAAAACAAAATAAAAAAATAACAAAAAAGAAAAAAATATAATTTAATCACTTTTTTTATCACCATCTGAGTGAACAAGTTTACCATGTTCATCGCTTAAACGATCATACTCCTTCGCAAGAGATTCAGCTTGCGATTTTAATGCTTCTTTATCTTTCTTCTCCTTTGTAAGCTGATTTTCTAAGTCTTGATTCTTTACTTGTAATTCCTTAATTTGATTTTTTAGGTCTGATAGTACTTTATCATGCGCTTCATTAGAATCATTCTGTGCACTTTCTCCAGTTGTTTTCTGAGATAATAAACTTTTTGCCGTTGTAGTTGCAGACTGAGCTTGTCGCATAGCTGCTGCACTTTGCGCTAATAGTGTAGCTTGAGTAGAAATTAAGATTACAAGACGACGTATGACAAGGCTTAAAAACAATGCAAAGCCAGATATATAAAAGTTTCTTTGGGCTCTGAATAATCTCATACTACCTGTAAAAGATAGTGATAAATTTAAAACACTTCTTATAGTAATTAGAACATAATATTTAATCAAATCCAATACATACCCTGCATTTCAGCATCCAAGTGACCATGATCTGTATGTTCAGGTGAAGAATATTTTCGCATCTCTCTAATAGCATCTAATAAAAATAGAACTAGTATTGCAAGTAATATTAAGAAATAAAAAGATGCTTGATTGCTTAAACTCTGCAGAAATCGAGATTTAAAAAGCTTTTGCCATCTGGTGGGAGAAAATATTGGTAATACTAATAGTAACACTACAACAATTTCAGCGTAAAGGAAGCCAGCGATCAATGTCCACTGTAGACTCATATTTCCTACTTCTTTTTTAACTTATGCAAATATCTGAAAGAAATATAATAAAATAGTATTATACATTCTTAAATGTTTCAAAAGACTTATAATAGGTACTTCATTTAAAATGTTTGCCTAGCACTTAATCGAAACATCCACCATTGTAAATCACTTTTTATATTATAAAATAGCATACAATAAAATAATATAATATTAGTTTATTATACATCAAGTTGTATTATATTATTTTTAAGATTATATGACAGAGTTTAATTTCTATCTATCTTAAAACACAAAACAATTAATTATGACCTCACGTACAAAATTAAAAATGACAAATACATGCAATATTAGTAGCAAATACGATAAAATCTTAATATTTTAAAGATTATAGATGCTTTAATATTAACTTTAATGCACATATTTATAGAAAATAGCATTTACATTTTTAATCTACAAAGAGTAACAATTTAATACAACAGTTTTTTCGATGTTATGTTATTATAAATAACAGTAGTTGATGATAATATTAATATAAATTTAATATAAAGTCCGATACAAATTTAACATTATTTCAATTTAACCTAAATCTGGATATCTTATCATTCCAACAAAAGTCTAATCTATTCTTTTATCTTTAAAATAATAATTTTCATAAAATTAAGAAATTATACTTTTAAATGTCATATGCAATGAAATAACAACTTGCATGTAATAAGCACTATGAACAAGTACAAATTTGTAAAACATTTCTTACAATTTAGAATATGCTTAAATTTATTGCAATTCTACTATTCTAATAATTATTTAATAATACAAATTCCAATTATATCGGAATAAAATAAAAAAATTGTTATAATAAAAATATGACTTCTAAAAGAAACAGTAATTAATAATATGCGGATATTTTATGAGAAAAGTACTAAACTCATTAATTCCAGAATTATTTTACTTAAGTCGTTTGTTTAAACTAAAAATAAAATGAAACGGTAAAAATACGCACCGGTAAATGGTATGAGACGTATGTAGACAACGTTCAGTTCAAAGTACATGTAACCTCAGAAATTATATAAATAAACCTCATTTAATGACGTCAGAATTAGATTTTCATTTCAGGTGAATAAGCCCAAGAATATTCGCAATGTTTTGTTATAAGCTTCATAAGTACCTTTGACAACTTCCAGAAACTTTTTCGCAAAGTTAGTGACGTGTTCACTAAGTTATAAAAAATGGTTTTGGTGGGACTGAATTTTTTTATATCCGCATGTATATTTTTTGTTTGTATGGTAGTATATACATAACAGGTAACATCATGTACAAAAAAACAATAAGAAAATAATTTTTATTTATACGTTAAAACTTAAAATTATGTTTAAAAAAGCATGACAATTCAGCTTTTAATAAAATTATTTATACCAATGTATCTATATAATTAATAAAAATACGTAGATGAGTATCCTTCCTCTGTGGAAATTTATTTTTGTAAGGTAGGATAGGAGAGATCTGTTAAATAATAATAATAAATTATAAAGTTTATTATGTTGTATATCTATAGTGGTAACTAGAAAGCTTCCAGCTTTCACCTATTATTATTGCTTATAAGAAGTAAAAATTCACTGAATCAAGAGAAATTGGATATACATATACAGTGTGTCCCAATTGTCTGAAACGTATCTCTCTTCTTTCTTCTATGTATTTACGGCGCTGCATTTTAGCATGAAAATAATAGTATGACATTCTATAGTCTAAAATGTGATTGGAACATTCTGTGATAGGTATGTAAAAATGATCAGAATAATTAGTCTTATTATTGTTGGAATATTAGAATCAACTCATTTTTTACTTGAAAAATTTATATTCATAAATGATAACATGTATTGACGGCTGTAAATAGAGTAAAACGATTGCTATGTTGGTAACAGCTAAATTAGTACATCTAAAAATTGGTATGTAAATATTTTATTAAAATTGTTATAATAATATTGTATGTTCCAAACCGAAAACGTCAAACCATTTATGCATGTAATATATGTTATTTTTGTAAATTATAAAAGTATAAATAACGGGAGAAGTAATGTTAATGATATATTTGTTCTTTGACGAAAACCGATGATTAAGGTTATGTAATAGTAAACAATACTATTTTAAGAACATAAAATACTGTCATTGAATTTGATTTGTTTCTAACAGGATTAAATATTAATATATAATATGTTATATTATACACACAAATAATTTCGTGTGATATTATCTTTTCCATAATTTTTTAATATATTTTGCAGGCAAGCAGTTTTACATATTTAATTGTTGGTTATTTAAAGTGAAAAGTAGTATATGAACAATTTTGATTTATTTGAAAGTAAATATAAATCATTGAAATGGGTTCTGTACAAAGCACTCGTAAACTTACTATAAATAATGAAGAAATAGGTGTTATAGGAATATCAGAATCAGTCGTAGAACGATTAGTTCAAAAAGTTAATGAAAAAAGTGAAATTGGGAATGAAGTAAGACCTAGTACTTTTAAGGCACCATCTCCTAGCGAAAATGTATCTCCACAGTATTCTCAAAGTGGTGATACAACAGTGACTTCTGGATACGCCGTCCCTTATCCACAATTAACAATAACTGCCCTTAAAATGCAGCAACAAAAAGAACAGGAACTGCGTAACCAAGACAAATATTGGCAAAAACGCTTGGAGAATTTGCAGCAAAAGCATGCAAAGATTAATAATATTATAAATCTAGAGTATAAAAAAGCAGTAAATGAATTACAATCAAATGGTATGTTTAACATAATGTAAACAGTTATTTATATTTACAACTTAATTTAGTATTATTTTTAACTTTTCAACTGTTCTTAAGATTGATTGCTTATGGCTTGGAAGTAGTGTGTAAAATTAATTAATACCTAAGAGTTACAAAATTAACCATTTTTATAAAATGTGTTCATTTAGTTTATGATTTGTATACATATATATATATATCAGCTCTCTAATAGTATATGATAATTATAAAATTATATGTATACAATATAGACAGATAATGTTACCTTTTACAGATGGTAAAAATCTAAATATTCAAGATACTGTACAACCATGCAAGAACAGTTCTGAAAAAGTACTCAAATGTTATCAAGATCATCCGAAAGAAATTTTGAAGTGTTCCGATTTAGTTGAAGAATTTTCTTCTTGTGTGGATGAACGTCGTGCACGTGTGATTTCTGCACGTTGTTAATATATTTTAATATCCAACAATACTGCTAGTGTTCAATTAAATTTAATGTTCTTTAAGCAAACAAATTTAGTCATTGAAAATAAATTATCTAGTGCTTAATAAGATTTTGACTATTTATTTTTACATTACAGTGCTGTTTATTGTAAATTAAAAATTCAGAATATTTTACAACTGATGTACACGAAAACCATTTGCTTAACATATATTTATAACTAACATGCATTTGTATAAAAATTAGACATGTTTATTTTCATTCTAGATTTATAAAGCAAAATATTTATTGACTGTTTAATAAATATTAATTTTACATTTATTTTATTTAATTAATAAATATATAATGCATTAAAGTTATTTACTGATTAATAAAAATATTGGAATTTTTTTACATGAAGAAGTCAGTTTTGTTATGTTAAATAATAATAGAGTTGTTGTTTTATAATGGTTCAATATCAAATTTAATCACACCAATTTTCTTTTAATAATATATTTTTTTTTGTATTTTACATATGCATATAATTGTTATAATCTTAATCCTATAATATAAAGCATAAGAAAAAACTATAAAATAATAGTAAAATTTAAAGTTACTGATTGTAAATTATTCATAATAATAATTCTATAAACCTATTGCAGACAATAAATAAGAAAAAATTATGTTCAGTTATTTTGTAATGTGTGTAGTCATGATTTCAATTTTTGAATAAGTTTCGAAATAATTTTACCTGGAAACACTCTTGACATATTGCATATATGAAGAATGAAATAAATAGCATTTTAATTATTAGCCATAAAGAAGTACATATTTCTGTTTAAAAAAAATGATGTTGAGAGAAATCTTTAAATAATTAATTAAATATAATAAAAGCCGTTGACTTAAATAATGAATAAAATAAAAAAGAATCATTGCCTTTGTTTATGTGCTTGTACTTTCTACTGTCGCGTCATATTTTATACTTTTCCAGTACAATTAACTTCATTCTGTGTTCGTAGATACTTCAATCGTAAGCAAAGATAGATTTTAATGCGTGAACTTTTGCAGTCAGATGAATATGTAAAATTATAATATAAATATAATATTATTTCGTCGTTTACCTAACAATCCGTAAAAGAGCAATAAAACACGTATTATTATTCAAAGGTTAAGATGTTTCCTATGCTTCTAGATCTAGTTCTAGGTACAACAGTGTCTGTAAACCGAACAGTTATTTCCGTGACTGCCATGTTTCCGGTGAGAAATTGGGCCAAGTTTTCAACACCTGGACGTGGTTGTCGGTCAAACGGATATCCCATAGATCGTGCATCGGGATACTTCTTATCCCTTAATCCACAGTAACTCGCAGCATCCTTGCAACCAATCGCTTCATCTTGCTCGACCTATTAACATTTAAAATAAATCGGTTTGTTTATGTTTAGAATGTACAGAAGAATGATTAAATCATTCACTACTATTTAATAATTTTATTATTTTGATATATGTATGTAAATCGTAACGACGCAGTGTTAACGGTGAAGAAGAAATTTTTAATTGGCGGCAGAAATTTAATGTGTTATTTCAAGATTAGTTGAGTATTTTAAGAATGGAAAAATATATAAGTAAAAAAGTGGAGAAGTATTTTAAGTGAAATAGTGAAGAAATATTTTAAGCAAAGAAGTGGATGAATATTTTAGTTGAAGAAGTGGTTACAGAAGTTTGCTAAATTATGCACTTACAGCATCACCAGTGTAATCAGACACCATAACAAACAGTTCCATTCGGAAGCCTTCTCTGCTTCCTTTGGGTACCAACATGTGTTGTGGCCATCCACATCCACAGAAATTGAACGGTTCTACTGTAGGCCCTGAAGTAGGTCTATTTTCGTCCAAACTGCGGAAAGTTCTTTCGAAGGGTATAGTTACCGAGGATTCTGTTGATTTACGATTAATCGTATTTTGTCCAGGTTTAACTGCAAGTTAATATATTATTATTAGTATATACTGCAGTATGTAATTGTGAATTTGGGAATTTGAAGGTTAGAAACTTAGAAATTTTGGATCTGGAAAATTAACAGATTTTTCTATTAGATAAATACTTACGGACTACAGGGAATTTGTCCAATTCGATCATTAAATTTTTCTGTTGTCTGAACGTAAAAGGCAATCCACGTTCATCTTCTTTGGGAGCGATGAAAATACGAACGGTGCCTCTTTTTGGTACACCGTCACGATTATTAACGACAATCCTGTATGTGAATTCTGCGTGATTTAAGTGAGTGAATCTAGCGAGTACAGCACCACGCGGAGTAAAATCAAGTCCACGCGATAAATCTACATCACTCTTGGTCCAGTGGGTGTTTATAACGTTGCGTTGCTGATTAGTCGCTAATTGGATGTCTGCTATTTCAACACCTGGGAAATCCAACTGTAAATAGCGATTAATAAGTATTACATAACCCGTTCCAAAAGTTACGTATAGCATTTAGCTATAAGATTAGAACCATTTGAAACAACTGTATTATCTTAACATAAAGAACCTTTCAAGGTTTATCATGCAATTTGATGATAAAGGTCATTACAATGAAGTTGTTTAAATTTAAAAAATTTCCAAATCTTCACACACTCCCAAACTTCCAAAATTTACCTGTTGTACGGTGTACTGGGGTAACGTGTTTTTGTGCTCCTGGAAAACATCATCAACAAAAGCATGCCATCTGTAAAACACAGGGTCCCTCATGGCAGTCGCCGAATCACCCATAATACCGAAACTTTCCTGAAAAAGAAAGAATCCATTATTCAATATTTTATTCAAATATATGTAACGAATAAAAATTCTAAAATTTTTATCCACAAATACAGTTATGTTTCTTGACAATATTATAAATGTTTTGGTTTCCATTATCTTAGTAATATCTTAAGAGAATCTTTTTATGGCTTATTATTCAACTACTATAGTTTCATATGATAGTTAACTACGATAGTCTCGTGCTTACTAGATAACGGTGATCTGGATCATGACAATAGGATATAGCAACGTGACCGAAGTTATGCAGATCCCCATAGACGTTTTGATTAGGTGATAGTATACTAGCTTCCATTATATTTCCAAGTACATCAATTCCAGTTTTCTCTGTCAATGGTATTCTTTCGCCTCTCGTGTTGACTACAGATCCCGTGTGGATCGCCTCGTAGATTCGATCACGCCATCTTTCCATATCTTGGATGTCGAAGTCCAATTCATCCACCTGTCGATTGATGTCCTTGAGAACTGCACCGCTTGGTCGAGATGGCCATGTGCGACTAGCAACCAGAGAATCCAGTTTCGGGAAATATCCTTCAGGAATCGGTTCACGCCAATTGATGAATCTCTTCACTCGTCCAAGTCGGTTGCACAGGCGTTCACAATTGTATCTGAAGATGTTTTAATAATTATTAATCTTTAACATCTAAGATTTTTTAAATGTTATGAAATTAACTTAAATATCATGGCAGGATTAGATTTGATCCTACTACAGTTAAATCTAACTTACTTCATTGGAAATTAGATAATGGTATATATTATCTAAAATTATTTAACCCTTATACCATCAAGGTAAGTCCAATGGACTTACACACCTAATTCTCATCCTAATTTAATTATATATATATAATGTAATAATTATTTATTACATTATGTTATAAGTAAACTATACTTAGCCTTTGTCAAAACAGTGTTAATATTTATATATTGCAATTGATTCTGACTATGCATCTACGTTATATAAATTATTCAACTAGATGAGAGTTAATTTAACAAATGTATAAAAATAAAAATGATGAACAAACATATGTAGTTATAAAATGTTACATTACACATTAAAAAACATGGAAAATGTTTGCACATAAAAAAGCAGAGAATACATTATGTGTATAACATTTCTGAGTTATGGTAGTTAAGGATTAAGAGATATAGTTATTCTTAGCATAACAAGTACTTTGAAATCTTCAACACCTGGTATAAATACAAAGTCTAAATGACAAGTGATAGAAACCAAAATGAAGAAATAATTGAAGTAAGAGAATAAGAAGAAAGAATATTTTCTTTAGTTTAATGATATTGTGACATTTTAGCAAGTGCATATGTGTTGAGATAATATGAATATATTTGTTAAAAATTAAATAATTTTGTCATAATGTCATTTGTTATAATATTCTATAATCACTGATATAATTTACTATATCTTAACATAGAATCAGCTACAACTGCAAAGGCTCTGATACAAGTTTTGGTGGCAACAGTATCCCACAGATTCTTACAACTAATTTGCAAAATAATAAGTAAATAATTGTTTATGTTTCATGGTTTACCTAGCCATAATCTGTTCGTGCATGTAATAAAATAACTCTCCACGTCGGTCTTTCCTAACAATGTTAATATCCCCTTCAAATGGATAAACCAAATGCCAATGCCAGTGATGAAGATTGATTCCAATGTCTTCTCTCCAGTACGCAACGCGATGTTCTTCATCGAGATCCGAAGCGGTGTAATCCCGAGGGATTTCGATCGGAACCTTCGAATTGCAAAAATATTTTACCGTTCAATAATGATTCTATCGAGTAAACAAAAGTGATCTACAACTATGTAATTAATTTGTTCCAAAATGAGTTACACACCCTTGAACCAGCAGGAACGAGATTAGCTTCCTCCCTAGCCCTAGAGAAAATGCCACTGTCCATATATTTATCCGGAAATACTTCAGTCAATGGCGGTATCGGTAAATCTTTTGTGTCAGGACGATGAAGCATGGCCACTGACAGTGCATAAATAAACATATTCGGATTCAGACGATCACGACAATAAACTGCGACTGACAAGAAATCTTCATACGTTCTCATGCCTATAAGATGAAAATAAATAAGTAATCAAGGTTATAGAGCAAAAGGAAAATACGTACCCATGAAAATGTCAATAAGACGAGCAGCCACTCTACGATGTGCCGGTATAAAAAGCGAAAAAGGTTGACGACGTCCGAGTTGCATCGGAACGCTCAGATCCGGAAGTGTAATTTGCTTCACCGGGATTTTCGAGTCCGTGTCATCCCCAAAACGGTTGAACACTTGAGTAGCGACGGAACGGTACTTGTCAGGCTAAATAAATATAAATAAATCTTATTATTAATGTTGATAATTATAATATTTATTTCTGTATAATTTCATTTAATGTAATTTATATAATATTAAAATTGTTTATATAATTTTACTGTATTCATTGTATGTAATATTGAAATTATGTAATCCACTTTTTGAATTTTCGCGCCTTAGGAGTTTGGAAGCTTGGAATTTTGGGATCTTGAAATTTTACAAGTTTGGACTTGAGAATTTAATTTTTGGGACATTGGTACTTCAGGACTGCTCTGGAATTCGCAAATTTTGGACATAAAAAGTCTTGAAAATTGAGATATTAGAATTTTGAAAAACGTGGTCCTTTTTGATTCGGTGAAAAATTTCTATGGTATGTATTGAATATGGTATGTTTTTGAAATATTAAAATAAACATTAAATGAATATTGATGTTTTCAAACATTTTTTTTTAATATTAAATAAACATTAACATTTAAAACATTTTTTTTAAATATTAATTTTTTAAATTAAAAATCATACTTACCAAATAATCAGGTGGTATATCAAAGGCAACCTTCTGTTCTCCCTTAGGTACATAAACCGGCTCAGATGGCCGATCGAAGAGGTACAGCATACCAGATTTGTCGTTCGTCATAATTGATCAATTAAGTTGAACGTTAGACAAAAAAATAAACGAAATCAAAGGAGATCGTGAATCGACGAACAACAGATGTTGTATAATAGAATGAATTACAAATCTATACAAAGTAAAGAAATGCTCCTGGATTAGAACGCTAAATAGCGTTCTGATGAATATTATGATCGACGCACGCTTTATATAAGCACTTGACAGGATATGATTTCTTCTTCAACCGCAAAATCCTACGCATACATTTAAAACTGTCAGTAATTGAGGATAATACCGTGTGAACCACAACCATATCTAAAGCATTGTTTTTCCTGTTTTTGAAGGAAATTAGTAGCGATTAAAAGTTGTTAGTTATAAAAATATTCGTATTAGATCTATGTATATTTATTACTGTTATATTAATTATATTATATAAGGTAACTGTTTATTTTTTTGTAACGAATTTGGAACAAAAATAACAATTGACTGTTTATTTAGTACAGTTAAGGACTGAAAGTTAAGTTAGGACTAGTTTAATTTAGGACTAAAAGTTGTTTTAAAATTGTGATATTATTTGATGTTATAAAGTAATTAATTAATAGTTTACTTTAAATAGAAATAAACAATTGAAAGTGTTATACTATGATACAACATGTAAAATATAAACTCAAAATAAAACTGACCCTTTGAAATAGCATTCTAGGTTACCAATCATTGTATAGTTTCCCATTTAATAAAGCTTATAATTGCAATTATTTGTAAATGGTTTTGAAGTATAAATACCTTGACAATTTTTCATCTTATAAAAAATAAACAGTTACGTTTATATTACTATATTATATTACACTCGTGTTATTTATCACAGCCTATTTTAAAAAATTGATAATTACACTTTTCAAAGGAAGATATAAAAACCTTTACAAATTTTTTTCTACAGTATGTGTTCCTTCATATTTAATTTTGCCCTCTGATACTTCCAGCTCTTAAATATAATGTACTTGTGAGCTATCCTATAAACAACGAATGAAAATATACTCTCAAACTAACAGAAACAAGTCAATAGGGACGTTGATACAATAAGGAAGAAGTAGGGTAAATAAATTCAACTGGATTATGCTTTCAAAAACGGTAATACTTATTTTTCTGAACGTACTACAAAATAAGTCATAAAACACGAATAAGTGATCGTTGCCTCTGTTGCTTAAATAAACGATAACAATGTACACCCGAACATTAAGTGTTTCAACGGAGATCTTTGTGGTTAAGTTAAAATTTACAGTACAGTCAACCGACGATAGAACCCAGCACCGTGTTCCGTGTCCGCATACACGGTGCATTTCCTCGTGTCATACATAATTGTTCTCATCGCTTCTGGTGGCCGAATTCAGTTTCCTTCCATTGAGAAGAGCCTGTATCTCATGATAAGTTCTTCCCTTCGTTTCCGGTACAAACATCGCCACCATGAAGAACGCCATCAAGCAGGACACCGAGAAGAAGTAGTAAACCGTGTACGATCCCAGGCTATCGCCGATCACCTGATACAATTTGGAAACGGCGAAGCCGAGCAGGCCGTCAAAAATAGTAACAATTGCGCCAGCAACGCCCTTCACTTCGGTAGGGAACAGTTCCCCGATCAGAGCATTGGTCAAAGTTCCTAAACCGATTTGAAAAGCCACCTGGAAGACGATGACGTCGATCACTGGAAGAAGGTTCACGCTAGAAACGTCCACTTCTTTCGCATCCAACATGAGATACACAGCCAAGATGGCCAGAGTGACGAATGAGCCAAACGTGGAGATCATAAGAAGGGGTCGTCTCCCAGCACCCTCTACAGTAGCTGTAGCCAGGGCTCCAGATACAAGACCCACAGCCAAGACCAATATGGTAGCCAAATTCGAGTCAATCCCGACTGCTGCCTTGTTGAACAGCACCTCCAGATACTGCATGGTGCTGAAGTTCCCGCTGAGTTGTTGCGCAGCGACCAGACCAACGACTATACTCAAGGACTTGGCGTTGTTGGGCAACAACAACATTCTCAGCTTGACGGACCAGGTATGTTTGAGCATCTCCATACTTTGTCCAGGTGTAGCTTTATAGGAATCTTCTTTGGTCATACCGCGGAGGATGAGATTCAGCTCCTTTTTAGCTTCATCAGGGTCGAGGATGCCTTTGAAGAACGCCAGAGACTTGCAGGCTTCCGATTTGCGGCCCTTAGATGCCAGGAAATGTGGACTCTCGGGGAACCACATGAAACAGGCGATGAAGAGAACCGGTACGGCGAGTAAAATGGCGGTCAGAATCTCCAACGACACCCACGGACCTATGCTACAGGTTAGCAGAGATCCGGTGAAGACGTTCACCGCGATTAGGGTCCCTAGGGCGCCTCTGATGTTGGTGTCCGCTACTTCCGAGACGTACATGGGGTTTGTGGTGTAGGAGATCCCGACTCCCACGCCGAGGATCACTCGAGATATGTATAGAGCTTCCACAGAGTTCGCGAAGAGTACAATCAGCCAACCGACGATGTAGAAGCCACTGGATATCATGAGGCAACGTTTGCGACCGAATTTGTCAGATAAGCTGGCTCCCAAGAATGGACCGATCATGGAACCGATTACGGTTAGGGAGACGAGCCAAGAACCTTCGTCATCTGTCAATTGTAAAGGCATGTTGCCGGAAGTTAGGCGAGAGAGGGACGTTGTTGTCCAGCCGTAGACTGTTCCTACAGCCACCATGGAAAGAGTTGCTGAAACATGAAATTAGTGGGCTTTTTATATGGTCGGATATGACTTTTTATGCGGGATTAAGTACATTACAAATTTGGAAAATTAACTGGGTAGTATTTTGAATAATTGTTATTGTGACAATTGTATCTTCAGGAACGATTATTTTACGGTTAGAAATAAATTAACTTTGTATACAATTAGGTTTTACTGATTTTAAATAGATAGCAATTAAATGTTATAAAACTACAAAAGAATTAATGATACATAAAAAGATAATAACATCCACATATATGTCCATTGAATGCTAAATTTAAATACAGATCTAAACGTATACGTATGTGTCCTTGAGTACATGTATTATCTTTGGGAAATCCAAGTCAAATTCATGTAACATAACAACATAGTTTTTAGTTTTAAAAATGTGTAATTTGGACCATTTGAAAATTTTTAATTTTTACGTTTAGATTTCTAAATTTCTAAATTCCTAATTTGACTTTCATTTTATGTAATGAAAAGAAAAAAATAAATAAAATGGAAGAATTGGTGACCATGAAAAGTCCATTCAAATGTTATGTATAAACAATAGTGTTTAAAAATAATAAAAAGAGGAAAACAAACCAGAAATACACGCCAGCCATTGTCGCCATTGTGTCCTGCTATTTCCGTGATATTTATCTTCAGATGATACCACATATGATACCGAATTGCTAACATCCGTCCCCTCTTTTTCACCGTCGATCTAACAAAATAAATATAAGTATTAGAAATGAACGTAGTCTCAAAGAGGAATATTTAAATTGTCCACTATTAATGTCATATACAGTGTAACGTACTGTCACATACAGTATGTTCACATATCATAAATATTTTATTTTCATGAATTTTTATTAGGGATATCAAACGAGATAGAATATAAGCATTTTACCGCTTCAATTACTATATATTTAAACGTTGATACTAATTTGGTATAAAAAAGATAAATAGTATGTAATTATTAGTAACGTTTAAATATTTCTAAGATTGACGTGTTTTGACCTTATTTTAACAGCCTCGAATTCGAACAAATTACATAGTTCGACTTTAGAAGAGTATAATTATTTCTTGTATTCTTCATCGAGGCTGAGGTCGATTCTTAAGCGAAGAATCATTAAGTTAATAAGAATCGCGTTTTTATTCCATTTTCTAGGCATCGTTTTTATTTTTTTACTGACTTGTTTCATGGTTCAAAATTATATGAATTAAAATTAATGATTCAATTGTAATGGTAATGGAGAATTTATAAAATTGAAATTTTACTATTATTTATTGTTAAAAATTTTTAGTTTATTTGTTAATTAAAACAGCGTGTAGTATTTTTATGTTGTAAGTTTATTCATCTATCATCATTTTTTATAACAATTGTGCGATTTTATGGTTGTGTTGACTGACAGCAAACTTCTCTTTGAAGAAGTACATTTAGAAACTGACATGATAAGATAAAAAGACAATGTTACCGACAGAGTTACAGGAAAATATTTTCACGAATATTTACTACTATTTGTCATATTAGAATATTTTGGGTTTCAATGGGATTTATTCGAAAGATTAGTTCAGCATAATGATTTCTGATTCTGGTTTAATAAAATTATATTAATATTTAGTAATATGACTGTCACAAAGCACAGTAAAAATGTACAGAGTATAGTTTAATGGATTTAAAGTATTTTTATGGCCCTTATATATTTATTATTTATTCATTATAATACAATTTTACACAATTTTGTAAAGTATTACTGATGCATTATTGATTACAATCTGTGTATACTTATTAAAAAAAATATTGCGAAGAGTACAAAAAGTTTCTTCACTTAACAATGTTGCAACAATGTAATCGCTGCTTGTTTGTCTGCAAGAACAACGCAGGATTGCTACTATGTTGTAAACTTCCTATTTTCGACACCAGATGTCATTAATTCATCCTTCTAGATCCTTAATGAATTTCCTTGAAATTCGACACTATGAAGGTATCAGATATATTCTACTTAATATAAAGTAAACGGTATTGACCTATCTTTCAAATTATTTTCAGATTTAATCATAGCATTAAAAATTATGAACATTTAGTTGATTACATTAAATTTGAACCTTCTCAAACCAATTTACCTTCTCAAACTTCAAACTTTCAAATGTTCAAACTCTCAAATCCGTAAATACCACGATCTTTAAATTTAAAAATCACAACATTCTAAATACCAAATTTTCAAATTCTCAGAGAGTCAAGCAATCAGATTCTCGAATTCCTTAATTTCCATTGTCGTTACAGGGCTTGAGCAACAAATGAATAAACAACCGTTTATTTACCGTTACAATAAAAGCGTAAAATTTAACATAGAAACGAAAAAACCTGGAAAGGAAAGATTCCTTTTGCGCCAAAAATATCAAACGCGTACGCACGCGTGCAAAGCGGGTTGCATATGCGCAGGCGCGTTCGATCAGTTTTTTGCTTTCCGCGTCCTCGTGCTAAATAACATAACCTAGCCAGATCTCGAAGCAAGGCGATTTCGTGAGCAAAAATTCGTCCAGATAACGAGACACATGAGTACAAGTGCCAACACTTACCAATACCTTGGCAGTTTCTGTCATGACACTTCCGATTCGTTGCATGTAAGAACGAACGTTCAACACGAATCACTACATTCAGTCGTCTTCTTCAATGTATTTATCAAAGTTCATTGTCCACGCCGTTATATTTGACCTCGACGATGACGATGCTCAAACACATCCCTATAAAAACGCACATCACCCACGAAACACTGTCACTGCACGTATGATGTCACTTCGTTTGTCCACTTTCTTTTTTCATTTTATTGTGCAAAAGTCACGTTATTAGCCTCTCCCACTACCGAGAACGTTTATAAATGTCCCAAAGTAACTTCGCGTCGGTTCAGACAACACGCTCGCGTGATGGAAGGGCGCGAACTGTCTTCTCTGAAGTTGTTTCACTCGCGTCTAGTTCGCTTATGCGAGTAACGGTAATTTTATGTTACGATTAGAACAATAAAAATGGAGATATCTTCAGACTGATATTTCTAACGGTGTCTACACCATACAGATTTTAATTGTCATCATTTTTTCAACGACGCGTTCTCCATAACCGACGGATTTCGACTGACTTTCTTTTACAGCCCCGATAGGGCTTTTATAGTGAATCAACGGCCAAACAAGCGATCGAGGTTAAAAATTACATGAAAACGCAATACTGTGCTTTACACGTTTTGATAAAATTCGTTTGAAATTCGTGTTGAAAGAATAACAAACTTAACGGTTGCAATATGCGTACAGGTTTTATACAACGAAAACTTTTGTAATTTTTCCTTTTTTTCTCGTTTTAAGAATGACGTTTAATAAATTTATATTTAATATACATGGACCAGAAGGCAGAAAAATTATTGTTGTCTTTAACATGGAAAGTGGTGAATTTTTTCGAATGATAGGTGATTTGTTGCTTTAAAGAGATATTGTAGCAACCAATTCTCATAGTTGCAACAATTGTGTTTACGTATATGCATGCATATAAGTACATAGGTGTAACCTTGATTGATATCAAGTGTCTTCTCACATTATTGCATATTTATAAATTTGTAGAAACCCGCGTAATTCTGTTCCTTCTATTCTCAGTTCTCAGATAGTTTGGGAAATATCCAGTAGTGTATGCAGTATTTACAATTTATGTAATTTTTAAAGCAATGAATGCAAGATTAAAATATGAAATTAAACTAAACTCGAATTAAAATAATTATCGATATTTATATATATTATATATTAAATAATCATCTAATTTTATATCAGTTCTTTATATTAAATTCTATGCATGTATACATTTATAAACTTTTTAATATAAAAATATAAATGTAATATAAATTCATATACTTTTGTTATATAAAATAGTATTAGTTGATAATATAAATTAATTTAAATTGATAAATTACTGTTATTATCATTCATTTCAATGTACACAATTCTAAAGCAGTTATTGTACATAATAAATGTAATTTTTCTGATTATTATGTTGTTTATTTCGATAATATTTTTTAGCAATATATTTTTTTATATGATAATTAATTTAAATTAAAAAATAAAAATTTGAAATAAATAAGTTAATCTGTTATTATTATCTTTTTAAATATTCTTCAAAAAAACATATAATTTTTAGATACATTATTATTGTAATTCTAATAATAAGTAATAACATATAGTAAAAATCCTAATGTTTCTTTGAAAATGTCGATTTAATAATTTAATTATACATTTACCAGCACAACCATAATGCAACTTGTGGGATTGCATTCTATTCTATTAATAACTATTATCGACACAGGAAACAACAGATCATTGTTTATATAACATCAACTTCTGTAATGATTTAATTAAAACAGAAGCTATAGATTTTAATCATACTAGAAAATTTACCATGCTGTATTTTATAAAATACTATAATTACTTATAAGTAGATAAAACGAATTAAGCTGTTATATTCTGTGCTGTACTTTATGTGTTACTGAAATCAGATAACCTCTATAAATTGAGTTATTAAAGCAACAATCTACTGCTTTATGAAATATTATAAACTATTTTATAATAACGAACTTTTGTACAAAGTTGTCTGAAATTTTGTGCAATAATTCATAATTCGAGTAGTCTGCAAACACGTAGTACAATTACTTCTTGTTAATTACTTCTTTTTCTTCAAGTAATCGACCATATAATGCTTTTATCTTATCTATGTAAGCATAATCTGATTAAATATATAATTAGGTTAACTTCACAGTCCTATCTCTATGAACGATTAACAGAATTATCTGGGGTTTACTGTCATTCTTAATGTTTGTGAATATCTGAAAAGAAAAGTGATTTTAACAGATAGTGGCAATAAAAAAATCCTATAAAAAATCTTATGAAATATCATGGTGTGAAAATTTGTAAATTTGTAAATATCGGTTTTCAGAAATTTGGGAGATGGGATTTGGTAATTTAGGAAATTGTGGAATTTGAGAATTTGAGAATTTTGGAATTTTGGAATATTGGAATTTTGGAATTTTAGAACTTTGGAACTTTGGAACTTTGGAATTTGAGAATTTGAGAATTTTGGAATTTTGGAATTTGGGAATTTGGGAATTTGGGAATTTGGGAATTTGGGAATTTAGGAATTTGAGAATTTGGGAATTTGAGAATTTTTGAATTTTGGAATTTTGGAATTTTGGAATTTTGGAATTTGAGAATTTGGGAATTTGGGAATTTTGGAATTTTGGAATTTTGGAATTTGAGAATTTTGGAATTTTGGAATTTTTGAACTTTGGAACTTTGGAACTTTGGAATTTGAGAATTTGAGAATTTTGGAATTTGGGAATTTTGGAATTTTGGAATTTTGGAATTTGAGAATTTTTGAATTTTGAAATTTTTTAATTTTGGAATTTTGGAATTTTGGAATTTGAGAATTTTGGAATTTTGGAATTTTTGAATGTGGGGATTTGGGAATTTGGGAATTTTGGCACTTTGGAATTTTGAAATTTAGGAATTTAGAAATTTAGAAATTTGGAAATTTGGTAATTCGACATTTTGTTAATTTGTAAATTTCGTAATTTCCAAATTTCCAAATTTCCAAAAATGGAAGTTTTGAAACTTCAATTTCTTAAATTTAAAATTTATTTGCCCTGAAATCTGAGAAACTTAAAAAGTACCATAATAAAACAAGCTAAATAAAAAATCATGCAAAAGTTAATAAAATCATCTTACATTCATGATGTAAATAAATAAGGCTTCGGTTTCACTTGTGCATGTCGTTCATGTCGATTTCTGATTATATCCTTTCCTCATCAGCTGCTGAACAAGCACTTTCTACACGTTTAAACCTTAAAAAGAACACGTTTCATAATCACGACCTTGTAAAACTGATCAAAGTTTTGCCACTTTAAATTTAATTGTTTGTTAATATTTTTTCTCATCACTGTGTTATCTTAAAGCACGAGTACTTTATTGTATAATAATCGACGTTGGCATCACACTAACGCGTAAATTACAACTGTTTCTTTTTCCGAAACATTGAATTCTGTTGCCAAACAGTACGTCTTATCTCGGTACAATCGATTCTGAGAAGTACAACTTACAATCTTAATTCTTACTCATGCGTTATCAGCAGACGTTGATACAAATGTTCTAAAGTTAATAATCTACAATTTCATTCATTTTATCTCACACTATGTATACACTAGTGGCTCAACAAATTTTTTTTCTCACTTTCTAAAAACTTAGTATATTGTGTAAAAAAAATCTCTTATAGTTTGAGCTGAAAAATTTTAATTGAAATGGTTGCTCAAAGCACTTTACATGTTTACAAAATAAAATGAAAAATGAAATATTTTAACCACTTTTTTATTTATTTAAAACAACTTATTTATCAATAGTTGATAATTACTTAAGTTGTGGGATTATATTAGTATATAATTTCGTACAATTTTATCATAACATATGTAATCACTTAAATTGTAAAAGTCGATACGACAAAAAATATACCAGTAGAAAAATGCGTTGAGGGACCTCTTAAATTTCAATTTTTCAACTTAAACTTTGTGAGTATCTTTTTTACATAACATACTAAATTTGTAGAAGGTGAGAGCAAAATCAAAATTATTTTCTGAACCACTCTAATGTACGTACATATATTTTGTTTTGCAACATCGACTGAGTTATAAATTTAAATTTTGCTCTTGATATCTTGAAGATATAATACATTACAATATTTTAATAAAATTTAAATATTTTTCCTTCAATTGTGAAGATATATTCTTTCACTGATTATGAAGATATATTGTTTTACAGATTACGAAGACATAAAAATTATTTATCAAAGGAGTCCGCGTTTATTTAAATAAATTAGTGGTGACCGCTGCTCTGACATATCGCATGTGATTCTATCGGGCTGTTGCATATCGTATGACGGATTTCGAAACGTAGAAATAAGATTCTGACACGAAGTATGGCTACCGCAAAATAGCACTTGTGGTATATCTATAGTTTCATAAAAATGATTACATGAATATTTCATCGAAGTTCTTAATATAAAAGAAATGGTTCGTTGGATTAAATAATCTACAATTTAATATTTACCAACAATTGTTCAAAATTATATCTCAATACTGTAAATAAATTTTTTCCATATTTCCAAATCAGTGTTTTAGTATCAACTTAAAATTGTAATAGTTTAAAAATATATCTGTACTTTTTAAAATCAAGCTATGAATTATTAATGTCACTACATAGCTTTCATATCTTCTGAAAACACTGCCTAATAAATTTAAATAAAGTGATTCCCGTAAATTCTAATGCGCGCCATACTGTAATCCATTTCTCAAAAATTTTGAAAAAAGAATCGAATTTTTAACTTGAAGAATTTTCTGTGCCTGAACAGTAAAAGTTATACAAATTCCATTAACAGAGATTTTACAGACTTCAACGAATAAAATGATGTATATTTTGTTACTGTCATAAACATTTAAGTATGTAGAAACAATGTATAAATCATGCAGGACACCTATCATTTATTTTGAAAATTAAAGGCGAAAAAAAAAGATTTAAAAATTCAAGATTGGTACATAAAGATCTGCAAGTCTCACTTACTTATTGCAAGACAAAATATTGTACAATCAACGACGCAACAACTTCATATTGTCAAAGTTAAACGCACAAGTTCACATGATGCTTGGTGGAAACTTGCGTTTCTAACAAGCGACTGTATTTATCCTGCTCTTGGTAATCAGGTTTATTCCGGCATGATTGACGACCAAGCGTTCGTGCCCAATTGGCCTTAATCGGATTATCGTTAATTGCAAGCCGGTACACATTAAGCCACGACAGCGTGAGTTTAATCGCGCTACGAGCAAACGTAGTTTAAGGAACAGCGATGAAAAAACTTCCTATTTATTCGTTGCGCTATTTTAAATTGCTATTCTTTTCCATAAATCCATATCGGAGATCCAAAACACCATACAGCAAAAATTCACTCCTATTTAAATGAAAGTAAAACGTTAAATATCAACAAAATTTTCAAATAAATAAAAATATTAATTTTTAGTCTTTGCAATTATTAATAATTGAAGCGTTTATTTTGAAATTAAGGCAAGTCCATTCTTTGTTACTGCAGATATTTAAGTGTTTACATGTTGTCCTGATAACAAGATTCTTCTTTTATTACCAATTCTCATGGATCTTATTTTTATAAACACAATGAAGATAATAAAATTTATTGGCAAGAAAAGTATTTTTATTTTCTTATTAATACCTACCAACGTCACTTTCAGATGTATCACAGTTACAATTTTCGTTGAAATCATTCTGAGCCATATTCATTTTACTAAAATAAATCACAAGGAGTTTTGTGCACCGTTACTAAAACAAGAACCGTGACGACTTTGCCGAGTATTTATTAGAAACTGAACTAGAATTTATTTGCAAGTTGATAATGGAAACCAGCAAAGATACCTAGTCAGACCAACGAATACTCACTCATATTGAGGTTATGCCACCAATATTATACAATTTTTAGTTTTTTAGAGAATTTTCCGTATTACTAAAAGTCGAAGCTAAAAACAGTAACATATTCAGTTAAAAATAACTTCAGTCTAAGGTGGACTTGCACCACTTTCAAAATAAATGGATCAATTATTGTAAATAATAAAAATTTTTCTGGTCATTAGTAACGATTATCGACGACAGGAATTAAATTTGGTTATAAATAACCGTTACAAGTAACGAGATGATAGTACAGTTGATAATAAAATTTATGTTTGTTTATTTATATCGGTTAACAGTAACCAATATTTTTCGGTTATCACCTATTCATATCCTGTCAATGGTAATACCAGTGTTCGAAAAAATTTTAATCATACATTACGGTTATTCGTAATCATAACCTGTAAAATTAGTATTGTGGTAGTTGTGCTGCTTGGCCTTTATTGACGATGAAAAAATTAAACTTGTAAATTGAAAATTTAATTTCCTTTGTCACTGGCTATTAGTCATCGTGAATTATTCCAAATATATCTGCACTTTCTCATTTGTATAAAAAAGTATATAACCTTATTTTAAATCTGAAAAAGAATCCTATAAAATTAAATGAAATAGACAAGCAAACAAATATTGCAACAATCTTTTTGTGATTATAATTCTATAAATATTTAACGAATATATACCTTGTGTTTCGAAATCAATCATCGGATTTTAGCTACGTTTCTGTACACGATGCAAAAAATTCTTATTGTACTCTAAAAAGAACATTAAATACATATTCTACATTTTATAATTCATATAAAAATACCTCTGTAATTGTATGATATTACTGAAGTGTATTAATACGATGTTTTCATGAACATAATATTTATTTTTGAACATAACGCGTTTGCTCAATGCACGTAATTCACTTCCTCTGCTATTATACATCGCTGTTCCTGCACAGGAACCTGCAACGATACCTGTTTAACCTGATTTGCAATTTAAGAATGGAGGAGTTAATTGTACACCTGCATTAGATGTCTTTCAATCACGGATACCGGTTAACCTTTCAAACGAACCTTTCAGTTAAATATTTTAATCATTCGATTATTATGTGCATTCGTTCTTAGACTAGTCGAAATTCTCGATTTTTAAAAATCAAATCAGCGCCATCTAGCGGACTGCACTCTGAAGCTACTCCTGGTAGCAGGAGCGCAGGAAAGTAAAGGAGGTTGACGAAGAAGTTTCCCACACATTTATGCGCATGCGCGGTAGAGTCAGACTGGAAACTCCTTTTCAAAGGAAAGGGAACGTGAAGCAAAAAAAATTAATGACGAAGAAAAATAATTAATACCCATTTCCACAGCACAATCTGTGCACTTTTAACATCGGAAAATGACATTTTCTATTTTCCATGCACTATTTGTTACGATTTGAGTGCAAATGAAAATTGAAATTCAATAGGATCACAAGAAAATAAAGAGGTATATGGAGAACCACGTTTTCCCCGCATGCGCAATGGAAGTAAACTTGAGTCACCTATTTCTATATGGTGTCTTACGGAGCAAGAATTATGAATTATTTGGTACCGGCGTACACATTTACAATTTATGCACTTTTATCATGAAATTACGATCTGTGATTCATTACCTATTTTCCTATGTAACATTTGCAAGATTTTAGTTCTAAACAAAGCTGCAATTCGATTGTGCATCGACTTTTTTTTTGAAACTGCACTGGTCGTATTAGGATCGCAGGAAGCTAAAAGAAGTAACCGGTATTACAATACAAGTACGCATGCGCAGTACAGATATGCGCATGCATAACAAGCCTGGGGGTGGGATTTTTCCAAAATGGCGTTGCATCGGGTAAATAAAAAGTACTTATGAAAAACATTTAATATCTAAGTACTTGTAAATAATTTACGCTCTTTTATGATTGAAAAATGAATCTCAATTCAGTCACAGAATTCTTGTATAAAATTCATCAATATTTTATTCGGGAATAAGTTAATAAACATTTTTAAACCGCATACTCCTCTAAATATGCCAAGTCAATTACGGAAATACTAATAATTAATTAAACGCGTAATAAATCGACATAAATATTGTTGTGTATGATTCAGAAGGAACAAAAGAGTATTATTTGAGCTTAAAAGTGCTTAAAATATTGCTCAGAAGTGAAAAATTAATAAAACTTCGTATCGGTGTTTTACGGTTGTAGATTTTTAATAACTAATTGATTTCAATTAAAACCTTAATAAATGTAATATGGAAAAATACATAAGGAACTACAGGTCACTCATTGACGATAAAAGTGTATAAATTGTACTCAGAAATTGAATAATTAATTATTTTTTATTACTAATATCATTAGTTGCGTGGGACGCCATATTGGAATAGGCGACTCCAGTCTAGCTCTACTGCGCATGCGCAGAAAAGGCGATTTTCCGCATACCTCTTTACTTTCCTGCGATCCTATTACCAGGTGCAATGTTGCAGCATCGATTACTAATCGAATTCTAATTTTAATTTGAACCCAAATCTGAACAAATGCAATATGAATAAATAGATAATGAATCACAGATTACTTTTCAATCATAAAAGTTTATATATCATGCTCAGAAAATGAGTAATTAATTAATAATTGTACACCATTAATTTCACTTACTTTGCGTTATAAATAGCTAATTATTTTCGTCTAAAATTTTACTAAATAGTTCAGGAGGAAATAAATTACAGATTATAGATCATTCTTAAATGATAAAAGTGCATAATTTGTACCGAGAAAGTGAGTATTAATTATTGTTTCTTCGTTGTTAATTTCATTTATTAGGTGTGACGCCATATTGAAGAGGCGGCTCCAGTTTGACTCTACCGCGCATGCGCGCAAATGCGCGGGAAACCTCTTCTCCGCATACCTCCTTTACTTTTCTGCGATCCTGCTACCAGGAGCAGCTCCGGAACCCCGACCGCTAGATGGCGCTGATCTAATTTTTATTTTGTCGGTAAAGACCTCCTTACCGGGTGATCTTTTGATCAAGAGAAAATCATTTCTGTTCTGTTGTAATGCAATAACTTGTAACAAAATATTAACGCAAGTAGACTAATCTTGTTCTACAGACTAATATGCATAGATATATTAAAAGGCAAAGATTTTCTAATAAATATATTAATATGTACACATGAAAATAATTACTTTCGTGAATCAACTCGTTGAGCCTGGTTAAGATTTAATTCGTGAAGAATGAAATTTTTACTTGCAGAAAAATGTAAATGGACAAAGTTTTACGCAGTATGAAATTTGATGAGTAGATTAATAAATGGTAAAAGTATCAAAAGATTTCAATAATTAATTCGCAGTACATTTTATTGGTACTAAAATCTATCAAAATAAAATTGAAGATCATGCCAATGAAAACTTATCCGTTATTCATGGGTGATCTCATTTTATTTGAATAACGTTCAACTCTACTTAAGTACTGATGATACTATGAATCAAGATAAATGAATGATACTACACGCGTTTCAATTGTGTAAATAGATGCTCAAGAGTGCAAATTAATTTACACAATTGACGTGACGACTGGTTAATAAAATACTTTGTAGCAGTAGACTCATCTTCTTCAATCATGTTACTCAATATATTTCACTTACCGCGGAAAACTTTCTCTTTTCAACAAATCATTTCTTTTTTTAATGTAAAGATTTCGGTCAACATTTTCTAGCTTTGCAAATTTTTTTATTCTACATTTTTGTACATTCTTAAATTTTCTTAATCTACTAAATTTCTAAATACTCAAGTTTTCAAATATTTATGTGTTATATATTTTAATTGAAATATTCCAAGGTAGTATTAATAACACCAATTATATATTTTTAAGATCATCTTTATTTTCTTTACATGAAACAATATTATTTGTTCGTTTTCATATTCTATATAAAGCAGGCCTGTCCAAAAATTTGTCCTCATGGCAATGCCGTATATACAGTTGGTAACAAAAGTATTCGAACACCCGTTGAAACAAGTATAACTTTCTTTAAATTGTATCCTTTAAAACAAGAATAACGTTTTCAAAATTGTACAAATTGTCTGTTCAACAAATACATATTCGTTTAGTTATCGTAAAATTACAATTCAGGATTTTAAATTATTACATAAATCACCAATATCTTTCAATCTCTTCAAGGACATTGACACATATGTGTACATTTTTTTAAATTCATTAATCAATGCTCCACATATATGTTACTTTTTGAATATCGATACTCTATAAATTATTATTCATTTAATTTAAAATAAGTATAATTGTTATTTAATCGCAATTAATTAAAACAGTTATAACTACATAAATATTAAATCGTTTCTTCTGGTTTAAAAAGAATCATCCCTGAAGAGGTGAATTAATCAATTAAACCATTTACAAATTCTAAACTCTATGAAGAGGTTGACAGGATCAGGATGAGAAAGAAACATGTACACAAATGTGTTAATTAAATAAGATATCTGCATTTTACAAAGCAATAAGTTACATGTGAATCCTTATAAGAAACCAAAGAACTGAGTCGGTATCCGCGTCTTATAATACAAACTGTGTAGCCAACTAGTGCTGGCTAGGTAGCGAAGTGTTAAAAAAGCGTAAAATGCTTTTCGCTCATGAAGAAGTTAAGGCTCCCTGTTTTAGATATATCCACGTACATAGCAAGTGTGATCTATAAACGCCATTGTAAAAGCGATCCATTTTGGTAACCGTACACACGTAAAATATGCACGCCTCGATGCCTACAGCATCGAAAATATTAGATCTCCCTTGGAAGACTGGAACAACGACATCGTCGACGAAAAACTACTGTCGGACAAAAGTAGCACCAAAACACGCGTTAAGAAGCAGAATATAAATAGCCACGACATCGAATTTTCCTAGGGACATTTATACAGTGTTACAAATCTCGTTTTCGTTTCATAAGAGTAAAATCGTAGAAGAAGAATATGAAGATAGTAAAGATTGGTACAAATCGATTGATTTCGTTTTGTTGGTCGGTCTAGTTTTCAATGAAAAATCTGCATTGATCACATTTAGCCCGTTTGATTTTTATGTCTCTTTGATTTGCTGTTCCTCTATCGGCAGTGACGACGATAAGATGTTTACAATTAGAAACTAAATCTAACAGATTTGAACTAGCACATGGATTTTTTTCTTGTTTTTGATATCCCTCTTATTGCTTGTTTCGCTTCTTGCAAGTTTTCTTTCTTCCGACTTGCTCGATCAACAGTTATCCATCGAGGCGTCGGTGAACGATGGATCTTCAGGGAGATTCTCAGAGATACGTTGATCAGTCGGTTTTTTGTCTTTGTTCTCGTCGGACTCGAGGTCCGACAACTGTTCGCATCAATCACTGCAAAAAAAAGAGATACTATTGTAAATTGTGGTAACTACCTAGGATATACTATTCTCAAATTTCTGAATTTTCAAGATTCCCAGATATCTGTTTCATTAAACACTCAAATCTCTAAATTTCTTCATTTCCTAATACTCAAATCATAAATTCCCAACTTCTCAATGTCAAGCTATGCCACATTGTCAAACTATGAAACAATTAGTCTATACCTGTCGCTATTTTCAGTAGTTCCTTCCTCGCTACAATCCAAATCAAGTTCTCCTTGAATGGCGCTTTGCAAGTCGTCGATTCGCTGAAGTGCCAACCTAAGGTCATCCCTGGCGACTTTGGTCTCTGCTTCAGCAGCTTCAAGTGACTTTTCTAATTCGCGACGAGCTCTTGTGGATTCTTGTTCACGTGCCAATGCTGAACTAGCTTCTTCTCTTGCTTCGCGCAATGATCTTTGCAATCTTCTTGCAGCATCTTGTGCGGTCTGCTCCTTGGTTCTCAGTAATGCTGATTCAGTTTGCAGTTTCTCAACGTTCTCTTTTAATCTTGCTATCTGCGTCTGCAATATACAAATAACATTGGTAACATACCTACAATAAATTATACTTTGACTATACACTATTACACATTACTTAAGAGTACATGTACAGAAGTTGTATGACTAAAAATGGTACGTTACTAAATGACAATACAATGCATTAGAGAGTTAAAAATTTTAAGTAGCTTACCTCCAAGCGAGCCCTAGTCGTTTGCTCCAATTCCAGTTTGCTTTCAAGCTCCTTAGCACGAAACTCTAGTCGTCTTGTAGCAAGACTATTTGCAGTAGGATCACCAAGTTGTTCTACGGACTCAAGACGTTGGGTCAATTCTGAAAGCTGATCCTTCAATGAAGATTTCTCTGCCTCCAGTGCTGCAATTTGCACTTGTGCCTCTTGTAACTGAGCCTGCTCCGCTGACACTTGTTGAACTGCTGCACGGTACTTCTTCAACACCTTTGAACCAGAAACAATTATTTAATTACATGGAAAACTTTAAATTGTGTTGAGATGTTCAGTAATATGGTAATCTTAAAGCAATTACGGTTAATGTTATTATTATAAATACAAAATAAAGCAAATTTGATCAGTACAAAATAGACTCAAGCAATTTGTACTTTAAAACACACATTTCTAAGGGGTTACCCGAAAGCTACACATTACCTATTATTTTATTTAAATAATTGAACTGAAACTTACTTCAGCAAGTTCTTCCTCATTTTCTTCCAACTGCGACAGCAATTCAGTTCGTTCGCGGTTGGCAACATTGGCACGTTCTTCAGCTTCGGAACGCTGTCGTAAAGCTTCTTCAAGCGATGCCTGAGTTTCATTTAATTCTTGTTCCAAAGCTTGTTTCGCTTTAACTGCAGCGGCTCTAGCACATTCAGCATCCTCTAATTGATTCTTCAGTTGTCGTAATGCTGCCTTGCCTGTTGAGTCGCCCTTAGACCTCTCTAACATTGTTTGAGCATCTCTGAGAAGTGCTTTTGTCCTCTTTAAGTCTCTCTTTAACCTGAGAGTAACAGATAAATTGTATGTTAAAAAATTGTGAAAATCATGAGAACTTTCAAGCTTTTGAATTTCACGTTTTGCAACAAAAATTGCCAAATTTGGGAATTTAGAAATTAAGCAATTTGGAAACGTGGAAATTCAGAAGTTAAAATTTCAAAGTTTCAAGGTAAAAGCCCTAAAGTTCTAAATTCTTGAATACCAAAGTCTCAGAGTCACAAAATATGACAAAAGTTTAGAAACATCCATAAATTTTTGAGTTATATCACGATTCTTGCAAATCGGCGATATTATAAACTCAGTGTGAAGGTCTCATAATCTCAATAGAACAATGAATATAAATAAAGGTTCATTCTCAAACGAACCTAAGCATAGTTTCAGCTTCTACAGCGCGTTCAGCTCGGTCCTGTTCCTCTATGGCAACTAAACGTCGTTCCAATTCGTGTTTTTCTCTCAGAATTATCGTTCTCTCTTCGTGTTCGTTCTCCAGTTGCGATTCCAGCGCTTTAACCTTCTTCAAAGAATTACCACGCACATCTTCCAATTCTTCGTCCCGTTGTTGTAACTCCTTACGCATTTCTTTTCGTTGCTGTTCGATGCTCATCTCCAGCCTCAATTTCGCTTGTTCAAGAAGCTGTACTTGACCAGCAAGGTCGTCGAGTTCCTCTTCTTGGTCTTTTACCCTCTTTTCTAGCTCGTGTTTGGCTTTCTTCAATTGTGCCACTTCTTCTTCCGTTTTACCACCGAATGTCAGCTCCTCCAACTCTTGGCTTAATGTTCGCAGTCTTTCTTCTTTTAATTCAATTTCTAGTCTGGCATCCTGTATTAAAAATTCATTATTAATTGAAGTAGTTTATGGGAATCGGCTAAATAAATTTTTAAGAAATAGATTTTGTAAAATTTGAACGTTTCACAAGTACTACATATTTATCAATTTGCATTATATAATATTTATTCGACGATGCAATTCAAGTTAAATTTATAAAATCCAATGTTTGCAATATCATTTTCATGATATTATTTTATTTTACAAAGTTAATCAATTAAATTTTTCACTTAAGAACTTTAGTCATTAATTAGTTACTGTTCATAGAAAGCAAGACAAGATATAATTGTTCAGTGAAATAAAAGAATTTATTTAATTTTTTAATAAAACGTATTGCTTAATTTTCTTCATAAAGTTTGGAATTTTATTTGAAGAAATGAAATGAAATCTTCAGTGTTCAACAATTTAACGAGCCATTAATTTCACGCCGATTACTGTTCGATTTCAACATAGATGCATAATCAGAGATTAGCTACTATAATAGCTAAAATTAGAGCGATAAACAGTGACTAGTTTTAACAAATTTCCATGAACAACTAATTAGACAGTTGTAATTAGTCATTAATCAATAGCAAAAATATACTTACACTGAGATTTTGTTCTATAGTAAACTTTTCTGCAATTGCGATCTCTTTTTCTCTGGCAAGCCTTTCACGTTGTGCTTTCTCTTGTCGAAGATCGTTCATTAAATTCTGCGTTTCCGAGTCAAATCTAATTAAACATCAAAATTAAATTTAATTAAATTTAACAATTAAAAAATATCATACCTCTCATATTTATGTATGTATACATTGAAAATATTAGATTTGCTATATTTTAATACATATACATTAAAAGTGTTATATTTCCTGTATTTTAACACATATACATTTAAAAACTTTATATTTTGTATGCTGAAATATGTACATCTTTTTCCTGAACTGATTTTTTTGTGAGCAAGTAGATCTGGACTCAGACTACATGTGAGGCTCTATTTTTGAAGTAGTCAATCACGTTTTGTGCAGCCAGTGAAACAGTGGCAGATGTTGTCAGACGCGCAAAATTACCAGTTTGGCAAACAGCCAAAAACACTTGTTGCCTCGACTGAAATGCGAATGAAACTACTCTCCATACTTTTAAAATTCAACAATAGTAAACTTACATCTTAACAATTATCAAACTGCATTAATATTGCTATTTTGTCAGCTTATTATTTCACTGCAAATCATCATGATTCAAACTCCTTCATTTTAATGAAGAAATATTTTCATTTTAATACAACTGTAAAGCAGAAGTTAACTGCTAACTCAAACTTAGTTATGGTTAATATTAGTTAACTACAATTTTCACCATAATTAGTTGACTATAATTTTTACCATAATTAGTTAACTACAATTTTAGCATTAATCTTTCACAATATCAGTATCCCAAAGTTATAATATTATCTTTCGCATAACTAATTTATTGTCAACAATTTGTGAGTGAGAAAATATAAATTTGCAGTCATTACAATCACAACATTGATGTACGATAAAGACATCAAAACAAATTTTCATTAATACTTTTTTTGAAAATAATGCTGCACTTGAAAAGTGAATTATTATATAAAAACCTAAGGGAACATTAAATAATTTATCAAAATAAGCTAGCAAAAAATAGCTACTTTTAAATGATCACATTTCTATATGTGAATGTTAAATGAAATCAAGAGTGAAACATTATTTCATTTCACTAATGAAATTATTTACTTCGCTTAAACAAAGAAATAGAACAAAACATTTTATTCAACATGTAACACGTGCGCTCAACATTTGCCAAATTTCTTCGATTACGTTAGTTCAGTTTACGCAAAACTAAAAATACAGCCCGCACAGAGTCGCTGAAGCAAATGTGAGAAGTTGTTGGATACTGGATAAAAAAAGAAAGTGTAAAAAAGTGCAAATAGCACATACTTGCGCTGTTTCTTTTCTAGAAGATTATTCCTGGCTGTTTGTTCTTCCAGGAGGAGTCTTAGGTCGTGCATTTCGCCGTTCAATTTTTGCACGCGACGTTTCCATTGTCCAACCACCTGACGTTGTTCTTCGACCTCTTCGTAGGCATCGGCTAACTGAAAAGATAACAGATATTTAAGTAACTAGAAAGATAAAGGCAACAAGTACTTATATTATATGTATATTATAATGTGTTTTATGTATATATATTATATTCATGAACTGTTGTTATTAACTTCTATTTATTATTTTTAACAATATTACTTTATTGATATTAAGAAGACAGTTATATAGTAACATACTGCTTTCTAGCGAAACCAAATTATATTCATTAACTGGTTCTTATAACTCTTATTTATTATTTTTATCAGTATCTTCCTGTCGTCAAAGATAATTACACAATAATGTTTTCTGACAGTGTCAAATTATATTTATTACTTCCTGATATCAACTCTCACTAATTAATTTTCTAAGTATTATCTTGTGAATCTTAATAAGACAACTATATGTATAATCACAAAATACCTTCTCAGTGATGTTACATTATTTCTATCAATATTAATAAAAATTCATCCGGACATTAACATCTAAGATGAATTATATCATCTATACTTACACAATTAGTACCATAATTATATAATCTCACATTACCTATAATTACTTAATTATATTATCTTCTTAATACCATCATACAATCTTGATAATTACTTTAATTAAATCACCATCGGTTTCTAGTAAGAAAAATTTTCTCAACCTTCCCCTAATGAACAGGTACAGTTACTCACATTAATATTCGGAGACTAATATTTCTGTATTTGCTATTGTATATAGGAAGTATTGCAATTTCTTTTCAACTATAACATTTCTATGTGTAATATATAATTACATAAAACGTAAGAAAAACAATTTTAATATTTTCTTGCAAACTCTTTCTGTTTAATAACATGCAATCGTTTTTGCATATTAAATATAATTTTTTCCAAATATTCTGAAGGAACAGAACGCTAGTTTTTTTTCAGTCTTGTTCGTAATTCAATTTTTGAATTTATTGGTGTTTTTCTAATTCTTTGGTTTAATTTATCCCGTAGATTTTCTATGGGATTTATGTCTATTTTAATCTTATCTTAATTGACGATAAATTTCGAATGCGAAAGACAGTGAGTGAAAAAGAAACGCTGTGATTGTGGCAATCGACAAATATCAAACTTGTATTGTTTAAAATGCAAATGTGTTGCTAACTTTTTTATTTACAGTTCTTTTTTTGTGCAACTTTTTCCATCATATTCGTGACATTTTTCAGATTAAAATGAGACCAAACACGACTTAATTCGGGTCATATTATTACAACATATTATTTGTAATAAATGGGAATAAAATCCTCGAAATCATAAAGCTATAGGAGTTTACAATTTCGACTGTCAGATGTGTCACGTGATGATCCGAATAGCACCGAAGAAAAACGAAATTACCCGATGTGTCATTACTCGCCCGTTTACCGCGAATCTTACTGCGGTACAGCATCCATATGAACAAAATGCTTGAAACAAGTAAATATGTTTCAAATTACGTCGAATTTGGTCTCATTTTAATCAGGAAAATATCACAAATATGTCGGTAAGAAGTGTTATAACAAAAACGTCAAAAATAAAAAAAGTTCTTGCATTGAGATTGTTTCAATGATATGTTACTTTCTGTTTACGCTCGGCCGTTTCCGTCTCTCGCTACTTTTCTATGTTCGGCAAACTTCGGTCACTGTCGGAAGTACACGATATAAGCGAAAGTTGAAACCCAAGAGAATACTAACGTGAGTAACTCTTTCGTAAAATTATACATCCTAGTAACATACCTTCTTTTCCAATTGTTTCTTAAGTCCCACCAATTGTTCCAGGTCATCCTCGTGTTGTTGCGCCATTTTCCTCTTAGTAAACTCCAGTTCTCTCACGGCGTGTTCGTATCGCTGTTTGTAAACACCGCCATCATCGCCGTCCTCAGCGTCGGATGCGACGCCGTTCAAATCCGCTGCTCTTGCATACAAAAGCTCCATTTCCAGTCTCTCGGTCGTTTGCTGAAGATTCTTGTTAGCCTCTGTCACATCCTGAAGTTCTCTCTCCAGCCGAAGACGCTCCGACGTTTCGGCGTCGATCCTCTCCGCTGCCAGCGTCGATGTCGAATGTTCCTCCGCGAAATCGGCGGTCATTTCGCTTAACTATAAGAAAAATTGTAAGAAAATTTTGTTGAAAATTTGCTCGATTATTTACACTTGTTTAAATTTTATTAAATCTGTTCGATGTAGGATGTTTAGTCTGAAAGTAAATTTCATTAAGCTTGTTCAATATGAACAATATATTTTGAAAGGAAATTTTGTTAAGTCAGTTCAATATGAACAATATATTTTGAAAGGAAATTTTATTCAATTTGTTCAACATGAGCTATTCATTTATTTTGAAATGAAATTTTGTTAAGTCTGTTCAATATGAACAATTTATTTTAGCCGTTTACTTTGAAAGTGGTCTAAGTTCATTTATTTTACAAACAAGATATTTATGGGTTTGCGTTTTAATAAATTTAAAAATATTAGAAACTAATAACATGATAGTATGTTTTCGTATTTCCAAGGATGTATAATTCACCAATCCAATTAGCAAAATAAACTTTTTAAAAATTAACGTGTTTGGTGGCTATAAATGGACTTTAAGGGACTTTCAAAATTAACAAGATAACTTTTTTAATTTTTAAAAAGACGTAAGTGCATGGAGAAAATAAATTTCCGTCGCAACGAAAAGAAATGTATACAATTTTATATCATGAAATTAAAATATGTCTATTGTTTATTCATGATTGAAATTTATAATTCATTCTTCTCTTCAAGAATAATTTTGTAAGATTTAAAACAATTATGGCGTATTTATGTATGACAGTTCTACCAGCTTATGGAGAGTAAAAAAGCTAAAGAATTCTTTTAGATGAACCATTAAAAATCTATTTCAGAACGAATTAGTTCGATTTCAAGTTGAAACTAAATTTAACTCTAGTGGATTTCGTTCTGACAGATTTACAGGAACAGTATCAGGACTAGAATTACGTCAGTAACTTGTAGTTACTGTATGCAAAAGAAGCAATTTTATATTAATAATTAAAATTATGTTAAAATCATTTATGTAACACAATTGAAGTAATAAGAATTTTTGTGTGGGATTAGAAAGAAAATATAAGGAATTATGTACTATAGTTCTTATAAGAGATAATGGCCATATAGGAAAGGTCTTATCACTAGTGTAAACTGATGGACATTAGAAAGTTACAAGTTATCAAATTATCAAATATTCAAATTAAAAAATTACGAAATAAAATATTTTCAAATGATCAAATTTCCTAATAAAAAATGTTGGAATTCCAAATTTCTGAAATTCTTGTATTAGCAAATTAGTAAATCTCTTGATTATCAAACTTTCCAACGAATATCGAAATTTCCGAGTTGCCAAATATCCGAAACACCTTAAATATTTCTAAAATTCATAAAATATTTTGATGTCCTCAAATTTCCAAACTCTCTAACTCATCCAAATTCTATCACAAACAAATCCACTGGTCTCCCAGATGCACTGAAGCCGCTAAAACCTCCAAATCCTCTACCTCGACTTGGCCCACGACGCTATCACAAATAAACTGCCAATTCTCTAAATCCTCAAATCCTGGCAATCTAATTAAACCACGAATATAAACCACTGTCCCAGAACCCTCAAATCCTCTACCTCGTCTTGGCCCACGACGCTATCAGAGATGGTCCTATCCTCGGATGCGTGGGACATGGACCTCCTGGAAGAGGAGTTCTTCGCCACGCTGCTGGCCCTGCTGTAATATTGATAACCCCTGATCATAATGTTCGTGGCACTCTGACTCCTGCCCACACCGCGTCCATCTTGTCTCGACACATTCTGCGACCCCATCTCGTCGCTCTTATGTCCCAGACTCCTCCACTCGTCCATGATGTGATCGGTCCTCTTCAAGAACTGCGCGATCTTCGAGGACAAATACGAGGAGGCGGTCGTCGGCTCCATGTGCGAAGCGGTTGGCCTAAACGACTGCCTGACCCTCTGTCTGTCGCAGCCCATCACGAAATTTAAACTGGCGTCGAACACGACGGGCGCTTGTTCCTTCGCGGACATGTCCTCTATGGTGTCCGAGCTGGCCATCATGGGGTACGTTCTTCGGGGGATTATGGACAGGGGCGAATCCAGGCCAGTGCGAGGCCTCGAAGACACCAACGACACGGAGCGAGAACGATGGGACAAACTCGAAGAGAGACTGCACGGTGACGGACTTCTTGTGGAACTCGAACCCAGAATCCTGCTCGCTGGTCTTCGCGCGAATGGCGGCAATGGCGGTCTTTTCGACAGGGTTCTGGACTCCATGGGCCGCGAGAAACTGTCGGCTATGGCTTCGTTAGAGGTCAGCAGGTCCTCGAAACTTTCGGACGTGCTCGACATCGTGGCGTACGGGATGGATGGCATTTTGGACGCGATTTGATCAGTGCGGTTTTATGTTAGAGAGCTACGGATGCGAATTATCGATAATTCGGTAGGTTCGATGTGGCTGGATGTTGGCACCGTGGAGCAGTGTACGCGTTGAGCGAAGCAGGGTGAAATTTGATGTCTCTTGCGTTTTGTATTTGTGATTGTGGAATTGGAATTGAAATTCGTAATTTGTGAGGTAGAGAGACGAACTTGTAGACTTGTAATTTGTAGTAAATTTGTAAATCAGTAAATTTGTGGAATCTGAATTTGTAAATCTGTAAATTTGCATATTTCAAGTTTGTAACTCAACAAATTTGTAAATCTGTAAATTTGCACATTTCAAGTTTGTAACTCAGCAAATTTGTACAATCTAAATTTGTAAATTTGTACAACTAAAATTTATAAATCTGTAAATTTGTAAATAGGAATAGTAAAGTAAATCTCTAAAGTGAATATCACGTTGCACCCTAAATGCATCTGAAAGATAGATGCCTACTGTGTAATAAATTTATCGCTTATCGCACACTTCGCTCTACTTCAGCCACTTGTGTCTCCATCCAGCTTACCAATATCTCAACAACATCATCAACTTGAATCATTAATTACGATATCGATAGTCACACCTCTAGTCCGAATTTCCAGCGTTCTCCATCTTCGTCAAACACACCCTCAGACATTTCTACACCTCCGAATCCTCTAAGCAACATTTGTTATTTATAACGCAGATCCGCGATAATAAGACGAAATGATTTAAATGGGGTATTCCAATTCGTAGTCGTGGATAATTAAATACTTTGATTAATATTTCTTCAATATTTTAATTTCAATTCACAGGTTCTGTGAGTACCTCACATATTTATGTTTGATAACGTAGTGAAATTTTTAGATAACCATTTTCATTATTATGGAAATTATAGTAGTTTTTAAACAATTATTTTCGTTGTTATCGAAATTATAATAATTTCTCGATAATATGTTACTTTTAATAGCTTGATAAGGAAATCTGAATTGAATGAATATTTTATTAATTCTATTTTATACTATTAGGCGATCTAGAAATTTGGTATCTAGTGACTTATAGATCGTAATATTTTTGACATTAGCAAATAAGGATCTAGGGATATGGGTGTATAAATGTTTGGAGAACAGTGATTTCTGGATCTTGAGAATTATGAATCTAGGGACATTGGATTCTAGACATTTTGGAATCTAGGGATTTTCGAATATTGGGAATTAAAGATCTAGGGAAACGGAATTTTAGAGATTTGGGTTCTAGGGATTTTTGGATTTCGACAATAAGTAGTCTAGGTATATGGCATTCTAGAGATTTAGGGATCTAGGGATTTTTCATTTTGAAAATTAGGAATCTAGGAATATAGGGTTTTGGTGATTTGGGGGTCTAGGGTTATTAAGTTGAGAATTAGAGATCTAGGGATACGGAATTCTGGAGATTTAGGGATCTAGGGATTTTTGTATTTTGAGAATTAGGAATCTAGGAATATAGGGTTTTGGAGATTTGGGGGTCTAGGGATTTTTATCTTGATAATTACAGATCTAGGGATACAGAATTCGCGAGATTTAGGGATTTTTGGATTTTGAAAATTAGGAATCTAGGAATATAGGGTTTTGGAGATTTAGGGGTCTAGGGATTTTTATCTTGATAATTAGAGATCTAGGGATACGGAATTCTGGAGATTTAGGGATCTAGGGATTTTTGGATTTTGAGAATTAGGAATATAGGAACATAAGGTTTTGGAGATTTGGAGGTCTAGGGATTTTTATCTTGAGAATTAGAGATCTAGGGATACGGTAATCTTGAGATTTAGGGATCTAGGGATTTTTGGATTTTGAGAACTAGGAATGTAGAAATATAGGGTTTTGTAGGTCTAGGAATTTTTATCTTGATAATTAGAGATCTAGGGATACGGAATTCTTGAGATTTAGGGATCTAGGGATTTTTGGATTTTGAGAACCAGGAACCTAGGAATATGGTTTTCGAGATTTGGAGGTCTAGGAATTTTTATCTTGATAATTAGAGATCTAGGGATACGGAATTCTTGAGATTTAGGGATCTAGGGATTTTTTATTTCGCGGTATAGGGGCCTAAGGATATTGGATTCTAGGCATTTGGAAATCTGAGGATTTTAGAATACCAGAAATCAAGGAGCTAGGGAATCCAGAACCTAGTGAATTTGGCCCCAGAGAGTTTCTAATCCAGGGAATTTTTAGTCTAGGATGTTTTTAATCCAAGTGGTTTTATCACCAAGAGATATCGGATTTTAGAGATTTATAAGTCTACGGATCTTTCGGATCCAGGGATGTTTGCCTTTGGACTTAAGGATTTAGGGATACAGGAATTTATACGTTGGGGATATAGAAATACGATGGTCCTAAAATCGAGGTAACTAGGGATATCGAGATCCAGAGATTTGAAGAACTGATAATGTGAAATGCCAGATTCTGAAGCGTTCTAAATAAGAACATTTCGAAATACAAGTTTAGTAATACCGACAGTTGAGTGTTCGCAGAATGAAAAATTCAGGGATTTAGAAAAATCACGGAATCTGACAATCGAAAATTCCGATTACAAATGCAGTACACTTCTCGTTCTAATCAATCGTAGACGCACTTTTTCTGGCATCACGAAGCTCATCTAGTGGCGCGAACAATATAAGACGCGATCTTTCACGTACGAATACCCCTTTAAGATCACTTCATCCAATAAACTCGTAGATATTCAGAAGCAATTATTTTGCAAACGATAACCCCTCGAGGCCACTCAGCGAAAGAGACTCGTTCAGATTTTTTATACCCCGTTAAGATCACTTAATGAGACTCGATGGCGCGACGGAGGGCGGGCGTCCAGCGGATTTTCATGGTTCGCGATGGAAATTCGGTCGGAAGCCGAGGTTCTCTGGTCCGGATCGAATCGATCGGCCTGGCACGATCATTTAATTGCGTAACATCGATAGACAACGCCCGTATCGAGAGGGAGTCGCGGTGCAACTGCCTCTTCCTGGGTCAGATTGACCGGCCGGTGTAGCATCACGTTGGAGGAGACGGTCACCTCTGAGTTATTCTAAGGGAAACGAAGAGCGAGGAAGATGGAAAAACGAAGATGGTGGGAAGGAGTAGGAGGAAGCCGGAGCATTTTGGAAACGGGCCAAAGCCGAGACGAAGTTCGCGAGAAAAGTCCGGCCAGGCGAAAGAGAGGAAACGGGAGAACATCGCTCGAAAGGTCGAGCTCGATTGTGGAGCAACAGGTTACTCGAGTAATGGGATACAAGTAGATATACTCGGCGCGGGCTTCCTTTAGGGAACAGCCAGGGAGAATTTTATGTTCTTCGGACACGGACTTCGGAGGCTTGGCGAAACTTTCAATGGGACATATTTATTAATTTACTAGTTCCTAAATTTTATCAAATATTAAAATAAATAAATATTAATATTAATATTATATCTACATACATTAACAGCTATATTCATAATTCAAAATCCTACTACAGTAAAGAATTGATATAAGCGAATCCATCGTGTCTGAACTTTAGCTTATATCGTATAGCTCCTGCATAGATTGATGTTTTGACCAACGTAGAAAAAGATAGCGAGCGAAGGAGAAATTCAAGCGATCGAATGTAAACAGTAACTGTGAGACAATTCTAATGCACGAATAAAACTTTTCTTTTTTACTATTTTGTTACGAAATTCTTACTAACATATTTGTGACATTTTCCTGATTAAAATGAGACCAAACACGACGTAATTCGAAACATATTTACTTGTTTTAATCGTTTTGATAATATCGAGTCATCACTGCAGTAAGATTCGCGGTAAACGAACGAGTAACGACGTATCGGGTAATTTCGGTTTTCTTCGGCGCTATTCGGATAACCACGTGATACATCTGACAGTCGAAATCGTTGACTTCTATGGCTTTATGTCTTTACTCCTTAAGATTTTATTCTTCTAAGTTATTACAAGTAAATATCCCCCGAATTACATCGTGTTCAGTCTCATTTTAATCAGGAAAGTGTCACGAATATAATGGAGAAAGCAGTACGAAAAAAGAACGGAAAATAAAAAAGTTAGGAATGCATTAGCATTGTAAACAATACAACAGGTTGATCTTAGCGGATTGTCGTAATCGCAGTGTCTCTTTTTAACTCGCTATCCTTTTCCACATTCAGAACTTTCGTCAATTAAACCGGTAACTATAATGCAAATGATATCGTGTTTGGTCTCATTTTAATCGGAGAAATGTAAACAATCGATTTTTATACGACATAAAAATCAAAGATACACAAGTTTTCTATTTGCATTTGTGTTATCTGACCGATACACTTGAACCCGGATCATATTACATTTCTCAGTGAGCGAAATTTCTGGAACTTTGAAGAGTCTTTTCCGTAGTGGTGACGATAACTACTTCGCTTATATAGATCAGGTCATTTTCGTTTATATCGAATCTTTACTGTATACTTACAGCTATCATTCCTGATAGACTAGACGTATGAGATTCGATTTGATTACTCTATCAAACGAGAGAGATAAAATGGAGAAACGATAGTAGACGAGCTCTCGATACAATGTCAAGGTCGTGCGGAGAATTTTCATTAAGAAATGTCGGTCACTGGAACTTTTGCAGGAGCATCGATGGAGGAGGTCGATGCTTCGTCGAGCGGATTCATAAACCGATAAATGTACGCTTGAAACACCGCTTCGAAAACGCTTTAAGAACACGCTTCGTGTGGCACAGTTAACCCAGTTGCACGATACGACACGACGAACGTTACTGCATTTACGAAGTATTCCTCTTGTTTCTGGACAAACGACTTTCCAGTTCGATAACGATCATCGTTAATGATAATTACGAGACATTTTGGACTGATAACTTAATGATTATTATGGCTATTAACATGGTCTGCTGCATACGAGACATAAGTTTGCGAGCTGCATACTGGAGATTTGGAAATTTGAAATATGTGAATTGCAAGAAGAGGGGAATTTGGAGATTTTTTAAATAAGGAATTTGAAAATTGAGAGATTATTTTTTTGATTTTTGGGGACTAGGAATTGGAAATTTGAGATTTGATATTTTAAGAATTTGGAGATTTGAAATTTGGGGATTTAGGAATTGAGAATTCGAGAGATTTGAAATATAGGGAATTTGGGGAATTGGAAATTTGAAAACTGGGGATTTTTGGAAGTTCGGGGATATGATAATTGGGGAAATTGGAGATCTTGAAAATAAGAAATTTGAAAATTTAGAAATTTTTGAATTTAGGGATTTAGAAATTGAAAATTTGAGAAATTTAATATCTGGGGAATTTAGAAATTGAGAAATTCAAAAATTTTGAGTTTTTGCAAATTTTGGGATGTGAAAATTGGGGAAAATAAGAAATTTGAAAATTTTCAGATTTAGATATTTCCTAATTTAGGGATTCCAAATTTTGGAAATTTTTAATTTTGACTTTCGAAAATTTGGGACGTGAAAATTCGCGAATTTCGAAATTTGAAAATTAAAAGCTTGTAGATTTAGAGATTAAGTAATTTTGGAATTTGAGAATTCGAAAATTTGAAAATTCGTAAATTTAAAAAAAAATTTGGAAATTTGAAAATTTGAAAAATTCGAAAAATTCAAAAATTTGATAATTTGAGAATTTACAAATTTGCAAATTTGCAAATTTGAAAAATTCGAAAATTTGAAACTTTGGAAATTTTGAAAATTCGAAAATTTGACAATTTGAAAATTTGGAAAATTTGGAAAATTTGGAAATTTGAAAAATTCGAAAATTTGAAAAACTAGAAAAATTTGAAACTCAATTTGGAAATTGAGGGTTTTCCAAAATTTGGATGAGAAAATCCAAAAATTTGGAGACAAAAAAATTTTGGAATTCAGAAACTCAAATTTTGCAATTCTTTAAATTCTCCAACTTCCCAATTTCTAAAATAGCTAATTATCTAATTTGCAAATTTTCCAACTTTCAAACATGTAAAATTATTAAAGTAACAAACTTAAATAATTGAAACTACCAACTGTAAATTACTAGTTTGCATAAAATAAATCTGATAAGTCATAAATGTCGATACGCATTAAAATTCCTTTCCATAAACGTTTACGCGTTTCCACGCACAAATCAGGTCGCGATGATAGCAAAAACAAAATTACAAAAAAATAATTGCTACAGAAAATATCGAATTAAACACGACGACCATTACACTCGCACACCTACTATACACTTTGTATCATTTAAAAAGAGAACGTACTCGTGTTTTACAATCGTATCGTTACATTTACAAAAACGAAAATCATTAGAAGGTAACCAAGTTGAAACATCCGACTTTTTCCTCCGTGTATCACCTTTCTCTGTTAGCAAGAAAAAGAGAGATACATCTTGTCCCAATTGCGTGACCAGCATTGTGTATGAAACCATATTATTTAGAAGCGAAGTGTTCGTGTTACATGGGGATTCACCGTGGCAAAACAAGTTTAAGTAAGTAGGAATTAAGTGGTTTTGTCATGAAACCAAACCGATCAATCATGTAGAAAATACTCATCGATAAAATACGTTCTACTTTATTATTACTTTGTTTCTTTTATGAAAAGCTAGATTAAATGAATCGTGAACGAGTTGGACGGATCGATTAGAGTTTATACACCTTTTTGTAATTAAATCTCGATGGAGAGATAATAACTTGAATGCAAGAAATCAATAGCTATATACTTTGTAATAGAAAATATTTATTTTAACCTAGAAATTAGGTAGAATTTTTTTAAGGAAAATTTGGTTTCATTTTTAAGAAATATTTGTTAATTATTTTGTAACGTAATGCAATAATATAACACTCTATTATTAATATGTATCTGAGAAAGTCTGGTTTGAATTTGCCGCCCTTTTCAGTGGAAGTATTTCAATTTATATGTATATGGAAGACATATGGTAATTATTGATAGATAAAGATTAATTATGTTACAATATACTGTAATTATGTTATGTTAATATACAGTAACATAATATTAAACGATGTAAGTGTTTTCATAATTTTTCTATAACTGTATGATAAAAGTTTGCTTTCAAATTTGGCGCCCTTTTCAATCTGAACTTGACTATGGAAGAAATTAATAAACTGTTTATAGCCGAAACTAACAAATCAATTAAATTTCATTATAATTACAATATAATTGATTCATAAGTTTTATATATGAATAATTTATCACTTACACAGATAAATACAGATTCTTCCACTGAAAAAGAGCGCCAAATTCAAAATAGAAATTCACAAATACTTGACTCTATTAAAATGTGGACAGTAATTAATATAACGATAATTTGTAATAATTGTACTTGTGTTTTTTTACAGAAATATTCAATATTACTTATTGAATAACGTACTAGTGTGAAAGTGTCCCTATTTGATTTAAAAAGTATTTTTTTACATACCTTAGTTTCAAGTTTATCGTTGTCGTGTTTCAGATGATTCCGTTCCTGCTCCAACCTTTCGACTTTTGCTCTGAGTATCTCCAGCTCTTCCTGTTGACAAAAATATAAATATACAATGAATTAAATAACGTAGTTTAATTATAAATTTGTTAACATTGTTTTATATTGTATGGTACACTTTAGAAATATTGTTAAACCAGTAAAATTTAGAATATTGTTAAGAATCCTATTATAAAATATTTTTGCCAAATAATTACTATCACAAAATAAAGAAATTGACTCAACAATCTATACTTTTCCTTAAACAATATTAAAAATAAAATTAATACTAACAAAAAATTAACATCAAAAGAATTTAATCAGAACAGCAAAAGGTTATACGTCTTTTCATATAGTAAAATTATTTTAATTAATTCTCTTTGATCATTTAATTTCTCTTCCAACAAATTTTCTCTACCATCATACAGGGTGTTCCAGTTACATCGGCCCATTCGAATATCTTCGAAAACAATGATTCAACAAAATTTTTCAAACAAAAGTAACTCGATTTCAGTGAAAAAATTATCTGGTGAAAGTAGCTTTCTTCTACGCATAGGGGAGATATGAAGGTCAATTCCGTTTTTCCGCGTGGCGCCTAATATCATGAGTTTGTGTATATGTGAACAAACGTAGTACAATCCTAAACGATCAATCGTTCGGTACGGCCTCAGATTTGTTCCTACGGGGATATTTAAAAAATAACGTTCACGCAGAAGAACGTACACCGCCAAATGGTCCTAAAGAGAAGATTCTCGCTGCCGCCAACAAATTTCCGCGGAAATGTCACGAAAAGTCGAAGAATCGTCGAGAGATCGAATAAATGTCCGCGTTCGGGCCAGAGGGCGTACTTCCGAACGCCAACTTCGGGAAAGTGCGCGCTAAAACGTGCGCGTTAGCACTCGCCTCGCCACCCGGTATAAAAATGAAAATATCTTCTAAACTAACGTATTTTCGGCATAAGTGACTCCATACTTTTGCGTAGAGAATAACGAGCTGCATCGAACGGTGCATTCAAAAGTATATAATTCCATTAAAAGAAACAAAGTTAACCTTCGTGTCTCCCGTGCGCATGCGCGTAGTGGAAAGCTACTTCGCCGGATAATTCGCAGCCTGAAATTGCGCAACTTTTGTCTAAAACGATTTTTCGCGTCGTTAATATTTTCGAAGATATTCGAGCGGGACACCCTGTACGCGTTTGGAAAAGAGCCAACATATGTTCGTATTTCTACCGCAGGATTGGAAGGTTTTAACGAGAACAAGCGTGTGCGTAATTGTATTTTATTATTAGGTTTAAACTAACTATAACCTATCTAACGCGCTCGACTACTGATCTGCCGCTGTTTTTTCTACAGTCTTGCTTTTTTTGTCGCCCTGTCACTCGCACCCCTCATTTACGTCGTGTTCTAACGGTAATTCTTAAAATCTAACTGATCCCTAGGGGGAGGACCTGCAGGCCTGCGAACCATCCGTGTCTCAAGTGACCCCAGTCATAAACTATCGCACCCCATACAATGATCGTTTCTACTCCGCGTTTCTCCGGCCGGTCTCGTAACGGAAAACCATTATGTACAAATAAATTGCTTTATTCTCACCGTCTTTGCCTTTAACTGATCCTCGGTCCGATGAACGTTCAATAAAGGTGCAACTTTCACGTATAATCTCCACCACGGCCATTCTCTTACGGACATCCACTTCCTTACGTTCCTCTGGATACATCTGACCGCGAGATCTTGCAACTGAAAATTCGCAATACAGAATACGCAATATTATTCGAACGTGTACGTCTTACGTTTACCATTCACTTTTTTATTACGGTAATAAAGCCAGCCGAAAACAGGAACCAACCGTTGGCCTGAATAGAATGCTCGATTTTTTTCGTACGCGACTAGAATGTGGATTTGTTGTCTTTGATTATGTATGAATTTGGGAAAAATGCGGACACCCCCGCGCCGCCGAGATTCGAACCCGGAACCTCAGCGTTTGTAATCGTCAACGCTACGCACTTGACCATTCTCGTACAGCTACATTTGTTATTACCGTAATTCTTCTTTCTAAATTGGGTCTGGAGGTCAATTCCACATATGTAGTACGAAAAATGAGCAAAACAATGAATATATGTATGAAAAACATGGGAATGATTTATAGATACGTATTTGCATATATTTACGTAGATACGCGTGCGACGGGAAAGGAATGAAACTATGAATTGTTAATTTGTGTACCTGTGTTGTATTATAATTGAGTTAGAAATTTTGCGATTTGCGGACACAGAAACTGAAAATTTGGGAATTTGAAAATTAATCTAGGGATTTCGATATTTGAAAATATGGAGATTTGGACATTTGAAATTTTGAGAATTGGAAAATTAAGAATTTTTTTTCAATTTTTTTCAATTTCGAGATTTGGGAAATGGAGACGTCGAGACATAGGGATTTCGGGATATAGGGATTTTGTGATCTGGAGATTTTTGGATATAGGAATTTTGGGATCTAGGGATTTCGGGATATAAGGATTTCGAAATATAGGGATTTTGGGATCTAGGGATTTTTTTATCCGGGGACTTTGGGGTCTGGGGATTTTGGGATCTAGGGATTTTTGGATCTAGAGATTTTTAGATATAAGGATATAGGGATTTTTGGATTTGGGGATTTCGAGAGATAGGGATTTTGGGATCTAGGGATTTTTTGATCTAGATATTTTTGGATATAAGGATATAGGGATTTTTGGATTTGGGGATTTCGAGAGATAGGGATTTGGGGATCTAGGGATTTTTGGATCTAGAGATTTTTAGATATAGGGATATAGGAATTTTGTGATCTAGGGATTTTTGGATCTAGAGATTTTGGGATATAGCGATTTTGAGATTTTGGGATATGGGGATTTTGGAATATAGGGATTTTTGTATATGGGGATTTTGGGATCTAGGGATTTTAGGATTTAGAGATTTTGGGATATAGCGATTTTGAGATTTTGAGATATGGGGATTTTGGAATATAGGGATTTTAGAATATTGGTATATTGAGATTTTGGTACATAGTGATTTCGTAATCTAGTGATTTGCAAGTGTGAAATTTTGAAAATTTAAGAATTACAAAATAATTTAAATAATGAAGAATTCAAAAATTTCGAAATTGAAAAATAGTCAAGTATATATGGTGTATCTATACGTGGTTGCATCTAACCGTAGAAAACAGTCCTAGCGATTTTCACGCGTCACCAGTTAAAAGCGTTATTAACACGTTTGGAAAGTTAAACGCGGATCAAGCGGCAACATATAAATTGTTACCACCTGATTCGAAGAAGTCGCGTTGAAATTTCTCGGGATGAGTGAAAACTACCGTACGAGTTCGCAAGTGAAGGTGCACTTTTACAAAGGCAAGAAGATGTCATGACATACTTTCAGCGTGTTGAGTTTACGACGTGCCAGATAACCTCTGCACCTTGCCTGAAGAAGAATAATGTGTCCAGTTAGCTTCTCGTCTCTTTGGGCCTCTAATCGCTCCAGGGTACCAGATCTGAAGAATATCTGGTGACAAAAAAAGATCAACAGATTATTTCATTTCCTTTAGACGAATGCCTGTAATAATTACTGTTGCAGCTGTAACTTTCATACATTTCAGTTGTTTACATACTTATACATTCATATACATTTTGTATTATACTTAATATTATTCAACTTTGTATTATACTTAATATTTCTCAATTTGTATTATATTTGATGTTATTCAATTTTGTATTATATAAGATATGATAATTTATACAAGCTCATGCTATAAATTATAATAAAAAATGCAGTAAAAAAATTATATAGTCACTGCATAATAAAAATGTGACTGCAACGCTTATTAAAATTCCATTAGTGATTTTTCAATAAATTCTATCGTTACCGGATTTTCTGTAATTTACGGACAATAAATGTTCGATGCATGCACGAAAAAGTAATTAGCAGCAAGATTCACAGTGAATGGTCTCTGTTTAACGAGTTACTTAGTCATGGTTAAATTTAAATGGCAAAACGCAGGTATACCGGCAATAATGGGTACCATTAGATTTAATTAAACACGCGTGAATGTGATTGTGTGTATCAGCCGTAAGGAGAATAGAAAAAAGGAACAACGAATAAAAGGAACGGAGATATCCCTGACACCATTTTCATGATTACATTCAGTGTGAAGAATGTTATGGTAAAAAGTACTCTCCCCGGCGGGTAATTAAATAATGAAATATCACACGCTGTAATAGTGGTGTTGCTTGCTTTATCTTGGTATCTGTGCAATTCTCAGCGGTGTTTGTCCTGCATTCGTTTTAGTCATGATTTTTTATTAATGATTTTATTGATCACTCTGTAGTAATTATTACCTTAATTTATTGAATTTTTTGTAGTATGAAAGTAGTTTATTTATGAAACTACATGTTTTGTTTTATTTAGTTTAAATAACTTTACTGACTTATTTTAAATTATTTGAACTGTTTTAAGTGTTTTCAGTAGTTTCACTAATATGAGTATTCTGAGCTGTTTTTACTGTATTGAGTATACTTACTCTTTTCAGTATTTTGACTATTTTGAGTAATTCGATCATTTTTGGTATTCTTAGAATTTTTACTATTTTCAGTATATTTACGATTTTTATAGTTTCAGCTATTTTTAGTATTTTTACTATTTCAAATAACTTTGACTATTCGGAGCGTTTTTAGTATTTTCACTATTTTAAGTATTTTAATCATTTTCCTTATTTTTAGTGTTTTTACTAGTTTGAGTATTTTGAGTACTTTGACTATTTTCAGTAGTTTCACTGTTTTAAGTATTTTAACAATTTTTGTTATTTCGAGTATTTTTACTAGTTTGATTACTTTCACTATTTTGAGTATTTTTACGATTTTTATAGTTTTAGTTATTTTTAGTATTTTTACTATTTCAAATAACTTTGACTATTCGGAGTGTTTTTAGTATTTTAACTATTTTAAGTATTTTAATAATTTTCCTTATTTTGAGTGTTTTTACTAGTTTGAGTATTTTGAGTACTTTGACTATTTTGAGTGTTTTTACTATTTTAACCACTTTGACTATTTTCAGTAGTTTCACTGTTTTAAGTATTTTAACAATTTTTGTTATTTCGAGTATTTTTACTAGTTTGATTACTTTCACTATTTTGAGTATTTTTACGATTTTTATAGTTTTAGTTATTTTTAGCATTTTTACTATTTTAAACACTTTGACTATTCGGAGCGTTTTTAGTATTTTCACTATTTTAAGTATTTTAATAATTTTCCTTATTTTGAGTGTTTTAACTAGTTTGAGTATTTTGAGTACTTTGACTATTTTGAGTGTTTTTACTATTTTAACCACTTTGACTATTTTCAGTAGTTTCACTATTTTAAGTATTTTAACAATTTTTGTTATTTTGAGTATTTTTACTAATTTGATTACTTTCACTATTTTGAGTATTTTTGGTATTTTTAATATTTTGGCTATTTTCAGTATTTTTACTCCTTTGAGTAATATGGCTATTTTGAGTATTTTTCTAGTTTAATTACTTTGACTATTTTAAGTATTTTTACTAGTTTAATTACTTTGACTATTTTGTGTTTTTTTGGTATTTTTAATATTTTGGGTATTTTCAGTATTTTGATAATTTTCAGTACTTTGACTGCTTTGAGTAATATGACTATTTTGGCTACTTAGAGTGTTTTTACTAGTATACGTATTTTTATTACTTTGATTATTTTGAGTATTTCTGCTATCTTCAATATTTTGGCTGTTATCAGTATTTTGACTTCTTTGAGTAATATGACTATTTTGACTATTTTCAGTGCTTGTACTAGTTTAATTACTTTAACCATTTTGAGTATTTTGGTTATTTTCAATATTTTGACAATTTTCAGTATTTTGACTCTCTTGAGTAATTTGACTAATTTGACTATTTTGAGTATTTTCACTCCTTTGACTATTTTCACCACTTTGATAATTTTTTCTATTTTGTCTATTTTTAATATTTTTAGTGTTTTGTCTACTTTGAGTATTTTGCCTCCTTTGACTATTTTGACCACTTTGATAATTTTTTCTATTTTGAATATTTTTAGTGTTTTTACTACTTTGAGTATTTTGCCTCCTTTGACTATTTTGACCACTTTGACAATTTTGTCTATTTTTGCTATTTTTATTACTTTCACTATTTTTACCGTTTTTACTACATTTACTGTTTTATCTGTTATAACAACTATTTAAGAATTGTTTATCTATTTACTTACCAATTAACAAACAAAAAAATTATCTTAAACTTAAAAACTTAAAAAACTTACTAAAATTACTAAAAAGTACTAAAAATGACTAAAAAGTATTTTAATTAAAAATATCAGTAAAAGAGTTACAGGTTTCAATTTTTATTCGCTGCAACAGCCATTTTGTATTCGAAATATTAATAAAATTTTTATCTAGTTATTTTCACCGAACTTCCATCTTTAAATTATACCACTTTTACATTAACGAATCCTATCTAAATTTCCGTTTTCATAGTCCCATATTTGATACATTTCATTACACATAAAACCTGACACATAAAAAGGCAAAGATAACATTAATAGATAATTTAAATACCAGAAACGAAGAAAAGAGAATCGCGCAGATGAATGTCTCGTTTGATCTCATTTCGTCCCACAGTCATTTCTAAACTAGCGTAATTGCATCCACTTTAGATACTTGCATTCGTCGTTTATTATCTGGCGTATTATCTCGTCTGCAATTTGTAAACACTCTCGTTGGAGGAATTATTTAAAATAGAACACATCAATGTTTTTAGGTAAAATATTTTATCGAGTGAAATTATGCTTGACCCAGATTTTGATATATTATATTGAAGTATATAAATTATATTGAAGAACTTAGTATTTTTTTAGCGTAATCTGTTAAATTATCTTGATCGCACTTGTTCTAATTCAATTCACAACGGTGAATGCCATATTAATTTAATATATGATGCTAAAATAAGATTTATTTTTAGATTGTTTTGAAATGAAATATTAAATAAATGGTGGTAAGATTATAGCGATTATTCTGGTACAATAAATAATTTAAAATTTAAATATTAATGAATATTAATATTAATTGTATGTATGTCAACCGACAAATGGTTTACTCATTTATTATTTTAACGAAGAATTTTAGTATAATTTTCATTAATGAAAGATTTTTATTAAAATAATTTTTAAATTAATTTATTATGTTGATGATAATATTTGATTGAATTATGAAGTTATTTTCATTAAATTATCGATATAAAATGCATATAAGTTATATATGGTTTATTTTTTAATGCAGTATGTTGATCAAATTAGTGTTTAAGTTTGTGTTTTGAAATTCAACACGCAATATTTTATGATGTATACAGTGAAAATAAATCTGTCAATAATTAAGATTAAGTTAAAGATCAATTTAATTATTAATAATGAAATTATATATTTTATCGTTAATAAAATTAAATTAAAAATATGAATTATTTATTAACAAGTATAAAGACAAATAAAAATTTATTATTTAGAAAAATAAATAAAAGGTTAATATCAATTATTTATTAGTAAGACTAAAGATCAATGTAAATGATTTATTAATAAAATAAAACTAATAACGATATGAATGATGTATTAACGAGATTGCAGATCTATATAAATTATTAACGAGATTAAATTATAGGTCAATATAAATTATTAATAGGATTAAATGAAAAATCGATATGAATTATTTATTAATAAAATTAAATTAAATATCAATAGGAAATGTTAATCGAACTAATGACAACTAACTAACTTGTAAGTTGAAGATCAATTGATATCAATTTAAGACTCAATATGAATAATTCATTAGTAAAATTTTTGCTGTTTTAAATTGCGCACCGATGCTTCATGTAAATTATCATATTTCATTATTTTATTTTTCTCATCAATCTTCTCTCATTTTCATTTCCTTCAAATTAACTGTAATTGTATTACATTATTTATAATATACAGAGCAATATAATATTGTAGAAACAATATTACACCACATCTACTTTATACAATATAAATAATATAACTAAAATTAATTTAAAAAATAGAATATTAGAGAAAAATAATAAAATTCATTATAAAACATGACATAGATATAATTATGAACAAATATATTCATAAAAAAAGAAATAAAAAATATTTCACTATTAGAAGATTTGAACTCGCGATATACCAATTTAATCACCTACGATTTTACCACCGTCACTACTACACCTTTATTATAATTTGTCAAATAATTCTCCTTTTCTGGAAATCATGTATCACAACATCTCAAATGAGTATTCACACAAACAACTAAACTTGTATTAACATAGTTTAGTCACAGATTAATCAAAAGTAAGTTTGATCGAAATCCATGACTGTGACTTTGCAAGTGAACTACTGATGTCATATTAGATACCAGTGATCACTCAGAACATTTAACACTTTCAATTAACGCTATAATTAACATTATAATCAATGTTAAATAAACATTATAACTAACGTTATAATTAACGTTAAATTAATATAATGGACGTTAAAGTCAACGTTAAATTAACATTATAATCAACTGTATAATTAATGTTATAATCAACGTCCTAATATTATAATGAATGTTAAATTAATATTATAATTAACATTATATTCAACGTTAAAGTAAATTTTAAATTAACATTATAATCAACTGTATTATTAACGTTATAATCAACGTCATAATCAACATTAGAATCAATGTTAAATTAATATTATAATTAACATTATATTCAACGTTAAAGTAAATTTTAAATTAACATTATAATCAACTGTATAATTAACGTTATAATCAACGACATAATCAACATTAGAATCAATGTTAAATTAATATTATAATTAACATTATATTCAACGTTAAAGTAAATTTTAAATTAACATTATAATCAACTGTATAATTAACGTTATAATCAACGACATAATCAACATTAGAATCAATGTTAAATTAATATTATAATTAACATTATATTCAACGTTAAAGTCAACGTTAAATCAACTGTATAATTAACGTTATAATCAACGTCATAATCAACATTAGAATCAATGTTAAATTAATATTATAATTAACATTATATTCAACGTTAAAGTCAACGTTAAATCAACTGTATAATTAACGTTATAATCAACGTCATAATTAACATTAGAATCAATGTTAAATTAATATTATAATTAACATTATATTCAACGTTAAAGTCAACGTTAATCAACTGTATAATTAACGTTATAATCAACGTCATAATTAACATTAGAATCAATGTTAAATTAATATTATAATTAACATTATATTCAACGTTAAAGTCAACGTTAAATCAACTGTATAATTAACGTTATAATCAACGTCATAATTAACATTAGAATCAATGTTAAATTAATATTATGATTAATATTATAATTAACGTTAAAATTAATGTTATATGTATCGTTGAAATCAATGTTAAAGTAACGATACAATTAACCTTGCAATCAACTTTAAATTAATAACATAATATTCAAATTAACCATAAATTGACGTTATAACCAAATTGGGTAATTGGCCCAATTGAATCAGCCAATCGTTACAAAATTTGACAAGAACACAAGACCGCCCAAAATTTGTCAATCGTTAAATATCCAACACTACAAGTCGGACCAAAATCATCTGATCGTTAAAAACTACCAATACAAGACGTTTCATCCCATCGTTAATAAATATGAAAGAATACAAGACGGACCTGTCGTCCATCGTCGTAGCTGCAATCGTTCCTCAGCTTTTTACCGCCATGTTCCAGGACTTTGCCCTCCCCCTTGCAACTGTCGATGCTGCTGGCACCGCTCGAGGTCGACACACTGCTCCTAACAACGACCGTCTTCTTCTCCGGCTCCAACCTATTCACCATCCCCGAGGAATCGAACACACCGATACCGTTCTCGAAAAACCGTTCCTTCCCGAACTCCCTGCTCTCCGTCTGAACATTGTCCTTCCACTCCACCTCGTTCTCATTGCTCATGTGTCCACTATCCTCCGAGCAATTACCGTCCGAGGTGTATCCATTGTAATCGTTCAGTCCCTTAACGTCCTTCTTCAAGCTCGACTCGATAGTCGGCGTCACGTCCGTCGAGGATCGCGACTTGATCCAGGGATCCTTCAGCTCCCTGGACTCCGCGTTCTTGCAGTTGAAGAAGTTCACCAGATGCTCGATCTCCTTCGCTCGTTTGCCCACCGACTGGCTCCTCTTCGCCTCCTGTTTCTCCTCGTTCCTCTGGCAGCTCTTCGGCGTGTCCACAGGCACCGGGTCCTTGATCAGCGAAGCATTAGCCTGCTTCTCCCAATTTTTCCTCAGCTCCTGAATAGTCGAGGTCTCCTTCCTCTTCCTGGACTCCTCGATGACGCTCTGTCTGAACTCCCTCTTCGATTCCGACTTCTCCGCGACGTTCTTGCTCGCCTCGTTCTTCGACGCATCCTCGATCTTGATCACCGTGGCGTGGTACTCCGACCGGTCGTTCCGTTCCTCGTAGACGGACGTAGATCTACGAGGTGGATCCACCTCGGAAGTTCCGCAGGACGGCGAGTCCACGCAATCCGTCGACGTCTCGTCGTCGTCGTCGTCCAGCTGCGCCATCAGCCTCGCCACGCGCTCCTCGAGGTTGCTGTACCCTCGAACCGGTTCCGTCGACGAGTAACCGAAGGCTTCGCGACAGTTCTCGTAGATCCTCTCGTCCATGGAGCGATCGAGGTCAACGTCGTTGTCCAGGGGTATCTGGTGAATCGTCGGCTCCACGGCTCGATCTACCTGCGATAGATCGGCCAGAGATCGACCTATGCGACATCCCCTGTGAGCCAGGAGCGGAATCTTGCTGGGTCTGGAGAACCCGAGACTCCTCTTGCTCGAGGGTTCGGACCTGGAGATGGTTTGCACGCTCCACAAGCTGGTCGATCGGTTGATCGTCTTGGTCCTGGGGATCTCCTTCTTCTCGATCGGAGAGGGTCTGAACTCCTCGGGGCGTCGAATGACGGACACGCAGTTCAGACTGACCGAACGGTCCAGTGTCTTCTTCTTGAGGGTGTCGGGTTTCTTGGGCGGCTTCGTCGGAGCGTACGAGAGGCCCTTCTTGAGTAGCGCCCGGTCCTCCAGGATGGTGCAGGAGGTCGTCTTGCAGAGGGTCCTGTTCTGCCTGGGCAGAGGAGGCTTCTCAGGACCGTTCTGCTTCGAACGGTTGCCTTCCGGAGCGACGCGACGAGGCTTGCTGGAGCAGGAAGCCTTCTTGGCGGGGTCCGAGGAAAAAGCGACGCGGGCACCGGTATGGTCATTAGAGACGATCCTGTTGGACGTCTTCGTGGCGGCCGGGCTTTTTACCGGTCGCGCGGACTTGTTCGCGAGCGTGGATCTGCTCGGCTCGGCGACCTTCTTCGGGATCGATAGAGGCTTCGACACGTTCGGGCTGCTTTTGGCTTTGACCAACCGCGAGCCAACGTTGCTTGGCCATCTTGTGCCGTTCTCCAACATCTTGCTCGCGCTTCGGCTTCTTCAAATCGACGGAACAGTAACTCGAACGGGAGGCACCGTTTTAAAACATACTCGAGGGAACGGTTTAATGGACGGAAAGCTTTCTTCGGGGTCGATCGTTCAATGGGATGTCCGCGTCTCTTCTCTGCCTTCCTCTTCGGCACCGATCTGCACCATCTTTCTTGAACCACCTGTCGTCGGCAACCTGACACAACGCGTTCGGGAATGGACCTTCGGATGATTCTCTTGCGTGGAGAACGAGCCGCGACTAAGTACCGTAAAAGCAGTGTAAAAGTGGTCGTGCGTTTTATGGCGAGAGAGGAGGAACAGGCGGTGGTGGGAGTGAAAGGAACGGGGGGATACAGGCCGAGGGGACCGGGAGAAAAGGAAGAGGGACAGAGAGAGAAAGTTGGGAACGAAGAGGATCGAGAGAGATGTACACCGGTTGGCAGCATTGGCGTAACTAGGTTTTTGTTTCAGATTCATCTCTTATTGCTGAATTGCTATATGTTGCGTGGCTATATGTTGCGAGGTTGGGCGTTAGATTGACACATGTCGTATACATCACGAGACGTTATGGGATTACTTATGCAACAGATTAGACCGCGTTAGATATCGCTACGTGTTATATCGCCACATATTGTGTAGTAACGCGTTACATTGCCATATTGTGTACTAATGTGTTACATCGCTATGAGTTTATAGTGATGAGTTGGATCACAATATGTTAGACAGCTACGCATTATACCATCTACACATAAGATACGCGTTGCATAGTCACGCATTATATCACCATGTGTTGTACAACTAAGCGTTATATTGCCACGTGTTATATAGCCAGATGGTAGTTTGCAATGCGTTATATAACTTCGCGTTATAAGACCAATTACGCATTAGATTACTAAGCATTATATAGTCTCGCGTTATATCGCCGAATAGAGCTACGCGTTATATCACCACACGTTGTATTTCTATGTGTTAGATCCTCGTGCGTTATATAGTTACGCGTTAAATTATTACGTGTTATACAACCAACATTAGATCACTTCGTGTTGTATAGCCTCGCGCTATATGGCCAAATGTTAGATTTCAACGTATCGTATAATTACATGTTTGATTACTACGAGCTGTATTACCAAACACTAAATTACCGAGTATTAAATTACTATGTATTGTAAGGTCTCGCGTTATATGGCCAAATGTTAGATTTCAACGTATTGTATAATTACATGTTAGATTACTACGTGTTGTATTACCAAACACTAAATTACCGAGTATTAAATTACTACGTATTGCAAAGTCTCGCGTTATATGGCCAAGCTTCGATCACAGCGTGTTATATAATCACGTGTTATATAGCTGAATAGTAAATTACCAGAAATTACACGGAGGCATTAAATTACCACGTTTTGAATACTCTCGCGTTATATGGCCAAAATCACTACGTGTTACACGATTGGTTATGCGTTATATAACCGAATATTAGATTACTAGGTATTATACGGACGCGCATTAAATTACTATGTTTTATAGTGTCTCGCGTTATATGGCCAAGCGTTATATTTCGTTAAGTAAAGCGTTAAGTACGTTATATTTCACATTGTATCGCCACAAATAGTATGATTACGTGATATATCTCTACGCGTTATATTATTACGCGATAGGTTAGCTCGCATTATATAGCCACGCGTCGTATAACCTCGTGTTATATCGTCATATTTCGGGCGATTTCCGGTCCCTTCCTAGTTACGCCAATGGTGGCAAGAAAGAGAGAGAAAGAGAGACGAAAATATTATCTTCGCTAAGGCAGCTTCTTGTATCGCGGTAGATATAACCGTTTAGTGGTTTATCATTTTCATTGAAGGAAGCCGTTTCTCTCGATCAGGAATAACATCGAGCCGGTTATCGTAACGGATAATGCAACACCGCCAACCATAACGACTGGACCTTGAATTTATTCTATCGAATATTTCACTTCTATCGACACCACAGACTTTCTTATTGTTTTGACACTTTCACGGCTAGTGTCACGTATTCGTGATTTTAAGGCGTAGACACATTGATAGTCGGGCATTTCTAATCAATTATGTTCTTATTTTCGATTCAAAATTAAACTTGACACGAAAGTTTTGTAATAAACGATATGTATAATATTCTACATGCGTTACTTTTTGTTTCTGTGTTATATATGAATGGAATTGTTTTAAATATTAAAAAAAAAATAAATTATATAAAACGGCGTGATACTTAAATTCCCAACTTCACAGATTCTCTAAAAGTCCAAATTTTTAACTTTTCAAATTTTCTACTATTTTTTAAATTTTCCAAATTTTCGAAAATTCCAAATTTTTAATTTCTCAAATCCCCAAATCACTAATTTTCCTAAATTACTAAATTTGCATAATTCCTAAATACTTCAAATTACCAAAAAAGTTTCAGACTACAATTTTCAAAATTTTCAAATCTCAATTTTCTCAAATCACCCACTTTCCAGATTTCAATTTTCTCGAATCTCCCACTTTACAAATTTCCAAAATATCCCAAATTTTTTCATAACTACGAATCTTCAAACTTCTCAATTTCAAAATTTATCCCTACATACAAAGATAAATTTTCCAAATTACCACCGGGAAATTTTGTCCCTCTATTTCCAACAGCAGAATTTTCCCAAGAAAAGTACATATACTCTCCGTCGCGTACAATCTCGCCGAACCGAGAAGTCCTGTTACGACACCGACTTTCTATCGTCAAGCCAAAACGGTCCAATTCGTCGTTGGCGGATATGCCTCTATAACATCGATCCATCGAAAATAATCGAGGTATCCATCTTCGACAGGTTAATTCAAGCGAGAGATCACGAAGAAAGCACTCGAGCAGAGTCCGCTACTTCCAGCTCGATATTTACCGTTACCGAACTTAAAAGGTACAGGCCATAGACTCTCTCCTAATTAAAAACGCTTTTATTCCTACTCCTTTAATCGATCGGTACTCACTCGCGGCTGCACGCGTCCGACAAGCGCGAATTATTTCCGAGCGACTTAGTCGGACGCGTTAACGAAATTTTATTCTACGTACCTAAACGCACGCGCAACGGACGGTTAACCGAAGCACTTATCTGACACAAACGTGCGATTCAACCCCCTTATTCGCACTGGTTATAAACTGGACACCAAAAGGAAAGTTTTTCGGGGCACAAACGAGAAATGTAAATGGAACGAAACGAAAGTGAACCGGTGGATAAAAAGTTTGTAGACAGCGTACGGAACCGAACGCACGAATGAGACGATGGCCCTAATCGGAATCGAGACCAACCGCGAACTGACTGAGTGCAGAAAACTTTGTACGAGTCAGGTGCAAGTTCCTGTCCCCTCCCTTCCACCTGTTACTCGGACCCCCCTCTAGCCCCACCAGTGCCCCCCTTTTCGCCGGCGTTCGTCTTCGGAGAACAGTTTATACCCTCTTACATGGACCATACTTAAGGCACGGTCGATTGCGGACATTGGATACAGGGGAAGGTGATTTTTAAGCGGGAGATTTGAACGTTTTTAAATACGTGAATTTGGAAATTGAGAAATCGTAGAATTTCAAGAAGTTTATATTTTCTTGCATGAATTATATTTATGGGACAAATGGTAGCAGATACAGGCCGTATTGGGAAGGACGATTTTTAGGCGGGAAATTTGAAATATACGGGTTCATAAGTTTGAAAATTTAAGATTACAGAGATTTGAACAGTTTTTACGTTTTGATATTTGGAAATTTGAGTTTCGTACCTGTTTGTGATATAACAATAGGAATATTCGGAAATATAGAAATCAAGGAATTTGAAAGCTTCGAATTTGGCAATTCTGAAATTTTTGAACTTTGAAATTTTTAATTTTGGAAATTTTGTAATTTGAAAATTTTTGATTTTGGAAATTTTTAATTTTGGAAATTTTGGATTTCGGAAATTTTTAATTTTGGAAATTTTGGATTTTGGAAATTTTTGATTTTGGAACTTTTGGATTTCGGAAATTTTGGATTTAGAAAATTTTGGATTTTGGAAATTTTATATTTTGGAAATTTTGGATTTTGGATTTTGGAAATTTTGCAATTTGAAAATTTTTGATTTTGGAAATTTTATATTTTGGAAATTTTGGATTTTGGAACTTTTGGAATTTGAAAATTTTGGATTTTGGAAATTTTGTATTTCGGAAATTTTGGATTTTGAAAATTTTGGATTTTGGAAATTTTGAATTTTGAAAATTTTGGATTTTGGAAATTTTTGAATTTGACAATTTGGATTTTGAATTTTGGAAATTTTGTAATTTGAAAATTTTGGATTTCGGAAATTTTGGAATTTGAAAATTTTGGATTTTGGAAATTGTGAATTTTGGAAAATTTTGAAATTTGAAAATTTTGGATTTTGGAAATTTTGAATTTTGAAAATTTCGAATTTTGGAAATTTTAGAATTTGAAAATTTTGTAATTCGAAAATTTGAATATAAAAAATTACTGAAAATATTTAGTTCTTAAATTAAAAATTTCAAATCAACAAATTCTCTAATTTCCGACTTTGAAATTTAGAATTCTCAAAAAAATTGTGAACCTTAATAAATATCCAAATTTGTAATTGTCCAAATCCAAAACCTAATCTAGTCTAAAAATCGTAAATTTCCGAATTGGAAAGTTTGAAATTAAAAAATGACAAAATTTGGTATTTCCGCATTTCTATATTTCATAATTTCCATCCGTTTAAATTTCTAAACTCATCGTGGTTTCTAAATCATACTATTTTCATCACCAACTACGTCTGCTAAAACGCAAAAAGTAACTGCAATATTTGCTGATTGCAATGGTAGCTCGAAAAAAGAAGTATCGAATTAAGAAAGCAGAACAACTCTAAGGAAATATTGAAGGAAAAAATATGAATGGAATTATAGATACAAATTAGCTCGGCCGATAGCATCGCAAGATATTATCGTTTCGTTTAATATAGAAGACTGGTTCTGTTTCCTTCGCGTATTTATACAAGAAATAATCCACTACATAAATTATGCATTACGAATTCATAACTGTTATGGAAGAGCACGAAAAAAAAATATAAAAGTGCACGATTGTTCCAACTGACTTACAAAATGAACCTAACTTATGCATTATTAAACGTATTGTAATGTATCAACTACATCTTCATTTCTTCTTTTGATTCACGTACATAACTCGTATAATTGGTGACAATTATTTCTTATTGTATTGTTGATTAGTTTTCAGAAGTTCTGTTATGGGAAATTTGATGCGAGTCGGTTGTTTAGATTTTTATGTTGTTATGGAGAAGTGTTTGAAATATGGAAATACAGAAAATTCAATTTTTCAAATTTTTTAAGTTTCTGATTTACTAATCGTTTACTTTGAAATTCACAAATTGATGAATGACCAAATGACAAAATTGATAATTCAAAAACTTGAAAATTTAAAAATGCAAAATTTTTCAATTCTGAAATTCACAAATTTTTAAATTATCGAACGAATAAACTCGATCATTAAAAAATTATAATATTTAAAGATATAAAAATATAGAAATTTCCAGATCGAAAAATTCTAAATTCGATCGTTCAAGAAACTGATCGAAGAGATACGAAAATCGAAACTGCAAGAGTGAGTACGTATTCAAGGCTCGAATCGAGTCAGGAAAAGTCGGTCGAGATCGAGTTGAGGTCCCGAAACTTTCAGACTATATACGAATACGGAATCTTTGCGAAAAGTATCACACATGTTTGAAAAAACAATTTAAAAAAACAGTTGCTTTAAAACAAAAACGGTATTTTAAAAGTGGTCAATTGTTTGGTACTGTAAATCAACGGAAATTCAATTCTGCAATATATGAAGCGTGACGATATAAATTATATGTATTGCGGAAACAATTTTTTAATAAAAATTGTATTAAATTAAAAATGACACTTTAAACGTATTCAACTGTTTGCATAATAAATTAATGGAAATTAAGTTCTGCAATATATGGAGAGTGATGATACAAATTACATGTATTCCAGAAACCAACTTTTTAATAAAAATTGTATTACATAAAAAATGGTTCTTTAAAAGTACTCAACTGTTTACACAATAAATTAATGGAAATTCAATTCTGCAATATATGGAGCGTGACAATGTAAATTGTATGCATTCCAAAAAGCAATTTTTTGATAAAAATTGTATTGAATTCAAAATGATATTTTACAATTAGTCAATTGTTTGTAGAATCAACCGATGGAAATGCAATTCTGCAATATATGGAGCGTGACAATGTAAATTACAGGTATTTGAGAGAATAACTTTTTAATCAAAATTATACTAAATTAAAAATGATATTGTAAAATTGGTCAATTGTATGTGGAATCAAGTAATAGAAATTCGATTATGCAATATATGAAGCTTGTCGATATAAAGTACATGTGTTTGAAAAAACAACTGTTTAATAGTAATTTTATTGAATTGAAAGTGTTTCTTTTAAGTAGTCGACTGTTTGTGGAATCAACCAATGGAAACACAATTATGCAATATATGAAGCTTGACAATATAAATTACACACGTATCAAAAAACAGTCTTTTAATAAAAATTGTATTGAATTAAAAATGATATTTCAATATTAGTCAAATGTTTGTAAAATCAACCAAAAGAAATTCAATTATGCAATATATGAAGCTTGACGATATAAATTACATATATTTCAGAAAACAATTATTTAATAAAAATTGTATTAAATCAAAAATGATAATGTAAAAGTATTCAACCGTTTCCAGTGTCGATTAACTGAGACTTAATTCTGCAATATATGACGATGCCATATATGCCGATATTATCGTTATATAATAGCGTCCTTAATTACATTATATTTTTCGCGTAATAACTGTATATTAATTAGTATTGTGAATTTAAAAGTAATGTACTTCAAAATTAATGAAGCCGATACTAAATTTTTTCATCGCGAATAATAACACTAATATAAATAATAATGATAATGATAATTGTAATAGTAAGAAGTCACATCTTCGTACAGGGCGATTTGCTGGTCACCGCATCTAAATTAAGGCAGTATTTTTGTTGCAATCATTCACCGTTACATCGTTAAATAGAGAAATTTTAATACTTTCGTTGAGTACACGCGATTATACCTTAATACCTGCTGGTCAGGTAAAACTGCTACCTACGAAGATTACTTTGATGAGACTTTGTCCAATAAACCATAAATCGCAGGTATACCTAAGTCCATCTTCTAATGACCAGGAATAACAATGCAGTTATTTTCTTGGGAAAATTGAGCTGAGATATGTAAATACGTTTCCGTTATTTTCGAGAAGGTTGGAAAGTATTGAGAAAATAAATTGATGGGTTGTATGTACAGGGTGCTAATAAATATACATCAATACAGTGAATAGTATTAGTCAGTAATTTATTGTATTTGCAAATAAGTAAATATTATTTTATTATGTTAGTAAATAATATTTTATTTATTCAACACAAAGTTGAAAATGACTAAATTTGTAAATTTTCGCAAATCTGGATAACCACAATAACAGATTTGAAATTTAAAAAATTTGTAAATTTTTGTATAGAGATTTCAAAATTCTGAAAATTCTTAAAAATACAAATTTTTTTATTTTCTAATTCTTCACATTTCAAAATCTTATAGTTCCAGTTTGAAAATTTAAAAATTTCTAAAGTGCTTATTTTTCAAAATCCTAAATTCCAAATACTAAAATTTCAAAAATTCCAGAAGTTTTTGAAAATTCAAAAATTTACAAAATCATCCAAATTCCAAAAATTCAAATAACTTAAAAAATTCTCAAATTTCCAAATCTTTCGGATTCCCTCATTTCTTAAATTCCTAAATTTCCAAATTTCTCTACTTCCCAAACTCAAAATTTCAAAATTTACCAGATTTCTCAAATTTGCAAATTGCCTAATTTCTCAAATTTCAAATCCCCAAATTTTCATATTATGTAATTTTTCAATTTTGTAATTTCCAAAATTCAAAATTCAAAATTGCCAAAATTCTTTAATTTTGCAAAATTCCTCAAGTTTACAAATTTCCCAATTTCTCAAGTTTTCAAATTCCCAGATTTGCATATTCTGTAATTTCTAAATTTTGCAAATTCCAAAATTCAAAATTCTCAAAATTCCCAAATTTGCAAAATTCCACAAATTTTCATATTTCCCAATTTCTCAAGTTTTCAAATTCCCAGATTTGCATATTCTGTAATTTCTAAATTTTGCAAATTCCAAAATTCAAAATTCTCAAAATTCCCAAATTTGCAAAATTTCTCAAATTCACAAATTTTCAAATTCTGTCATTTCTACGTCTTCCAAATTTTCCAATTAAGTCTATAATTTCCAAAATTTTAAATTCTCAAAATTCAAAATTTTCAAAATTCTCAAAATCCTAAAATTCGTAAAATTTCCAAAATTTCCAAATCCCCCAGTTTCTCAAATTCTCGAATCCCCAAACATACAGCTACAATTTCCAAATTCTCCAAATTTCAAAATCTCCAAAATCTTAAAATCTTCATTTCCAATTCCCACAACTGAACACAAATTTTGTGTGTCGGAGGAATTAATTTAAAAGTCGACAGTAATCAAGAATACATGTAATATACAAGTTCGTAAAATACTCTAATTAACTGAGATATTGAACGTCTCATATATCGGCAGAAAATCCTAGGTATTATATTGTTTCTTCTTTAGAAATTACGGATTCACTGATGTTTTACGAGTTTGCGTTTCAAATGTATCGTCCTCATTCAATTAATTCATTTAAAAGCGGATAAACCGGTTTCGGGTAGTTATAGAAGTCTACATTGACAAGTAATTAAAGATAAACATTTCTATGTTCCTGTCTCAGTTTTATTAATCTATACTGATTCAGGACGTCCTTTTTATTCGTGTTTAAACAGGACTCGATGCATAATGCATCCTCGTATTCATCGTTCACGATTTACATTTAAAAACGTATTACGAAAATATAGGGGTGGGGGTAACACGACTACGTCGTTCACGTAAAATTAACGACGTTCCTTCTCTACGAATAAATTTAGAACAAATTGTAAATTGTAACTGTTTGCAGCGGTTATGCAAATTTCATAAACAAGAGAAATTAACAAAATTAATAAAATGAGTTATTGATAAAATTGTTGGCATACAGTAAACAATAACTATACAATGTTGAAGTAGATTCATTGAACCGTAACACGTATACGTTTTTATTAACCAGTTTCTACACGGTGCTTACAAGTTAGGTGAGTGATTTGCAACGGAAGTAAACCTGCTCGGAAAGGAAGTACCGTTGGTGGTCTTATTCGCGTCTGAAGTGTTAAGTATCGACATTGTTTCTCGAAACAAATATAAAAGGCACATCACGACTGCCTATTTAATAGTATCGTTAGTTAAGAATCACCATAAATTTGCACTTTCTCGAAACCCGATTCGACGGATTTTCTCCGATCGCGTCTCTCGAATTTTTTAAATTACAGACCGAGAAATATTTAAACACTTTGAACGCATCATCAATTCATTGTAATTCTTTTTCGTTCGCATCTCCAACAGCGAGAATACTAATTCATTCATTATGCAACAACTGTAAGCGGTGCCACCCTCGACGTAACCGTATGTCGTTAAAAAAAATGTGTCTTTTACATATTCAAATCGTGCACTTGACGACGCAACTGACTTCTCTTGGTTAACCCTTTCTCCACGGTGCATTTCGACTGTAAATCGTCCATTGTGTTTCGGCCATAAATCGTGAACTCGCCGGTGAAATTTCGTAAACAACGTATTTATTACTTACTACTACAAGTCACAGTATTAAGCACCTTCTTTCGTTCTCAAGTTTCAAATGTCCCTAGGATCCCGAATTTTTTATCTTACAAAATGGAGAACTTTCGAATCTAGGAATTATAGGTATTTTATATGTTACCTGCACGTTAGATCGCCATGCGATAGTTGACCACGTGGTAAACTATCACGCGTTGTATAACCATACGTTAAAATACCACGCGTTATATAACCATGTGTTGAATCGCTATGCATTAGACAGCTATATGTTACATCGCCACGTGTTATATCGCCGTGTATTGGATAACAACGCGGCAGATTTCCACGTGTCTTAAGACGACCTATGCAATAGAATACTACTCGATAGAACTCCTCGCGTTATATCGCCGCAAATTATATAACCGCGCATTAGATCGCCATGGGATAGATTTCCACGCGTTTTAAGACTACCTATGCAACAAAATACGGCTTGTTAGAATACCTCGCGATATATCGCCACATATTGTATAATTACGCATTAGATATCCACACGATAGATTTCCACGTGTTTTAAGAAGACCTATGCAATAGATTACGGTTCGTTAGAATACCTCGCGTTATATCGCCGCGTATTATATAACCACGCATTAGATCGCGTCGCAATACATTTCCACGGGTTTTAAGACGCCCTATGCAATAGAATACGGCTCGTTAGAATACCTCGCGTTATATCGCCGCATATCATATAACCACGCATTACATCGCGTTACGATACATTTTCACGTATTTTAAGACTACTTATGCAATAAAATATGGATTATTAGAACACCTCGCGTTATATCGCCGTGTATTACATAGCCACGTTTTAGATCGCGTCGCGATACATTTCCACGCATTTTAAGACTACCTATGCAATAAAATACTACGTATTAGATTACCGCGCGTTATATAGCCACGCGTTATATCGCCGCGTATTATATAACGACACATTAGATCGCCATGCGATAATTCCCACGCATGTTAGGACTATCTATGCAATAAAATACTATGTGGTAGATTACCACGCGATATATAGCCACGCGTTATATTGCCGCTTAATATATAGCCTCGTATTATACAACTACGTGTTAGATCGCTACACGTTAGGTTATCACGCGTTTTAGGACTACCCATGCAATAGATTACTACTCGTTAGAATACCTCGCGTTATATAGCCACGTGTTATATTGCCACCAGTGTTACGTTGCACAGCTACTCATTAAATTATTATGAGTTGTGTAACTACACGTTAAATTACCAGTTGTTATATAGCTACGTGTTGTATAAATATGCCCTATTAACAATATTAACTAACTTTTCAAATTTGCTAGTTTTAAATAGTCCCTAGATTATCAAATTTCCTACTTTAACTGCGAAGCTTTCAAATCCAGAAATTATAGATGTTTCATGTGCAACAAGCTGAAATAATGCCATTTACATGAATTTCTAGCACCAATAGTCTTCCACGGCAATATAACAAGTGTATTACTGCATTTGATGATAAATAAAACCATGGGTCAAATTAACTACGTTCAATATTAACTAAGTAGTGTTAATATTAATTAAGTTATATTATCTATGCTTTAACTGAAGTTTAAAGTAGATTAAATGAAAGTTAGGGTTAGATTAATAACTGTTATCAAAATAAGATTTTAAGTGATAAAAGAAAGTTAGACTTGAGTTAGAATTAGGTTACATTATATAATTTATATATTGCTTTTTAATATATTAATATCAACATGCAGAACGTTCTAACGATTTCAATAAAATGATAGATTATCTTTAAACTATGTTTTTCCTTTTAAATAAAATAAACAAACCTATTAATGTTACATATCACCATACCTTTCTACGCGAAATAAGATTGAATTTAGAAAAGAAACGTTACGCACAAAATAAGTACATCACGTTAAGATTATCGTCGTCGATTGCCTCTGAAGTTTCTATCTCGAAAAGAAATTAGTTTACCATTTTCACTCAGCAATTACATTAACGATATTTATACTCTGGTCTCCGAGCAGATAATTCTGAAAAGTTTCAAACGAACCTCGCGTACAGAAGCATCCGTTTGTCAGTTCAACTTTCTCTCGTTGACCATACGTATCTTTCCTGTTCCTCAATTTACAAATGAGTTCTAGCAAGTGTCTTTCAACTTCCACCATTGCGACTTGGCTGTAACCCGAAGACGAACAACGTAATATATTCAAGATGCGAGTCGATTAAATTCATACGCAGAAACATTTATCAAACGTTCCGTACGCTAATGGATTTATAGATTCATTCTATTTTAAAGAGCGATAACACTCTGTAAAAACCGTTTTCTCTACTGATTGATATTTTATGTGAAACCGGTAATCATTTATAGATTCGCTCGAAGTATGAAGCCTATGTATTGGGTTGGCGTATCAATTTTTTTTACCTACAGAGTATTTTAGATTGAAATTGATGGAGTTTTAATGTAAGTGTGTTAGAATGTTATTGTAGATATTTGACAAATTTTTAGGTCGAGAATTTTTTAGGTTTAATTTATTAGATATGAAAGATTACTGTTAGTATTCATACAGATTTAATTTCGGAATTTTCAAATTTAGAAATTTTTGAGATTCTAAATTTTCAAATTTGGAAATTTGAATATAAAAAATTATTAGAAATATTCAGGAAGTAATTCTCTGAAATTTCTATATTACCAACTATTATTACACAATATTAAATAATATTTTAAAAATGCATATAAATCGAATTCGACTTGTAATATGTAATTCGATATTAAACTTTTCCTCGCATATTACGTAAATGCAAAAAATGTTATTTAATGATACTTGATAGTACTATAATCGATAAGGTACATGTCAGAAAATAAAACTATCTAACAGACATTTTATATCACAGCAGAAATTTTGCAACATTCGAATGTACAAAGTAATGCACTTACGACGTGTTATAACAACTGCAATGACAAGTATAAAAGCGTGTTAGTTCATGCTTATGTCCCTTTATAACGGTAGCAGACGAAAGCAATTATATACACGTGACGTCTGCAGCCAAGTATTAAGCTGTCACCAGATGAGACGATCTCTTCATTAAACTATTATGTATACTATGTTACGTTCTATGCAGTAATAGATATATCTACTGTGAATGACACCTCGCACGTTCGAGAGAATCTTGTGTTAAACTGACCATCGTAAACTTCGTAATTTGATCACTTAGAAAGTTATAAATTTAGAATTTCAACGATTTGTAATATCAAATTTAAAATTTCAAGAAATGCTTACCGAAATGTTTCGCATAAATCGATTATGCCGCCGTACAAAATGTATATATCGTAACCTCCGCCGTATGAAATGCATATTATATCGTAAAATGATTCGACGTAGTAAGAAAAGAATAAATTCAACACTTTTCGTTTTTATTTTCGAGTCAATTCTGTGACACCCCGTGATTTTCGAGCTTGTCCGTAATACGGAGCCATAATTATTTATTTACCACGAAACGACAGCTTTCGGAAGAAAATTGTGACGTTCCGCAAAAGCTAGGTTAGGGCGACGTTTGAAGACACCGTGACAGGAGGCGCCGAAACGTAGACGGGCCCCGAAATCGGGGCACCGAAATCAGCGACAACTGAAGGACCCCGTAATACGGACAACATCCGCCTTCATTTCATTAAACACATCGAAGATTTTACTTAAAAAAATTGCTCGTTAAAAAGTGTTAGAATAATGTGATCCGTGTTCGTAAAGCGTGTATTAGTACACCGAATTTGTCAACTAGTGGCGCTTTATTGGATTGCAACTAAATTCGCGTTTATCGTACCCCTGCTTTGTTCCACTGTTCAAGTGGGTTGCTACGTATCGAAATGTTGCAACACGTGCTACGGTTCTAAACATGTTTCTCTTTACTGTGTAAAATAATTGTTCATCCTTAAATATATATCATTTAAGTGTTTGTGTGAGTTATTAGCAAAATCCTATCAAAAAGTGTTTGTTCAATAACAGATGGTTTGAAGAATATAATATTCCTGTAACGGTTTTTAATTAATATACATGATTCTGCAAATTTTGTTGCACTGTTCAGTGGATTGCTATGTATCGAAAGTTAGCAACACGTGCTATGGTTCTGAACAAGTTTTTCGTTACTGTGTAAAATAAGTATTTTACATGTTACATATTAAGACTATTCATGCTTGAGTGTACATCGTTTGAGTGTTTGTGTGAATTGTTCAAAAACAGATACTGATTTGAAGAATATGACATTCCTGTAGCAACTTTAAACGAATACACGAAATAAAAGCTTCTGTTATTAGAACAGTAATAGCAGTATATAAGACTATATAATAATAGTATCGATTCGCATAAACGTTCTAAGAACGTTCTAGAATTACCAAACAAAAGACAGTAAAAATAGAGCGAAGAGCAAAGTAATAAATCAATTTTTAAGGTCGAGCGAAGGAATGGGAGACACGTTTCCATCGACGCGACTTTCGGAGCGTTCTCGATGGACGTTTTTGGGTCACCCGGTGTATCGTCCGTGTTAAATCGCCACGGAAATTTCGCGGGTCTCGCGAAAGCGAGGTCGTGGGGCCGTTCCTCCCGTACGCATAGAAAAGGCCGGTGTGTTCGGTGCCGATCGATAGATCTCGCAGAGATGGCAGCTGCATCGAGAAATTGGAAGCCGTGCCGGGGGTATTATACGTACCGTGTATACGCACATAAATATACAGGGTGTCTCATTTAACACGATCATTGACACATTACAGCAACTGAAAATTTCATCAAATATTTTTTTTTTGTAACAAATCTTACCATGTATTTTATATATCTTTACAATATTAAAGTATTTTATATAGCTTACAATATTAAGATATTTTATATATCTTACAATATTAAGATATTTTATATATCTTACAATATTTCTCTATATTCATTATTCATGGATATTATTTCATTTTTTTAAATTGAATTATATATTTTGCAATGCACCATTCAATGCAGCATATTATTTGTTGTACAAATGTACTAAGTCACTCATAACGAAAAATTGCTTTAGATGTTATTTTTATTTTAGTATTGTAACATACAATTCAACATAGCAAATATGCGTGACGCCTAATATCATGTGCTTGTGTGTATGTGAACGAACGTTAGTACGTAGTACAATCCTAAACGGTCAATCGTTCGGTACGGCTTCAGACTTGTTCCTACGGGGATATTTAAAAAATAACGTTCACGCAGAAGAACGTACACCGCCAAATGATCCTAAAGAGAAGATTCTCGCTGCCGCCAACAAATTTCCGCGGAAATGTCACGAAGAGTCGAAGAATCGTCGAGAGATCGAATAAATGTCCGCGTTCGAGCCAGAGGGCGTACTTCCGAACGCCAACTTCGGGAAAGTGCGCGTTAAAACGTGCGCGTTAGCACTCGCCTCGCTACCCGGTATAAAAATGAAAATATCTTCTAAACTAACGTATTTTCGGCATAAGTGACTCGATACTTTTGCGTAGAGAATAACGAGCTGCATCGAACGGTGCATTCAAAAGTATATAATTCCATTAAAAGAAACAAAGTTAACCTTCGTGTCTCCCGTGCGCATGCGCGTAGTGGAAAGCTACTTCGCCGGATAATTCGCAGCCTGAAATTGCGCAACTCTTGTCTAAAACGATTTTTCGCGTCGTTAATATTTTGGAAGAGCGAACGGGTTGATTTGGGACACTCTGTAGATACGTGTTGGAAAGCTGCTGCCGGGAATGTCCGCTGGCCTACTGACGAACAGGAGAAAGGAGATGACATGGGAGGAGATACGGGAGAGCATCGCTGGAGAAAAGACCGCTGCTGTTGCTGCTGGCCGCATTATGAAATCGCGGGATTCTTTTCACGTTAACGAACATACCCGCTGCGTTTTAATTGCTGTCGGTTTATTGGCTTTCCCATACTCGATGGTCCTTTTATCATTTTTTCTTTTCCTCTCTTTTGCTTGAGTAACACTATGTCTTTTACGTCAGCTAACAATCTTTTACCTGAAGTAACATTTTTTTCTGTGTTGACAGAATACTGGAATTGAAGTGGTCATACCTACACCGAAAGCGAGGTTCAACATTCAAATACAATTTGAAGAATTAAAAATGAAAACTTGTTTCTTGACAAGTGACTACAAAAATACGGAACTTGATAACAGATAAAAATCATTGATTTAAGATAACATAAATATGGAGTAGTTTAGCTGATCGTAATCTGATTCAATCGTTAACTGAATTCAATTCAGTCGTGATCTGATCGCAATCTAACCTTAGCCTAACACTAATGCAATCTTGATCTCTGAACGTAACCTTGACTAAGCATAACCTTATCTTGACTTAACCCTACTTTAACCTTGACGCAACACTTACAAATTTGTCCTAACGTTAATATGACTTAACCTGACCATAAAATTGGTAAATTAGAAGATTTGAAGTGCACATCAATTTTTCTGAACTTCTAAGTTAGTAAATGTTTAAATATAAACATTTATAAATTTGTGAATTTGAAATTCTTAAATTAAAAAAACTGAAAACCAGCGAATATTTAACTATAAAAATTTATAAATTAGTGAACTTGAAATTTCTAAATCAAGAAATTTGAAAATTAGTAAATACCTGAACATAAAAATTGATAAATCTGTAAATTAGTGAATTTGAAATTCCTAAATTAAAAAATTGGAAAATTAATAAATATCTGAACATAAAAATTTATAAATTTGTAAATTAGTGAATTTGAAATTTCTAATTTAAAAAATGTAAAAACACGTGAGTGTAGAAATTCAAATAAATGAAAGTATGCAATCTAATTTTCCAAAAAGAGAAAACATTAACAGATGAAATTCGTTCCGACGGAATTTTTGACATTCTTTTTGTAACACGATATAGGAAGTAGTAAAACAAGTTAGATCAACTAGTAGGTATGTACACTGATGTTTAACACGAGATTCATGATATCATTTAGTTCAGTGCTACTTAAACACCGTTCTGCTGAAGTGACTCAAGTGACGCTGTGTTATTTCACTATGGTAAATGTAACAGTTGCTTGGAAACATTCGCAACGCGTACTGATAAGAATCTCTTTTGGAAGTCACTATCATTTAAATTACGACGTTTTAATGATGTAAAAATTATTTCATTTTGACTTGAGTAGTTAATTCGTTTTTCATTAATTTTTACATTACTCCTTTTGTATTAATGAAGTAATTCATTTAAACATTATCCAATTTTAGTTAATGAAGTGATGAACTTTTACATCATCCATGTATAATTAATTAATGTTTACATTATGAGCAAATATAAAATTTAAAATTAAATTTTTCTAGCAACATAATTTGTTAGAAATATATCTGTAAAGTTTTACATATAGAATTGAAAGTAATTCAAACCAACTGTTGAAACGTGAAAAATGACCCGGTACTTTTTATGTTAATCGTATTAATTTTGCAATGCACATCGCTTAGTTGTTGCAACGGGTTTTTTTACATAATTTAATGGCTTTTACATTTCTAAATACAGCACAAACCCCTATGGTTATGTGGTTCTACTTTGATCATACGGGCCTAATTATTATATAATCGAGTGTAATTTGTTAACATATCGATACATGTCATATTTATGTAAAAGAGAAAGTGAACATTCCAATACATAATTCATCATTCCTAAATTCCCAAATCCACAAATTTCTAAACTTCCACATCTACAAATCTAGAAATACTCAAAGTGCCAAATTCCTAAATTCATGAATCCCAAAATCCCCAAATTTACAACTCCTTAAATTACTAAATCACAAAATTTCCTAAATCTCCAAATACTAAAGTCTATAAATTTCCAAACTCCTAAATTTCCAAAACCCTAAATCTCCAAATTCTCAAATTTCTAAATTCCTAATTCTCCAAATCTCCAAATTCCTAAATTCCCAAATTTCCAAATTCCAAATTCCTAAATTCCCAAACTCCCAAATTTCCAAATCCTTAATTTCCAAATTCCTAAATGTCTAAACTCCCAAATTTCGAAATCCCTAAATCTCCAAATTCCAAATTCCCAATTCCCCAAACCCGCAGATTCCTAAATTCCCAAACTCCCAAATTTCGAAATCCTTAATTTCCAAATCCGTAAATCTCCAAATTTCCAAATCCCGAAATCTCCAAATTCCTAAATTCCCAAACCCACAAATTTCGAAATCCATAATTTCCAAATCCCTAAATCTCCAAATTCCCAAATCTCTAAATTCCTAATTTTCCAAATCTCCAAATTCCTAAATTCCTAAACTCCCAAATTTCCAAATCTCCAAATTCCTAAATTTCTAAACTCCCAAATTTCCAAATTCCTAATTCCCTAAATCTCTAAATTCCCAATTCCTCAAACCTCCAAATTCCTAAATTCCCAAACTCCCAAATTTCCAAATTCCTAAATCTCCAAATCTCTAAATTCCCAATTCCCTAAACCTCCAAATACCCAAATCTCTAAATTCCCAATTCCCAAACCCCCAAATTTCCAAATCTTTAATTGCCAAATCTCCAAATTCCTAATTTTCCAAACCCCCAATTCTCAAACTTCCAAACCCCTAATTTCCAGCTTCCTAATGTCCGACTCTCTAATTTCCAAATCCTTCATTTTCAAATCCCTAACTCCCTAAATTTCCTATTCTCTAAATCTGAAAATCCCAAAACCTGCAAATCTCCACATTTTTAAATTTCCAACTTCACAAATCCCTAAATGTCCACTTCCCTAGACCCTTAAATCCCTATACCCCCAATCAACATATTTATAAATTCTTAAATTTCCAAACCGTCAAATCTCCACATTCCGAAATCCCATAAATAACCCAAAAATTTGTATAAATTTACGAAATACTACTAAAACTCGTAGGCAGTAATTTTCGTTGAACTTTATGGTTTCAATTGATGTAACACGAATGTTGTGTTGCGGTATGTTTATGTCATGAAACAGCGTCCGTCGGCGCTATAAAAACAACGCTCGTAAAATTGGACGTTAGGTATGTAAAAATCGTTCCGGAAGAAAGTTACGGTGAGCATTCGATTGAATTAAGAATTCATTTATCGGGAACCACTTTCACCCAAGGAACTTAACAACCCATGTGTATTTATACATAGCAAATTGATCGTTTAGGCGAGCCGCTAAGCACTTGTTTGACATTGGTCAATAGAAAACACGTGTGAAGTAGCACTCGAGGAATCGTAAAGGTTATATTTCGTTAAGAGGAGACATAACCTAATTGTTACATGCGTACTTTTATGCAACTTCGGTATAGAGTGTCCCATTACCGCCAAACTTTATTAACGTATTCTAATTGCAAAAGTAAAAGGATATTGCATGAACATAGAATTTCAAACACTATATCAGAAAGTTATAACAAGATCACGAAAGGACAACGGACTTTGTTCGATATACAGGGTGTTCCATGTTCGTATAACCTTACCAGAATATTCTATAAATAAAAATACGAAAAAATGTTTATACGAACGTAGGCTCTCGAACGCGTGATTAAAAGTAATTAAAAAAACTATGAAAGTCGAGAATTATTCGTATGTAGTATCCCAGGAGAAAATCGTCCATTATTTCGTATATTCCTCGCAATCTTTCGATAAAACATTCAAGAGCCTATGTTTATACAACATTTATTTATCGTTTTTATTTGTAGAACATGCCGGTAAAGTTTTACGTAGAAAACTGGGACACACTGTATGTGTCGAAAAACAAATCGGGCCGAAGTCGTTTTGCACTTTTGTTACAACTTTTTAATAAAGCGTTCGAAATCCTGTGATAATGTAACGTCTTTTTCTTATTTTTGCGTGTATATTTTGGTGAAGTTCAGCGATAAAAAACTGGAACGTTCTGTAAGTCAGTGGTCGTACATGAATGGCGGTCATTTATACGACGTTCATACATATAGCGGTCGGATATATAGCGTTCATGTATAGATGTCGTATGTGACGTTCATACGTACATTCATCATACATATATGACGTTTACATATATAATTGTCATCTTTATAGCGTTCATGCGTACAGCGGGCGTATATATGACGGTCATAAACATAGCGGTCATGCTTATAGCGTTCATAAAGCGGTCATATATATGACGTTTACATATATAGTGGTCACTTTTATGTACACACATTCACTATACACAGAAGAATAGTATCGAACATAGAACACTGGATTTAGAAAGGTTGTCAATAATAAAATTCGATTTCCAGTCAATCACTATAAATTTTCAGAAAATTTTTAAACTATCCTAATACATGTTAACAATGACAATAACTAATTGATATAACTGCAATGTGCATTTCTATATTCGTCAATGGGAAAATACTTAAGAAATGGTAATTAAAGCTTATTTAACTAGTTATCATTCTTTACATACTAGTCATTTAACTAGATATTACTTAAATAATTTGTCAACAAAATTAAGCAATTATTAGTTATTTACTAGTTACCTGTCATCGGTTATCTAACAGTCATTTAACTAGCTATTAGTTAAATAATTTAAAGGAGAACATTGTGTAATTATTAGTTCTTTACCAGGTATTTATCATTAGTTACAAATCGGTCATTTATCTAACTATTATTTAAATAATTTGTGAAGAAAACCAACTAATCATTTGCTAGGTATTTATTATCAGTTACATACTGCTCATTTAACTAGATGCTAGTTAAATAATTTATGAACAAAATGAACTAATTAATAATTATTTACCAGATATTTATTATCAGTTACATACTGATCATTTAACTAGCTGTTACTTAAGTAATTTATCAACAAAATGAACTAATTAATAATTATTTACCAGATATTTATTATCAGTTACATAGTGATCATTTAACTAACTGTTACTTAAGTAATTTATGAACAAAATGAACTAATTAATAATTATTTACCAGATATTTATTATCAGTTACATACTGATCATTTAACTACCTGTTACTTAAATAATTTATGAACAAAATGAACTAATTAATAATTATTTACCAGATATTTATTATCAGTTACATACTGATCATTTAACTACCTGTTACTTAAATAATTTATGAACAAAATGAACTAATTAATAATTATTTACCAGATATTTATTATCAGTTACATACTGGTCATTTAACTAGCTGTTACTTAAATAACTTATGAACAAAATTACCTAATTATTACTCAAAGAATTTGCAAACAAAATCACCGAATTATTATTTCAAAAATTTCCGAAAAACCTATTATTCAATCAAAAACATATCTGACTAACTCTATAATAAGTTAAGTAATCGAATGACGAAAGAGAGAAAGATAAGCTGCATAAATACATATGTACACAGACTGACTTTCTCGATAAAAAAATGATCCAATGCACAGCTTGACTTTTCTAGTTAACAGAATGACATATAAACGTTTTGTTTAATCACCCCGAACCCGCACACTTTTTCTGTGTCGCTGAATATGCGCTTTCTCTTAAAACATCGTATCTTCATGTCAATATATTCCTTTGTACTGAATACCGTCATAAACTCCAACAAAAGCTGTTATTTACATCAACTATAGTTTCACTTAACATGATACACGTTCGTTTCGACATGTACTTGTTATACATCTTTAAGCAAAGTGTACAATTTAAAATTTACAATGAACACTTCAAATTGGGTTTGAAGGCCATAATAAAAAGTTCATTGTAGAACGATGCTGATTATGATGAATTTTTGATAGTTTCACCTGTTTTATTTTATATACTTTATATAAGTAATTAATGGCAGGATATTAATTAGATATCTGGCTTTTCTTTAGCTAATTATATCAATTCAGAGATTTCTAATTTTGTAAGAGGAGTTATGTGTGTTTTGGGGGGAGTCTGGTTGTTGTGTGGGGTTGGTGGACATTTTGGGGGTAATTGGCATATTATTGGCTTGTAAGTGTGGGGGTTGGGGGGAGTTAGGCAGGTATGGGTTTTGGTAAGTTTTGGAATTCTGGGACTCTCCCTGGTTTTTTTGGAATTTGGGAATTTTGGAATTTGGAATTTGGAATTTGAAATTTTGGAATTTGGAATTTTGGAATTTGAAATTTGGAATTTTGGAATTTTGGGAATTTGGAATTTGAAATTTTGGAATTTGAAATTTTAGGAATTTTGGAATTTGAATTTTGGAATTTGAAATTTTAGAATTTTTGAAATTTGGAATTTGAAATTTTCGGATTTTTGAAATTTTGGAATTTTGGAATTTGAAATTTGGAATTTAAAATTTTGGAATTTGAAATTTTGGAATTTGGAATTTTGGAATTTGGAATTTTAGGATTTTTGGAATTTGGAATTTTGGAAATTTGGAATTTGGAATTTGAAATTTTGGAATTTGAAATTTTAGGAATTTTGAAATTTGAAATTTGGAATTTGAAATTTTAGGATTTTTGAAATTTGGAATTTGAAATTTTCGGATTTTTGAAATTTTGGAATTTGAAATTTTGGAATTTGGAATTTTGGAATTTTGGAATTTGGAATTTTGGAAATTTGGAATTTGAAATTTTGGAATTTGGAATTTTAGGATTTTTGAAATTTTGGAATTTGGAATTTTGGAAATTTGGAATTTGAAATTTTAGGAATTTTGAAATTTTAGGATTTGGAATTTGGAATTTGGAATTTTGGAAATTGGCATTTTGGAATTTGGCACATAAATTCAAAAATCCGAAAATTTCAAATTCCAAATTTCAAAAATCCTAAAATTTCAAATTCCAAAATTCCAAATTCCAAAATTTCAAAATTCCTAAAATTTCAAATTCCAAAATTTCAAATTCCAAAATTCCTAAAATTTCAAATTCCAAAATTTCAAATTCAAAAATTCCAAATTCAAAAATTTCAAAAATCCTAAAATTTCAAATTCCAAAATTTCATTTTCCAAAATTCCTAAAATTTCAAAATTCCTAAAATTTCAAATTCCGAATTCCAAAATTTCCCAAAATTCCAAATTTTCAAAAGTCTACAGTTTCAAATGTCAAAAATTCCAATCTTCCAAATTTCCCAGTTCTCGACTTCACAAATTCTCAATTGCAAACTCTTCAATTTCAAATTTTTACATTTTTAATTTTCCAAATTCTTGAATCTTCCAAAAATTTCCAATTCCTAATTTCTCCAATTTCAAATTTCCCAAATTTTCAAATCTGCCAAAAATCTAAAAATTCCCAAAAATAACGAAGACAAAGCTACCCTAAACAGAGCTACGATCAAGTAAATAGAACATTACTAGAACACCAGATACAGTAAGAATATACTATCTCGTGATTTCCATGTTAGATATGCAAATGCTTCCGACGATTCTTTTAGCATGAAAAGTTTGCATGCGTAAAATTGGAATACACAAATTTATTCAGAAGAAAGGACACCTCGATATTGTTTTCTGCACAGGTCCCACATAATTCTGTGGAAATGATAGAAAAGTTCGAAAGCAACGAAGTCTGTAATTGGCGGATATTAATGATAGTTACTGAATTAACCTGTTTGCTTCACATTCTAATTGAATCCTTTTAATTCCTTGTTCTCACCTTTCTCTATTTTCACTATCAAGATTTGCACGTACAGTATGTTTCTATACTATACATGGTGTTCCATTTTAGTAGAAGATTTCAATTATTTAAATTGATATTAAAAGAAGAAAAATTAAAGCAGAAAATTTGAAGTAGAATTATTGTTTATATTTTACATATACTTAATATAATATAATAAAACACTTGCTATTACTTAATATATATTATGAATATATACATGAAATATTAAAGTTTAATATTGAATTCACATGAAATTAATTAGCATTGGGTAAAAGTATTTATTAGTATTAACAAAAGAAATCAATTAATATTAATTGCAAAATGAACGAATGATTCTTATCAAATGTAAAACGAATCAATATTAAATGGAATTGATTAACGTTGAATGCAACAGAAATAAATTAATATTGGATTAAATTGTTGATTGATAGTATAAATCCAAAAGAAATTAATTAACATTGGATGAAATTATTGATTGATATTAAATACAAATGAAATTAATTAATAATACATAAAATTATTGAATTTGAAGATAAATGAATTAAAATTAAACAATTAATAAATACAAAAATTGAATTAATATCAAACGAAATTATTTAACAAAAGTTGAATAAACATTTCCTATTTCTCTTCATCCCTTTTTTATTTAAATTTCAATTCATTCATTTTAATTATTCCAAGTGATAGCATAGCTATAATACATATTTAATCTTCATGCCCAATATATTTCATTTTATATAAACAGTCTCAGTCTGTAAACAATTGGAACTAGTTGTTATAAATAATTATTAACCTCGTCATAATTATTATAAACCTCATCATGATTAATTATTAGATTATTATACTTATTAGAAGTATATATAATTATTATAAGTATCACAACATTGCACAATTACATCACTATTCTAATTTTCTTATACAAAAAATGTTATCGTCATCTCTTTATCCGTATCATTCGTGAGAGATCAACGACACGGTTTCTCACGAAAACCGAAAAAAATCGCACACCTCGGGTACCCTAACAGTAAAAGAAACACTACAGTTCCTAAACGGGCGGGGAATTAAAGAACTGGATGGCCGAACGCGGGGTCGTTCAATTAATTAGCGTGCGTTCGTTACGTTCGCCACGGGAGAAGCGAGAAAAATTACAAGAAAAGGACTCGCAGCTCCCTTTCTCGCGAGCAATTAAACGGTCAGGTTAAAATAAAGTATCTAACACGCAGAATAAGTCGAGAAGAGTAACAACAACGTAACAGAAAGCCGCATCCGCTTCCGCAACGGAGGAAGGACGCGTGAGAAGTTCATTGTACGAACTTCTTGTGCGAATGCAGTTTACCAACAGGGTCTTTGATCTTCCTATCGTATTACCATCGAATCTTCTGAAGCTGATTAACGTTCATTTCACTCCTACGTTAACTCTTCAATACCTGCATTAGATTTTTCAATAAACTTTCTAGGATTCATAATTTTATAATTCTCGATATTAATAAATTTATAACCTCACAAATCAAGAATTATTTAACTGTGAAATCTTCGAATCTGATGTTTACAAACTTGAACCTCTCAACTTTTTATTCCTCTGATCTTCAAATTTTCAAATCTTTGCTCCTCAAGTATCCAAATTGTTACTGAAAATAAATGCACAAATACACATACTTATAGATCCATAAATACACATATTTATAGATACACAAATACACATATATATAGATGCATAAATACACACAAATATATATAGATGCGATACACACGTTTTTATAGGTACACAAATAAACAAACACATAAATAAATCATCTGGCGTTACGTCACAAAACTAACTGAGTTTACAGATCATATCAACGAAGTACCTTACGAGATTCCCTAGCGGGTTGTCATCGATGTGCTGACTGCATCGAGATTCTTAACATCGTTTGCTTTCATTTCTTACGTTCTCTTTCCTCCTTTTTAACATACTTCGTACGTTTTTGCATTTGCAGCTGCCTCGTGACAAACACGGAATTATTCAGGCACTTCGAAGCGCGCATATCTCCAGGGACATCAAACATGTCCCTCAAAGAACTTTAGAATAATATATGTTCCTCGCATTCCATCTCGTTATGCCACTTTTCTCGATACCTCGTTCTGATCGAACATTCAAGGTCGCAAATAGTACATAACATTTCATAATAAATTTTTGTAGTCTACGTGTTTTTATTACGTGTTTAATTTGCAGAATCACATGTATTAATTAAAAACCGTTACAGGAATATTATATTCTTCAAACCAGTATCTGTTATTGACCAAACACTTTTTGATAGAATTTTTGTAATAACTGACACAAACACTTAAACGATATTTACTTAAGGATGAACAACTATTTTACACAGTAAAGAGAAACTTGTTTAGAACCATAGCACGTGTTGCAACATTTCCGTATGTAGCAACCCACTTGAACAGTGGAACAAAGCAGGGGTACGATAAATGCGAATTTAGTTGCAAACCAATAAAGCGCCACTAGTTGACAAATTTGGTGTACTAATGCACGCTTTACGAACACGGATCACATTATTCTAACACTTTTTAACGAGCAATTTTTTTAAGTAAAATCTTCGATGTGTTTAATGAAATAAAGGCGGATGTTGTCCGTATTACGGAGTCGTTTCAGTTGTCGCTGACTTCGGTTCCCCGATTTCGGGGCCCGTCTACGTTTCGGCGCCCCCTGTCACGATGCTTTCAAACGTCGCCCTAACCTAGCTTTTGCGAAACGTCACAATTTTCTTCCGAAAGCTGTCTTTTCGTGGTAAATAAATAATTATGGCTCCATATTACGGACAAGCTCGAAAATCTCGCGATGTCACAGAATTGACTCGAAAATAAAAATGAAAAGGCTCGTAGGTGAGAATTTATTCTATTCTCACTACGTCGCATCATTTTACGATGTAATATGCATTTCACACGGCGGAGGTACCGTTTATAGTCCATCTACGTAAAACAGTTCCGGAAGCAGTTCATAAAGTTTTGGATTAAAACTTTTATCAAAATCAAAGCCGATTTAACAGAGATCGTAAATGTGCGTAAACACCGTTTGATTTGGCAGTCTGAACCCGTTAATAAGATAACCGAGAGCAATTAAAAGGAGCGATGTTACTAGTTCCGTGATCTCGATCACGATCTGGTCAGTCACGTGTTTGTCGTGCGAACCTGACCTTAGCTTGTTAGCCAGTTAAATTAAAACTCGTCGCGTTTCTCCATTACCGTCCCGTGATGAATAGTCGAGCTGTACACTCTACTGCAACACATGCTTTCTTTACATAAATACATATATGCAAACTTCGCAATTTTTCTATTACCAAACTTTCATATTTCAAGACTTCGAATTCCTGCATCTTTCTTTAATTTTCAAAATTTCCTAACCGTCAAAAACACAGATTTTCAAATACGAATATTTCAAATGTGGAATTTTGAAATTCCAGAATTTCTAGATTGTAAATTTGCACATTTACAAATCCCTAGATTACCAAATTCTTACTGTACGTTTTACCAAATTCCAATATCCCAAAATTCATGTATTTCCAAATCCTTCCACTTACGTATCCCCAAATTCCTAAATCCCTACATTCCCAAATGTTTGCATTTCTGAATCCCTAGATTTCCAAATTCCTATACTCTCCAATTCCAAGAACCCCAAATTCCATTATTTCCAAATCCCTAGATTTCCAAATTCCTATATCCTCCATTCCAAGAACCCCAAATTCCTGTATTTCCAAATTCCTTGATTTCTAAATTCTTGTATCCTCCAATTCCAAGAACCCCAAACTTCTATATTTTCAAATCCCTAGAGATTTCCAAATCTCTATATCCCGAAATCCCTATATCCCGAAATCCCTATATCCGAAAATCCCCATATCCCGAAATCCCTATATCCCTAGACTCGAAATCCCTAGACCCCAAAATCCCTAGATCCAGAAATCCCTAGACCCAGAAATCCCTAGATCCAGAAATCCCTAGATCCCGAAATCCCTAGCTTCAAAATCCCTAGATTCCAAAATCCCTATATCCCGAAATCCCTAGTTTAAAAATCGCTATATCCGAAAATCCCTAGATCCCAAAATCCCTATATCTCAAAACCCCTATATCCCAAAGTCCCTATATCGCCAAATTTATAATCCAACTCAAAATTATTGTATTCACAAAAATCCCTGTATCTTCAAAATTTTAATCCACCCCGAAAATTTGAAAATTTTCGAAAATCCCTAGAACCAAACAGATAGAAGCGGGCAGTCGAATTTTCCCTAAGAAAGGTAGGTTTCGATGTTGGTGTTGACTGTACAGAGACATTAAGCAGAACTCAGAAAATCGATTCTCGGTGCAAGCATTGCCAAACGAAAATTCCACGTCTCGTTAGAGACATTAGTTAAAATGCGATCTCGGCCACGTTTTTTTCTTTCGAGGCGTCCATCCAAAAGCCATTACCGTTTCTTCTCTGCCACCCTCTTTTCTCTCCTTTTTCAGCCTTTTTTTATTTTTATTCTGTTCGTACGCGTTCGCTCGTTACGTAAACCTTCTTTAACGACACATTCCGCAATGTTTTCAACGTTCTCCTTCTCGCGCGTTTATTTAGCACTCACTTTTCCCTCGGACACTTTCGTGTGTCACATATGAAACTTTTCTTGTTTGCGGAAAGAGCTCCCGAAGATAAGAGAGAATTTTCGGAGATAATTGTGAAAGGATAACATAATAAAATTATTTAGTTGAACGATGAATAAATTATAAAGTAGAACACATGTCACTAAATACAAAAATACAAACAAATTACAACAAACAGAAGAATGTATTGACAAGTTATGGACAACATAATTGATTATTAAAGTTTTATTAAAATATGAAATGTTTATATTTGATATAAGGCAGAGATATGAAATGATATTTGTTGACATAAGAGAAAGTACGATTAAGATCACGAAAGTTGTACCTGACTGAGAAAGTTTATAATATTGTATTATAAAAAAATCGAACTGGCGCAAAACAGTTGAATTAATGAGGTCCGATAAAGATGGATGACCAGACTGATCGTTAATGAGTTAAGTGGGAACATTAAATTAACATCAACCGTTACGGTAAAAACAGCCAACATATAGTACACCATATGATAATATTGATTACTGATTATTATCATTATATTTTTAATATTAAAATTCGAAATTTTCTATTTTCAAAAAGCCTGAAATTTCCCAATTTACAATTTTACAAGTTTTTAAATTTGCACTCTTACTTGTTTAAAAATTTGAATATTTGTATTATTACAAAATTAGAAACCTACAAATATTGGGAGTTCGAATTTCCAAACTTACAAGTTAATAAAATTTCTTAATATTTCATTGTACGTTTTTCTATATTGTCAATTTCAAAAAATTCCAGCGGCAATATATGGAGAGTTTCTTGTATTCTCCAATTATTTCATATTATTCTTAAAATTATTATTATTAATTTGCAATATTACTCTTAAATTATTTAGGATATGACAAAACATAAAGAAACAAAAAAATTAATAACTGAAATTATTTTTAATTTAATAATTAAATTTTAAATTGATAGTTGAAAAAATGTTTTTATAACATTTTCCAATTTTCCTTTAACGTTTGGGGGTTGCCAGGGCCTTAGGGCCCCAAGGCTCTCTCCGTTTGTGCACACCACTGGCCTGTATAATCGATAACGGGCACATGGGGTTATTTGAATACGATCGGTTCTGTTGAAACGTGCAGCGAGGAGTCTCGAGTCCCGAAATATCCGGAGTAAGGTTTCCATAGCGGAAATGTGACCGTTGATCGTGTGTGCCTGCGATTCGAGCGTGTCTGGCATCGCAAATAATTCGCTGTTCGATTACACTAATCGATACTTGGCGCCACGAATAGACCACTGCGCTAAAATCCATCCAGATCTAATACAAGCCTTAACAACTCACCCGTCCACAAGTTTCAATACCTTAATTCCACTTTTTCACGTTTTTACAACTTCAAGATTTGATCATTTTATTTTAGTAAATTATTTTTTATTTTTTTATGCTTTATTTTAGTAAGTTATATTTTATTCTCTCATATTTTATTTTAGCAACTTATACTTTATTTCCTATATTTTACTTTAACAAATTACATGTACTTTCTTATATTCTAATAACTGGATGTCTAATTCAAGTCTACCTGTAATTTACACAGCTAAGGATCGTTAAATGTAAAATAGACATGACATTTTAACTTTCTTAAGTCGCCTCGGTATTGTATCTATGAATACTTCGTTATGCCTGACGCATCAATAGAATAAATCGAAGTGCAAGAGGTTAATTATTAACGGATGAAAAAAGAGAAAGAACCTCGAAGACGTTAAGTACTCTTACAGTACTTTCTACTTCACGTGTCATTTTCGATCTGTCAAACCAATTGAAAGTTTTCCGTATGGCATTCGTAAAACCCGCTTCAATCGTGCTTTCAAAGCGTCGCGCGGTATTTATGATATACTTTCTAAATTTATTCCGTTGAGAACCGTTTCTACTTACAGATTCAATAGCTGTTTTACCGACACGAACCGATATACATTCTCATATATTGTCGACGAACATTCAGAACCTGAACACGATTAATTATATACAATGAACTCTCGATATAAACGAAACTGATCTACATGATATGACCGAAAAAATTATCTTCACTGCTGAAGGGGGAAATTCACTCGTCGAGGAAATGTAATATGATACGAGTTCGAGTAGATCTGTGAGACAATACCAATGCGAATATAAAACTTTGTTGTATGGAGTTTTTACGTTGTTAAACTTCCACTAATAGATTGTTTACATTTCTCCGATTAAAATGAGATCAAACACGATATAATTTGGACTATAGTTACTGGTTTAATTAATGGTAAGTTTCGAACGTAAAATAGCAAGTGAAAAAGAAACGCTGCGATTACGGCAATTCACAAAGATCAAACCTGTTGTACTGTTTGTAATGCTAATGCGTTGCTAACTTTTTTATTTTCAGTCCGTTTTTCGTACAACTTTTTTCATCATATTCGTGACATTTTCCTGATTAAAATAAAACTAAACACGATATAATTCGGGGGATATTTACTTGTAATACCTTATAAGAATAAAATCTTAAGGAGTAAAGATATAAAGCCGTAGAAGTCAACGATTTCGACTATCAGATGTATCACGTGGTTATCCGAATAGCGCCGAAGAAAACCGAAATTACCCGATATGTCATTACTCGTTCGTTTACCGCGAATCTTACTACAGTGGAGACTCGATATTATCAAAACGATTAAAACAAGTAAATATGTTTCGAATTACGTTGTGTTTGGTCTCATTTTAATCAGGAAAATGTCACAAATATGGTTGGTAAAAGTATCATAGCAAAAAATAAAAAATACCGAATTTTATTTACGTTCAATTCGGACATTTCCCACGCTGCTTCCACGTTCGGCAAACTTCGGACAATATCGAAACTACACGAAATAAGCGAAAGTCTGGACCCGAGACTTTTAAATTTAACATTTTTACTGATAAAGATGATCTAATATTTAAATTTGATATTCGTATCATTAAAAACAAACCATTTCTTAAATTTAACATCGTCAATGATAAAAATATACCAGCCCCTACTAAACTTTCAAATAAAGTACATGGAATGTGAAAAATTTGTTTATAAAGCAAAAGAGAAGAGAGAATGTTAAGGTATTTCAGTGGATAAAAGGAGAAAAGCAAAGAATTGGAAGATTTACGCTGCTACGCTAAACCGAATGAAATAATCTACAGTTAACGAGGCGTAACGTAGTACATTTCGTTTTCATTTTCAATAGTACGACTTACGTATTTACTGTTGGAAACGGTCATCGTCGATTGCATGACAGTTACACATTATATTCACTTATTTATTTTCTACTTTATCATTTCACCTTCATTTTTCCAACAGACATTCTATACGCCAATTTTATTCTTTAACCAGTACATCGTTTATTTTCTACGTAACTGTTTTTATATAATATTTTACAGATTTATGTTTATTATATAATATTTTATAGATTAAATATTTATTTATATTTTTGTACTACATATTTATTCACATTTTTTGTACTAAATGTTTATTTACATATTTATTTAATTATTTACGTATTTCTTTCTTTCTGCATATGCTTATATACTTATTTCTTTATTTACTTATAAATTTATTTATTTATTTAAATCTTTTGTTCTCAATTTATTATCAATATGATTTGTAACAGAACTTACTGTGTGATTATATATGACCTACATTATTCCTACTCCATGTTTATTCAATACTACTTATTATGCAAAACAAAAAAGTATTTTCCATTTGAAACAACTTCTTGTTGCCGATATTGCGTTAACGTAATCATACGAATAAATAGGTTACTAGCGAAAGGGTTGAACTGATGTATGTTTTCATCACTCATTACAATATTAACAAAAAATACATTAACGTTAAAAACATTCCATTAATACAGAAAAACAATAACCTTCACATATAAAAAAATTAAATCATATTCATCTGATTAATGCTTCCATTTAAATGTTACAAAATCGTTCAAGAAAAATAATTACTTTTAATGAAATAATTTGTTATATTTCTAATATGTATATATATATATATAATTTTTATATACTTATTAATGTATAAATTATTTATGTATATATTTACTGATGTATATCGTACATATTTATAAATTATTAATTTAATAATTATAAAGATTTATAAATTATTAATTTAATAATTATAAAGATTTATAAATTAATAATTTATAAATATATATATGTATAAAAGTTTAACATCAAATTAAACATGAAAGGTACCTTCATAAATATAATCGATTAACAGAACATTCGTGTCAATTATTTATGTTGATATAAAGGAGATAATGTTAACAAGTTTTTGCGTACTTCAAATGATCTGCATTTGAAATATGCTCCGCTTCCCCTATGAGATAAGAAACCGATAACAGACTGCAATTATCAACAGCGGTCGAATGCTTCTTATTTGTAAGTTCGAAATGGATTTTATCCAAAAGGAGCAACGAGACTGCCTACGGGATGACCCGATAAAAGAGAGGAGCAGGTAAAAAAGAAGAAAGACGCACATACGCGCAAGGTGAAACACTTTCGTGATGAAAAGGCCCCGAGGAACATGAGTTCTGCGAACAAGGAGAGGTTCTGAAGAGTGCAACGATTTCTATGTGGGCCACGAGAAAGTTACTAGCGCGTGTCGCTTTTTTTTATCTTTTTCGAAAGAAAGAGATATTCGACCCTTTTGCACTTTCGCGGACAAACAAAATCGTACGTGGCCCGCAGCTTCGAATTAATTCCCGCAACGGGAAGTGGACATTCGGTATCGCGGAAAGTGAACAGTCGACGTTTCAACTCGTTCTGTAATATACGATACCTTTCTTGTTTAAGGACTTTTCAAACTTCCGTGTGTTAATGATAGCAAAAACTGTAATTTTTGTAGATTACATTACATTTTTTACATTTTTTAATTACGAAATCAGAAAATTAATGAATTCTAACAATTGTCAGAAACCCGGACTACTCGGAAATTTTCCAATTTCGATTCAATAAATACTCAAATTCAAAAATTACCAGATACCAACAGTACCCATTCCACAATCTCCAAACTCAAAAATCACCAAAATTAGAAAATCATCAAATTTCAAAATTACCAAATTCAAAAATCGCTAGAATCAAAAAATCACCAAATTTCAAAATCATTAAATTTGAAAATCACCAAATTCAAAAATCACTAGAATCAAAAAATCACCAAATTCAAAAATTACTAGAATCCCAAAATCACCAAATTTCAAAATCATTAAATTTGAAAATCACCAAATTCAAAAATCACTAGAATCAAAAAATCACCAAATTCAAAAATTACTAGAATCCCAAAATCACCAAATTTCAAAATCATTAAATTTGAAAATCACCAAATTCAAAAATCACTAGAATAAAAAATCACCAAATTCAAAAATTACTAGAATCCCAAAATCACCAAATTTGAAAATCATTAAATTTGAAAATCACCCAATTCAAAAATCACTAGAATCCCAAAATCACCAAATTTGAAAATCATTAAATTTGAAAATCACCCAATTCAAAAATCACTAAAATCCAAAAATCACCAAATTTCAAAATCACCAAATTTCAAAATCGCCAAATTCAAAAATCATCAGAATTAAAAAATCACCAAATTTCAAAACTTCTAAATTCCGAAGTCGCTAAATTCAAAAATCACCAAATTAAAAAATTACCAAATTTCCAAAGTCACCAAGTTTAAAAATAACCAAATTCCGAAATCACCAAATTCCCAAATTGCTAAATTCAAATGTCACCAAATCCCCAAATCTTCAAATCCCTAAATTCTAAAATTCCTAAACTTCCCAATCCCCAAATTATCTAATTAAATTATCAAGTTTCTAAATTCCCTACTTCTCAAATTTCCAACTCCCGAAGTCCCCAAATTTCTAACTTCGCAAAAATCCCACACAACCAAATTTCCTATCATAAAATTCCAAATTAGTATGAAACACAATCGCTAAAAGCAGTTGATCAAATACCTTGTAGACAGAGAATCATTTATTTCTAATAATTAATTATTTCCTACGATACAATCTTATCTCTTGTATAGAAAAGGAAGCGTTCAACCCTGTTCTACTTTACTAACATTGTGTGCTTATACATTTCGATCAGATTCGTTTAGATTGTTTAAATCACGATGATAAGATCTTCTAGATGTATTAAAGTTTTTGTAGATCTCCTAGATGCATTAGATTCGCCTGAATAATTGATTGGATCGTTCCGATCGACATCACCGATACTGATCTTAAATCGAAGTAACTAAACGGTAATCGAATTCACAGAGAAAGTTGACCGAAATCGCGTCAAGTGATTCTCCGTAGGAAAACGAATTGTTTTAAACGTGCATTGTTAGTGGAGATGAGACCAAGTTCAGTATATACGGGCTAAGAAAGCATAAAAATAGAAATAAAATGTGTATAATAGTAGAATAAATATAGTATAATAATCATATAAAATAAGTGAAGTATAATAACTAACAAACAAAAAAAAAATAACGTAAAATTAGTAAAATACATAAATCTATAATAATAACAAGTAAAATAAGTTAAATGAAATGTGTAAAAATACTATTAATATTCTAGACTCGCGTTATATCGCCACTCGTTATATAACCTTGTATTATATCACCACACGTTATACATAGTCTTGCAACATACCGCCACACGGTGTATAATTTTGTGATATATCATCAGTGATTGTGTAGTATCATTTTATATTACAATGGACTGAATAGTCTCGCATTATGTTACTATTCGTTTTATAGCCCTATAATATTATCATTAAAGAGATTCAAATCAAACTTGTAACATAAGTTGATAAATATGTACCTATATGTTTCAAAAACTTGCAACAAGTACACGTTACTACAAGTGTTTTTATTAATCATATTAAAATTATACTAAATTATAATACCGACAAGGAAATTATTCTAAATTAGAATACTAAAAATTGTAATAAAAAATTTTCTCAAAATCTTAAAGTAAGTTTTGATTGTAGTGATATATATTCATAAAAAAGTTGAGAACCACTGTTCTGATCTATCTGGAAGTATTACCGTCGTTTCCTGAAGTAGTGATTGAAAGTTCCAATCAATCTCGTTCAAGTTCGAGTGTACGTAAAGCTGTTTTTATTTTCAGAAATGCTTAATTCAATAAATAAATTGTCGAATCTACTTGTGAGGTATTCAATCCCATCACTATTTGTTAACAAAAGTATAATCATGATCAGATGAGCCAGAGTGAATTGCGGAAGTGCTGGAACACCTGTGACTCCAGGCGATATTGAATAACATATATCTGTGTCGCCATTGATATTTAAAACCAGCAGTGCAACTAGTTTGCAAACATGTGCATTATATATGCTGTGGACTCTTCATTTGGGCATGTGGTGGATGAAAGAGATTTTTAAGAAAGTTTAGAAGAAAGTGAAAGTACCTCTCTTAAAGTGAAATGAATGTATTGGAAATTTAAGACATGATTATATTAGGAGATACGTAAATTGATCAACTGTAAAGGAGTGATTTCATTCTTAAATACTGGAAGATTATTTTACATGTAAGTAAAATATACCCTTCCAGTATTTAAAAATGAATACACTACATAATCAGTATAAGGGAGATTCGTACTTGAAAATTTAATTTGAACATATTAATGATGAAAAAAATAGAATTTTAATACTGTGTAATTAATTCCTAATTAAAAAATTCTTCACACTACTATGAAATGTGTTAGGGTAATAATTCAAGTAAAATATATAACTGCATTTCTTCACCGTATTTGATCAAGTTAAAAAAAACTTGAAATTACAGATTTCATGTCTTAATTTATTTCATATATTTTCCCCTACTCGTCTCTTCAAATGATTTCGTAAATTGAATTAAAACTTATTTAATAAAGTGTTTTATTTAAAGTGCATTTAAAAATTTAAACGTCAATTTAAGATATGTGTTATAAAAACTGTATTGCTTCAAATATTAACAATATTACAGTTGTATTTAGATATATATATTTATATAAACAGTTTAAGAAAATGTATGAAAGTTACGCTGGTCTCCAACATTAAAACATATAATGAACAAGCAAGCAAGACTTACCTGACTCTGACCAACACGATACAAAGCTGGATCGACATCAATGGTGAGCATCATGTCTTCAACGGCACGACGTTCATCGGCAACAGGACTACCCGGTCGAGCATTTACGTCGCTTGACAATAAACTAAATCGTCTTCTGAATTCACTGACAGCCATGTATTTAGGGAATCCGACCTTGTGCAGCCGAACAGCGTCAATTATTTGACTACCGCGAATCTGCAAAATAAACAGAGGATTTTTTACTACATTAGATATGCTATTTACGCTAAAAAGAACATGTCCGTTGTGTTTTGTATTATTCATTATTTCTGTACTTCTCAATTTTTTTAAACTAAAAAAATTCATTTAAAATGAGGTTTATTTTGTTCTCTGAACTATTTACATTATGAAAAAGAATTAAAACAAATTTTATAATATGTACATTTAAACTCTACTATTTTTCATATAGTTGTATTCATAAATAATTTATTGTTAAAGTAGACATTGTTTAAGATAAATTAAAAAAATTAGAAACTGAAAGATATGCAGACTGATTTCTATATGGAATAAACAATTGTAGTTAAATATAAATTATATGTAAATTGTATATATTTTTCTATTGTCTCACACTAATTAAACTATTAACGACCTATAATGTATTCTTAGATTATTATGTTTATGTTTCAGGTATAAAATATTTACCTGTGACCGCAAAAGGGGTACATTGATAACACTGTCCTCGCTTTGGTTTGACTTCACAGACAACAGACTCTTATTATCGGTGCACCCAGCATTGTGTTGGGGAAGTATACAATGGATGAATTTAACCCGCGTTCTTCGCAAAGTTTCAATCAATCCATCCTGTAAACAATGACATCAACCGTTTATTTTTTTACAAAATATACTAGTCAGTTCAGGAAGGAAAAGTTTCATTTGATTCTTGCCTTTGTTATACACAAACCAACAACAAAAGTAATAAACAAAAACAGCAAATGATACCAGAATAATGTGCATCTTAATTCAATGTACATTTTCAACTCTGCATCTATCTCGTTAATAGAACGAAGGATAATTTAGTTCTAATTATTCCTACACTTACGTCAGCTGAGTCATTGCTTAATGATAACGTAATATACAACATAACACGTGACTTTATCTTTCATACGTATACGTATTCTTAAAAATGCAGAAATATTATGGGATAGATAGATGAATTTATAACTTTATGTTATACAGTTATCATGTAAGTGTATTTAATTGCATTATATTGACTCTGTATGTATAATATCATAGTTAAACTATAGATGTTTACGCATTTGTGATATGGCAAAGTCAGCAAAATATACATAAATCATGTAATCTATCTAAAGAAAGTAAAATAATATGATAAAATATGCAAAAGATGCAGAATATTCAGAATAGAATGCTATTTATGAATCTTTGATACATCATAAACTTATAAACATCTGTAGTCTAAACACTATTTAAATGATATCTATAGATAATGTGGTTTGTACACTTACAACAGTGAATTTGACCTGCAAACAAATATTTTTCCTCTTCACAGCAGTGAATGTTCTTCGTATACTAGAAGCTCTCCTTAAAGACTGCGAACCTTCTAAACCAGGCATCGAACTGCATAAGGCTCCAGAAACTCCAGCTCCGCGTGCACTGACAAATAACATGCTGACATCTTCCCTGATATTGAGATAAAGTATACCATTACTTTCTGATATACCTCAATTTAGTTCAAACCGATTTTATAAAAGTTACTTTTATACTCTTGTTTTAAAATAAGAAAAGATTTTGTAAATACAGAATACAAATTTGACATAACACATATAATATGTACACATGACAAATTTTCTTTCATTCCAAAATAAAAGACAAAAAAATTAGCGAATTTAGTTGAAAAGCAAAATTATTTTCATTTGCAATGAAATTTTCTAATAAATATTAACTAGCCAGGAATCTAAGTGATAACCTAAATAGCTACATCCATTTTTTTAGTTTCGATGGGAGATTTAATTTATTTATAGAATTCGAAAATATTTAAAAATTTAGAAAAGATACCTTGAACTTTCTTGCAAAATTGTAATGGCACTTTTAGTAACAGGATTTTCTCGAGTTGCTTTGAGCCATCCTGTCGCTGTGTAGAGTACAGGATTGGTACCCAGTAAATGTTGTAAAACAAACTGATTGTTTCCGGGTGCTTTCCGTAGAAGCATTTGATGATCTTTAAAAAGAAGAAAAAAGTAGAATATTTGTGTTGTCGCTTGAAAAATGGTTATATCAAAACTGAGACATACCTCGATCTCCATAATGCGAAAACAATCGGTCAAGAAACGTTTCATCGCTACCGCCAGGACACACTGTTTCTTCGTCCAATAACCACAAAAGTCCTTTCCGTTCCATTTGTCTACTTCCGCTAAGGTCACTTTGGCTAGTTCGCAACATTGTCGCACCTTGTGAACTTCCACGATCTAACAGCGAAATTAAACCCTGAGGTGATCCGATGCCATCTTCGTCACAATCATCTTCGTAATCGACGTCAATACCTTCTTGAACGTACCTGGATACGAAATCGAACTAACTGATTAATTTCATTAATTATAACCTACATGGATTGTATCAAAAGCCATATGTTTTGAGCGAAATGAATGATTAATATAAGTATTATTACTTCTTTGAGGTTCAGGATCAGACAAGAGTATAGTAATACCTCGATAACTGTTGCAAGCTAGAATCCAAAAGTAAATAAAAAAAATAGAGTCACAGTGAAATATTGTTTAATTATTATTTAAATGTGTTCGTAGTCGGAGATATCTGTCAACAGCAGGTGTAATTAAGATGAATTTATAATGATTCAATCAGTCCTGTCAAGATATAGCAATACTAATGGAATTAGTTTTCAGCTATTAAAGTAAAAAAAATGCATTTTGTAATATAATAAATATACGATTTTATATAAACATATTATACCTTTACATGAGGCATAAAAATTAACGAGTTACAAACAAGGATTTATAATAGAATTATTGTAGACTAGAAAGGACATGATTTTATATTCAAAAGAAGTATATAATAAAGCAAAAATACCTTCCATTTTAATGAAAATACTATTTTAGATAACTTGTAATTTAGTTTACAAGTTAATATTTTTAGTCCTACAAATTTTATAATTGATCAGTTGCAATTTAATAGTCACCTAATTTGTTATAAATTTGATTCTACTAACTCTATTGTTTCTTTCTCCTATTAGTTGCTTTTTGTGTACAAGTAATTAAAAACAAATAATTATAATCACCCTTGGTGTCAAATAATCCATTGATGTTACCGATGAATAATTATATATATACTTATATAATATCTTCTCATAAAAGGGTCACAAAATCTTGAAAAACTGTACAATCATTACAATCTACACGTGAAGAGTGTGATACATGAATGATGATGCATAAATGAATTCATTAATGGGGAGATTCTAATTTATTTGTAACAGTATATTACACAGTACCTGTCTTTGGGTGCTACTAGTGTGGTATGGTGAAACAGCAATTGCAATCGTTCCTGCAAATAATTGTGACAAAGATCTTCGAAAGTAGCACCAGTTTGTCGTCCGCAAGAGGCTGGATTCTGAAAACCTGGAGAATCGCACAGCAACAAGGACGACACAGTGTGTATGGAGGATGATATGGATCTGTTAACACAAAAAACAAGTTTCATTTCAATAAAATGAATAACAATAATTTAAAATTGAAAACTCTATTATATCAGTTATCCGTTAATTATATCGTACATAATGAAAATTTGCAGAACATAATGTACCTATTGATAAGAGCCGCTACGCAGTGGAACACTTCGGAATAGAGTCCAATAAGAAGACCTTCCAGGGCGTCCAAACCCATAATATCTTTGCCCTGCTCCGTCGGACTGGGTGTTCGAAGGGCAGGTCTCGGAGTACTCGGTGTACCAGCACCACCTCCGTTAGAAGAAAACACTATTCTACTCAATTCCTCGACCGTAGTACCCAAAAGTGTGGCAGCTTTCTCAGCACACTCTACTCTCGCGAATTGCCATCGACTTTGGGAACTGGTGCCGGCTTTAACAGCACCGGCGCAGCTCAGATGATAAATACCGGCAAGTACCAGCCAAATAACTTTTTCGTCCGTTTCAGAAACACCGAGGATCCTAAATGCAGCAACAATTCGATTGAACTCGACCATAGCACGTTGCTTGTCTTCGTGTTTCTGAAGTGGAGTAATAAATGCATTGTTCTCCGCGACTAGATTAGTAAGGTGCAACTCTTTTCTCAGCGCACCCTCAGCACCTGCCAGCAAACGATAAATGGCGTGGAAGGTTGGATCACCGTTTGCTCTCCTGCCTATCCTGGATTTTTCCAAAAGCAACACCTTGTGGACAGAAGAGAAGGATTAGAATAACACCCTAATTCAATATATTTTTAGATGTTTTTTTTTTTTGGAGAACAAAATATTTCAATATCTTATATAATACTAATTTTGATTTTGTTGCAAGTTTGTTTATTCAACATTTCTTACCTGCAAAGAAGCAGATGCTATTTGGCCTGACTGATCAAAGTCTAGGCTGAAAATTTGTGTGAAGCGTGTTGCATTTGAATTCATGTGTGTTCTGCTATTTCCAAAAGCTTCCAGCACCGTGAAAAGAGCATTCAGTTTTTCAATAGTCAAGATCTATAAACAGAAAACACAACAATCAACGTAAATTAAATTCAACTGCAATTACTTTTTGCAATTTACACATAATAAGTACAAAAATAAAAATTACTAATTTATTTATAAAAATTATGAAGACATCTTAAATTTACATATGAAATTTAACAGTAAATACAGCCATAACTATTTACTTTGTTAACTGTGCCTGCAGCCAATACAAGATAATGAAGGGCATGTTTGAAGTTGGTAGTTTTTCCTGATCCACTACGACCAAGGAAAACCAAGGAATGATCTCTACGGGTTGCCAGCATCCCCCTGTAAGCTGCTTGCGCCATTGCATAAACATGTGGTGGCATATCCTCGCTTTTGCATCCTCTAAACATATGCGCCACCTGAAACAAGAAAAAAAAAAATAATTTTATGATTCTATTGAATTACTTGACAAAGAAATAAACGATAAAATAATAAAGCTCAAAGAAACATTAAAAGTATGTGAAATTACTTTAAGGCAGTATGAAATAACAAGCTATTCATTTAAAATTAAAATATATATAAAAAATAATATAACAATTTTTACATTAATTAATTCAGTTCTATAAGAATATTTTTATAATATAATATGAAATTTCAAAATATATTTTATTAGTAATTGATAATACTATTTTGCACAAATTTTTAAGAAACGAAAATCATTTGTCAAGTATACTGCCAGACTCAACTTTGATCTTTCCACCCCTCTGGTTTCATTGTAAGTACGATATACACTTGAAACTTTTTCTACGTCTACGAACTTTACTCTTCTCCACCATGTCTTTCCACTTTTACAACTCTTATCTTCCCTTAGCTACCTTTAAAGTAGTATCTTCACACTCTCCACTTTACACCCCTAATCTTGACTACGTGGTTAATAACGTTCAAGCTTCAGATTCCCGACGAAATTATTTAATCGCAGATTTCACAATATATATCAGAATATCTAGTACGAAATTTAATAGTGAAGTTCTTTCATTTAATCCTTTCATTTCTGATCGTTTACAAGAAATGGTAACCGTTTCGTATAGTAACTTATTAATTATTTGAAATGAGGAACAGATTTGTAATTTTTTTTTAAATTAAATAATACAATCACTGAAACAGTACAAAATATTTGCAAAAGTTATAGAAAAATTGTGATTATTATTATAATTATATACACGTCAAATAGATGAAATTTGTTTATTATTTTTTTCACAAAAGAAAGGTTAATAAAACAAGCTTTCAAAACCATGACAAAATTTGCATCCTCTATGTACAAAACAGTATAATAGTAAAAATATTGATTTTAATAATAATAACAACAGTAACATAATTTATCAAGAGAATATTTTACAGTTTAAAAATTAAATTAAAAAAATGAACACAGTTATCAAATCTTCTTTGAAAGATTAATTTTGAAATGTGTGGGAGACACTGCTCATTTCTTTAAATAGATTTGAAAATTGTATGACTTTTATTATAATAAATATTTTACAAATGCATTTGAAATTATTTTAGAGTTACATTCAAATGCACCCTTAAGAGGATTTTAAGATTTAACAACCCTAAATGGGGTATAAAGATTAAATGTAAAAAATAAATAGCAATTTTGAGACTATTATACTTTGCAAATACTTTTTCAAGACCTAAAACTATAAAAAAATTAAACAATTAAATACATCCTTTTTATGAATTAAATTTACATTAAAATACAGCTTTAACAAGAAGAAGTCTACATTTAGCAACCCTAAGTTGTGCAGAAGGGTTGAATTAAAAGAACGAATGGCAAATTTCAGACTACTTCATTGAATAATTGAATAATTTAGTTGAATATCGGAAGGAAGGTAGCAATTTACAAATTGCACTTGCCTTTTCCGAGTAAATAGCGAGTGGCGCCACCGGATTGATTATGATCATGCTATCTCCCGCATAAGTGTGTATTAAATTGCTGGCGTAACGTTGTCTCAGTGTGTGGAGAACAGAGGATTCATTGAGAAAGCGTAATTGCGAGAGCTCCTCGGCCTTGTCGAACTGCGGGGGATTGGCCTGCGAAACAAAATAAACGATTAATTTTATTTAACCTAGTTGTCAGACTGATGCATCTCTATCGGGTATCGCGTATACCAAGCATTACTTTAAATCCACTTTTTGACTACCTCTACCGATCACTATATTACATATTACATATACTACATATTACGTATCTATATTACATTATATATACTACATATTATGTAACTATATTACATGTTATATATACTACATATTATATTTATTACATATTACATATTACATCATACGTTACATATTAAAAACTGAAATTTATATATTCTTAATTTTGAAACTTGAACAATTGGAACTTATATATTTCTATATTTTGAAATTTGAGAATCTTAAAATTCAAAGTTTCCAAAATTACAAAGTTGAACATTTAATATATTTATATTTTCAAATCTTTCAATTTTTAAATTGCTACATAAATTACAGATGTGCTAAGTTATCAAATTTCTATATTTCCAAATATGAAAATTAAAAATTTCTGTACTGCTATACAGATAAATTTAGAATTCCTATATTTTTAATTTTTAAATTGCCATATTTTTTAATTTTAAAACCTAAAAACTTGATCCACCCACATTTCTATATTTCCAAATTTTTAAACTATCAAAATAGTAATTGTAACAAACTCCCCTTTTTCTAAATTAAAAAAAAAATTCCAATTTTTTAATACAATTACTTATTTTAATTATTTAATAATTAATTTAACACATTTTTCATTCAGTATAGGTTACCTTCTCAACGTCTTCTTCGTCAACCAGAAGTTCTTCGCCGGAAGTAGTCAAACGAATTCTCAGTTTTCCAGTATCTGGATCTGCTGGGCCGCACTTTGTCGCCGGGGTGAAACCACCCCGATGCAACAACCAAATCCTTTCCGAGCTTAGCCATGCTTGTTCTTGTGCGAGGTGTTCCTCCGACCGTGCCTGCGTTTCAACAGAGAAAGAGAATAATTCTATTAATATTCTCGTTCTAAATAAGTACTTTCATTTTCTTCTTCCCAAAACCTCTCAGATAGAAGATTCTTTATGTTGAAATACTGGTTTGCTTAACGTCTTCAAGAATACTGACATTATAAATATAGTTGTTACAGAAATTTCCAAATGACATCAATTTTTGTGTCTTAAGGAAATAAACATATCTTTTGTAAAGGCTTTTTGTGCATTCTTATGGATCATTAAATTCTATGCTGATGTATACAATTAGATTTTCATGTAATTCCAAATGAAAGAAAGAAAATTACTAGTTCAGTTTTGTAGATTATTACATTTTATGTTGATGTACATAATTAAATTTTTGTAATTCTAAATGAAAGACAATGAAATACAAAACTCAATATTCTTTGGAAACTGTTGTCTGCTAATGTATCATGAATATTGCATACATATAAAAATACTAGAAATATAATAATAACGATATAACACTATAACAATAATAATACAGTAATATACATAGTAGGTATATTATATATATTATCACATTAGTGTTATAATAACATTTAGCCTTATATAAACTGTAATATTAAATATTGTAATAATAATAATAATACAATAATAATATATTGATAATATAATAATAAATATAAACATTGTATACATATTATAAATGTATATACATTGAACAACCAATATTTATACATGTGAATAATATCATTCTTTTCTGCTTAAATCATTAATGTTTCTGGAATATTTTGTTGACATGTAACATGTATGTAGAATATTATTACATAAAGAAATTATCTTGTTTCACCCGCAGAAAAGGTTCAGGTTAACTTAACGAACCTAACAATAAGATAATGTTATACATATATATAATAACTCATGTTATACATATTTTTTAATTACTATTAGTTTCATGAGTGACACTCAAGGGTACTTATGAGTTTCATACGAGAATTAATCAATTTTCCCAGACACCTAATAAAAAGATCTTGAGAACTTGTTACACGGTACTAACAGGTTCATTATGCATAAGGGTGCAGAAAGATGGTACTAAACTCTAAAAGAAGACATAAACGCTGCGTCCACAGACTGCACGTGCCCCATCACAGCTTTTTATTTTCTAAAGTACCATCATGGATAGAGGAGCAATGTACCAAGCTACAAAGCCTTTATCATCAAAAATAAAGAGTATGAAAATTACCGATAAAAGAAAATACATACATAATTAAGCACAAACAAAATATTTCAAATTAAATATAATCACTGACAAATAAGATCCAAAATAAAAATTGACAATTTGAATACATTACAGTTACAAATGTGTACAGTAGTCACAAATACTAATCAAAGAATGCACATTATGCTTTTCATGATTTTGATAGAAGTTTTAATCCAAAACCTTAAGAAATGCTTATGGTACTGTATCACGTAAATCAATTACAAAATTTCCGCCGTACAAAATGCATATTATATCGTAAAATGATCTGACGTAGTAAGAAAAGAATAAACTCAACACCTACAAGCCTTTTCGTTTTTATTTTCCAGTCAATTCCGTGACACCGCAAGATTTTCGAGCTTGTCCGTAATACGGAGCCATAATTATTCAATTATTTACTACAAAACGACAGCGTTCGTAATAAAATCGTGACGTTTCGCAAAAGCTAGGTTAGGGCGACGTTCAAAAACACCGTAACAGGGGGCGTAAACCTAAACGGGCCCCGAAATTGCGCCACCGAATTACAACAACGACAACTGAAGGTGCCTCGTAATACGGACAAAAATATCTGTCTTTATTTCATTAAACACATCGGGAAAACTGAATTTCTTTCACTTAAAAAAATTACTCGTTAAAAGGAACTGTTCGACAACAGATATCGATATAAAGAATGCGACATTCATGTTGCGGTACTTCTGAATTAATGTATAATTACGTAAAGTGGCTTAAAGCCTCCGTAATTAAGCACATACCCCAATATGATAATTTCAAATCGTAATGTTCCATATAGGTAATGTTTGCAAATGAAAAACGTAACGTACGTAATTTATTTCACATTGAATTTCATATTGAGCTCATTCCAGCCCGAAGAGTGTCGCAACTCTCTAACGTCACAAGGTTGTCAAGACACACCTTCAACTTATAACGCGTTCATTGCCAAGGAATTTCCAGCGAAAAGTTTTACTGCACCAAAATATGTATATTACTATGCTAATTTGTATGCGTACGCGTTTTCATAACGTGTGCTACATAGAAGGTGTAATGTCCCTGCCCCGTGAAAATTACTGTCAGCATTTCCTTAAGACATTTACGACCAACCTCGGACGCTGCACTAATTTGTATCAGGATTTGTCAGCCGCTTAATTAAAACGACCTTATACAATTATACGATTATATTTATAAGCGTACTAATCGTGGTATGATTTTATACCACATCAAGGTGTATGTAGTAGACGATAAAAGTCGATGAATAAACTAAAGGTGTACGTGAGAACTGCAATAACCTAGAATCATTTTTTAAAATTGATTTTTAGAAAATTTGAAAATTAAAAAATTGATAAATTTTAAAGTGTAACATGAGAAAATTAGAAAGTGATTATATGAAAAATTTTTAACTTGTAATATTGGAATTTTAGAAATCTAAAATCTTGTAAATGTGAAATTTGTAAATTAGGAAATCTATAAATATGAAAATTAGTAAATGAAGGAATATGAAACTTGTAAATTAGGAAATTTATAAATATGAAAATTAGTAAATGAAGGAATATGAAACTTGTAAATTAGAAAACATATAAATATGAAAATTAGTAAATGGAGAAATGTGAACCTTGTAAATCTGAAAATCTATAAATATGAAAATTGGTAAATGAATAAATGTGAAACTTGTAAATTAGGAAAATCTATAAATATGAAAATTATTAAATGAATAAATGTGAAACTTGTAAATTAGGAAAATCTATAAATATGAAAATTATTAAATGAATAAATGTGAAACTGGTAAATTGGAAAATCTATAAATTTGAAAACTAGTAAGTGAATAAATGTGAAACTTGTAAATTAGAAAATCTATAAATTTAAAAACTAGTAAGTGAATAAATATGAAACTTGTAAATTAGAAAATCTACAAATATGAAAACTAGTAAATGAATAAATATGAAACTTGTAAATTAGAAAATTTACAAATTTGAAAATTAGTAAGTGAATAAATATGAAACCTGTAAATTAGAAAAACTATAAATTTGAAAACTAGTAAGTGAATAAACCTAAAATCTTGTAAATGCGAAACTTGTAAATTAGAAAATCAGAAATATGAAAACGTAAATGAAAAAATGTGAAACTTAAAAATTTTAAAACTATGAATCTTTGAAAATACAAAAATTATACAATTCACTAAATAATAAAAAACCGTCGATTTACATCTCCTTTCGTTCTCATTTTGAAATTGCTATTTCACGTCAGGGTAATCCTCCATATTCATAACTGTTATATTGAGATTCATATTGATGCATAGAAAATATTCAAACTTGTTGCCAATTAAGAAGCACCGTATAAGGCTGCTGTCCGAGCCATCGAGAATAAATTATAACATTTCTAAGCCGAAAATGGAATTCCTCCGAGGGACGTATTTTGTAACGAAAATATCGAACTGTCGTTTAAATAATCGACATCGTTCGAAACGTCAGGATCGTTTAATACCGGTTTCGTACGCCTAATACTGCCATTTGCATAACGCCTTTACGTACCTGACCTTAATCAAGTAGAACACTTTTAAAATTCCAAGGTTCGCATAAAAGTCTACGAACAAATTAAACGATCACTCAAAAGTAATACAACGATAATTTCCATAATTTCTGATCTGTCCATAATCGTTACGATTAAAATTGTTAGTGAATATTGTGATTAATTTATTAAAAGTTATTTAATTGGAACAATTTACTATTTAAGTTGATACAGTAATTGACCATCCATAATAATCATCAAGAATTAATAAAACATTGATAAAATTTCAAATATACTATAATTGTTATGCTGCAATAATTTTGTCTCTAAAATCACATTCTAATTATCGGACATTTATATTTCGAAATCAATATGCAAATTTAATACTAGATTTATTGGAAATAAAATTACTGATTTTTTACGACCCCGAACAAAAATTGTTAGGATGTTAAAAAATCATAAAAATAAGGCTTTAAGTTATATTGAATATCAAATGGCGAATTTTGAAATGTAGAAAGTGTGACACCATTTGAAGACATAAAAAATATGCAAAATACATATGTGGTAAATCAGTTTAAAGTACAATATGAAATTGTACGAAAAAAAATAACAGACTCTTCGTTAATATTCATAACACGAAATTTGCCAATTACAAAATAATGACCGATTTCAAAGCGCACAGTCGGATACGAAAGGATGACATAAAATTATCCGAAAATAGCACTCGTGCCACATTAATTTGAAGCAGCAATAAAAACAGATTCGATGAAAATGACTACGTAATTTGTTTGCTAATACTTCTTATAAAAACTAGCTAGTTAAAGACCCGTCCCACCATGTATCAGCTCGTGGCACATTAAATGAACGATTTCGAAACATCGAAAGTCTGACGGGATTCGATGACATAAAAGTACCGTAAAGTAACGCTTATGTTACATCAATTTGAAGCTTAAAGTTCAATGAAAACGACTGCACAAACATTTTATTAATATTTCGAATACAAAATGGCTGGTCGCCAGTTACAGCGAAGAATGATCGAATTCGGAACCTCGAAAGTCTGAGGCAATTTGATGACATAAAACTGTCGCAAAGTTGCACTGGTGTTACATCAATCTGAAGCTTGACTTTTGTTCAAAACGACCGTGTAAACGTTTCGTCGATGTTCTTAATACAAAATCGTTGATTGTCAAATCACCGTCTTACTGCGCACTGTACCGAGTAATCGATGGTGTGACTTTTTCACAACTAGCCAGTTAGTATCAAAGACATTCAGGAATAGGTTAAGAAGTCATTTTGAAAGGCAAATAATGATAGGTGCAAGATAATGTAGTTGAATATAATTGAATATAATTGAAAAGGTTCAAGAATTGAATATACTTGATTATATAGTATTTTGGGTATTTCAGGACATGGCAATTTGAAAATTTGAAAATTTGAAAATTTGAAATTTGGAAATGTGGAAAACAAAATTTGAAACTTTAAAACTTGAGAATTGAACATTTGAGAATTGAACACTTGAGAATTGAAATTTTGAGAATTGAAATTTTGAGAATTGAAATTTTGAGAATTGAAATTTTGAGAATTGAAATCTTGAGAATTGAAATTTTGAGAATTGAAATCTTGAGAATTGAAATTTTGAGAATTGAAATTTTGAGAATTGAAATCTTGAGAATTGAAATTTTGAGAATTGAAATCTTGAGAATTGAAATCTTGAGAATTGAAATTTTGAGAATTGAAATCTTGAGAATTGAAATTTTGAGAATTGAAATCTTGAGAATTGAAATTTTGAGAATTGAAATTTTGAAAATTGAAATTTTGAGAATTGAAATCTTGAGAATTGAAATCTTGAGAATTGAAATCTTGAGAATTGAAATTTTGAAAATTGAAATTTTGAGAATTGAAATCTTGAGAATTGAAATCTTGAGAATTAGAATCTTGAGAATTGAAATCTTGAGAATTGGAATCTTGAGAATTGAAATTTTGAGAATTGAAATCTTGAGAATTGAAATCTTGAGAATTGAAATCTTGAGAATTGAAATCTTGAGAATTGAAATTTTGAGAATTGAAATCTTGAGAATTGAAATCTTGAGAATTGAAATCTTGAGAATTAGAATCTTGAGAATTGGAATCTTGAGAATTGAAATTTTGAGAATTGAAATTTTGAGAATTGAAAACTTGAGAATTGAAGTCTCGAGAATTGAAATCTTGAGAATTGAAATGTTGAGAATTGAAATTTTGAGAATTGAAATTTTGAGAATTGAAATTTTGAGAATTGAAATTTTGAGAATTGAAATCTTGAGAATTAGAATCTTGAGAATTAGAATCTTGAGAATTGAAATCTTGAGAATTGAAATTTTGAGAATTGAAATTTTGAAAATTGTAATTTTGAAAATTGAAATTTTGAGAATTGAAATCTTGAGAATTGAAATTTTGAGAATTGAAATTTTGAAAATTGAACACTTGAGAGACTTGAAATTTTGATTAAAAATTTGGAAAATTAAAAATAGTAAAATTTGGAAATCTAAAAACTTGCAAACTGTGAAATTAAAAAACGTGATCAATTGATCATTAATGAACTATAAAAATTTAGCAATTCAAATATCTGAAAACATGAAAACAAATTTCTGTTTCATCCACAAAAAAAGCTACCTCCTTTCCCAGGATACTATAATTATGCATTGTTGTACATCATTCTAATCGTTCAAATCTTTTGCACCCAGCACACCAGCAAATCCCCTAATTTCGTGAATCACGCGAAGGTGCAGCTGCGTATCGATTTCCGTGTCATGTCAGGCGTTTTACTAGAAGGCGCCGTGACTCGTTCTATTCTACCATGTAAGAACGACGGCCTGCTGACTTCCTGGTAATAAATTACCATGAATCAGTCTCCCTGTCTCTCTCTCTCTGGTCTCTCGATGTAACCAGAGTACAAGAGTCGCATTGTTTCGCGAAACAAACAGAGCGCCGCCTGACGTCGACTCCGAGCAAATCCTAAACGGGAAAATTACACGATTACGAGCACCGTGTGTGCCTTTTAGCTACATTTCGATCGATGTCCCTGCAAGAACAATGTTGCTCCTTCCAGTGAATTCACTGTACAACGTTAAACTGATAATTACAAACAGGTATTGGGTTCAAGAAGCATTTAAACGCTTAACGTCAACGAACGAGTTTTCTCTGCAAACCCAACGCGCACAAAAGTAAAATACTAACGCAGTTTAAAGTCCATGAATTTGTTAAAGAAGAAATTGTGGATATAAATTATAAAAATAATTGTTTACTTTACCTAATAACTTTAGCAAATCAGTATTTAACGTTCGATTGAACGTTTGCATTCGATGAAATAATTCTTTATTCGCTGGCTATGCGAGCAATATTAAGTGTAGGGTGTGTCGTTTGAATCTGTAATTGGTCATGAAAGTATCGCGTGTAAAATAGTAAGTAGATGGAGTATGTGTCTAGTAGGGTGTAACGTAGGCTTCATATGAATAAAAATGAGTGCGGAGCGGAAGAACATTATACTGTTTGTGTCCTATTTTGAGGGGCTAAGTATAAAACTAGAACGAATTTTCAAGTTTCCAAATATACAAACTTCAATTATACAACTTGTCGAGAAGTAGCAATTATTAGTGACGGAGAAAAGTACGACAGCAGACATCGTTATGAGATATAAAAATATGTATCATACGCATGCGCTGCATTTACTACGCGCATGCGCAGTGAGAGTATATACACCGTATTATTCGAGAAAATATTCTATTACCTTTTATTAATAAATACTTTAATTCTAGCAGTATTTGAAATTTAAGTGATTAGAACAATACTTGTACTAATTCTTTACTATCCCAGCTATCTACAATAATTATTTTAAGACATGGTGATTGCAATTTGTAAATGTTTTACGTTATATTAGTTATACTATCAATATAAGATAGAAGATGTATCATACGCGTGCACTGCATTTACTACGCGCATGCGCAGTGAGAGTATATACACCGTATTATTCGAGAAAATATTCTATTACCTTTTATTAATAAATACTTTAATTCTAGCAGTATTTGAAACTTAAGTGATTAGAACAATACTTGTACTAATTCTTTACTATCCCAGCTATCTACAATAATTATTTTAAGACATGGTGATTGCAATTTGTAAATGTTTTACGTAATATTAGTTATACTATCAATATAAGATATAAGATGTATCATACGCGTGCACTGCATTTACTACGCGCATGCGCAGTGAGAGTATATTCACTTCGTATTATTCAAGAAAATATTCTATTACCTTTTCCTAATAAATACTTTAATTCTAGCAGTATTTGAAACTTAAGTGATTAGAACAATACTTGTACTAATTCTTTACTATCCCAGCTATCTACAATAATTATTTTAAGACATGGTGATTGCAATTTGTAAATGTTTTACGTTATATTAGTTATACTATCAATATAAGATAGAAGATGTATCATACGCGTGCACTGCATTTACTACGCGCATGCGCAGTGAGAGTATATTCACTTCGTATTATTCAAGAAAATATTCTATTACCTTTTCCTAATAAATACTTTAATTCTAGCAGTATTTGAAACTTAAGTGATTAGAACAATACTTGTATTAATTCTCTACTATCTCAGCTATCTATAATAATTATTTTAAGACATATGGTGATTGCAATTTGTAAACGTTTTACGTAATATTAGTTATACTATCAATATAAGATATAAGATGTATCATACGCATGCACTGCATTTATTACGCGCATGCGCAGTGAGAGTATATTCACTTCGTATTATTCAAGAAAATATTCTATTACCTTTTCCTAATAAATACTTTAATTCTAGCAGTATTTGAAGCTTAAGTGATTAAAACAGTGCTTGTATTAATTTTCTACTGTCCAAGCAATTTAAAACAATTATTTTAAGAAATATGGTGATTCAAATATGTAAATGTTTTACGTTACATTAGTCAGACTATCAATATAAGACGTATCATACGCATGCACCGCATTTACTACGCGCATGCGCAGTGAGAGTATATTCATTTCGTATTATTCAAGGAAATATTCTATTACTTAATAAATACTTTAAGTCGCACAATATTCGAAACTTGAGCATTTAGAACTGTGCTTGTATTAATGATCTAGCATCAGAGCGATTTAAATGTTTATGTCAATGATTTTGATACTATATATTATAATATTAATCGTATCAGTTCCCTTAAATACTCCATTTCTGAAGGTCGAACGTACCTCGTCGTTCCTTTTCGGCACCCTGTTCTGCATCAACACCTCCAATCTTTTCATGCACTCATCCGTCACATCCCTCTTGCATCCATCATCCACCACATCCTCCCCATTCCTACGTCTCCTCTTTCCCTTCCCCCTCCCGATCTTCTTCGCAAGCGCCATTTCCAGGATCTCTTCCCACTCCACAATGTCCACAAACTGTTTCCTCTGCACTCCGTTACACCTCCTCTTCTGCGCACTCCAGCTCTTCGTCCCCCTAAGTCCAAGGATCCTCAAATCGGCGTTTGGCCGTTGCTCCACATCCGCGGTGATCCTCCTCCACTTTCTTTCCCTGGGTGTCCTGATCACGTTACTGTCGTCCCAACCCTGTTCCATCCTCCTGATCCGATCGTCTATGGATCCGACTCTCAAGGTATCCGCCCAGTTCTCCTTCTTCCTGATGTTCAACCTGGGACACGGGGACACCGTACCCCGAGAGGTCCTCTTCCTCTCATCCTTCATCCGACAACGATCGATGGACACGTTCTGACCCGTCTCCGAGGAGTGCAGGCTGTCGCTGTCGCTGCACTCCCAGGAACTGGTGCCGTTCCCGACGAGCCTTCTCGTGAGCCGCGAACAGTTTCCCGCGTCCACGTCCGGCGATTTCCGGAAACTCGTGGCGGGAAAGGAAATGGTGGCTCGACGATTGCTTTGTTTCGCTATGCCGTTGCCGTGTGCCTTGCCGCGACACGACCTGTGCAGCAGGTGATGAGCTCGGAGGGTCTCCTTGTCGATCGCGTCCTTGTTTAGAGGCATCTCGTCGCTTTTTGTCGTATCGCTTTCGCGCTAATTGGCCGTGGTCCGCTTTTGTCTGGTCCCGTTTTCAGGAATTTGTTTCACCGCTGAATTAACGGATGAGGATTATAGCGCGTGAGATCGCGTTTTTTTCTTTATGGTTTATTCGAGAGTTTCGCGACGCGCGGCGTTACGTTTGAGGTCGGACGACGGGAGAACTGCTTTTTGCGGGGAATGACACTGTGATTATCATTGTCTTTGCGGTGATTGTAGATGGAGAGTTCAGGTATGTACAGTCGAGAGCAAATCTGAATTCCCAAGAGAAAATGTGGTAACGGTGGAAATACGGTTATTAACTGAAAGAAACTTCCACGTGGTGACTTTTAGGGAATTTTCAGAACTTGAAAATTTAGGGATAGGTTAACAATATATTGACATAGGAATTTGGCAGTTTTGGAGTTTAGTAATTTATAAATATGAGAATTTGGGAAATGGGGATCTAAGAGTTTAGAATGTACAAACTTGGGGATCTAGGGAATTTAGAATGTAGAAACTTGAGGATCTAGGGAATTTAGAGCATATGAATTTGAGACTACAGCAATTCTAGTAACCTTGGCAGATTTCAAGACTTAAGGATTTAAGAATCTAGGGATTTAGAAGTGTAGAATTTTGTGGATCTAGGTATTTAGGAATCTAGAAATTAATGAAAATTTGGGAAGTGGGGATCTAGGGAATTTAGAATGTAGAAACTTGGGCGTCTAGGGAATTTAGAGCTGATGAATTTGAGGTTATAGCAATTCTAGTAACCTTGGCAGATTTCAAGACTTAAGGATTTAAGAATCTAGGGATTTAGAAGTCTAGAATTTTGTGGATCTAGGGACTTAGGAATCTAGAAATTTATGAGAATTTGAGAAATGAGGATCTAGGGGATTTAGAAGGTAGAAACTTGGGGATCTAGGGAATTTAGAGCTTATGAATTTGAGGTTATAGCAATTCTAGTAACCTTGGCAGATTTCAAAACTGAAGGATATAAGAATCTAGGGATTTAGAAGTGGATCTAGGGACTTAGGAATCTAGAAATTAATGAAAATTTGGGAAGTGGGGATCTAGGGAATTTAGAACGTAGAAACTTGGGGATCTAGGGAATTTAGAGCTTATGAGTTTGAGGCTATAGCAATTCTAGTAACCTTGACAGATTTTAAGACTTAAGGATTTAAGAATCTAGGGATTTAGAAGTGTAGAATTTTGTGGATCTAGGGATTTAGGAATCTAGAAATTAATGAAAATTTGGGAAGTGGGGATCTAGGGAATTTAGAATGTAGAAACTTGGGCGTCTAGGGATTTCAGTGCCTACGAAAGACACAGTAATTCTAGTAACTTTAGTAGATTTTAAGACTTAAGGATATAAGAATCTAGGGATTTAGGAGTAAAAGAAATTTGTCAATCTAGGGATTTAAGAAACAACGAATTTGAGAACATAGGAATTCTAGTAACTTTGGAGGATTTGATGTCTTGGGTACTAGGGATTTTGGGGTTATAAGATTTTGGAACTTGAGATATTTTAGAAAAACTGAGAATTTGGAAATATTTGAGAAATCTGAAAAATGTGAGAAACTTGAAAAATTGGAGAAATTTTAAATTTGAGAGATTTGAGTAATTTGTAAAATTTGAGAAATTTGAGGAATTTGAGAAATTGAAGAAACTTGAAAAATTGAAGAAATTTGAAAAATTTGAGAAATTTAAAAGATTAAAGAAATTTAAAAAATTTAAGTAATTTGAGAAATTTAAGAAATTTAAGAAATTGGACAAACTTGGGAAATTCAACAATTTTAAAACTCGAAGAAAACAAAACTCAAAAACACAAAAATGTGTCAATCACGAAATTCGAAAGCTTGAAAAATTAAAAATTGCAAATTACAACAAATCTCGAAATTTGAGGGTATACGAAATTTGCAAATTGATGAAATTTTAAGATTTCACTATGTCAAAATTTGAAAGCTTGAAAATTTCAAAATTTCGTCTTTCAAAGGAAGCCTACGTTGTATCCGAGTGTACGAGGAAATGACGAGGAAGTATAATATGAAAGGTACATGTTCTTTGTTTCGCTGCACTTGTATTCTTTCAGATAATTAATGGTTCGAGGAATGTGCTGCAAATGATGCTTTTTATAAACACTTCACGTACGTTTTTATACTTAATTTACTGTACGTATATGTAGCAATTTTTCATTCCTCGCAAAGCTACTATTATAATGTCTCACATTTGTCAGTGATTCACTAAGCTATACTGCTTCAATTTTTTTCAAGTTTACAGGCTTTTTCAAATTTCAATTTCTTTTTAATTTTCAACTTTTTCCAAATTTGAAATTTCTTCAAGTTTTCAATTTCTTTCAAATTTCATCAAATTTTCAATTTCTCAAATTTTTTTCAAATTTATACATTTTCTCAAACTTTTTCAAGTGTTTTCAAACTTTCAATTTTTGGAAATTTTCAAATTCTTTTGAAATATTTTTACGTTTTTAAATTTTCTCAATTTTTTCAAGTTAAGAAATTTTCTCAAACTTTTTCAAGTGTTTTCAAACTTTCAATTTTTGGAAATTTTCAAATTCTTTTGAAATATTTTTACGTTTTTAAATTTTCTCAATTTTTTCAAGTTAAGAAATTTTCTCAAACTTTTTCAAGTGTTTTCAAACTTTCAATTTTTGGAAATTTTCAAATTCTTTTGAAATATTTTTACGTTTTTAAATTTTCTCAATTTTTTCAAGTTAAGAAATTTTCTCAAATTTTTTCAAGCTTTTTCAAATTTTGAATTTTTTGAAATTTTCAAATTCTCAAATCTTTTTACGTTTTTAAATTTTCTCAAATTACTTTAGGCTTTTAAATTTTCTCAAACTTTTTCAAGTTTTGAAAATTTCAAATTCTTCTCAAATCTTTTTACGTTTTTAAATTTTTATCAATTTTGTCAAGTTTAGAAATTTTCTCAAATTTTTTCAAGTTTCCTCAAATTTCATATTTTTTCAAGTTTTCACATTTTTTTCTGAAACTTCTTGAAGTGCGTTTTTAAATTTTTATCAATTTTGTCAAGTTTAGAAATTTTCTCAAATTTTTTCAAGTTTCCTCAAATTTCATATTTTGTCAAGTTTTCACATTTTTTTCTGAAACTTCTTCAAGTACTATTTCAAATTTTTCATTGCTCAAAGGCACCTACTATAATGTTTCAAAGTTGCTCAAAAATCTACTATTATAATATTTCAAATTTGATGTTGTTCACAAAGCTTGAAATTTACCACTGTTCACAAAACGACTTGCAACTACTATTTCAAGTTTTCCATTTCTCAAAAATTTAGACCTAAAATATTTCAAATTTGTCAGTGTTCACAAAACTACATACTAATTAGTATGTCTAAAGAAAATTGTTTCCCTTCCCCTCTAAAAAATTAGTACATGTAAAAAGAATCCTCTCAAAGTTTGAACCGAATAAATTCAATTTAAGAGACAGCTCAATTTCATCATAAATATATTTATATTCATGAATATAAGATTTGATAAATATATAATTTTACTAAAATACAAATTATTAATACTCGACCGTAAGGCAATTTGGAATAAAATTAACAAAATGTTTGAATTCTGAAATATATTTATAAATTGTTTATAATTAATATTAAACTAATTTCACTAAAATGCAAATTATTAATACTCGACCGTAAGGCAATTTGGAATAAAATTAACAAAATGTTTGAATTCTGAAATATATTTATAAATTGTTTATAATTAATATTAAACTAATTTCACTAAAATGCAAATTATTAATACTCGACCGTAAGGCAATTTGGAATAAAATTAACAAAATGTTTGAATTCTGAAATATATTTATAAATTGTTTATAATTAATATTAAACTAATTTCACTAAAATGCAAATCATTAATACTCGACCGTAAGGCAATTTGGAATAAAATTAACAAAATGTTTGAATTCTGAAATATATTTATAAATTGTTTATAATTAATATTTAAACTAATTTGAAATTTAATAACAAAATCATTGGATAGTGTGCCACTTTCAAAATAAACGATTACACATACTTCATTATAGTTCAGTTCACATAGCAGTTATTCATATATCAGGAAGCAGTAAAAAACAAATTCAGCACAAATTTCACGTAAACTTGAACACTTAATCGTCCGCCGTATGTAGACTAAACGATAGATCGATAAAAATTGATCGAGATAGATAGTACGGCGGTACCGCGGAAACGGAGTCCCGCGCGATAAAGGAAGAGAAACGGAGACAGGGCTCCATTACGAGGCTCGAGTCCCGACTGAGGCGAAAGACAAGAGCGGTATCTCTCGAGACCGAAGGAGATGAAAAAGAAACGAAAGAGGCAGGCGTGCTCCCACGATTGCTGTGTTCCTTCTCCTCCGAAACGTCTTTCTCTCGCTCTTTACCTCCCTTCTTCTTTCAATCGCTCTTTCACTTTGCTCCCGTGTCCTCGTCATTTTCCTCGCGATTTTACGGAACAGGTTGTTACTACTGTTATTGTCTTTCGAATTAATGGTTCACTCTGCACAGCACACGATTTTCAAAAAATAAACAATACTTTTCACATTTTCTTATATAAGAAGGTATATTAAACCGTCTTCTATTATATATTACCGCTTTCAATTCAGAACCTGACACCATAGAGTTAATAGTATTTTGAGTATTAGAATTCAAAAATATTCGGAAATTAGAAATGTAAAAATTTGAATATTATAAACTTGGAAATTTGAAAAGTAAAAATTCAAAGTATATAAATTTGAGAATTTGAGAATTTGGAAATGTAAAAATTTGAATATTATAAACTTGGAAATTTGAAAAGTAAAAATTCAAAGTTTAGATATCTAAGAATTTGGAAATTTCAAAATCGTAAATGTGGAAATTTGAAAATGTGAATATCACAAGCTTGGAAATTTGAAATGTGAAATTTAAAGTTAAGGTATGTGAGATCAAGTTCAGTATATTTGACTATTTTAACCCTTAAGTGCATCATAAATTATAACGGTGGAGCAAGTAACACGTAATTAGTAGAATACTAATGTAAATATAGTACTATACTTGTATAGTAAAATAGCAACTGATATAATAATCCAATAGCAGAATAACGAAATAGTAGAATAAGTACTGTTGATACGCAGTCAACTGCATAATACCAATACTCTGGTAATATAATTAAATTATGCTATGTGAACGGTCATAAAATTGTCATATTTAAAGCGTGTAAAGTAGTATAGCAGTATGGTAATATAAAGTATATTGACTGTAAAGTTAAAGTATAGACTGTATAGTTGCAGCATGTTGACTGTTATAAAGCTGTATTATATTTAAATTGAGTACAATAATAACTCGATATAAGCGAATTTGACATGTCTGAACTTTCAGTTACATCATACAGATCTTACATTGATGGTTATGTTGAACGTAGAAGACAGCGAGTGAAGACGTCCGAATGACCGAACGTAAACAAACAGGAACACATCGTTGCAACAATTCCAATGCAAGAATAAAACTTGTTTATTTCTGCTTTTTTGTTATGAAACTTCTACCTAATATATGTGTGACATTTTCCTGATTAAAATGAGCCAAAACACGACGTAATTCGAAACATATTTACTTGTAATTTCAAGCGTTTACATCGACGCTTTACTGTAGAAAGATTCGCGGGAAACGAGCGAGTATTGACACTTCGGTTAATTCCGTTCTTCTTCGACGCTATTCGGATCATCACGTGACGTGTTTGACAGTTGAAATTGTTCTCTTCTATGGCTCTATCATTTCGATGATTTTACACCCATAAGTTTTAAGGAATTTTACACCCACAAATACCCTGAATTACATCGTGTTTGGTCTCATTTTAATAGGGAAAGTGCAAAATATCTATTGGTAAAAGTTTAATAACGTAAAAATCAAAAATAAAGAACTTGTACACTTGTATTGATAGTTACAGATATATCCGACCCGAATCACGTTACGCTTCTCAAAGAACGAATTTTCTAGAATCTTCAGTGATCTTCCACGCAATAGTGAGAATAAATTTTGTGCTTATATCATACAGGTCGTTTCCGCTTATATCGAATTATTACTATAATAATGATAGTACGGTAATACAATTAAATCATGTTATGTCAACTGTTATAAAACTGTGTTATATTTAAACCGTATAAATACCGAGTGGAATGTTTTTATTATATCAATTTTGAAATCATACGTACAGAACTGTATTATATCATAATTTCTGTTCAGAGTAACGCCCTTCAAAATACTCGTAATTTCATTTAATTACATACTGCGAGTGCAATATCTGTAATTACAAACGATCAGGTGTAGCAACTGTATAATTAAACTGTCTCCGCACAAATTGTCATGCAAATTAATTGCACCTCTTGCGTACGTTGTTATTCCCATTTCGATGCTTTTCAATTTTTGTAAATTTACATGAGTTTATTGAAAAAATCGTAATGTATCGTCGACTTGTTTTGACGATAAAAATTGAAAAATATTGAATACTTTACAGAAACGTGGTGTTGAGTTCGAAAATTTCAATGATTGTAAATTTGTAAACTTGAATATTTCAAAATTTAGTATTGCTGTATTGTAAAATTTCATAACAAGGAAATTTTTGGATACGTAAATTAGAAAATTTTGAAATATTCAACTAAAAAATTGTTTAATTCATATATTTCAAATTTTCTAGATTATAAATTTAAAGATTTGAAATTTCCATAAAATTCTGCACAGCCCGTGGGCACGTAATTTGCCCATTACAGGGGAACACAGTTATTTAAATTGAGTATCGAATCGAAATGGATATTTAAACGACTCGGGGGTTCAATTTCTATGATTCGTCGCGGTTTAGCAAGTGGTCGTTTTACCGATGTATAGCGAAAGGGAACGAGGTCATCGAGGAGATTAAATAGTAGGAAACGTCTTCAATATGCACAGATTTTCCTGTCTTCGTGTTTGCATGGAAATCGTGTTTATGCAAATTGCCGGTTGAATAGGCGCGTGAATTGTTCCTTTCGAAACCAGAAGATTGCGTGAAAAGGTGAACTGATACCTTCTTCTTTCAGTTCTACTCTTTGCCTTTTCAAGCTACTCGACTCGACAAATTTCGAAATTTTTTTATTTTCAAGCTTAAGCATTCTCAAATTTTTTTATTCTCAAGTTTATGTATTTTCAAATTTTCTATTTTCAAGTTTATGTATTTTTAATTATTTTTATTTTCAAGTTTACGTATTTTCAAATTTTTTATTTTTTAGTTTATTTATTTTCAAATTTTTCTATTTTCAAATTTATGTATTTTCAAATTTATTTATTTTCAATTTTTTTATTTTCAAGTTTATGCATTTTTAAATTTTATTTTTTCAAGTTTAGGTTTTTTTTTTCAAATTTTTTGTTTTCTAGTTTAGGTTTTTTTTCCAAATTTTTTGTTTTCTAGTTTACGTTTTTTGGCTCAAAAAATTTGGCTCAATTTAGGAATCTAGTGACACGAAATTCACAGATATTTGCTATCTGTAAATCTAGGGATTTTTGCTACATTGGAATCTGAGCATCTAGGGATATATGAGTGTACGTATTTTAGGATCTAGGGATTTGTATGATCACGAATTGTGGTGATCGTGAAATTTGAAAAATGTGAGAATTCTGAAAAAATTGACAAAATTAAAAAATTAAGAAAGTTAATAAATTTAAGAAAATATGTGAAATTTAAGCAAATTGGGAAATTTGAGTAAACTGAAAAATTTGAGCAAATTGAGAAATCTGAAAAATTTAAGGAAATTAAGAAATCTGAGCGAATTGAGTAATCTGAAAAATTTGAGAAATCTGAGAAAGTTGAAAAATTTGACAATTTTGAAAAAATTGAAAAATTTGAAAAAATTGAAAAATTTGAAAAATTTGAAAAAATTGAAAAATTTGAATAAATTGAAAAATTTGACAATTTCGAGAAATGTGAAAAATCTAAGAAATTTGAGAAGTTTGAAAAATTTGAAAAATTTTAGAAATTGAGAAATTTGAAAAAATCGAAAAAATTAAAAAAGAAAAATGTGAACATCACAAATACATAAATATTCAGTACGAAAAGTGTAAGTCCAATGACGACCATATTATAATAAACAGTATTTCACTCCATCCATAAAGAGCAGAAAATAAAAGGAGCCGTCTGAAGCAAATAATTTCACAAACAGTTCGTTGAAGATGAACCGCGCGAGCAACGTGAAAGAACCGTCCGGTGTTCGCGGTAACGTGAGGTAAATATAAAGAAGCGATCCCATCTTTGTGTTACGGACTTGAAGAGGCTGGCTTTGATGGACGTAATGCTTGGTGTTTCGAGCTTCTTAAAATAGTAACATAAAATAGTAACTCTACTGCTCTCTCAGCACGCAGATCGCGTGCAACGAGAGATACACGTGACGAATCTGCGAATGCATCGGTGTTCGCAGTTGGAGACTTATCCGTCTTCTTTTTTTCCCCCATTTTTTCTTTCCTTTTTCCAACGAGTTTCCCTCCACGCATTGCAACCGACTATGTACGCGTTTCTGGCACGTCTGTTTTCACGAAAGTCTCGCGTTTCTTTATTTACGCGGTACATACATCGTCAAATTTTGTTCATTTCAGCCCTATGCAATATACGGAATAACAGTTCTAATCTGATGGGTTTAGAAAAACTTTGAAGAGAAAAAATTAATTTTTAATTTATTTAAGAATAAGTTAATTTATATTAATTAATGATGATTAATAGTATCACTATTATATTATATATGTTATTATTAAATAATTAATTATTATTCGTTATTAATTATTAATATAATAATTATTAATTAATTTCAATTAATATTGATGTACTATTAATATTCTAAGTACAAGATTATATGCAGAATATTGTATTAATTAATTCTCCTATTCTGTATACACACATGTAGTAATCTAGAATGGAGATCTAAAACAATCTATGAACGTCATATAAATGACCGTTACATACATACGAACGTCATATGACCGCTACATATATGAACATCATATATGTGACCGTCGAGTATATTCCCCAGTCCCAGTCTCCGTCAAACTTTATTGACACATTCTATTCGTGAAATAGAAAAAATTCAATAGCATAATGTTAATTCTTCTATTTCACTTTTAATTTAAAAATAAGTGGTCGCCAAATGTTCATAAATCTATTGTTAATCGCGACATTCACCATAATCGCGGTTAACAAAAACGTGGAAGACTGAATGCGTGGAAATACGTTGCATTGAAAAGCCGCAGTCAAACAGATGAACGAGACAACATTGCGGAAGGCGTGGGAAGTCGGGTTCTCAATCCTTTCAGAAGAATTCCTTTGTGCTTTGATTTTTAAACCGTTCAAATATGTCACTGGCGCTCCACCTAGCACGTGAAATCGTTTCTGGCAAGATGACATACCGATGTCATTCGTTGCTTCACAATAGCAGACAACTTGACACGCGTTTACTGCTACACTGAAACTTGATATATTAACTCATTCTTATAACTAATATTCTTTCTCTTGAGTTCTTTCAATCACCTTGCTGCGAATTGTTTTCGTGTTCAAATTAATATTCTTGAGAGTTCGGCGTCAACTGAAAATATACATTCAAAGACACCGTCTAAAAATATACATCGTCAAACTCTTCAAAAATTAATTACTGCAACGATTAATCATTTACGACGGATATATTGAAGATATTTCACTCGACTTTGCAGATTAACATCGTATATTTATTGCATTTATAAATAACTTTTAAATACATTGGAAGCTAAATAATAGATACAAGTACTGTTCTAATTGCTTCAGTTTCGAATATTGTTCGAATTAAAGTATTTATTGGAAAAAAGCAACAAAATATTTTCTTGAATAATACAAAGCGCATATACACTCACTGCGCATGCGCGTGGTACACAACGCATGCGCATGACACATACATCTTATATCTTATATTGGTAATATAACTAATATAACGTAAAACATTTACATATTGAAATCTCCATATTTCTTAAAATAATTATTTTAAATTGCTCGGATAATTAATACAAGTTCTAATCGCGTAAGTTTCAAATAATGCTAAAGTTAAAGTATTTATTGGGAGAAGATAACACAATGTTTTCCTGAATAATATGAACTTGCACGTATTCTCACTGCGCATGCGCGTAGTACATACGGTACATGCGCAGTGAGTCAAATATACTTCCATCGGTCAAATATTAGGAAATCTGAATTGCTTAAGATATACAATAAAAATATCATATTAAGTTTTGTCTATTGTTGTAATGACTTTCATTTTTTTCAAAAATGGACTTGTCCTACTTTCAAAACAAGCGGCTCATATATTTAACTTTGACAACTGAACGTCGAATTATAGCTGTGTCGAATTATTCCAAGTTTACAATGTGCATGATCGAAGCAGAGGCGAGAAACGATGAGATCGTGTTCCTGTGTGGGCGAATTACCACACGACTCGTACTAGAAGAGCTAGCTTGTACGATACACAAGCTTTCAATCCTAACAAAGCACCCTAAGTTACGTAACATGTATGTACTGGATGAATTTGAGTACGTAAATCCACTCGAACAATCTGATCATAGATTATATATACGTATGTACATATATAGAAACACGTTTTTCATATAATTTAATTCCTTTGACATATTAAATATAATCGACTCTTTTATTATTTATAGTATGATTTACTTACGTTTACAAATAATTTTATATATATAATTTATTAAATGAATTGAGATAAGCTATTTTAAATATATATTTGAAGAAACAAAAACTTAAAATAAATATTTGTAGGAATAGGCACTTGAGGTACATATATGAAGAAATAGACGCTTGAAGCACATACTTGAGGGACACTTGAAAATCCGTCGAGACGTGTGGGTTAACAACCGCTTCAAAAACTGAAGACACTACTTAAAAGTTATATTTGGAAATGGCTGGCTGTCGCCCTACTTAATTTTCCCGAGTAACCGAGGGTTAATCGGATCAAAGAACTTCTCCGCGACACGTTCCTGCTCGATTTAACGCGAAACTTTTCAAACTTCCCGCCATAATTATTTTAGCGAACGCGGCTGCGACCGTCAATTACTAAAATTCTCAACTGGATAACTGACTATAAGTTTTAAGATTATTTTTAACTTATGACTTATACAATATCTGTTATTACTTTTGTCTGTAATTTTTATTGTTATTGTACAATTATAATTTGTTAATTGTAAAGTAAAAAGTAAAATAAGGAAGTTGATGGAAGACAAATGATGAAATGATAATTATCTTGTACAGTAACACTATAGAATAAACCACAATAACATAGCGCATTAAATTGCAACAACGCTGCAGAATAAATTACAATAAAATTTTGCAATAAAACTTTACAATAAAACTTCATAATCAACTGCAATGACATTGCACAATATATTGCAATAACATGGTACAATAACATTATGTAAAAGTAGAATCAGAGTGATTCATAATCATAAAATTATGTATGTGAAAGAATTCCGCAGAAGTTGAATAACGTTATGTAAAACCATTGAATAAAGAAATACAATAACACTGTACAATAATGCAGAAAAACAATTCATAATAGAGTACAATAATACTATACATTAAAGCAGCATAATACTGTATAATAATATTGTACAATAAAGTACAAGAACATTGCACTGCGTTACACTAACATTATACAGAAAGTACAATAACATTCTACGTTAAGTATATTATACAATAACATTGCAGAAAAAAGTAAATACTATATTGTAAAATAAAATAGAATACTACAAAAATGCATGTATAAATAAGTGTACACAAATTCTTTGTAACCATATGTAACTATCAACAAAGAAGATCCAGAATAAATTTTGACAATTTTCATGTATTAAAATTTCACAAATATTTATCAAAGAATAGACATTGCACATTCAATGATTTCAATAGAAGTTCTAATCCAAAAGAAATGCTTATGGAACTGTTTCACATAAATGAATTATAAATGGTACCTCCGTCGTACAAGATGCATTATATTGTAAAATGATCTGACGTAATAAGAAAAGAATAAATTCACACCTATGAGCCCTTTCGTTTTTATTTTCGAGTCAATTCTGTGACACCGCGAGATTTTCGAGCTTGTCCGTAATACGGAGCCATAATTATTCAATTATTTACTACGAAACGACAGCGTTCGTAATAAAATCGTGACGTTTCGCAAAAGCTAGGTTAGGGCGACGTTCAAAAACACCGTAACAGGGGGCGTAAACCTAAACGGGCCCCGAAATTGCGCCACCGAATTACATCAACGACAACTGAAGGTGCCTCGTAATACGGACAAAAATATCTGTCTTTATTTCATTAAACACATCGGGAAAACTGAATTTCTTTCACTTAAAAAAATTATTCGTTAAAAGGATCTGTTCGACAACAGATATCGATATGAAGAATGCGACGTTCATGTTGCGGTACTTCTGAATTAATGTATAATTACGTAAAGTGGCTTAAAGCCTCCGTAATTGGAACGCATACCGTATTACGTGAAACGAAAACACCGTTTCCGTATTACGTTCAATTACACAGTAGAACACGAGGCAAGCAACAGTTTTCGAACGCGTAAAAATGTGTTTGATACAGCGTCACTTAGCAAGAATGTCATTCAGAAAGCACAGAGAACTCGAATATGGAAAGGAGAACGTTCTCGGTAGGGGACTCGGAGGCGAAACAAGCATATTTAAAGCGTAGGCTGCACCAGCCTGATCCTTATGGATCGTACACATCGGTTAATACTGTTCATGAACAGAAATAATATTGTATAGTCACTGTAATGAGGTAGCAAGCTTGCAATGTCCTTCAAATGTCACAGAGCACAGTACTCATTGGATAATTCCCTGCTTTCAGGGCTGTAGAGTTTAGAATTTACAGTAAATAGTTATCAAGCAACAGCAGGCGCAAATTATGCTCTTTTCAAACTCTTGATATGCATTTCTAAATTTCTAGATATCTAAATTTCTAACTTCTCAAATTTGTAGATTTGTAAATTTATTAATGTGAAAATTTAATATTCTAAATTTTTCAGTTTCCAAATTCCTACATTTCAAAATTCCTAAATTCCAAAATTTCTAAATCCCAAAATTCCTGAACTCATAAATTTCTAAATCTGTAAATACCTAAATTCCTAAACCCCTAAATCCCTAAATTCCCAAATTAAAAAATCCCTAAATTTTAAAACGGAAAATTCTGTACCTCGTAATTTCTAAATGAGAAAATAAAAAAGTTCGAAATGCATATTCCTATATTAATAATTTTTATAAACGTTGCAGCCTCAATACAGTGCACTTGACATACTTTGTTCCACATTGTTTGGCTGCGTAATTGAACGCAAGCTAGTTGTACAACGGCCGCCATTGTGGACGCAGCATTACAAGAGTTATTCTGTCCGAAGGCGACCAACACAGCTTAGTGACTTAGCAAATCACAGAGGACAATAGCGAAGATTTAATTACTCACTTTCTAACGTGTTTCGAAGTACATAATCGTAGCTATTGTTCATTGCTAACCAGGCTATAGAAAACAACGAGATTCAACTTGGTCGTTGTTCACCTTCGCAACTATTTCCTTTATGCAATGGTTCATTTATCTTAATCGTCCTCGTGTTTTATTGATTGTAAACGATCCTTGTGTGCGAGGAATGCAACTCTCGTTTATTTGTTTCTGATAAACTACTACTTTATAACGTACTGAATGTCCTATAACATTTCGAAATATCAAAAGTCATATACTGTTTAATGACTTCAAAGAAGTATTAAATGATACTTGTGGTATTTGAATTTGAAGTCTACAGCTCGCAGAAAATATGTTTAATACTTATAGAAAAATATTACAAAAGTATTATAAAAATATTGTTTAAATGAAAATATAATTTTTTAAAATATTTTTACAAATTAATAGAATATAAATTAATATAAAAATATTATAAAAGTATAAAAAATATTGTAAAAATATTATAAGAATATTATTTCCAAAAATATCACCACAGAAATATTACAAGAATGTTATAAAAGTATTCATGAAATTACTATAAAAATATTATATCTAAAAAAATCACTATAGAAATGTAATATCACTTGAAAAATATTATAAAAATATAATTTGTAAGATTAGTGTCAAAAAATTATAAAAATATCGTTAGTTATAAAAATAGTCACAAATGCAATAAATAAATTACAAAATGTTACTATTTGGAAGTTCAATACTCTACCGATTCTTGGAATCATACTAATACCGTAGTTCCAACAATGTAACATGTAGAATTAAATGAAAGAAAACAAAGAAACCTTGCAATGATGCAGGGAAACTCTGCAATCCGCATTCGAAGCACGCAATCCTATTATCATCGATCAAATGTAAGCAACTGTTCAACTCTTGCTTCTCCGCGAATAACTATCGACAAATGATAAAAGTGTACGATTCAAGAAACCATAACATCGCATAAAAACACTGCTTTACAAAACATATTTTAATTGCGCCGCAATAAATTCGTCGATACTTATGTTAATTGCTTTAATTGTTATGTGTACAATTTCTTTATAATGAGATCCCTAAATTATCTTTGGATACTTAAAACATTCTACTTTCAATTATCTTACAATAATCTTAACTTCAACTGTAAACGATCTTCGCAGAAAATGAGGTTAGGTTAAACATGTCGTACTTACTTTAATGGAACTCCGTTGATGTAAGGATATTAAACATATTTAATCTAACACATGTAATTATTAATAAGTGAATGATACAACACTTTAACTAATAATATATTTGATATAATACTGTGAATAATTTGAACAAAACTTTACATGGCACAGAAATGCGATTAGTACACTCACTTGTCAATCGACTTCGTTCTTTTTTAATACTTCAGGTCATACTTCAACCTTAAGCCTGATTTACAATTAAAATCTTTTACAACGCGCCATTCTGAAATATTTTGTACATTTCTTGAAGAAAATGCATGAATATAAATTATTTAGAGTTATTCTTAAGATACTTTACGAAATTTTTTCTTAAAAGAGTAGAAAATTTTTATATTAATACAAGGTTGTTTTAATATAACCTCAAATTATACATTAACCCTTAACGGTCATACTTCATCAGAATAACAAACATGGCACACTGAACGTTTAAGACCTCAGCCATCAGAAATGTTTCTTACAAAAAAGCTACTCATTATTTTAACTTGAAAAAAATTATAAATTATCTTTGAAAGTTGTTTTAATATATTTCGCAGCTGATTTCAATAAATTTAAACGGTGAATATGAACAAAAATTTAGTATTATATCTTATGTATTTTTCTACTTCAAGTTAAAAGTAAGTCATCAAACTTTTTTAAAAAATTGTTGAAATGAGAGGTTTGGAACGAAACGGAGATTTTTCTCGAATTTCTGAAGAATATAGCACACGCTTTAGGTTCAAATGATGGAGTAGCCGGTCATTAAACTCTTGTAGCTTGTTCTCGTAGAGAGCGTGGGCATCGAACTTCTTTTGGAAACTCGATATTTATAGAAATGCAATAGGTTGACGTCATTCTGTGACTGCACCTTTAGAAGCATCCTTTTCGGTGACACGTGTATTCCTGCGTAATCTCGACAATGGTAACACTGATCGAAAACCGTGTAAGTAAAGATATGTTCGATATATGGCCGTCAATCTGTCGGCTTTATGTGACTGCGAGATATCTATGTTAATGTACGAAACTAGGGAGTTGAGGATTTCCCAAATTCCCTAAATTTTAAAGTTCTTAAATTTCCTTTCAAATTTAAAAAAAAGAACAAATTTAGAATTTTGGAAAAATGAAAACTTCAATTTGTGAATTTTGACAAGATGAAAATGTACATTTGAAAATTTGGAAAATATGGAAATTGGAATATTTAAATTTGGAAATTTTGAAAATATTAAAATTTAAATTTGTGAAGATTGAAAATATGAAAATTCAAATTTAGGAATGTTGCAAGTATGAAAATTTATATTTGTGAAATTTAAAATATGAAAAATTGAACATTTGAATTTGTGAATTTTTGAAAATATGAAAACTTCAGTTCCTGAATTCTGGAAATACGAAAATTTGAATTTGGGAATTTGGAAAATATGAAAATTGATAAATCTGAATTTTGAAAACATCAAAACATGAAAATTTGGAAATATGTCCTCACAAATTTTGAAAATATGAAAATTTCTAAATTTGAAAGTAGGTGAATTAAAAAATTTGAGAGTTACAATCTCATTTTTATAATTTAATTAAAAAGTTTCATATATAACTTGATAATTTTTTAGCGACACGTCTGGTCAGATCAAATAGATCTAATGCGATATTTAGTATCAGAAATTTTTAAAACAGGTGGAAGTAACACTATCGTTCAAAGTGTGTTACGGTTTGTAATACATATGTATATCGTTTAACATTACGTTTGTGGTAAGTTCTACTTCTACTGTTTCTTTTATTTACACGTCGTATTGCCAATATGATGGGTTAATAACTAATCTGATATCACAAAACGGTTTATAAATAGTTCATAAAACACAACATCTTAAAAATTAATTTTTCTATTAATATGCAATTTGTAGTTACTCGTGTATTCGTATTAGAAATTGTCAAAGTTTTCAGTTCCCATTTTATGAAATTTTGAAGATGTCACGTCCTCAAATTTTCATATCTTCAAATTTACAAATTCTAAAATTCCCCGAATTTCCAAAATTCTTCGAATCTCCAAATTCTAAAATTTACAAATTTTCCAAAGCTACAGGTTCTTAAATTTTCAAATTCCGTAAATCTCCAAATTTCGAACTTTCTAAATTCTCTAAATCTTCAAATTCAGAAATTTGCAAATTCCCAAATTACCCAAATCTTTAAATTCAGAAATCCCCAAATTCCCCAAATGTCAAAATTCAGAAATTTCCAAATCCCCAAATTCCCCAAATGTCAAAATTTAAAAATTACCAAATCCCCAAATTCCCCAAATGTCAAAATTCAGAAATCCCCAAATTCCCCAAATCTCAAAATTCAGAAATCCCCAAATTCCCCAAATGTCAAAATTCAAAAATTACCAAATCTCAAAATTCAGAAATCCCCAAATTCCTCAAATCTCAAAATTTTAAAATTACCAAAATCCCCAAATTCCCCAAATCTCAAAATTCAGAAATCCCCAAATTCCTCAAATGTCAAAATCCAGGAATTTCCAAATCCCCAAATTCCCCAAATGTCAAAATTCAGAAATTTCCAAATCTCAAAATTCAGAAATCCCCAAATTCCCCAAATCTCAAAATTCAGAAATCCCCAAATTCCCCAAATGTAAAAATTCAAAAATTACCAAATCCCCAAATTCCCCAAATCTCAAAATTCAGAAATCCCCAAATTCCCCAAATCTCAAAATTCAGAAATCCCAAAATTCCCCAAATCTCAAAATTCAGAAATCCCCAAATTCCTCAAATCTCAAAATTCAGAAATCCCCAAATTCCCCAAATCTCAAAATTCAGAAATTACCAAATCCTCAAATTCCCCAAATTTCCAAATTCTCCAAATATGTAAAACATAATTCTCAAAATTCCCAAATCCTAAAACCCAAATTCCCCAAATTCCACAAACCTAGAAACTACCAAAACTAAAAATTGCAAACTTGAATGCAATCAAAAACTGTAATTCTGGAGGTGAATAATATTATAGTACAAAAATATGTATATACTTGAATGTCCTATGCAGAACCCAGTTCAAGCTAAAAATTCCTCCGATGAGAAATTTGCCTGCTATGTACACCGAAGGGAGTGTCCGTCGCGAACATGACAATGGACACCATGAAGTAATGCACTTGCACGTAACACGGTAGCATGTCATTTCAATCGTGTAATTCTGCATTAACCTGCACGCTGCGAATACAAATTAAACGCACGCGATTTGCATCATTAAGCGTTTTAACGAGAGTGCCGTGTACGATTTACGATTTCTCACCCGCGTCACATCTTTTGTGTTGGGATAATATTATCCAGTACGACAAGAAGGGTCGCAAGTGACCCAAGTGACATCTTTAACGAAGAGAATCGATAAAATAACATATCTATTATAATTTACAATTATCACTTATATTTTACTATTTATTAATTTATGTTCGATAGCTGAAACTGTATTTTGATATATGAAATATTTTAAAATATCAGAATGAAATATAAAATAAAATAAAAATAATAGATAATTATATATTTGTTATTAATTATTATTATGATTTATTTATTGATAATTATTATTATTATTATTATATAATTATTATTATATTTTATATTTGTAATAAAATATTAATGTATACATTAATACTTTTCCACGTGAATAAATTATTTCCTTATTTCAATAACAACTTTTTATTCGGATTAAAAATTAAATAAATTAAATTGATTGAATTAAATAAAAAATAATTTCACTTAGAGCATAACATCATTGTATTTTGAAGATATTTTATTAATTTTTGCTTTTGTTTAAATTTTGTTGAAAAAATTCATTGAATAAAAATTAATATCATCGAATAGAAAATAGTTATAATTGAATTTCAAAAAATGGTTTCTAAAGAAAAGATTTGACCAAGAAAATTGTGATTAGAAATTCTACCTTCTTAAATATAATTAGTAAAAAATATAATTGGTAATACATATTACATTTACAAATTTTTATATTCTGAAGACAATCTATTTTATTTCAAATCATTAGTTTTACATTAACACCCTACCATACGGAAATGGAAAAAAGAAAAAATGAAAAAAAAAAAAAAAATTCTTTTTTAATGTACGATTAGAGTACTCTATTGCCCTCTACAGGCGATTAATATAGTTTGTCTTGATCATTCGTGAAAACTTATTACGATATTAAAAACAGATATCTAATGCAATCATTTTAATTAATATAATTAAATTTAAATGCATGATGTGTAAAAACTATCTATATGCATAAATAATTGACATAAATAAATAAAAATGACAGAACTCTGCTACAATTTAATTAAAGTAGAACTTTCAATTTATACTACGAAACAGTACAAATTTTTTAACAATTTCTTCTATTAATAATGAATAATAAATTACTTACAAATTAAAAAATTAAGATAAAAGTAATTTGTTGAAATATAATATTGATCGGTATGGATCCATTTATTTCTAACATATCAACTGTCGGTACACTGAACAGAAATATGCAATGCATTTCTATTTTACCGACTGTCGGTAAGTTAGCTAATTTGTTTACCTACTCAGCAAAGACATAAACCTTAATTTACATACATATATAAATGTTTAATTTATAAACTAACTGTATTATATATATATACACATTAATTATGTAAATATTAGCCTTAATTCTTAATAAATATTACAAAGAAAAAAATAAGTAATTACATTTAATATTAATATAACACTATTCTGTTTCATGTGGGTTAAATATTTAAACACTGTGATAATTAATACAAAATGTTAAAAACAAACTAACTGTTTCATTACTAGGTTAATCCTCAACATAATTTAGAAAAGCAATGCGAACAATATCTTTTATACATGTAAGTTTTCAATCCAGAAGTAGCACTGTTTTATCATTCTTAATTTTAATTTTACATTTGCAAAATACTACATTTTAATGTTACAATAAATATTAAAAAATAATAAATAACGCTTTGAATATATGCTACTATTTAATTTAGATCAGAATTTTTAAATTAAAAACCTTTCAAAGTTAAAGATTTAATTTTGACAAGGTTAAACCTAACTTTACCATAGAAGTTACGTTAGCACAATATAATTGCAAATGTAGGACCAAAACTAGTTTACAACATCAAGTACCTAAAATTAAAATAAACAATTAGTACCTTGTATACTAAGTTGGAACAAAGGAAATAAAAATTTAATTTTGACAAGGTTAAACCTAACTTTACCATACAAGTTACGTTAGCACAATATAATTGCAAATGTAGAACAAAAACTAGTTTACAACATGAAGTATCTAAAATTAAAAAAAAGGATTAGTACTTTGCATATTAAGTTAGAACAAAGAAACTATATATTTAATTTTGACAAGGTTACCTAACCGTACCATATAGTTTAGATTAGTAAAATATTGCTGCAAATATGGAACTAAAATTTGCAATAATATCTAAAATTAAAATAAAGAATCAATACCTTGTACTTTGAGTTAGAACAAAGAAAATACATACCTAACTTTGACAAAGTTAAACCTACCCTTAGCATATAGATTAGATTAGCAAAATATTATTGCAAATGTAGAATCAAAATTGGATTATGAGAATGAGTTCTTAAATTTGAAACAGACAACTGGAAATTGTAATGTTGAAAGAATGTATTACAAGAATTATTTCAAAGTAAAACACGAGTTTTCTCATGTTAATATATCTGAACAATATCTCACTCGAATGTCTAGGACAAAGAACCCATTCATACAGAAATATACATAACGATACCGTTAAGAAAGAAATTACAAACAAACATAAATTAAGAGGTTTAACGAGGAAAAATAAGATTGTACGGAAATACATTTTATCAAATTGTTCAAGTGTTCCCTCGTTATTTTCTTGCTATCTTCAGAGAAACGGGAGATACGATTCGACCCAATTACAGGACGCACCCTGCGTATTTTTGTATCACGCCCATCTTATTATACATTCCAAACGGAATGCACTGTGTTTACTGACACATATTTCTCGGTACCTACGAGGTGTGAACAAAAAACTACGTATAACACTTATTATGAAGGCACGCAATATTTAATAAATGGAAAAACTCGTATAATGTGCTTTGCTGTTCCGTGAAACGAGACAAATTATACTGTTTTTTTTTTAATTTTCAAAATTTAAGCTTTGCAATTTTTTTTATTTTTTATTTTTAGAAACAGCTAAATTATCAGACTTTTGAATTCCTTAAATTTCTAAATAATTACATTTTTAAATTTCTAAATTACCAAATTTTCTAATTTCTGAATTTTTTAATTTTTAAATTCTGAAATTACAAAATTTTCAAATCCCTTAATTTCTAATTTCTTATTTTGCAAATTCTCAAATTGTAAAACCTGTAAATTCCCTCAATTCTGGAATTTACAAATTTACCAATTCCCAAATTTTCGAGCCACCAATCCCTAAATTCCTAAATCCAATATTCCCAAATTTTCTGATTTTCAACTCCACAATTTCCCAATCTCCAAATTTTTTAATTTTCAAATTTTCAACATCCTGAAATTTTATATATCCAAATTTCTATATTTCTAAGTTTCCAAATTTCTAACTTTCCAAGTTTCCAAATTTCTAAATTTCTAATATTTCAAATTTCTAAATTTCTAATTTTTTAATTTTTAAATTCCCAAATTCCAAACTCTAGCGAAAGTGGGTACAACAAAACAGCATTCATCATAAATCAACAAGAAGCTTAAAGCTTCACAAAAGATATAAACTCGTCGTTAAAACCCCAATGCTAAATGGGCTGTTTGCCAATTGCAGAAAACAATGACCGATTTCAAATCGCACTGGATACAAAATGACGACATAAAATTATCTGAAAATAGCACTCGTGCCACATTAATTTAAAGCAGCAATAAAAACAGATTCGATGAAAATGACTACGTAATTTGTTTGCTAATACTTCTTATAAAAACTAGCTAGTTAAAGACCCGTCCCACCGTGTATCAGCTCGTGGCACATTAAATGAACGATTTCGAAACATCGAAAGTCTGACGGGATTCGATGACATAAAAGTACCGTAAAGTAACGCTTATGTTACATCAATTTGAAGCTTAAAGTTCAATGAAAACGACTGCACAAACATTTTATTAATATTTCGAATACAAAATGGCTGGTCGCCAGTTACAGCGAACAATGATCGATTTCGGAACCTCGAAAGTCTGAGGCAATTTGATGACATAAAACTGTCGCAAAGTTGCACTGGTGTTACATCAATCTGAAGCTTGACTTTTGTTGAAAACGACCGTGTAAACGTTTCGTCGATGTTCTTAATACAAAATCGTTGATTGTCAAATCACCGTCTTACTGCGCAATGTACCGAGTAATCGATGGTGTGACTTTTTCACAACTAGCCAGTTAGTATCAAAGACATTCAGGAATAGGTTAAAAAGTCATTTTGAAAGGCAAATAATGATAGGTGCAAGATAATGTAGTTGAATATAATTGAATATAATTGAAAAGGTTCAAGAATTGAATATACTTGATTATATAGTATTTTGGGTATTTCAGGACATGGCAATTTGAAAATTTGAAAATTTGAAATTTGGAAATGTGGAAAACAAAATTTGAAACTTTAAAACTTGAGAATTGAAAAACTTGAAAATTCAAAATTTGAGAGTCGAAAATTTGAAAATTTTAAATTTGGAAACTAAAAATTTGAGAATAGAAAACCTGAAAATTGAAAACGAAAGAATTGAAAACTTGAGGAATTGAATGCTTGGGAATTGAACACTTGAGAATTGAAAATTTAAGAATCGAACACTTGAGAATTGAAAACGTGAGAACTGAACACTTGGGAATTGAACACTTGGGAATTGAACACTTGAGAATTGAACACTTGAGAATTGAACACTTGAGAATTGAAATTTTGAGAATTGAAATCTTGAGAATTGAAATTTTGAGAATTGAAATCTTGAGAATTGAAATCTTGAGAATTGAAATCTTGAGAATTGAAATTTTGAGAATTGAAATCTTGAGAATTGAAATTTTGAGAATTGAAAACTTGAGAATTGAAAATTTGAGAATTGAAAACGTGAGAATTGAACACTTGGGAATTGAACACTTGAGAATTGAAAATTTAAGAATCGAACACTTGAGAATTGAAAACGTAAGAATTGAACACTTGGGAATTGAACACTTGAGAATTGAACACTTGAGAATTGAAATCTTGAGAATTGAAATTTTGAGAATTGAAATCTTGAGAATTGAAATCTTGAGAATTGAAATCTTGAGAATTGAAATCTTGAGAATTGAAATTTTGAGAATTGAAAACTTGAGAATTGAAAATTTGAGAATTGAAAACGTGAGAATTGAACACTTGGGAATTGAACACTTGAGAATTGAAATTTTGAAAATTGAAAACGTGAGAATTGAAATTTTGAGAATTGAAATCTTGAGAATTGAAAACTTGAGAATTGAAAACGTGAGAATTGAACACTTGGAAATTGAAATTATGAGAATTGAATACTTGGTAATTGAACACTCGAGAATTGAAAATTTAACAGTTGAAAACTTGAGAATTGAAAGCGTGAGAATTGAACACTTGAAAATTGAAAACGTGAGAATTGAACACTTCAGAATTGAAAATGTGAGAGTTAAAAATTCGAAAACTAAAATAGTGCTACGCTGTTATTTTACTACTTGCTTGATTTAATTACATATTTAATTAAAGTACTATATTATTATTTTACTGTTATATTAATCTCTTACATACCACCATTTTACTATTCTAATAAGTAACAAAATTTGTTAAGATGATTCTCTCGAAATTTGTGTCAACTTTCATCGAGATAAAGAAGTAATTTATTTTTCAATTTCACTTCAATCCGAAAGCAAATGTGCATTGACTAGTAGGTTTAGCGTTAAACGATCCACTCGAACGAGCAAACAAATCGGTAGCTCTGTGAACGATCAAAAATCGCATAATACTGTTTCCCTCGCGATGTAATCGTTCAGTTATTAAGGGATTCCGGTTTTCGATTCTCGGTTGAAAGGTGGTATTACAGAACGAGCAAGTCAGCAGATGTACCGTTAAGCGATTACTATGCCACTGCACCGCCAACTGGAATGTGGGTGGAAAGCATTCGTCCCTGCTCTATTGTCTTTTTCTCTTCTCGTGTGCCTAGAAGTGCCGAGCAATCTCTTCATCTTTCACTTTTTTCCGCGTGCTTAAACGTCCCTTCTTTTTCTAGCAGACACACGTCCTTGTCCGTTACTCTTTCGTCTTGTTTCTCGTTTATTTTTAACGGGAGATCTCAGCGTTATGCTTCGAAAATGCGGCGGCCTCGTGGGAATTTTTTTACCGTGAATGGCAGCGTTTAGAAGTACGGCACTTAAACTCGCGTTTTTAATCGCTGGGAGAAAATTGTTATGGCCACTTTGAAATTCATGGATGCGTACGTGTTTGGTATTCTGTCAGAATCGCATGAAGGAACAAAACGTGCATATTATAAATTTTGATTTTTGTAAATGTAGATATTATAAATTTTAATTTTTGTAAACGTGCATATTATAAATTTTGATTTCTGAAACCGAAAATATCATAAATTCTAATTTTTGTAACCGTAATTTTAATTTATAATTTTAACAACTAAACATTTTTTAATAATAAATTAAACATTAAATATTTGAACGACTAAATATTAAACTAAATATTAAATTTGCAAATAATTGAATATTGAATTAGATATTACTTTGTTAATAATTGAATGTTAAATTGAATATTAAATTTTTAATTTTAATTATTAATGTTAGATTAATTTATTGCATTTTTTCTTATATAACAATTTTTCTAAAATAAAAATTAACTACGTACTCAATTACGTATAAATCATTTTATCACTTAAAAATTATATGTATTATATTATTATTAAAATATTACATATATAATTTATATTATAGGCACAAAAATTATTTATAAAAATGATATGTATATATAGTAAGAATAACATATTAACAATATAATGCAGTAAGGAGTTAATCCTTTTAGTACAATCACCTTTTCATTATACACAGTATGCACGTGTTAAAATGTTTCCACTAATATGCAACGCAACTAATCAATTAGACACGCTCAGGGAAATTGACGGAAAACGTCAGATCACTAGTCTCTAACTTTCTACAAGATACCATCACCTAAATTCCTGAAAGTAACGTTTTACCAGCAACGCTTTACGAACTGTATTTACGACAGCAAAAATGATTTAACCGTGTTCCATAACTTTTCTGCCTTCGCCTCTCCTATCTAGTTATTTTTCACGCTCGAACTTTTACTAGCACTCGACAAATTTAAAACTGCATACTTCCTTAATACCTTAGAAGCAACTTTGAATTCTAGGATCTCCATCTCTCGCATTTATAATAATTTAATTTTGATAATTTGATTTTAAACTACGCTATGAAAATTTAAGTGATCAACATTGTTGAAACTTTAAAAAACGAAATAACAACGATAAATTTCGATCTTTCGAAATCTAACGTTTTGAATTTCTAGCTTGGGATTCGAAATATATTATATTTATATTTGCAATGTCAATACAATGCTAACTTTTTTTTATTTTCAGTTCTTTCTTTACGCGACCTTTTTCATCATATTTGTGACATTTTCCTGATTAAAATGAGATCAAACACGACGTAATTGGGAGAATATTTACTTGTAATAAGTTATGGTAATAAAATCTTCGAAATTATAAAACCATAGGAATCTACGATTTCGACTGTCGAACGTATCACGTGATTGTCCGAATACCATCGAAGAAAAACGGAATTACCCGAGGTGTCATTACTCGCCCGTTTACCGCGAATCTTACTACAGTAAAGCCTCCACATAAACAAAACCCTTGAAATTACAAGTAAATATGTTTCGAAATACGTCGTGTATGAACTCATTTTAATCAGGAAAATGTCACAAATATGCCGGTAAGAAGTTTCATACCAAAAACATCAAAAATAAAAAAGTTCTTACATTAAGATTGATCCAACGATATGTTACTGTTTGTTTACGTTCGGTCGTCTCTTTCGTTCACTGTTCTTTTATACGTTCGGCACACTTCGGTCAATGTCGGAGCGTCACGAAAGTTCAGTGCTCGAAGATTCGCTTATATCGAGACTTTATACAGATTTTTGAAAAGTAATATAATTAATTGGGACACAATAACCTGTTCAATCCCATTCCAAAAAACAAAGATCAAAACAACTTAAAATCCTAATATACATAACCTTAAAGAAAAGTTTCTGTTTACTATAATATTTATTCCTACGAGTCAGTTTAACCTTTTGACACTTTCGCGTACCATTAATAGCATAAATATCGCCTTGTAACGAAATATGTTCGACAATGGCGACACACGTGTTACAAATCATGAAGTTTCTATAACAATACTGAAGTTCTGAATAAACAATGAAGGACTCACCATGTTCTGATGAAAACGCAAACTGCCGGACCGTCGAAGAGTGCCACCACGAATATTCGCTGCTGCAAGTTCGACCTGACGACCGTCGCTACCACCTCGTCTCGACAATTCCGACAATTCTGCAACCGGTTGCACCTGCAAACATGAAAATATCCACCATGATTATTCGTATTTTTCTCACGAGCTTTAGAGGATAAATTACAAAGTTACGGTAGAAAACACGCAATTCGCGAAACGTATACAACCGCCCGTATCGATACCGGACAGTGATTGTAAACAGCCATTGCATATACTTGAAATTGATTAAATTTCGATACACGAAGTTTAATTGAATATCTGATTGTTGCATACCAAATGGCGGGGTTTCGAAATGTAATCCGCGGTAATCTGGTGCTATTAAAGTTCCGTAAACATATAGCAGTAATGGTATATACATTTTGGTTGAACGGTTGAGAGATCCTTAACGCAATTTTAACAGGAATTTATTTAATCAACATTTGAGCACTTTTGCCAAATTCTCAAATCTTAATTTTACCAAATTCCCCAAATTCCAAGATCTCTAAATTCACCAAATTCTCAAACCTCCAAATTTCTAAATAAATTTAAAAATTTACTACACAAGAACCAACATATGTATTGAGATTCCATTCACCTTCCCCTACGCCGCCATTTTCCCTAGGAAAGTCTCCCACGCTCTCCGGCATACAGAAACGAGTCATCGAAACGTCGATATAAGAGCTAACTGTAAAACACTCGGACATGAACGTACGCATTTTCAATAGTAATCAGCTAAATAACGGACGAGGAGTATGGCGGTACATCTAGTTTCTATGCGCGTGCATACGTTCGAGAAAATTAAGGCGGGCCCCATAATAACGATCAAGGTACAGGAAACAGGATGTTGACCGAGAGAACACCTGCGAACGGTACCTAACGCTGCGTAAGTATGTAAATCACGTTAGGTTGTTTCTGCTATACCTAGACATCATAACTGTTACACGAAAAATTTGAATGTTTACGGTAAAATAAATCTCTACTTATCGATAACGATCATTGGTAACCGAATAATAAATGAGAATATATGTTGACTGATGGAAAAGCAGTATTCGACTTCCGGTACCGATAATTGTTATTAATGGTCGAGGAAAGTTATGGTCACTGATAATTGTTATTAATGGTCGACGAAAATTATAGTAATTCATAACTGTTATGAATTATTATGAAAATTAATGTATTTTAATCTTGTTAAAAAATATAATATAATGAACATAAAAATATTTTTATAAATATTAATTTATATTAATATATTTTAAATTTATAAAAAAATATATTATGTTTTAATCCTATCAAAAAATGACTTATTCTAATCTTGTCAAAAAATAATGATATTTTTATAATTATTATATTAATAAATAAATTATACTATTATATAATCATCTCATTTTGAAAAACTTCTTTAAGATTTAATTTACAGTGTCTTTCATATATATAAAAATAATTCTTTACCGAAAGATTATTTGTACAAAAGAGTTTCTTTTCCTCAGAAGAAGTTTTCTTTTTCTTCGTTCGTAAAGAAAGAGAACCAGGGCATGAACCTGCACAAGACGCCTGCAACACTAATCGATACATCCTCTTGTTAAGCCTACAGCCCGAATTGGAAATGTTCCAAAGAAGAACCTAAACGAACCCGTACACTTTGTTCTTATATGTACAGCGCTGTTACACAACAGAGTTGTGGTAATATCTTTCTTATTTTAACCTGTGTCAATAACCGAGTATCCGGATGCAATGATCTCCGGTGTATTTATTTTTATCGAACTTCAAACATCGAACTACGAACTGGTATACTGACAAAACTATTTATTACTTTTTTGCTAGGAATGTTTTAACGACTGTGGTAAAACATCTATATCTGTAATTTTTTAATTTTGGACTTGTAAATATAGAAATATCAAATTTACGAATTAGTAAATTACCAAATTCCTAATTTTCAAATTTTCACAGTAACTTGGTAATTTGAATATTGAAAATTTAAATATTTGAAAAGTTGAAAATATGAAAAATTTTAGAAATTTTTTAATTTCCAAATTCTCAAATTTTCAATTTCCCAATTTCTCATATTTTAAAATTTCCAAATCCCCAAATCCCAAAATTCCCAAATTCCAAAATCCCCAAATTTGAAAATCCCCAATTCCAAAATCCCTAACTTCCAAAATCTCCAAATTCCCTAAATCCCAAAATCCCCAAATACCAAAATCCCCAGATGCGAAAATCCCCAGATGCGAAAATCCCCAAATGCGAAAATCCCCAGATGCCAAAATCCTCAAATTCCAAAATCCCAAATTGCGAAAATCCCCAGATGCTAAAATCCCCAAATTCCAAAATCCCCAGATGCCAAAATCCTCAAATTCCAAAATCCCCAAATTTCAAAATCCCCAAATTCCAAAATCCCCAAATGCGAAAATCCCCAGATGCCAAAATCCCCAAATTCCAAAATCCCCAGATGCCAAAATCCTCAAATTCCAAAATCCCCAAATTTCAAAATCCCCAAATTCCAAAATCCCCAAATGCGAAAATCCCCAAATTCCAAAATCCCCAGATGCCAAAATCCTCAAATTTCAAAATCCCCAGATGCCAAAATCCCCAAATTCCGAAATCCCCGAATCCACAAATTCCCATATTGCAAATAGTTATATTTCCACGCCACTATATTTCAAAACGTGTAATCATCTACGTCTCCAAATTTGAAATGTATACAACGAAAAAAAAACGGGTTTAAATATGAATCATTTCCGGCCCGATTCGCAACAGACATGTGCGCCAATGCATAGAGCAACCGGATTATACTTTGGTCCCCTTTTAACGAATGTATTTATATTCATAACACACAAGAGAAGGAGAATAAAGCGAACGAATACGACACGCTCGTATTTTCCATTCTTGCAACACGAGCGTCCTGACATTTTTGGCATTCCATTGCTATGCCGCAAGGTCAAACGTCTTTCCCCTGCAGCTCGCTACAACTTATGCTGTTTTTGCACTTTCGCACTCTTACGACCTAACATTACGTTCAATAAATATATAACCGGTGTCATTTTATTAATACATGCTTCGTACGTTGATGTACGTTTAATACCAATTCAATTTTTAAAAACTTGTAACCTGTATTGGACTGTCACTCGAAAATACATATTTCAAATATGTAAAATGTTTATTTGCATAATTATATGTCAATAATTAATATATAATGTATATATTTATATATTAGAAAAATTATGTAATAATTTCGATATATATTTCAAAATATAAAATACATCAGATATATTAAAACATAAATCAGGTGTACTAATAATGAAGCCTTTATATTAAAGTTATTGATTAAAAAAGATACAAAAATAAGCAGGACGTATAAAGAAGCGTAAACAAATACTTTCAAACTAAATGTAACTATTAACGAATTAGATCCAAAATAAATATTGACAATTTTAATATATTACAATGTCACATATATTTATCAAATAATGTACATCATGTTTTCAATGATGTTGATAGAAGTTCTAATCCAAAACCTTAAGAAGTGCTAACGGAAGTGTTTCACATAAATCGATTATAAACGGTACCTTCGCCTTACAAAATGCATATTATATCGTAAAATGATCTGACGTTATAAGAAAAGAATAAATTCACACCTACGAGCCCTTTCATTTTTATTTTCGAGTCAATTCTGTGACACCGCGAGCTTGTCTGTAATACGGAGCCATAATTATTCAATTATTTACTACGAAACGACAGCGTTCGGAAGAAAATCGTGACATTTCGCAAAAGCTAGGTTAGAGCGACGTTCAAAAACACCGTAACAGGGGGCGTAAACATAAACGGGCCCCGAAATTGCGCCACCGAAATACGTCAACAACTGAAGGTGCCCCGTAATACGGACGAAAACATCCGTCTTTATTTCATTAAATACATCGCGAAGATTGAATATCTTTTACTTTAAAAATTGCTCGTTAAAAAGTGTTAGAATAATGTGATTTATGTTCGTAAAGCGTGCATTAGTACCACAAAATCGTCAACTAGTGGCGCTTCATTGATTCGCCACTAAATTCGCAATTATCGTACCCTCTACTTTGTTCCGCTTTTCAAATGGATTTTCACGTACCGAAATGTTACAACACGTGCTACAGCTCTGAACGAGTTTTTCTTTAATACGTAAAATAGTTATTCGTCCTTAAATAAATATTATTTAACCCATTGCCAACTACGAGATATCTTGTGTTTTTTTTATTAAATCCATTTTAATACTATATTTACAAATATATTTTGAGAAAATGTGTCTTCCTTAAAATAAAATCTGCAAAACGCTCTAAATGTGACTGGTAATGAATAGGTTAAGTGCTTGTGTGAATCATAAATTCCTATAAAAAAAGAACTATTCAATAACAGTCATTGATTCGAAGAAAGTGACATTTATGTGATGGTACTTTTCAATTAATATACGATTGTGTCTTGAGGACGTACTTGTGTCATATTCTCGATCTTAAAAAGTGAAAGATGTCGTCAGACTTGATAGATTATGATTGTTGTGGCGGTAAAAGTGAGAGCGTTCACAGGTATGCATGGTCGGTTCGAAAGGTGGAACAGCGAGACCGGTGTTTCCCCGTTGATGTCCGCTTGGTTCATTGCCACTGCTGCACCGAATATAGGCGGCATCGTGAGTCACGATCCATAATAAAACTATACTCGGACCAACAGTGTCGCATGAAAATAACTTCTTACCAAGAAACCTAACTGATCTTTCATTGTTCCTGGAAATTATTGACCGCCATCATGACGTCACATGGACTCACGGTTTCACAACTGTACGTGCAATCTTGATGATACTTCACAATTGGTACTTCAGAAAAATTATATCTTGTTATTCTATACATCTACCTCTGTGTAGATATAATTTCAGTGTTTGATAAACTAATAATAGACGCAATAGCGTGTAATGTACATATAATTTAAAACCGTAAGAAACGGTAGAAGATAATTGAATATACACGTTAGTTATCTTGATACGAAATCGACACGGACTTCAAGAAAAGCCTCTTAATACTTTATGCTACAATACGTATATCCACAATACGTATACCCATTTTCATACCAACTTTTTACGATATCAATTTGCATGAACAATCGCTGTTTAATAATTCCGATTAAATCCTCTGCAATTGTCTACGCTGTGGACACTTACCTTCACGGTAACACTGTTGACTGACCCCTTAATAAGATCGATAATTTCCTCTCGGGATTTGTCATCGACGTTGATCCCATTGACCTCGATTAGCCTGTCCCCGGGCAACAACCCGGTGTCGTTGTTGTGTTGTATCAGTGAACCAGGCTCGGCGAAGATCACTGGTCTCATCTGAGTAACACCGTTGGCCGATCGTTCTACGATCACGGCCCGTCGCAACGAAAATCCAAAATCATTTCGTGGCGGTGGTTGTCTTTGGATGGTCAATTCCCGAGGCTCTGGGAGCTCCAGCGAGATAATCTCCGGTAGCTGGAGCTCCACACCCTGTTCCTCGAAGGACGCGGATGATCTCCAACGGGATAAACCCTGGGATTCCCCGACGGGCGACAGGCTGAACGGTGGGGTTGCGAAACTTGAATTCGTGGTGTCGGTTAAGGAGTCCGCTGACGGACTCGCACTTGTTACAACCTGAAACAGAAATAATTATTATGTTTAATTGTTTCAACTTTAGTTTATGAACGTTTCATGAACAGATATTTTTTTAATTCCAAATAGAGATGAAACTTTACAATTCTTTATCTTCATTAAAGTTAATACACAGTGGGTGGTTAATTTGTTATATTCAAACAAAAAAACTATATTTTATAAATTTAACAAATAGCAAGAACATTATTGTAATGCTACAATATATTATTTTTATAATATATATTATATTCCTAAATACAGTATATATTATTTATATAATATATTAATTTTTTAAATACTTATTTCTGTCAAGTTCCCAAATTTTTACATACAGAAGTTCTCAAATTTTCAAAGATTTAAAGACTAAAATTGTACATTTTCAAAAACGTTGCATACAATAATTTAAATATCATATATTTATATAAATATAATAATCAAAATACAGTTTTACAGGATGTTCAAATAAAATGTATATACACCTTATTACTATACATACACAAACATTAAGTTAATATTATATTATTTTAGAATTACAAATGTTCAAAATGTCCATCGTCAACATTAAAATGATCTACTATCTGTTATCATTTTTATGTTTGATATTAACAATTATGTGTGCATAATATATACAGTATTTTTTGCCAGACACCTTGTATATATGTGTGTATTATGTAGAAATGCTTTTTTTATTACATGTGTATCTTATCATATATTTTTAACAATATTATTATATTAAATATAATGATTTATTTGTATGCAATAGAAATAGATAGTAGAATAAAGTATGGTATATGAAACATCTAAATTGTTACAAACTTATTTCTGAGTGATAAAAATGCATCAGCTGCTAAGAATATCAGCCTCTGAAGGTCATTCAAGCATCTGTTCCCATAATACCGTATGGTTACCCTGGCGTCCCATTTTTCGTCCCTCTGCGATATCCCAAAACAACGGGAAAAAAGAGAAAGAACAACATGCTAACAAGTCTGAAAGTCCGTGCAAAAAAGTGAGGGGCTAAATATAGCAGTACAAGATGAGGACGAACAAAGAAAAAGCAGAGAACGTTTCATAATGATGAACACGACGAAATTAGGAATGCTGTTTGCCAAGCTTTCAGAAAGAAGATAACCCCTGTTTAATTTTTTTAATATTACCTGACTGCTATTTTACGAGCGTTCAAAATGCAAAAGGGATGAAAAAAAGAAGTAAGTAATTATTAGAATATGTAAAATAACAGATTAGCATTTATTTCACTGAACTCTGTACATGTGTAGAAATATAGAAATATAAATATATTTATAATATACAGATATAAATATAATTGAGGTGTTTCTTCAGGTACAATAATAAATATAAATTCACTTAATAATAAATCTTCATTCAAGAGTAAATATAAATTCAAAGCAGTTTAGTTTCTTTTCTTGTATTGCAATCCATCTTTAACGATAACAATTAATATCTTTTCCTATGTTTCTATCGTTAATGGTGATCCCCTTGAATGATAATTTAATTCACCATTTATTATATTAGAAAAAATTATTAGCTATAATTGAATAATATTATATGATGAACCTATGTTAAAGTAGCTGTTATGCAGTAAACTTCATAGTAAATATTGTTGTTATTGCTTGTTTTATAATAAATATTAAGATATCAATGAATTTTAATTCAGTATTGAATAATGAATTGCTACACTTATTACAAAAACTGTTTAATTTATACTGCAATAAAAACTTTCTTTTTAATTTTCCCAAAATATTGTTTTAACAACACATCTTATTCGCTTCTTCCATTTTATATGTATTTTAGTGTTTTGAATCCAAATATTTTGTATATTTTTTGAGAAATATGACTAAACAAACTTGATTTTTCTCTACTTCATTTACTAGTTCACTAGCCAGTTTCAAATCTTCTTATTTGAAAATTCTACATTCATTATAATAATCCTTACTAATTTTGTATCGTACCTAAACTTCTTGAATTAATCTCTTCTATTTCTTCTTTTGTTTGAATAACATGTCTGGACAGAATTTCCAGAATTAATAACAAATTTAAGATACTAGTTCACATTATCAATACATTCACAGTTTGTTTTCAAATAAACTGAAGTAATAATTTTTTTATGAATATGTATGAATTATGTCTGTTTGATTAAATTTCTTGCATTACTTATTTTTTAACTTTTGTCGCAACTTTTATTACATATATTATATTATAACATATATCATGTATCTGGTTAATTCAAATTCATTTTCTTCCTTTCAGTAAATTACAAATAATAAGCAATTTGTTCTGTTTTAGATTACAATTTACATTATCATTACATAGAAAACAATAAACTTGTTTAAATATCATTAACACTTATACTACTTTATATATAAGATAGTTAATTTGTCATGATTCTAACCTTGTACTGCTCTTCTTTGATCCATAATTTCTCACTTTATAATTTGCACTGATTATTTTTAATATTTTAGAAATAATAAAATTCTCCCCCTTGAAAACAATTCCTGCAGTTTCACTTTGAATTTATGCAACTTCATTTTCCGTTAATTTTTCGCTACGACATGTGTTACGAATTTATATATTACGGCAATCATATATCTTATTACAGTGAAAGTTGAAGAAACACTGAATATGTACTTTGCAAACATAATTTAAATGTGCTATCCTTTTACCCCAACCGTCTGCATGTTTACATTGACGAACAGAGTTCAGCGAAGCGAAAGTCGAACTAATGCCGATTTCTACGTTTTCAAAGCATAATATTTATATACATGTTGTATACACAATTGTAAATGTAAACTTGAAAAATCATATAGGAATTTTTGTGCATTTGCATATTTCTGAATCAGAAATATTAAAAAATTTGAAATTTGCACATTTCTCACTTAAATGTACTAAGCTACTAAATGTATTAATTTTAAACTTTTGATCTTTCTATGCTTATAAATTTATAAATTAAGAGATGTGATATTTCTGTTTCTGATTTTATAAATAAGTAAACTAAAAATTCTGAAGATTTCTGTTTATAATTTTCTAGATCACAAATTTGAAAATTTACAAATTGGAAAATTTCAAAATTCGAAGCTCTTATTTTTAAACAAAAGTAAAAACTTAACATTCCTTTTTCTCATTTTCCAAATTAAAAAATTTGAAAGCTTACAAATTTGCAAAACTTGAAATATATTACCTAGTCTTATATAGTCAATATTCCTAAATTTCCAAATCGTCAAATACAACCAAATCTCTAAATCTGCAACTTATAAATTGTAAAATTTGAAATTTGTATTATTGTCAAGAATAATAAACAAATACTCAACAACAATGCCACTATATTTCCCCCAACATCTTTATTATTTCTCCTCCACAAAATATATTATTCTACATCATCATAGTAAAAGTTATACTATATTCACATAGTAACAGTTATTCTACATCCATACAGTAAAAGTTATACTATATTCACATAGTAACAGTTATTCTACATCCATACAGTAAAAGTTATTCTACATTCACATGACAGAACTTATGGTACATTCACACAGTAAAAGTTATTCTACATTCACACAGTAAAAGTTATTCTACATCCATGTAGTAAAAAAGTTAGTTTACATCCACATAGTAAAAGTTATTCTACATCGATATAATAAAAAAGGGAATCTACATCCATGTAGTAAAAAAGTTATTAACAGCCTCATAGTAGAAGTAATTCTATATCCACATAGCAAAATTTATTCTACACCCACATAGTAAAAAAGTGTTGCTACGTGCACATAGTAAAAAAGTTATTCTACGTTCTCATAGTAAAAGATATTCTACATTGATATAATAGAAGTTATCCTACATCCACATGGTAAAAGCTATTTTACATCCACATAGTAAAAGCTACTCTACATCCACACAATGCCCAAAAATCACCATCATGATTCTCCCATTTCCATAACCCATAAATTCAAAAGTCTCCCACTAACCTGCAGCAGCTTCGAATCACCCTGATGATGATGATGATGGTGTTGCTGATGATGTTGATGCTGATTCTGTTGTGCAGCTCTCTGAGGCGAAACCTGCCACGAGCCCTGTGCAGTCTGCGTTTCCTCTTCGCTGCAACCTTCCTCCTTGTTCACGGTGTTTCCGTATCCCGGTAAATGTACAGGTACGTTCTGATATGCTATCACTTCGTTCTGCAACGTATTCCTGACCAACAGATTACTGGCTTCCTGATAATTCGCCTCGTTTCCGTTGGGCAACGTGTTCTCCTCCGCCAGAGAGTTCGTTGTGCCGCTGATGCTCAAGCGCGGGCCTTTCAAAATTCCGCGTTTTGGCGGTTTCGGCGGTAATGGCGGCAAATTCTTGCTAGATTGCCCACCGGTGGCGTTGCTCGGCGTCGCAGAAGACGTCGTGGTGGTAATTGTCAACGAAGTCAGAGAAGTTTCCGAGGAATCGCTCTGCGTTAAACCATCCGGTGTTCTCGTGTTCCAATTGTTACCAGTTCTCACACTTTGACCGGAACTCGACGAGTTCTGAGAGTTCTCCAACAGATCACGGTCTAAGTAGGCGAAAAACGACGCACTATAGTCGGCGGTTATACCACTCGGTAACTTTTCCTTCTCCTTCCGGCGACCAGGAATCTTCAACGATCTCCGAACCTGTGGACAGAAATTTGGAAATATTATCATCTTGTGTGTGGTTGTTACGCGACAAATGGCCGATTTCGAGGATAGAAAATGAAACGCGATCTAATGGTATTACAGCGTAATTACGCATAATTTGATCTGCGATGCTGCATGAATTTGAAGGTTAGGACTATTATCAATTTGAAGCTTAAAGTCGAATAGAAGATACAATATAAACTCTTCGACAAAATTTTTTTAAACAGTAGAATTACTGAAATAGTGAAATAGTTGTACGATAAAACACAAATTATTAATAATAAAATCTATAAACAGTTTAGTGACCCAGTTTCAATAAACTTTAAGCTTCAAAATGATGTGCCATAAGAATTATTTTATAGTATTTTTATTACTTAACATTCGAAATCTGTCATTTCACGTATAACCATTTAATAAATGATTAATGAAACAATTTAAAGAGGATCGTTATCAAAATAGTTATAAAAATTAAATAGAATAGATTGTTACATGTTTTTAATAAATTTTCTCCTTCTACACGTACGAGACCAACGACGCACCGTATGCGTCCTAACTATTTACTCGATGTAGGGATAAGAAAATTAATATGATTTTGTGTAATCAATATATTTATCAATGTGTTTACATTATACAAGCATTGTATAAATCATTAGATATAAGAAATAATTATACTGTACACATCTAAGTATTTTATTATTAAATTATCACACTTCTTAATTTATATATAAAACTGTTTAATTACTAAACATACTAACATATTTAACTACTTTGTTATGTTATATCAAATTAAGCTTCAGATAATTCATATTACAGTAAGTACTAACAAATTTTTCCAAAATTATCAATTAGTAATTGATACCATTTATTAAAATAATGAATTGATTAGTAATAACTTTGAAATCAGTAGACTGCTAAACTTGAAATTAATACTTTTGAATTCTATTCGTCAAACGTTATAATAATATTTAAAAACAGTTAACAATTCTGGCTTTCTCATAATGAAGTTTTAAACACCATTTGATATAATTCAGAGTACTGACGTATTAGGATTTAGGCTCCCAACCTTTTTGGACATCCTGTATAAACACATTGTCTTAAGTAAAGAAACATTTTATTAGATGTCGATTATTGAGGCGCGGTATTTAAAAATATATTAATGTCATGCTTGTCAAATTAATTCGATATTTATTAGAAATTTTGCGCGGTGCCCTTAGTACACTGGTACGGCACGCTTTTCCAGAGAAAATGGCGGCACAGGAAGGGACGCCATTACCCGTTTATTTTTAGAGACGCTTCAAATGAATACAAAAAATTGAGATATTTTCCTGGAACAATAAAAGGTAAATTGGCAATTTTGTGAAATAGGAGGGATATTATTATTCTGCGTGGGGTAATATCGGACCACACTCGGACGTTAATGACCCAGCAAAGATTAAACGGCTTAGGGTGGAACTTCTGACAATGAGTCACACACCATATTCGCCTAACCTCGCCCCCCGTCAATTAACGCCTATTTTAGTTCCCACAGGACTTTTTAGGCGAAAGAACTGTTAATAGTGTACTGCTACACCCAGAGGGAGTTGCAGAATATTTTAATAGCAAATGAGAATAATTTTATAGGCTAAAATATAGACATATACCGGGTGTGCAAAAAGGGTGGGATTAAGCTTACAATATTCATTTCTTGATTTCCAAATTTTTTAATTTGGAAGTTATAAATTCTCAAATCTTTGAATCGCTATATTTTCAAATCCTTAAAACTTGAAGCTCCCAAATTTCCAAAATCTCAAATTCTTGATCCCTTAATTTTGTGAATTACCAAATTTTGAGGATTTTAATTTTCCATCCATTTTCTAATTTTCAAATTTAAAAATTCTCTAATATTCAAATGACCAAATTTCTACAATTTCAAATCCCAAATCCTTATTTTCTAATTTAAAAATTCCCCAATATCCAAATGACCAAAACCCCCAAATTTTAACTCCCAAATCCCCATATTCTCTAATTTTCTAATTCTCAAATTTCCCAATATTCAATCCCCAAATTGCCAAATTTCCAAACACCTGAATTTTCAAATTTCCACGCTCCATATTCTCAAAATCCCTAATTTTCAAAGCTCCAAATAGCAATTTTTTATTATCATCACACCCTGCATACTACTTCAATATTTAACCAATTTTCCCACATATTTATTGATGCAATTTATAAATCATATTACGTTCCGATCATTCTTGTTCCGATCGCAAGAACGATGATGTAATATGAAAAGTTTGGGAAACACTGTACCGAGGTATTATATTAACCTTTCTTCTCGTATCTGAATAGAGTACTAACAGCATACATCTTGATGCCGCAACCGCATTTGACTTTCAATGAAGCAAACAAGAACGAAAGTTATCGAGTTTAACGTGGGAAAATATGTACGATGATACAACCTAACACTTTTCAATCGTTTTAGACGGATTCTCATCGAAATTTATTTTAAATGCTCATACATTTATACATGATCATTTATATATCTTGTCTTAATTTTTATCTGTAAGTTAAAATAACAATTGTATGGCAAAAAGCATACGGTGCACCGATTTCGATGATCTTGAAATATGTTGTCAAGGACGTTATTCTAAACAACTTTTATCTATACATACAATCATCTATCGGCCTTAATTTTGGAGATATTTGCAAAAATATTTTTAACGTAGCAATTATTTGCAAAAGGCATAAGCTTCACCGATTTCGATGACCTTGGAATATGTTCTCAAGAACGTTATTCTGAACAACTTTTCTCTCTATATATAATCATCGATCGGCCTTAATTTCGGAGATATTTGCAAAAATATTTAGAACATGGTAATTATTTACAAAATGGCGCACGTTTCACCGATTTCGATGACCTTGAAATATGTTGTCAAGGTCAACATTCTGAACAACTTTGCTTACATATGTAATCGGCTGTGAACCATAGTTTCTAAGATATGCGCAAAAAACTTGAGTTAAATGTACACTATACAATAGTATACAGAACATATTATATTTTACTACTATCCACTATATCACCGATTCGTCTTTTTTTAATATCCCTAATATAATATACTGGGATATACTGCATTTCAATATATCGCCGTTCACATACCATGTCACTTATGGTGTAAATTTTTGATAGTAGAAAACGTCACATTGAAGTATACTTGGGTGTTTTATACTAGGGATATTCTATCAAAAAACAAAAGTAAATTATAATTAATATATAGCAGTGAAATATACTAATTAAAATGTTAACTTAATTGAACGTTTTCATAAATATCTCTGAAACTAAAATTAGGAGATAATTATATGTACAGAGGAAAGTGACTCAGAATGTTGACCTTGACAATATATTTCAAGGTCATTGAAATCGGTGCAGTGTATCCTCTACTGTATTATAAAAAAATATAGATTTATATATTTTGATATTTTATATGTTTCTAGTGACATTTTATAAACGTTTTCTAATTGTAAAACGTTTTGAACATTTTTATAAATATTATTAATATTCACAGCTACAATATTAAAACGAATAAAGAAAATTATGTCTATTTTATATTCAGCGATCCTCGACTATGCAAATTGTAATTGGACTTAAACTTGGAATTGAGGTGTATTAAAAATTTAAATAAGATTCACCACATTTGAACTGTGAGTGCGTCAGGAGTCAAGCTCGTCAAAGTACAGCAAAAGGTAAAAGTTGGTAAAACATTTTTCATAAACGTTTTCCAAAGCGGTAAGTATATTTTTAATATGTACTTATATGACTAATAATAAAATTTATTGTTTTTGGATGATTTACATTTGTTGTATTAAATTTATTATTCTTAACAGACGTATTGGATATTCTATGATTCTATGATAATTTTAAATTTCTTTGAATTTATAAATGGTATTTAAAATTTAATTACACAAATTAAATTATTCAATTAATTAATTAGTTCTTTCCTAATTTAGTGTATCATTTTATTTCCTATTTCTACGTTTTAAATTGAATTCAACAGAATTTACTAATAATTTGTAATTGTTTTGTATACTTTACTTCATTACATTAGTTTGCTGTATATCAAATGAATTTCAAAAGTAGAAAGTCAGCATGATTCATTACACGAAACAGCAAAATAGACTCATGACGTATCAATTTGCAGATTAAGATCTGATACAAAGTTATATCAACGTACTGTTAAATGTTTATACATTCTTAATACAATAAAATAATAAAATAACTTCCAAAAACTAAAAAAATAAATAAAATAAAAGAATAACAAGTAATAGTAGTTGATTTGAGTTATAAGAACTTACGAATTCGGAGATCTGGGGATTTGTAGAACTATGAATTCGAAGTTATAGAAATTTGGGGATCTGGGGATTTGTGGACCTATGAATTTGAAAACTTAGGAATTTAGTAATCTAGAGAATTGGGGATCTAGGGATTTTGGGACCTACGAATTTGGAAACGTAGGAATTTAGTAATCTAGGGAATTGGGGATCTAGGGATTTTCGGACCTATGAATTCGGGGACATAGGAATTTGGGAATTGGGATCTAGGGATTTTTGTACATATGAATTTGGAAACGTAGGAATTTAGTTATCTAGGGTATCGGGAATCTAGGGATTTTTGGGAGCTATGAATTTGGAAACGCGGGAGATTAGTGATCTAGGGTATTGGGATTCTAGGGATTTTGGGAGCTACGAATTCGGAAAAATAGACATTTGAGAATCTAGGGAATTGGGGATCTAGGGATTTTCGGACCTGTGAATTCGGGGACATAGGAATTGAGATCTAGGGATTTTTGTACCTATGAATTTGGAAACGTAGGAATTTAGTAATCTAGGGAATTGGGGATCTGGGGATTTTGGGACCTATGAATTAAAAAAAATAGACATTTGAGAATCTAGGGAATTTGAGAATCTAGGGAATTGGGGTCTAGGGATTTTAGGACCTATGAATTCGGGAAAATAGGAATTTGGGAAACCAGGGAATTGAGGATTTGGGAACATAGAATTTGAGAATCTAGGGAATTGGGGATCTAGGGATATATGGACCTACGAATCGGGAACATAGAAATTTGGTAATCTAGGGAATTGGGAGTCTAAGTATTTATAGCCCTATGAATTTGGAAACCTACGAATGTGGGGATCTAGGGAATTGAAGATCTAGGAATTTGTGAAACTATAAATTTGGAGACAGGAATTTGGGTATCTAGGGAAATTTGACAATTTAGGGATTCGGGAACCTAGAGATTCGCAGACATAGAAATATGGAAATTTAAAAATTTGTCATATTTTCAAATCTATAAATTAAAAAATTTGAGAATTTTCACATCTGAAAATTAAAAAATTGTTCATGTTTGAAAATCTACAAATCTAAGTATTTGAGAACATATAATCTTAAGAGTTTGAAAACTTCAAAATTTCTACATGACGAAAATAAGAAATGAAAAAATTGTCTTATAAAAATTTGTACAAGTTTATACACCCACGTCAAGTAAACCTCCGCTGTACCTCCATGTACATATTATAAGACATTTGATACGGAAGATCCAAGAAAGCGAATACCTGAGAAACAACAACTCATAAAGACACAATGAGGTATCTGTTCATTTCGCTAGATCTTTCATATCGAATGCCGTGTAATGTGAGCGTAACTAAACGACACTCGAATGCATAATCCATCGCAAAATCTGTTAGCCGGTTATTTCTTTCCGGTCGAAGTGTTCATGAATCAGCTGTTTCCGATTAAACGAACAATGATGAATAGACTTACAGATAATTATGCAACTGCGTATTTTAACGCAAGATACTCTAAAAGATATACAAAGTAATTTTTCACGATTTTTCAAGTACTTGCAATAATTTGACAAAAAATATTTTAAATAAAAACTGATCTGTTTTCGATTGGCTATATATTGCAGCAAAAAAAGAACTTAGAAAAATATTTTTCTATAATTGTGAAGGTCACCTTTCTTTTTTTTTTAAATGGCACCTTGTAATTTTTGCTTAATATTATTATACCCAATATCAAGATGAATTCAACGTGTTAGTGTACCATAACCTTCGGATGACCTTCAGGACAAATAGATAAGAATTTTAAGAAAAAATGATATTCTGGTTGAATTACAACAATTGTAATATTTGCAATAGTTGCAGTAGTTACAATGATAGTTGTAATATTGGTTATAATGTAAGTTTACGTTGGTTGCGGTTACTATACTGTCACAGAGGACTTCGCATGCTGTACGAATTTATTGCTTTCAATGTTCCTTATTTTGTATTGGAACAGCAGTCAACTGTAAATAACCCCATAACACAAGTTATTATCACCCATTCAAACAGACTATCATGTTTTCTTAAAGTTCTTATTTATTTATTAATTAAATAAAAAAAAGATAAATGTTATTACTTCAAATATTTACAAGGAGAAATCACCGTTTAAATTCTGGCTATCACCAAACGATCACGAAAGGACCATAATAAAATAATCAGTTACTAAAACGAAGATTTATTAGCGGAGTGTTAATAAATTCTTGTTTGAATTTAACGCATAGCATTTAATTGAAATCATAAAAGATAAGGTGCAATCGTAAAAGCAGTCAAGGAAAAGATATAAAACAATATAAAAATCAGTTTATCCTTGATAAATGATGATGAAGGTTTTTAAGTGAGTAATACGATAAATGCGATAAAAATTAAAGTACGATAACGGGAAATGCGGAAGAGAAATTGATATAAGAACACAAAGAAATAAATTGGAAGTGACCGCATTGTAACGCTCTATATATTTCTAAATTCGTTTACCAAATGTATTTACGCTAAAACTGCCGAACTAATGAAATGGCCGATTTACGAGTTTTTTATTTTAACCCTAGTTTTACAGACGATTTATGACCACTTATATTTAAACTAAACTATAAAAATAAATAAATAATGAATAATAAGTAACTAGCTTTTACAATGACAGTTTACCTCGATACAGGTTAACATATATTTTGACAAAAACTTTCCAATACTTTCAATAATTGAAGAGAAGAAATGTAAGATCTGTCATTTACACAGGTTCCTTAAACCAAAGAATAAGGATACAAGAAACGACACTCTGGGCGACACCTTTGTTGTTCGGCAAAGCCTTCTAATTGGTTGTACAATACAAGCGGGAAATTTAAATTAAGCGAATCTAATATGCCAATTTCTAATAATTAGACATTTACTTGTCGTAAATTTTCTGTACATTGCTAATATTGGCTTTCGGAGTATTTACATGAATTTTACAATGTTGAAAAGTTTAAAAAGAAAGGAATGTACGAAAATGATTACTCTGCAAAATATATTTGAATATATATTACAGAAATGATTATTACAAATAACTTACAAAAGAATGACAAACTATTTATCACAAGAAAATACAGATAAGTGTGTTACAGAGAACTGACAAAATATTTATTACAAATAAATTACTGGTGCATATGCAAGTTTAAACCATTCTTTGTCAAACGTCATATTTGCACACTATGCGCATGCGCGTTTAGGAAATCCGCGCCGAAATTGTATCCCCACCTCAGTACATTCTGTACCACCACTTAAATTGGTTGTATTGTTCCATCTCTCTCTAAAAGTAATTTGTCATAGTGTCGTCACTTGTTATACCTACTCTTTGATTATGACCTAATAGTTATAGCAGTGACTACAGTTATATCTTTATTCAATTGTTAAAACAACCTTGAAGGTTAAGGTGATTCAAGATTGAATCTACTTTGCGGACGCTATACGTCAAAACTGATTAACATATTTGACATGGACATTTAAATGGTTTGTATTATTTCCTCTCTCTAAAAGTAGTTATCTTGTCAGAGTATCGCTTCTTGTACTCCTACTCTTTGGTTAAGCTTCAAAATGTATTAAAATCGTGCTTAACTTATAAGTAGTTTGCATGTGCGCAATCTAGGTTAAGTATAGAGTTCTAGTTGTAAAATTTTGAACGACAAAGAATAAGCGACGCGTTTTGCAGCACTCGGGTAATGTAACGGACACGACGTTCCTATTAAACACTGATGAATCTTCATAATAGTGATTACTATAATTATTCCCAGTTCTCCGTTTGATTTAAGAGTAACAGTAGTTTGCGTGGTTGTGTACTATAAAATATAGCGTGTAGGTAAACCCTTACAATATGATGGATGTTCGCGACATCTATAAAATACTTTCTAGAAACTTCTTCCGGTTGATGTAGTTCTTTCTTGGTTTTCGCAAATTCCATTTACTGATGTACAACAACAACGTAATTATGACATTTTAGTTTATTGTGTTCATGAAATTGTAACAATTTTCCTCTTTTTTCTTGTATTGCACTGAAATAAATGTTTCTTTATTTGACAAGATATTTTTCTTGAAATTTACAGCTTTCTTGACAGCATACGAGCGCGCTTTCCTTTTTTGAGGTTAGCTTCAGTTGACCTTCATCGCCTATTGCCATTTGTGTCATTATTGAATGTCAAAAATAACGTATTTGTAAATATATGAATTTAGGAATTTAAAGATTTGAAATTTTAAGAATTTAGGAACTTCAAAATTTAGGTGTTTGTAGATTTGAAAATTTAGAAATTTAAAAGTTTGTATCATTATGGCGGGAAATACCAATATGGACATTTTATTGTTCTGTAATGACACTTTCTGCGTATTCATAATTTTTACGGAAGTTTTATTAACGAACAAAACGTTTATCAGGATACTGCGTTTAATCCGAGGGAAATGTTATTGGACGGATGAGGTATTACGCGATAAGGAACAAACATTGTGTGTACACACAGACAGTTTCCGTAGTACAGTATACCGGGTGTCTCAACATTTTTTAAACTAGTGGCTCTACGGACGAGGTGTCTCACATGAATTTCAATGTGTTAAATTTCTAGTACCTACTATCAATTTTTATTGTTTCAACGATGATTAATGTCGACGAGAACAGGTTCTTGTCATCAGATCGCCGCTAAAATCTATGCAGCAAAAGAGTGTCATGAGCCTACTCTCAAAATTTCGCAGGAGACTCACAGCGTTTGGTAACTAGGGACTTTGTAGGGAATTTCTAGATTTGATGATTTGAAAATTCGGGATTTTTGCAAGTTCCAATTTTAAAGTTTGAAAATTTGAGTATTTGAAGTTTGAAAAAATTAGGGATTTCGAAATTTTAACACATGAAAAATTGTCACTTTGGAAATTTCGAAATTTAAAAAATTGTGATATTAAAGATTTCCAAATTTCATGAAGTGTATCTCTGAGAATTTTTATACTTGACAAATTGAAACTCTGGAAATTTTTATATTAGAAAAACTGTAGTATTAAATACTAAAAATACCAAACCACTAATTAGACCAGTTTACTTGTTTTTTTAAATTATAAGGTAATCTCATTGAAACTAATGTCGGTTTTCATCGAGATTAAGAATCAATGTGTATACTATTCCTATCAAAATCGTTTATGTCTAAATGTAATGAGTGATAAAATATTCGTTCAGTTGCTTATATCATTTTATGTCATACTAATTTTTTTTTTGTTTGCTTTTGAACACCCTGTATATGGGGAAAAATTAGGTATTATCTGTCGTACTTTTCCGTCATATACTGGGTGCTTTGCGAAACGATGGTATAACAAATTCTTCAGAGAACAATAAATAAAACATTTTTTTATAATTTTCAGATTAAATTGAATATAAATTATTAGATTACTAATTCGTTAATTCTTTCTTTATTGTAACGAAATAGTGCCCGTTTTCAATTTGTATTGAGAATATGAAATTTTTATAAATTATTAAATTTTGCATTTGAAAAATAATTTAGGAAATTAAGAAAAATTTAAAAATTCTGTATTACTGTAATATTACATTTGATAATCTGAAAATTGATCACTTCTATGTTTCCGAATGTTCATATTTCCAAAATTCACAAATTGCAATTTTCGTATTTTTAAAATACAGAAATTCAAGTTTTCATCTCATCAAAATTAAAATTTTCACATTTTCCAAATCCTAAATTTGTTCTTTTCTTTCTTGAAGATTTGAAAGTTAAAAAATTCAGGCAGTTGAAGATTTACAAATCTAGGGAATTTGTGAAATTTGAGGAATTTAAAAATTTTGAAAGTCAGAAAAGTTTCGAAACTGTTATTTTTTAAATCTAAGAAATTTAGAAAATTGAAACCGTGAAAATTTGAGAAATTCAGAAATGTGAGAATTTTTATATTTTGGAAACAAAAAAAGTTTCAAAATTTATTTCAAAATTTGAATATTAATTTAAAAATCCGCAAAATTTTATCATTTAGAAAAGTGAGAAACTGAAAACTTCAAAAACTCAAGAACAATATTTTTGTATTTCAAATTTGTCCAATTTCTCAATTTCTAAAATTAAATATTCCAAAATGCATTTCGACGAACAGTTGATCTTTCCATCAGTCATCATAATTGAAGTATAATTGTGTTGCACATATTTTTCAATTAGACCCAGTTGAACAACGTGTTCGTGTATTAACAATTGAAGATAATCACGCGTGTGCATAGCGCAAACGCTTAACCCGTTACCCTCTCTCTTCACTTTATCGAATTAAATGCTCTATGCATTCAAGATGTATTTAACACAGCGTATAATGCGCACCTAATTCCACATTAAAAATAAAACATAATAAATAAGCAAAGGATTAAACATAATTGACTATATTAGGTTTTAATCTTTGCCGGGTCATAACGTCCCAGTGTGGTCCGATATTACCCACGCAGAATAATAATATCCCTATTTCACAAAATTGCCAATTTACCCTTTACTGTTCCAAGAAAATATCTCAATTTTTCATATTCATTTGAAGCGTCTCTAAAAATAAACGGGTAATGGCGTCTCTTCCTGTGCCGCCATTTTCCCTGGAAAAGCGTGCCATACCAGTGTACTAAGGGCACCATGCAAAATTTCTAATAAATATCGAATTAATTTGACAAGCATGACATTAATATATTTTTAAATACCGCGCCTCAAAAATCGACATCTAATAAAATGTTTCTTTACTTATGACAATGTGTTTATACAGGGTGTCCAAGAAGGTTGGGAGCCTAAATCCTAATACGTCAGTACTGTGAATTATATCAAAGGACTTTTACAAATTATCTCAAAAGTAAAGGAAAAGCTTCACTCTGGGTAAGTAAAAATTATTAGCTTTTATTAAATATTGTTATACTGTTTGATGAGTAGAATTCAAAAGTGTCAGTTTCAAATTGAGATGTCTAGTGATGCATTATTGACGGATTCATCGTAGCAAATGGTTTGTACAAATTATTCGAAACCGAATAAAGGCGAATATCCATCATGAGTCAGACTTGACAAATGGTTCGAATTATCTGTGTACCTACACTTTGTCGATAAGCTTGACACAGAACACACGTTCCGTGTCCTCAGAGGTCGATAGTCGATACGTATATCGATCCATGGCGTTATTCGAGAATTTTTTTTTTAATTACAGACATAAACCATGCACAGCTGCATTTTATATTTTGTATAATAAAAAGAGAATGGTTGCGACAAAATATACGGCAATGGAAAAATATTGAACACGAAATTAAGGTTAAAACTTTCTTAAATTAATTAACGCTTAGGAAAAATAGGTAATTACAGGAAGTAGAGTATACCTCACCTATTTTAATGATTTTTATGTATGTTACAAAGATCAATGTCCTCGGTAATTTTATTTCTACATACTTTATTCTTAATATGAATATATTCGATTTTTTAATAAAAATTTGAGTAGTGATAAAAGTAATCAATAATCATTAATTCAAATAATATTTGAGCCGAATAAATTTCTATTTAGATTGCATATGTTGTTATTGTCTAAACATTAAAATTTATTTAAACATAAAAAATAACCTAAACTGATATATTATTTCAGCATTTAAATTTGTTTACTTCTATTTAAACTTTAAACCTAAACTAACTTGATATATAATTTCACTCAAGTCGGTTTACTTAAATAACTGCGTTTTATTATTTATTTTTACTAACTAATCTTTAAAATAAAAATGTAATAGCTATTCTTCAATGTCTTTAGTATATTTAAATTGTTTATTTTGACATTGTTTAATATAATTTAAAAAAAGAAATTAGACGATATTTAAATCATCTTTAAAAAAGATTAGACAATACTTAAATAACCTTAACAAAAATTAGACAATATATTAGATCATCTTTAAAAAAGATTAGATAATATTTAAATCATCTTTAATAAAGATTAAACAATATTTAAATAACCTTAACAAAAATTGGACAATATATTAGATCATCTTTAAAAAAGATTAGATAATATTTAAATAATCTTCAAATAAGATTAGATAATATTTAAATCATCTTTTAAAAAGATCAGACAATATTCAAATAATCTTCAAAAAAGATTACACAATATATAGATCATATTTAAAAAAGATTAGATATTATTTAAATATTCTTTAAAAAATATTAGACTGTATTTAAATATTTAAAATATAATTTTTTTATAACATAAGAAATTTAAATTGAATTTATAACTGACATAAAACCTAACCTAACCGCACGCCATTTTCCGGCAGACGAATTTAATATTGTACGGATGTAGGAATTTGTAAGAAATTCGAACTGCGTCATTTTACTCGCTATATTACCGTCCGAGTCCACTGAAATTCCTATTTCTACGATTTCCTTTATTACTGGCTCTGCTGATCTTAATCTCACACTATAGAAGAACTCGGTATTTAGGTATGTTATGTAAATGATTCATTGCGATATTACAAGACTGTACTGCGAGAAACCTTCAAACAATGTAATAAATGGTATTAAAAACACTTTTGTGTACGTAACTGTCTATGAGCATTATCTGTAATTATTGTTGACTAGTTTTTAGTTTAACTGATATTATACTTTATATTATCTTAGAATACTTTCAAGAATCAATCTATGTAGAAAAATATGCAGTTTCCATTTAAAAAAATAATTATGCAATTGTTTCTTTATATTTGTATTATTCTGGGGTGGATTAATTGTACTTTCAAATAATATGTCAAATAAATGACTAGTATGAGAATTTAATAAATTAATTTGTGTTTATGGTCATGTTAAATTAATTTAAGAATAACTTAATATTTAATTGCAGAATTGAATTAAGAATTCAATATAATTTTATGTGTATATAATTTGTATCTAATACATATTTATACTTGTTGAATCTTCAAAGATAACCTAACCTAAACTGATATATTATTTCATCATTCGAATTTGTTTATTTTTATTTAAACTTTAAACCTAACCTAACTTGATATATAATTTCATTCAAATCTGTTTACTTTTATTTAAACTTCAAATTTAACCTAAACAGGCATATAATTTTAATATTCAAATTTATTTATTCACGTTTAAACTTCAAACTTAATCTGACTTAACTAAAAACTCAAATAAAAATAATTGAATTTAAATTACAATTTCATACATGTATCAGTTTAGGTTAGAAGTTTAAACGCGAATAAATAGACGAAAGATAAAATTACATGTTATTTCCATTTCAATCATACTCATTCGATATATCGGATCATTGATCACGTTTTAACACCGTCGATATTTATCGAAAACGTTACCGCGGCAAAATAAATACATTTGAATGATAATATCATATATTACATTTTATTCCAATCGTAATAGTCTACTTTTAATATATCGAACTATTAATAATATTGCGATATTATCGATATGAAAATAAAGTCGTCTAAATAAAGTATTTCATTCGATTTCAGTCAAAGTCGTTCATCACTTATCGCTAACATTTCGATATTATCGATATTCGCGACGATATCGGTATCGAAAGGAGTACTTGAATGATAAAATTACACGTTACAGTCCAAATTAATCGTCCTCGTTCGATCATTGTTGACGTATCGAATTATGGATAATATTTTAATATTATCGATATTCACGATAACGTTACCGATATCAAAATAAACGCACACGAATTATAAAATTACATGCTACAGTCCAATTTAATCTCGTTTCTTCATTGTCGACATATCGAATTATCGATATCCGTGATAACGTTATCGATATCGAAATAAACAGACGTAAATGATAAAATTACATACTACAATATGGACGATAAAAAGTTCATATCATTTACATTCGTTCATTATCGAACTATCGATAACATTTATACGCCATCGACATCCGTCAACAAAGCGCCATCAGTATAAAAATAAACAAATTTGAATGACAAAATTATATGTTGCATTGTGTTTCAATCGTTCCTATTCGTTCCCTGTATCGATATTTTATTTCGGCAACCTATAAAAGGACTAAAAAGCTAAGGTTCAAAATTTCGAATATACTAACAATGCAATTACATTAACGAAACTTTAAGCACGGTTTCCATGTACACGCGAAAACAGTCAGGACATCGACCTTCGCAACACGCGTCAAAACTCAGTGAAACCAGCGAGGTGTAATTACCAAAAAAACAAGAACATAAAAAAAAAAAGAAAAGAGTACATACTTCATCCAACCGTAGTAATTCCTCAGCGGACATACTACTGCGATCTCGTTTCTTGACATCTTTTCGTTCCTTCTTCTCTCGCTTTCGCTTCTCCTTGTCGTCCTTCTCCGTAGCCTTCTTCATAAAGTTAAACATTTTCTCATTCACAGCACAGATCTCGAATCGAACGCGAGAAAGAGATAACACTGGATATCTCCTCTCCTGATTGGAAGCGGCGCGTGCACAGTTTTACGCGCAGTCGCGTATTTCCGTTTTCGGCCCCACACGCATAACGCGACGACACTGTCCATCGAAACGACGAATGTGCTCGTCGATCTCGCGACGCGTATCGCTCGAGCACGATACGATGAAAACTCGACGGAATAATTCACAGTGCAGCGACACGGCGGAGAGAAAAAACGAGGGAGGGCATCGAGCGGCGTGCACACGCTCGGGCAAGTTGCAAATCGGCAACAGGAAATCCCCTGTCACGGAGCGAATTCCGAGTAAACGGTACGTCACTTTCGATGCCCCGTTATCGTGCGATAAAATACCAGCCACGTTCCCTCAGGTACGGCTACAGATATTCCCACTCGAAACGAAACACCATGGAAAGTCTGCACTAGGTTCGAACGCGGCACGGATCACGGGACACTGAATGCGTTGTTAAACTTTTTGTCGATGAGAGACCGTACAGACGAGTATAGGGGCGTGAACCTACCGCAGCAAACTGTTTCTTCATGGCCGGTCGTTTCCGGCATTCGATCCTGATAACCGCTGCGAAATTCTTGCAAGATTCGTCTCTCTTCCGGTGTCCTTCCTTGATGAGTTTCGGGGAGGTACACGCTAATTATATACAGTCGTACCCCGCACTTATATACTGATTCATTCGAGAATAAGTTACGTTAGAAAAACTTGTACGGAAAAGGGGAACGTTAATGGAAATTTGAAAAGGTAGTGTAGAGGGGAGACTACTGACGGTTTTGATTTTTACGGTGGGGATTTTTTAATCATCAAATTCCTATATTGGCAAACTTTCGACATTTGCAAACTTTTATATCATTAAATTCTTTAATTCTTCAGTTGTATATTAAAAAAGTACTGAATTTGCAAGTTTAACAAATTTTTCATTTTTATAATGTTTATATAAAAAAATTAGCAGATTGCAAATTATCCAAGCAGCAAGTTCAAAAATTCCTAAACTTTCAAAGTTAAAATCCCTAAATTTTCAAAGTTAAAATTTCGTAAATTTTCAACATTAAAAATTCCTAGATTTCTTGAGTAAAGATTCCCAAATTCCTAAGATTAAAAATCCCTAAATTTTCAAGGTTAAGAATTCCTAAATTTCCACGATTAAAAATTCGCAAATTGCTAACATTAAAAAAATTAAAAGTTTTTCAAAATTTCTTAATCCCTAAATTCCGAAATTCCAAATCGTCCAATTTTCAAATGTTGAGATTCCTAAACTTATTAAGTTCCCAAATTTTCTTCAATTCTAATTTTTCAATTTCATAATTTTCAAAAATCACCATGTTTCTAAATTTTGAAATTATGGATTCTTAAAACAAAAATTCTCAAGTTTACCAAGTTTCTGTCAAATTTCTACGTCTTCAAATCTTAAAGTTCTCAAATTTACTAATTTTTCAAACTTGTAAGTGACTAAATAGCCAAATTATCAAATCTCAAACTCCCCGATTTAGAGAGCCAAAATTTCCAATTTTGTTCCTCCTAAATTTCCCATCTTCCAATTCCCAAATCACAAACCCACATTTCCAAATTTGAAAGTTCATCAATTTCTAAATACCCAATTTTGAATTTCATAAATTAAAAATTTTACCAAACAAAACCCTAGTAATCGGATCTCTTTTTCCTAGATTGCCATTTTCCCTATACGTAGAAGTTTCCCGTGCTCCCCACTGTACTCGTATGCAATACTTGCGCAAACTTCAACAATAACAATAGATTTATAAATAAAATGTACAATCAAACATCGGTGCACATGTAACTATTACACATGGATATTTTTAAACCGGGCGTTTCAAACCTTGCGCGCCCATGGGCGCTCCCTGTCACTTTCAAAACCTAATCAAAGTTATTTCAAAACTCGATCACCATACATTCTCATTTTATGCACAAATTCTCACGACTTACGACCCACTATCAGAACTTGTAATCTCGATCAGACTGTGAAAGTGACAACGATCTCGCACTATTTAAAATAGCCAAATTTTGAAAGACACCCTTAATGCGTGTTAACGGTAATCGCGTTGCCAATAGAAACAACGTTAAGCGCGGAAAAACGTATACTCGTAAGTCGGGGTACGGCTGTACTCTTTATGCTCTTATTACATAAACCACAGGCATTTCATAGAAAGCACAATTCGAACGATACTCCGTGTTGCTCGATAGAACTTTTGTTGGTCGAGTTACCGGATAAAAAGCATCGGTTTCGTGCGAAAACAATATCGTGACGATCGGCGCGTGACAGCGAACTTTTGCCTTCGCGAGGCTTTCGAGTCGCCGGCACAAGCTAGGAGGGGGAGAGGATAGGATAGGAATACGCGTGCCTAGAACAAAGATGAAGGGGGGAGGGTTAGAAAGGAGAAAGAGAAGCACGAGCGAAAGAGCAACGAGAATCTACATGTCATTTTTCACCACACCTTACTCGCATGCTCTTTAACTAACGGGAAGCTTCTGCTTGTAAACAAATGCCAGGCAACGTTGGGAATGAACCTTATGCTTCGCAGCGCACGACAGGCGTTCGGCTAGACGCCGCGATCGGACGGACAGCGAGAATAATTCGCGATGTCATGCGCGAATTTAGCACCGACTCGATTTTCTGTATGCTGGAAAACTGACAGCCAGCACGACACGAGACACACGTCACAACACCGCCACCAACCACCCGCCGCCATTCACTAAAACCGTAGACGCGTGCGATTCGCGTTACTTCGCACCGGATTAATAGTTGAAACAGCTATGCCATCGATCCATGGTTATCGCGGACGTGCTTAGCGGAGGTTGGAACAGCCTAGCCCATTGGATCGTTCCTCTTGTCGGGAAGACACAGTCAAAGTTGGACAAAAAGTTTAACGGCGCACTCGTGTTACACCGACGACTGTCATGGCAGACTGGGCTCCAGGTTACGAGTTAGACCGGTGGCGACTGCTGGCGTCCTAAACCGAATCATGGCCTATAGGCCCGCACCCTTCTTTCCGTTAGGCGTCACTGCGCATGCGCCGCTAATCGATGATACGTTATCGACTGGACCCACGAAAAGCGACATCTTTTGAATCTCGCGAAAGTATAATATCAAACCACGATCTCATGATAACAATATAAAATCATTCACGCCATTATTATCTTTGTTACGCGACCTGAAATATCGATTTCATCGAACATCTTATTCTTATAGATATTTGACTCTGCACTTTACATTTACAAATGCTGATTTTAATAATTACATCATCATATTAATTGTTTCATTTCTACATTAAATTTGTTTAAATTATTGTTAAAATTTAAGTATATATTATCAAATAATGAATTGTAGTGTATTGTGAAGTAATTAATTTAAATAGTTGAAAGAAAATTGTTTGCCATACTCATGTCATTCCCTACATTATCGACGAGATACAATATTGTGTGCGACTGAACACATAATCCGCATTTTCGGACCCACGGAATATATTGCAAACAGCATAAAATCAATATGAATCGATACACAATAAATATCAAGCATTTTAATCAATAAAATCAGTATTAACTGAATTTTTACGAAAATGGATCAAGGGGCGCCATCTCTCCGGCGAACAGGATGAACTACACACTTTTGAAACTGTAGTTTAATTCGTTCTCGTCTTTTACCGCTAGATGGCAGCACACGAGACAGACACTCTTAGGCTAATGCAGATTAGCCTAAAAATGGTTAAAAATTTATAATAGTTTGGTAAAGTCTTACTAAAGTAAGTGATCTTACGCTCCAATGTAATTCAATTCATATTATAGTCAATTAAGCTAATAAAAGCGACTATATTAATTGAATTGTTCTGAAAACGATACACAGAGAGATGGCGCCACTTGTTCCATTTTCGTAAAAACTGAATTAATATTGATTTTATTGATTAAAATTGCTATGTATTTATTGTATATTTGTTAATATTGATTTTATACTATTTTCAATACATTCCATGGGTCCGAAAATGCGGATTATATATTCAGAATAATTCGCATACTATACTGTCTCTTGTCGATGATACAGAAAATGACATAAGAATGGCAAAAAATTATCTTTCGAGTCACCAGAAACCATTCTTACAAATATTTTTTGCATGATGGTTTTTCGAAGTTTTGCTAAAAAGTCTTTAGATATAAACCAGTGACTACAGATCTTTAATCTAAATGTATAAACGTTTTTCTGTTTAATCGACTTTGTACTGCGAATATAACGTTTTTTCCACTAGCTGGCAGCACATAACCGAATGTACTACAACTCTAACCGAGAATGTTTTGATAGCATTTATATGGTCGTGTAAAATAACTCCTAGTTGTAAGATTATTTTGAAAGTGACAATAAACTATCATTTATGAATTACAATGTTGTTTCGTTACGCTGTTTCGAACGCTCGTGCATTGTTCAATGTCATAAGTGCCGAAGTATGCCTGCAATGTAGTAACAGAAATAAAGTTATAACATCAACACGATTAACTCAACGTCTGTTTGCAACAAACGTGCAGTGCCCTACAATCGGTGAAATTATCGAACAATGGAGTGACCGGTTCAAGAACGAAGGTGTTCCAGAACCCGTCGAATCGATCGAGCACATCGTCGCACATGTTATAGGCACTAGCAAGGTATCACGTGTACTAAATGTTCAACTCATTTATCACGTGCTTGTTACTTCTTTAGTTTCATTTTTTCTCCGTTCACCGGCATCGACTATTCAGGCCATTAGCCGGCCTTTGTACTGTTAAGATACTGTATGCATTTGTTTCATTGACCTCCTTGCATTGGCGGACCTGGATAGAGCGAGTTTAATGCTACTAAAAAATTGAATACCTCTTGGTTGACACCATTAAAGTTTCGGTAAAAATTTCTTTTCAGATATTAGACCTCGTTAACGCGCGAAACGAACGACTTACGTCAGACCAACGTGATACATTGGAATCACTGTGCGAATGTCGATTATCTCGGTAAAAAAAATCGAAGAACTATAATACATTTTTTATTCGTTTTATGAACTCAGAATCGTTACAGAATGCCGGTGCAATACATAATAGGAGAATGGGACTTTCGAGATATTAATTTGAAATTAATCCCGCCGGTTTTTATTCCACGACCGGAAACGGAAATGTTAGTACATTACGTTTTGAAGGGATTAAGTTCTTCTGAAAATAAAAGCCATGAGATTTTGGAAGTTGGATGCGGTTCTGGAGCGATTTCTCTTGCCATTGCGCACAGTAATAAAACAGTAATTATTACAGCGTATTAATATGTATTTTGAACACGTACTTTTGTAATTATTTTTAAAACAATAGAAAATATTCAAACAAAAATTTCACTGGACAAAATTAAATTATGCTGAACTATCACGTGATTTAAGTATTGGTTCTATAAGTAAATTATTTCAAACATTTTCAAGGTTATATATATTTTTAAAAATAAAACTACATATTTTTTACGCATGTTCTTTGAAATATTCTACGTAAAAAAAGTTATGGTACAATATCAGAAAACTTGACAATTGGTGAAATATTTCAGACTTTTTTTGTAAGTATCTTATTTTCAAACTTATTTAAAATATTCCATGAATTGTTAATTTTTTGAAGTATTATATCCCCATACTTTATCATGTAGAATGTTACATATAAAGAAATACATAGTTTTTAAGAAAATGGAGATGATCTTGAAATTCATAAGACGCCATTTAATTTTACAAAAGGAAAGTTTTGTTCTATTTTCTATTCTTTTACATGCGTTAGCTCAATTACATAGAATATCTTGTGTATTTAGATTAGAAAGAATAACTTTAATTTTTAGGTAAATTGTATAGCAATTGATTCAAGTCCAGATGCGTGCGAGTTAACCAAAGAAAATCGGGACAGATTAGGCCTTGAAAGTCAAGTTGCAATCATGCATGCTACTCTTACAGAGGATGGAACAATTGATCTTACAAATGTGATAAGTGGCCTGAAAGACCTTGATTTAAGTTCGAAAACTTTTGATTTTATCGTCAGTAATCCTCCTTACGTGCCGACTAAGCAGATACCTACATTAACACCAGAGATTAAAATGTAATTTAAATTTTATACGCCAATTGTATTATGTGTACAAACCATTTTTATTGTGATACGTTTTTTTATACACTTATTTATAACTTTTAGTTACGAAGATTTAACGGCACTCGATGGAGGTGACGATGGTTTGAAAATCATTAAACCCCTATTAAAATATGCTGCTACAGCTTTGAAACCTGGTGGACGTTTACTGTTAGAAGTGGACACAACTCATCCTGAATACATACAGTTTTTCACAAAAAAATATCCTGTTCTTAAACTTCAGTACGAACATACGTACAAAGATTTTTGTAACAACGACCGATTCGTTGAGATATCAAAAATGTCATAAAAATAATTTTTATAGGAATGAAGTATACTTCATTTACATTTGTACAATTATACATGAAATGAATCGTTTAGAACATACCGTGACATATTTAAAATAATTTATTTGCTTTTTTCCATTTGTTAATACTTTGATTAAAAATGTTCTTATGTTGGACGGATCAATTACGAAATTACATTACATTTATTACAGATCGATTCTTACCGTGTAAATAAATAATACTTAACGAAAATGATCTACTGAGCGTTTTGATAATTTGCCCAGTTGTATGATATGTACAATGAATAACGAAAATTAAAATAAATATATTAATGAATAAATTGATGATTTATGTTAGATAAACAATTTTACCATCTGTATAAAAACGATATCGCATGAAAAACTATCTTCTCTTTTTGGTACGAAATAAGCAATGTGATTTTGCAATTATAACATTGTAACATAATATTGCAGTGTTCAATCACGATCTTATCGACATTTCAAAGTAAATATTTCGTATTAAATACGTCTAGTTTATCCACTTATGGCATTTGTAAAACTGCTACAAGGATGAATGAGTTCATGTAAATACGTTCGATGTGAACACGCTATGATAAATACATCATGTAGAATATAAACATTATCGATTAAAAGTGTATAAAAAGTTCCTAAAATATTTACACATTAATACAAATACAGTTTCAAATACTGATTTAAATATATCTAGTACTGAACGTGTGTGTATCTACTTCTCAAGGACTAAAAAACCTTGTTATTGCTCGTCAACGTTATAATTTTTGTCACTTATCGCGGGGAAAACTTCTCCAGTTCTTTTTTGATTGAAGCTATCAATGGTACAGCAGGATCTTCTGGCGGAAGTTGACAGTCTGTAAGTATACGCCTTGTGTCTATATCTGGCAAATTAGGTCTATGAAATGGACCAGCACTTAATGGTCTGGTACCCCATCCACTGCGAGACTGAGGTGGTGCACTATGTTCACTTTCTGCAACACTTCCTTCGATGGGTTTCCCTGGTAATGATGTACGGGGTCTTGGCTTTATTTCGGTTACCGATGTTCCCATGGAACTGAAAACAAAAATATCCACATGTTAAGTTGTGTCTATAATAATATAATACAATATAACCTAAGTATAATAATCTTAACTTTACCGCCATACTTTTATGAATAATCCGGGCAACACTGAGTGATTCTGCTAATATAAAATAAAATTATAGATACCTCATGTGACTGGGCCTTCCTTTGGTCTCTGAAAAGATCGTGAGAACATCTGGAGCATGTACCGCAGAAGTTGGTCGTGTCACGCTTGACTGTGGTTCATTTTTAGGATCTCTACTTCCAAAAAGACTGAAGGAATCCTCTAGCAATTCATGAAGTCTTCTTCTTGCTCTTCCTACAGGACCAGATGGTGCCATATAGGCTGGATCAATATCAGTTCCAGATGAACCATTACCTTATTGTAAAATAATATTACATAAACTTTTAATTCAAACACTTATTCTTGATCAATAATACTGCTACTATGTGTAACATACTATAAACTCAAAACCTGTGTTTCTGATGTACTAATTAATACAATATACATGTGTGCTAAATAAAATTAGGATGTTAGAAATATATAATGGAAACAAAGTAGTTGTATAATCAATTTAAAAAAAAATTATACCTTCTGTAGATAAATTCTGTCTCCGAAGGTTCCAAACAATAGGACCTACAACTCCAGGATCTTTGATCGCGCTTGACGTTCGTGCAAAAAACTTATTAATTGGTTCATCGGCTCTGAAAACATCTCTGTAATCACTATCTCGTCTCGTCAGTTCTGGAGAATCTATATCTAAATGTTTAACCTGAATGGAAAAAATATTTATTTAAAAATGTAAACAAAAAATAATAAACTCTTAGCTTAGATGCAGTAAGTACAGAAAAATTTAGTTTTTTACCTTTCATTAAACTATATTTAAATCATATTTCTTTTTAAAAGAGTTATTTTCAACATAAAAACAGTACATACCATAACTGGTTCAAGAACTCTAGAAAGAGGCTCCACACTTTTCATACTAGGAAACTGTTTACAAGAGGGCATAGAAAGGTAAGAATGTGGTGAAGCAGTAGCTTCCTCTTCTTGTCTAGTATAATTATTTTCCAAAGAATCAAAAGTTTCTAAATGATCAGCCACCACATCTGTTGAATCAGATGTCCTAGGTGTATCAATGGCATTTGATCGAGATATTCTTCCATGAGTTAGTCTAAGTATAACAAGTAACAATTAAGGCATCACCTAGTGCATACGCACTTTATATCGAACAATAGGTACCAAAAATAATATTGATAATTACATAAATTTAACAAATTTATGAACAATAGAATCTAAAGAAAATTGCACATTCTAATAATAAAGATTCTTAATTTTAGTTTGATGTTTGTACCTCGATCTCTTTGGAGGATGTTCCCATGGGCTTGGCTCACGTGCCTTTCTTTTTTGTTCTTCGTCGTTGTCGCTTGAAACCTCATGAATACTTGCGTCTAGACTGTCGGGACTTTCAAGAGACACTGGGGTTCTCGATAAACTTCCAGGAGTCTGTCTGTGGCTGGTACCGTCAGTCTGCAAAGAAGGATGGAGCGTATAAAAGATCGATAAAGCTATATACTTCATAATAAATCAGTTTAGAAAGAAGAATGAATGATATCATGAATATATAAGATCATCATTATGAACCCTGTTGTATGGTTGTCTGCTAACTTATCCTACTTCAATAATACATGGTATAAAAATTATTTCTTGCACAATTTATTTTACACTTTAATAAACTTTTTTATTTCTACTAATAATAGTTAGACAAATAAATTATTTTTTTGCGTGTCATCAAATTTCTTCCAAATTCAACAATATTCATAAGAAATTATTTTATACAAAGTACATAGAGAATCTCGAAAATCTTCAGACAAATGATAGATCTATTTTATTGTAACCATATGTAAAGGTATTGTACAATTACATTAATTAAATAAACATACCTTAGCTTCTACTTCTGACGAAAAAGCATTGTCAAGATCAGCAGTTGCTTGTATATAATCCCTTTTTTTCTTCAGAATATGATGATTTGGTGGAGCAGCTACTGCACTATGCGCTCTTTTCCTTTTTGCCGCGAGAATTAATCCCGCAACAACCAGGGCTAAGAGAATGAAACCCGCACTTGCTGCACCAATTAGTAGCCATGCATCTCTTCTTCTTGAAAGAGCCAGTGGTTGAGTTTCTTTTAAATAAGCTGCACGTATCAGAAAAGCATAGATGACAACACTACTATGTGTGACGCATATGAAACTAATTATAAATACTTACGTTCACTTTGAATAATAACTGGTGCACCAAGTTCCAATGCAACTTCCTGAGGTGACAAGAGAGCCATATCCCTGGCTGCTGTTTCAGCAGGTACAGGTTTGCCACCTAAGTGAACAGAATAAATCAACTTCGTAGCACCACTTTCAGTCATACTTGTATTCTGCATTCTAACTTTAACAGTTTGATCTGCAGAATGATCCAATGAACGTAACTCTGAACGTTTGTTGGTACTTATATCTTCTGTACTAATATTGTTAAATATTTGTTGTTTGGAATGATTACTCGAGAAAATCTGAGAGTTAAGCTTTGCAGAAGATACATTAGTATACTCCATAGTGCTTTCATTGTAATCCATTGGTGTAGTAACAGGTATATTTTCATTTGATGAAATTCTTTCTTGAATAAGACTTGACTTTTTTAAGTGCTCATCCATCTCAGAACTTTCTTTGTGGTTTTCAATATTATTGCTATCAGAAGTTGCTAAAAGAGTATTTTTGAACTTGGATACTTCAACCATTTTTATAGGTTTTGGTAATGTAGAAATTTGATGTTCTGAATCTGTTTGAGCTGTTAATTTAGTTGATGATATTGTGGATTCTTCAAATTTTTCTTCATGATTATAAGCAATATCTGGCTAAAAAAATATTGATACAACATTGAGAAAGTAATTTTGGTAATAATTTTGATGTAAAACCTTCTAATAAATGTACCTTTTTATTAACAAGTCTTTGATCTCTTGCTACTCTTCGCAACCTTGAGTCTGTTTGTAAAAGACCTAGGTGACGTTGTTGTTGTCTTGAAAATGCAGTACGGTACAAACGTGCTAATCTTAATTCAATTTTTGGTGGCACAGCTTCACCAGCACGAAGAACTGTTAGTAGCCAGTATCTAATACAATATAGATAATTACAATTAAAATATAAAAAATAATTCTACTGTAAGAAATTCATACATGCACTTTGCAATAACTAATAAATTAGTTTCAGTCATTTATACGTTAAAAGTATTTTTATATGTGTTTTAAAAATTAATTGAGTTAAGAAACAAATATGACAATAATATAATCATTAACAAGAACCTTGGTCCAGGATCTTCTCCGATAAGAACTCCAATATTCTGATCTTCCTCTTCATCTAATTTAGGAGTTGGTTCAATACAAGTGGTACATTTTGGGTCATAAGAGTCAGTTCTGTGTGGAGATATTGGTTCATGTTTATCTTTGTCATCAACAGGTGAATAAAGTGTTACTGTATGATGAATTGTTCTAGTTTCATAAAAAGTCAGTCCTTGATTGGGATCCACCCATGGTGGAGCATCTTTAGCATCGGTCCAAAAAAAGTCCTGAAGATGAACTCTTCGTCCAGGTAGATGCTCAATTAAAATAATTTCGTCCTCTAAAGACAAAAACATAAATTCAGAAATTTTTATGGATGCATGTATGAAATAAATGTTTAGTTACTTTGAAAATAATTAAATTAAAACCTATCAAATAAAATAATATATACTTTTATTTTGCAACATTATGATATAAACCTTCAATGTTTTTTGTGAGAATGAAAATTTATATAAGAAATGAAGTTGTTTAATAAATAAAACAAAGTTTGCATTTTCTTATTAATTCTAAAGGTATATTAATAACATTTAAATTGATAATATAATTATAAAAATAAATAAAATCATTTTTTATTTTATACATATTAAACACAAAATGTTTTACACTAACATAAAATATATATTACAGTTTTATTCTACTTACAATAGCTATATAACAAAAAATTTATTTATAAAGCAATACAAATATTTTCAGTCAAATTGATAAAAATTGGTACAACTGCTGTAAATATTGGTACACCTGTAAGCGGGGAAATATATTTTCTTTGTAATTTATTTTTCTTTATGCAGTTAGTGTTGAAGCAAGAACGTATTACATAATAAATGAAGTTTTGTTAGCGTATAAAACTTGATTTTATTTCATGGAATGTCAATGCTGAATTTCTGTAATGTTTGCGAAATTATCGTTGAAATTTGTATACAAGAAGAAGATAAACATGAACGTATTGTTGCATGAAAACTTCACTTTCCCAGGAATTTATTGGACGTCGATAAGGACAATGACCTACAGCCATGCGAATCGTAGCGACGACATGCGACATCAACATAACAAAGATGAGCTGATTGTAAACTCTCTTCCACGCTAAAAAGAGCTTATATTCTTACAGGGTGTTTCAAACACAAAGTACTTACAAAAAGAAAAAAGATACATCTTAACATTTCTTGTGATACATAGTTTCGTGTGCTATGCAATTTGTAAAATCTTCTCTATTTATTATTGAAATATTTAATATTTTATAAAATTTTCAATTTCCAAATTTGAAAAAGTTCTGTACTTAAAAATTTTGAAATCTGATAACTTTAAAATATATTATGAAAATACCATTATGTTTGATAATTTCAAGATATGTTATCAGCAAAATTTTGTAACTTGTAAATCTGAAAATTGCTAGATGTCTAAAGAGAATTTGTGAAGACAAATTGTGTTAAAACATTTACTTATTTTAATGTAGTTACTTCTTTTTGAAACATCCTGTACAAGTATGAATAAGGTTAAAATACTGTCTCCTGTGTTTCATTAAAACTATGCATTATTCTTGCGTGTGTTTGCATGTGGCAGAATGAAAGGAATAGTTCCGGAATTATTGAACTTCACATTTCGCTGGGGAACAGGAAACGAGGAAGTTATTGCCATAGCATAATTCAAGTTCGTATTTGCTTAGTCGTCGCGTGCTGTCGCTCAGTTTATTGTCCTCTAAGATTAACAGTGTCTTCCTCAGTGTCATTAACAAGGACATTATCCAAGTATGAACATTCGTCTTGTACCTTTTGGAACATGTTAGTCATGCAATTGGTAACTCAATTATTGCCTTGTTTCCTAATTGTCAGTTTCAAGGATGAAATAGTGTAATATGTCTGAAAATAATTAATCCACATAAATAATTAAGTTCTTCAAATCAGATTTGTTGGTCAGTTCATCTTTTTAAATTATATTTGTTGCTAAGATGAATTACTGTGTTTGCATACATTGCAAATTATTTTGTAAACCTTTGGACGAGAAAATAGAATTTTGAAGAATTGTTAATTCAGTATTAATATTTAGTCAGTTTTATGTCTTAAATAAGTAAACTATTTTACGCAGTTTTTCGTACTTATATACTTCTGTATTGTTTTGTTTTGTAAGGACGACCTGATTTTATGGTCCGTTTGCAGTTCCGGTCCGGAAGTATCGTCAAGTTCCGCGTATTCGATGTCATCTACAATTTTTTTATCAGGCTGTACGCGAATACAGTGTTGTTCTTTATTTGCAATTAAATCTAATCATTTTTTAGTAATCAATGTTCAAGTTTTCAAATTTTCAAATTAGAAAATTTGTAATAATGAAAGTTTGAAAATTAAGAAATGTAATATTTCTATATTATTCCTATATTATTAGAAAATTTCTAAATTTTCAAGTTTCAAATTTTCCATCTTTCAATTTTTCAATTTTCAAATTTTCAATTTTTCCATTTTTCAATTTTCAAGTTTTCAATTATCCGATTTTCAATTTTCAAATTTTCAGTTTTCAAATTTTCAATTTTTCAATTTTTCAATTTTTCAATTTTCAATTTTTCAATTTTCAAGTTTTCAATTATCAAATTTTCAGTTTTTCAATTTTTCCATTTTTCAATTTTCAAGTTTTCAATTATCAAATTTTCAGTTTTTCAATTTTTCCATTTTTCAATTTTCAAGTTTTCAATTATCAAATTTTCAATTTTCAAATTTTCAGTTTTCAACTTTTCAATTTTCAAGTTTTCAATTCTCAAGTTTACAATTTTCAAGTTTTTAATTTTAAAGTTGTCAATTTTCAAATTTTCAAGTTTTCAATTTAATAATTTTCAAATTACAAAATTTCCAATCCTAAAAGTTCGAAAATGAAGAAATTTGATATTTCTATATTTTTAATTTTTTATATTTCCAAATTAAAAATTTTTAAGTTTCCAAACATTTAAAGTTAGTAAATTTCTAAATTTCCAAATATCCAAATTTCTAATTTCCACATTACAGCAGCCTCTAAATTAGATTAATTATCCTATTATGAAAATGTGTCACTTAATGTATCATTTACTATTTAAGTAGTATATATGTACGTATCTATAAAAATTTCATAACTCTTGGTAAAAAAATCTCATATTTCATCATCGCACGATATTCGATACTAATTTCTATAAAAATCAAATAGTTTCAGGAGATCATCGATTGCTCAAACTTTTCATACATTCAACTGATGTAAAGACTCGTGATGTACACCTTGGGTATTTTTAGTCTGTGGTGGTGGTGTTAAATCGATAGAGAGGCAAGTTCCTATGGTGAAAATAATGTAAATTGATTCTGATTAAACCCCGCGGCTTTACCTTCGATTCCGTTACAGTCTGTCTTTTCAACCCCCTTCAAATCAACACTGTTACGAATTATTGCTGATTGTGTAGCACAACTCTCACCTGTTATCGAGCTTCAATTATTTGCTCAGAACACGGAAGTTTGTTGCTAACAGCTCGATCGCACGGAATTGTCAATCTATCGTCACGAAAGCAATACTATCTTTATTATATCAAATGAAAGTCAACTTTTTACACTCCGATATTCGCTTCGAGTGATGCTTCATTATATTTTTATGCACGGTATACATCCTTGATACTAAAAATATAGTACTACCTTGTTTACAAACATTTTTCAATTATAAGATTTTCTTTCAGTCTACTCAATTTGAAAAGGAGAGAAATAAAAATGTCTATATTCATATATTTTGCAACTTCCAATTTTTAAATTTCTAAATATTTACATCCGAAAATGGGAAGTTTCTTTTAAATTGCGAAAGTTCAAGATAACCTTAAAATATTCTTTCCTCCTCATCTCCTAACGAAACATAAATATTCCAGCCTTATACTCCTTGCGCAATAACATCCTCAAAATGTTTACAACGTGATTTATAACCGGATGCAACTTCATACACGTACGGCTATTCAAGTTCAATATCATTCTAATCCAACAGATAGTTTCGGTTGCATGGAACGTTCAAAGTCGGCGTGACTAAAACCACTATCAAATCCCGAACATGTCAGCGAATAGTATAGCAAGTACTTACATAGAACGCGAGGTGTACCTGTATATATTATACATAGGCAGAAACGTGTCGGCGATAATAATATCGATTAACCGACGCACACCAGCAGCTGACCACTGAATTACTTAAGCTGTCTTCTAGATTTCTGCCACCTAGTTTCTTCAGCGACACGGTTTCGAGTAGCTCGACACGAAACCCGCGCGTTACTTTAATACACACGGTCACGGAACTTTGATTTCTATGACGTATGAGCTGTTTTAACCTCGCCACAATGCACGTTGTTATACACGCCCCGATGCATCTCTTTCGAAAGGTGCGCGCCAGTGGAACAACAAATAAATCAAAATCGATATCTCTGACTAGATCAAATATTTGCTAATTATATTCCTCATCCCGTTTAATTATTCAAGAATTCAATATTTCAAAATTCATAAAGTCGCAATCAGTTCTGGCAATGTTGTTAACACCGAAGTAATTAAAAAGTATTTGCGCGAACTGACAGTTCGATTATCGAACGATCTGAAGTTCGTTGTGCTCGGATTATCGAGTAAGGGTGCGTTCACACTGACAGATACGCGTTCTATCTGCACTTTGACAAAGTTCCATTCTTTTACTCTTGATTTCTGTACATACATTTCTTTTTTTCACTTGAATGTAAATTGATATTTATCAAAGACTACGAGTAATTTATTCATTCGAGTTTTGTTAAAATAAGAGCATTTAGTTCAGTACAAACGTGCCGTGATACAAGAAACGTAAAGAAACGAATAAGATAGGTATACGCAAATTTAAACGTATCTCAATTATTTTAATTAGGTAATATAAGAAGTACTTTAATTATATACCAGTGAGCTATTATAATTATTTTCAACAAGTCTGTTTCATCTTAACAAATTAGTTTAATGAAGTATGAATAAATAGAGGGAAACTGACCAGCTCCCGGTGGAAGGGAAGCTTGTACTCTCAGGATGTTTGAATTTTGCAGCAGAAATATTACGATTTGTACGATTGCGCCGCAAGAAACCGATAACACAGTACGTAAAACACCGCACACCAGCATCGCGCCGGATGCGCTCCGCTCTACTAAGAAAACACTGTTCACGTTTCTACTATACTACACGAGAGATGCTAGGGGAGTTTCAGACTTCTCCCACTCCGTATCCCTTCCCCTCAGATACATTGTAACAGACGGAGATAGACCATATTCCATACTTTGTTGATTACAATCTATTTGAGGAGAAAAAGCACAAAGTGGGAAAACCCCACAGCTCCCTTCGACACTTCTGCGCTATATGCTGTTGTACAATGTCGCTCATTGCGCAGGCGCGGTTTTCACGCATGCGCATAATATACTTTGCTTTTTATTTTAAAATTACCTAATTTTGAAAAGGAAAAAAGGTCTTTTTCTTAACGATTCTAAGTCACTTGTTTTCCAGATAATTCTAAAGACTTGGACAATGTTAAATATGTGGAGTAAATATATCTGTGGTTGAATAATGTTAGAAACATTTACCGTTATAATTATTACTAGTTTTCTCTAATTATAGTTGGTACGCGATTTTGAAGATAGACGATTCAACAGCTGCTTTTAAACGAATTGAACTCATTAGTACTGGTTGTTAAATAATCCTACGGTAAAGTTTTATTAAAAATAAATAGAATGAGATGAAATGCGATAAAATTACATATGTAAACATATATATGTAGGCATGTATAATAAAGAATATATTAAATAGAATAACAAAAAAACTATGGAACATAAAATTATAATTTTTATGAGATTCGCACGAATTTCCAAATAATAAATTCATAAATTTTAGAATTGCGGATACCTTTAATTTCCAAACATCCAAATCTCCAAATTTGAAAACTAACAAATCTCCAATGTTCAAATCCCGAAATTCTTAAACTCTTAAATTTTCTGATCTTCAAATTCTCAAATTCCCTAATTCCCAAATTAAATAACTCAAATTCCCAAATTCTATTAACTCAAATTCTCAAATTTTCAGATGAGTAAAATTCTACAAATTTTCTATGTTTCCTAAGTTTCAAAACTGTTAAAAGGTTCAGACCCAGACACCGCCGGCAGCGTAAATATTAAAACGGTCCGTCGTCTGAGTGTCAGTTAATCACATAAAACGGTTCAGGGGTCAAAAGAAGTATATTAATCATTAAAAATCTGAGAAACAAATTCACGATACAAAATAATATGGCAAGAATATACTGTATTTTTTTCATTTAATCGTTATCATACGAATCACTACCATTTAATCATTATCATTACTTACAAGTCATACTGTGGTTGTTTTTTCTCGGAGGATGTACGTGTTTATGTATGTGTATATTTCATTACGAACTTATTATTACTGTTATTACTATTCTTAATCGATATCAGTACGATGATTCATATTTCGTGTTCTATTACATTCATTGTCGTCATTTATCATTGCCATCATTGTCAACATTGTCGTCGCCGTCATTAACATGATCGTTATTAGCATCGTTATCGTTGTTGTTTTTTTCTTCTTTTGCTGTTGCTATTGTTATCGTATTCTCTATCATCATCGCTATCAACACACCATCATCGTTACACTTGCTTCGACGCAGTAAGGCACAACGTCACACTGGTATATAATACATTAATAATAACGCGTTAATTAAATACATACATACGCATAACAGGCTCGATACACTTGGTGTCGATGTGACCCTATCACGCGTTTCTAACATTTCATGCTATCAGAAGTAACAAAACGTTGTACACGTACTTTTAACCATGAAAATGTATCCTCGCGGCCAAATACAATGCAAATTTACCGCGTAATTTCACTGTCTATATATATATTTATATAGGTACATACATACATTATGTGGACACAAGCATACTAACGTCCATACGTGCGTACATACGTTTAACAAAAAACGTATGTACCTGCACGTATACAGTTAACATACACAGGTATTATGTATATCAAATCGCATCTGCATGTTTATATTTTGTAACGCTTAAACATGATTGTCCGATGCGTATGTACAGAGTTATTTACATTCTTGATGTTTCAAAGATTTTACTAGTCCCCCAGAAAATACCCGATCCCTATCAGGTTCCTCGATTAGTACATAAAATGATATTAAAAATAATTTTGTCGTGTTTTATAGCACTAATGACGTGGCATCATCACAATTTCATTTTCAGCTTTTGTTGTGTATTCGTGTAAATATATATAAATATTGTACATCGTATAATTTCCAGACAGTGATATACATTGTCAAGTTTTTTTTTTTTTAATTAAAAGAAATAAGGTATCATAGATGAACTCGATGCAATAAAGCACAATAAAAAAAGCCAATTCTATTAGTCGGTATGATAACCAGAAAAACAAGGACATACATACTCAGAACTAATTGTGAACACGTTACGAAATGGCAATAATGGAATCGAGGCAAAATTTCGCCAACCAGGGCTAAATATCCTCTTTTCCCTTATCATCTTTTCTTTGTTACATTTTCAGATTGCAGTCCAGCTGCTCGGTGGGGTTGTATGAGCTCCAAAACGCAAGGTGCGCGAGTAAAGCGATACACAGAATAAACCAGAACAACAGAGGAACCCGATGGAATCGATTAATTAAATAATTCTCGCATAAATCTCATTTAAATAATTTACGTTCTCGTATGTACAGAGCGCTTGGGTCGCGCATTTTTCGCTATCGCCTCGAATCTCCCTAGAATTTTCACGGCATCGCGTCGTCACGTCGATAACCAATAACAATAACAATATCGGCAACACTTGGTTAAATTCGTTGTACTAGTTACACTAACATTACATATTCGCCGTTATATGAAACGTTAAAATGTATTTTTCGGTAAACAGTCCATTTTCATTCGTATTTTCCATCTTCTTCGATCATTGTGCATGGCACCTTGAATTCGATAAGAGCGAGGAAACAATATTCCTTTCTTCTCCTTCCCGTTACTTTGCTTGTCCATTTAAATTATTTATGGTAAGTCGTAGTACGTTAATTACCGATTATCTGTCCATAAGAAAAAAGAAAAGAAAGGACGCCTAGTGTACGAACGTTACACTTCGACACCGAGAACTCTGTCGACCACGTATTCGTATCTTCGCGGCTCTTCACCGTCGGCATCTTCGGATGTCTTCAGGTTCTCGCTTTGACCATTCTCTTGACAGTGTGTATTTGATTCGTTAGGTCGACCCTTCGCGTTCACAGATTTATTTGTACTGTTCGTCGGAACGTCTTCGGCTATATTTGTAGTCGTACTCGCGTTATTGCTCGCGGCACCTTCAGTCCTCACCGCAGACGCGTTTCCGCTAGGAACACTGTTTGACCGTGTAGCCGAATTCAATGCACATTGAGCACCAAGTTTAGTAACCATGGATTCAGTGGTAACTGGTTCCGAGGCATGTCTTTTGTGTTGAGCGGATGATGGGGATGATAATGCATTCTCACACAGTGAATCTTCGGGCGGCAGCACAGGAACATTCAGATTAACACGCGTGAAGAAAGCCATCTTTTCTCTGAAACAAAAAATTAATATTGATTTAGAGACATGTGCAAAAATATATTAAGCTACTAGCCTAAACTAAAAATTTGTATGCAATTAACTTATGTTTTTGCTTTTATTAGACTGCTATAGATTTTAATTGCTACTTGTAGTAATTGACAATATAGAAAAAGGTTCTTTTGTATGAATAGTCACAAGATATAACTCAAATTATACATACTTGAAAGAAATAATATCAGGTTTTCCTTTGCCAGCTTTCGTTTTCCTCAGCTTATAAATCTCTTTCGAAGTTTTCTTCAGCATCTTTTCCACTCTCTTATCCTCAGCACTTTTGCCATTCTTTCCGCTTTCAGCCTGCGCCATAAGGTTCTGGAACTTGTGGTCTTCCAGCAACCACGTGGCAAAGTCAGTATCCCCTTTCTCTCGAGCTTGCTCTAACCTCTGCTTCAATTCGCGCAATCTGCTTAGCTCGTCTTGAAGATTGTTTAATCTGGCGTGTTGAGCTTGAAGATCCAATTCAAGGTCTAGCGAGGTTCTAGCGGTAGGCGGCAAATTGGTAGATTTCTTTGAAGCGGTTTTACAGCTGAGAGCAGACGAGGGTCTTCGCCATCGAAGGGATCGTCTTTCTACTGAATTTCGCTGGAAAGGACCGCCTCTGCGATAAAGCGGCATGCTACTATCGCTGTCGCTTCGATTCAACTGTAACAAGATCCATGAAATTAACGAAAACACGAATTAAGATTACAGCAAAGTATCATCTTAAAAAATACTTACCCGACAGATATAGTGATTTTTGCTGACTGCAGCACTGGGCGAAAACGTCTGACTTCTTTTGATTACAATCGAATTTTTATCATCGTGCAAAGCATTCGAAACAACCCCGGCCGCTGAAAGTTTCCTCTGTTTTCCCTGTTCTGGTATAAAAATACATTCAGTGTTGGTTTCCTTGTCTTGAGTTTGTCTTGCTTCCTCGTTTAGCTCTTCATCCTCCTGAAATTAGCAATAACATCCACCAATTAATTTAATACAAATTTCTATCTGCAGTTTGGAAATTATTAGTATGAAAAATAATGTGACCCTGGCAAATTGAGATGCATTTAAACTGTAAAAACTTTGTGACAATTATTTGTGATATTTACCTCATGCTCTAAAACATCCTCCAAAACATTGTCTTCCATCACAAATTCCACAATGATGCCCTCTTCATCACTGTCCTCGCTTCCGCTTTCGCTACCACCGTTTTCGTCCTCCTCCTCCGGGCTGCCCAAGCAATTAGCTAACTCCTCCAGCCTCAACGAGATGGCCGTTTGCAATTCGTCGCAGCCCTGATTTCTAGTCAAGGTAGACGTCTGAGAGCTGATGATTGTGCTCTCGTCGCTGCTCTCCTCCTTGGTGTTCTGTCCACCACGGTATACCGATATATCCGACTCTTGTTTGTCATGTTTAGCCTGTCTTGCTACACTGGTGGAGATGCTGTTGCTGTTGCTGGTGCTGGTGCTAGGACTATCGGATGGCTGCATGAAGCGAAAGGAGAGTATGTTGTACCACTTCACGCTTGGCAATTCTGGACTGAAGTCTGCAAGTGATACTTGGGCACATCCCTGAAACATAAATTGAATAGAAGATAAACATGATGATCTTAGTAAATATTTCAGGTTAATTTATAATATTCACAGTAAATTTATTAATTTATTCATTCTCTGAGCTTCAAAACATATTTTAAACATGGTACCTTTTATAAACAAAAGTAAGTGCAAATATGTAGTGAAGTAAATGTACTTGTAATTAGGCTAAGGATATTTATACGTTTAAATTATACGGATGTATGTGAAGTATACATCTGACTGCAAAGTATAGCGTGACAACGTGTAATATAAGTAATAAAAAAAGGAATACATTTACAGCTATGAAAGTACAATAAACTATTGTATGTATATAACTCTATTAATAGGTTAATGCAAAATTGGACGATAGATGACATTAATGTTTAAAATTTATATTGTAACATTCAATGCTAATCTTTTCTACGTGAATCTCTCACCATTAGAGACTGGCTACTTCCGTATGAATTACCAGTCTTTAAATTAAACTTATTAGAAAAAACAGACTAGAAGAATGCTGATGCATAAAATTACACGTGGAAGTTATCAAATAATATGGTACAATCCGTTAAAAATGATTACAAGAAAATACTTGAAAATCAAGTATTCGATGCTTTCTATGCGTGCACTGTTATTACCATATAAATGATAATGAAAATGGAGGAAATGAAACAGAACCGGAAAACACGTACCAAGCATTCCTCAGACTCATTGCCCGTACACCAAACGTTAACTTGCAATGTCTTCGTGTATAGTTTGTTGAGTGGTACTGCGATGGGAAACGTTTCACCAAATGTTGGTTTGCGCAAATCCACAACAGGTTTTGTACAACACATGTGATTAACGGGCGGCTGCATCGGAAGCAATGCAGCTTTTATGTACCTGAAAATAAACAGACAAGCAACTATTATTTTTTTGTTCTTATCAATATTCATTTTATGAGGACACTTCAGTTGAATTTTAAATTATGAAAAAGTTTATGCTGAGAACAAATTACATTTTCAACTTTTATGCTCCCATTAGGGAAATTCTAATCAAGAAACTTTATTAAATACTCACACTTGCGCATTGTTAGGAATAAAAAGGGCAGCTAGATTCCTTGCACGTTCAATTCCAACATGAAGTAGACCGTCACTTACAGAGTATCTGAACAAATAATTTAAAATTAATTATTATACAAAATTAAGTTGCTGATATAATTATTTTGTGGAAGTAAAATTAATTAATATATAAAGTTACAAAACTAAACATTTTTTACATTGAAAATGCAAAGAAAAGTTACATTATCCAAAAGGAAAAATATGATGTCAAATCAAATTTAATAGTATAATACATGCAATTATTTTATCTGAATAAATTTTAAGGATCAAAACTATAATAACAGTTTAATAGATTCAACTGTTCAGTTAATTATCTCTATTAAAATGTATGCTCAAGCTATATGTATTCCTTTTCTTATATTTCCTGTAATTTAGATAACCGGAAAAGACGTCATTATTCGAACATACAAATTCCAATCACGTCCGTATTATAAACTCAATACTGAATGTGTTTTAACACTCTACCTTGCTGCTGCATACTAATAACTGAACAAAGATCTAACAAATATCTGTCATTCCTTTATATACAATATTGTTGCAAATGAGATTAAAATACTTAAAAATGTGTATTACATTTTGTAATTTCTACTTCTTCAGTCATTTTCCATCTTTGAACAGTGAAACTTTTTTACTTAACATTTTATTTTACTTCCACATGTGGTAAAAATATCTAGATATTTTGTTTTTTGTTATTTGTTCTGAATCAGTGTACTTTCACAGTATAGTCTTCTATAGTACTTTTACAGCAAATTAGTCTTCTATGATTCAAAAGTGATGCGTTGCAACTATATCATGAATGTTTATGCTGAAAGGTATCTTTCTATTTTGTATAATTTTTATATTGTTAAAATTTTATCTGCTTTACTGTACCTAGTATGCACAGTATACATTTATATATCATAAGCAGACTGCAGATATTTATACAATTATCATATATCAAAGACCATAAATTGTACATAAATCTATGTAATCTCTGAACTCTGTAGTATATAGATTATATGATTTATGTATATTTTATAGAGTTATATATGTATTATAAATGCATAAACATTTGCAATCTGATCATAAGAATTGATGTAACTAGATTTGTTTAGAGATTACGTTTGCCTTACTAATAGTGCAAAAAATTTTACATCAGAAATGTCCAAGTGGCTTTTCGAAATTTGCATAAGTTTAAAATTTAAAAATATGCAGGCTTGAAAAATTTATATGGTAACTGGAAATTTACGAATTTGAAAATGCGAGAAGTGGGGATTTAGAAATTTGAGAATTGGAGATTTAGAAATCTAATCATTTCCAAATTTCTAATATAAGATGTTCATTGTCCAATGTTCCTTACATCCTGATGCTATCTAGTTACATCAATGACCATGTGAACATAAACATTTATAGCCCAGTTACAACCTACATTTACTGATTTCATTGCATAAATGTCCTCTGTGAAATGATATGGTATATTCACAAATCACCCTGTAAACTCCTTCGAACACTAAAACTCAACCCACATGGTCGTAAAACTACCAGTCACAGTCACTGAGCTACCACTCTATTCAACCGAACCAAATTCACATGTACCAAAGTACTTTTCCATTTTATTACAGAATATATATTTTCCTTCTATCTATATTCAATTTCATCGATTTGTCTTCTTACTCCCAAAACGAAAAAAAGAGCAAAATTATGCAAAACATAAAACGAACCTAAGCTTAATTTGCACCTGCGCCGTCTCCGGGCTCATCTCCCCAAGCGCCAACGAATCCACGTCTCCGATCACTCCAAGTACTTTCCTACGATTAGAGGCCTCGAACACTCCCGAATCACCGGCAACACTTTCGTCGGAAACGGCTGCTGAAACCGATCTGGTGTTGGTTCCGGAACTGCTGGCTCTCGATCTTATTCCAGTCGGCGGAGGTGTCTCACTAATCGGCGACAGTGGTGGTGGCTCCTGCGTGGGTACCTGGTGTTGTATCACGCAGACAGGCCTACCAAGACCGCTGCCTTGTGACATGTTCCCAGATTGCAGCTCGACAGGTGGATGTGGACCACCAACCAGCTTCAAACGATCTTGAGAAGCAACGCACGACTGCTCGTGTGACGAGGTTTGCTGTTGGCTGAGCCTGAGTTCCGCCAATCGGTCTTCCAGTTGAGTCCCATCCAGATGGGCGTTCGACGAGGTGGTAGGTCTTTGATGCTGCCGCCTCTGCATCTCCACATGTTCGTATGCAGGTGGTGGCCCCATCGGAGCGTTTTCGTAGAGCGGCGAAACGGGCGGACTGACACTGGACAGGCTCGATCTTGGAGACAAGCTGGGCTGTGATCGACCGGGTGACGGAGTGCTGACGAGATTATTTTGTTCGGAGCCTCTAAGCAATCGTTCGACGCGTCTGTGTAGGTCAACCATGTCGACAGGTCGCTCTTGCTGCGAGCTCACGGGGCCCAGACACTGGGGACCACCGTAGATGTCGGTGAAACTCAGGCCAGAGCTCAGAGAACCCTTGCTGCTAGTCGTGCTGAGACTTCCCAAACTGGAACTGCTGCTCACCGACAGCGTGCTCGCGCTCAAGGTCTTCAGTTGATTTTCCAGTGTCGCCATGGAGCGCAAAGCGTCCCTCAACTGCTGCAGCAGTAGTTGTTTCTCTTCGTGAAGCCGCACGCGGTCAGTTATGGTCTTATTCGAAAGCTCCAGCGCGTTATTCAGGTCCTGCTCCAGACGACGGATCTCGCTCTGGATCTTCTTCATGTCCTGCTGCGTCCTGGTGCGAGGAGTGATACTTCTCAGCTCCCTCAACAGCTGTTCCTTCTCCTGGAAAAGCAACAGCTTATCCTTGTCGCTTTCCGTTTGACCGGGAGTCACTTTCTCTTCAAGATCTGCTAGCTGCTGTTGAATGTGCTGTATCCTCTTCCTAGCCTCGTCGTATTGCAACCTCATCCTCGCCATCTCGGCCAGACGAGTGCCAATTGGCACCAACTCGCCGGATAGGTCTGTCTGGGATGCTGTGCTGAGCTTCTCCTGGGGCAAGCTGAGGGTACTAGCCTCGGGACTACCCTCGCAGAGCTGCAATCTCGTCAGCTCGTCCTTCAGCTGCGCCAGGGACTGCATCAATTCAGCTTTCTCCTTCTCGCCGGAACTCAGGGACTTCTGAATGTTGCGGAGCTCTGTCATTATAGCCTGGGCCTCGGTGATGTTGTAGCAACCTCCATGGTGTCCGCTTAGTTTCTGTTCGACACTGTATGGAAAATAGAAAGAATGAATGAAATCCTCATTCTAAGCATCGCATAATGATGTTAATATGCTCATTAGTATTCATTTAGTCATAAGGTATTTAAAAATAGGAGATATAAAGTAAGATTTATTGCAAATAAAAATACTATCTGATGAGACTTTTGACAGCTTCAGAGTAGTGAACGTGGTTCGCGTTCTAAATATGGCAAGATAACGTGTAATTCCGCAGAACGTAATGATCTAATATGTGATTATACAATGCGTGGAAATGTACAATATGTAACGCTGTAATGTGTAGCAAGACAGAACGCGGTGATGTAATGCGTGGTAATACAATGCGAAGTAATGTAACGTGTAGTAATGTAACGGGCAGTAATGTAACGGGTAGTAAAGTAACACATAGTAAAATAACATGTAATAATGTAACGTGTAGTAAAGTAACGTGTAGTAAAGTAACGTGTAGTCATATAACATGTGATAATGAAACGCATGGCAATAAAACTCGTGGCAATATAACGTGTAGACCGCTTCAAATAAATATCCTAGTTACTCCAATGGAAATGTTCTACAGAAAAACACATATTCAGCTTAAATTTAGGAAAATATAAAACAAAATGATACCATACCTTGAAAGAGTGTCCACTCCTCGTTGCGTACAATTCATTTCTGCTCGAATCTGTTCGAGTTCTCGTTTTAGTCGGGAAACTCGACTCCTCGCGAGTGCGACATCGGATTTCAAAAGATCCGGATCATACTTGGTACTCAAGGAACTTGAACTGGAGCACACTGCAAGCAAACAAGCGAATAATTAATTTTTTCATAATTTTTTTTCAGTCGAGGAAAAATTTTCTAGTATTAAATGTAAGAAATAAACAAAAACTAATTCTACATGCCAAAAATAATTGTAATTGCTAATTATAGGAAATTAATTCCTTATATTATATTGTCACCCTTCTTCTATTAATATCCAGCATTATTAACAACATTATTTATATAAATATTCCCTAACTGTGTTAATTTTTTTACAATTCATTAAAATATTTAATTGCGTAACCTTCAACAGAAATCTGAACAGAAAATTTTTTTGTGATTACAAACATTAATGATCCAATATTTGTGTAATTATATTTTACTCCTTTTAAATCTATAATAATTAAATAAGCAATTTGCAGAAAAATTAATAATATACAAAAAAGAGAACATATCTACAGAATATGTGGACATTGGGTTAAACTCAGAAAAAACTACACATGTATCATTAATCACTATCACTAATTATTAGCAAAATCCTATCTTTTATTTTAATGCTATATTGCAACACTTCATTACAATATTTTGTACTTCTTCGAGGAAATCAATAACTGTGATTAAAAACATCCTGTTATTTACGTTCTATTTAATTTAAACAAATGTGTCTCAAACGAAATCGCAGCAATTAGACTCATCGTGTCTAAATAACTGTTAATACAACCGTAAATTTCATACTACACTTCAAAGGATATTTCGAACGCTAAAAAGATTCCGGAAAATAGATACCGCTAGCGTTAAGGTGTACTCACAACTTGTACGCGATGCGCCGAGCGTCGTTAGAGCGTTGTTAAGGTGATTGTACTCATCCTGGGCCAGACATAGCCTCTGCTGCTTCACATCGTAGATTTCCTTCTTCGCCTGCAACACAATTGCAAAGAAACCATTTTTAAAACTGTAACAACTATACCAAAAATCACAATACCGTCACCAAAGTTTGCGAACGTTTTAATCGTGAAACACTTCGAGCCTGACGTACTTTGACATAACCTAAATTCGTGATATAGCATGACACTGGAATTCGTATGGTTTTAGTTAAATTTCTTAATGTTGATTAAATTCTAAATTCTTATCTATTATAATTAATCAGAACCTTGTACGCGTGTGTGTACACCGCTTAAAAAACACTTCACGAGAAATTCTTCGAGCGGAAGTGACCTTGAATTTTGCTTTTCATCTCGATCACTTCAAACTACTTACGAATTAGACTTTTATTTAATTTCACTTGGCAACTTAATTGCATCGATTAAAATTGAGATTTGTGTAGATATGCATTATTTTTTAAATGTAAATCTGAAGTTGCAAATAAACTTTGCAGATAAATTTTTATCAATTGTTATTCTATAAGGTACTTAAACCTCGAACGAGACTTAGTGAATTGAAATTCGATAGAAAAAATTAATTAAAAGTGAATAGAAACCGCTGTTGGAATTTGAAGTATGCAAACGCTGTTACGCAGCGTTCGTAGTACTATGAACAGCACGATATGCATCGCGCATTCTTGCACTGTTAGACGTCGTAAACGTGGTACTACCGCAATAATATCGATAATGGTTTCGAAAAACGTTTGAGATTCACAGTAACATTTTATCTGAATTTCATTTCTGTGGAATTTTCTGCCCCGCTATTCTACGAGCCTCGGAACGTCCGAGCTCCCATTTCGCATCACTCCACTGTCGAGGCGCGAGCGTGTTCGAGAAAGACACACGAAAACAACTTGGAATTTCTTACGGGGAATCGTTTTAAAATCATATCCTACGCTCGGACACTTATTACTGTTCTCTCGAGCCGAACAGTACGCCATTCGCAATAGAATAATCCTCGAAGGCACTGAGGAATTTCACTTGACCGCTCGCGAAACACACCGAGAACAAGTAATGTATAAAGAATCCTGTGGCCCTTACGTATTCACAGTAATAGTACGCGGTGGCGTCGGTGTCATCGCGTCTGTAGCACTGCTCCCAGTAAAATCTCTGTATCTGCTCGTCGTTCTCGTAGTCATTGTGGTAGCACATCCTCATCCGATACTGCGAGACGACGTTCTCGTAAATTTGCTCCTGCTGATAAGGCTGCTTGCACGTTGATCGTTGCTGTTCTGGATATTGTTGGCGTTGCTGTTGTTGCAGGCGCTGATGATGCGCGTGCTGATGGTAATTGTTCACGTAGGTGCGGTACTGGTGCGCCGGTACGAGTACGCAGAGTGTGTACTGACGGTCCATGCCGGGTACACAGTAGACTAGGCACGGTTCCTCTTCTTCCTCTTCTTCCTCTTCTTCCTCTTCTTCTTCTTCTTCTTCTTGGTCGTCGTCGTGGTACACGTCGTCGTTGTAGCCTCCTTCTTCCTCTCCTTCAACTTTTTCTACTCCTTCTCCTTCTTTTTCCTCTTCTTCTTCTCCTTCGTCTTCTTCTTCCTCTATCCCGTCGGGCGTCTATCTCCTCTTCCTTCACCTCATCTTCGCGAAGGCCTCCTCGAGACTGGCCGGTTTACGGGGCCCGAAATTCCGATCCCCACCTCTGTGGGTCTCAATTTTTAAGGGATCCCACCTTTTTTCCACCTTTTTGCCTTCTCTTCCTTCGCTTCTTGCACCACCCGGTCGAACCTCTCTCCTTCCCTTCTCGTTTCCATCCTGCTTTTACCTACTACCCTTCCCCCAACCCGCGTCCCAGCATCCTTCCTTTTTGTTCTTACGCCTCTCTCTCCTTCTTCCGTTTAATCCTTCGATCTCTGCTTCCTTCTCGCTCGGCCGCACACTCGACTGCCTCCATCTTCGTATAGGAATTCCTTCTATCCTCTCTTTCTGTCTGCTCCTTCCACGGTCCTCTCGTTCGTCTCGCTTCAACCACGGTGGCCTCAAGCGGCTCTTTCTTACCCGGTGTAAAAAGGCGGGCCTCATCCTGAGGCCCGGCAGGACCGTCGCAATCGAGCCCTTGCGCCCCCCCCACTCCGATACTTCTACTATTCTTTCTTCTTCTCGTTCCACGCTCGTATACTCCCCTCCTACGATCCTCTTCCTTTCGAATACTATGCGTTTCATGCGACATTCGTTTTTAGCGAGTCTAATTGATACTAGAACGTACGCACACGTGCTGCGCGCCATAAATATTTACGATATCGCGTGACAAACTTCTATTCCTCGTTTCACTTTCTTTTGTTTTACAATCGCGGACGTTCAATTTCCTCCGGAGGCAACGGAAATTCCACGATATCTAATTACAAATTCTTGAGCCGCTCAAAAATGCCAATAATAATCCAGGGAAATAACCTGTAATAGTGATCCGTGGGTTAGAGCGTTAGCGGAATGCCTGCAATGTCACGTGCTCTGACGAGTGCACCCGATTACTGCCGAAACTATCGCGTAGCGGTTACGAAGTTACGATTATACCTTAGGTCGCGTTTACGCTGAATGAATATAAATATACAATGGCATTTATTCGTACCTGTTTTAGGTAAAAGAAAAACAAGAATCTTTGTAAAATTTAAACGATGAACATTCCTTTTTTCTATTTTACATTTAACAGGGGCTAACAAATGTCTTGCTTTATGTTCTACGATCTATGTTCAATGTTCTATGTTTCATGTTCTATGATGTATCTTTTACATTCCATGTTCTATGTTTCATGTGTTGCTCGATTAATGCAAATGTACTTTTGTGAAACGCGTTATGATTGACTTTAATTATTAAAGAGTGCTTATAGTTCATACTGTATTTTTCTAACAATCTCTCAATATATATAAAATATTTATAATTAATTCTTTATTTATTTAAAATCTTCACGTACGAATAAAACAGAGATAATGCGCATTAAAAATATATATGTCTATTAAAAAATGTCCATACATTTTATCCGATAAATTTAATATTTGAAACGAAATTAGAACTGGATCTATGAATTTATTTACGAAATGTGTATGGTGATTCCCAATTTGTGAAAAGAAAATTTAACAAAAAGCGTAGGCGAATATAGTCCATCAAACAGTGTACGTATTTTTGGTTGTGTGGAAGTTGCATTAGAGTGGTAGTGGGTAGGTGTAGTGGTGAAATGTTAAAATACGGAGAAGGTCGCTTCGTATTCGTCATCGAAGACTACCCCCGAGGGCGTACATTTTTTCAGCGACGCGGAATGTGGTGGTATGCGAGGCTGACATGCAGGGCGCCGCGGGGCGAGCACACGATCCTGTCGCTGGCGGAGGCCAGCCTGTAAGGGACGACAGAAGGGACGGAGTAGGGAGCCTGGAAGCGGGATAGGAGGGGAAAGAGGGCCTGACGAGGTCACGGTACGACCCTGTTGAACGTGGTCCCATCTCGGACTCTGTTGGTCGGTAGTAGAACCGACCTTGAGTCGCGCATTATGCCTCGTCCTTGTTGGAATTTCTGGGGCCACTACTGGCCCATCAGCCGTGTCTTTGATCATCTAAGAACAGGCCCGGTGGACCTTGGTATATGTCCCCTCTCCGTCAGGAGGCCCGCTCCGTGCCGGTAGTGATGGGACCAATTTCTCTTCCCTTGCACGTTGCTCGTTTCTCCATCGACGTTACCAATAAAGGTAAATTAATAAACGATAATCGTTGCATTCGTTCGACGTTCGCTGTCTAATTAATTAATCGGATCCAAATAAGGTCTCCCCATAAATGTACGCTGTCCATGAAATTACAAACGTTGGAAAAATCATCGTAGTTCAATAGACGTCGGTAAAAAGACTCGATGTTTTTTTGTAGAATAAAATTTTTCCCTCGATTATTTTGCAGTAATTTGATGATACAAATTGGAACGAAGCAGAGGCTGGTTTGCCGGGGGAATCACGAGTACCAACCGCTCGATTCCATCACTACGCATCGAAGAATTTCGCCCCTCCACGGGTACCACCACACCACCCCAAAACCGCCGAAGGATTCACGGGACTCAGGCCCCGCGCGCATATTTCTCGGTCCACACTATTATTGTCGGAGGCTCCGTAGATGCTATCGAGTACGAGCCGGTTCGCTCGCCTCGCGGAAAGAGGGTCTTATTTTTCCCCATCCTCCCCCCTCTACCGCTCCCTCTCCACCTTCACAACCGAAGCTCTTCTTACCTCAATCCTTGCATCTCCCTATGTATCTATCATTCCTTTTTTCGCTCCTTCGAAAGATCGACTCGCTTCCTTCTCGTCCCGTCGCACATCCGAAATCTCTTCCGCTTTAGGTGCTTTTTACATCGCAGAACGATGACTGATGTTATTGGCACCGTACGAGAATTTCTTCGCCCGAGGCGGATATGCAGTTGCACATTATTTGCATTTTTTATTTTTACTATGTTCTTAGGTATTAATTAGCGAGACTACTGTGTATAATGATTGTAAATTATTGACAATTTGCGAATAAAATGTTGAGCATTATATTTTTATATTTCTACATAACTTAATTTACAGATTTCTATATTAGTAGGCACTACTGTCCATATGTCGTTAGGTGAGCACTTAATCATGGATTTAAATTATATATTTGAAAATTTTAGTCAGTATTTTAATCAATTATGCAATGCTCGAAATACTTAGATTGTCCAAACAGTGTAAACTTCTTGTTTAATAAAAACTTCTAGAAATGGTGTAAGGTTATATTTTTGTTAACTAGGATTATTTTTAAATTTATCCAAAGATATTTCTGTACTTGCCAAATAATTCTGTTACTCATCAAACCGTGACTCTACAAAAATTTTAAAGATGAAAAAGGTAGAGAACGAACGTCGTCGAACGACAAGGCAATCGAATAAACACTTTCTCCACCGGGGCTAAACTTTAAGTCGCAAATCACGTGCGTGTAGCAACCGAAGGTACACTCTGGTGCAACCATAGGCTTCCTATGGACAATTAGACATGCTCGAAGTTAAACAATTTTTTATTTTACGCACTTTTATATTTTCGAATTTCTAAATATTCGATATCCCGAATTCCCTAATTTTTGAATTTCTAAATTTTTGTATTTTGAATTTTTCAATTTTCAAATTCTTAAATTCAAAAATTTCTTATTTTCCAAATTCATACATTTGTAAGTTGCTAAACTTCTATATTTAAAAATTCCTAGTTTCTTTATTTCCAAAAATATCCCTAGATCCCCAAATCTCGAGGCTCTAAAATTGTTAAACCACCAAGAATGCATAGATACTCAAATTACTATGATTCAAAACTACAAAATCCCTAGGATTCCAAATCCCTATATCCTCAAATTCCTAGATTAGAAAATCCCTAAATCTGTAGATAACAAATCCCTAGATTCTTATATACCGAAAACTCCAAAATCCCAAAGTTTTCAAAGACCAAGATAAAAAGTCCCTAGATCTTAAAATCACTATGCTTCAACATCTTCAAATCCCACAAATTTCAAGTCCCTAGATCCTTGTATACTAAAATTCCGATAACCTCAAGGTCTCCAAAGACCAAGATATAAAAATCCCTAGATCCTAAAATTATTATGCTTCCAAACCCCAAAATCCCCGAAATACCACATCCCTGCAGTTCAACATTTCTAGCCCTCAAAATCTCTAGATCCCTATTCACCCGAAAATCCCTAGATTTCTATTTTCTCAGAAATCCCTAGATCCTCAAATCACGAAATTCCTTAAGTACCACATCTCTATAGTTCAATGTCTCAAACCCTCAAAATCCCTAGATCCCTATTTACCTGAAAATCCCTAGATCTCTATTTTCTCAGAAATCCCTAGATCCTCAAATCACTATGCTTTCAAATCCCGAAATCCCTGAAGTACCACATCTCTATAGTTCAATATTTTTAACCCTCAAAATCCCTATATCCCTATTTACCTCAAAATCCCTAGATCCCTATTTTCTCAGAAATCCCTAGATCCTGAAATCCCGATATTACCATGTACCTAAATTCCCAAATTCCAACTTATGCCGAGTCCTCGTGTTCCCGAAGCTTGAATTTCTCGCAAAACTTTCGTATTCTCAAATAAACCGTAAAAATCAACATGTGGTCAGGCCGTCCCCCCTCGTTTGCCGTATTATCCCTAGGGAAGGGAGATTTGCCGTTGACTGTACGGGTAGAACGAAGCGACGTAGAGTACGAGACACGCAACACTCGTGTATCATTAAGGAATTCCTCTTCGAAAAATATTGTTAAGGAATTCCTGGTTGGCAAAAGAGCAGGATCCGTCGGGCAAAGGGGTCATGCCTCTGTATTAGAGTCCCGTATGCATTTTGATGGAAGATCCACCACCTACAATAATAATTCCTGCGAAACAACGTGCACGCACGAGCGCATTCATGAGTTGCACGCCGGTGTGTACGTGCGCGTACACGTGTCTATCGATCCCCCGATCTTGAAGCTGTAAAAACCAGAGAAGAGCCTACCTTTTTAGTACACGAGAAAGAGAAGCAAAAATTACGAGAAACGTAGGAGAACAAAGTAAGACAATCCCGTGTAAGAAGAAAGGGGGGGAAAAAAAAACGCGCACGGGGGTTGAGGGAGGAGGGGAGGGGTCTCTGGACGAAGACGAAGGAAAAGACGAGCTTGGCATCTCGTGGTCGAGCGAAACAGCGAAATGAATATCTTTGATGGGCATCCTAGTAGAGACAAGAGAAAGATGGCGGGGTAGTCGCGAACGGTGGAGCGAATAAGCGTGCAAAAAGGAAATAAGCAGAACAATCGAGAATAACGCTGGAACGACCGTTGAAAAAGTAAATTATACGTATGCCTATTTCGTTACAAAAAAGAGCGTAATGCGGACGTGTATATGTACCGAGGTCGCAAAAACTTGTGGTTATCGCTGTTGTTATTGGCAGTGATAGTGGATGCTTTGTGTGGAAATGATGGCCAGGTCAAGTGCCCCATGGAGAAATCATGGGCAATAGGTTGCAAGGTGCTTGACGATGGAGATTTATGGGGGATGGGGAATTTTTTAGATGAGAAGTATGGGAATTTTTTAGTTGGGAAATTAGGAATTTTTTACTTGAGGAAATAGGGAATTTTTTAGTTGGGAAGGTAGGAATTTTTTAATTAGGAAATTTGGAAATTTTTTACTTGCGGAAATAGGGAATTTTTTAGTTGGGGAGTTTGGGACTTTTTTACTTGAGGAAATTAGGAATTTTTTAGTTGGGAAATTTGAGTATTTTTTACTTGAGGAAATAGGGAATTTATTAGTTGGGAAATTTGGGAATTTTTTACTTGAAGAAATAGGGAATTTTTTTAGTTAAGTAAGTTGGGAATTTTTTAGTTGGGGAAATAGGGAATTTTTTAGTTAGGAATTTGGGAATGTAGATATTTAAAAATATAGGGCTATCAAATTATATCTATATAGTTACAAATATAAAATTTTCAGATTTGTGATATTACAAAAATTTCTATATTTATAATTTTCCAGAGTTCTAAAATTCCAGGATTCAGTAATATCTGATTGTCTAAATATCCAAATGACCAAATTTTGAAATTTTGAAATTTTGAAAGAAGGAATCTGCAATTTTAGTATTATTAAATTTCCACATATAAAATTTTCTAAATTCAAGTATTGATTAACTGAAAATTTGAAAATCTTAAAATTCTGTATTTAAATTTTAAATCTTCCAAATTACTAAATTACTACATTTTCATAGTAAAAAATGATCAATTTAAAACATTTTCAATTTTAGATCACCGATACAGTAATTTATAAATTTTATAATTTAAAAACATAGAAATTTCCTAATTCTCATACTTAGAAATTTGATTGGGTTATTTGGTAATTTGTAAATTTGGTAACTTACTAATTTTGTTACTAGATAATTTGATTATTTGATTACTTAATTATTTACTAGTCCACTACAGTAATTTAGTAATTTGTTTATTTGTAAATTTGTAAATTTGGTAATTACTAATTTTGTTACTAGATAATTTAGTTATTTGATTATTTACTACTCCACTACAGTAATTTAGTAATTTGTTTATTTGGAAATTTAGTAGCTTGCTAACTTGAGAATTTGGTACCTTGGTAATTCGGTATCTTGCTAATTTGTCAATAAATAATTCTAAAATTTGAAAATCTAGACATTGTAAAAAAATAATCTGAATTTTGAAAAATAATTGAAAAATGTACGTATTTGCAAATCTGTAAAATACTCGAAAAAATCTGCGAATGTTTCCATTTGAAAATTCGTAAATATTTCAATATAAAAACATAGGGATTGGATTGATGCGATCACAGTACGCCCGTATCCCTATCCCAAGAAGTTTATTGTTGTTGTAACTGTCATCGGTGTTGGTTGGTATTCGGCGTGTTGCGTTGCGTATCATTGTTGCGTTGCGATAGTGGCAGGCAGCAGTAGTGGAGGTTGCAAATATAAGGAGACGTCGGTGTGTCGGCGATGGTGATGGTGCGGCGATGGTAGTGGTGGTGAGATGGCGGAGGAGGAAGAGCGATTGGAATGCAGCCGAGTGAGGAATTCCGGCCCCTCCCGCATATTTATCTGAACGCTGCTCGCCGGTCTGCGGGGCCCCGTTCCGAGGCGAAGGGCCCCCTTTTATAGTGCGCCAACTACTCGGCCGCTCATACCACGAGGAGAACGAACCAAGAAAGAGGGATAGATAGCCAACGGAGCCAGTGTCGGCCCACTATATACCGTACTATGGATCTCTCTGTTCAGGAATGCCCGCGGTGTTTTGTAATTGGGCGCATTCGTGAGATTTTCTTGTGAATACGCAACCGGTGGAAATTTCGAAAGCCAGCTTCTTCCGGCGAATGCGAAGGGCGTCGCTGAACAACGCACGCGTAATGGGGCTTCCTACAGAATTTCGGAGAGTTTCTGATCGAGACGCCGCGTTATGTAAAATCATTTTCTTCTGATTTTATTAGCGGACTATCGGGGACAGAACTTTATATAATTATGATCGCTCGGATTAATTACGAGTGTATGGGCGTGGGCAGATTGTTGGTGAAAGCAACATTTATTTTCGGGATACATTCCTTTCGGGTTATTAATTCAAGTTAATGGTTTCTGGAGTGTGGGATTAGGTGCTGGATTATGGGAAATCTTGAAGTATTAAAGGTCTTAATGCTTCGTTGTTGGAACGTTGGAATTAATGGAATTTTGGGTCCTATTGGATTTTGGAATTTTGAAATTATTGGCATTTCTTGGGATTTTGAAATTTACAACTTGGAATTTGAAATTCTCAAATTTTGAATTCAGATTTTCAGAATTTGGAATTTTGGATTTTGGATTTTGAAATTTTGGATTTTGGAATTTTGGAATTTTAAAATTTAGGATTTTGGAATTTTGAAATTTAGGATTTTGGATTAAAAAATTTGACATTTGCAATTACGGAAGTTGGAATTTTGAAATTTTGAAATTTGGAATTTTGGATTTTGAAATTTTGGATTTTGAAATTTTGGATTTTGAATTTTGGATTTTGGAATTTTGAAATTTGGAAATTTGGAAATTTGGAATTTTGGATTTTGAAATTTTGGAATTTGAAATTTTGGATTTTGAATTTTGGATTTTGGAATTTTGAAATTTCGAAATTTGGAATTTTGGAATTTGAAATTTTCGATTTTGAATTTTGGAATATTAGAATTTTGGATTTCGGAATTTTGAAAATTTGAAAGTTTGGATTTTGGAATTTGAAATTTTGGATTTTGAATTTTCGAATATTAGAATTTTGGAATTTTGACATTTTGAAATTTGGAATTTTGGATTTTGAAATTTTGGATTTTGAATTTTGGAATATTAGAATTTTGGATTTTGGAATTTTGGAATTTTGGAATTTTGAAATTTGGAATTTTGGAATTTGAAATTTTGGATTTTGAATATTGGAATATTGGAATTTTGGAATTTCAAATTTCAAATTTCAAATTTCAAATTTGGCATTTTGGAATTTGTAAATCTTGGAATTTTGGATTCTCGAATTAAAAATTTACCAATTGTTGGATTTCGGAATTTGGTATTTGTTACTTTTGATTAAAAAGCTGTGGATTTTGCAATTTTGGCCTTTGAATTTAAAAATTTTTAGTTCTAGAATCGCGTATTTTTGAATTTTGGGTTATCAGACATCGAAATTAAGGAATTTCGAGTTTTAAAAATTAGCAGAAATTTTAAAACATCCAAAATTTAAATCTCCGCAACTTTGTCTAGAAGATTATCGACTTATCCTTAATTCCGTGCGATCTCAGTTTAGAATACTTCAAAGAGAATCATTCCACTTATTGAACTTGAAAATCTTTTTATCCTCTTATATTCGTACGATTTAATTCGAAAAGAAGAAAAATGTGCAAAATAAAGAGCGAATTCGGTAATCCAATTAAAATTTGACGATTCGGTAGCTGGCAGGCGGGAAAAAGAATCAGGAACGAGTGGAGCAGTAGACTGACGACGGAGAAAAGCATTTCTTCGGTCGGACAGCTGTTGCCGAACAAAGGCCGAAGGATACAAAAGAGGAATTTCTTGGGGCGCACGTGGCTCCCGAGAGAAAGAGAGAAGAAGGGGAAAGAAAAAGAAGAATTCACGGCTAATGCAAGGGATCGACTACACACGTGACCCGCTGCACCCTTTCGGGAATTCCTTCTCTTTCCCTTGATTTCCCCCTTTTTCATACTTTCGATACATCATTCTTCGTCCCTTTTAACCTGCACATTCTTCTCTATTATGTTCCTCTTACAAATGGAATTATAATTATGCACACGCGTCTGGAACAGATTTATTTATAATAGCGTGTACATATTTATTATCCACTATACGTTGCTAATGTATAACAAATAATTTTTTGATTAAAAATTGATTAGATCATTTTGCAAATTTTTAAATTTGAATAAATTTATATTTTGACAGAATATAAATTTCAGAATTGGGACTGGATAATTTTAATAACTCGATAGTTGGGAATATAGAAATGTGGAAATCTGGTAATTTAGTATTTGGTGATTGGTAACTGATAACTTGGTAATTAGTAATTGGGTGATTGGTAGCTTGGTAACATAGTAAGGGTCATTTGTAATTGTGTAGTTTGATAATTTGGTAACTTAGTAATTTGCAATAATAATGTTCAAAATTGATAACTTAGTAGTTGATAATTTAATAATTAGTAAAGTGGTAACTTGGTATGTTATTAATTAATAACTTGGTAATTTGTAAATTGATAGCTTGGTAATTAGTAAGTGGTAACTTTGTAATAGGTAACGAGATCCTTGATATTTTATTAACTGTTTATTTAATAATTGGTAACTTGTAAACTTAAAAATTGGTAACCTGATAATTAATAACTTGGTAAAATCATAATTTACAAATTAGAAAATTTTAAACTCAAAAATTGATGACTCGAATATTTAAAATATTTGGAAAATTTACAAATTCCATTCTGATTCTCCAAAATCAGAAGACAGTAATATATAATCCCTATAATTTTCCCTATCCAAAAGAACATTTCATTTTAATTTGCAACTTCAATTGCCACAATTAAAAATTATGTAATTCGTTAACAGTTAATTGTAAGAAGCACCTATATGTATCACTATGAAATACAAAAGTTTGAAAAAAAGTTAAGAATTTATCAAATACGTATATTAATTTAATTAAGGTTTATTTTTCATAATACGTGTTTAAGGGACAAAGAATAAGTTAGAAGGCGGAGGAATAATGAACTAAATTGCACTTCATTCAGCTCATTAAAAACGTTTTAAAACGCCCAATAAGAAGAATACAGTAAAATTACATAGCCCCGTTGAAAGAAATAAAAGTGTCACTGGAGTCTTGGTAAATAATAATTTCACAAAAACATTTAAGTATACATAGTTGCATACATATGTATCAAAGTTCTACGAAATCACTTTTATGTACCTTATAACAATTTTATTTTATCGTCACTTTACCGCGTAAACATAATAACATGCCAACAGAAAAACATTAAAATATTTACAGATAATTAAAAATTAAAATACAGTGGATATACATATTGTGGTTTATTACCACGTTTAAAAACTTACTAAATTGCATCTGAAAAAAGATATAATAACTGTTAGGATTTAACAGATCCCATCTTATTAGTTGCGAATTAAACATTTTTTGAATAAAATGTGTTCCGAGTTTCTAGAACCTACGAACGTCCGGTATTAACTTGTACCAACTCGCACAGAACACGCAACTACGTATGAAGTACGCGATTTTACCCATAGAAGTCGCCACAATACGCGACTTCTGGTCGATTTCCATGAAACATTTTGCGATCTCAGCGATAAAGAAATTTATTTTACCGCTAGATATGTTTAATTATTTATTTAGTTGGTTACTAATGTATCAGTAGGAGTCACGGAAATTATGAAAGATATGAAAGGTGGAAAATTGTATTAAGAATTTATCAGGGCGGCGAATATGAATGTATGTAAAGTAACGAACTGTAATTATGAATTAATGGAGAATACAACTGCTTTATTTTAACGTATGAAGTTTTTATTCTTGCTACTTTATGAAATTATTTTAATATTAATACTATTTAAGTTTTATTAATACTATTTAATTCTATTTACTTTTTTTCCCAACACATTCCTAAATCCAAATATTCCTAAACTAGTATATTTTTTAATCCCAATATCTCTAGACCCGAATGCCCCTAGATTTCAATATACCTACAAATCTAAGGAAATTTAAAAATTCCTAGATCCTTAATTTTCAAAGTTTCAAGTATAAACTAAAAAATAATTATCCACCTCGATAATTAAAATTTTAATTTTTTTTATTAAGCTCATGCACTTCACTGCAGTAATCAACGTGTTACACGATGAAAAACGATGTATTAGAATATCGAAGGAATCTCTAAAAGTTTAAACAATAGTACATAATTAAATATTTATACTAACTCGCGTGTATATAAACGAGAATTATCGCTGCTTTCGTGAGCACAATAAATCAGACAATCTCTAGATTATTATTATCAACGAAAACAAAAAACAGAAAACATAATATGATTAAACGTGCACAGAGAAATTTACACACAATGACACATTAAATTCTTTGTTTTCTTCTTCGAATATGTGTATAGTTTGAAAACTTTAGATCATAGTGAATTTCGTAGAATTTCATATATAGATAAAAAAATATATTATACAACCTTTACGTAGCTATTACAATATTTAAAATATTTTTGTTTTCAATTATTGTAATCGTATGTTTTGTTTAGGAAAAGAATATACTTTTCAGCTTACTATGAAATAATCGTTTAATCATTGCAGTTGATAATATTATTATACAATAAAACTTTTAGAAATTTTGAAAAGAAAGAACTTACTTGAAATGAATATTTATGGACTGCGCAATGATAGTATTATTACTGCCACATATTTTTCACGCACCAAGTGTATGGTTTGAGGTTAGGTTCTATTTTGATGTTCACAAAACCGTATACACAATTTAGGTTTCTTTAATATCGTATTTACGTTTCACTACCGACTAATTTTTATTCGAAACTACTTGTGTTTTATTTAAAGTGTCTATTTAATATTTATCTTCAAGTTAAATATTTATTCAATCAAGTGGTTGTTGACACCATGAAATCGCACGTGTTTTCCATAAGCGCTACCTACCGGTCTGAAATGTATAGTAATAATTCTAGCATTGTTGCAGATATAGATGTATAAAATACCTATGGTTATACGTATAATGACTCGAATGTGTTTCATAATCCGTAAAAACGGAAATAATACAATTTTCGTAATACGCAAAAGAACCAGTCAGTGATTTATTTACTTATCAAATTTCCGTTACTTTTTTCAACATTTGGGATGATTCATTATATTTACGAATAACTATTGACTGACGCTAGTGCATGACATACATGATGACTAATTTCAAACAAAGCATCAAGAACAATGAACGGCTTTGGGAGAATATCAAAAATTCAGATACAGGCGATAACTGAAGCTATTAATCAAATGTGTCTGATGAAAATTTTCACTTTAAAAATAAAATAATTACCATCAAAATTAATGTGGAATTGGAAACTAAAGAAAAAATTGTTGTACTATATTAATTCTTAAATTATAAAATTAAAATCTATTAATTTTTATACAACTGATATTCGCAGAGGTATGAAAAATTAAGATTAAATAATTTAAAACTCCACATTCTGAAATTCAGGGATTATAAGATAAAATCGCACGAGGAATTTATTATTATTATTAAAATGGCGTTATTTCGAAACGCATTCTTTCCATAATTATATTTTAATTGAACGTATATTTTAACTGCATAATAATCGGTAAACTTTTTAATTAAAATTTACTAAAAATAATGGAATGAAATGAAATTAACATTAGGAGCTCAATTAAAATAAAAATGATGTTCTTTCAAGTCTGTACGCTCAACGGTAGTAACATATTAATGAGTATGCTTTTCCTGTTACGAGTTTACTTTTATCGTACGTTTACCTATTCTTATAATTGCTGCGTGATTAATACGTTATTATCATTATCAAAACATGTTACAAATATTAGGATCTGCTTACTGTAAGCGTTTCGATGTAAACGATTATCAGTATGTTGCGATGATCTAATAAAAAGAACAGAATGTTTTATCAGTTCTGAAATTCTATATTTTAGTCAGCCATGAAGGTAAGTACGTGTTATTTATTAATTCAGGCGTTTTTTAAACTTTGGGTATTTTAGAATTTTAGGAATTTTACAAATTTCGGAAATATTAGAATTTTGAGAATTTTAGGAATTTTACAAATTTTGGAAAGTTTAGAATTTTGAAAATTTTAGGAATTTTGAAAATTTTTAGAATTTTAGGAATTTTACAAATTTTGGAAATTTGAGAATTTTAGAAATTTCACAAATTTTGGAATTTTGAATTTTGAAAATTTTAGGAATTTTACAAACTTTTGAAATTTGAGAATTTTGAACATTTTTAGAATTTTAGGAATTTTACAAATTTTGGAAATTTAAGAATTTTAGGAATTTCACAAATTTTGGAATTTTGAGAATTTTGAAAATTTTAGGAATTTTAGAAACTTTTGAGATTTGAGAATTTTGATAATTTTGAGAATTTTAGGAATTTTGAAAATTTTAGAATTTTAGGATTTTGAAAATTTTGAGTCTAGAATTTTAAAATTTTGGCAATTTTTTAATTTTGTATTTTTACAATTTTAGGGATTTTAAACATTGACTTTAGAATTTTAATGCTTTAAGAGTTTTAGAATTTTGGGGATTTTGAGTCCTTAAAACATAAGAACTTTGAAACCTCGAGATTTTTTAAGTGTATGAACTTTTCCAAATTTGAACTCTATTATAACTCTATTATATTACTAACACATCAATAATCCTATAGAAATTTTGTCCTTACTTTTGATTATTAAATTACATTACTTTGAAACATCGCAACATGTCAGTTACCATTGCTCAAAATGGCTGGCAACATGTTAACACGTTACACGCCACAGTGAAAACGGACATTTGTAGCGCGTCACGCTATAATTGTAATTATTCAGAATACTATCGGTTCATGTTCCAATTTACTACACATTTTCCACTTGTTACTTTACAAAATGAACAGTTCAATTATCATTATGATCGCCCGATGACAGGGCGTTTCAAACTCAATTAAATTAATTGTTCAAGGGAATATACCACAAAATATAATTTTTAATATTCTTAATATACAGTAAATAATATACATTGACGAATTAATAATTAAACGAAAAAATTAACTTGAAGATATATTTTTAATAATCAATTTTATATGTCTTACTATATCTCATATTATATGACCACATATGTAAATATTCACTGTGGCAGTCAACGTATTAATACAATATAAATTCCACCTGCAATTAGAATTTTATATAATTTTATTTCGTTGTATTAAATGTCAGAAGTAATTACAATTAAAAAATTGATTATGCTGTATATTAAATACAGTATTAATAGAACCTGCAATTTTCTTGCGTTTTGTTTCTCCGAATTCGATTATATTATACCCGCGATAACCTCCGTTCAGTGTGTAAAATTTATTTCTCATTCTGTTTATAAAAAGTAGCGTGTTTATATATGTGAGTCATGTGTACACGTAGATGGTGGCACGTGCGCATTCACATAATACTACCTGGCATCTTATCGGTAAGGTAGAAGAATTCTTCGTAGAGAAAGTTTGGATATATATTGTGCGTTCGCTATTTATTGTTGTTCGCATGAAGCCACGCACTTCCTCTCGCAACTCGCATTCCACGTTCACACGTAACGACCATACCAGCGAGCATAAATCTAGATGTTACACGTTCGCAGATTTTTAACCTCCTCGGTTGACGAAGGCAGCGTATTCGCGTCAGGAAACAATTACTTTGTCGACAATCGTGATGGAATCTTAAAAATACTTTCGTTCGATAATACAAGCATGCAAATAACCTTTAAATACACACATACCAGTATCAAATGTGTACGAATAAAATAATATATATTCGAGTAAGCGAATCATGAGTGTATACAAGTATCCATTTTGTACGAATTGAATAATATGCAGGTATGTAAATAATATGTACACGAATATTCAGTATGTAGCATATACGTATAAAATAGTATAAAAGCAAGTATGTAAATGTATAGGTTAAATTTAAAAAGTATTTAAAAATTGCAGTTCTGTAAAATTAAAATGGAATAGTAATGAAATCAAGCATGTAGTAGCAAGGAATTAAATTCTTCTATAATTACCTTATATAAATGAGATACAAAGGAAAAGTTGTATCTCTAATTAAATATTTGTTCAGATTCAGCTCATTATCATTGAATCAATATAGCAGATAGCAGACGGTTACTTTGCAAACACGTCTTTCCAAAATCAAAACATAACCTAAGAATGCCATAGCACTTGCTGAAGACAAATTTAGCACATATTTGTTGCAAAAAAAGAACGAATATACTTATTTTGCAACTACAGTTAATAACAGGTTAGATAAAATACGTGTATAAACTCTTTACATTTATAATATTAATTTTGATTCGTTGTTTAATATTGAACAGTAGAATTTGACTATTTTATAATATTAGAAATTAATTTTTTAATAACATGTATCAACATGCTATACTATATTAATATTTAGAACTGTGATACTATTTATAATTCTTAATCTGATCAAATAATTAAAAAACAAAAATAGTGAGATAGTTCTGAATTATATCAAAATTATTATATAACAACAGTTATACTGTATTAATGAAATAAATAACATGTAATACCGAAATGAAGTATTTCGTTAAAAATTGTTTTTTAATATCTTAAATAATCCATCTTATCGCATGATTTATTGAACACGGTTACTTTTATTTCGGTGATCAACGTACAAAGAAATTTCTTCATTCCTACTGCATTAATTTTGCAATACTTATTATTGATTAATTAACTCTATTTATAGTACGTACATGTGATGTGTTTATGTGATATATCGAGACACATATTTCGAAATTCCTAAATGCCTATATCCGTAGATACCGAAATTTCTAGGTTCTAAGATACCTACATCACTAGATAGATAGATCCTAATATTTCTAGATTCTGACATAGTTATATTTGAATATACCTGTCTATGAATAAATCTAGATATAATTATTTCGAAATTTCAAAATCACTAGACAGGAATATTTCTAGATCTCGGTATTGCTCAACAAAAATATCCCTATATTCGAATGTCCCTAGATGTCGCTGTTTACAAGTTACAACACTTCCAGATAAAAAGATCCCTATATAAAAATACCCCTAGATATAAAGTACCCCTAGATCCCAAATATCCCTAGACACAAAATATCCCTAGGCCCAAAATATCTCCGGGCGAAGATGTCTCTAGACACAAAATATCCCTAGATGCAAAATACCCATAGGCACAAAATATCCCTAGGCACAAAATATCCCTGGATTCCAGTACAAGCAGTTCCGAATATCCCTAAAGCAGTATATTTAGTTTTCAATGTCACTAGATTGGAATATCCCCAGATTCGAATATTCCTAAATCAGAATGTCCCCAGATTCAAATAATCATGGATTAAACTATCCCTAAAATCGACTGTCCCTAGATGTCATTTTCTGTAAGTTCCAATATTCCTAGATAAAAATTTCCCTAGATACCAACATGGGCGGTTCCGAATATCCCTAAACCATTATGTTTCTTGTTTTCAATGTCACTAGATCAGAATATATCGAGATGCAAAAATTCCTGGGTCAGAATGTCCCCAGACTTGAACGAATGTTCCCAGACATCTTTGAAATTTACTGAAAATTTTTTTTAATCAGAGTCAGTGATAAGTAAAATATTTGACTTCTGTAATATTTGGCTCCGGTGTATGTTCTGATCTATTTAAAATCATTTTTCTTGAAATTAGTATGTCCGGTTAATTTATCTACACTTTGACCGTTCGTTTTCTGCAGAATCGAATTTCTCGAAAACTCCGATCAATCTGGATCCAAATATTTCTGCGGAAATCTCATAAATTAAGCAGATTCGAGTTCTGAAAATCGTCTCTTTATCTGTTCGCGGTACGCAGTCTCGTGGAAACGTCTAATTATAAAAGTAGTGATCCTCTAATCAGAGCACCGAAATATTCAACAAGGTTAGAACAATAACACCATTTTTCAGCAAAATGGCAATTTTTGTAAGTATATACAAGAGTGAACAATTTGTCTAACTGTATTTTAACATTTACACATGTATTATTTGTAAGTGATATACCCGTTCATAGAAATACATTGAACAATACTTTACTGACATTAAATAATGTATTATTATTAAAATTTATTGCTTATGCAACTTATATACCTTAGCAAAATTTATACGGGAAACATGAAAACTACACATAAGTTAGTAGTTAATTTTTTAATTTAAAAAATGTAAGATTTGCATATATGAAAGTTAATATAAAATTAGTATAATGTAATATCTTCTGAAGTAATGAATTTTCGCCATAAATTACTTCAAACTTTTGTATAGAAACAAGTTGCACTGAACGGTGAAAAAAAAAATATAAAATCATCTAGAAAAACGAACTTGACCTTCATATCTCCTCTACGCGTCCACGTACGATAGGTAATTATATAGGAAAGGGCACACTCCACCAATCTCAATGACCTTGAATAGCGAAGGTCATTTTGAATAACTTTTTTATGTACATATAACCGTGAATCGGCTTTAATTTCAGAGATATTCGCAAAAATATTTTCAATGCGATAATTATTTATAGAAGGGCACACGCTTCACCAATTCTGATGACCTTGAGATATGCTGTCAAGGTCATCATTCCGAATAACTGCTTACGTACGTAATTACCTCTTGACCTTAGTTTCTGAGATATACGTAAAAAATTTCGGTTAAATTTTCAGTATACAGTAGTATACATAACATGTTTCACTACTATACATTAAACTATATTATCAGTAATTTATTTTTAATATCTCTAATATGATATACTCGGGTATACTGTATTTCATCATTTGACCCATGTCATTTATAATGTAGCAGATATATGAAATTAGAAAATCTCATATATATTCACTATGACATATGGTTACATATTTACTAACGTATCAATAATATGTCGCATATAACCAATATTATTGTAGATACATACTAGTAGAACATATAAAAAATATAAATTTAATTAATTATTCTTGCAAGTATCGTAAGACCAAGCAGCAATTATATATATGTAAAGAAAAGTGATTCAAATTGCTCCTCTGACAAAATATGCCAAGGTCATTGAAATCGTTGAAGTACGCTCTTCTACACAATCACCGAAACAATTTGCCCTCTGAAATGTTCATCTAAAATATTTACCGATTTAAGGGGGACACCTCGTACGAAACATGAAAGGAATCGGCGCACGAAATCGTTGCGACTATCGCGAACGAGCCAGAGCGTCGAAAAGATAGGTTTTCACGGCGAGCCGTTTTCCAGCAGTGGCGAAGAAGGAATGCGCACCAGGTGAAGTCAGCATGACGATCGGGCCACGTAAAGGCTCGTTCACAATCGGCGTCGCGGTTGAACGGAGCGACGAGGCATGCGCGATGCGCGCGACGCGATGGAACGAGCCTGCAGGCACCTCCGGGGGGCAGAGGGGACCGGGGAGAGGGGATAAGGGGGGAGAGGAGGGATAGGGAGAGCTGCGGTGGCGAGCGAGCGATGCTGATATGAATGGAATGCGATGCCATTATCGTGGTGTACATACCGATAACTCGATGCCCCGTTGAGCGAACGAAGGTGTCTGCAGACGAAGCAAAAGCTCTTAACTTTCGAGCAATCGTATCTCCTTGCACGAAATGTATCCCCCGATGTTGTTTCTTTTCTTTCGGTTTTTATGCGATTTTTTTTTTCTTGCCGAACGCGCGCGCACGGCCGACGAAATTGGCAACTGAAAATCGTGGATTCTGGCGCGCGTCGCTGCCGACACGTCGAGCGAGCGAGAGAGATCAATTTTGATGGAAAATATTCAAGGTCGATTTCCAAACGGAAACAAACAATTGGATGAATGGCGGCGATGGAGTAACTGATGAATACTGGAATGTAAATGGGAATGAATAGGGGCAATGGAATGCTCGGGTCGAGTTTATACACGGTGGACGGATAAAAATTAACCTTGAACGTCTTCGGATATGTGGGAGAGACTCTGTTCACGATTATCGATACGGTATTTGGTACTGTTCGATATTTCGCGGTATCGGTAGTACCAATCGTATCAAACCGGTCAAACGAACGGTTCACATAGTTTCTCATTTTACATTTGCAGAATTTGTTATGTACTTTTCTCGAAGTCTGTGTTTTTTTTACTTTGAAGTGTGCGTGGATTATATACTGGTGCGGTTAGTGTTAACGATATATCGATAATATTTATCGCTCTACTTATTTTGTTCATACTTCAAGCTTACTCTAATCAAACTTGATATGTAATTTTGTTATTAAAATTTATTAGTGTGTGTTTTAAATATAACCTAAAAATAATTGCACTCGAATAATTTTCAACGAAAATATATTTCAATGAGGAAATTGTATACTAGGTTAAATTTTATCATCTAAATCTGCTACGTTGAGGTAGATTACGTTGCGGTTCTAGGTTAGCTAAGGTTAGATTAGAGCTAGAGTGATTTAGGTTAGCATTAAGGTTAGGTTATACTCGTTACCTTACTCAATTGTGTTAGGTTAGAGCTAGATTAAGTAGGGAGTAGTATTAGGTTAGGATATCTTATTAGATTAGATTTGGTTAGAGTACATTAATGTTTGACAGGTTAGGTTAATGTAAATGAAAGTTGTGGAATTTTAGGTTAGGTTAGATGAAAGTTAGGTAGGTTAGGTTCGGATACAATTGTTTTCTAAATTTTTAAGAAATTTTCAAATTTTGGAAATCGACTTCCCAATCTCAAAAGTCCGAAATTTTCAAATTCCCAAAATACAAAAATTCGACGAATTCACCGTGTATTTTTAAATATCCAAATTTCAGTGCTGATAACACATAAAAGAAATTTATCCATTAAATACTCAATATCTAAAAATCTTGTCTTCTATCAACAACTTGACGCCATTAAAATGTTTACTTGAAATATTCAGAACATAAATATGTGATGGAATCTTGGTGCTCATTCAAGCGTTATCAAAATCCTCTAACACTCATTGAAGAAAAGTAAGAATGTTATCGATCATTGCTCAACACGAAACGCTAACTATATCGACTTGTTACTATAAGTACACACGGTACGACCGATATATTATTTAAAGAGATGTAAATTATTCTGACAGTTCTAATTTAATTTTTCGCTGCATCTATATTTCAAATTTATCTGAAAATACGCAATTATCTCTAAAATTATAAATAATGTAAAATGTGTTTTATCAAAGTGCATATATTATACTTTTATTATATTTATTCATAAATATTATATAAATTAAATAACAAATTTATCATTATTTAATTATTATTATTAGAACAAATTAAGTAATATATATTTAATAATAATAAATATTAATATTACATAAATATAATTTATGTAGACAATGTACTTTTAATGTAAACACATTATTGTATGTATAATACATTTTCTAAATGTATAAATAATATTTTCTATCTAAATTGTAATGTGTAAATAACATTTTATATACAAATTGTATGATGTAATTTTAATGTACACATTTTATGTATAAATGTGAAGATATAAATAGTAGTGTACTTTATGTATAAAACATAATTATGGTTTTATTCTATAAATAGATTATTTATGTATAAGTAGAATTGTTTGACAATATTTAAAACAATGATTCTATTTTTATGTTTATTTACGACTAAAAGAAATTTGCCTTTGACAAGGTCAAACTCACAGGTGCTAGTGTTTATAATAATATCTTTAACCTCAAGGAACTTAACCTCAAATACACTCAACTTTAACCTCAAATATGCAGAACAAAATTTTCGCTAAAGTACATTGTAACATCATGTTATACTTTAGTAGTTTCTAAGTGTATCTACCGGTTATTTTATCTACAACGAATAAAAAAGTTTAGAGAGGATTTCAACTATCTGATAATTTCCGGCATGCCAGAGATATTTCTTCAGCAAGCTATATGGGTCACCGATGACCAGAATCACAAAAATAAATTAATATTAAGATACATCAAGCGTAAATAAATAAAACGATTAAACAAATATTTATTTATTAAAATAAATGTATATCATATGATATTTATAATATTAAGATATTGTAGGTTATAATTTTTAGCAGATATAAAAGATTCATAACAAATTTTTTAAAAAATATTATTAATTCTGCTTTACAATTTTTAATATTATAAATATTATATAATATATATTATTATAAATACTTTTTAGACAATTTTTAATAGTTGTTATGAATATTTTTCACATATTTTTAAAAATATTTATTATTACAAATTTTTTTAATATTTATTATTTTCATAATCATAAATATTTTGTATTGCTCTTTCATCTATTTCTCTCAGAATATTTTAATGCGTGTACTCTTCAATGTATTTTAGCAGTATCTCACGTTTATCATGACTGACATATTTGAGATAAATCAAAAATATTTCAAGTACCAAGAAACACATCAAGTACAAGTGATCAGAAAAGTAAGCTTAAAATAATGTTCATTATATACAAAATAATAAAAAATATTCTATTTTTTTCAAAAAATGTATTTACACATTTTAGAAAATATCAAGAGTGTTTAAAGAGATTAAAAAGAGAAGAGATTCGGCGTGCTTTCGGAGAGCTTTTCTTAGAATATCAAGCTGGAAGATGTTAGAAATTCTGAAGAACGTATTCGGTATGCATATCGCTTTACGGTGCTCTCCCTTTCGGAGAAATCGGCATCTGATACTCGTGCATTCCCTTTGGATGAATGTTCAACGTTATATCGAGATTTCGACGAAATCCTCTTATCGGGGAAATAAAAATGACCAGACAAACTGACGTGTTTCGTCCAGTTGCGACGCAATTAACCTAGTGTCGTGTATTTATATGTACTATACAAATATAGAGACAACCAGTCTTACTGGGAAATTTCTCCTCGACCGTTTCCGCTGATACTTTTGTTAAACACTTTTGTACATAACACTCGTGATATGTATACCCTTCTAACTTTCTTGTAGACCGGTTTGTGGATGTTGAAGATACGGTGGACTCTCGTTATATTGCCGTTTTAATGGCTGTATTAAAGATACTAGTTTTTCAGTGAAAAGTATCATGGAAATTTATTGTATTTAGATTTCCAAGTTTGGGAATTTGAGAATTTAGAAATTTGAGATTTTGGGGATTTGAGAATTTTGGGATTTAAGAATTTTGGGATTTGAGAATTTTGGGATCTGAGAATTTTGAGATTTGAGAATTTGCAGATTTGAGAATTTTGAGATTTGAGAATTTTGGGATTTGAGAATTTGGGGATTTGAGAATTTTGAGATTTGAGAATTTTGGGATTTGAGATTTTTGAGATTTGAGAATTTCGGGATTTGAGAATTTTGGGATTTGAGAATTTTGGGATTTGAGAATTTCGGGATTTGAGAATTTGGGGATTTGAGAATTTTGGGATTTGAAAATTTTGAAATTTGAGAATTTTGAGATTTGAGAATTTTGGGATTTGAGAATTTGGGGTTTTGAGAATTTTGGGATTTGAGAATTTGGGGTCTTGAGAATTTATAAATTTGTAAATTTAAAGACTTGATAATTGTGAGATTTGAGAATTTGGAGATTTGGGAATTTGGGATTTGAGAATTTGGGGATTTGAGAATTTGGGGTCTTGAGAATTTATAAATTTGTAAATTTAAAGACTTGATAATTGTGAGATTTGAGAATTTTGAGACTTGAGTATTTTGGATTTCAAAGTTAGGAAATTTAAGAATTTTGGGACTTTGATCACTTGGAATTTTGAGAATTTGGGGATTTCCGAATTCAGAAATTTGACAATATAGGGTTTTGGAAATTTAGAAATTCAAGAATTAAAAAATCTGAAAAACTGAATATTAGCAAGTTAGGAAAATTCTTCAAACATGATTCACACCAATTTCACAGAAATTGTATATGACATAACAAATAAGAGAATGTCAAATGTTACTGACGTATCTACTGTTATTCGTAACAAACCTATAAAGCAATAATTATCTGATTTTTATCATTGTATCGGTTCCATCAGTAAAGGAAATGAAATTTTAACGAGAAACAAGTATAATCTGCGTGTATTGACAAAATAACAATACCGATTACATTATTCGGTTTCTAAGAAGGAACACGATTTCGTCGCAATGACAGTATGACGTCTGAACGCGAATATTTACAACCATTATCTTGTGCCTCACTAAAACTGTACGAGATTTGAAATTTATTAATGTAACACGTTGATTGCGTTATACACTGTACATCACATTTATATGTAAGTGTAATATTCTGATCATTAAACAATTATATTAAATAATTAATTATATTACTTTCCAAAAACCTAAATATTGCATTTATGTGCAACAGAATTAACGAGAACAAATATTTATTTGAATTTCATTTCATACTCTAAAAATAGAAATAGAAAATTTTTTTTTTATTTAAAACTAAAATTTTGTAAATAATAATGTTTAACATATATATCGTTTCACTATATGGACAATCAATTTCATTTGATATATGTTCAAATACAGAAGTTTTAGCATAAGCATATATTAATTCAAAAGTACTGCAACATGAATGTCAGATGATTCAAGTCAATATCTATTGTCAAACAGTTCCTTTTTAACGAGCAATTTTTTTAAGTAAAAGAAATTCAATCTTCGCAATGTATTTAACGAAATAAAACCTGATGTATTTCGGTGGCGCAATTTCGGGGACCGTCTACGTTTAAGCGCCCCCTGTCACGGTGTCTTTGAACCTCGCCCTAACCTAGCTTTTGCGAAACGTCACGATTTTCTTCCGAACGCTGTCGTTTCGTGGTAAATAACTGAATAATTATGTCTCCGTATTACGGACAAGCTCGAAAATCTCGCGGTGTCACAGAATTGACTCGAAAATAAAAACGAAAAGGCTCGTAGGTGTGAATTTATTCTTTTCTTACTACGTCGGATCATTTTACGATATAATATGCATTTCGTACGGCGGAGGTACCGTTTATAATCGATTTATGTGAAACAGTTCCGTAAGTATTTCTTAAGGTTTTAGATAAGAATTCCTATCAAGGTCATCAAAGACACAACGTGCATTCTTTGATAAATATTTTCGACATTTGAAATTGATCTTTGATCTTATACGTTGATAATTACATTTAATTTAAAATATTTTGTTCATGTTTATTTATCTACTTTTTTATTGGTAACTTTAATTGTATCTGGTATCTTAGTGTTTAGAATAAAAAATACAAATAATCAAGTTTCCTCGCTGTGTTTTTTCAGGAACACGACGGTAAACAGTAGCCAGATCTGAATCTGTACTACGTCACTTAATTGCTCGTTATCGTACGATGATGACTAACTGATAATCGAGCTTCGTGCATTCTTGCGATGATAAGGAACAATGCGTGAAAAAAGCTGGTGGATTTTCGATCACAAGATGAAACTTCGTTTAATTAAAAAAAGAAGAAATCAAATAAGAATTAATTAATTCTAGAATAATCCATTTGATCCCATATTCTAGAATTAAGACAAGTGAATATATTTTTAATTAAGTTTTAACAATAAAAACAATATTTTGCAACTTGCAAAAAATTAGTTTAGTATCTTTCTCAAAGATGTAGGAATTTAATTTTAGATTAATTGATTAGATTAAGTGATTATTATTTAATTGATTAGATAAATTCATTGATAAGTTATTTCAGTACTTGATTAACAAGTAATTAATTGAGAAATTCTATTTAAAAATATTAATTCATTAATTAATTACTTCATAGATTGTTTAATTACTGGATTAAATAATAATTTATGAGCTGTTTTTTTAAATAATAGTTCTACACTAAACTGTCAATCTATATGATCGATGTATCGACAACGTATCGATAAATAACGCAGAGATAATTTATCGACAATCGATAGTCACACGTCCATCATTCTGTACATCCTTCTAATCTCCATAGTTTGTTCAGATTATATTCAAATTGGAAAATTGAAGAAATTTGAAAGTTAAAAATTTCTAAATTCTTAATTCAAAATTTGAGATTTGGGCAATTTAGAAATTTGCAAATTTGAAAATTTGTAATTACTAAATTTATAATTTCTCAAATTTCTAAATTTTTTAAGTTCTGTTAAAAGTATAATTAAAAATTTTTTCAATGTTTAGCATTCCAAATCTTCACGTTTCCAAATTTTCTAATTTAAGAAATTTCGAAATTTCTTGATTTTGAATTTCCAAATTTATGAATTTCTAAATATTCTAATATTAAATTTTTTTATTTAAAATTTTTTAATTTATACATTTCTCATTTTTTAATTTTAAAGCATCTAAATTTCCAAAGAAACAAATTTCTAACTTTAAAAACTGGAAAAGTGTACAATTCTAAACTAAACTTTTAAATCACCAAACTATCAAATTTCCAAATTTCTCAATTTGAAAATATGAACATGTGATTATTACATAAAAAGAAATTTAATTTGCAAATCTTGAATCACTACATTTTTATAAAAATTATTTTTAAGATGCACATCAAAAGTATACCAAAATTAAAAAATCTAAATTTACAACTTCCACACACACATACATACAAATCTCCACAAATACAAACTCAACCCTTTCATCAAACACCAAAATGCCAGCAGACCCAACAGATTTCCCATAATTATGATCGATCGAGCCGGCGAGCGATTTGAATAGACGAAAAGATGGATGAAACGGTAGGGAGTATCGCGGAGAAACAAAGAAAAGAAAGAAGGAAAAGCGAAGCGTGAAATTCCGCTGTGGCCGTCTAAAAATAGTCGGTTACAAAAAGGAATAATAACGCGGGTACGTATCTATCTGGTCGCCGGGTAAAAGCGTCGGCCTATTTATGTATCGCCCGGTAGAGATGGAATTCCGATCTCTTCGCGTGGTCGTTAACATTGTTTGCCTCTGGAAGAGAGCCGTAGGAATGTGAAAAGCTGCGTCGGCAAATGGCGAGCAACAACGCCATAAGGCCTGTCGCGCTCCTTTACCGCGCTCTCTATTTTCTTCTTAGGCATTTCCGAGCTCTGCCCTTCCTTCCCGACGTGTCTCCGTCCGTGTAAGAATTTCGAGCAAAATCCACCCTGGATTTACCTTTTTTTTTTTTGGGCCGGAGGTAAACGGTGAAAGGAAGGAAAACGAAAAAGTCCGCGCGGCACGTGTGCACGGAGCTTAAGACGCTGCTGAGTGATGGGACTTCGGGGTGTTGGATTTAAATCGTACTCAACTATTTAGCGCTAGTATTAAATAATTTCGAGTTTTAAACGATGCCTGGTATTTTTTGAGTTCGAGTACTCGAGCTGTGGAGTGGTATGGGGTCTGTAGAAAAACTCAAGGGCACCGGTGGGAAATGTGGGCGCGGTGGTGAGAAATGGCGGGAAATGTACTGAATTCAATTTTCGGATTTAGGAACTTAGACATATTGGCATGTCAAGATTTGGAATTTTTTAACTGACGAAATTGGAAAGTTAGAAAATTTGAAAATTAGTGCATTTGTAAATTTTTAAATTTATGAATTCGGAAATTTGATAATTTGGAACTTTGAAGAACTATGAATCTAAAAATATAGAATAAAATTTATATTTAAACGTGCAGAAAGAAATCTATATTTAAACATATAGAAAGAAATCCGCGTTTAAAAATATAGAAACATTTTTTACACTTTAACTGAAAAATAAATTTTATTTTTAATTCTTAATTTTCAAAATGTCATGCACTTTTATTTGGTCAAAAATTTAGATATTCAAAATGGCGGCGAATTTTCTTATTTATGATCCGATCCAGCTTAAAATCGATTACTCGAAATTTTCGAGATCAATACCAACATTATTTAAAAATTCAAAATGGCGGATCTAACATAAACGAGAAATTTTATAAGTTATAGTCCAATTCAGTATAAAAACGATATGTGAACTTTTTTGAAATCGTATATTACGAATTTTTGGTCCAAATTTAGAAATTCAAAATGGCGGCGACAATATGTCGGACGAATTTCCTGATTTATGGTTCGATGTAAATTGTAACTGTTATCTTATCATTTCTTAATTACATATTACGAATATTTTACCTAAATTTACAAATTCAAAATGGCGGAACCAACATGGTGGACGAATTTTCTTATTAATAGTCCAATTCGACTAAAAATTCATATATAAGATTTTCTAACAAAATAAATTAAGTAAACCGTATTCTTACATTTATTAAATTTCCTGTACAATATAAAATTCGTATTAGAGAAATAAGGAAAACATGAAAATTTTTATTCTTAATGTTCTCTAACAGTTAAATACGAATTACCCGAAATTTAGTCGTTAATTTTGGAAAATTACTTTCCACGTGCTCCTCCGTATATTTCAATGTATAATCGTAAGTTTGAATTTATAATTGTAAGTAGAAATAAAATCGGTATCGTCTGTAAAAAATAAAGCTTGTATTTCAAGTAAAAGCGCGTAGATATTTTTGCACGACACTAGTCGAGTATATTGGAGAAAGGGGTAAAAACGCGAACGGGAAAGCGCAGGTCGATCGATATGTAACGAATAATATTCCTGCGTTCCTCGGCCATCCTATTTCTTTCGTGCGAACGGAAAAGAGCGAACGGTATATGGCCGATTCGCAGCACCGCGGGGCATCATCCCGGAGTATCGAAGGACAGTAGCACATCCGCTCGTGTGCACACGATCGTACACCCTCGGGAGTCCTCGTAGCTCTTCGTGGATCCGTTCGTGGACCGCCTGGGGGCCCTACGAGCGTAACACCGGTAGCCACTACGCCAAAAGGGTCGCGTTGGTGCGGCACGAGAAAAAAGAGAAACACACGGAGAGACAGAGGCCGTGAGGAGAGAGGGAAAGAGAGAGACGGGATGAAAGAAGCTGGCGAGGACGGAATATCCAGGGCCGAGGTCCGAGAGGACAGGCCGGAGAGGAGACTCGGGGGAACTGGCATCTTTTCTTCAAGATGCATTCAAACTTGGGAGAAGAGTACGCCTTAGCGATGGGATCAATATCCTTGCGTACTCTTTCCACCGTTCTACACCATTGATCGAACCGACTTTATTTTCATTGGAATTCGCTCGCTCCCTCGATACTGCTGCTAATGTAATGGATAGTTACGCGATCTTACGATTTGTACTACTCACCGATACGAAATTAATTAACTACGTGCTCGCGTTTGATCCAACGGTATTCCGGAGATTGCGATTTAGAGGAGAGGTTAGGCGCTGCTATCGATTATCGATACGCGATCGATGTCTTATTGGTATTCCCCGATAAAATTTGTCGATATCGATTAGGCTAATGGAGGTGAGTAATGCAGAATGCGATGCGTGCTTTTACCGTTCGAATCTATTTTTATTTAAACGTCCAACTTAACCTAAACTGAATTTTACTTGTACGCGACTTTATCGCTGAATTTATTTGATCCTGCTTAACGTTTAATCTTATTTAATTGCAAACTATAATATAATACAATTTAATTGCAAATTATGGAATAATCTAACCTAATTGCAAGAAATGCATTTTAATAATAAAATATGTGTTTGAGGTTAGATTAGGTTTTATCATTGAAATTATGTTATTAGATTAGTTACGTTTCCTTATTAGGCTAGGTTGTTAGAATTAAGTTAGAATTTACGTTAGACTCAGAAATAAGTCATCAGGTTCAGGTTAGGTTAGATTGTTAGAATTAAGTTATGACTTAGGTTAGAGTTAGGAATAAATTACTAGATTAGGGTTAGTTTAGGTTACTAAATCAAGTTTAAATTAAAAATATAGTTTAGGTTATTAGGTTAAAGTTAAATCATAATCACTTTAGATTAGGGTTAGTTCAGCTTATTAGGTTAGGGTTAAATTATGTATAGGTTCAATTATTAGATTAAAATTATATTACAGTTAGATTAAGTTATTAAAGTTAAATTATGCTTATGTTAAATTATATTACTATCAGTTAGATTTTAGCTTGTTGAGTTCAATTGAAGCAGGTTAGATTACATCATGTTAGATTAATAGATTAAGTTAGGTTAGGTTAGGCTATTAAATTAAGGTTTGATTAAATTGCGTTAAGATTTACATTGAATTTATGGACTGATGAGATTAAATTACTAGATTAAATTTTATCATTCAGATGTATCTATTCTTGTTTTAATTTTGAATATAATCCAAGCTATAATATGAAATATAAATTATTAGATTTGAGTGATACACTTACTAAATTGAATCTAATGAGTATGGTTACACAGCACTATGTAATTTTCTAAAAAATTAGAATTTTAAAAGCGAATGAGTTTGTATAATTATATACCATTTCGTTTACAATCATAACTTTCATGTTTTAAATCATGATCCACATCGTACCATATGTACCCTCGTATTTTATAATAAAGAACAGGCATAAAATACGTATGTACATTCTTACATATTTAGAATTGAATTTTTCTTCATTACTTTACTGCATCTATAATTATCTGCTTCCAATTATTTATTTCCTATCATATCAACTTATGCTTTGCCCATACACGCTAACGACAGCTTTAATTAAACGAATCACGTAATTCAAATTGAACTGGTAGTATATCGACTATTGGTCCCAATAACTTTACCTATATAAAGAATGCAACTCGACTAGTTTTCAGATGCAGCAATAAACATATTTCGCAATATTATTCCACTTCTTTAATTTACCTATAAATTTCATAAAATTTGTGCTGTACGTTCATCGTGCCAGAATGACTATCATACCAGTTACGAATTAACCTCTTCAAGGATAACACTGCACATATGCATATATTTAGTTTCTTTAAACCCAGCAACCACCTTCAATCTTCCCTTCTTATACTTTTATAAGTCAAATAAAAACAAAACATTAGTCGATTCAAAACAAGCAAAACAAAATTACACAAAAATATTCTTTACGTTTCTTCTAACCTCAAAATCTAAGGCGGTTAAAAAACATGGCCTCTAGGGCGGTTAAAAAAGATCGCGTCCTAGGCGGTTAAATCCTAACCTCGAAAAAGTACCGTCTCGGGGGTTACGAAGAATCCGGCTGCGCTGAAATAATTCGATCCATTATCCGCAAAAGCAGATGCAAGTCGCAATCGCCGAATTGCTCGAAAAACTATAAGCCAACCGTCGAGTTAATCCTATCGCTAGCGAAGAGGCTTTCATCTTTCTCTGTCCGTTTCCCCGTCGCTCTGGCCGCACGCATAAACTTCCTCTCTTTCTCTCTCTCGCTGTCTTCCGCGCGCGAAGACGTCGTCGAACGAACGGGGAGAGAGAGAAAGAGAGAGAGAGAGAGGAAAGGAGAGAAATCGTTGGTAGGGGGCCACGGTGGAGGAGAAGCGGCGGGAGGGGGCGAAAGAAAGAGTGGCGAGGAAGGAAGAGGAGGGGGCAACACGGGGGGAGGGGTGGGGGGACAGGGTTCGAACGGACGGGAGACATTCCAATCTCTCGTGGCAAGCTTGCCTGCTTTGCTTCGCTTGCTTGTCTGCTTGCCCGCTTGCCAAGATATCGTCGTCCTAAAGCCGGCCCACGCTACATCCAATGGCACACGGATATCGTAACCGTGTAATCTCGCGACGCGATCGTTATAGTCGATTTTGCGGGATATAGTTAGAGATGCGATCCAAAGTATGTATACTGTATGTGGATTTCGGATCTGATCGGATAGTTACGGACGGTACGCCGGTACGGTACCGAGCGAGTCTGGATGCCGCGCGAAAAATATGGTAACCAACGAAATCGTTCAACATTTACGGATTTTTTTACCAACTCGTCGACAGGTTAAGAATTTAGAGACACAGGAATTTTGAAACCTAGAGATATCTGGTAACGGCGATATAAGAATTTGGAGGTATATGAAGTTGAAGATCTAGGAATTTGTGGTTGTAGAGATATGGAGACCTAGGGAATTTGGGGTCGAGTAATTTGGGGATCTACAGATATGAGAATCTAGGGATTTTTGTACGGCGGTATTTGGAGATTTTGGGATTTTAAAAACGTACAAATGTAGTGATAAAAATTTAAGAGTCTTTGGGAACCTGACAATTTAAAAATATAGGAATTTGGGGATCTAGGGATATAGAAATCTAGGGTTTCGGAACATTGCAATTTAATAGCTCTGACAGACCAAAAATTTAGAGGCAGAAATTTATGTATCTATGGATGGAGAAATCTAGGGAATTCGGATATTGAAATTTGGGGATCTAGGGACCTTGAAGACCAAGGAATTTGGTGATCTAAGAATATGAGAGTCTAGGGAGTTGGAAGTTTAGAAGTTTGAAGACATCAAAATTGAAGGATCTACGGGGCCCTAGGGAAATCTAGGGATTTGGAGGTAAGAAAGTTTTGAAATTTGGATATTTACAGATTTAGGAACTTTAGCAATTTTTAGACTTGAGACATTGAAATTGATAAATTTGAAAATTCAAAAATATATAGTTATCTAAGAATATTGGGATTTGTAGAATTACGAGTATGAAAATTTGTTAATCTCCTAAACTCTCTCAAATTTCCTAGTACCTTCCTAGAATACTCCATAGTACGTGTTTCCCTAATATTCCCCTGGGACTTCCGGATATCACCCTAGGATCTCCCTAGCTCTGAAAAAATTCACTAGGATGAATCTAAAATTCCTCAATATCGATATAATATATCCCTAGGATCTTAATATATCTTAGTATCAAAGCACATTTTTCTAGGATCTCAAAATTCCCTAAACTGTTTCTAGAACTCCATACCACCCTAGCGTTTTTCTAACATTTCCCTAAGATATCCTATTATCTTAAAATCTCTCTTCTGAAAAATTCCCTATGCTGTCTCTAAGATTGCCTAATTATCTCCCTAGGATTCCCTAGTGTCTCCACGGTATTTTTCTAGTACTACCGTAATAGAGTCTAATATTCCCCAAAGATGTTACGAATTGTCGAAAAATCGTGACGGGTAACAGGAACCCCCACACACACTTTTTCTCAGTCAAAAGCAATCTACGCTGCTGCGAAATATACATGTAAACGCTTAACATACGTACATACGATATATTACGTTTCCTTACTCTTGAAATAGTGCTTGTCGCACATACGCGGGTATTTCAGCCGGAACATTCTTTTATATGTATGTACATGTTACGCGTTATAACGGTTTGGACTTGGACTGAAGTCGCAGTCATTGACATCGTCATCCGTATCGTCAGTGTAACCAAATTCTGGACGCATGCGCCGAACGTTCAGACAATTCTCGATTACGATTCTCGAATATATAGAAACGTGCCATGAAACCAGACATAACCATGCAAAACGTAGAATGAAACGATCCAGCATCTGTTAACAGGATTCTCGTCGTTACATAACCAGTTTCGATATATTCGTCCGCTACCAATAGCTCTTAACGTATCACACGCGTTATACAATTTCTTGCTTTACCACGGACATTTCTTTTGCCAATATATTATTTATTACGACATTCCCGTCGAATTTCAAAGTTCTGAAAGCCCAACATTCAAATATTCAAATGCACAAACATTCAAAAATTCAAATACTTAAAAATTCAAGTACCCTAAAATTTATATACTCAAAAATTCAAATATTCAAAAGTTCAGATACTTAAAAATTCAAGTACCCTAAAATTTATATACTCAAAAATTCAAATATTCAAAAGTTCAGATACTTAAAAATTCAAGTACCCTAAAATTTATATACTCAAAAATTCAAAAGTTCAAATACTTAAAAATTCATGTATTCAAAAACTCACATATCTAAAAATACAAATACCCAAAAATTTACATATTTACAAAATTTTTAAATTCAAATATTCCAATACTCAGGAATTCAAGTACTCAAAAATTTATGTGCTCACAATTTGAAGTACTCAAAAATTTATATACTTAAGATTTCAAGTACTCAAAAAATTATATACTCAAAATTTGAAGTACTCAAAAATTTATATACTTAAGATTTCAAGTACACAAAAAATTATATACTCAAAATTTGAAGTACTCAAAAATTTATATATTTAAGATTTCAAGTACTCAAAAATTGATATACTTAAGATTTCAAGTACTCAAAAATTTGAATACTAGAAAATTTATGTATTCAAAATTTGAAGTACTCAAAAATTCAAGTATCCAAAAAGTTGAACACTTGAAAATTTATGTACTCAAAATTTCAAGTACTCAAAAATGTATATACTCAAAATTTCAAGTACCCGAAAATTTATATACTCAAAATTTCAAGTACTCAAAAATTTATATTCTAAAAAGTTCAAGTACTCAAAAATTTGAATATTAAAAAATTACAAAGTTGACAAAAATTGTCAAAATTCGAAAATCCCAGAGTTAAAAAATTCCAAAATAAGTAAGAACTCAAAACTAAAATTTTCTACCCTAGGCTCTTTATAATTTCTCCCTAGTATTTTTATATGCCAACATTTATTTTGAGCAAAAGTAAGCCTACGCTGTTACGTTGCACCAAAGTGTACATATCAAATACACTTTCTTCCGCAGTATTTGCGTTCACATTGCTAGGTAATCAACATCGCATTGGACCAGACATTACACCTGTCGGTACGTTTTAAATTAACGACCAGCCGGTTCCTATTTGCTGAGAGTCACGATATTTCTTGTTTCGTTTCACGGGCTAACGTGGACAAGAATGATTGGGACTGGTCAGTGATGAGAACCGTCACGTGAGTCGCTTTATCACAGTCACGTGACTATCAATAAATTTTTAATCAATCTGAACGTGCTCGACCAAATTTGCATATTTTCAAATTTTTAAAATCACAAATTTTTTAATTTAAATATTTCGGACATGTACTTGTTTAGCGCAGTTAAAAAAAAAATGTTAATTTAAAAGGTAATATGAATAGTTTTATCAAAACCGAATAATAATTACTATCGGTTCGTTTCAATGTAAAATAAATTAATACCACATATTTCAATGGCGCGGTACATAAAAGGTTAAAAAATATAAGGAATTAAGTATTGTTAAAAAATGCAGCAGTCCCGCTATTAGCGCAAGCAGGTACATATTTCCGATATTCTTTAAAAACAGCCTCTAGAGAATTCTGCACCGCGCAATTGATCAACGGATACATAAATTCTGCGAGATTTTTACTCTTCCCGGTAGCCTGGTCGGCTTCATCGAGGCAAGCGCGATTTCTCTTAAAAGTCCGCGGGAATGCGAAAAATTCGCGGCTGGATTTCTGCGAAGGATTCGAACTATATAATTTAAAGCATCGGGATCCGCAACTTCCTCCGGCGGTGTCATAATCGGTTTTGTATCTGTCCGCGCGAGACGACCAGCGGTACGAGAGCCGAGCGAGCAAAAATAAATGGCAATTAAAATTCCACTCGCATCTCGCTGCCTCCTCTCGTAGAGTAGAGAGTCGGCGAGGCATCGTAGAACGCTGGTGGAAAAGAGACGCTGAATACGCCGCGGAACGAGTGGAAGCGAGAAAAACCGAGAGAAAAAGGAAAATCGTTGGAAACGCGAGAAACCGACGGAGATAACGCGATACGGGGAACAGCGGGAACGAGAGAGACGACAGCGAGAAAGACTCGAGCTTTAAACTTTGAAATCCGAGCCAAATTTGAACGGTCTTCACCGTTCAAGGTTACTCCTTTCAATTTTTTTTAATGGGCGTCGCTTCTTTTTCATAATACGCGACTTCTATTCGCGTTCGCGAGTTTCAACGCCTTGACTGTCACCGTAGCGTATTTGTGACTTTGATACTCGATCTTTTATCTCGTTCTTTATCTTGTTTTTGTTTATTGCGTCATGCGCCGACTATAATTTATCGACGGATCATTTTTAAACAATTTCCAACAGAATATAATTATAACTCCATAGTATTAAACGCTTGAATTCTTAGATTACTGAATTCCGTTATTTCCAGGGATCGATATTTGTAAGATATTGATGTTTCCAAATACTAATATCCCTAAAGCCCACTATCCGTAGATAAAAATATCTCTAAATACAAATATAGAAATTTCAGTATGCTTGAAATTTAATATCACTTAATTATAATATGCTTATATTTCAATATCTCTAGATTCTAATATCCTTGTATACCAATATCCCTAGACTCCAATATTCCTAAATCTGCATATAGCATGCAGGATTTCATTACGTTTAAGATCTAATATCCCTAGACTCTACTATCATTTTATATTAATATTACCAGATCCAAATATCCCTATATTTCAACTTCCCTAGATCTAATGTACTTAGATCCCAACGTTCGTGAATAACAACATCCATACGCCTCAATATCGTTTTATGCCGATATCCCTAGTTCTAAATATCCCTAGATTTCGATGTCCCTAGCCCCAATATCCCTAGATCCTAGGATTCTTAAATGACAACATCCTTAGATCCGAGTATCGTTTCATACGGGTATCCCTAGATTTCAATATCCCTAGATTCCGATATCCCTAGATTTCAACTTCCCTAGACTCAATGTCCTTATATGCCAACATTCGTAAATAACAACATTAATACACCTCAATATCGTTTTATACCAATATCCCTAGTTTTAAATATCCCTAGACTCCGATATCCCTAGATCCAATATCTCTAGACCCTAAGATTCTTAAATAACAACATCCTTAAATCCGAGTATCGTTTCATACAGATATCTCTAGATTTCAATATCCCTAGATTCCGATATCCCTAGATTACAACATCCTTGTATAAAATATCACTAATTCCCAGTACCGTTTAATACGAATATCCCAAGATCCCAATATCAGTATGTAAAACATCGATCTAATATCCCTAGACTCTAGATCTAACATTCTCAAATTCAAATATCACTAGATTTCAATATGTCTGTATTTCGACGTTCTTCAAACGCAATAACTCCAAGGTATCAATATCCCCAGGCCCGAATATCCATACGTCATAATATCCCTAAATCCCCAAATTTCTACATCACTAATATATAAAAAAGGTAATATATATTATTGGAGAAAACTAATATCCATAAATATTATTAACATTCAACATATTACTCATTTATAAACGATCGTCTATAATATTTTTAATGATTGTACATCGTATAAAAGTATTATAAATTTCCATAATTATCAAAACGACTGACTTTCTAGTTCAACGTATACGCGATCCGTTGGATGTAAACATTTTACGAGCAGTGCGTACATTAACAAAGTGGGCATATTTAAATTCCAGGGCTAAATTAATTAATTACAACCATGCTATTCATGCCATGCATAATTTAAATAGACGTCGCCATGACTGTTGACCACTGATGACAAACAACTCGTAGAAAATGACACGATTTAATAACGTCCGACGCGTGTTGAATTTAAAAAATCGATCGTACAACCTTCCAACGTTAAATAAACTTTTGCACCAAGGTTAATCATCTTCCTCTCCGCCAATTCCACTCTAAACTTTCGAAATTCCTCGAGATTACGTCATAGCCTTGTCATCGTTGTTCCTTGGTCTCATTGCCATCGAATCATGGGGGTTCGGTTAAGGATGACGCGAATATCACCATTAACATTCGCCAAAATAATATTATAATAAAAATTTATGCAACAATACAACTCAACAGTAATTTTTTAAAAATGTCTACACTTTTTTGTGCACGTCAATTCTTTGAAACATTCTACGCAAAAAAAGTACCAAGGTATAATATTTCGCGAGATATTTTGAATAATTAAATGTTTCGTATGATCTAACTTATAAATAAAATGAAATTACATAAACATTTCTTTTAAATTGTATTATACTTGTATACAAATAAATTTAATGTCTTCTTTAAATGATAGATTTATTCCTACATCGTCTAACTAACCTAGATTACAAAAATAATCGACACTGCAATCGATCATCTCGCGCCACGTGTGGAGATTCACAAGTTCGAAAAACCGCGGGAAATTCAAATAGCAGATACGTAGTTGTCAGAAAGAGATAATCCTAAACGCTGCAAGATAATTTCCTTTTTCACTTTCTTAGCTCATAAAAATATGATACACATTTAATACATAAAAAATATAATAAATAATGGCCGTTAATGTAAGCGTAACAATATAATACGTAAGTTTAGATATTACGAAACATCCTGTATACGTCTCCGTAACGAACGCGCTAATATCCGTGGATGAAAAATGAATTTATAGAGATATCAAAGGAAAATCTTACGAAACGTTCGCGTGGCATGAAGATGCTCTTTACGGAGGAAAGGAGAAAAATCGAAATCGAAAATCTCGTCTAGTGGAAGGCCTGAATCGAACCAGATGCCTCGCAGGAGTAAGTGACGATTTTTGTAGCGAGCGAAGAGCAATGATGAGACGCGATTGGCCACGGATTATCCATTGCTCAACAGAGAGAACGGAGATCCTCGCGAAAGAGACACGCAGATTGAATCGGGAACAAGATAAAGAGAGAAAGAAAGACGGACAGAGTGGCGAGGACGAAGAGGAGAGGGCCATTTGCATCGGAATGCAAGCCTGGCTGAGCCAATGTGCTGTGCTCGGCAGAACGCGTGCACGCACCGCGTATACACGTATATATACGAGCAACGCGTGAAATTTCCAAGGGAGGAAGCCAAGCACGCGTTTCCTTGTGGTGAACCCTCAAATCTCTCGTGTACGATATGAACTGTCTTTCGAACTGACTACGATAAATACCGACAAAGTTCTAACAATTTTAACCGTTAATTTAATGGTAGATAATTGTTGAAAATATTACGGTCGGTAAACATGTATCCACGCGCCATCTGCTAATGTCACGTAGCGTGTTCCGGTAGTCAGTGTGTCGCAAACATAGCAAGAGATAATAATAAAGACATAACCTAAAAGGACGCGTGGACATTTACCCCAAAATTCCGTAACCTTGCAACAATAATTTTACGTTAATCCTCTGGACACGGTTGTTTCGACTGAGGTATATTTTAAATGATAAAATCTTCGAGTGCAAAAGATTATTTTCTGATAAGAATATAGTAATTTTTTGTTCTTCAAAGTGCTATAATAATGTAGGTTGATATTATGTAGAATATTATATCAGGATATAAGTGTAGGCAATTATGATAAATAATTCGAAATTATTTATATGCTCCTGGGCGGAAAACGTCTTCGTAGCAATCAGTTAAATATATGGTACTGTGTACATCATGGATCACTTTTATGTTAGATGGGTGTATTAAATTTTTGAAATTAGAAACTTAACAAATCTTTAATTAGAAAATTTAATAATTGAAAAATTTAGTATCAGAGAAATTTGGTATTGTGAAAATTTAAGATATAAAATAATGATATGGTACTTTGAAAATTTGTGGAGTTAAAAAGTATTCTAAATTTACCCAAATAATTTTGTAACTGAGAAATAGTTTGACAATTTTTAAAATAATAATTTGATAATTTAGAAATTTAGTAATTCGGGATTTTAGAAATATAAAAATGGGTATACTAATTTTCTAAATTTTAAATCTAGGAATTTAGAAAGTTTAGAAATATCAAATTTTCACATTTACATTGTTAGAAATATCAAATTTACAAACTTAGAAATACCAGATTTATAAATTTTCATTTCTTCACATTTACAATTTTAGAATCATCAAATTTATAACTTACTAATTTATAAAATTAGAAATGAAAAGCAAAAATTAAAACAAGTCTAATAAAAAATAACAGGAATACTAAACACACAATTTATAACACTCCAGTAGAAGTTAAAAATAATTGTAAATAAAGATACCGATCAATCAACATCCAACATCCAAGAAGCGTTTGAAAATTTCAAAGTCAGATAAATAAACTAAATTAATTTTGGACCTCCCAGCGTTAAGTCATCGATAGAAATTGCCAAAAATCCTCGAAAAACTGTCTGCTCGATTTAGAACCGTGCATGTTACAAGATTTCAAAATAAAAAAAAATCTCCCGTCTTTCATAACAGGGGCGGATTTAGAGGGTGGCGATTGCCCCCTGTGATATTTATAAAATTTCAAAAAAGATTTTTTCGTATCATATAATATCATTGCTTATATATCAATGCTTGATTAGAATAAAAAATAGCTACACAGAATTTAAAGAAAGAGACAATGTTTTTATTAGACTCCACCACAATTTAATTATAATAAAAAATCATATATGTGAATTTTAAATTTAAATTCTTACTGAACAATTTCATCTTATAAATTTCACCCAAACTTTATCTTAAATTTTTGTTTATATTTTACATTTTTATAAATGTTGCGAAGAAAATAAAAATTCATCATTTTTATAGGGATGTTTTTACCATTAGAAACGAAAATGCTCTCATTAATTCACTTTATTTATGAACTACAATTCTGTAGTAATTCACGTTACATATTTTAAATTTCCGTGTTGTCGAATTCCTACTAGTTTATGAATACCTTATAACTAGTGGTGAATTTAAAAAAACACCAGCAGGATTATGCACAAGAAGCTTATGTAAGTACCTTATGTAATATAACATACATTAATTATTGCAGTATTCTGCACATAGAAGTTCTAAACCCGTTAAATGATACCGAAACGAAATTAATATGTAGTTATTAAATTTGCTGTATAAATAATTAACATGAATTTGATTATTAAACTTATTATATAAATAATTAATACAAAATTGATTATTAAATTTGTTATATAAATAATTTTCATGAACTTGATTATTAAACTTATTGTATAAATAATTGGCATGAATTTGATTATTAAACTTGTTGTATAAATAATTAATATAAACTTGATAATTTAGGTGTTACTGTTATTAAATATTAATGAATAAATTACTCGTGCGAACGTAGATTTATAAATGATATTTTAAACGTTTCGCCCCTACAGAAAGAGTATTTTTGTGGATACGCCCCTGTTCTGGAAGAAGTATAGAAGAAGGTGTTGTTTAGTCTGTGAGACAGTTTCCCCTCGCCTCGCGAAACTCGGTTTCGCAGCTGTCGTCAAAAAGTCTCCAGAAGCAAACTCAAAACTAGAATCGAGCCGCGAGCCAATCTCGAAAATCGACGATGACATCATGCAAACAGCATTTCGACCGAAATAAATATACCGTACATCGACATTCTCCCACTTCCTGTCTTCTCCCACGTGAACACAGACTCCCTTCTCGCGACATTCTACGAATTTCAGCAATGAATATTACCTAACTTTGCATTTATCATGGGGTACATTTCGGTGCATGTAGGATTCCTTTGGATAAAAATATCCATAGGGAAGTGATCACCGGTTGTCCTCCATTTTGGAGAAAGTGATATGTGAAGGTAGATATTAAATTTCTAAATTTTTTAATTTTCAAATCCTCGACATTAAAAATTGTTCAATTCCTAAATTCCTAGATTTACATTTCTAAATTTTCAAAACATCAAATCAATATTTTCGAAAATTTATGGACTACAAATTTCTAGGTTATGAAATTTCAAAGATTCAGTCTAGAACTCCCCTAAACCGAGGCAAATGTACAATTTGCCCGAGGCTAACAGCAGATTTAAAATCAGCACTTCTTACTCCTGATTTAAAATTCGAATGAACAGCGCAATATATCATCTCACGAGTTACAACGTTACAAAGAAAATCTCTGACGCGTAAATTCGTTAAAACCCAATTTTTGAATTATGCAAGTCAAGTGAATACGTACACACGTAAATGAAGTAACCCGCTGTGATAATTCACTCTAAGAAGAAAAACAACTAGTTAATCCGGTGTTAATCGTTGTTACAACGACAAATATGAGTTATCGGTATGAGGGAGCGGTGAGTGACCGGAAGTAACATGATTTCTCACGAAATAACTTCCTGTCTAGAGCTCCCACCGTCCCTCATTTAAAAGTTCATCGGTCCCTCGCTGCATGTAATCCCAACTAACGGAGAGGTTCATCGGCACGAGGGTTAGAAGAGAAATATCCGTGCACTGCTAACAACACCAGGTTACACAATGTCACTATCATTCGTATTATTACACTTACGATCGTTTATTCAAACGCTCGCTTTTAATATCGTACATGTTTTCCACATTTTCTTACGGATTTATAAATATTACACGCTTTGTATTTTTACAAAATTTTTTATTTTAAATTATGGAGAGTTGAAAATTTTATAACTTAAAAATTTAGGAACTAGGGATTTAAAAATTTCAAATTTAAATGTGTAGAAACTTTAATTGTAATTTTTTAATTTCTTTGTAGAAGTATTAATTATTCGTTCAATATTAACAATTTATATAACGTGATGATAATATTTTGATGCTAAAATTGATAATGTCTATTTTACCTGAAATTTAAGTGTCTTTTTATGTTATAGTATACCTTCCTTATTCTTAGTATAATAGCTGATATTTAGATGCCTTCAACAAATAGAAGGTTACTAAAAAGTCAAAGACGGTGGTAAGATAATGATTGGTTATGTTCAAGTTATAAAAGAAGTTGAAGGTGACAATGAATTTGCATCAACATATTGTGGTAACAACTATGTGTTCTATACTTATAGTATGCATGTCCTTGTATTTGTTGTTTGCTAATGAATGACATTTGTTAATTATTGAGATTGGAAGTTTCAAAGTTCTTAACATTGGAATTAAAGATTCTAGCCTGTATAATCATGAACTACATGTAATTACTACTTGTAGAACTTTTCTTATATAAATGTTACTATTCTTTATCACATAATGTTCTTTCACATTATTTTTTTTATCACATATTGTTCATTCTCTCTATTCAAACTAAATTATACAGTAAAAATGTTTGAAATAGATTATGGATATATTTGCAAAAATAATCTGATTAAAAAAAATAACACTGTCAGTTACAAAAATAAAATAGTATAAAATGTAACAATATGGAAAAAATACATTACTTGTAAAGTGTTTGTATAGTAATATTCTTTTTATAGTCAATTATATATATATGCATTGAAATAATTGCAGAATTATATTATAAATTTAAAACATAACGAAATAATTTAAATATTAATAAATAAACTTATCAAATTTTATATCACGAATTGGTTTATCCTAAATTGAACTTAACTACATTATTTTTTATATTCCTATATTGTGTAATGTAATCTTCAGAATATAGGATTGGGAACTTAAAATAATTAAATACCATAGGAACTGTTCCCATTTTATCGTACTTTCTCCAACCCACGCAATAATTCTTAGAAAATTCATTCTTCCCATAAATTATTCAGAAAATCTCAAATTTCATTTCCATAATGAAATCTTTAGTCAGATTAAATCTTTTTATTCGATACCTTCAAGCAAATCCCCAGTTAAATTAAAACAGCATTCGCCTCTAATTTCTCTTGAATTATCGAGCAATAAATTGTCTTTTTAAAGGAGTCACATTTCTTCAAACACGCGTATAGTATAATGAAACGCTGCGTGATAAAATATAATTAATGAATCGTTTTGATGCGCGAATACTCGTTATAAAACGCGAATAAGTATGCATATAGCTTGTCGAGCATTCTTCTCTTACCAATACGATGATTCGCGTGCTTAAGGACAACGAAAATAATTAAAAGGACTTCCGGGACTTACCTCGAGCACGTCCTGTGCGGTCTGAAGATATTCTCGAAGCATAGCCTCTTGAATGGCTCGCCATTCTTGCCTTGGATCTTCGAGTTGTGTCGTCTCTGAAAATTAAACAGAAACGAAGTATTAGAAACTCGTAGCGTTGGATTTAGGGCAAAGGAATTAATACTTATAACGAACATATAACAAAAATTTCAAAAACGAATTCGACGAAATAACGCAAATCCCAGCTCGATGAGGATCACTAGTTCGATTATCAATCGTATTTCACCACCGATGGCGCTGCGTTAATTTTTGTTTTACTTTTTTGTCACCAATAATTTTGCCTACCGTTATTTGTCGTCATTTACGTATCTGTTTGTTATAATAAAATATTGTGTTGTTGTTTAATTAAATTGTCAATAGATTCCCACTGTAACCTACAATCCACAAAACCTACAATCCAATAAATATGTCTGACCCACTAAGAAATCAATCAATGAGTACAGTATTCATACATCACATTTGTACACAATATAAGAATACAGAGAAAAAAAAATATAGTTAATTTTTTATGTAAATTAGAATTTTAGTATCATTTGTTACAGTTTAAAGAAAGCTATCTAATAGTAGTATAATAAGAGAAAGAATCTATGACGCTACAAAAAAATGAAGGATTAAAAAATTTTGAACTTAGGAACCTGATTAATATAACGTTACTGCAATGAAAAATTGATTAATAATTCATTAATAAAGATTGACAAAAAGATTGAGCAATAGCACATTTAATTTAAACTTGTTCTAAGAAAAAATAACACTGAATTATGGATCTTGTGGTTGCAGCATATTTCACAAACTTTATTTCATGAGTATTAAACAATTTATTTTCCATGACTCTGATTGCTCTTCCCTTGGACACTTCAATTACCAGACAAATTCAATATATTAGACTTTGATACATCATAAAATGCATAAGCATCTGCAGTTTAATTATCAATATAATTTACCTTGAAGAAGTCAATAAATATAAAGAAATAACGTTTGAAAAATTATGTAAAGAAAATAATACTCACGATTGACATGATTAATGTAGTATGCACCAACGTGTTTGTCGTAAGCTTCCTCCCAACCAAGTGGAAGCTCGTTTCCAATGCAATCTGCAAATGTTTGAGGTTTTGTAAACCTGTAATTAGAAGAAAAAATCAATAAGAAACATTATTGATCAAACGTTCTCTTAAATTACTATTTCTTTTGTTTCATTAGTATAATGTTACTTCATATATTCAATGATGGCAAATACATATGAGCCACCTTCGTCTAAACTTTAAAAGACTACCTTCTTTTTCACTCTTTAAAACTGAATAAAGGTTAATTTTTTAATCTTTTTAAAATCGACAAAAATAAATGTTATTATGTCCACAATTGTGCAACAATAATTTTATGTACCTATATGTTGTCATTGATTACTGAAACTTTAAAATTTTTAAACTTTTGAACTTTAGGAATTTGGAATTTTAGAATTCCTCTTTTTAGATCTTTAGATCCCTATAACCTTAAAACTTCATATTCGAATATAGATTTTTATTTTTAGATCCGTATATTTAAAAAATTTACATATACCTAAATCTTGTATTTCCAAATCCCAAAATGACCTACGTTCATATATCTCTAAAAGGTCTCAACATTTTTATTTCACTTTCATCAACTTCATTTTCCGCTTACCAAATCACAATTTTACAATTTAAATAAGGTTGTTAACAGAAATGTGAAAAAATTGTTTCTTCACGAGTATTTTAACAAATGATAACCATTTGTATTATTCTCGAGCAAAGGTTTGTAATTATCTCCACGGTCTCTCAATGGCAATGAAACGAAGGAACACTAACAGCCATTACGTAATCTTGAAAAATTTCGAAGGTTTCGAGAGGAATTCACGAAGACGAACACCAGCCTTGGTACGAAAAAAGAGTTTAGCATTGAAGGATCGATTTCTTAATTCGAGACGCAGCGAGTGCCACTAAATTCTGCCAATTTCTGATCACTGCTTAGCATCAATAACTAAAAGATAATACATATAAAATTTTCCCGCCATTTTTTAGAGACAAACTAGTATAAAGCAAATAAATACCTTTAGTTACAATAAAATATTATAAATATTTGGCAATAAAATTTTAGAAATTAATTTTCAAACAAATAAATTAAGTTGATAATTAAATTAATAACCTTCGTATTTGTTTTTCTGTAGAGAAGTGATTAAAATATTAAACTGTTATAAATATTAAATATACCACTTGTTATATATTCTGTATTTTACTACTTCAAATACTTTATTTTTATTTCACTCCAAATAAAAATATTAAATTAGTCGAAATACATTACTTCCAATTACGTTCGAAATAAAATGTGCCAAGCCTAATTTCAACATATTTTTTACGATTAATTTTGAAGCTATTCAAAAATGGCTGATTTTAAAATTAGTGAATAGTTGTAAACAACAAACGGGTAAGGACAATATTGATGTTTGAAAATTTGCTACGTCCTAATTCGATCATATTTTCATATGGTATATACGGGTATGCGCAACAACGAGATTGTATCTTGCATACAAAATAACCTGACCTCCGCAGGCCAGCGACCAACTGGAGTTTATCGTGACGAAAGTGAAATGGAATCGGTAATCGACACAGAAGAATGCGAATACCAACGAGTAGGTACAAGCACAATGAAAATGTTCAATTGCTACCTATTTCTTGATTGCTTTCGCAATCTTTAATTCCTTCAGTTAACATAGAAGTAACAAGTAATTAATTCATTCCTCTTTAGGTGAAATTAATTTGAATTGTTTATTTATTGCTGAAATTTTAAAATACGTTTTGTTGTTAAACAATTCTTTACCTGACAATCACATTAACACAAGTCCATTCTCTTTTTAGATTTAATTAATTTTTATTTATGGACCTATGGATGCATCAGTATAAAAATATAAAAATTTAAGAATCCCGATGTATAGAAATCTAGAATATAGGGATTTATGGATCTTACGGTTCAAGGATTTAGAAATATGCAGCTGCAGGTATGTATATGAATCTTCAGATATAAAACTCTAGGAGTGTTCAGATCTAACGATACAAGAATGCATGGATCTAGAAATATATTAGTATAAATAAATTGGAAGACTAATATTACTGGTGTATATTAAAATGAAACAAGTTATAGTTCAGTTGAAGGTGTAACATTTTTATTTTAACCTAATACTGTACAGTAGACATTTGACCTGTATGAAACTTTCATTTCTAACAAGTCACATTTCAATGAACTTTCTCTATATGTTCAGAAAATACTAATTAATGTTTTATATTCCTCTTACAATTCTTTTCAAATAACTAGTTTTATCGTGTTTGCTTGACTTTTAAATCATATTTTATTATATTATAGTTAATTTAATTAGTTTATTGGATATTTACCCCATAACATTAAAGACAGGTCTAACAAGTGTTGTTAACAACAGGTCTAACAACATACAAGAGGTAACAGTATAAATCTGTTAAGAAATTTGGAAGTTTTAAAAAATATAATAGGAATATATTTTTAAAATGGAAAACAGAAAAATATATTTTTAATTTACTGGTATAAATAGATAAAATGTTCTCTTTATTTTTTATTCTCTTTCACTCCTTTGCAAATACTTAATTAAATACTAACTATAAGAACTGCTTAATTTGTCACTTCTAATTACTACTGTAATGTGAGTGGTTTCAACTTTTTTTTTGTTTCATTTTTCACTTATTTGACTAAATTAAATTCATAGCCCCAATTGATAATATGTAATCAATGAGATATTAAATTAATTTTTTTATACTAAAATATTGTTCTTAGCATAAAATGCATTGTTCAATAGTATTGAATAATTCAATAGCTATTGAGCGACCTTCTTAAAAGCATAAGACTGTTAGTACGCTAAGTCATAAACATATAGATAAATGTATCTTTATCACTCTGAATGGGTATGGTCTAACTTAAAACATTAAAATGACTTACTTGTTTTAAACAATACTTGAATAAAGTATTTTATAACTTTAAGAATATAGCCAAAGGAAATAATATTTACATATTTTCTATAATGCTTCAATAAAACTAAGTTAAAGAAACTGAAGTAAATTATGTGTCAGTTTAGAGATAATAAGAACCATATACTTTTAAGAAGGCCCCTCAGAAGTTATATAACACCACAACAATAAGTATTAATATTTCAACCTATTATTTGAATTTATAACCATATTAATGGTATTCAGAGTTTCCTTTCCGGATTAATTTACTGAATTACATTCGTAGCGTTGGTCACCACTGACCCCTATGATAATGGCGGACACCATGAACCAATCATGCGTCCATCCACATTAAAGAATTCCATGAACGACCCCTTAATTTCTTTTCCGTCGCGTGATTCACGTTTTTAATGTGCCCTTGGCCTTACCCCGCGTTGTTGTCCTACAATATCAAACAGGGAGGAGGCGGAGGAGGGTCAAGAACGTACATCATGACGAGGAGAAATAACGTGAACAGTGCCAGTGGTGCGAGAGGGGAAATAGGGGAGGGAGAGACAGCATTGAAGGATGAAGAAGAGGGTAACAGAGGATCAACCGAGGACAAATTAAATAATGAAAATATACATACATACACTTGTACACTGATAAAACTGTGATATTATATACTATGGTAAAAGTTACTAAAATATAACAAGTATTAGATATAGCTAAAAATATATGTAATTAATTAATGTAAAACATTAATGGAATTGTGTGATATACTAAAGCAGAAGATAAGAACAGTTTACTAAAATGTAATAAGTTTCTGTGAGGTGTCAGTAAACATGTATGTAATATTTTCCATTAACATTAGTGTAATTAAGTAGGTGGAGACAAAAGACAAGCATTTGCTCTACTTGTTACAATTATTGAAATAACTACAATTATATTGTAGTACATAGTAGGCTTTTCTAGAAATAAGAAATATGTAAATTCGGTAATTTTAGTAATAACTAGAGAATTACTCAATTTCTAGATTTCTATATTTCAAGATTCTGAAATTTCAAGATGGTAATTCCCTAGGCTTAAGTTCCCTAAATCCCAATAACCCTAAAATCCAACCTGTCTAGGCCCCAAATTCCCTGGATCGAAGTCCCTGGGCTAGTAACTTTCTACATCCTAGTATATTTAAATTTTGAATAAAAAATCAAAGATTTAAAATTGTCTTTATATATCTATTTTCCCTAGGGAATCTCTATGGAATACTCTAGAACTATAATTCTTGTTGTTTTCTATTTTTACAAATAACAATTTTACTTCTCTCACGATTTTAAAATAACTTACACTTACTTCTTCATAAAATCATAAATCTTAATCAACTGCAATTTCAGAATTTTAAAAGTACTAATGCCATTAGAAGAAGGATTATAAATTGTCTTATCTATGGACTTATAGTACTCGGAAAATTAGAGTCGATCGTATCTCAACAACCCGGTATCGTGTCATTGAAACAATACGGAGTCTCACGTTACACCATCTATTAGCAACCATATTAGTAATTGTTGCTAATATTACACCATCAACAGATACCACTTATTAGAAGTTTCATACGCTACGTTTGTAGTACGTTCACCTTATTTTCCTAGACTTCTTCCTGGAAGGAAGCTGAGAAACGATGTTTACCGAGGGAAACAGAAAACGAAATGTAAATTACAATTGCTGTGTGAGCTTTAATTATATCCGACACGTTGTGAAATACGCAAACATCGTTAACATCAACGTTTAAATACTACGTTACAGAAGCATCCATATAAAGTGAACCTTTTGCAAATATCTAATCAATGAAGTTAAAAATAATTCAATTACGCTTTAAGTATTTTAATCAAAATTTTTTAATACGGGGTCACAGCTCGGGGGTCATCGATTTCATTCAAACTTTGCACAATTGCAGAGACTACCAAAAGTAATAATACTGCAAAGCCATAATGCGCAACACTCAAAAATAAGAGAGAAATTTACGTTCGAAGTTGTATTCTATAATTGCGCAGTTTGAATGCAACGTGTACCGGGGAGTTACGAGGTCTCCTTGCAAGTATAAAAATTTCAAAATTGTCTTGTGATATCTCATTCTATTTGTCACCTTACCTTAATTACTTTTTTTTTAAATTAGTGTGTACACGGTGAACCGAAATTACTGGAAACTTCGTCACCCGATCCACGATGATTTACGAACACGTGTGATTCTCGTGGAATGTTTCCGAGGTGTCTCGAGGTTATCAAACATAATGCAGTATAAACTGCATAAAAGACCCAAAGCACATATTTCGTAGACAATTTTATGACATTCGTTCGTCTGTTTGCCGAGACGTACGCAGGGTACACACGGCGTTCGTCAAAATGTTTAGTCGCTCAGTCATTTTCGAGATGAATTTTAATTACGGTCTTACAGAGGGCAATCTTTATGATTGACAAAAATGTTGTTAGGTTGAAAATTAAATTCGCGATTTCCACCTTTTATATCTGAGAACTGCTTATCAAAATTTAACCACTTTATTTGTTTACGCAGGCTGAGTCGAATGGGTAACATATCGATTACATGTTGGCGCGGGATTTTCAAATGTCATGTGAACACATGACAGTTGATTTATTTAATGATGGTAAAACTGTCAAGACGCGTAACAAGAGCATTTCTTCTACTTTAAATAGAGACTTTATTTTGCGTTATATTTATTTATTGTTTATGCGAAAAGAATAATAAATAATAAAACTAAATATATTTGTATAATATACAAGGTGTTCCAATAAAATAAATACATACATAAGTATCAATATTAAATTCTAAAATGGTAACAAAAATATTAAATGATTTTGATATCGTTGATGTTCATTTTGAGTATTTGTTAATTTAAAATTAATCAACATAATTTTAAATTAATAGCTATGTTTATTTCATTTATTTAATTATATAATAAAGTGTATATTTTCATGACACATTTTCTACATTATGACTAAAAGTAAACGAACAACAAGATATAATATATGTAATCATTTTTTGGTGATAAAAATAATAGAAAAGAATTTTATAAATAGTTAATTTGTGGTAATATTTAATTTTTTAAATAGAAACATTTAAGTGACTATGAAACAAATTTATGAAAATTTTACAAGTGTAATTACCAGCCTAGTATTTTGAATTTTGTTTAAATATGCAATTAATAATAACAGAATAATGTTCACTAGTTCCTATGAAATTTGAAAGTGAATTCTAAAGTGCAATATATTGATGTATTTATATAACACCATGATTAAAATAGATATGTAAAAGTAATACTTGTTTTACTGCAAATTAGTGTTAGTATTAATAATTATTATTAAATTAATATTAATTCTTTATTTACATTTGTTTGCCCAAATGTAATTATGATATGATGAACAGAAAAATATTGATTATAAATTACATTAATATGGTAAACATATTATACAATAATTAATATATTAAGTATATTATATATTATATTCTTTGTAATTCTAATTTTTATCTCTGTTGCAACAAATTATTTTAAAGTAAATATACAATTTGAAATCACAGACTTTTAAATGTTTAGAAATTTAAAAATTTCTAAATTTTCATAATTTGAAATTTTGAAAATTTAAAATTTAAAATTTGAGATTATGGAAACTTATAAAAATGTAAAGACAGGAATTTCAGAATGTGAGAATTATAAATAACTATCGTTCTGGAATGTCCTGATTAAATTTTTATAAAAAATCATAAGTGAAGTATGCAATCATATAATGGCAGGTAATTTCTTGGAATGTTTAAATAAGACGATCGTGACGTGTACTGTAAATTATTTTCCGTGTACATATTTGTTATCGTGATAACGCGTTAAATTCGTAATAATTCGGTACTCATTCGACCCAAAATACCACTTTCTACGTGTATGACAACACGTTGCAAAAAGTACCTATACACGACGGTTAACCTACAACACATTCGTGTAACTGTGACATATAACACATTTTATAAATTTCTAAATTCTAAACTTTTCCACTGTGCACCACTATCACCATTTCAATTATTTTGAGAGATAAACGAATAAACATTCTCTTCCCTCACAGATGCTTTTAGATTTGAAGTTTGTAACGCACTGATGGTTTACGCCGCTAAAAAAGTAATATGTAGATAGACAACGCCATTGAATTGCTAGCTTCTCGTTTCTTCGAATTATTACAAATAGTTACTGTGATCGCCTTTGAAGGACAAAGTAAAATTATATAAAAAAATACGTACCAAATTTTTAAATAAATATATCTGAACATTAAGATGAATATATATATATATAGTAAATACCGAAAATAAATTATTAATGTAACTTGTTAGGTTATGAAATAGTATCCACGATAAACACAATTCCTTGCACATGAAGCATAAAACGGAACATATTACCCACACCATTCAAACTTTTCTTTCAAAACATTCCTTCGATAGCCTTACATCATTCCTCGCGTTTTCTAAAATTTTTTGTTTTCCGTCGTCTGTTTGCTCACCTTCGAAGGAAACGTTCAGACTGACTGTCTGCTGTTCGAAGGTTGTTCGACGCATTGTGAAAAAATTTAACCATTGTTCGAATCAACCGACCGCATTTATGTAACGGTCATTAATCAAATTAAAATTTGTCGACTATATCGAAAGCTGCCAACCGGTGCATTGTAATTGTCAGGGAATTCGAAGAAACAGTTTGTCTTCCGAAATAAATCAGACAATCCAACCTAATTGATGTAACCTCACGGCTGACCTACCCTAATATAAATGTGATGAAACCTATTTCAAATTAAATCAACATCGACCTTATTAAATCTTGATTTAACTGTAATTTAAAATTATATTAATATTAAAAGCGACATAAAATTACATCGACTTAACCTGAACTTGAATGTAATTTAACGTAAGATTACATCTAACATAATTACAATTTTGTGTAATCTGATTTAACCTACATGCAATTTGAACGGATTATACTTAACATAACCTAATTCGATTCTGACCTAACTTTTAACCGACACATCTACACTGAATGTAACTAAACGCTAACTTAATGCAGATTCGACCAATCCTAACCTTAATTTAGGTTACATCAAATTAACCTTGTCACGATATTAATTAATTTCTAGGCTAAAAAATTTGCAGATTCACTTCCAGACTCTGATGTACCTAGATATTATCAAAGTAATAAATTTTCTAATAGCCCTAGAATCACACATTTTTGGATACCGATATTCCTAGACTTCAAAATTTCTAGACATCGATATCCCTAGATTCAGATATTCTTAGAAAAAATTCCTAGACTCCCCAGTTTCTAGACACCAATATCCCTAGATTCCCGCGTTTCTAAACATCAAAATCCCTAGGTCTTGAAATTCTTAATACGTCTATAAATTATTAAAGCTCTAAAAAATCCTCCAAAAGAGTGAGAAGTTTCCCTTTTTAATTACCATATTTTCTATAGGGAAGCCAGATTTGCTCTCGACTGAGCATATGTAGATACACTTTCTCTACGTATACGTAATCCGATTCAGTTACAGTTTGCAGAGGACAAATCTACTGGAAAGCAGGTGCGACTATTTATTTGGCGGCTAGGCGAGACACACACGGCCCTGAACGTAACGTCGACGGAGAACAAACAAGCGCCCATGCGTGGGCATACGGATCGCGTAGGTGTCCCTCTTCGACTACCTCGCTTTGCCCCAAGGGCATTACTCGTGCATCACGGAACGCGTGTCGATATCGTTCACGATTTCGTGCTTTTACTTGTCTCGAGGTGTCAAACTACTTCGCGAGACTGACATTTAATTTCGAACTCCCGTGCGCGCGCAGCGAAATGCACTCGAGAGAGAGACAAATCTACTTTTCCTGTTTTTTGAACCGAGCGGAGTGAATGACTGATGTAAACAATTGTTCGCTCCTGCCGAAAGTATGTACACTTCTTTTGGTATTTTATCAAGACGTAATATTTTGATGAATTCGTTAGTTGTTTAATGTGGTGAATTGTTTGGAAGTTATTAAAGTGATTGTCGTTATAGAGACACTTTAGTCAGAGTCACGAAATAATAATATTGATTTTGATTAGTGTCGCCATTTGCCTGCAACATACCGCGAAATTTAATTTGTTAATGTATTTTAACTAAGCGACACAAGTTACAGAATGAATTTTAAATTTTAATAATAATATATTATTTGTTAATACAGTATTTAATATATTTTTACAAATGGAACATATTCATATATATTCTGACAGCATGACAAACAAATATTATTTAGAAATAATAAAATATGTTGCAATCTACGCATTTCATTTTTAATATTAATTATTAATGCAATAATCGTCATTAAAAACGAAAAATGAAAGGCTAGTTCGTTGCAGAAATAGAAAAAAGATGGGATATCATTGTGCGTTAAGTTTCGTATCCTCTTAAACGAGAGTAAAAGTGAAAATAAATGGAAAAAAATATATAGACTGTACCCGGTCAGAAGTATTTCCGGTGCTTAATGAGTTAAGAACTCGCTCAATGAGTTAATGGGTAGTTGCTTCAAATTTTACACACGATCACTGAGCACCGCTTATAATAATATATTAAACGCACGGTGCACACTGTTAAAAAAATATTTATTTTAATTTAGTTATCATACACGTTAGCATTAATAAAATAATAGACATATTTTGTAGACGTAATCTTTACAAGATACGTCATCGTGATTTTTATACAAATTGAATAAATTAATTAAAATTATTTTTACTGATTTACCTAGAATCAAAACTACTAAAATTATACAAATTCTTCGGCCCCTAAAAAAAGCCCCTAAGCCTGAAATGTCCTATATACTAATATCCTTAGATAAAAAATCCATGTGTCCCCAAATTCTGGATTCCAAATTCCCTAGATCACAACATCTCTATATTCCACTATTTTCATATTAAAAAATTCGCTAGAAAACCACTATGTCCCAAATTCATATCTTAATATCTTTACGGTGAAATAACTCTAAGTCGAAAAATCCCTAGATTCTCTCCAGTACCTTAAAATTCCCACGATTGTCTTACGAATATCAAAATTCCCTAGATTCCCACGAACCCAAAAATTCCCCGGATTCGTGCGCGGATCTAAAATCCCCTAGATCCATCTCGAATCACAAATTCCCTAGATTCTCCCGAATCATAAATTCCCTAGATCCTCCCTAGAATCATAAATTCCCTAAACTCCAAAACCCATGGATCTCCAAACTCCCCAATTCTCTATATTTCTAGATTCGAAAACCCATATACTTCCAAATTCCCTATGTACCAATATCCCTAGATCTGAAACTCACCAGCTCCCAATATTTCTCTTACTCATATATCTCTGAATCTCCAAACGCCTATGTCTCAAACTCCCTAGATTCCAAAACCCGTAAATCTCCAAACTTCCATATTCCCTATATCTCTAGATTCAAAAATCCATATACTTCCAAATTCTCTATAATATCAATATCCACAGAGCTCAAATTCACTAGCTCTTAATATACCTATATCCGAATATTTGTAGACCACAAAATCCCTATTCTAAAAATTCTACATATCCAACTTCTTACAAAGTCCCTAAATCCCAACATCCCTAGAACTCGTAATGCCTAGATCGCAAAATTCATTGGTCGTCAATTTTCTGGATTTCATTATTCTAGAACACTAGGATCTGTATATCCGTAAATTCCTGTATCCCTATAATCCTAGTTATCGTTAGAAAATATTGAAAATATCGTACACGTAGCTATGATTTGATTGATAGTTTCAATGTTAATTACGAGTTCTTGTGCATCGCGTTACGTACGCTGTTCAAATATGCAGAAACAAATTCAAAGTATTTAATTACGACAGCCGCAGAAGAAAGATATATCACGATCGGTCACGTACATACTGGTTAAGCGTATGAAACGTGATTGCAAATGATAGCTGAAAATATTTCTAACGACATAATGACTGTTTGCGTGGACGGAGATGCCCGACTAACCGGAGCTTTAGTTCGAGCGTAAAAAGAAAAATTCCGAGAAGAAAATAATGGCGTGTATGTCAGCTTACAGGAATCTCCGTTTGCCTTCGTTCTCTCGGTGCGAGGATGTGTCACGGCCTAGGAATGTCTCGAATTTCCAAGTTTGGGAACACTCCTGTCTTGTAATTCGTGCCATGGCTTTGGTCACGCACGTGTATACGCAATATCACGCTGTCCGCGCCCCTCGCTGTTATTTCGTTCGAATAAAAAGCGATACACGAATGAATTTAATCGTAAAAATAAAAAATCAGTGGACACTCGCTTCTCTGTACGACCAGCAGAATGCACGACTTTTGTATGATTTTATTCTACGATAAATAAAATCGAATTTTCACTTGCGAATGTCAATAAAATAATGATTAACAGTGCTAATATTAATGCAAGACATATTTGTCAATTTAATAAACTTCAAAGAATGTTCATCTTCAAATTTTTTCCGCTAGTCAATTACTGGGAACGTGCTCGATCAGACGTAACAACACGTGCCTGTAAAAGCTGACGGCAAATTAACATTTTTTTCAACTCGTAACATTGCATAATATGATGCAGGAACGAATGTCGGTTCTTTTTTTTACGAGCATTCACGTTAGCCTTCGAATCGAGAAAGAAACTCGTAGTCAACGTTATAGTAATGTTGAACTACACGAAACAGGCGTATAACGTGCAAAAAAGAACTTCATAATGCAAATACAATTAGATAAACTATCCGATAGAGCAGTTTTTATGCGGAATATGCTGTAAATATGCTGAATTAAAAAATATACTATGACACTTATATTTTATCAAGTATAATAAGAATATAAATTTTTTATTTTATTTTTACAAGATTTTACTATAAATAATTCTGTTTTAATTATTTTATTTTTAAATTGTTATTAAAAGACGTCTTTCTGTAATAAGTATTTAAAAAATCTTTTGAAATAAATATTTTCATGTAGTAAAATAATTTACTACATAAAAAGTAGTTAAATAAAAATAATTATTGAACTCATATATCCACCATTAGGCATAGAAAATGTATCATTATGTGCGGATAAATAATTCTTTGAACTACAGTGTAATTTTATTGAGCGTATACATTCGAGCACAGTATTTTACAGGTTGAACACAGTACCGACGTGGAAAAAATATATTCGTTACCATCTGTGAGAGATTAAAACTATTTTTTCTTTTAAATTGTGCAACCATGGATCAAACAAGAATTGTAATTTCAATCGAAAGGCATGCGAGCAGGAAACAGGAAAAGGCGCGCGTATGCGCGCGCACACGCATGCGCGGTAGCGAAAGAATTTTCCTAAACACAGATGTCGAGCAGATGCCACACGTTGCAATATGCGCTACCATGGGAAAATACGTACGTGGCCGAAGGGAACGCGTGTTCCCAAAAAGAAATAAGTCGACGAGCTTAGGTGATTCGAGGAACAAAATTTTGAGATTTCGAGGAACGAAAATCGGCACACGGAACAAGTATATACGGCTGTTGTTCGTGTGCCAAATGTGCAAACAAAAACAAAAGCGAACGCAAGTCGAGTAATCTGCGCTCGAATCGTAGGGAGATAACTCGAACGAGAAATGCAAAAACCGATAGTGCGATCGATATCTAAGGTGTGTTCAAATGTCTATGGTGTTTATCCTCTACTACTAATACACTAATTTTTATGTGCGGTGAATTATACAGTTTTGTCACGTAATATTTATATTCTATCTTTTTAATTTTGTATTTAATTTAATTTTTGTATCCTTTTAATATACATATATATTAACCGTCTGCATTCTCCATAAAATATAGGTACCATTAGGTTAAAATTAATACATATGTTATTCTAATTCGAAAGCTGCTTTCAATTGCACAGGAATAAAACTGGCGATTACTTATATAATCAGTCATCTAATCACCCAACAATAATAATATATGTATAGTTCACTATTTAATTTACAAATTGCAAGATTGTAAATTTCATGCATTGAAAATAAAATATCTACATTACAATTCATAAAACGTATGTATCAGCTATAACGCAAGGAGATTGCAACAACTAATTAAGTAAATTTAAGATTAAAAGATCAATGATTCCTTTTGTAGTGACTGATCAATGAAAGTATTAAAAAATATGTGATTTTATAATGGGAATTTAGAACGAATAGTATTGGATTGACCAAAGAGGTATGTTGTTTTTGTCAGCATTCATTCAATTTATGTGTCAACACATTCTTTTCCTTCAACAAATGAATGTATAAGTCTTGAAGCTTCCGTTTTAGAGTATCTTATTAAGAAGAAGCAGTGCCAAATGTAACGAAGTTCTTCATCTGTTACAAATGATTAAGAATGGAAGATACACAGACTGAATTTGGTAATATTATATTAGTATACAGAGAAGTTACACTAAATGATTGCAAGTGACAGATACGGTTTGAGATATTTTGTGTTGAAAATATTTTCATGAATAGTATTGTAGAACGACAAGCATAGTTATAGACGGTCAGTGAAGATTAAATGAAAATCTTGATCAACAACAACTCTCCTTATAGATTGAAAAAACAGTTAATACGTTAAATAAGATTTTAATTACATATGTTAGATTTCTAATGGAATATCAGCTTAAAAAACGACAAAACTTTTTGGCCAGTCGTATAGTTTTATTTTCGCGTTCGACCGTGGTCACCAGATTTCTCGAGTTTTTCATCGACAGCGCGGCGGCCCTGGTGACTGGAATGCGGGCGCGGCGAGTCCTCGATATATGAATATACGCATACACGTAGTAGATACACACGTTCGACGAGAAGCTTAAGGGGCGCTCACACGAATGCGACGTAACGTCAGAAATATTTTACATTCCCGTCTGTACACATATCGTACGTTTAATCGTAAAAATGCACGCGTTAATTCGAGACAAAACAAAGTAAACTAAATAAAGATTCATACATGAAAATTTTATGCATTCCAGAAGCGTACGTGTGTATGTCCTTAGGCTCTAAGCACGTGTACACGTGCACACGAAGACATATACATAGGAAAATGGCGTACCTGTCTCTAGGATCGATCCACGTTGTTTTTCTTGTGTTGTGATCGATGAAATACACTTTTCCATCAAAGTCTCGCGCGACGTCCCACCCTTCCGGAAGCGGTATCTCCCCATTCCGTCTCCTTGGCATATTTCACTGCGCTCTAAATCCATCCAAAACTCTCTATCACCGACCAGTCGACAGGCACATATTTGTGCGCGCGAGCACACACTCTTCGTGCCACATACACGCTGTATCGATACAAGAAAGAAAAGAGAGATAGTAGACGTAAGAGAGACAAAGAGGAATGTATTATATCGGAGTTGGTAAAGAGAAGGCACGCGATAGTAATACACACTGATATATCGTGGAATGGAGATAGAAAGGATGTGTTACATGCTACGGAACACACACGCGCACACGCATACATACCGCGTGCGTGTCGACAGAGAAAGAGATAGAAAGAGAGAGAGAGAGAGCGCACGTGCATACGGTTACACGCATACACGTGTAGTGTACGAAGTGTACAGCGGGGAGCAAATCTGACTTCTCCAAAGGAAAATCGGGGAAAACACGATGTGAATTGAGGGTGGGGATCATTGTTTGAACGAATGAAGTCGATTTGAAATTTTACAAAACCTTAAATTCGGAAATACAATTTGGTAATTCAAGTATTTGGGCATTTGAAAATTGTTGAGCTTGGTAATTTGAGAATATCGAAACTTGGGATCTTGGAAGAACTCGAAAATTTAGAATATAGAAAATTTGGAAATTTAAGATTTCTGAATTTTGGAATTTGAAGATTTTATCATTTACAAAAGGAATGTACAAATTTGGTGTTTGAGAATTTCAGAATTTGGAACACTTGAAATGTGGGAAAAATTTAAGAATTTTAGTTTTTAAATGCACGAGTTTAAGATTCGGTAATTTCTGAATTTGGAATCTGTAGAATTTGATAATTTCAAAGACTGAGAATTTACAGTTTTGAAAATTTAGTACATCAGAAATTTGGGGAGTTGAAAATTTGTAACTTGAGTATGTAAGAATTTAGAAATTTTGATAATTTAAAACTTTGGACACTTAAACATTGGCGAATTTAGGAATTTAGGGATCTAGAAATTTGGGAGTTTTGAAAGTTGAAAAGTGAAGAATCGAAGATTCGAGAACGAAAATTTTGGAATTCTCGAGTTCGTAAATTTTCAAACTTAAGATTCAGAAATCTTCAAATTCTTGCCAAAATTGAAGTGATGTTCTGGGATACTGTTCCCCCTACATTCGTTCCGATTTAAAGGAAACCTACGTTGCACCCGGGTGTACATACCCGAGTGTACACATACACGAGCGCTCTCTCTCTTCCTCGCGCGCTACTCCGCCATCATGAATACCTCATTATCATGAGCGGAGTGACGTCAGAGTCCCCGCCTTCAGATTCCTCTCGAGCGGAATTCCACCGTTAACATAGCTGGCCGTCGAAGAAAAGTCCACTGTTGGTATCTTGCCTTGAGACAGTACCGTGGTCCTACATTTGCACGAGACCGTATACAGATATTTCTTACATTATCATAACCCTTTCTCCTCTTTTCTTAATCCCGCACTGCTCACTTTCTGATTAAAATCAAAAATACCACAGCCTTCAAAATTTTCACACCACAGAAAAAACTTGAATTTGATTATTAAAACCACTTTCACCCCTTCTCTGTCGTCTCACTTATGCTCCACTTCCATTTACACTCTAAACCTCTAATTTAACGAGGCTTCGATTTTCCATCGGCGTACAGCGATATTCTGTCTCTACACCTTTCTTCGATTTCTACTGTTCTTGCACGAAAGCAGGTTCACTCATAGAATACTTACGGCACTGTGCCGGCAAATAAACAGGCCAACACTTGCGAGCTCGTTTTACGCGAACAGCTCGCTTTCATTGACAGATTTTCGAGAATAAAATTGATAGACCGTGCCGAACAGTCACGTCGTGCTCCTTTTCGTACCACAGGAACAACGACGAGTTTCTCAGAGCAGAGACGGGACAGCATCTGCGACCCGCTTTAAGAAACGCACGCTAATGCCGGTGGCTGTCGAGTACATTTCACCGTGCTCCCTTTTCCTTCTCGCACTAAACTTTACGTTCCTTCGAGCAATGTCAGAATTCCTGTTGCGTTCACCCGCACGCTGTTTCACTCCGGTTTTTACTCGACACCCCGTTTCACCGCGAGACACTTTTGCTCGAATCGTACAATTGTGCACGGTGTCAAGTCCGTTGTTTCAAGTGCCAAGAATACGCACAAACTACTCTTTCGTACAACCTCGCGCCACTACAAGCATGTCGAGTGTTTGAAACATGCCACTGGACGTTCGTACCGTGTGCGCTTGGCAATGTCTCTCGCTCGCTCTCTCTTGCTCGTCGCCTTAACGCCGTACACCGATGAGAACCGAACGTAACCCCCTCCCCGAACTCGTATGTTCCCCCTCTCTCGTTCTCTCTCTTTCTATCCAGTTACCCCCACCACCAGCCGAAAGCTCTCGTGTCTCTGACCGCTGTGCACGAACGGCGACGGGAACAGACGAACGCGATGCCCTTTCGATAGCTTCGCATATTTTCCGTTAGGTTGCAGCGGCGGCACCACCGTACAACTTCTAAACGCAGGTGCACCCGAGACCGTTGAACATCCGGGACGAATGAGTAAACTGATGGTAATCCGTCGGCGCCCCTTCAAGAATGTCTCATAAGCTTCTGTGGTATTCGCGCCTATTGCTTCCTCTTTCTTTTCTTCGCTGTTATTTTGGTTTACGCGCGACTTAAAAATCTCGTCGAAATTGGACGGGTTAATTTGGTCTTCCTGTCTGAATAATTTATTGTTACAGCTTGTTGTTTTGTTAGGGATTCAATTTTTGCTCTTAGTAATGTTTAACTTTTTATTTTGCAAACAATTTATTTTATATACGTTTTTAGAAGATCTTGCGATTACAAATTTGGGAGTTTGTTGTTGCAGAGACGTTGAGTGGCTGGGTTGGTATAATGTTGAAAGTGTATTTTTATCCTTTTAATTTTTTATGCAGCTTGGAATGGATAACCAGTTTTATTATAAGATCCCAGTTAGGGTGCGATTGCACTGAGCCGAATGAGCGCGAACGAGCGCGGGAGAAATATTTGTAGATGTTCTTCGGTGCTCTTCGGCGTTCGACGGTGCTCGTCGGCGATCGTCGGTGTTCATCGGTGCTTATCGGTCGTATAACGAATGTGGGGCCGTTTGATAGTAACGATAATAGATGAATTTATTTCCTGGCATCCTTCTCTTCTAATTCTTTAGTAGAACATCTATGACCCTAAAGAAAAAGAAATAATTAAATATTAAAATTTACAAAGTTTGCAAATTAAACATTTTTAATTTACATAATTCCCAAATGTCTCAATTTCTAAACTTTCACATCTACCAATTCCTGATCTTTAAATTTTGAAGTTTTAGCATTGTTAAAATCCCAAATTTCTAAACATTTGACTTTCTAAATCTCTCCCACTTTCGTTTACAGAAGTGTCATTTCTAACATGTATAGTGACTTCTTCCACAATAATAATATCAGAAATGTTTAGATTTTTGTATCGTAGTACAAATTAGCGCCCTCAGCTGTTTCTTCGTTCATATTGTATACACTTTTGTATTTTGCCGGCACTAAATAGCGCCTGCTCGTTGGGTTTTCAGTTCACAACATCTGGTCATTGCGAACGAACATATGATTTGCTCGTGCTTGCTCGTTCAATTTGCTGTGGTCGCACCCTTACATAGCGTAAAAAAACAGAGATGTTACAATTGAATAAAATCGAAGCATACCGCACTTAAATTCAACGGCCTTGTATTCATTTTTCCACATGCGCGCTCAATTTCCTGTTCTATGAAGTTAATACAAATTTTATGAAGTGTATGAATTATTATCTACTCAGAGGGACACGTGTACAATGGATGCAGTTGTGCATGCTTACGTATGGTACAGGTATGCAAACGTATGCGTAAGTGTTCTGTAGCTAGTGCGATGTTTATAATTCAATTCTTGTAACGTTTACGCCAAGAATTAAGGTATGATTGTAATGCGGATTCACGATAATAACAGAATTTGAAATTTTGTTCAGTTATTTCTAAGTGAGAAGAAGTAGTTTAGTGCTACACGAAGAACATGGCAACATCAGAGAGTGATGACTTTGAAAGTGCTGACGAGGAGATGAACCATAATATATCGACAAAAAGAATTATTCAAACTCAACATTGGAGTTCACCGACAACGATAGGTTCAGATTCCGATGACGACACGGAATATGTACCACGACCGACATACACAAACGTAGGCTTTAGCAAAAAAACAGAAAAATATTATGAGAGGACCGATACCATGGCAAATGTAGAAAGACTTGATAAAGATATCAGTATTAGAGATATGCGTAATAAGGCAAAAAAGGAAGAATTAATTAGTAATACTGATAAAACGTTAGAAAGAGTTGATGGAAAGGTTACATCCACTAGTTTGCCAAAAGTAGAATCTACAGAGGTAGCTTCAGGTACTATGGATGTGGAAGTTGAAAATAAAAAGAAAACTCCAGATACAAGTGAAATAGAGTTACCAGTGAAGACAAATGTCAATGTGGAAAACCCCAGTGGAACGATTATGTCTAATTTAGATAGCGAACCAAAGGGTCATAGACAACAAAAATTAGGTGCAAAAAAATTAGGTTCTAAGATCACGGTGAGTGACAATATTAATGATATAAGTAATGAACTGTCTGCTGATAAAGAAAATGTATCTACGAAAGCACAAGATGCTACGCTTTCAGAATTTTTAGTAACAGAGGAGTTAACTGAATCAGATATGCCAGAAGAAATGAAATCAGATAAAAAATTTAAAGAAGTATTTAAACCCGAAGGTTGGGAAGGACTTGGCAATGAAATTGAATTGCCTGAAGAACTAACCGAAGAAAAGTTACAACCAATATTGAAAAAATTATCGCTCAGTGGACAAGAAACAGAGAATTCTTCAAAAGGATGGGGTTGGGGTAGTTGGGATGTAACTTCTTTGATTAACACAGCTACTGCTGGAGTTTCTACATTAACTAGTCATGTAACACATGGGCTCACACTTCTGGAAGAATCCATGGCCATACCGGATGAACCTACATCTCCTACAAGCGAGAAAGAAAATTCTACAAGTTCTGGTAATATGTTCTTTCACAATACCAATTGTTTACAATTATCTAATATTTAAAAATAATAGATAAAATGTGATTATGTTTTTTCAATAAATGTTTATACATAGTACTTATAAGTAATATAAAATAAACATGTTTAAAAATTGTTTATTATCAGTTAAATAATTATGTTAATAATTAGATTATGTACTTACTTTAGTTAATTTAATTGTCAGATGTTAAAGAAGAAACTCCTGAAGAACAATCAATTTTTGGATTTGGAAATCTAATATCGGGTATGTCTTCGATAACAAAATTAGTTGAATCAACTGGCAGCAAAGTTATGAGTGGTGGGTTAGATACATTAGAAGCTATTGGTAAGAAAACAATGGAAGTATTGCAAGACGGTGACCCAGGATTGAAAAAGAAAAGGGCCTTCTTTATGAACGAAATGGATAAACCAAATTTATCACAAGTGCTTCGGGAAGCTAAAGAAAAGGCAGAAAGCGTTGAAAAAACAGTAGAAGAAAAACAAAAGCTAAGAAGAGTACATTTTGAAAGTCTTTTTGATGATTACCAAGGACTTGTTCATTTAGAAGCACTAGAAATGTTGTCGAAACAAAGTAATATTAAAATACAACAGCATTTGATTGGCTTGAATACAAATGAGTTAAATTCCATGGAAGAAACATTAGAAGATGTTAAAGAATTATGTGATTTAGGTGAAGATGATGAAAATGAGGACGAAGTACATGATAAAGATTTAAAATACAGGTTACAGGAAGCTTGTAATGACCTTGGAATTAATATTTCATATGAGAAATTACATGATGTAAGTAATTTTGATGCTAAAAAATATATGTATACATTAAATGTATCTTATAAAGTTAAATATTGTAGGTTTCTGAAGCCTCTAAGGCATATACTACACCTCCTGTAACATACACTGCTGAAGAAATACACGAACATGCTATTTCTGTTCTGGCACAATTTACTGCCTTTTCTGTGGAAAGGTTTCACAAATCTGCAGAATTGCTACTAATCAAAGAACACAGAAGCACTGTCAATGAAGCTGATGCATTAGTTCGTTTAACTCATATTCTGTCTAAACAAATTGGAGTACTAGCTAATACTTACTGTAGCTCTTTAAATGTCATTGCTGAAACTTCAGATAAAGCGGATAATATTAACGCTAATATAACGACAATATTTATGGAGGTAAGAAAATATATTGATCAGTTACATGTATTTTGCAACATTAATTATTTCTTTTTCAAACAGGCGTCAAATGCGAGCTCTTATATCCAAGATGCTTTTAAACTATTGGTCCCCATTATACAAGTGGGTGCTATATAACGATTAACAGAAATATTTTTTTAATACTTTTAATACATAACTGTATACATACGCACGTATATGTATACGCAATTATAATATATGTATATGTAATATTAAACACAAACAAATGAATAGTTTATTAAAAACGAATTGTCCCAACATTGATTGGATCTTTTTTCCCGCTGTATGATTTGCTACAGGGACCAAGTTAAGTTTAAATAATTGTATTCAAAAATATGTAAAAATTTATACACATTTTAAGTTCATTCATAGTTATGTATATAGATTTATAATGTAAAAGTATTGATATAAAAGATATAAATAACTGTCAGAACTATAAATTAACTAACGTTTTGTACTCGAATCATATGGTTATTACATAATAACAATAATCCATGATAAAAATATATTCAACACGAAGGATTTACTCGAATATGAATGTATGTAGAATAAGCTTCGAAAGTACCTAGTAGATACAGTACACAGTACATTCAGTTTAAAGAAAATAATTTGTAAAAACATATAAATATTATATCTTTTTAAACCGTATTCATTCTTGTATTTTATCATCCCTTAAATTAACCCCCTCACTGTTTTTTGTTATTTCGACTTAACTCAAGTTAACTCGACTTAATTCAAGTTAACAATTTTTTAAACATAAACTTTAAACAGATCAAACAAAGAAACAATTTGTAATATTTATGATATATTTGTATTGAAGTAGAAAATTGTATACAAAATATTTGATGTAGAAAAAAGCAATTATAAATTATTTACAATTGAATAGTTCCAAAAAGATTGACAAAATTTTATTTTGTTTACCAATTTAAAATATTAATTTTATCTTTAAAAATGTTACAAACTAGTATATATTTATTATTTTTTTCTATGTTTTCATTGTTATATGAACAATAATATATTTTGTAGCAATATTTTTTAAAAATAATTTATAGTCTACTATTTTTAAACATTATTGTAGTATCATTATGAACATGGAATGCAGTGAAATGAAATGAAATGGTATGATAGACACATTAAATAAACAGTGATGTCATCGTAAATGGGGTTTATAAAAACAAAGAAATAACATGCAGGCACTTTTGTAAAAAAGAAATGACAATCAACATTAGGTATCATTCTAGGGGAAAAAATCAAATAGGATGTTGAACTACATACTGAACACAAATCAAAAAAGTATGGCAATAACTATGGACATTATTTTTTTCAATGTTTTCCTCGTTTATTACCAATAGGAGGTTTTTGAAGTTGAAAACTTGAACCTGAATCACTCGTTGGTAAAGGTGCAGTAAGATTTGATGGGGTATTAAAAGTCAAACTTGCGGTTGGTGGTTTCAATGATGAGCCTAGGGTAATGTTAGTAGCAGATGGTGTTGATATTGTATTTCCCCAAACTGTAACAACACATATACTGAATTATTTTGAATCTGAGTTTAAATGTTAGATTGCTTTGCATGTACAGTAGATAAAGCTGCGTAAATTTTTCAATGAATCAAAAAAAATCATTGAAATATAATATATTAGCAATACTAACGTCATTGTAGAGTTAAAGAATACTTTGTTGTAATGCAAATAATATCCAATAATATCCTTAATATATTAGCAAAATTCTTGAGCATGATACAGACTCCATGTATCCTGTTAAATATTATATACTTTAGTGAACGCGACATTCTCGCATGACCATCAAGATGACAGAAGCAATGAAAGCACATATAAAATACACAGCCATTCCTTAACAACACAGGTTTTAACTTTTGTTGATAATTTGCTATTTCCTAATACGCGTTAAATAAAAAGATAAATATTTATTATACTGTTATTGCGAAAAAAACAAGTACGTTTTGTATATGTATAAATAATGAATGTTAGGTATACAAGCTTTGCATCCCTTCCCATAATTGACAACACAAAGAGAAACTGAAAAAGTTTAATACCTCATAAACTACAATAGATCCCCTACTCTTTTCCTGGAAAGGTAAATTAAAATCAAATTACAGAAATAAAAATACAAATCAAATATTTTTAAAAACTAAGTAGTTGCAACAGGTTAGCTATTTATACACGTGAAATTCTACAGCATTTAGTAAAGGGCATTATATGTTAGTAAATCTACCTCATACTAAATCCACGCAAGACCTGAAGGTAGGAGATGTTTATGGGATAGTTGAAACAACGAAAATACGTTGTTTTAGGGAATTTGTTTAAAAAAAAAAATATATTAATATTATGAAATCACATGGCAATTTCATTTACCTAATGGATTTCGTGTTTCATAGCTTCCTGGTCTATTAGAGTTTAATGTTGTCGACGAGAGAAAACTTTTATTTCCTGCAAAAATATATTGCACAGTATATTAAATGGTATTGTATAAAACTCACTATTATTAAGATGCAAGAAATAATAATAAATCACCTGGTCCAAATGGAGTTGGTCCACTTGTAATTCTTCCTATGCTACTATGAAATGTTTTTCCATTCGTTTTAATATCTTCAAACACGTTTGTGTTGTCTTTTAAAACATACTTTCTGAAATTTAAGTACTGTTCCTTTTGTTGTTGCACTTTAGAATGTACACCTTGCAATTTTCCAGCAACTGCTACCAAAGACTCGTGAAGCTTACTCATAGCCATTGTTAATTCTAAAAATATCCCAGCATAAAATGAAATTTTCTTGAATATAAATAATAGCAAGAAAATTACCCTGTGGTGTTAGAGTTTTTGGAGTCATCATTGTGTGTATATGTTTTTCTGTTGTTTCAATTTGCGACCTAAATAACATTAAATCATGCTCAAAATTATCAGCTAATTCCATGAAAAATAATAATGGCGCATTATTTTCGTATTGTAATCCTGGTGGGGTGTCATGTGTTCTTTGAGCTATTTCAGCACTTTGCAATGCTTTTGCTGTATCTTGTTTCAATTTATCAGCAGCACAACGATCTCGCTGAACAGCTCCAGCTAATGTGGTTAAAAGTTCCATTAATGATGCTGTGTCTTCGGCACATCTAGTTAGTGGTCGTGCAGAACCTCTAGCTATATCTGATGACAATACTTTTTGTTCCTTTACAAATTCCCTGTATTAAAAATATGCATTAAATTAATTTTGTACAATTCTAATATGGTGACTTTCCACTATGCAATAATTACTTGAATTTTTCTATTGTCTGTATTAATTCTGGTGGCCAAACAGTGTCTTTAGTTGCTGTCTGGTTACTTTGTAAAAGTCCCCTATTGCTTGAGGATACATCTAATCCTCCTAATCCTTTATTAGTAGTATTTGTAGTAACAGTAGTACCAGCAACTGATTTTGCTCCTAACACACCACTGCTACTAATAGGTGCACCAAAAAGTGAAGCTAAGAAATATACCATTACATACATATATATAAATATTTTCATTAATAACAATATTCAGGTTATAAATATTACATACTTGAGGTAGTGGGTGCACCGAAAGTAAGATTTCCAGCTGTAGACGTAGCAGATGAAGTACCAAATGTTAAAGAAGTACTTGCTGCTGGTGTCCCAAAATTAAGACCACTAAATAATGGTGCAGAAGTAGTCGGAGCTGGAAATAAACTAGTAGCAGTTGTTGTGGTAGATGTATTTGATCCTAATAAACCAGTTGGTTGAGTTTGTGTTGTGGTTGCAGGTGTTCCAAATCCAAAACTAAGTCCGGTAGTTGTTGCTGGTGTTGAAGTAGTTCCAAAACTTAACGTAGGTGCTGGGTTAGTCGCACCAAAAGGTGTACTACCTATATTAAAACCTGTTGCAGGTCTACAACATTAAAATGAACGTAATAATTAATAATTCAATATATTTCTATCAAAAATGGTTCTGTTTAAATTTTTTTAAATGCATGTTGTTTGAATTTTTGAAGGTTTTATATACAACATAAAACTGTACACATTTACTTTTGACCAAATCCAAAACCAGTGCTGCTCGTAGTTGCAGGTGTTCCGAAAGTAAACGTCGACATATTTCTTATGTACAATTAATAATAATATAAATAAACGTTATATACACTTTATTTTTGTTATGAATACTAAATTTTAGCTGTCGACGATAAATCACTCAAAATGGTTATTTAAGCAGCGCCATCTTCAACATAAACGGGTACGATTTGAATTTGAATAAGTACAATCAAAACATCAGCGTCCAAACTTATATACATACTTGCAGTGAATTTATTCAATCGCAGTATAATATAATGGCATTGAAATAATAATACTATACTAATTTTAAATAAATAATTTCGAATCATCTTTATTTTAATGTACAAATGCAAAATGAAAGTAAAAATTTCATTGATGATGTTAAAAACGAACAGAGACAACAAATAACATTGAATTAAAACCAAGAAAAAAGAACTTTAAAATTATTAATTTGAAACTGAATGAAGAATAATTTCTAGGTAATATTTCGATTTATTATTAAATATACCTACACTACTATATGATATAAATCAGAGGACAATACAATGTCTTTATTATTTCATAAAGTAGTAAATGGTTTCTTTGTGTGTACGCGCCAATATTCTAGTAATTATGTATTCCATCTATAGGAAATGGGATCAATTCAACAAAGTTTGCCAGATCAGTACACAGACTATCACAAAGTTGATTGCTGGTTCGGGTTCGTACATGGGCGTTTCTAAAATGATCACAGTCGCGTAGATTAAAAGAACACGTCTAAAAACACTTCTTTTATTACTAATAAACTTTGTTTCTAATACCACCAGAAATTACTCAAAAAGGATCAAGACTTTAACCATCTTAAAAATACACTGTTTTCATAAATTTATTGTGATACATGTATTATATGTACAACATTGTTTCTTTTTATACATATATGTTTATATATTTAACTTATACAAAATATTTTATTCATTGTTTAAGCAATATATATATAATAGAGTAAATAACTTTGAATTATGACCCTGTGTACTTCCATGGTTTTCCACCTGTTATTAGGACATTCCTTAAGTAATGCGAATATTTCTGGTACGTACATTAAGTATAAATTGTTTTAATATATTTTAGATAATAGCGATTCTTAAATAATTACTACTGTAGCTCTAGATAAAACTGTCATACGGTATTATATATATCGCTTAAACATAAGAGAAAATATTTTTCATAAATCTTATATACAAACATATGTATGCAATAAATAAAAATGTTTTACATGCAACATGTACATCACAATAAATATATAATGTATTTCTAAGACCATCACAGAGTTGACTCTCTTTAATGTTTTTCTTGTTATTGATTTAATAATTTTAAATATTGTTTTTATTAACATTTTTCTTCTTTGAACATGCAAACAATTCAGTCTCGTTTAAGACAAACAGAAAAAGTAATCGTGTTTAACGCTCATATGCAGTTTAGAATACACCCGGTACGTAATATCGTACAGAGTACGAGTTACTTAATCGTAAAATGACATCGCAATATTATATACTCTGTAATTACAAATACAATGAGATACCGTAGATTAAAAAAATTTGTTTGCATATTAAGAATATATCCCTAGGTACTTTGCGATGGCGTGCGATTTGTTTCTTTTTTCTATGCTAAACGAGCGTGTATAATTGAATAAAATCAGCAAATTATTTGTTGACCTGAAATATTATGTTCAATTTTTGATGATATTTCATGAAATTTAATAAATTCAATACATATCAGTACTCAAATCAGTGCCATTGCAAATAAAACAAATATTTATGCTTCGCACATCGCCGACATTTTTTTTAATTTCAATACATTACTAATTTTTCTTTTATACGTAATTTTCTACCATTTATTATTTAGTTTGTTTAAACACTGTTTTAACAGAAATATATAAGCTAACAACTTACATGTACCACAAGCAATGTACAACTTAATCAGCTTCACCCATCCCTCAATGTAATAAATAATTCATTTTATGTACAAATTGAATTGTTTCTAAAATGTTCAAATCCACAAAGATAGTTTTCTAAAATATCAAACACACTTGTTTATTTGCCTTAGCATTGTGCATACTCAAATTCAATTGCTGCTTTCAGAGTAATAGTTATATTTCATACTTCCAGAATTGTTTTTTTTTTCCTTTTTAGTATTAACAATCAAAATCTAAACACTAAATATTTATGTTATATTCATTATTCTGACAGCAGCATCAGAGCCACATTTGTTATACTGTAGAATGGAAACATTATTTATAATATAATTTTTTAGTATCGATACAATATTTAAAATAGAGTATTTTTTTGTTGAGAAAAATTACTATAATATTATTGTGACAACAAAATGGGCATCTATAAAACCATTATCAATTATCTATCCATTTGTGGTTTCTTGTTATGCTTTGGTATGGCACTAAGGTTTATTTAAAAATCATTTATTTTGTTGTTATGCAGATGCAAGTTGTGTTATAAGACAAGCAGAAGTAATCAAATATTCTATAGTGTTAATATAATCTTTCTTATAATTGTTATATTTGAATTTGTGTATGTGCAGCAATGAGACACACACTAAAATTCTAAACAATTAGATAACTGAATTAATGTTTCAAATTACCAGTTCACACATAGCAGTCGAATCTGTTGATTAAAACTAAAATAACAGTAATAATTAAATTTATCTGCTAATTTTAGAAAATCTTCATGTTGTATTAAATGCTTTTGTCTGTAAATGAAGGCCATTGAATATGGAGTCTATGGTAATTGATATCTATAAAATTAAATTTTTTATCCTATCTAAAGATCGGACAAATTTTAAGCACAACTGTAATTTGAAATAATTGATACTGTTAATTATGTAAACACATGGTTGTTTCATTTTAATCGTTCCACTTAAAGACTAATTACTAATAAAACTGACAGAACTGATTGATTACCTAAGACAAATAGAAAACTAACACTTAATTATTAGGCCATGTTTAAATGATAATTAGATCCGTTTATTTGAGATTCTAAATAGAAATTCGAAAACTTTGTATTGCTTTTACTTTATGCAGGAAATAATCCTCATAGTGGAACATGTTGTTATATTATATAAAAAAATAGGAATTAAGTATATTAGAACCAATTTACCCAGAGGGTAAAAGTGCATATTAATATAAATATTAAAAAAAGAAGTAAATGTAAGGAATGTTTTACTTGTAGTTTATACATATACATGTAATGGATCTAATTTTAAAAGAGCTAATGCCAATTAAGTCTCACAATGCTTATGTGTATAACTTGTTTCTTTCTCCTGCATTTGAATAAAACAAATGCATTTATTATAAGTAGTTACTTTGTACTATTATTGAAATAATACACACATTGCCTTTTCATTTATCAGGACATTTCTTAACTGACATTTTAATGACAAAATACGTCATCGGCTGATCACAGCATTAGATATTGTCACATCACCATATTTAATATACATATAAAATATTAGATAAATTTTCAATCAGATCCAACTGCCATTAAAAGAATGTTTCAATGCCAATTTTATCAGTATACAGAATATGGCAGTTTAACATTAAAGCCAGAATACTAATATTAAATTGGATGTTTGTTGGATTACATAATATACACTGCATAAATAAAGAGTGAAAACATTTTTTAAATTTCATACAAATAAATACAAAAGAAAATCGATATAAACTTGTATCTGCAAGTGCTTACTTTTTTAATTATGCTCTATAAAAAATATTAATAAATATTACATATACTTTTTAAATTAATACAACAATTAAAATAATACATTCATTTTTAATTTATACATAAAAAAATGAATAATTTTATACATAACTGTCTTTCATTCAATTTTGTCTGTAATTACGGATATAGTTTACATACTCGTGAAGAAAAAATTCGCAGATGCCAGTAAAGTTGTTTAAGTACTAAAAAGATATAAACTGTGATTAAACTCGATTTTGAATATTTCTTAAAATTGAGTTTTGATCAAAACTTTAAAGCGTTTAACAAAACTAGATTGGTTTGCAAAATTTAAACAATTCGAAATGAAACAATAAACTTATATTTTTCGAGTTGTTTAAAATGTTATTTGAATAATCGAGTATTTTATATTTTAAGTACTTAGACAACCTTACATATAAGATTATACAAACTTTTTCATCATTTTGGCGCGTAAATTCAATACAAAGATTCTTGACTTATATTAACACTCTGTATAGTAGGTGTAAAGAAAGACCTGAAAGTAAGTTGATATACATTGCGTTCAATATATTTGAAAATACTAATTCGATTAGCATTTAATAATAACGAAGATATTTAATTTATTCTAATTTTTGTATAAACTCTTAACATTAAATTAAAAAAAACCAATATAATAATTTTAATAACAATTTTTAAATAGTTTTATAGTAGCAAAAACTATATAATTTAACATGCATTCATCATGATTGTGTAATAATTTTATCATTTAAAAAAGGGGAATATAATTTTATGTTAAAATTTTAAAAAGCTTTTTAAATTAAAAAAATTATATCTTCGTTACCTGATTATTTTCTTCAGAAATAAAACGTGTGTGTATATATATAAAAAAATCGTGCACAATCGTAAATATCTATTCCAATGTCATGGATTACAAAATATACACGACTTATAAAACTAACCCGTTAACTGCCACGCTTGCGTATGTATAAAATGCAAGATATGTATTATGAATGAACTAAACTTAAAATACATACAACAATTAGCGACCATGATGATGACAATAATTTACTACAGAAATATTCAATAACAATAAAGTTAAATGTACATTACACAGAATGGCAGTGAACGCGTCAATATACTGTAAAACTTTCAAGAGAGATTTTTGGTTCTGTAGCTACACGCTGCATCCATTTGTAGCACAAGCACTTCATCCAGTTACAAGATTAAAACAATAAAAGCTTACATAAAATAAGTTTTAAAACGTGGCCAATATTCAAAAATCCTCATTTAAGTAATTAAAAAATTAATGTTCTTTTCATTTTTAAAACTACATTTACAGATTAGACAAATTTTAAACATTGCCAGTAACAACTGTTTTCATGCACAATATACTGTATGTACCTTTTTAAATGCGGGTTCTGAATATGGCTGTATGTGTTCGAAAACAGGATCGACTTGCAAGATGTGAAAACTGAAAATATTTCGACCCATAATTATACCATACACTAAGCAATTCCAAAAAGAGTGTATATGTTCCTTTTTTTTATACATCATTATGGCTGTTACTTATTTCATTTTACATATTATTACTGTATAACTGTTACGCTTTGTTATTTTTTTATGATGCTTATATGTTACATTGAGAAAATAATTTTTTTTGTTATATAACAAGCAATGTGTTTAATTTGTTCTTCCATAAATATTTAATTTCCCTTAAGTCTTCTTTATGGATCAATGGTTCCCGTAGAAATGCTTAATTTGCACGCAAGTTTCAAAGTATATTCATTTTCATTAGTTCTAACGAATAATTTCTATCTAATTAAAAAAAAATATTTCTAACCACTGATCTCAGAATCATTGTATATTAATCATTAATTATTGTATTATATCCAATAGTGAGCTTGTCATAATGCTAAAAATTTTCATATAATACGAATAGCTAGAAAGCACAAAATGTGTTACGGCTTCAGTACGATTTAAGTCTGTACAGAAGATCTTTCTAGCTTGCTTTGGTTTTAATAAATTTCTGAATATCACGAGTATATAATAAATCTCTTACTTGACAAACGATACGTTTAAACATTGTCCTATTTGTTGTGAATCACTTATTTGTTCACGTGATTAAACGAGGGCTGTGTAAACCCTCGACTTCAGTGTCAATTTGAGGACAATGTTGAGTATCTGGCGGACCCCAGTCATGTAAATTTCCACTGTTAGCTAGTCTGTGCGTAAGTCGATGTGCTATTGAAAAACCTCCACTACCTTCCAATTGTGTTAAAACTATGATGACTTGTCTATAATAAATGTATTAAATTAAAAATTATAAATTTGAAGTTTCCGAAAATTAGTGAATACGAGTGTTTTACCTGTGAAGCGGGGGAACACTATCGGCAGTTCTGAGTTGTCCTCTAGTGGACACGACATTATAGCTTTCATGGCAGTCACATTTTACATGAATCCATTTATTTACATGACGATTTTCTACCATTACTACAAGTCCAGCCCAGCCTTTCGTTAAGTAATAAGCAGTCATTCCTTCCCTTCCCTAACGGAATAAACAAATGTTTTGTAAATATTTGGTTACTACAAAATACAAGTATACTTTCAATTAAATATAATAATTACACAAGCATTCTTACTTCATGCCGCTGTCCCTTTGCTAGAGTTAAACTTATAATAGCATCAGCCAAGACAAACGCTGGTGGAGAAATTTGTTCAACTAAAAGTCTTTTTGAGCTATGAATGGCAAGAACATATTCAGGATAACTGGAAGTATCTTCCATTCCTGTATGCCAATGATTAAAGGCTAAACATACAACAATATACAAATCCCTTTCTAGCATTTTGTGACATCCAACAAATCCACGTACTTGTCGCTTACTATGTTCTACTAGCCTTCCCACTTCTGGCGCTGCTGGCGAACGTGTACGAAAAACAACTACACACAAATCCAACTGAGATCGTTGTGATTTTTCAGAATTTCTAAATATGAATATCATAATATAATCCTTACATTCGATAGTAATATTAAGTTAATTAACTATGTTGGGTAATTAAATCAAGTGGTGTAGTAAACCGTACCTCTGCCCTTCTTGAAATAATGTAAATTCTGTTTCAGTAGGTTCCAATACTGTCAGAAGTACACACGATAAATGTCGAAGAGAAGATAGAGGTGGAAGCGTTCCACGTAATCTAACTTCACTCCATCCCACTCTAGTTTTACAAATATCAATACAATCAAAATATTTTAACACATCGTCGAAGGAAATCCAAAAAACACCGTCAGATGCACCATGTGGCATAAGCATTTCTCGTAACTGTGGTGTCCATATAGGACTATCATCAGACCAATCACCCTTCCAACTATAATGACCCCAAGGATTACGCAGTCTCAATAGTCTTATTCCCTACAAAGTATATTGCTTAAAGTACTAATCTACAAAATTGATTATATTATGATTATAATTAGATAAAAATTTAAGTATAAATTTATATTTTATTCTTACTTGCACGTCTCGCACATCAAGAACGGAGTAAGCATGCCTACAAAATAAAAAAACTAAATTATATATCATAACGGATTGAAGAAATTTATTCCAATTTTTTTAATTTAGCGAGTATACCTTGGTCTTAAACCTTTACGCTGATATTCCTCTTCATCAACCTTCATATTGCCGCCTCCACAACTAGCACCCATTAAAAACATAGCTTGCCTCGAAGACAAAAGTTGCGCCCATATTAAATCCCTGTCAAGTTCATCTTCGCTTGGCAAAGCAGATGGTTGTAAAGGCACACTCTCACAAGGAGCACCTGTAAGTGTTGCTAAACCTTCTATAGCACGACCAGACACTAAAGCTTCATAGCAACCATGAATTTTAGCTACTGCTTTTTCAATTAATGGAACCCAAAGTTGTTTTCTTTTGGCCTATAATATATAATTTTATATATAAAAAATAATAAACTTTTTTTATTTATACTGAATGTGTTTACAGATAAATTAAGTATAAATTTCAGTAACATAGTTGACATATTAACCTGAGAATATACTAGATGGCCTCTTTTATCACAGGGTAACAAGTCATCAACGAGTACTGTGGTCCATTTTCCATCTTTACACAATCTTACTTGATAAGCTCCTTCTGGGCATGTCTCTCTCATTACTAAAACTCTCTTTACAAGTTCATCACTTTCAGCTAAAACAGCTAAAGCTGAAAGTAGCCAACAATTTCCTAATACACCTTGCGAGATATCAGAAGGTAAGGGTGTTCTAAAAACAGCCCAAGGCAGTTTGGAATCGACAGTAGAGTCAACGTTAATTTGATGAGGCCTTCTCCATTGAACAACATGGTTGTCTTTCGTTTCTGCTGGATTATAATACAGAGATTTTGGAGCTGGTGGAAATGAGTCATCAACGAAAGGTTCATTCGTCTATAAAGTAAATACATAATGTACAAATATTTTTTATTACACCAACACGTTTGAAAAATATAATTATGCCTTTTCCTTAAATATAACAGAATATTTTTTATTTTTACATATTTTTTATAACTCAATGTCGAAAGTAAAACAAGAATAAGAACATTTCAACATTTTTATTTAAATGTTTATTTTTATTTTGGGAAAACTACTACAAATCTAATATTTTAATTTTAAGTTAAACGAATACCATCACAAATTATTTAAACTTCAACATTTATCATCTTAAATATTAAATAATTATATTTAAGAACATATAATATATAGTTATAAAATATTTTAATACAATAATTAAGTATTATTTTATATATTTTGTTATTCGTGAATTTCAAATATAAAAATTGAAATTTCTTTTTAATATTTTTTCTCTACATACTGCTGTATAGAAGAAAAAAGAAATATGAATAAAAATTAACTAAAAAATATATATTTATTTTTATTTCAAAATAGAAAACAAAATATTAAATTTTCACTCTGTGATTATATCAGGTTTCTATCTTCTGTTTCTATTTCTTCCAAAAGTATTCAATAACAGTAATAATTGTTAACAAAGCAATATACCTCTTTGCAGTACTGAACAATTCGTTCCCATTTCTCCAATGCTTCTCTTTCTTCAAGTTGTCTTAAATTTTCCATAACTACACTTTCCTGTCGTTGTATTGTGAGTGTGCTTGTGCCAGATTCAATAATTCTAGGCCTATCACCTATTAGCTGAGATAAATTTTTTGAGATTTGGCACATTTCACAGATTCCATTTGTAGTCTTATTTTCATATGTACACAGTCTACACTGCCACTAAAAAAATTGAAATACATTATATATGTTTAATATGTGAAAACAATTAATAAAAAAAAAGTTATTTAAACGCTTATTTCTAAACAATTATTAATCATGAAAGAGCTAATTATAAAAGAATCGTACTTGACCATGAGTGGAATCTTTAATTCTTGAATGTCTTTTATCTCCAATCGAAGAACCATTTCTTCTTACAGAATTTTTGTGTCTTGGGGTAACAACTTTTGAATTTATAGGGGTTGAACAAAGCCTCGGACTTGGACTTCTTGATCCAAAAAATCTGCTATCTTTTGGTACATCTAGAAAATCTGCTAATTTTTTACAAGCATTACAAGTTTGTGCTGATAGCGGATTTCTTAAGGTACACGATGGGCACACCCAACTTTCACCTTTCCGTAATGTTGCATCTTCCAAATGCATAATACTTTTAAGTTTTGAACCACCACATGCTTCGCACGTTGTTCTCGAAGCAGCATTTAAGAGTGTACATTTTTTACAAGTCCATACTGGAGAAGGAGGATCAATCTGGTCATCTAAATCAGATTCTGCTGTAGCCAATGTAGCAGTTTTTTGTGGAATGTATCTTACACTATCTCTAGATACAACAATTGGAGACTGTGTATGCAGCGAACAACTTGTTTCATCTTTTGTGACAGTTATTAAACTAGGTTGAGTTAGCGAAGGAGGTGATCGAGAAGATTCACATATGTCGCAACCAGCTGTCCATGCAGGATTATATGCATAAGAACATTTTCGACATGTCCACATGCGTTTTAGAGAGCTTATATTAGGTACATCTCCAACAGGACTAGCAGCCTCGCTATGTGCTTTTGTTGGTACAAGACCTAGTTTACTATTTTGTTTTTTTGGCAATGGTGGTGGTATATCAGGATCAGTAATTCCAATGTAAGAGTACTTTGGTCTTGTATTAAAACCAACCGAATGTGGTGGTACGGCTGGTGGCTCATCTTCGTTCAGACTCCTACGATTGACAATTTTTTTCTCAGCTACATTTGCAACAGATTCAATGTCGGAAAAAGATCGTCTATAAGATAGTGCACTTGCAGAAGATAAAGCACGGGGTTCCCAAGCAGGTACACTGATAACTACTCCACTGCAAGGCGCTGGACTTCTAGGTGCTTCACATGCCTCGCATTGTTCTAGGCCAGGAGCATTGTCAAGAGTACAATTGTCACAACTCCAAAGAGCATCATCTTGTTGTGAATCTGAGACTACTAAACTTGTTGGTCTTTGAGTAGAATGTTCAGATAATTTATGTACAACAGAGCCATTAGATAAAGAGCGACTAACTTTAGATTTAACTCGTTCATAAATTGAAGGACTATGTCTTTTTGGTGAACGCTGAGAGGTATTGGTGGCATTTGTATAGGAAAGCGTAGTAGAATCCATGGTGTCTATCGGTGGTAAAGTCCAATCTTCCCTATCAATTTGTCTCCTTTCATTACGACTTATACTCGTTAATTGTGCCATATCTGTAAAATGTAAATGAAATATTAAATAATACTAATAAATAATATATAACAATACTTTGATTTCTACTTGTACTTAGGTAATATGTACCTTTATTAATATCCCTTGCATTATTTATAGAAGTACTTGTTGCATTAAAACCATCAAAAATATTTGCTAAAAGTTCAGATGTAGTTTTGAGACGATTTGTTTTACGCAAATTTAATTTTCTACTTTTACGTGCACCAATTTGTTTTTTGTCAGTTTTAGATATTGAATAATTAGCATCACAAACTACACAAGTTACAGCAGAACTGCAACTGTTCTCTGATAAACAACGAACACAAGTCCATTGTGTTACTACTGTAGGTAGAGAAGAAGATCGTTTAATTGGCTCTTTTTTATAAGACCTTCCATTCCATAAATCATGATGTAATTTTTTTATATGATTATTAGGTACAATTAAATTTCCTTCTGAGCTAGAAATTAAACAAAATAATATAAAAGTTAATAACAAAACAATAATGCATACATTTGTAATAAAAGTAATATTTGCATACAATATTAGTGAGGAGGAAAGAGTTTAAGAATATAAAGTTTATTTCTTACAATGAGGTTATAACTAATATACAAAGTTTGTTTAAATACATAAATAAAATATTTATGATATAAACATATATGGTGAGTTTAATATATAATTAGAGACAAAGTTAAGTGGACCCAAGATTATAGAGTAGAAATTCAGTCAATTTTCCTAAGTAACTTCTTAGTTTTTTACTTTCAATCGTAGCTGGCATTCTTATCAATAAATTTTATTAGTAGTTACAAAGAATAATGTAATATCGAATTACAAGTGACTACTTCTTGAAAACAAAATTTCTTTCTGATTTTTCATTGTTTATATCAAATGAAAAACTTTGGTAAACACATTCATATCAGCATGATTAAAATACTAATTAAGGTTCAAAATATTCATTACAGACGTATATACAAAATAGCATCTATGATTTGAGCTCAGATGGCAAACAATGTTCTTTTAATTTTCTCCATACATTCTATACAAGAATCAGAATATTGTCCTCATTTGAGCAAAGGTTGATTGTATTGCAGTCTCATTATATAAAACACTGTGTCACTGCCGTATTAATTAATTACATTAACATCAAATCTAATGTTAAGTATTAGTAATGTGAAGATGAACCGATGCCGATAAAGTTTTATATACCTACACCAGTATTTGCAGAGTTAATGCTTGAATTGCAACATGATCCAGTACGTACTATATCCTTTATTTAAAGTAAACTAAATCATTTTATAAACTTCATTATAAAATTCATTTATAAATATGTAAACAATAACAATAAATAAACAAAGAAATAATTGCGCAAAAATATTAAATTATATCCCATTTTCTTATTAAAGTTAAGTATCCATTTAATTTTGTCCCCGAATAATTTAAAATGTGCCAACAACAAAATAAAATTTGTATTCGTAGATGCAATAACACTTATCATATCTACGTTTACAAAAACATGCAAATGAACTTAAACATCCATTATGTTTATTTTCCAATCCATTGGTTTATCCTGTCGAGTACTGTTCTTGTTATTAATTAAATATTTTCAATGAAAGGTGGGTGCAAATTTATACCAAAAAATACCTTGTTCACAAAAGAGTATATTATACAAAAATAATTGTACTGACAAAACATAGGAATCAGTTTTATGGGTACATATTCAAAATTGTGAGTTCGATAGACTGTGTACAAACACACGCGAAATCGAAGAAAGGGGGAGGGGTAAACAGAGAGGGGAGGAGAGCTACGGAGGGAGATGAGCTAACAATTTTCTCACCGATGTACGAGATCGGTTTTGACGTATTCGTTAACTGCTGGACGCGTCTCGTCCGCTGCTGGTTTTTCCAGACGGACTTTCAGCGAAGGTGTTGGCGGAGCGGACACTGAGGAAGTATTACCTTCCTCGTTGTCCTTTTTCTTTTTTTCCCCCTTTTGCCCTGGAACTTTGTGTTCCAAGCTCAGGCTGAGCCTGAAATTCGCTTTCTCATCACTCTTAAGCCGAGTAAGGCCACACCTAGTGCATCGCGTTTTCTCCGTTGGATTTATCAGAGCGCACTCCGAGCAATGCCACTGCAGCACCGATGCGATCGAGCCCATTCTTTACACGTAGTCATGGCTCTTTTGCTAACAGGATCACTGACTTTTGTAGCCACGATCCCTTTACTCGAAAAAACACCACACCACACCACCACACGTGGACGTCAAATCAACGATATCGTAAAACACGTTCCGCGAAAATACCTTTCGACAGCGGCGGTTGCCCGCCGTTCTTTGTCATATGTTTCAAGACGGCCATCTTTTTTAGCCCCTTCCTCCTGGTCACCCGATGTTTTATTCTATCTTTTTCTTCCCTTTTTCTCCCTTTCTTTTCGTCGTCGCATCACACGGCAAAAACACAAATGCACACACGGAACTTTTAGTCTGGCTGCGCTTTTCTTTTCCTTTCACCTTTCACGCATATTTTCTTCTTTTTTATTTCATGTAATCCTCTTTCACGGTTTATCGTTTTTCGTTTAACTGACAGTCCAACACCGAACTTATACGCGAACAGCTGGCAATTTAATTCGTTATCGTTCACATAATGATAAAATGTAAAATAAAAAGTCAATTGCAAATGGAGCAGACATCGTTCGTGTATATGTCATTATTCTCAGTCGGTTGTGTTGACTACATGAGTTGCAACACAGGGCTGTATGATTATTGTGTATTCGTGTAACTATGTATATTTTCAGGTTTTTTAACTATTTTAGATTGTATATTTTGTTTGCAATATTATCGATTACTACCGTTTCTGAATATTTTGATAAAAAAATTGCTTTAATCTCACGATCAAAATTTATTTTTATTTCAATTATTAAAGACTTTTATTTGTTTCAAATAATGAACCATGTTTCGTGATATACTGTTTTATGTAATGTGTATATAAATCTGCTTATTAGATTTAGCGTAACACAAATTTTACACCGAAGAAGGTTATGAAACAAAAATAAGTAATACGATTACAATCGATGAACGACTTATTGTTAAACTAATATTAAATAAACTTGTTTTCTGTGTATCGAGTATTGGCTTATATTCAACATTTTACCGCTTACTGCTACGATTATTTCAACTTTATTTTTTATACGTCACTGGTTAACATGAATTATTATACAGTGTGTCTCATTCGAAACTGACTACTTAATTATTTTATTTCAGTTATAGCAATAGAAAAAAGTATTGTACAGGTGATTTGAATGATAAAAAAGTCAGATATCTTGCAAAAAATATTTTCTTTCTGATATTTTTTGAATATTTGATTTCACAATTTTTTTATATCGAGATGGTTTATTTTTCGCACGTATTGTAGCTAAAATCTTTTACATATATTAGCGACATCTATGTTCAGATTTGTTTTACACGTAATATAATATTGTAAGAAATGTTATACCATCAAGTCCCTGTGGCGCAGAGGATAGCGCGTTGGACTTCTAATCCAAAGGTCGTGGGTTCGATCCCCACCAGGGATGAAAACAATGGTTAATAATTGAAATTTATTACCCATATATTTTTTTTACTTTTATACTTTTCCTTAAATATTAAAATATATTTTAACATCAAATTATAATTTATTTTGTACATTGTATACCTTGAACACTCATGGCTCAATGATGGACAACGAATGGAAGTGTAAGTACCATGACATTTGTACAGATTAATAGATATCTAATTTCAAAGTTTAAACATTTAGAGATATAAGAATTTGAAATTTTATATTAAGAACTTGCAATTTTATATTATTATTAACACTTTGATCGACGTATCATATTAGTAAATTTGTAAATTCATAAATTCATAAATTTGAAAGTCTGAAATTTCTAGAACACTTGACCTTTCCAAACCAACGCTAATCTACACACACATGTATTACACTCTCCATAATACCGTTTTGTGATTGACTTTTTTTCATCGATCGAGGAACTTCAATTATTTTATTATTGTAGATACCGTTCATTAATTAATCTTGCTGTTGTCAATAAAAACTCGTTCTTGTCAGAGTTATCTTACCATGCTCACTTTTAACTTTGATTTAATTTTAGTTGCTTTTGGTTTGAAGTAAAAATAATACCGAACGGTGGGCGCGAAAGAACGGGATGCCGAGGTGAATAGACTTCGTGTAAATATGAATTCCCTTTATATCGTAGTGAATTATCTCCTCTGCATTAATGAATTCTAACCTAATCTAACCGTTAAAATTAAATTTTCCATCATAATATTGTCCAATATTATATAACCCTTTAAAACACGAACTATATGAAACAGAAGGTAAATTTATAAGAGATAAGTTATACTCTGTACTATACATAAATTATACACTGTATAATTACATGATTTACATTATAATTATAAAATAATCACTGTATACTTATATGATATACTTTACAAATGTAAAATAATTATGTACTATTTACTTGGCTAAATGATGTACTTTATAACTAATAAATAATTATACATATAATGATTATAAAAAATTATAAAAATTACAAAAAATTATGAAAATTATAAAAATTATAAAAATTATAAAAAAGATAAAAGAGATAAAAAATTATAAAAACTGTTGTATTGTTATATCAACAAAAATCTATTTAAAACTTTTTAACGTTTTTATACGCAATATTTTAATAAATATAGTAAATGTTACATAATTTATTCGACCGAGATTTATGACAATTAATGTAAAGGTCTTGTTCGTTTTATAATTACTGTAAGATGAATGATATATTTATACCGTTCGCTGAATTGTAAGAACAATGAATTGCGCCCGAAATCTGCTGGAACAAAGCCAATTGTGATATAGCACGAGACAGTTAGACGCTTCATTCGAATTTTTATTGTAGAATCGCGCAGAAAGCTCATAAATAGCTCTACGTATTTTATCTCTGTTGTTGCTGGTAAACATTACAGAAGATCGTGACGTCTTCTTTTCCAGGAATCATCCATGACTTTTAAGAAGCACTCTTTTAAATATTATATACGACCTGCGTGCACTTATGTAGTTACTTATATTTCAACATTAATATTAACAATATTTTATTTGGACAGTTTATTATTTAGTACAAATTTTGTAACCTTAAATAAAAAATGTATGTCTTAATAATCCATGTTGTGACATTTCATAATCAATATTGTGATATTTTATTAACCTTCAATAATTTATTTCTTACCAATACACATACAATTTTTGTACCGAATATTTCTTATCAATTATTTCATAATTAATTATTTCAAATTTTATAATTTTTCAAATAATGATTGTATGTTATTTTTAATATGTAATAATCATTGTGTGTTATGTATTTCGTTAACTGACAATAAACAAAAGAAAACCGAGGCAACAATTAAAAAATGATCTATTTTTAAAAATTATCGCACGATTTCAAAATACGTATTCCTAACGTGCTGAAAACTGTAGTTTGTTAGAAATTGTGCTGATTTCACCAGTTTCTGATTATAGCTCTCGTTTCGCAAGATTTTCAGCGTAACAAATATTGTGAATTCGCGTTTATTGGCTTTGAAAACAGACCAGGAATTTGTTTCAGAGAATTGTTTAAACGTTGACTTCGCGGACTTGTAAAATTACAGTTCCGTTCACAAAATGAAGGTAATAACAATTTGTCATCTTCTACGTTGTTTGTGAAACATTGCATAATTATGTAGAGCAAACATGAAAATTATTTGTAAAATGGCACATGCCTCACCGATTTCGATGACCTTGAAATATGTTCTCAAGGACGTTATTCTGAACAACTTTTCTCTATACATATAATCATTGATCGGCTTTAATTTCGGAGATATTCGCGAAAATATATTCAATGCCATAATTATTTACAAAATGGCGCACGCTTCATAGATTTCGATGACCTTGAAATATATTGTCAAGGACGTTATTCTGAACAACTTTTCTCTATACATATAACCATCTATCGGCTTTAATTTCGGAGATATTCGCAAAAATATTGTCAACGTGATACTTATTTGCAAAATGGCGCACGCTCTCCGATTTCGATGATCTTGAAATATATTGTCAAGGGCGTTATTCTGAACAACTTTTCTCTATACATATAACCATCTATCGGCTTTAATTTCGGAGATATTCGCAAAAATATTGTCAACGTGATACTTATTTGCAAAATGGCGCACGCTTCACCGATTTCACTGACCTTGAAATATATTGTAAAGGATGTCATTCTGAATAACTTTGCTTACGCATGTAATCAGCTATCGATCATAGTTTCTAAGATATACGCAAAAAACTTTAGTTAATTTACAGTATACAATAGTGTACACAATGTAATATATTTCACTACTACATATAAATCTACTACACTACCGATTCGTCGGTATCAATATCCCTAATATAATTTACTTGAGTATACTACATTTCAATATATCGCCGTCTTCATTTGACCGTCACTTATAGCGAACTTTTGATAAAAGAAATTGTCACATTAAAATACAGTATACTTCGGTGTTTTATATTTGGGATATTCTTTAAAAAAACAAACCGATATTATAATCTATATATAGTAGTAGAATGTGTCAATCAAATTTAATTTAAATTTTTTGCAACAACCTGTGAAATTAGAGTCGAGAAGTTATATGTGCAAAAAAAGTGATTTACGCCTGACAACATATTTCAAGGTCATTGAAGTCCACGAGATGTATGTACCTTACATCCTGTTAGAGATTTATAGAAATAGGAAAATAGAGAGTTATAAAATAAACGATATATCTTTTTATCCAACCCAATATTACATTTCATTTTTATGATATAATTATTAAACTATAAAATGTAAGTTACTGAAATTGAGTCGAACAGAAGAAATATTTATTTCGAGGAACAGAAACCGTACATTGTACAACGTATATTACGCAGTTGTCATTATATCACGGTAAAATATCTTCTTACGCTTCATGAAGGGTGGAACATTCTGGAAACAGTAGATTTCTACAACATTTATTCATCGATAATCAAAACATACATAAGTAAATACTTGATATTTCTTTTCTGTTTTCTTAATAATTAAGAATTTTTTTCTAAATAATTTGTTATTTATTCCTTATTTTTATAAATATCGTATGCTAGATTGTTCCACTTATCTGCAGTAATCAAACCTTCTATTTTATATGTACACTTATAAACAGTCGTATCTAGAACAGTCTCCTTATCGCGGTTTTATTTAAATTGTTGATAAGTACCAAAATAGAATCTCAGCAATTTCCTGATATGAAATTATGCTGAGAGATGTTACATGGTAAACATATTATTGCGCGACATAAAACACAAATAAAAGAAAAACCTTAGTATTTCATTTTGTTTTGTATTTTCTTATAAATATCTTTTTTCGCGCGAAAAACATTAATATATGTATATTGGAAATTTTAGGAATTTAGAAATTGCAAACTTTACAAATCTATTCACTATTTGACATAATGGAAATGGGTAACAATAAATGACATAAAAGAGCGATGATATTTGAGATCATCTATTTAATGTGTCATGCAATTGTTCAAATGTAATATTTTGTCGCACAATCATACGGTCTGCACACTACTATATTAAATATGTATATGAAAAAGAGTGTAATTCAAATGAAGCTAGAAAATTAATATGGCGTCAGAAAGAGGAAAATTATACTATGAACATTACATGAAGTGCCGGGACTTTTAAATTATCGATAGAACTTGTTTATTATTTGTAAGTGCTTCCTTATGCATGAGAACAACAAATAATTCATAGTGTCTTTTTCCTCAATTTTTATTCGCATGGAAAGTTACATTGCTACTTATAAAAACAAAAGTTATCAGTGCTCTTAATAGTAAAATCATTAAGTTTTCAATATTCAAATAATTCTTGTATAAAGATTCCATTTTTCAGTATGCAATAGACATGTAAATTGCCTCGTTGCTTAAAACCACGATTGTTGGGTAATTCTTTCTTTAGATATGTCGTTGTACATGGTGAAAGATCATTTGTTTTCTTACAACAGTGACTATAACCTTCATAAAACACTAAACTATTTAATAAATGCCTTTTGGAATGGAAATGTAACAAAAGTAAGAGAATTAGTTAATTCTAATATGCTTAAAATTTACTAATATGTTTAAAAGGTTATATTTTATTGCATGAAGCCATTGTTAGTAAACATATAGAGTTAGCAAAATATTTTATAAGTTGTGATTCCACAGTTAACAGGAAATACAAAACCGTTTTCGTAAGCTATTTCACATTGCTGTTATGTATAAATATACAAAAATTATTAAAATACTCTTAGGTAGGTGTCAATGTTCGTTTTAGAAATGAATGTGATTTGACTTCGCTTTAGTATGTGGTTAATGCAGGAGGAAAATGATTGAATTGCTTTTAAATCAGGGAGCTGAAGTTAATGTTAATTGTGATATTGATAGAAGCTTGCTTAATTTTAGAACAGAAAGAAAGTATTCATAAATTATGCAGCACATAGCGCTTTGACTGAATTACTAGCAGGTCATTGTATCTTTCTGTTGAGTGAAGTAGTGAAGCATTTCTTACTATTAACATTTAACTAGAGGTACTAATGTTGATGTTAAAACAATAGACAGACTAATTGTCTTACATATTGTTATAACAAATAATGAAATGGTGAAATATAGAACAGAGGTTGATACTTGTAATAATATTTATGAAATGCCGTTGGATCTTGTCATCGAATAAAGATATTTAATTATTGTTGAGGATATCCTGAAACATTCTAATATTAATAATTATTGTCAGTGTAACAGAAACATTTTGTGCACTATGATATACAATTATAGGAAACATTATAAAACAGTCCTTGAAATTGTTGTGCCATATGGTTTTGTTGTTGATCACAAAGATATAAATAATTCTAAGTTACTGCATGCTGCCACAGAAAGAAAATATTTGGCATTTGCAGAAGAGCTATCAGAATATAATTCAAATGTTGAAGTTGAAGGTATTCCTTGCACATCTCTGTTGAAAAAATTAGTTGAGAGATCATCGTATTGTTTTTAAGTAGGAGTACTGAGATTGACGTTAAAGAAATAGGCGGTAAAATTTCTCTACATATTGCTGAGAAAGATAGAGTATAAATTGCTATCGAAAATAATTTTCTAGAAACTGTCGACATTTTGTTTAAATTTGGTTATGATATCGACATTTGTGTGTACATAATTTATTAATATTTAACAGCGTATTTTGATGTACAAATGTACGTACGAACCGGTAAGTTAGTTATCGATAAAACATCGATAAAATTTTGAAATAACAAGTACAGGCTTCAGCATTTTACATTTCCTAAAAGTGTATTTTTATCTGTTAATTAACATTAAGAATCATAACTGTAAAATTTAAATTAATAAACTGTAACAATACTTGTACATATTTTATGTATTAATAAATGTACAAATATATTTTCCCCTCAGAGGTTTTAAAACTTGTTTATTTATTTATAAATTCCAAATAAATTTTCTGCTAGGTGATTTTAAAGTTTCTTTACATCAATGTTGAATCAATATTAACGTAAAAGGCATTGGTCGATATAACTAACAGTTCTGCAAATATCGATCGAATTTTGCGATACATCTTTTCGTCAAATATCGATATTTGCGGTTCTCGATATACAAATCTGCAACTGTCAAAGATGGGAGTATTGTGTACAGATCAAAACCTCAGTGTCTCGTATTGTGCTTTTAATTGCATATCTGTAAGTACTTTCTTCTTTACTAACAGTAAATTGAACAGTTGAATAGTAGAGTCCAGGCTTTAGACGTTCAATCTGTCTAGCTAGTGTTTGTCAGATAATTCAAGCCTGTCTGCTCCGGATATCGATCGATACATCATTAATAATTAATGGCCACTTCTTACACTTTCGATCACACGAACGCATGTGTGAGATATGTATGTCCGTCGTTTTCATCTAATCGATAATTCACGGCTGATTTTAAATTGGTTAATTAAATTTCGATTTGCAGTAGGTAACAACTAAAGTATCCGCTTTATATATATTCGCGACAAATTGAATTCCAATACGGAACAATTAAATGTTACTTACGTAAAAGATAATTGCATTAAAATTAATACAGAAGTGTAATTATTCATGGAACGTTTTAACTATTGATTTTTTAATACATCGTGGAAAAACCTGAACTTTGATATATTTGAACTTTGAGTTTTACTGGCTTTTTATTAATGCTTCCATTAATACATTGACTGATTTAAAATGGTTTATTATAAATAAAAGATTGATAATATGGTCTAATCTTATCAGTTTTAAATTATTATTAAGTTACAGGTAAATTCTACAGTATTATACATTTTTAAACAGTACAAGTAATTATTTAACTATATTAATTTTGTATATCAAAGTTAGAATGAAAAGTGTATGTATTGTAGAAACCAGCAGTTGTCTTAAAGTATCGATAGGAGAAAATGGCGGCAAAGAAGAGGCAATCATTTATTTTTATTTTATTTATTTTCGAAAATGGATGTTTGTATCAACTTCTGCGAAAATTCAGCATAACATACTACATTAAATTTAATTTCAGATATTTTATGCCTATTATATAATTAAAGATAAAATGATCATGCGAATAAAATGTGCAACTAATCACGTAGCTGAATTTTATCTGGGTCAACAACAAGGTTTCTAGATCAACTTATAAAATCTACTGTACTCTCATTTAAATAATGTTCATTAACATTTTTTTATATAAACCACGACATAATATTTTTTTATAAGTACAAATAAAAATTTTAAGCTTTCTTTTACATTAAAAGAAACAAAAAATATTTTGCTCGTAATTTTTATGCGCAGGTGCAGAAAACCTGTTACAGCACGAAACGAATTAATAAATTACAGCACGAACCGAATTAATACGTTACAGTTTTATGCACCAAGTAGTAAACGATGAACTGAAATGCAAATTATAGCGGCTCTGTGTGAGTCACATCCGGAATTAATTCTTTTTCCAACTCGATGTCCACGTGTGACAACTTTACCGCTAGTCATACCAACAAAGCAATATTTTCAAATAATAAAAGGAAATAGAATTGTTAACTAGCTTTCTATTTTTAGATTCAGCTTGATTTACTACCGCTACACTGTGCAAGTATATAGCATACTTTTAGTATATTATTAGTATATATTAGTATATTTTTAGTATTATTGATCGTATAGATAATTTTATTAACTTAATAATTCTGGGCATACTGACAAATTTAGTAGTGTAGAAATTTGGAAATTTTAATAATTTGAGAATTAAGATTTGCAAATTTGTAAAGTTGAAATTTGCGTATTTGAGAGTTTGGAAACTTGGGGTTTTGGAGATTTTGAAATTTTGAATTTTGACATTTGAAAATTTGAAAATTTGAGATTTGCAAACTTGGAAATTTGAAAATTTGAGCATTGGGATTTGGAAATTTGAAAATTTGAAAATTTGAGAATTGAGATTTTGAGATTTTGGGATTTTGAAATTTGGAAATTTGGAAATTTGATAATTTGAGATTTGGAAACTTGTAAATTTGAGATTTGGAAACTTGTAAAATTTGAAAATATAAAAATTAAAAAATTTGAGAATTGAGATTTGGAAATTTGGAAATCATTTCATTAAAAAAATAGAATACGTTTAATTGCAACACATCCTATAACAAAACTATGATATTTTATATTGTTACTAAAACTAGTAACAATGTAAAAATTAAATTATTAACAATTGATCACTGATCGATTTGTACGTAATCATGGTAATTTATCTCTTGAACTATATTTTATTCAAATAAGTGAACTTTCAAACATGTTAATTTTATTGTGCAGTATTCAGATATTAATTTAACAAGTTGAATGTATATGAAGATAGCTAGCTGTCATGCTTTACGTGTTCAGAATGTATAATACTTTCTTTAATAAGCATTAGGTATGTTAATTGACATAGAATACGAAATGAATTTTAGAAGCTGCTTACATTAACAAAGAAAATTTCTTTAGACATGTTGTACTTTCCAATGAATTTCTCTCCATCTTCCGTTACTTAAATTACATTTTCTTTAAGATTATGTTTTTATTTTTAACGGTCGAATTAAATCAAATAATATGTAAATATAATAAATCAAATACAGACATTTTAAAATTATATAAATACAAATTAATATTTTGTTGTTACACTCTTAATTACATATTCTTTGTTAACTCGAACAAACTAATATTTTGAATAAAATAAATGCGTTTAAAAGTACATATGTTACAGTAAAGTCTCAATATAAGCGAAAATGATTTATACGTTGTAGACGCTAAGAAGTTCGCGAGAAATGTAACGTGATCTGACTGTGGATATATTCATAAAACATTACCAATGCAAGTATGAAACTTTTTTATTTTTAACTTTTCCGTTATTAAACTTTTAACAATGTATTTATTACATTTTCCTAATTAAAATGAGACCAAACACAACGTAATTTGGCGCATATTGTAATAATTTATAGAAGTCAAATTCTCGAAGCCATAAAGCCATCAAAGTACGATTTCGACTGTCAGACGTACCGTGTGGTTATCCGAATGACACCGAAGAAAAACGAAATTACCCGACGTGTCATTACTCGTTCGTTTACCGCGAATGTTACTACAATAAAACCTCGATGTAAGTAAAACGCTTGAAATTACAAATAAATGTTTCGAATTACGTTGTGATTGGTCTTATTTTAATCAGAAAAATGTTATAAATATGTTGGTAAAAGTTTCATAACAAAAATCAAGAATAAAAAGGTTTTATTCTTGCATTAGGATTGTCGTACCAATATGCTACTGTTTGTTTACATTCAGTCGTTTGGACGTTTCCGTCGTTCGCTGTTCTATTCTACGAAAAATAATGTTAAACAACAATGTCGAAACTACTCGATATACGCGAAAGTTCAGATTCGAGAGATTCGCTTATATCGAGACTTTTCTGCATTTATCATCTTATTAAAACCCGTAATTATACCAGTTAAAGATCGTCGTTAGAATAGTAATTAAAATATTTATACCGTCTTAAAGTTTTCATCAACCAATTATTTTACAACTTTTAACGAAACAAAATAAACATTTGGTCTGTAATGGGTACATTTGTCTTGTTTTATTTTTTGCCGGAAACCGATCACCGATTTCTATTTCTCCACTTATTACACACGTTACAAAAAATTAATTAAAAGAACAATCAACGAAATTCGTGCGGGCGTCATGCATCGATAGGTTCACGATATATCCTTGACCCCTTTTACAAAATTATTCAACGCGTTACGAAACTCGTTCGGCATTGTGGGCGTGCGAAACGTGACGCTATATTTTCGAAGTAGACATTTTATAGGTTTTTCACCGTTTCTTGCAACACGCGTTTGCTTACTCGTGAACGATCAAATTAGTCACGTGTTGCGCGAAGTTTAAATAAAACGTGTTTCAGTTAAAATATTCATTCTCGGAATCGTGAAGAGACGTGAAACAACAAAAAGTAATGGACTTTTATCTTTCACGTTCGATAAAACTTTCTTTATTTGTAATCGATACGGTGCTGTCGCTGTAATTAAATATATAAATACCTTGATAATTAAAATTACATCAAAATTTTCAGTTTTATTATCATAAGTAACAATATGAAATTAATGTTTATGGTTAACAATATATGATTGTGATTAAGATTAAACAATCGATTATTGTTTATGGTTAAGAATATATGATTATCATGAACAATGGACAGTTAATTATTGCTTATAATTAACAGTATGTAATTATGATTAACAATAAACAATTAATTATTATTCATGACTAATTTCCTTCATTCTCACGAATTATAAATTTTAATAACAAATTTTACACATACTTAATCGTGTTTCTATCCTACTTGCTTTATCGCATAACCTTTTACAATACTGCCAATTTCTATTAGCAAAATAGACCGATTTTAAAAATATGTACTGAATTATCACATGCAAAGTAAAATATATGTATACATATATGTATATACATAATGAAGTATCTTATTTCGTCGACGAGCTAAAATTAATTATCTCTTATCAGCGTTATCGTCTCGAGATTAACGCTTCATTCCAAATATGTAATTAATCGATGTTATTAAATATTCGTGCGTACATACGTCGACCCCCCTTTAAAGAAAAACAGATAGCATTCCGCAATAAATAAGAAATGAGTGATTGCAAATTTTGTGGGCGTGTTCGTTGACGTAGTTTAAAAAACAAGACGGAGAAACTTTCATTACAATTTGATAAGAAATGTCCGATATACGTTTTCACTCTTTTGTTTAAGATAACTGCTACAAAATATTTTTATACAGATAGGAAGATGGGAATAATAAATGAATATATTTATGTGTGTACACGTCGAAGTAGAAAGATCATAATAATTAATAACTTTATTATTTCTATACAATCAATTTATTTATGTTTGGTCTTTATTATATTTGACATGAAGAAGTGTAAATTTAAAAATTAAAAAATTGACATAAAATATAATTAACATTTATACTTTAAAATTTGTCAAAAATTACAATAAAAATGTAATTTTTAAAAATTGTTTATTTTTACATGTATTTAAAAATTTTGTTAAATGTGATTTAAAATTTTTTATTTTTAAATGTAATGTACAAATTTTTTATGTAAATTTAAAAATGTGGAAATTTTAGAATTGGAAAATTTAGTAATTTAAGCTTTCGAAAATTTAAGTCTTTGGAGATTTGTTAATTTAGGAAGCTTATAAATTTGTAGTTAAATAAATTGAAGATTTAGAAATTCGGAGAATCCTAATTTAAAATTTTAGTAAGTTGGAAATTTAGAAATTAAAAAAGTAAAAGTTTAAAAATTAAAAATTAAAGTTAAAAAAGTAATTATTCATAGTGATAAATTATTTTTTACTAAAATAATATTTCAAAAAGTATCTAACTAGATAATATCCAGCATACAGTTTTTGATATCCACAAAATTAACTTTCCGTAAAATGAACTAAATTTTATTTTTAATAATATATTTTAGGAATATTAAAAAAAAGAAAATTATTAAGAACAAAAAAACTTGTGACCTAAGTAACACCTAACTCGTACCAAGTATATAGTACGAATTAGATTCAACCACCACTATTCCGGTCTGGTTGTTGCTATCAGTCCTCTTGACACCTATGTATCAAATGAGTCAATAATACACAGGCAACACATGTTAAGGACTTGTAACTTAATTGTAATTATATTAATTATAATTAATTCAATTAAATTACTATATTCACAACCTTGTAAAGCGAAGAGAGAAATCACTGTATTATTATTCTTCAAAGTACTGGATTAATTTTTTTTTTGGTGAAACTGGTCTCGAACTCATGAACCTTGAATTACGAGACCGGCACCCTACCTATTTCTCTACTTCACTTCGGAGACAAACTCTTCGATACGTCTATATATACCAACTGATTTATATAAATTTTACTATTTAATATACTACTGTTATGTTAACAAAAGTGTTTTACCAATAAATTTATAAATAAACATTTACAAAATTATAATTATTAATTATCAAAATTATAAAATTTTATTTTGAATTTAAAAATTTGATAGCAATTGATTTAAAAAATTCGGTATAATTATTACAATAAAATGCGTAATTGAAATGAATGTAGTTTAATTATATTACTGTAATATATAATATATTACTTCAACATTTATCAGTTTATAAAATATGAGGATTTTATAATATACATTGTCAGTAAATATAAGTGATTGAAATAAATAATTCAATTATAGAATAATTATAAAATAATTAAACTATAGTATTATTTATACTTTTATCAGTTTATATATCATAATAGATATAACATAAATATACATCAGTTTAGAATTTCAATAAATATAGTCGATAAGTACATACTAAAAAATTCGAATTTTTATTAATAATTGAGTGAATCAAAATATAATATAAACTTTATATATATATATATTTGTTTATGTATGTACATGCATTGCTTCTCGAATGAACGCCACACGTGTCTCGCATGATCATGCTTATGCTTCGTTAACGAAAGGACACGCTCAATTACATTAATGAAAATCGATATTAAACTCTTTTAGTAATACTACGTAATAGTGAACAGGAGCACGTCACCGCCAAGCGGTATTTCAAATGGCATTTCCCCTTTAATCTGGTTCCTAACTGGTTTTACCAACAGTTTACTCGGATACACAGTGCTGGACAAGCAATAAGGAAAATAAGCTGTTGCTTAGCGCATGGCAGAACTTTTCTGTTTCAAGTACTCAAATTGTCAAATTTTCATGCGATCAAATTTCCAAATCATTAATTCCCAAATTTCTGAATTTATAAATTTTCATATTTTCTAATTTTTGAAATTTCCAAATTCTCAATTTTTCAAATTTTTAAATTGTGAAATTTTCAAATCTCCAAATCCCCAAATTTCCAAATTCCCAAATTCCTAAATTCATGAATTTCTTAATTCTCAAAATTTCCCAAATTTCCCAATTTCTAATTTCTGAAATTTCCAAATTCTCAAATTTTTAAATTGTCAAATTTTCAAATCTCCTGATGGAAGTTTGCCTTCCCACATTTACATATATCGCACGGTTTGTAGGGATTGAGCGTTCTTTTGTTTCTTCTATTAACCGGACCCAGTGATGGGATATTGGACGGGTTTTTTCGCGCATGCGCGAGAAATGCAGGAGCGTATCTATTTAGTGGCGCCACTGAACGGCGTAGTGTTGTTGGCAGAAAATAATGGAGGGTGATTAAGGTACCCCATTTTATTGAAACTTGTTCTTTACTGAGACTAAAATCGCCGCGCATGCGCGAAAAAATCCGTCGAATATCCCATCACTGACCGGACCGATCAATGATGGGCAGTCGCAGCGCATGCGCATTAAGCAATCCGTAGAAGTCCTCCGTAGCGTATAAACTTTGATGAAATATAAGGTATCATTGGACCCCTGTAAGAAAAAAAAAATAAATCTGTAAGAAATTGCAGGAAGAAAAATGAAAGGGTTAATTAATAGAACAGATTATACATAATGAAAATAATATTAAATTTATTTATGATTATTATCATTTTTTGCGTCTGCAGCCGATTTATTATATGAATACCAACATTTGTTGCAAGGGCAAAGGAAACTGCAGAAAACCTAGAAAAGTTAGATTAGATTATATATAATCTAACCCAACCTATACATTCATATTTCACAACGAAATTATAAGAATTTTTGAAAATGTATGTAGGGTGATTAAGGAACTCCCCTCATTCAACACTATACCGGCTAAATACGGCACTGGTAGCAAGCAGTATTCAGCTGTGACGTCCAGCTCCCAACTGCCCAACACTGGGACCGACGTTCATTACATTGTGAGAACCTTCTTCCCAGCGAGCAAGTGCAAGACGTACGTGGTAGCGATTATATCTGTACTTTCATATATAAGTGTATTACAATAAATAAGCTACAATTCTAACAAGGTGTTGTATGCCAACCTAAACTAGTATTCATACCCAACTATCCAATATCTCCGATGACCTCATCCTTAACTGCGATTCACACTGTCAACAATCAGCCCTACATCATCCTCAACCTTGTCCTATGCGTCATTTTTGAACCCCGTCCTTACAAAATCCAACTCCCTCCAGCACTCTTCCAAATATATATATATTCCTGCATTTTTCTAAAACGAGAGAGTCAGTCAGTTAGATTTACTATCTTAAAGCGAATCCTTGTACGTGTGCATGACAAGATATCAGTCAGTCTTATTGTACGCGTTAATAAAGACTAGCCTTAAATTCCGCTTGGAATCGAAGATTATTTAATATAATAACCCTGATCCCTACGGAATACAACAAAGGTTATGGGCCCAGGTACGACGCAATGATAATTAGTTAGCTTGTCAGACTAATGCATCTGCCAAAGAAATTATAAGGTAAGGGGTTAAAGAAGTAAATAGTTGCCGAAAATAAGGTTATGGCAGAGAGCGGCCACGTTCCCCGAAAAAGAATAGATAGAATGGCATCTGCAGTACAAGTCGATCGTATTGAAAAATTAAACGGGCATAACTATGGGACGTGGAAATATAATATGAAAATGAGCTTGATTTTACGCGAGTTATGGGAATATGTATCGGGTGAAGCCGTTCAGCCGAATGATGGCGAAGCAAGAGAAAATTTTAATCGAAAAGTAGAAAAGGCATTAGCAATGATCGCATTGCGAGAACCTTCTTCCCAACGAGCAAGTGCAAGATGCACGTGGTAACGATTATATCTGTACTTTCATATATAAGTGTATTACAATAAATAAGCTACAGTTGTAACATCTCCAAATCGCAAAATTCCCAAATTCTTCAATTCTCAAATATTCCAATCATAAAACTGCAAATTTATCAAAAATCTAAATCCCAAAATTTAAAATTCTCAAATTTCTATAAAGAAGCTTAAAAGTTGTTGAAATGCCCGGGGCCCCTAAAGCTGTTAAGCCGGCACTGCGTATTCACTAATCTGTCGTAACGCGAGCAGTGCTTGACCTGAACTGTGGTGCACTCTATTTCAGATGTTCTGTAGCTTTCGTACTAAAATCGAACCTCGGTAACTTCACGTCTATTATACGATGTAAAAGTCACAATAAAAACTAGTTTTTTAACGATAATCTAAATTTAACGTCAAATTACACTTCCTCACAGTGACATTTTATATTTTTAAATCTTTGATTATCATGGTTGAATATAATTTAAATTTATACTTGTAATTAAATCTATACTTCCCTTTTTGAAACTAACTGGTTAAAACTGAAAATATATTTTACCTACTGTCAAAAGTAAATGTACATTTTTTCTGATTTAGAACTAATAAATAATATTATATTTTATGTAGAGAGTTATATATAATTGTTTAACATAATATATAAAAGTTATATATTATTTTTTATTATTCTTTATATTATTCTATGTATATTTTTTCTAATTTAGAACTAATAAATAATATTATATTTTATGTAGAAAATTATATATTATTCTTTAACAATGAAATTGAAAATTTGGAAATTTAAGAATTCTTGCAATTTACACATTTTTTTTCTTACTGATCTAGTAACTGATCTAAAAATAGACTTGTAAAGTACCAGTTGATGTATATGTATTACTTCTAAATATTTAAATATTTCATTACATTAGCAATTACTGCACATCATTCTTATATTATCAAATAATATTATTTACCAATTAATTGTTATTGCGTCAACAATATTGTATCAAGAATAAAAAAATAAAGTATAATATCGTCATAATAAAATACAAATAATATGCGCGGGGAAGCTGATAATTATTATTGAACAAAATAACAAAATAACCATAATCAACTTTTTCATTTTTATCTCTTCAGAAAGTCACAACATAATCTTCTTTAATTTTGTTAAGGAAAAAAATTGATAATTCTAATTTTTATCTTGTATGACAAATTAAAAAATATTAATGCATGATACAATTATTTTATTTAAATCTTGCAAATGTAATGAATTCTATTTTATATTATATGATATATTATATTATACTTTTTGTTAAATATAATATGTACTATTATTTGTTACATATGTTGTTATATATTATCATACATGATATTAAATGTTGTATTATACTGCTTAGTAAATATGACATTTACTATTATACGTAACTCATTGAATATAACCTATACTATTGAATGTAATATTGCATGTTGTTATAATATATTGTCATAATCATAGTACATATTAAATTTTGTTATTATTAAATAAAATACATAAAGTTACACATTACATTACACTATACATTTTATGAAACATAACATATACTACTATGTACACATATGTACAGCAACATTTCACTGCACAATAATTCCAATGTAATCAAATAAGTTATTTTTTCATACATCATACAATGTTTACGTAGTTTGCGATAGTATAATAATAAAAACACCTGTAAAACAAGAGAACATGAAATAAGTTATTTTTAGGTTCATGTAAATGTGAGCGTACGTGACAAAGAAAATTCTTGTAAGTTTATACAGTAGGGCGAAGTATAGAAGTTCCGAGAAGCATGATGCAGAGGAATATCCACAGAGTAGTGAAAGTAGATAAACGGTGACGAAACTATCGAAACAATTGTATGGGATGCTGCAAGCAAAATAATGGAAAAATAACGATACAAGAATGAGAATATTGTTCTATTAACATTTTAATTTTTTCATTCAGTTATAAATGTCTAGGAGATTAATTCTTTTAGAAAATTAGAGGAAAATTAAAATTATACTTACGTTTTCATCATTGTTATAGTCTGCCATTTCAAAGTTAAAATTATTAATTGAATGAATATACCGAGTTGGTTATAGGGATTTTATTACTTCATGCAATTTAAACTTACACATGTTTCGAAATTTTTATTAATTTTTAAATGTTCAAATTTCTACATTTTTACGTTTGTAAATAGTGAGTTCTAGTAATTAACAATTTTTGAGGTTCCTAATATTTAAATTACCGAAGTGCCTAATTATCACATTCACAAGTTACGTAGTTTTTAAATTCTTATGTTTGTAATTAACAAAATTCAACAATTTAAAAACAGATTTGAAAATTTCAGTCTTCAAATTTTTAAATTCCAAAATTTCCAAATCTTCAGGACACCAAAATCGAGTTTCCAAAACCGCACAAAATTTATACATCTCTAAGTTGCAAATTTCAAATTTCCAAATTTGAGATTTCCAAATCCAAAATTTCCAAATTTTCAAATCCCAAATTTCTAAATTCCAAATTTTCAAAATCCAAATTTCCAAATACCAAATTTTCAAAATCCAAATTTCCAAATTCCTAATTCCAAATTTCCAAATTCCAAATTTTCAAAATCCAAATTTCCAAATTTTCAAATCCCAAATTTTCAAAATTCAAATTTCCAAATCCCAAATTTTCAAAATCCAAATTTCCAAATCCCAAATTTTCAAAATCCAAATTTCCAAATCCCAAATTTGCAAATCCCAAATTTATAAATTCCAAATTTTCAAAATCCAAATTTCCAAATCCCAAATTTCCAAATTCCAAATTTTCAAAATCCAAATTTTCAAATCCCAAATTTCCAAATTTCAAATTTTCAAAATCCAAATTTCCTAACTTCCAAATTCTAAATTTCCAACTTTTCAAATTCCAAAATTCCAACGTCTGAAATTTCCAAAACCCCAACTTTTCAAATTCCAAAATCTCAAAATTTGAAATCCCAAATCCCCAAATTTTCAAATTTAATAATTCAAAAATCCCAAAACCCCAAATTCGCAAATCCCTAAATCCCCAAATTTTCAAATTTAATAATTCAGAAATTCCAAAATCCCTAAATCTCCAAACTTTCAAATTACAAATTTCCAAATCCTCAAAAATCGCTATTCCAAAAACCCCAAGTCACCAAGATTCCCAAATCTCAAATCTTGAATCCCCCAAATTCCAAAATCCTTAATTCTCCAAATCCTAAAATCCCAAAACCCCAAATTCTCAAATTCTCACATTTCTAAATTTCCAACTTCTCAAATTTGTAAATATCAAATTTTAAAACAGTCCAAAATCCCATACCTTTCTACAAAAATTTCTAAATTAAAAGTGAATTTAGAAATATGTATGTCTCCAAATTTCTATATTCTCAAGTTCCTATATTTGCCATTTTTAATAATAGTACAAAAATGTTACAAAAAATGTACAAAATCAATCGTTATATAGTATGATACAAACGTCTCTCCACAATCGACAAGATTGTAACTTGTCCGCGTAATCACAAGACCTATGATTCTGTTCGAAGAATCATCACGGATAAAATTTTATTAATAAAATTCCCGTTACGAAGATTTCGTGCCCTAAGTCACGGACCGTACCGCCATGTTCATGGTCGGATCGTTTTGCTTCGAGTCTGACACTTTCACTATCTGACCTGTGAGAAGCACACAGTGACGACAATTCTCTACAAGATTATAATACCGAATCTTCGCGAGCGTTCGTCTGCGACGTCCACTGATATATAAAATACAGTTCGCGATAAAAATTGATACATCTGAAATTAAGAAGCAAAAAGAATGCAGCGATATTTACTTGTGAGACGCCGTTGCAGGCTATTTGATAAAAAATTATTATACACTTATTTTGTAAAGTAGGCTCCTCAGGAAATCGTGTAAAAATTATCGTAGTAAATGTGGGTGAAATTAAATCTTTGATCTTGTAAAACTAGTTTTTTAAACAGATGTTCCTCAGAGAGACGGTTTTGACAATATTGATGATACTGTCATTATTGAGGATGCTGATAATATTGATAATTTTATTAATATCGATGACATTATAAATACAAGACAAGATCATAAATACATAAATAAGCATGGACGAAAATAAATAGGGGCTGCTACAAATTATTATTATTTTAAGTATTTTAATTATACTTTAATTATTTTATAATTATTAAATAATTAGTATTATCTAATTATAATTGTTAATGATTATTGTAGTTATAATTGTTAATTATTAAATAATTATTTTAATCAGATTGTAACGATTACTTTGAGTTTTGATATTACGTATAACTGAGAATAATAAATCGAAGAGTAAAGTACTTATGTATCGTATAACGTTCATGCACGAAACGCAGTCTGCCATTTCCTGATTAGAGCAATATGATTATGCTCTGTTACGTTGCATGTGTATGAATGGGTGGAGAACAGATAATTTGTTGCCTTCATATCGCATGAGAGCACCCAGAAACGAATAAACCACTTATATCGAAGAAAACGAAGAATTATTGTTTATAACTTTGACGTTTTCCGAGCATCTATCTAGACTATAGACAGATAAGAGAATAGATGTTTTTTTTAACGATACTCGTTAAATTTTAATTACGAAAGGCGTATGAAAAATGATACTGCTTTGAGAAACCAGATACACTGCAGTATACATATACATTTTCACTGAATTATGTTGCGTTAATTGGATATGAAAATTAGTCGCTCATATTATACTGATTAGATTAGGGTTTTCAGGTGAACATTGGAGAGAGTATAAATAATATTTTTATTGATAATTATTATTTTTACTGTTATGTTGCTGTTTAAGTTTTAATACCTGCATTCTTATATAAGTTTTAATATTTAATTCTTTTCTAACTCAGAATTTCAAACATTCAAATTTGTAATTTAGTAAATTTTGAAATTTTCGAATTTTTGGACTTCCAAATTCTAATTTCGAAATTTTGAAATTTTTGGTTTTCCAAATTCTAATTTCAAAATTTTGAAATTTTTGGTTTTCCAAATTCTAATTTCGAAATTTCAAAATGTTTGGTTTTCCAAATTAAAATTTCGGAATTTTTGGACTTCCAAATTTTAATTTTGAAATTTTGAAATTTTTGGTTTTCCAAATTCTAATTTCGAAATTTTGAATTTTTTGGTTTTCCAAATTCTAATTTCGAAATTTCAAAATTTTTGGTTTTACAAATTAAAATTTCGGAATTTTTGGACTTCTAAATTTTAATTTTGAAATTTTGAAATTTTTGGTTTTCCAAATTCTAATTTCAAAATTTCAAAATTTTTGGTTTGCCAAATTCTAATTTCAAAATTTGGAAATTTTTGGTTTTCCAAATTCTAATTTCGAAATTTCAAAATGTTTGGTTTTCCAAATTAAAATTTCGGAATTTTTGGACTTCTAAATTCCAATTTCGAAATTTTGAAATTTTTGGTTTTCCAAATTCTAATTTCAAAGTTTGGAAATTTTTGGTTTTTCAAATTCTAATTTCAAAATTTCAAAATTTTTGGTTTTCCAAATTCCAATTTCGAAATTTCACAAATTTTTGGTTTTCCAAATTTCAATTTCGGAATTTTTGGACTTCCACATTGTAATTTCGAAATTTTGAAATTTTTGGTTTTCCAAATTCTAGTTTCGAGATTTCGAAATTTTTGGTCTTCAAAATTCTACTTTCGAAATTTGTTAATTTTTACTTTTCCAAATTGTAAATCTCCAAATTCTTAAATTTGAAACTGTGCAAATTTCCAACTTTAAATTCCCAATTTTTCAAATAGTTATATTTCTAATTTTGCAAATGTCTGAAGTACCAGTATGTCAACTTCTAATCTTTCTTTGCTTCCAAATGTCAAATTTTCTGAAACGTCCAAATTTTCACAATGCTAATTCTTCCCACTGTTATCCATATCCTATTATCACACTCACTATACATGTACATACACATACATATGCCGATGTTACTTTATTGTATACCATAGCTAAGTAAATTGAAAAGCCTATTTCTTTTGCTACGATCAACGCCTGCTCCTTTTACCTTATTTTACCGTTCAGTCGCACACTCAACCTTACAGTTTTATGGTATACATGGATTAGGTAACGGCACATAGGTAGTGACGTCAATCGAAGGGCTAAATCGATAAAACCGATTACGGTATCGTCATCGCTCTCTGTGACGTTTTCTGATGTTATTAATATTTGTTATATCAATGAAATTTATATGTGGTAGTAACAATGAAAAGATAAATTTATTATATCAATGAAAGCGATTCTCAAAGATTCATTCATAGTTAAAATTGTAATAAATGTACGACGTCCATTATTTACTGTTTGTTGTTGTTCAAAATAGCGTTAAATATTGTAATATTAACAATTTACTGGTACAGAAGTAACCATTTTTCTTTTGCACGAAAAATGTTTCTAAAAGTGGTACTATGGCATTTTTGAACTTCGGTTACATGATTTTGTAATTTTGTTACTCTGGAAATTTTGAATTTGGCTTCTTGGAATTTAGAATTTTGAAATTTCGGATATTGCGAGTCTGGAATTTTTGAATTTGAGATTTTTGCATTCTAAAAGTGTGGAATTTCGGAATTTTGGAATTTGAAAATTTTTGGATTTTGGAATTTTGTGGATTTGCAAATTTTGGGGGTTTTGAATTTTTGAATTGTGAATTTTCGGTCTTTGGAATTCTGAAATTTTGAATTTGGAAATTTGCGAGTTTCGAAATTTTTGAATTTTGAATTTTGAAATTTTTGAATTTTGAATTTGGAAATTTTTTATTTTTAAAATTTTTGAATTTTGAATTTTGAAATTTTTGAATTTTGAATTTTGAATTTTAAGTTTTTAGAATTCTAGAATTTTGAATTTGAAAATTTTTGATTTTTAATTTTTGAATTTTGAATTTAGAATTTTGGATTTTGAAATTTTTAAGTTTCCAAATTTTTGAATTTTGAATTTTTCGAATTTTGAAATTTTTAAATTTTGGAGATTATAATATTTCAGAATTTCGAGTTCTTCGATGTAGAAGTTAAGAAATTTTTGGTTTTTGGAAAATCAGAACTTTGAAATTTCAAACATATGACATTTTCGAATTTTGAAATGTTTATACTTTATAATTTATTACTTTCGTATACGGAACTGTGTAACTCAAGCTAATTTTACAATTCAGATATTAATGTGACTTAATATTTCTACGTAAAGAATAACAAGTTCCATAGAACAGCGCATAAAAAAACTCGTAATTCCACTTAAAAGATAAAAATTGACCTTCATATCTCTCGTACGCGTCCACGTAGAAATACTCTACATTTCCAGTAGATAACTTTTCGCCTGAAATCATATAACTTCCACCTAAAACATTTGACTACATCCAATTACTTTCGAAGATAATGAATTAATTTAAACAGCACACGCCTTTTCAAGTTTTCATCGCAAGTATATAATTACGTGTCATAATCTCATTCGAGCATAATAAACTGAACTTGACACGCAACGGATTTGCGACTGGATCCTGTATTATGGTGCCATTCGCGCGACAATAAGTCATTAGAAACTTATATTATCACTGCCTATAGTTTCGCAAGACTAATATATTTTCATAAAGTCTCAATGCCGATCGTTATTAAATGGAAATTTACCAGAAACCGTAAGCTCCTATAGTGGATACCGCTTGGTTATTGTTTGTCTCTCCACAACCTTATTTGAGCATATTAAAATCGTCATTCCAATTGACCTTTTATAGACCAGACCCCCTGTAAGCATATCGATGTAGATACGTAAATCAAAATCAATTATCTGCGAACAGTTACGTAAAAGAGAAGATACCATATTGTGACCGTGTTGTACAATACTCTATAAGTGAATCCGGTATATAACCTGGTGAAACCGCTTTAACTAAATTGCATTACATAATCTTGAGTCACACTGCGGTTTGTGTATCAGAAAAAAACTGACAGACTTTAACACTAAAACCTACCAAATACGTCATTTGATACATTCACAAGTGTGAGAGTGATCAACTTTTAAATTCCATTATAAATGAACGAATAATTTAAAAAATTTGCATTTACTTACTTTATAAATGTTGACATTTTGACATTTGTAAATTTCTGCGTTCGTACATTTCAAACTTTTTGATATTGATAATTCTACAATTCCCATACTTGTTCCTTTCAAAATTGTCGATTTTAATAATTCTATAACTGCTAAGCTTGTCTATTTCAAAATTTAGAAATTTGCACTTTCAAAGTACAAATTTTCAATGTGTCAAAACTTCGTCGTTAGTAAATTTAAAAATTCGGAGCTTCCAAAATTTATAAATCTATCAATTTCAATATTTTAAATGTTGACAAATTTGAAGCTTGAAAATATACGACATGTAAAGCTCGAAAGCTTACGAATTTGAAACTTTGAATGGAATTTGATACTTTAGAAGCTTGATCATTCAAGAGCTTGTAAGCTCAGAAAGTTGAAAAACATTAATTCCAAAGCTTAAAAGCTCAAAAATGTAAAAAGTCGAAAGCTCGAGAACTTGGCGGCTGGAAAGCTCGAAAACTTGAAAGTTAGAAAGCTCGAAGTCTTGAAAGCACTGAAGCTTGGCGACGCGTAAGCTCGAAAAACCTTGCAAGTTCAAAAGCTTGAAAGCTCGGGCTTTTCGAAGCTCTGAAGCTTGGCGACGCGAAAGCTCGAAAAACTTTGCAGGCGCGAGAGCTTAAAAGCTCGGTCTTTAAAAGCTTCGACGCTTTGCGACGCGTAAGCTCGAAAACTTGCAAGTTCGCAAGCTTCGAAGCTTGGCGACTCGGAAGCTCGAATGCGCGGAGGACTTGAAAGCTCCAGAGCTTGACGGCTCAAAAGCTCGAAAAACTTGGAAGTTCGAAAGCTTGAAAGCTCTGGATCCTGAAACCTCGAAAGCTTTACGATTTGAAAGCTTGTATCCTAAAAAAAACATGAAAGCTCGAGATCCTGATACCTCGGAAGCTTGACGATTTAAAAGCTTGAATGCTAAAAAAACATGAAAGCTCGGAAACTTGCAACCGTTGATAATTCGGAAGCCTGAAAGCTTGAGAACTTTCGAAGATTTGAGGACTTGAAAGCTTGTTGATTTGAAAATTTCGAAATTTTTTACCAATAAAATTTGTAACTGTAATAGCACTTAAATTTCTTAATAAAAAAATTGTAAAGAGTGAGCACACATACGAAACATAAAATAAAATACGGGATATAGGATGAGAAGAATAATAGGTAAAAATAAAGGGCTTTTTTAGTAGGAATGTTTTAATGCACATAAATAAATAAGCATACCCTTCTATTGTGAGAGATGAACAGTTTTACGTGAAACTCGCTCTTCTTCCGGTTTCGTTGTTGTTACACACTCGCACGGAAATCTCGTGCAATAAGTAATCTCATTATGCAAGATATTCCTATCCCACGATAGCAAAAATTACTAATTTTAGAGCGTGGGATGTTCTCATACTTTGAACGCCGAATTAGTGCTGTTTTAAGGCAACTTTTTATTCGCACAGGAAACATGTTGCTCTTCGACACACTTGTATGCCACAAAATTAACGCCGTAACTGTATTTGTATTAATTGCACTTTGGTAGCTCGTTACAATATATTGAATATTACAAATGATATTAATCGGAAGATATGAAATTATTGTAACACGAATTTGGTGTATCAAATACGTGTACGAGATAAGTAACTGCAGATATAGGAATATATAATTGTGGCTTTAAAATATTCATTTATATTCGAGAACGATACTTGACGATAAGTTCGATTAACAAACAATAAAAACACTTTTAATTTTTTTTACGTCAGTGTTTTTATCACTTCACTTATCCATTGTTCACGAAATGGTTTCAAAGAACACTTCACATGCTCATGATGTAAAAAAAAACATTTCCAATTGGCATCTGAATTAGAAATAAACTATTCAGTTTACTTTTAAACCTATTATATGTATATTCGATATACATACTTATCCTGTAAACATTTATGCAGGCATATTTAATATATACGTACATTATAAACTATAAAAATAGAGGCACAATAAAAATCATAAATATTAATGAAATAAATGAATAAAAACATGAACTAAATTAAGGGACATTACTTATGCTTTATTTAAATAAAACATAAGCTTTGTTAAAATAAAACGTAAATTAAAATAATAGTAAAATATGTATTATAATAATATAATACAACTATAATAAAATGTACAAATTATAATATAACAAGTATATAGTAAAGCCATATTAAAGTACATAAATTATAATAATAATATTCCCCTTCCAAAATTTTTGAACTTCCAAATTTCTTAATTTTCACTTTTCTATGTTTGCACATTTCTAAATTGACAAGTAGTCGAGTTCCTAAATTTCCACCTTGTTTAATTTTTAGAATTGCAAGTTAAACCACCAACATTCCAAATTTCCTAATTTTGGGATTTCCAATTTTCCAAATTTCCATTCTTGTAGATATTATTTATTCGGTACATTGGAACGTCTAGACTAGACACAAGAGGGTACATTATTATACGAAGAGTGTTGCATTTGTCGGAATGAAAGAGAGGCTCTTGCAAATATGTGACGAATGGAAGAAACGAGTGTAGCTGGCACCCCTCGACGACTCGTCCTTGCCGACCTCGAGAGCGCCACAGAGCGTAGACCCTTCCGGTCGCCATGACGACCAACCAGAGACCCCAACAAACTGCTCAAAGAACATCATCCTTCTTCCCTTGCATTCGTCAATTAATTTGCACCAATCCACCATTATTTATACTGACAACGTACTATTATTTTCACCCGTTTATTAACAATCTACAAATCCTTCCTACGTATTCTCCATATTTCTTATGCACACGAACGAGCAAATATTCTTATTCGTATATGAGGCCTAATATGTTTGAAATACCAGTTTAAGACGAATAATAAATACGAACAAAGAAACTGCGTAATACAGAAAATAATAAACTTTGATACTTCAAACTCTCGAGAACAATAAAATGTCTTCTGGAACAATAAAATATCTATTTGTCTTCTTGTGAAGAGAAAGTTTTGTCGAGATACTTAAGATTATCGGATAAAAGTTAGAGAAAATGTAGTGCACTTGGAATATTTGAAATTTGAGACGAATAAAAAATTGTATCAAAAAATCAGAATAAGACTGTACAATATACCTCATAATATGCAATAATATTATACTAGTACTATACTGTGTATACTGTAGTGTTGTACTAAATACTATACCTATAATATACAATAACTACATAATAGAGAAACTAAAATACCTTCGTATTTCGCGTTCAGCAACAGAAAAAAATTTAAAGTGTCTGAAAGTATCGACCAATTGAAAACTGATATAAACTAACATTATTTTATCATCTTCGATTTATAAAATTAGAGAAAAAAATAGATAATATAATTATTTTCCCTTGTGATCTGATCGAACACAACAATTACGTCGTACAAACAATCGTCTTGGACAAATATTGTTTGCTGCTGTTAACATTGACTCGCGGTAGTCAGAAATGTCACTTCCGGGGACGTAATCGGTACATTCACGGTGTAATCACATTTCACGCACGAAGCACTGTATTTGCTCTTCTTTCCTTTCGAAGATAGTCGTAACACGCGAAACGAAAGCGTCGGTACGTTTTGGAATATTCCATATTGCATTAATTTCGGTATTCGGAATTAACAACACGCTATTGTAACCTAAAATTTCGTGTCGCGTTCTGAATCCTCTGAGTGTTGCAAAATTGACGCGGATCTATAGAATTGATACGCAAACGTGTAGATTAAGCGATTTACTCTAAAATTCTGACGTACTTTAACCGTGTTTGTAACGATATTTCGTGAAAAACTTGTTTAAATTAACGTTGTGCTCCTCTGCAAATCGAATCGAAAATGTGAAAATTACGGTTCGTTCGCGAATGTCATTGCTTGATAGGTTATTCGTCGCTATTATTTGCGGTATTACTGTTAGTAACAGTCATTCTAGGTTGGTAGCACTAACATATAGCGTGACGCGCTTCTCCCGAAGTTTTCCGGTAATTGCCATATTAATCATCATAAGTTGTAAACATGAATAAATAATAAAGATATAAAATAACACGCTATTTATCCTAATCGTATCGACAACAATTAGAAATTAGATAATGTCGGTAGGTTTTTTATTTGTAATAGGAAGAAGTGGTCAGAGGAACTTCACCGCTGTATGCAACGTAACCTAACCTAGTCCCCAATTTTCAATGTTTTTAGAATCTGAAATTAAATCAATATTTCGAATTTTTTAAATTTAGAAATTTGAAAATTTGGGAATAATTGTGAGTGCTGTAATTTGAAAAGTTGAACCTTTAGAGATCTAGAAATTGAAGAGTGGAAATTTTATATTTTGCAGAATTTGAAGATTTGGAGGTCCAGAAATTAAAAAATTTGATAATACATATATATTAATTGCAAAAATCCTAATAAGTGAACAATATAGAAATATATCTATCGCACAAGATTTTCTTTAAACCGGCATTGTACAGTTTCATAAAATTTTATGTTTATTGATGGATGACTGTGCATTTGCATAGAGTCAATCTATTTTCCAGCATTATCTTCGAACTAGCAATCGAACGATTGATTAACTATCAGGGCCAATGGTTTCTTCAAATATCTTGGTTCTCAGACAGAGGTCATCCATCTTTCCATTCTTGGACAATGCCATTGAAACATTCGCTACATAAATAAAGTCAGACTGCAAAAGGTCCAATATATCGTTCTAAAAGTCCATTCATGAATCACCATTTGTATTTAAAAGTCAAATATCCCTGTTCGACATTTTTTTGCCTGTTTCTGGTAACCGAAGATAAACGACTGTCGATTCAATTCTTCGATGCGTTTATTGTTAACTTTGAAGAATTATTAGTTTCTGATCATTTAACAGAAACTACTAGCCATTTATACTTAATAATTTTATAAATTAGTTTAGACTAAATAAAAGTCTATTTACACAAAATATTGTTACTAAATAATATTGTGAATAAGTTTAGTTATTTAAATTTCCCGCCCTTTCTTTAAAGTCTTATCCTTTCATTTTAAGTGTTTTAATTTAATTAAACACGTTAAACACAAATAATATCTTCTACGATTGAGTTTAATTTTGTGTAAAAATGTCTTTTATTGTTTAATTAATAAGATTTTAAATTTAATAGGTGATATACGGTATAATGTGTACCGACCTTAACCCAAAAATAATTGAACAGCGCGCCCTTTTGTTTGTAACAGTAAATAACCAATAAATGTATCTAATATCAGTCAAAATGTGTAAACTGCAGAAAAATACCTACCTGCATTAGCATTGACAAATCTTCCTATAAATAAACAGAATATTAATTATTGCAATTTTTGTAAACAGATAAAACATTTGAATGGTGTGTTTGTACTAATTTTATTTTTAGAAATGCAAAAGAATGTTTTCTGCGAAAAATTGTATGCTTTTGCCAAGGACAGAACCATAAATGGCAAACATTTCTATATTAATGTTAAATAGTTTCAGTGTATTATATCTGTTGCTGCAGAATTATATGTTTGCAGAAAGAATTATAAGCGTATACTGTTTTTTCTGAAACTCGTATTTGTATCAAAACTATTTTAAGACTGTTATTAACCTGTTTTTTTAAGTTACGAGAACTGCAAAATATGACATTTTTTCAACTTGAAGCAAAATTCAATAATATCACAGTAGATTCTTTATCGCTTTAGAATTTTTGAAATTTCAAGAACTAAGGAATTTTTAATTGTATGGTTTCGGGATTTTGAGATTTAAAAATTTAGAGATTTCAATATTTAAAAATTTTTGAATTTCAGTATTTTGAAACTTAAATTTTGAAATTTTTGGATTTTTGGATTTTCGAATATTTGAATTTTTTTATTTTCACATTTCTGAATTTTTGAAATTTTTATTTTTTGTATATTTGAATATTTGAATTTTCGAGTTTTTGAATTTTAGAACTTTCGAGTTTTTGAATGTTTCATTTTTTGAATTTTTGAATTTTTTAGTTTTTGAATTTCCGAATTTTAGAATTTTTCATCTTTTAAATTTTGGAATTTTCGAGTTTTAGAATTTTTCGTATTTTGAATTTTGGAATTTTCTAGTTTTTGAATTTTTAACATTTTGTAGTTTTACATTTTGTGATTCTGAAACTGAAATTTGAAATTTTCGAAATTTTAATATTTTTGTGTCTAGTGATTTTGGTACTTAAAAATTTTACTAGTAATAAATTTTACTATCAGTACCTTAACATTTTTTTATTTTTAAAAGATATTGAACACGTAATACAATTAAATACATATTGAAATCAGATTACGTTAGAAATGAGCATAGTGAAATTAATTCTAACATTAATTACAAAATTAATGGTGAATTGACTAGATTAAAAATTGATTAAATTACAAGTTATACAAAATCAGTAAATACAGTTACCCTGCTATATATCTACAGTTTTCCAAAACCACCTAAATATGATCTTCCTTTCATTAATGTAACTAATATCTATACTATATTTTGTAAATATAGTAGCTATAATAAATTGTATATATAACTTATTAAATATATATTACTAATCTCGTTAATTACCGATTCACGTGTTAAAAATTCTAAGATATAACTAATTTCTTACAATCTATCGTTAACGTTACAAAAAGTGATTATAATTATGCCTGTTATGTTTGCTCATACATATGCAAACAGCTCTCGCAGGCTCGTGTTCTGATTCGAGTACAAAGTTTGCAGGCCAAACGTGACGATACCGCAGATCAGTGTTCACATGCAAAAAGCTTCATAGAAAAAAAATTGCTTTCCGCAAATTAGACACAACGAAAGGAACTTGGTGTTTAAATTGAAGCAGGTTAACTGTCGAAGAAAGTTAATCGTCGGTTAAGGTCACGTTATTATTAAATATACGAGTGATTGAATTTACGTCACTAACCAGATACTACGAGCAAGCTGTGTTTATTGCATCGGCTTTTTTCTTTCATTCAGGTACGCTATTTAACGCCTTGAGTCATCCGTGTCTGGCTGACGTGTAAAGCTTTATATCGATTTGTCATTCGCTTTAATGAGAACGATCTTATTAAGGAGTCAGGTCACCTTTAAGGTTTCGAAAAAACAAAATCGTTTTATCCAACTAAAACCGTGAAGGAAGGCTTGAATTATTTAGACTTTTATGTGAATATAAGAAATCCTGAAACAATAAATATTTAATATAAATTTAATTATAATTATTAATCAATTAACGTTAACTGGAATAAATATTTAATAATAATTTAATTGCAAAATTAATTTTGTGAATATTTAATAAATATAATAAATAGCGTTAATTATTTTCCAATACCGGATGCAACCTAGTAAAAATAAAAAACAGATAATTTGAAAGCTCGGTATAAATTGTAAGCTAATGTTTGATTAAAACTCTTTTTTATTCAGAAAATCCATTACAAGATATAAACGAGGCTGAAAATGTCGACTAAAAAATGACACGAGCTACATTAATTAAAAACACGTGATAAACACAGAATATTGGAAACACCTACGCACGTGTCAGTGCTGTAGAGCGTAAAGCTCCGCAATATTTTTATTAATAAACGACGTAGCTGCGGTGCAAGCTTTCACCTTTAAACTTTATCAACTCTCATCGGATTATGCTCACAATATATCATAGTTATTATATACCGCAGAGGATATTAAACAACGTTAAACAAGCTGTATCACTTAATTGCTTTTATCATTCAACCGAGCGGAAAAATGGACCAAATGTTTTTTGCCGTTACGAGAAAATAAAAGAAAGTGAAAAATGTTGCGTGACTTGTTTTAAATATATATAACTTATAAATCTGAAATTTAAGAAAATTTGAAAACATGAAAATTTAAAAAATTTAGGATTAAGAAATTTGGAAATGTTTAGTAGTTACAAATTTACGAATTTGGTTATTTGCAAATTATTACTTTTTAAATAATCAAACAAACAGGACTGCCAATTCGTTACTTTGATATTTTGGAAGTATGGAAAGTAGATTTAAATATTTAGCAATTTAGATAATTACCAGTTCACACATTTGTAGATTCGTAGATTTACAGATACGTAACTTTGCAGATTTAGCGATTAGTTTAAGGACTTAGTAATTTATTAATTTGGAAATTTAAGTAAGGTTAAGTTGCACACAGCAATACTATTGATAATTCCGAATATCGAAGTATTAAAAACCTACCGACATTATCTGATTTATAATTGCTGTCGATACAGTTAGGATAAATAGTGCGTTATTTTATTTATTTATTATTTATTTATGTTCACAAGTTATGGATGTTACCGGAAAACTTCGAGAGAAGCGCGTCACGCTATATGTTAGTGTTACCAACCTAGATTGACTGTTACTAACAGTAATACCGCAAATAATAGCGACGAATAACCTATCAAGCAATGACATTCGCGAACGAACCGTAATTTTCACATTTTCGATTCGATTTGCAGAGGAGCTCAACGTCAATTTAAACAAGTTTTTCACGAAATATCGTTGCAAACACGGTTAAAGTACGTCAGAATTTTGGAGTAAATCGTTTAATCTACACGTCTGCGTATTAATTCTATAGTTCCGCGTCAATTTTGCGACACTCAGAGGATTCAGAACGCGACACGAAATTTTAGGTTACAATAGCGTGTTGTTAATTCCGAATACCGAAATTAATGCAATATGGAATATTCCAAAATGTACCGACGCTTTCGTTTCGCGTGTTACGACTATCTTCGAAAGGAAAGATGAGCAAATACAGTGCTTCGTGCGTGAAATGTGATTACGCCGTGCATGTGCCGATTACGTCCCCGGAAATGACATTTCTGACTACCGCGAGTCAATGTTAACAGTAGAAAACAATATTTGTCCAAGACGATTGTTTGTACGACGTGATTCTTGTGTTCGATCAGATCACAAGGAAAAATAATTATATTATCTATTTGTTTCTCTAATTTTATAAATCGAAGATGATAAAATAATGTTAGTTTATATCAGTTTTCAATTGGTCGATACTTTCAGACACTTTTAATTTTTTACTGTTGCTGAACGCGAAATACGAAGGTTTTTTAGTTTCTCTATTATGTAGTTATTGTATATTATAGGTATAGTATTTAGTACAATACTACAGTATACACAGTATAGTACTAGTATAATATTATTGCATATTATGAGGTATATTGTACAGTCTTATTCTGATTTTTTGATACAATTTTTTATTCGTCTCAAATTTCAAATATTCCAAGTATGCTACATTTTCTCTAACTTTTATCCGATAATCTTAAGTATCTCGACAAAACTTTCTCTTCACAAGAAGACAAATAACAATCGTCTAATATCTTTCTATGATATGAAATAACAATTTTGTTTGTCTTATTTCGACGCGTAATCGACTTTTCGTTATTTCCCACGATACAGGTCATTGTTTACCATTTCTATTTTGCGACACCGACCTCCGACCCTCGAACTACACCGTTTCGTAGCAAGATTATAGATAATACATTTCTTTGCAACATTATCTCGTGTATCTTTTACGTAAGTAGTTCTCCTGGATAAAAATCGTTGACGTAAGTTGTACATACGCACATGCATTCACTGGATCGACGCATCTGAAGACGTGAAAGCCTTTAAGAAGAATATGTTCTGATATAGCGAATACTTTAGATACCTTTCAAACATTTGACCTAACATTTTTATTGTACCATTTTCCTTTTCTTACCGTTACAGAAATGTCTCGACGGTTCTTTCAGCTCGACGAAGGATATAGTTCACTCTCGTTATATCGCTTTTTCAGTTCCATGCAACTTTTGCTAATTGCAAACATTTTCAATTTACAGATTTAACAACTGATAAAATTAAATATTTGAAAGTTGATAAATTTGAATATTGGAATGTTTTAGTTTGTAATTTAAAATATTTTATATTTAAAAATGTAAAAGTTTGATTATTTATTTTATTCATTAAGATTATGAATTTATCAATCGGAGTAGAAGTGTTTTCCGTAATAATCAATGACAGGGAATCTATATAAAATATCGCACGAAAAAAATGAACGATAACTGCGGTATCTAAAATTGATTTTATCAGCGAGAACACGTTACAATGGAGTGTTCAAAAAATGAGTGACCAAAAAATCTTGTACCAAAATTATCACGTTATCGTGAGTACTTGAATTATAAAATTTATCAAGCAGATAAAAATTACGTCAATTAAGTAGTACCGATATTCAAATGATTTGTCAAATAACTTTTTATTATTGACGCGAAACACCGTTACGGATTTTAAAGATGCTCGAGCTAATTACCGACAAAAAAGGAAACTTTGAACAGTGTAGCATAATGAATAAGTTATTAGTTCATGACGCAGCGAAAATGAGCTAACTTCGAATACTGACACGACGAGAAAATATTTTCTTTATTATTATATTTATTTTCTTTAACCGAAAATATTCAAGTGTAGGAGAAAATATATTATAAACTGTTGATTCATTATACTTTCGATACGAATAACTTAAAATTATTCAAATACAAATAATATAAAATTTGTAATCTATGCAAAGGGACAGTTTGTATAATATAATTTTTATTACGAATGTTACATAGTTCTTTTAATATTTTGGTTCACTACGGACGGGAAATATATTAATCGATACAAATGAAACTCCTTCGATGAAATAACAGAGGAATATTCTCCACTGTTCTAATTAAACTTTCAATTATGTGTTTCCTGATATTGGAATGAATCGTTCATCCAGATACACGGAGTACACCTTCTTTGTGCTTCACAACCCGGCCAATTTTATACGACTGAATCTTATATCAGTTGCGTCGACAATACCGTCGGCTCTAGATATATAAAGGCTGTTTTCCTTTTCATCTCAAGGCTCTGCAGATGCGCGAAAACCGTTACAATTTTACCTACAAAAGGAGAACTACGCTCCCGACGAAGGTGTATCCTGCAGATGCTTCGAATTCTCTTAACGTGTTCCGCCACGTTAACGCGAATGACATTTGAATTTTCATAAGTTTGGAATCTTTTTATTTATCGGGTTAAAATGCCATGATTCAGGCTATGCATTTATCAGCGTCGTGTCGAGACATAATTACATTAGCAAAATCCTTGTGTCAAGATATTTCAATGCTGGCTAAGAGTGAAAACACTCAATTCTTATCATACTCCAGATGCGACCTGTTTATTTCGAGCTGATAACACGTCACGAAACCGAACAATACTTAAGACTGTTAGGTGATTATATTTGAATCGAATGATTTCAAAATTCAAAGAATTCTGGAATATTGGAATTTTGTATTTTTAGAATTTTGGAATGTTTCAATTTTTAGGTTTAGACATTTTTTCATTTCTAAACATTGATATTTTTGAATTTCGAACTATTACAATTTTTTAAATCTGCAGTTTTATAATTTTATTTTTTGAAACTTCAAAATCTTGAAATTTTTTTACTTTGAAACTGAAATTTAGATGTTTCAAATTTGATGAATTTTTGAATTTTGAAATTTTGAATTTTGAATTTTGAAATTTTTTATTTTTGAATTCTGAATTTTTGAAATATTAAATTTCGAAATTTTTAAAACTAGAATTTAAACATTTTTGGAATTTTGGAATTTTTGCATTTTGGAATATTGAAGTTTTGGAGTTTTGTATTTTGAAATTAAAAAATTTTGGGATTTTGAAATTTTGAATTTTCGAATTTTGAAATTTTGTAATTTTGAATTTTGAAATTTTGATATTAAAAATTTTTGAGTTTTGAAATTTTGAAATTTTGTAATCTTGAAATAAAAATTTTGAAATTTTGAATTTTCGAATTTTGAAATTTTGAAATTTTGTAATTTTGAATTTTAAAATTTTGATATTAAAAATTTTTGAGTTTTGAAATTTTGTAATTTTGAAATAAAAATTTTGGAATTAAAAATTTTTGAGTTTTGAAATTTTTAATTTTGAATTTTGAAATTTAAAATTTCGAAAAATTAACCAGAATTTTGGAATTTTTGCATTTTGGAATATTTAAGTTTTGGTGTTTTGTATTCTGAAATTTAAAAATATTTGAATTTAAAAATTTTGAAATTTGGAATTTTTGTATGTTGAAATTTTTGAATTTTGAATTTTAACTACTAAGAAATTAATAAATGTTTATGATTTGAAATGTTGCAATTTTGCAATTTCGCAATTCTGAAATTTTGAACTGAGCCTTGGTCGAAATTAAAAAATTAAAAAATTTTAATACTGTAGGAAATAGTACTAATTACTTCAAACTAGTGGAGCGATAAAAATTTCTATTTTAAAAAATAAATCCTAATCCATAACAATTTAGAGCTGTAGATTAGACAGTGATTATTTTCCGCTGATTGTGTATTTAATACTGATTAAAGAACGTGTAATTAGATAAAAACTATCCACTTAAATCTATGAGTACAAACTTTACAAACCAACAGCCTTGTCTGACCATTTGCTTCTAAGCAGAGATATATTCGTTTTGACGTACATATTTGCAATGTCTAGTAATCAGCGATAAGGATTGTAATAGTTCGTGACATTGATTACTAAATATCTACTATTTATTATACAATTGTTTACCAGTTTTTCTCAGCACTACGTCAGTACTTTTTCCCTATGGATGTTGCAAATATATTTCTTTCTGTAGTAATAATAATGAATATTTGTCATGATACTATTGCATTAATCACTATTAATCTCTAAAAAATTTCGTTAGCAATTTTGTTTTGTATAAAAATTTACCGCGTACCGCTTGTATGTTATTAAAATAACACTGTGAATTTAATAAATTTCTAACTATAGTACTAGAGTCGTATATTCCTAGATCCCTAGATCACTAAATTCCTAGATTCTTAGATTCCTAGATTTACAGATTTTAAGTTTCTATATTTTTAAATTTCTAAATCTCCAAATTCCTATATCCCTATAGTTAAAATTCCTAAATCCCGAAATTCCTAAATCTCTAAATTCCAAAATTTCTAAATTTTTAGATTTTTAGATTTTTATATTCCTACATCTCTAATTTCGCATATTCCTACGTGATATATTCCTAAATTTCTATATCTCTATATTTCTAAGTTTCTATATCTCTAGACTCCAAAATTACAAATAAGAAAAATTGTTAAAATAAAGGATGCAATATTATCCTTATTGCACGTAACACAGAGTAAAAGTATAAGGTTGCATGTCACTGCAACGTTCGGCCATGAAAAAACGAGAACAACATGAACAAAAGTTGTTCAGCAAAGGTCATTTATCCGAAGGCCATGGTTCCCAAGTTCTCATGATTATCGGTATTATTTTTAACAGAAAATTACATGTTTTGCTAGCTTGGAGTAAAACAAAAGAGTCGTGAGCAAAAAAGCGAATAAAAACAGTTCAATGATACTATGTACTGTTTACTTCTCGATTTCAAGTTGCAAAATAAATTTGATATAAAGGTTGTAAAAAATGATAAAGATTCAAGCTGCATATAAAAAAATACGCCTCGCGAATAATCAGTTCTAATCTGTTTTCCTAGATTTCTCGTATCAGACATTTTGTAATGTACATTGCAGAAAAACAACGTTTGTTTCTTTTTTATTTCTGTTTAATTTATTGTGAAAACATATGGTATCGCTTTAAAATAATATCGATGACCTTATGTATGCATAAAAAATAATCGTTAATTATTGTACGTCACTGTTGAACAGTGAATATTTGTTCCTGATTTTTTGTAATTGCAACAGAGATTATTTTTTTGTTTTTTTTTTTTTTTCTAAACGATTAAAGTAATTCCAAACTCTACGTTACTAATGATTAAAACATTGCAGGGTGTTTGATATTTAAATAAATTTTTAAATGAATTTTTAAATCCTATAATTCTAAACTTTTAATGTCTTAAAATTAAGAAATCTTGGAAATTCAAGAGCCCTAAATTTCTAAATAAAATTTAGGATGTAAACTCTTATTTTTTTCTTATTATTATTTTATTCTTGTAAGTATTGTTCTTCCAATGTGTCAAACTGTTCCGTTTAGAAATTTTAATGCCCAATTTTATTAATTTTCATATGGATTATAACTAATGTAACCACCACAGTACAAGGGTTGAACAAGGAACGTGTTCAGGAAATGGAATTGCGTGTAATAAAAAAATATTCATATATAAAGTAAACAAAATTTATTTTACTCATTTTGGTAACTCGTTAATAGGTGATAAATAATGAAAACGCTGATGACAATTAAGTGAACATTGCTACATATGAATAATTACATTCTCATTCGTTCATATAAATGGTGAGCTTGACAATCACTCGTAACCATCCATTCGTTACTTATCTAATATTTACAAAAGGAAAAAACAGAAAACTTAACCTAGTTAACGCTGTTTTAATAACGTACGAGACGAACATAAAGGACAATGACAGTTAATGTCGTCGTTTATTATGAGCTGAATCGCGACGAGTTCTCGAATCGATATCTATCGAAGTACAATAAAGAAATCGAAAATCAAACACGTATCAGATGGCGACTGACTTTCGAGAATCGCTACAATTTTGTTCATCTTTATTTTGCCTGCACGTCATTCGTTAACGAAACGCGGTGTACACAGTACCATGAAGCCATTGCAACTATGACGCCATCGTCTACGTAATATCACAGACAATCTTAAAATTTACCAGAAAATAATAATTGTTACATCAACGGTGCGAAACGAAATCGATTTACATTTCGGTTCCCATCGATTTATCGATCGATGATGTCAGACGTGTTAAGATACGTTTACAGTGAACGAATAAACTGTTCTTTCATTTAACTCTTCTTTCCTTTTATGCTTTAACATTTCCGAGAACATAGAATTATGCCAGTGATTACAGAATTATATTTGTACGTACTTATAGATTCGTTAGTCTATGGTCGAGAACAAGGAAATTCGTTCGTTCAGTGTAAACGCACCGTATTGCATACGCATGCGCACAATTGCGCGTACTTCCAAACACATTACGAGAAATGGTTTATCGTTTATGTAACGTGTCCGAGGAAAAGTTATAAAAGTTTGTATTCATCAGACGGTGTATCGTTTCGTTCCACGAGCAACAAGAAAAACGAACACTCGGTGTGTGTATAATCAATTGAATCGGATCCTGGTTCGATGTTAACGCTTTGACAACCACGTATTTTATGGAATGGCTCGTGTAATGTTTATTTTCAGTTGTATATGGAAAAAGAGATTACCGAGAGTCTTGGCAATAATCAGTTTCTAATTTGCAAGTATTACGCGGTAAAATGGAAGAAATAAAATGAATACTGAAGTAGAAAGTTATTACGTGCACTTGTGGCCATTAATAAGGTAACCAATTTCTTAATACGAAAATTAAAAAATTTGTAACTTTGAAAATTTGAAACCTCTGCATTTAGAAATTTCTTAACTCGAATATTTAGAAATGCGAAGAATTTTAAACGCAACGTTACAATATTTTTAGTTAAAAGTTCATCTAACAAAAATGAAATTGTATGTGCGTACAAAAAATTGTGCGTTGGAATATAAATTATAATTTCTAAATTTTGTGATACAATATAATGTGACCGATAAGATTTTGTCATAATGTTTACGAAATAAATTAAGTCAATTTGTAAGTTAAGAACATAATAAAATAAAACAATTAACTACTTCAATAATCAGCTTTTTAATTTTAAAAAATCCTCCGTTTAACAATAACAAACTGCAAATTATGATAATCTGAATTTTATTGCGTTTCGCCCCAATTAATATTTCAAATATGTACGTATTTAAAATATCGCTCAGTAGATATAGAAAACGTATAATCGTACAAAACGATTGAAATACCAAATGTTTTGAAAACAAAATTATTCTTTTAATAAAGCTCAAGATTTATATCTATAATTTATCTATCGTTATAAAATCACTACTCAAATTCGATATTGGTGATTCATAATCGGCATACAAAGTACAAAACAAATAAATTTTCCTCGTATGCATTCACGATAAATGAACGATCATCGGATCAATTGATATGTATCGTTAATTGGCTGCCGGTGAATTAATCTCAACACGTGACTCATTTCGAAATGCAGCTATTTTAAACGATTCAGAGTATCAGATTATTTTAACCACGATTTAATTGCATCAATAAGTAATACAATCAACGATAAACGTAGCTGATCCTTTCCTCAGATAAGTACTTATATCGAAACAAAAAGTTGGGAAAAATAGTCTGAAGGCCGCTTCATACGGCCAACAGATATTTCGTTACACAAACGGCAACGTAATTACCAAGATAATTACAAGTCTTGATTGTGCTTTCCAAATTACTGTTGAAATAATTATTCGTTATCTTTTTCTTTTTAACCAAGGATTATGTAGCGTACGAAAATTTTGTTGATACAATTTACAGCCGTACCCGCACTTACGCATCTGATTTAGTTTCAATTTTTTAATTTTATAATTTTTGAGTTTTCCAATTTCGGATATTCAAATTTTCAAGTCATAAAAATTTCAATTTTTCCAAAATTTTAATTTCCAATTTTCAAAATTTCAATTTTTTCAAATTTTTAATTTCCAATTTTCAAAATTTCAATTTTTCCAAATTTTTAATTTCCAATTTTCAAAGTTATAAATTTTCAAACTCTTTAATTTGCAAATTTTCAAATATTCAATTTTGGACATTCTTAAATTTGCAAATTTTAAACCTTCAAATTTCTTCGTCTTCAAATTCCCGAATTTCCAAACTGTCAAGTTTCTAATTTCCCAAATTTTCAAATTTCTATATTTTTATTTTCCTAAATTTTCAAATTTATATATTTTAAAATTCACAAGCTACCAAATTTCTAATTTTCAAAATTGCAAAATTCTTAAATTTTCAAAATTTCAAAATTCCCCAAATCCTAAAGTTGAGCATTCGCAGATTAGGAATTATCTAAATTTGTAAACTGAAAAATGTAAAAATTTGAAAATTTACCGAACCAAAAACCGACTGATCTCTCTCCTTTTTCCTAGATAGCCATTTTCCTCAAAGAAGCATATTACACTCGTCCCTGTACATAAATACCTACGACAGCGATAGATACATAATAAAAATATATAATTAATCATCAAACATATACAACCTATTCCACGTGGACAGTTTTACATAATACTATGTAACGCCAATCGTGTTGCCAATATAAACGACATAAGTACAAAACGTAAATCGGGTTACGACTGTATCAAAATATTAATCAATCGATGATACATAAAATCTGGATAGTAAAGATTCGCCGAGATCAGGTTCGATTAGAACGTCCTTCAAGACGCGTTCAAGGTAACATCGAAGGGTTGGTCAAACGAATCCCCCCCCCCCTCACTCGGCTGAATCACCAGGACGCTCGTTTTAACTAGTAATCAGAGCCTATACGCGGTAGTTGGCAGTTGCCAGGTCAAAGTTAACGGTTATTTTCGCCGGAAAGAGGAGAATCACCAGTGCACAGTCGACTCGCGTAGGTAGCCCCATAAGCGAAACGTTGACCTCCTCCTCCTACTCCTCCTTCTCCTCCTCCTCCTTCTTCCACACTCGCGTGTTCTCCTTTCTCGTTTTTCCATCTTACAGACTTTGATTCTCCCTGATATCACCGTGTCTCACTTCAGCTTCCAACGACGCGCCGGCTAGAAGGAAGGCTGCTGCGATTGGTCATAGCTGGCTAGGATCGATGATGCTGCTAGCTACTGGAGCCTAGTGACAACATGGCCTCCCTGAACGCCGATAACACCCGGTGATGATCTGATCACTCGATTTGTTTCCAATAAATCGGGTGGAGCCGATTCGCACAAATGGCCGTATCCTCTGATCACGGCTAATAATGTCTTTGTCAGGTGGACGCTTCTCGAACTCAGATAAGTGGTTCTCGAAAAATAAACGGATCTCGCACACAGGAAGATGGAGACGTTGGATCAAGAAGGCAGGAATTAAACTGTAATACTTTTCCTTTCGAGTGCTCTCCGAGATCGCCGGAGAATCGATCGTTTGGCTTTCGGCCACTAGTCACGAACGAGGAGACGTCGCGACGCGCTGGCTGTGTCCAGGATCATCCTTAAATCTCTTCCTCCTCGACGATCGGCAGGCTACTCTGGTGCATCAGCGGACTCGTTCTCGCGGTGAAGGCCATTATCCAGTAATCGAGCTCTTTCTTGTTTTCCATGAGAAAGGTCAACGCAATCGGCGAATCGAAACCTTTCTGTCTGACGAGGAATCCCTCGTCGCCGTAACGCTCGATCATCGTGTTCCTAAGGTTCAACACGCCCAGTGGCCTGCACACCTTCTTCTGAGGATAAATTACGGCAAAATGCTCAACGCTCGTCCGGTAGACCTTCACTTGAACGCCCTGACGATGACCGTTCGGACCCACCAAGGTCATATAGCCGCTCATGTTCTCCGTGTTCCAACAGGAATCCACGTTCGAGTCCTTCAAACTCGACTGATTAAATTGCAGGAAGTTTGTGTGCATCGCTACGTCGGCTGGCATTTCGCTTCTTGCTACACCTTTAACCTCCTTCGACTCGAATGAGATATCGGCTGAACGTCGGAGTTTGATAAGACCGCTAGTAATTAATTAGCCAGGAAAATGTCAATGCGCGCAGAGTCAATGACTCGTTTCTGCAAAGTGCCGTCAAGCTACTCGCGTTCCGAATAAGAGTGCGACGCTCTCTCGCACAGAACTGTCCGCGTAAACTTTCACCGCCGCTATTTATACGGAATAGAAAGGTACGCATGCGCAGTGTCACATGCGTAAACGCTCTCAACAGATGTCAGCAAGAATGATAGTATTCGCGTGGTTATTATAATTCGAAATTATTAGCCGATATCGTGATAGAAATAATCGGCTTACAGAATAATTTTCTTTTCAATCGCACGAGCGTCGTAGTTTAATGACGCGTAGATATTTTCTTGCGAAGCTTGTTAAACGAAATATTACAGAGTCGTCATTACAGCTTGAAAGGCTTGGTACAAAAATTCGGCATGCTGTATTGTTACATTTCTGACAACGAAAACTATAGCAAAGTAAAAAGCTTGAAAATTCAAAAATTCAAAAATTTGAAATATGTAAACTCGGTTACTTCTAAATTTAAAAATATGAAAACTAAATATCTGTTAATTAGTTGAAGTCATATGGACAAATGTAACAAACTGCACATACGTTCTTAATTTATTTATTTTAAATTTATAAACTGTTAAATATGAAAATTAATGAATTAAAAAATCTATAAATTAATAAATACCCTAGTTTGAATAGTTTAGTTTTAAACATTTATACCTTTAAAAACTTATAAATTTAAACATTTGAAAATACCTAAATTTGGACATTTTTAACTGTAACAATTTGCAAATATTTAAATTTGTCAAATTTGAAAATAAATTTCTGAATTTTTAAGTTCTTAGGTTTGAAAACTTCTAATTTTGAAAATTTATTTTTGAAGTTTCAAAATTTGACAATCAGAAAATTTTTAAATTCAGAAATTTAGATATTTAAAAACATATTTTCGTTTCCTTCTTTGTCAACTTTGTCAAACACGGTGCAGGTACGTCGTACGACATGTCGCAGCAAAACGACTTCAAAAATAACACATCGAAAGTGTTTTGAGTCCATATATATTTACATATCATATATGTAACTGATTTTTAGATAAACAACAGTGGTGCATGATATTATTCATCAATTTTAATAAAATTATTATAGAACATCATCCGTGAATGAATTTTAAAATTTATATTTTCTTTCGCATTGGACGGAAACAGTACTAGGGCACCATCTGTGGCCGAATGTGGATCTATTAAAACAAAGTATTGCGTTTTTTTATAAAATAAAGCATTGTTAATGAGCTGGCTGCATTGTATACGCAAATTAAATTTGTGGGCCTTGAGATACGTAGCCATCTAGCGGTGTATGAGGAGAATTAATAGAACTAAATACAATACTACAGTTTTCCTATTTACTGATTTGTCCGAACTAACCTAACATTCGGAAGGAAATTAGTATCGATTTTCGGCGCAACATGATCAATAACATCATCAAAAATTCAATATTAATCGAAATCGGATGGAAACGGTACAACTGGTGCCATCTATCGGTGAACGGCGGAACAAGAAAAATTAGAAAATTGGGCGAAACCTCAGAAAACCGTCAGAATGGTTTTTGGCGACTCGAAAGAAAATTTGTTGTCATTCTTATGTCATTCCCTATATCATTGACGAGATACAGTATAGTGTGCTAATTGTTCTGAACATATAATTCGCATCTTCGGACCCACAAAATATATTGTAAGCAGCATAAAATAAAAATTAATAAATATAAAATAAATATTATAGCATATTAATCAATAAAATCAATATTAATTGTACTTTTACGAAAATGGAACAAGTGGCGCCATCTCTCCGGCGAATAGGATGAACTACACACTTTTGAAACTGTTGTTTAAGTAGTTCTTATCTTCTACCGCTAGATGGCGGCACCAAGACAGAAACCCTTATGCTAATTAGGATTAGCCTAGGAATGGTTAAAAGTTGAAAATAGTTTGGTAAAGTCAAAACAATTCAAAGTTAATTGATCTTGCACACTGATGTAATTCGATTCATATTATAGTAAATTAAGCTAATAGAATCAACTATATTAATTGAATTGAACAGAAACAATACATGTAGCGCCATCTAGCGGCAGCGTGGCGGAACTAACGAATATACAGTTTCAAAACCGTGTAGTTCACCCTGTTCACCGGAGAGATGGCGCCACTTGTTCTATTTTCGTGAATATTCAATTAACATTGATTTTGTTGGCTTAATTTACTATAATATGCATTAAATTACATCGGAGTGTGAGAAAAATTATATCTGATGCATGCCAACGTATAGAAACCAGATTTATACTTGAATGTACTATCTTAAAGGTACTTTGAATACTTTATGGTAACTTATCTTCGATCATAGTTCAATCATAGTTCGCTATGTTTATGCAAGATGGTACTAGTAGTACTTTCGTTGTAGCGGTCTTTATAAAATAGAGAGCGTGTTTTGTTATGAAATCTGTCAAATATCTACTGTATAGATATGTTATATTTTAATTTGAACAACATAGACAGTGCTGCATTTTACTCAGAAATGTAAACGAAATCAGGTTTCATATTTCACCTAAATGTAAACTAAATCAAGTTTCATATTTCACCTAAAAACTACGACCATCCATTTATCTAATTTTTGTTTTCAGATAAATTTCTACATAATATGAAATATTTTGTAAACAAAATCAGTTTATTGTTTACATTCTCTGTTGGCATATCAAGAATGTATAATTTGATTTTTTGCACTCAGCGCATTTCAAATAAACAATAGATTTCGTATAAAACTTATTGCGTATGATTATGCTCTTTCTGTAAATATTTCTGGCAACGGGTCAAGTTTTTCTTAATTTTCTTGTTTGTGAAATGCACTTCTCGAATCTAGAGGAGGAAGCTAAGCACTCTAGTTGACGCATACTATGAATCAGAGTTCGCAGCCGAGTGTTTCTTTGCCAAATAATCAGTCGGTATACTCACCGGTATTTACTAAATATCAGTTGTCCTCACGCCCTCTGTCAAATATAAATTATGCATACTGATATATTCGGAAACATTCAAAGGAATTTCACAAAAGTTAGTTTCAGAAAAAATGTACTTGGATATTAAAAAATTATATCTTTTATATAAACTGATGTTGTAAAACTATAATGTTACATCCATCAAAAACATTTTATTTATTCCGCTTCAATCTTATAACAATTCGGTTTATATTGTACATAATTTTTAGGATAGTAAATGTTAAATAATGAAATGCATATTTTTACTTCCTCTTATATTTTCAAATATTTGAAGTGTATATTTTTTTTTTTCAATTAAAATTTGAATAAAAATAGTTTCCTCTTTTATGTCTTATTATTTTTACTATAAACCGAATCTCTCTTTCTCCAACCACTATACTGAGTTGACATAAATATAAGGTAAGTTTACATCAAACGTTATTAGAGTTGACTGGCGAAAATAATTAAATCTGACTGAAGAAAAAACTGTTTAATTTATCAGTACATTTGAATTTCATTGAAAAAGAGGATAGTAAATACAGAGAAACATTCGTCACAGTCAGGTAACTGCAAAAATATGTTGCTTATTATATTAATTTCTGTGTTAATGTAACTATGAAAAAAAAGGTTAGAAATAGTGTCTGATAATGTCATATTGTCTAAAAAGTAATCAAGTGAAGATAAATTATCTTTTCTTTTTTGCAATAGTTTTATAATAATTTATTTGTTATTTATATCGATCTTCTAAGAGTTGTGTACATTTATAATTTTCTTAAAGATAACATGAGACAACAAATAATTGATGCAAAAAATAGTTCTCATAATTCTGGAGAAGCTGATGAATGTCTTTTCGAATATTTACACACTGAGATGGTCAACTATGCTCTAAGTAAAACATGCAAAAATAAGGTAATTATTAAATTAAATCTTCTTGAAAGGTTTCAATGTATTTTGAAAATATATGTCATTCCTATAATATCATATTTTTTTTCATTAAACATTTGATTTTAAAGACGTTGTACCACAAACATGCTTTAGTATAAAATTCTTTTCAATATTTAACTGGATCTAAGTAATGAAAATATCTAAGGACTAGTAAAATTTCAACAAGGTTGATGGTACTAAAACAGAAGTAATTTCAGAAACAATTATTTTTTGTATTTGTTATTATTTTTAAAGTACTCTCATTCCTATAAGTGTTGCCCAATAATATTATATTTTAAATATTTTTTCACATTGATATTTTCTAAACAACTAGTATAACATAGTATAATATGATTCTGAAACATATAATAGTTACAAAATGAATGAAACATTTTTAGTAATTGAGAGTATTAGTATTTATTAGAAATATAGTGTGTAAAATTATATGTACATTATTAAAGTTTAATTTTAAGTCACTTGTGAAAGATATCAAATTCATTTTAATTTTAATCAATGCTGAAATTGATTTTATACTTTTAACATTGGTAATGAATTATGCTGATTTATATCATTTGAAATATAAAGGAAGGGGAAGAAGAACTATCTCGACTTGAATGGATGGGATTCAGTGTTGGATACAGAATTATTGAACGATTGACAAGGGAATGGAATCGATTTAAAGATGAATTGGATATGATAAAGTTTATCTGTACCGATTTTTGGTCCAGTCTTTATCATAAACAAATTGATAATTTACGAACAAATCATCATGGTGTATATGTATTACAAGATAATTCATTTAGATTATTAGATAAAATAGGTACTAGTAACAATAAGCAATATCTTCAAGAAAGTCCAAGATTATTAGCATTTACTTGTGGACTTTTAAGAGGTAGTTTAGCAAATCTTGGAATTATTAGTACTGTTAATGCAGAAATCGCTACATTACCAAGTTGCAAATTTCATGTACAAGTGCAAAGAATTTAATATTAATAAATCTGATTTAATACAGACAAAATAAAGGTCAAATGTATGTGTATTATAAAATAGCTATAAGATTATAAAGTACATGATTTTCTGGTAATAAAAAGATACAAAAAATATTTTTCAGTGTAAGATTTTGCGAATACATGCTTAACTGTAAAATTTTATTTATATAAACAATTACAATTGAACAATACAAATGTATTATATCAATGAGATTAAAAATAAAAATGTATTATAAATGTATATAATCACAATAAATTATACTAAGAAAGATAAATGCAATTTTCATAACTTACATAATTCGACCTTCATATAATTTTACCTAAGTTAAATATGGTAAATATCACCCATTCTGCGGCTATATCTTAAAGTATATATTTGTACTTTGATATTTGAATCTTTGTTTAACATGTAGGATCTTGAATAACATTATTTTTTTCTGCTAATAAGAAATGTAATAAAAAATTGAGGAAATAGGTAAAATAGTATATAAAAGTAAAATAATATAAATCTTATAATCTTAGATTGTATATTGATTTCTAAAACTTAACTTATATTATTAGATGTTACTTTATCGTTTTTGGCAATAAAATTCAGAATATGAAACTGATTTACAATTCCAACAAAAGCATCATTACGTTCATCATCTAAAATAATCGCGTATGATTCCTTTTCAAGAATACGTGATAACAGACCAATAGTTGCAGAAGGATTAACTTTAACATAATGCTTGATCATAGTCTTCTCTACAAAATCTGTGTGTTTTACTGCACCAGAAATTAAACTCGACATGAGTTTATTCGGGATAATAACACCTTTTACGTGTACATTGTCGTCACTAATAACTAATGGTTGAGACTTTCTATCTTCAAAAATATGAGTAGCTTCACGACATGTTATTGTGTTTTCCTTTAATAAAAGCGGTTTATCAAAAGACAAGTTTGAAACTGGCATATTCCACCACCATTTGTTCATCTCATTGTTACACTCGAGTGTCTGTAATTTATTATAACAATATATTATTTGAATTTGTAGGAAAAAATGTATGACATATAGAACAAAATAATAGGTTACCAAAAATCCCCTAACTTCCATCCAATGATCAGATACAAATTTGGTCAAATAATTTCGTATTCCATCAGGTAAAATCATAACAACACGTTTTCCTTCAGAAAGATTTTTAGCTATTTTAAGACCACCTACAAGTGCGGAACCACTACTACCACCACATAGTAAACCCTCCTGACGTACAAGCATTCTGGCAGCATTAAATGATTCATTATCCTCAGTCTCTATCCATTCATCAATTACATTACGATCTAACACTGTAGGTACAAAGTCATAGCTAAAACAATTTACTAGTTATTTTAAATCTAATGTAAAAATGTATGTCAAATATAATCAAAGAACAATATTTACCCAATTCCTTCCACTTCGTAAAAACCAATTTCAGCTTCCAATTCTTTTGCTGGATTTAAAATACTTCCTTTGGGATCTACAGCAATAATTTTTATATCTGGTGATAATTCTTTCAACTTTCGTCCAACACCACTCACAGTACCACCTGTACCTGCACCAATTATTACATAATCTATCTTTCCTTCGCATTGTTCCCAAATTTCAGTAGCAGTTTGATCATAATGAGCTAGTGGATTCCCAGGGTTAGTGTACTAAAAACATAATATGAAATAATAAAAACACTTAAATATTTATATGTATAAAGTATTACCTGATCTAGGATGATACTGTTTGGTGTTTCACTTTGTATTTTTTGTGCAACACTAATATGTGACTCTGGACTACTCCAAATTGCTTCTGTCGGTGTTCTAACAATTTCAGCACCAAATGCACGAAGAATAGACACTTTTTCTTCTGACATTTTTTCTGGCATAACAATAATACATCTATATCCTTTAATTGCAGCAGCCATTGCTAAACCAATTCCTGTATTACCACTTGTAGGTTCAATAATGGTATACCCTGGTTTTAAAAGACCCTTCTCTTCTGCATCTTGAATCATTCTATATGCAATCCTGTCCTTAACAGATCCACCAGGATTGAAAAATTCGCATTTTACATCTGAAATAAAACTCATATATTTATAACATTGTCATAAGTAATTTGTTAAACGAATAATATTAATACTAACACATTTCACATTTAATTCCATAAGCTTTAGGAATATTATTCAATTTTATAAGTGGAGTTTTACCAATAGTTGTTAAAATATCAGGCATTATCTTGTTACGATCAGCATATCTGAAATAGTGGTTATAATATAATTTAAGTAAAAAGAAATTAATTTCAAATTAAAAATAATAAAAAGTATTCTTGCAGAAATAAAATATCATCTTACTCTCTATTAAATCAGTTTATAAATGAATACAGTGAATGTAATAAGTAATACTATAATAAATAACTCTAATAAATTAAACATTTTAGTTTCAATAAATTTAGTTTATTATATATTATATCATACAAAATGTTAACTGTTCTCATACACACAAAGTTTATACTTTTATTTATTTACATGTGTGTGTACTAATATTTATTAATTTTCTAAATACAAAGCCTCCAACACAATTTTATTATTCATTTTTCTTTCCTATTTTAAATTGCACTGTTTCCCTGACATCATTTCTATCATGAATATTAGCTGTACACATGCCAATGCAAAAGACAATATAAAATGTTCCTTACATTTACAGAATTATTATCTAACAACATTATCGCAGAGATTTTCTACGATCCAAAGCTGTTTACAGATTTTAAGCTTTTATTATAATCTAAAATCTTCCCATATTATGAAGTTGTGTAATATTAACAACTTCAAAAATGATTTAATTTTTAGTTTCAAGTTTGTTTAATTAATTATTATTTTCTTCTATGGACTTACTCCGTTTTACATGTATGTGGTGAATTTGTTGCATTTGGTTTCCACGTGCACCGACTTGGATGATCAGGTCGTTTGAATTCCATCATTAAATATCACTTAAAATTCCTAAACTTAATAAAAACAGATAATAAAAACAGTCGTTCAGTCTTGATAAACAGGTGAAATTTTATAGAACCTCCTTTTCACATATGTTTATTTGACTTTAACGAAAACAATGTGCTTATAAAAGTACTAATATGGTACGCTATATGACAAGTAACAAATTTTTTAATTTCAAATATCACGTATTCTCATAATTTCATATCATTAATTGATAATTTATATGATGCAATATGTGATACATCACAGATTTATACTGTTCATGAGAATGATACTGATTCCATTGAAAATTTCGCATTAAATATATATATATACTCTGTTCCGAAGATTGCACTATACAAATTGTATTCGTCAAAATTACATTTATATGTCAAGATTACATGCGAATTTGAAAACAAAATTTTTATATTTCACAATATCAAATGTTGCATACCGTTCAAAAAAATGTATTCGTAACAATATTTGAAAATTTTATTCCATTTTTGTCAGTGCTAGACAAGGATAGATCAATTCAATATGGCGGAACATTTTTAAGACCGTCACTGTTTTTTGTTTCATTTTAAACAGTGACTTTGCATTGATAAAAATTTTGATAAGGAAGTGTGATACTAATGATTACGAAAAACATAACAGCAGCATAATTTTGTGGAAACTATATCAACTGTCGTGTGTTCTAATGATAATTGAAACTTTTACTTGAGATGGATTGTCATTACTACGATTACACATTTTGCGAAAATCGTATACAAAGTGCGTTTTCAAAATGTATTTACAGTAAAAGTAGTGTATTATATTATTGATAATCTTTACGGAACATTGTATTATTATCATTCTTTAGTCTAATCAAGTGTATATTATAAAGCTGTGACAAATTCAATTGTACAATTGTACTATAAAATTATTATGTACTTTGAAGTGGAATCAATTCAAAAATATCCAACCATGTACGTAATTTCATAGTAAATAATTTGTTAAAATATTAATATCTAATATTAACTTCATTACCCTATGATGTGTCATTATTTACTGATCTTTTAAAACAGCTGTTTCAACATATTTTTATTTTGAACGATTTACAATATTCTGTGCAACAGGAATAAGTCAGTGGAAGATTTGCTAATATCTAGCCGTGAAGTTATGAACAATGTAAGTTCCACTGGATTGGAAAATCAAAATTCAACAACAAATGTGGGAAATAATGTATCAGACAATGTTCAAGAAGCAGTTACTGGAGGAACTGTAGAGCGAGGTAGTCCAGTTTCAAGTCCAAATTTGTCTCCACGTCTTAGTCCAAAAGTACGCTCTAAGCGAGATCATTCAAAAACAGTTCATGATCCAATTTCCAAAGAACATAATAATGCCAATAAAGTGGATGAAATACATGTAAGGTTCTATTATTTTCTTTCTTATAAAATTGTAATAAACAAATTGAATAAAAGTAAACTTTAGTTTCTAAAATATTTTTAATGTTTATATTTAGCAGCAGGATGTAGCAAATAAATCATCAGATTCTTCTCAAGCTGTAAAAAGTTCGCACGAAGGAAAAAAGGAAACACGTGGAAGTGAACGAAGTAAAAAGAAATCATCTTGGTATAATGTTCTATATCCAACCTATAAGTCTAGATCAGAAGACTTTAAACGAATTTTTAAGGATGTACCAGATGATGAAAGATTAGTCGTTGGTAAGTAATTAATCTGCAGATGATGAATCGCTTAACAATCGTGCAACATAGCATCCTAGAACCAAATGGCGGACTCTGGGTCCATTTGGACGCATATAATATGTGTATACTACATTTTAGAATTATTGAATTTTCTACTAAATGTTCTCTTAGTAAAAATTTTGTAGTTCATCTGGATTATAATAAAACTGCTTGAAATGAATGTATTAAAAGACTTTTCGAAGTACTGAAATTATACAAAATGTTATATGTAAATTCTTTTTCTTTTTTTCACAGTAATCATATTAAATAAAAAGAGGAAAAAGAATGAACAAGTAATATTCATTCCTAATAATCAAATATAAATGACATTAAATATTGCTAACAGTTACTAATTTATATATTTTTACTAAAATTTTTGTCAACAATTACAAACATGTTTATTTTACTTATTGTTACATTTCCTACTAACTTTTTTTAAACATACTTTTCAAACGCACACGTTTCACTTTATTACTATAGGATGGTGTTTTGTTTTCAATAATATAAACAAGACGACAACAACAAACGTGCCGCGCAGTGAAATTGCCGAAACGACGCAAGCTTCAGTATATGACCAATAAGTAGTTTATAGGCTAGGTCTGAGTAGACCCGGAGACCGCTGAGCAAAGGTTAATTAATTGTTTTCTAGGTTTGATAAACACATATTTTGGTAATTGTTAGAATTCAATGAAATATTTATTTAATAAAATAGAAAATAAAATATTTGTTATATTTAACAGCACGGATAAAATTAAATTAAATTAGAAATATGCAATTAATATAAGACTACATATAAATTAAGAATACATGATTTTCAGACTATTCGTGTGCACTGCAACGTGAAATATTAGTTCATGGTAGGCTTTATGTTTCTCAAAATTATGTATGCTTTTACGCAAATATCTTCAGTTGGGAAACTTTAGTATGTCTACGCTGGAAGGATGTTACATCTATTACCAAAGAGAAAACTGCACTTGTTATTCCTAATGCAATTTTAATATGCACTGCCACTGATAAGTTTTTTTTGACATCATTTGGAGCAAGAGATAAAACATATGTAATGTTATTTCGTGTCTGGCAAAATGCTCTTATTGGTGAGGTATGGGAATCACGCAAAATGTTTCCTAAGATTACAAAGTATTACTTTAGTGACAGAAAATATCATAATTTATATTTTATAATTTATGTAATTACTTTTACGTTAAATTTCAAAGATACAGCACAATGTTTGTTTATTGTGTTATGATTTATGAAGTTTTTAATCATACAATGAATTTCTAAAAGTTGTTGTTACAGTTAATTGATCAATAATATATTTATATCTGAAATTTATTTCCTATGTTGTCATTACAATTTTATTATAAAACTTATAACCATCAAGTAGAATATAAAAAATGTATAACAAAGTAATACCATAATTAAATGATACTTCTGAACATAATATTTAATGTTTTAGTCAATGAATGCAGTTGAAATGTGGCAACTTGTACATTCTTGTTATGGAGATGAATTGGGTTTAACATCTGATGATGAAGACTATGTCCCACCATTACCCCCAGTTGATGATGAAAAATTGTCTACAAGGTTATCTGTTGAATCATTTTCAGAGGTAATTTAATATGAAGTTAAATTGAAAAAGCAATCAAAATATACAACTTTTATTTTTAGCATTCTTTAATTTTCATTTTGTTTATCTATTATGTATTTTCAATTAAAGGTAGAAAATAATAATATGGAACATCCAATAACTGGAACAATGGATGCAATTATTGAATCCAAACCAGAAGTTCATCATCTTCCTAGATCGAATCCTATTATTGATGCAACAGATCTAAGTGATACAACAGAAAGTGAAGCTGAAAAGCATGCATGTACGTATTAAATATTACTATTTTCTTAGTTTTATGAAGTTTTTATTTTCATAAGATATTTTCCCTCCAAAATATTATTTTCTGTATGTTATACCATGTAATTATTTAATTAAATTGTAAGGAACAGATTAAACATTTTACTTTTGTATTTGTTATGTGATGTGTGTAACAGTTTATAATATTGTATTTACAGTGAAATCAAGCGTCCGAAGTAATGTAGTATGTACTTCATTACACGAAGGTCGTCAGATAAGCCAAGCTATACTTCCCGTTCATATCGATCAGTTGTTTACTTTGTTGTTTACAAATTCAAAGTTTTACTTAGATTTTCAAACAGCTCGCAAAACTACTGGTAAGATACAGTACATTTTTATATCAAATAATTTGTTAATTTAATTAGTTAAAACATTCTACTTATGACTTAATTATTATTAAAATAAAAATACTATTGTAAAGATTTAGTACAGTCAGCGTGGACGCAAAATGTGCAAACAGGTCAGAAAGTTAGAAGTTTATCATTTACAATGGCACTCTCTCAAGCTATTGGACCAAGGACTTGCCATATTTCAGAAACCCAAGTAATTTTTTAAAGTTATTAATTAAAGTTATAATATAAATATATATATTTAGTATACTTTTACTTTAATATAATTTATTAATTATTTAAAGAATTTTTGCTGTATATACAAATTTAATATATTTTTAGATAATGTTACCATGTAGCAAGCCAGGTCATTTATACAGCATTGATGTAGAAAGTGTAAATGCTGGAATTCCATATGCAGACTCTTTCTCTGTATTTATTCATTATTGCATGAATAGCATTTCTGAAAATGAAACAAGTATTTCAATTTATGCTCAAATAAAGTACAAAAAGAGTGTATGGGGTTTTGTAAAAGGTAAATATTTGAAATAAAGTCATGTTTTCGTATCCGTAAGTAATACGTATAAATATATGGATTTAATAGCAATTTTTGGAAGTTTGAGAATTTAGGAATTTGTAAATTTGTTAATTTGATCACTTGAACATTTATAACAAAAAATTTCATGAAAATATCAAACAAACCTTCAGGTATTGAGGTAGCAGATACGGAAACGTGACAGTATATACATTTTGTTTCTATTTATAAACTTGGAATACAAACTTTAAATAATAAAAAAAACAGGTGTTATTGAGAAAAACTGTTGGGCTGGATTAGAAGAATATTTTACAAGTTTAGTAAAAGCATTAACTATAGAATTTGAAGAAAGTACTGGAAGTGGAGGAGTGAAAAGGAAGGCAAGAAGAAGACGTCGTGCTACTGGTCCTGGTATTGTTTTACAAACCCATTCTACAGATCATACGTCTCCCAGTTTACAGAACTCTTTGAATTTGCCACATGTTAATGATAATACTGGTATGAAATTAATGGTATAACATTCCACTATAATATATACATTTGCAAATTGTTGATAATTATAACTTAGAGATTTCGACAACGTATATATCTTTAATATGTAGTTTCCGGTGCTCGAGTTGATTCCAGTATGATAATTAGTTCAATGCTTTTAATTGCGGTATTATGTTTGATGGTAATCAATGGTCTATTATACTATAAACTATGGGGTTTAGAAGAAGCTGCAGCCTACACAATCATGGATTTACATGTATTAAAGTATGTATTATACATTCGGCATGTGTGATGTGAGGTATATTTGTAAAACATTTTACATTCTTTAATTTTTAGAAATACTCCAAAGACTGAAGAAGATTGGATCCATTTATTACAACAGCAAGAAAGTTTGCATAATGTAGAAATGAGAAAATGGCAAAGAGTACTACATACTGCTGCACAGCTACTTAGACAAGTAAAACATTCAGTTTTATTTTTATAAAAGTATTGTTTTATATATTATATGAATTGATCAAATTATTTCATTTGATTCTAAAGACAGAAGAATCGTTAACGGAATTGCAAATGAGTATACACCCTACTGCAACAGAAAAAATGTTTTCGGTCTTAAAACCAAGTGTAAAAAGCTTCAATTCGCGACCAGAACAGCGAAGTCATTCAGAAATGTAAAATATCCTGAGAAAAATAACGTGAGTATCAGTACGAAATATAAGTAAAAATTATAATTATTAATAAAAATTAAGTGTACTTAATGATACCAATATTATACAATGTTGTACTTGCATAGAACATAATTAGATAAACAAGTACGCTGTGATGATTGCTGATAACTTCAAATGCGCAACAATACGCATGTAAATTATTTATAATCTACAAGAAATGTGATTTAAATTTATTCATTTGTATTATTTGAATATTTGTAGAATATTATATATAAAATTTTTTTCGTATAAAATGTTAAGTTAAATTAAGTTACGTTTTTAATATATTCTTTGTATATAAATATACACGCCCAAATATATATAAGTATGAATATTAATGATAAATATAATATTTATATTTATATGTTTATGTGTGTGAATAGAAGATGTATATTAGCACAATGTAAAGCAGAAAAATAAATAATTTTTAGAACAGCTTTTAACTTTATTTCAATAATTACCAATCTTTTGAGTAATTATTTTTTAGCTATTTACTAAAATATATCTTTACAAATCTTTAAAAGTTACGAACCATTACAAAGGTATTGTAAAAACAAATAGTATTTTTGTATTTATGACGTTTTTTTAATTAAGTAATCATACATTTTCGATTTTACTTGTCTTCTGGTTTGTTAAATACAAGTGTATAACCGCATTTTCCACAGTAATGTCGATCTTCCATTGCAGCCATAAAAACTCCAGCACCACACTGTTCCAGAGGACATTCTCTTCTTAGTCGATGAATTTTTCCATTTTCATCCACCTATTCAATACCATTCATTTTAATTTATATATTCTCAACTCGTTAATACATTTTCATTTATCAGTACTTCTAATTATTTTTCAATCTTTCTTTTTTTAAATACCTTATAAAATTTGAGCACTGCAAGTTTAACCTTCTTCTTCTTGTGTTTAATTTTTTTTGGAGTTGAATAATTCTTCTTCTTACGTTTCTTAGCTCCACCTCTTAAACGTAAGACTAAATGCAATGTAGATTCCTTTTGAATATTATAGTCTGACAGAGTTCTACCATCTTCCAATTGCTTGCCAGCAAAAATTAATCTTTGTTGATCAGGTGGAATTCCTGTAACGTAAATGTGAATGTATTTTTAAAAAACAGTTCATAAAATAATTAACATAAATATATATTTTATATTGTTACCTTCTTTATCTTGAATTTTTGCTTTCACATTTTCGATAGTGTCCGATGCTTCAACCTCGAGGGTAATGGTCTTCCCAGTAAGAGTTTTCACAAATATCTGCATGGTGAAATGAATGTAACTGCAAGAAATAAATCGTTCGCTTATTTTTTACAATTTTAAATATATGTAACTACATAAAACTGTTTTGTAATTCATAAAATATCATTAAGTATTATACACAAAAGCAAGTAAGGAAATAATTAAAACAGTTTGTATGTTAGCAAATGTATTTTTTTATTGTAACCGTTTTTTGTATACATGTAAATCAATGATGTAGTCATTCAATAACAACAATTTATACAAGTAAAACAGCATTAATACAACCATCATTTTCAGGGTTGTTCGTAACTTGAGCATATTTTCCCCAAACTACTTTTCCAGACTGAGTTACAAGACCTAATTCTGAAATATTTACTTCAATGATTGTTCCTTTAGTAATAACACCTAAACTGGTATACATAGATGAGCTCGGATTTTTCTTAACTCCAATAATTGGTAAATAAAATGTGGTCTTTAATTCAGGATGAGTTACGTGTGCCTTTTTAAAACGTAATGCCATTGGCCTAATAAATCTTTCAAATTTTGGTGGTTTTCTTGTAAAGTTCTCACCAACAAATGTTACTTTTGTTACCATTCGCTTCCAAGATTTGCGTCTAGATTTTCCAGTTCTCATTATTTTAAAAACTTCAGATTCTGATTGTGTTTTAACTTTAGGTATTGGTACATCCCATTTACCAACTTTTTCTTTGCGTTTTTGTTTTATCATATTTGACAAAACTTTCGCATCCTTCTTAACATCACGATCTAGCAGATATACAGGTAATGCTCCATTTGGTACATCATTTGACTTTTCCTTTACTTTCTTTTCCATATGAGACTTAATTTTCTTTTTCATCTGTATTTTCTCATTTCGTCTTTCTTTGTTGAAAATCTTTGCTTTTATACCACGTAAAGTACGAGCCCGTTCTGCCCGTTTATGAGGCTCACGAGCCTCTCTTTTTCTTTTTCTTTCTTCATAATCTAATCGTCGCCCATACAGCTTACGATGTCTCTCAATGTATTCGTTTTGCGGCATGATGAATTACACGTTTAGTTGTCAATTATCTACAAAATAAATTACTTCAGCTTGAACATTCTGAAAATAAAAAGTTTAAATACTAAAACATTTAATACATATTAATAAAAATTTGCCACATGTATATGAATATATACATTTATCTTTAAATTTATATTTATAATTTACTGCAGAATTAATATAATATTAAAAAAGAATAGATACTGTTTATACTCATTAAAGCAATACATAATATTTAAAGATATGATTAGAGAAATTACATGTATTTATTATAAATTATACCTACCTATATATCATACATATTTTACATTTAAATGCACTATACCGTACTTAAATTTATATTCAATAACAGTAATTTACCGTTCGCGAATTTTGCACGTTTAGATACAAATGAAGAGTTTATTTGTACATTTCACTACATTGTGAAATTCATATAAACGTTGGTAGTCAATACTGTTCACTTCACACATTCAAAACATACTATGCCTTCAAGAACTTTAAATATTTCAAATATAGCTCTTATATATTAAAAAAATTACGTGATACGTGAAAATATCGATATATTAAATTGAATATTAGCAACTATAAATCATATCAATGTGATTTTAAGATGCAATCACATTTACTACAACGTGCCATGTGTTCAACTTAAACATATCTTGAAAGCAAGTAAAATACAATAACTATAAATGCAAAGAATTTTTCAAACGCATTCATAGAAATTGTAAACATAAACGATAAAATAGGAACATTTGAATAATCATTATTTTTCAATAATTTTCAAGATTTATCGCAAAACTTACCTTCAACTACGCCATGCACATAAGAAAAGAAATCGTAAGTAAGGAAACTCTAGATTGGAGAGATAGTCAACGCCATCTATTCTGTAAATTAAATTGATACAGACAGTGTCTCATAATTCTTAGTTTAAAATTTAAGAACGTGAAAGAAGAAATTCAGAAACAAAAGTTCGTCTTCTAATTTTGGCTTAGAACATTATTTACCGAGTTATTAACAATTAAAGTTGACCAATCAAATGATGCGTTTTTGGAGTACACGGAGTCGTGGCACATGGGCCACGCACTTACCGCATATGTATACCACTGTTATGTAGTAAATAAGTAAATGTTTGTATCATTAAAAACATATATATAAAAAGTGTACAAAAATTAAAAATATTTCTGAAAAAATAATTAAATTATTGCAGAATGATATATTTTTACAAAGGATTGAACAAAATTTAACGAAATCTTATATATATATATATATATAGCAATTTATTGCATCAATATCATAGATCATTTGACAGTGATTAGAGCATGTTTTATTATAGGAAGAATGAGTAAAATTCAAAAATAGATAGTGTGAATTTATAATTTAGTAATTTATTATCGTTAAATTTACAATCGACTATTATCTTATAAAATATAAAGTAAAAGGAAATGAAATTAACAAAAGATGCACTTGCAATTACACAAGTTATATTTTATTGAATATTAATAATTATTAATATTATATTTAAATAATCATTTATAGACATTTATCAATACAGTAAGGCAAGAAATAAAAAATCAAACTTGCAAATTTCAAATAGTTCCAAATTTAATAATATAAGATTAATAAAACAACTGTACAATTGCAAAAGTATACAAATATGTATTATTTTTTATTATAATTCAATATATAATATAATTTTGCTTATTTTATATGTATAAAATAGTGGTTTAAAATATACTATTGTATTGTATTTACTCTTGTTAAATGTTAGTTAAGTATTGTGTTTCTATATATCTTTCAATTTTAATAGATTCAATTTTTCAATTCACATTACATGTAGTAAGAAAAAAGTTATACAGTAATTGTTCGATATATTCAAGTCTGAACTTTTGCATATATTATACAGGACATTTTTGCTTATATCAAATGATTACTGTACTATAAAGAAACATTATAACATGTGAAAAATAACAAACAAATTAATAAATTATACTTAATTATTTATTTTTAACTGGTGAACATATTATTTCTTCCTATGTAGACAATGTACTTATCAACGAACATTTCCATTTTTGTTTTTAGTATAAAAAGAATATAATTCTGTGTGCAAGTTACTGTTTTACTGTTCTATGAAGGTTTTTGGTTACAAATCCGATAACTATTTGTACTATTAGCATTTGAAGCTCTGTGTTATTTTTTATATTACAAATAAAGTCACGCACTGTATTTATATTTTTTGAATTGAGTAGATTACGTATTAATTTTGCTAGTGTCTCCTTTTCTTGTGGAGTAGTTTCATAAAGAAGAATATAAACAACTGATTTAAATTCTCCTTGTGACATTAAACATGCTGCACAACTACTGAGTATACCTCCTAAAAATAGAAATTTATTTTTATAATATCTTATACAGGTTATGATGATTAAATCTAAATATTCTAATATAACAATTACCAGCTGCAAGTCCCACAGGACCAGCAAAAATACCAGAAATTGCTGTTGATATTCCAACTATTGCTCCATATTTTAGTGAAGAGTAAACGGATGCTTCCATTCTTTTAATAGCTTCAAGTTTTGAAATTTCTTCTAAAATAGAAGATGTTGGTATCATTTTTATTAAATTATTCATTTACAATTTTAACACTAACAATTACAGTAATGTCTCAGAATCTGAAACTAATCACTTGTACACGCTTGCAGCAGTTGCATTTATATCATTTATACTGTCTGATCATTAGACTGGGGAATCCTAATAAACTTGATATAACTTCATGTAGTTTCCTTTGGAGGTACAATTTGTGAGTAAAGGCGAGCATACAGAGAATTGTCACCTTCCACGACTGTCCCGACTATATTCAAATGTCATCAATTTGCATTCTTTTTTGCATATATTACTCTTATACTAACATTTTGTACATTACTTATTTGAATTAAATTTTTATAACGATATATGACATTTAAAAATATCTTATAATAATTTATACTAATTTCTTTTTTCTTTTGCACAGAATTTTTAGCGCTATTACATGTTTACGTTTGACATATTGCGTCTCTGTAAAAAATAACACGTGGTCACTATGTTTTTATGACATGTGTTTCCCAGGTGATTACATAATATACAATTAATTTTTTAAAAATTTCATTTACCACTGTAAGTATATAATACATTCTTTTTGGAAATTCTAATTTTTGAAATTGTAATACCATTTAATCAAAGTCAAATCTACATGATATTATTATCAATATTATACATATATATATAAAAGATATTAACCAATTAGGTATGGTATAACCAAACATTACAACCAGTCACAACACTAATGAACGTGTCGAGCATCAACAAACATTTACTCGTATACGGTTGTACACACTGTTGGATTAAGAATTTCTTTTGAAATCAGCTATAATGCCAAGGACACAGAGTATACTCTGTGGCCAGGATTCCCGCAAATATCTTGTGATACGTAAGGAACGAGATTCTCTACCGTTTAACAACTCGACTTATCTTTAAAAATTTTCCAACACGATTGTAAGCTATGATTTTTTGTTCTTTAATTATTGTTCATTTTATTCATTATAAAATATAAAACACAAGATAATAATTTCACGTAATTTTGAGATATCTAGGTATGTTAAATACAAATCTTATTTATTATTTTAAATTCCACTTTTATTGTGTTATTGGGAATTTTATCAAAATATTTTGTATTTAAAGGATAATAATAAATTACAGCTTCATCATTTTTCAAAATAAATCTGTAATATTCTACATTACAAACATTTAGATAGTTATTTATAAAAATACTAATATAAATAAATACGCGCTTAATAAATTTGTTATAAAAAAAATGTATTTAGTTAATGCATAACAATGAAAATTTTGTTGGTTTATATTATTTACAACTAAGGTAACTTTGATCGCTTTGTCTCCGATGTAAATATGTTAATGGCACAACAAGACGACTATCTTTACTTTTATAATACTCATTAAAATCTAATCTTACACTTAATAATTGTAAAGAGACATCTTCAGCTGACGCAAGCATTATAAGGAATTTCTTTACTCTATCCTGTAAACAAAAATTACAATATAATAAGTATAGTAAGTTCTGAAAATGTCAACTTCATTTCATTTATAATAATCATTAAACATTACCTGATAAGTCCTTGAAAGTAGTCTAAGTTGAATTGAAAGTGTATTCAAATACTTGGAAAAACCTGCTTGACGTTTAGCAATTTCTGCATTATCTGTGTCCGAAAAATCTAGTTGACTTGGTGATGTGTAAGTTACATTTACTGAATTGTTATCTCTCAATCGTGCCTCATATTCTTGCGTAGCACGTGTAAGAAATGTTTCTTCTAGATTTTGTAAATCCAAAATTGGACCGTAAACAGAACGTAAATGGTCCATAAGTTCCTGTTAAAAATATTTTGAATGACAATCTATTTGTATTTGTTTAATGTAAGTTTGCTTTATATTAATAATGATAAAAGGACAAATGGAAGGACAATTTAAATGTTTGTAAAGAATAAAATATACAATATTTTATTCTTTATACACATTTCCTATTTATGTATTAACTGACTACTACAGCATTTTATTTAAACATTTATTTTTGTACTTTATAATTTATTCTATAATATATAAAATGAACATATTCAAGAACTTCTAATATTTTAATTTTATATTACAATTTTTTCTAATTGTATTCACCTTATAATTTTATAATTATATTTATTTTAAGTCTTTAATATTTTGAATATTGTGTTATTCATTAAATTTGTTATTTCATACTGTTCTTTATGTTTTAATAAAAGCTTTTCTGGCATATAGATAGTAAGAGAAAACTATTAACAATATGCAAAGATCATAATAAATAAATTAGTATACATATATGTACATGTACTTACTTGGGATTTTTCATCGAGCAAAGTGCCACGCCTTACTGCATCTATGAAATGGCTATGTGATGTAATTATATCATCTAGAGATGCTGCTTGTCCTAACTGTTTTGCAAATGCATCCCAAGAACACTCAATTACCTGAAAATTTTTTAACTGTTTATTTTCCTTTGCAATATTTTAGTATATCAACAATGTATCATTTTTTATAAATATATTGTATTTAACATGTTCTCTATACTAAACAAGATATCTCTTTTGATTAAGAAAATAAAAAAATATAATTATTAATATGAAAGAATATTGGTAAAATTTTTTAACAAAGTAAAAATATTTATTTGTAGTAAAATATGTGTAGTAATTTATGTGAATTTTTAATCTTACCTCGAACAAAAAAAAATATTGCATTTGATGAACCAAATGAACCATGCTGCTTGTGATTAAATGGATATGAGTTTGAATTGATAATACTTCTGGCATTTTACTAAACATTTTAGCTGATGTTATTTGATGTTTCCAAATTGTAGATAATATAGATTCCATTCTTTTAGCTCTCCATAAAGCAAAAAATACAGTTTGATATGTTTGCCTACATGGTTCTAAAATCTGTATAAATAAATTATCACTTTAATTACACAAATAATTTTCAAGGATTTATAAAGATTTAAAAACTATACAAGGAGTATCTTTTGAAATATAAGAAATACCTTTTGACTAGTTAATATGAATAATATAATTTTATTAAAGGATAAAATTAAGCAACATTATACAGAAAACGTTTAAAATAGTAAATAAAGAAGATAAATTATTAATTTCATGTATATTTGTAAAATGAAAAGTTATTAAATTATTTATATTTAATTATAGTTAAAAAGTATTTTATATACAACTTTATATACTACAATAGTTACTTCTAAAATTAATAATCTATTCATTTTTTAAAAGTTCTGATAAAGATAAAAATGTAAATAAATGTAATGTTTAAGAAATTTAATTTAAACAAACATTATATTTTTTACATACCGTTCCAATGGGACCACCTACATTATAATCAAGAATAAAAACATCCCACCCCCTTTCATTTTCTGAAGGCGCTAACAACCGTACATCGAGCCTCCTCTGTATATCTAAATCATCTATTTTCGTAGCAGTAGCTCTTATTCCTGTTTCCAGAATAGAAGATATATTATGTGGATATAAAGAACTGGCTGGTTTATCTAATTCTGGCCTAAGAACAAAATAAAATTAAAAATTAAGAAATTTTTTTACATACATTTTATGATTTTTAAAATACTAGATCACCAAAAGATTTAATTTATCATATCACAGTTTTAAACTGATTTCAAACGTTTATATTTAAAGTAGATGATTTTGTAAATTTCTTATAAATAAGTATTAAGTGTTAGAGTTACTTACTCTAATAAGTGCATTAGATGTTGGATGAAGTGTCCTTGCCCCAATAAAAGATAACCCTTGATTGCGTGCAAATGTTCCATTAAATGGTATTGTTTTGTTAACACTTCTACAACTCTGGTTGAAGTATCCTTATATGCTGTATCCATCATTGTTTGTAACCGACCATCAGGATCCATATCGAAAAGAACATCAACTGCAAGAAAAATAAGTATTATTGGAAAACAAATATATATGCTCTTTCATTGATATAAAAATTATAAAAAATAATTACCTTTATATTCTTCACTAAAATTTTTAAACATTTCTGTATGTTTCCCCTGCCATGGGGTAAAATCTTTACATACTTCACGTAAAAAATTAATACTCTTTCCAGTTCCTAAAATTTTTTTGGCTTGCATTTTTGTGATAAAAGATGGTAACATACTGTTACGAACTTGATACTTCTCATGCCACATTCTATCCCCAGTAATGTCAGCACAAGTTTCAATGAAAAATTCTCTATACGGATCATCTAATTCACCATCAGCGATCCATCTTATTAACATGTTGTATAAAGGTTCACAAACACTTTCCAAAATTCTCTTGACTAATTTTTTTACACTAGCATCACCATGATTACTAAATTCATATATTGCAGAAGCTAGTGCACCACCTTTCTGTCCTTGGCAAGTTCTTACTATACTTGCTAGCCATTTTAAAGTTTCTAAAGGATCATATGCCCATAGGTGTAAATGGGACAGTGTCACTCTGTATAATCCTGATTGAGACTGAACTCTATTACATATTTAAATAAATAATTTACAATACACTGATACGAATAATTATAATTATTTTTACATTAAGTTACAATTAATACCTGTTTACTTCTTCCTGAATAAGTGCTATAAATCTGTAATATTCAGATAATTCAGAATGTAATGCTGCAACAAAGCTGTCAGCCACCTGACCACTTGAAGCAGCTGACATTCTTTCTAATCCTTTTTGTACGATGTTGTGTAAGTAACCTAGTTCACTCAATCTTAATGTTGCTTGTTTTCGTGGTCTATCAATACTAATCATTGGGTCAATTTGGAAACCATAACTAGAATCCAATTTTAGAATTTTTCCTTCAATACCTTGGAAGGAATATATAAGATCTTGTACTAATGCATCTTCTGAAATATATTCTTCACCATATATTTTGTAAGAGTTTGTTAAATAATCTCTTGTTGTTTTGTCCGTATTATTTATAGATACAATTTGTGATGATGCACAGATTTCTGATGTTTGTCCTAAATGTGACAATTAAAATATGTCATGTAATAAACACATTAAATAATAGAAACTAAAACACTAATATAAAAAGTTTATATTATGGTATACCATAGGATGGTTTACAATGTGTTATTTACCACTGGTGGATGCAGAAGATGAACATGAACCCAATTTTAAATCAGGTACAGAGAAAACTCTTTCTCTTAATTGTTCTGCTGATTGGCACATATTCAATAGAAATATAAGAATCCGTGCTCTGTTCTTTAATGGCTATAAGTGAATAAAAGTTTATGTTTTAATAAATGGCTTTGTACATGTAATTAACTATTTAACGAAATACTACTTAATTAATTAATAAAGTAGATTTGAAGTTAAATGAAATATTTTCAAATATAATAGTAAAGATTTTAATATATTATTATTAATATATATTAATATATTTTTTCAACTAATTGTTTTAATATTAACAAGTAACTGTTAGTTTAAACAATTCTTAATCACAATTTATTATATTAAATTTATATCATACCCCAGTTCTTAGTTCATTGTATAATTTATCAAATTGTACAGCATCACATATTTGTAATTTCTCTTTTATCTGACTTGCTACAGTAATTTCATCTTCACGTAATGTTTCTATTCCTTGTGTTGATGATAATAATCCAAGTGAAAAACGCATCCATTTTCTAACTATTTCTAAAATAATGATTTAAAAAATTATTTGGAAAGATGTTAAAATTTAAATAATTTCTTTGCACAACTTAAACTACATTTAAATTCTTCTATTTTTGTTATATCAATTATGTTCTTATAAAATCAATTTTAAAATTTAAAGCAATGTTTAAAAATTGTACAATCTTATTACTACTAATCATCTATAGAAAATTGTTTCATTCTATAATTCCATTTGAAATGTTCCAATTTTGTAACACTTATGTAACACTTTTGTATATTATAAATTTTGTATGTCACCAAATTCCTTTCTTCAAATTGTGACAAAAATTCTGGCAATCTTTACTTTAAATTTAAACTGGAAACGTTAGCATAAACATTAATATGTATCTGTAATAACTTGTGTAGAATATTTGTGGTAAGTTTAGATAGCCCTTTATTTTTAAATGAAATTAATTTTGTTCAGATCATATTGTAGTATTTCTCAAGACAAATTTATTGACTTTTAATTTAAACATTCAATTTTAAATAGTTTCTGAAATACAAAGCTTTTATATTTGCAGTTTAGCAATTCTTTATATTTGTTTTTAGAAATAATATCAAACAAGTAATCTATAAAGTTGCTATTATTTTTTTAACAAAAATTAGTAAATCTATAAGCACAATGTATATATACTAAAGGTCAATAAATTAATTTTGAGAAATATTTCAATATAATCTCAATAAAAATAGAAAAAACAAACTTGATCTTTATATTTAAAAAAAATAAAAAAAATTTGTCTTCGTCAGAAAGTATGCCTCCTTATACTATATAATTTTCACATAAACAATTTCTTGTATCTCCAATATGTTATAAAGTAATGGACTGTTCAAACTTATTGCAGATATCCTGTATAAACAACACAAATACAACATATTAGAGTATTTATATGTCAAAAAATAAACATTATTATATTCTAATAGTCGAAGGTACTAAATACTATCAATCCATTATAAAATCCAAATACTTTTGCCATTTGTTGACAAAAAGCAAATCAAGTTAATCATAATAAATGAATACATTTATTTGTTTAATATGCAACAAAATTTCTTACATTTATAAGTTGTCAAATGATAATGAAATTATCTTTCCTTTTTTAGACTATATATTTGAAATTATGGTTGGTTAGTGTAAACTTCTTTTGAAATCAAAAATAAAAATTATAAATTACCTGGTTTTTGTTCTCCACAAAGTGAAATGATCATTTTTTGAACTAAGTTACCTACAGTTTCTGCTTCTATCATGTTTGTATTCAATATTTTTTCCAAATATCATAAACAATTCAACCTGATTCTTATTTGACTCGAATAAAGTTTAAATACAAACTTGTAATATTTAACATCAACGTTCAAATTGCAATAAATAAAAATGACACTATTCTATCATTCGTTTTACGAGAGATCATACTCAAATTGCGCATTGCGGTTAACTTCAGTAAGTTCCCCATCAGTCTGTATAGTCTCACTACTATACGTTTTTCACAACATCGGCTATATACAGGGTGGACAAAAATATGTGAATAAGAAGACATTTATGTATATATAATAAAATTCATTATTTTTAAAATTTTAGAAAAGTAGCAAACATTAAAATGCAAATATTTTTTTTTTCTCAACAATTAATCCTTTAAATTAGTTTTCAAGGTTTCTGTTTTAATGAATTAAAAAGAATGTACATATATTCAAATAGTCTTATTCATAAAATGCTAAATATAATCAACTTAACAGTTTATACAGAAAATAAATACATTAACAAGAGGCACTTAATTTAATAACAATCAGTCATAAATTTTCTATTATTTTATAGTACATGATATAGTAATGTAGTAATATTTTTCTTAGCTCAATAAATAATATTCGTTTTATCTTCGATCTCCCCTTTCCCTCCTCTTTTTTATATAGCTATTCAGTAGAACGATTATACAAAATTGCTTATTATTATACTAATTTAATTCTAAATATATTACAAAACATCTTAATATTGTAGTTGTATACATATTGAAATGAAGAAATTCAGCATTTATACAGTTAAAGTAACTTATGTTTCATTGTGACAGGATTGTACAAAACATTAAGTTTATCGTTAATATAAAACGAAGATAGTATTTCAGTATACTTGTGATTGTAATATAGCTTTCTGCAATAACATACAAAAAGTTTCATTAACTTCTTGACATAAAATATCTGCAGATTTATCCCCTAGTGCTGCTTGTGCAGAATTAACTCTACCAAGTTGTAACAATAAACCAGTCGTATCTTCAGCTAATGGTGGAAAAGCTAAACATATACGGGTCAATGCTGGTAGTACTGGCATAAATAAGATTACTCTGTCTTTTGCAGACAATACTCCCAAAAGGGTTATTAAAGTATTAATTGCTAAACGAGAAACGCTTAAAGCCTTTGGTAGAGCATATTGAATTGCAAGATGTGAAGCCAAATCTACAGCAAAGATTTGTTTTTCTGGTTCTGGCTGTGACAATAATTCAGGAATCCAGTCAAGGCAAATGTGCATTGATGGAATACCAGTAACCGTAATGGGTAATAATTCTCTTGGATATCCCTATGTATAAAAATAATAATACGTCATTATAATTTCATTGTGGTTCGATATATAATATACACAATTTTCATTTTGTCGATAGAATTAAATTATAATATACATACTTGAAAATGAACCAATTTAGCTAAAGATGGATCTGCTATGAATACTTGATGTAAATATGAGCAGATAATGCTTTGAATTTCTCTTAATGACCACATTTGCCCAGGTGTTTCTCTGTCTTCTTCTGTTTCTAAACATGCTTCTAATAATATTTGAACAGCCGCACTTTCTTGACCTGCGACTAAAGCAGTTCTTAGATCTTCTCTTTCAGTTTCACTTGACAGTTGACCAACTTTTTCAGTTAATGGTTTATCTTGTATATGTCGAGATAACTGAGATCGAGAAGCTGCTAATGCAGCTTGTAAAATTCTAAAAGTATTTGTTATAAAATAGTAACTTTCAGTAATTAAATAAATTTCAAATAGTTAAGAGTTTACCTTAAAATGACGGACAAAATTGGAGCACATCTAAAAACTCTTGTATCACACCTTAATACTTGTAATGGATCTAATACAATATTTTCTTGTGTTAAGAAAACATTTTTCACTAAAGAATTCTCTATTAGTAAAGCATTTATTGATAAAACCCACAAACATCTTGGTAAAACTGTATTAAGCCTAAGCCATACTTGTTTGTATAATTCTGAAATAATAAATTAATATTTATTGTTATAAGAGTTTTAAGATTTGAATAATTTTAAAGTTTGAAACCAAAATATAAATACACATCTTACTTAATTAATTATATACATAATAAACGTTAAGTATTGTGTATTAAATTTTGATGATTCTAATTAATTAAAATTAATGTACTGTTAAAAGAAATAAAATTGTACCTTGAATATATCTAGGAACTCTCGGACTCAAAGTTGCTTTAAAATAATGAATTATGACTTCAGCGTGTGGCCAAATATCTGTTGGTTTCATAGACATTAATTGCCTTAAAAGTCTTCCTGTTCTTGAAGGACATGTTTGAATATGTGAAAATGTCTCGATAATCATGATATCAGTAACTTTTACATCTTCATAATTTGTAATTGTGGAATCTATATTAATCACTTCATTATCAAGCCAATCGTCTACTAATGATAGATGAGGAAAATGAGTTGCCAACAGTCTAAGAAGAGGGGAAAATAATCCAGCATAATTCATTTGATCTCTTTGAACTAACTGAAGTAGATACTTAATTGGCAATTCTGATAAAAATTCTGTCGAATATGATTTAACTTTTCTATCTTGTGATATAAAAGTGTGCATGTTAGATAATCTGACATCTTCATACAACAGTAAATAATATAATAATAATAGTTGTGATGTGAGAGAAGGTTTTGGAATATCAATTTCTGTACTATCCATATCACTTTGAGGAATACTACTATTATTTTTCTTAAAGTCAAAATTTGCACCAAAGACACTATTCTGAAATACTCTTCTAATTTCATCTTCTGTAATTGGTTTGTTGGTATGTTCTGATGTTTTATTGTTTATAACTAAAATTGAATTAACATATACTTCAACTAATGCAGGTAGAACTGGATGCAATGGTGGCACACTGTTACAAATTTGCTTGTAAATCCAATTTTTTATTGGTACACGATGTTTAGCAAATGCTCGTGACTTTAATAATTGATGAATACAATGTACAGGCAAAAATCCTGGGATGTTTGCATTTAAATTAGCTGTTACTGGCACTTTTACAGCATGAGCAGTAACTACCTGCTCCGTAAATATTTCTTGCATAAAAATTTGTTTCATTCTAGTCAGATTGTTTGGTCTAATCGGTATTTTCATACCTAAAGTTGCGCAAACAAGTTCACAAATAGCTGATAATTGATTGCTATGAAAATGTATTGCCATTAAAAGTAACATTTCCCCAAAGCTTGCTGTTACGCCACTAGCACTTTCAAAATAAGCTTCTTCGCGAACAAGCCACTGTACCCATTCTATACTTCGTTTTTCAAGATTGTGATGACCTATTAATGAAGAACATGCGATAAGCATGCAGAGACCCAAAGAAACAAATCTCACTCCAGCTGGTGAAGGAGGAGGATGAGATGTTAACAACTGTACAATCATTGTTACTTCATCATCCTGAAATTTAATACCTCCAATGCCTCTCAATGCACAATAAAGACGCAATAATGCGCTAGCTTGAACAACTTGACTTTCTGGCAGTTGACCTGCATTTTGAGAGGTGATTGCTTGTAATCGTTTGAGTAATTCTTCCCTTAAGGATTGCAATGCTGTATGAGATTCCCATTTACGTTTTTGACCATTTCTAATGAACATTGCAATCCATGTTCTTACTTGTTGATCACTACCAAGTAATAATCCCGAGACAAAGGCAACAACATCACTTTCTGATATCGTGTTATTTATGTTTTCATGTTCTAAACTTAATGTTATTGCTAAAGCAGGCATTCTGCAGAGTTCTACACACTTGGCTCGAACTGCTAATGCTTGACTGGGATTCATTTGACACAACATTGTCAAAGCCATTGTCCGGATTCTACCTAATGCTGATTCTTCTTGTCTTTCTCCATTAGCAATTAGATGTGCACAAACTTCAGAGAAACTATCAGGTATATTAGCAACAATCCAACAAATTATTTCTGGACCATGTTTAACATGTAATAGTGTTTCTGTAATGTCCAATATTGACAACACTGTAGGTAATTCTGATAGAGCAACACAAATCACGTAGCTAATTTCTTCCATGTATACTGCATTATCAAATAAATCGGACTGTTTAATATGGAATTCCTGATTCTTCTGTTGCTCTTGTACTTGAGAAGCTATGTATAATAATTCGCTTAGTACCAATCTTATTCTTCTAGTAGACTCGCTGCGCTCAAATTCTAAAGCAAGGCCACTTTGTAATGACTGAGTAAGCACACTATCTCGTTGTAAACTTCCCATCTTTTGTCTGGAAAAAATAATTAACCATTTTGTACAAATATATCTAACTATTTAATGAAACATTCAACAATTTTATTAACATAAGACTAACCTTAATTGCTGTTCTTTGCGAACATCAGTTTCTAATGCATGAAAATCAATCGAAAGCAGTGCTATTATTGAATTTACAGATTCTATTCCAGACAAAATTGTTAAAACTTGTTTCCTTTGTTCTACACATTCCTTCGTTACGTCTAAAGGTGAAATAAGACTCATTCGTACCAGACAGGGTAAAATTGGTCGAATCTCCTTATGAGAACACATAGCTAATACTGGTATGTCTACATTTTGTATCGCAGTAAAAACTCGTGGTGATACGCGTGAATTTTCTTGCATCATTATTATTTACTACATCAAATTATTTAAACACAAAAAAATCACTTGACACTATCAAATTTAAATTGGTTATAAACTAACCAATACGTAATTACATTTTCGTTTATATCACAATATATTTAGATACCTTAAAGTTGAATCTGTATGTTTTTTTAAACAAAACATATTTAAATAATTATCATATTTACTAGATAAACACTCTAAAATATATATTTATATTTAATTTTGTATATTTACAATTTGTTTCGTACCGCCTGACTAAGCCATCTGAAATCTGAAGCTATTGAAAACCAGGAACAACCAGGGGGTAAGATAATGTTCCCTAGCGGCAACACTTGATGTGAATGAAACTTTATTTTGAATAGTAAACAGACGACGTGGAAGTGTGTTCGATTGTGTGTTCTGTTAAATATGGAATATATATATCGTTTACCATTTTTGGCGTTAGAAGTACCTAATTTAAAGTTAAAAAAACCATCATGGTTTGTGAAACCGAGTGCTATGGTGGTTTTCTCATTTATACTGTTTTCATATTTTCTGGTAACAGGAGGTTAGGATTATACCAAATATAAATTTCCTATAACATAATGACATAAAGTTAAGTATTATTTACATTTCAATGATCAATTTTTTGAAGGTATAATATATGATGTAATTGTGGAACCACCTGGTGTAGGCTCAACGACTGATGAACATGGTCATACACGTCCGGTAAGTAAATAGCAGATACAACTTTTTATTGAAATTTTATGAATTTCTAATTATTATATGTTTATTGTAGGTGGCATTTATGCCATATCGTGTAAATGGTCAATATATTATGGAAGGATTAGCATCCAGCTTTCTTTTCACTTTAGGTGGAGTTGGTTTTATAGTATTAGATCAAACACATAGTCCGTCAACTCCAAAACTTAATAGAATTCTTTTAATATGCGTTGGATTTATTAGTGTTATTGTATCATTTATTACCTGTTGGATTTTCATGAGGATGAAATTACCGTAAGATTTTCATTACTTATTATTTTCAAATTAAAAAAATTCATTATATGCTCATATTCTAAAAGGAAAAGTAATAACTACAAAAAAATATGTAAAAAGTATTAAGCCATAGTTAAACAAGTTATAAAATATTGCAGATCACTATTTTATGGATCAAAATAATTATTTATCTCTCCTAATTAAAGTTCCAAAAACTTCTTCAGTTACTTCATATTTTTATACAACACATTTTTTAAGTTATGGTGTATCACTATATGAAAAATAATTTTTTTACATTTGTATATTATTATTTATCGTAAACTATGTGTAATATTATTTATACTAATAGTTACGTTTTTTTTCAGGGGATATTTGCAAATATAAATTTAATATGTTTAAATTAATGAAATAGAGAATTTAATATTTTTTACATAATAAATTCATTTTATACCAAATGTATCAAGAATGTAATGAGAATATTTATAAAATACATTTTAAAAGGTATAAAAAGTACTTCTTTTCATCCTTCTACTTATTTGTAATTATAATATCACTAAATGAAAAGGTTTATTTAATACATTTAAGTGCTTTTAAATAATTAATAATTTAACAAGTTTTAAGTCATACAATTGATACTTTCTTTTATTTTATATGTTTAGCATGAAACAAACAGTTCTTTTATATACGGATTTTTTTAAAATAATTGAACTAAAAATTGTAATGCTTGATTATTGAAAATTCCAGAACTATTATTGAACAGAAATATTCAAAGTTTTAATATCAATGCTAATCAAATTATATATTCAAATAAATTTAAGTCATTGTATTCTTTGTAGAACATAATGCGTGTCTTTTATCTTTATTTTAGAATGGAGGCTAAAAACTTAAATTGCATTTTATATTTATTAGCAATATTATTTCAAATTATTTGAGATAAGATATATATATATATTGAGTACATGTTTTTCCTATACATAGTATCATCAGGAGAATGTAAATTTAGACATCACAAGAAATATAGATAATATTAGAGTACTTTTATTTTCTTTATTTTAAAAGATATGTATGTGTATATACTAAAATGTAACAAATTGTATATAATAATGAATATATCAACAGTGGGATGGAGTAGGGGTAGGGGAACTGAAAAGTGGGTGACAGAAGAAGGTTATTGTTGGTTGTGTTCATTATTATTCTATTCATCTTCAGTATGTAATATAGATCCAATATATTATTAAAATGTTATAAATGCACAATGTAGTGCTAATTGTGAAGAAGTACAGACATTAAAACAATATTTAAATTTGAATTCTTTACTACCAAATGTTACTATGTAAGGTAAAAACATGAACATAATGTAAAAATTATGAGTGCCATAATAAATATAATATAATTAATAATGGTTATATCTATATTGTATAAAGTAAGTAATTAATAAAGTAATAAAATGTATGTAATCATTGTTGATGTTATTATTTGTTATAATATTACTACAATTATAATAATATTTACATTTTAGCTCTTTCATCATGAAAAAATGTAAAGAAGAAATTTAAAAACTTACGCATTTATAAAAGAAAGAGATGATAATTATAATGCAGTTAAGAAAAGGATAATTCAGTGCTTTTATAAATATGGGAATAAAAGTTATTTTTGTAATATTTAGTATTAGTATGACAATTATTTTATTTTTTACTGTGTTAAAAACAGATTTTGCAAACAATACAGAAAAGGAATTAAAAACTTTATACAATGCAAGTTTAGCAGAAAAATATGTTTCTTTAATTTCAAAATTTGTAATAGAACCAATATGCAATTCTAATTTTATAATTTGGATTGTTACATCTTCTGCAAATAATCCTTTGCAAAGAACAGCTGTCAGACGTGCGTATCCTAATGAAATGTTAAAAAGTTTGGGTATTAGAAGAGTTTTTTTGTTAGGAATACCTAAAGATGAAAATATGTGGAAATACATTTTCAAAGAATCTCAAATATACAATGATTTGTTACAAGGAAGCTTTTTAGAAGATTATCGAAATCTTACTTTAAAGCATTTAATGGGCTTAAGATGGGCATCAAAAAATTGTAAAGCTACTTTCCTAATAAAAACTGATGATGATATTGTGTTAAATATGTTTGAAATATTAAGATTTTTACATAAAAAGACAGTAAATAAAAATGCTATATCTGGATATGTTTTAAGAAAAATGAAACCAGTACGAACATTGAATAGTAAATGGTTTGTAACTAAAGAAGATTTTTCAGGAGATATTTATCCCGATTTTCTTTCTGGTTGGTTTTATATAACTAGTTTGAAAAATGCACAACTGTTAGTCTCTGCAAGTAAACAAGTTGAGAACTTTTTCTGGATAGATGATGTATACATCACTGGTATTTTAAGACAAGAATGTGATATTACAGTTGAAGAATTAAACAATTTTTATGCAACAGATTATAGGTAATTATATTTTATAAAACATGAACTTATTAACTATATCCTTACGTATTTAAATGTTTAAAAACTTTGCTATAAAATGTTATGAAACCTTCAAAAATATACAAATGAGAACTATGCCTTCAAACATGTAGCATTGTATAATAGTAATAATAATTATTATTATTATCATCATTTTTATTATATGTCAATTTTGAATATTAATATTATATGATGTGCTATAATTGTTACATATTTATTATATGTCCATTTTGTACTTCTTTTAACAAGCAAATGAATTTTTACAGGTATTTGGAATGTTGTATTCAAGGCAGAAAGAAGAAACTTAGATGCGAATTTATGGCAGGACCTGATGGTGGTAAAAAAGAATTACACATTAAATTTAGAGAATTTTCTGAATTTTGTGAGTCGAATTGTTCTGAGAGAATGAAAGAACAGTTGGTATCAAGAACTTGTGTAGCTGCCTATGAAGAAAAAATAAATGTTAAAGATTTTAAAGTACAAGTTAATTATATCTAATATTTATAAAATTAAATATTATAAAAATGTTTTATAATAAAACCATTTTGTTATTTGTTCATAGACATACACATATGATTCTACACTATGATGTATGATCATATTAATGTTACACATTGAATACATTAATTAACGTTATTATGTAAAACCACTAAAATTTGTCTTTTTACAAAAATGTAACTGTTCTACAAAGCAAGAATATGTACTAACTAAATATTTTAAAATGAATTAAAAACTGAATTAAATCGTATTGAATAAAGTTTGTTAATTTATAAATCTCAACCACGTTTCTGAAAATTTACCGTGATTTGTAGCAAAGATAAATTTACCATAATAAATCACTGTTTAATAATATTTTCTGAAATGTAAAAAATTCAAATTTTAAATTCCAATTTGAAACACTATAAAATTATATGCTATGATATATTATTATACATGTTTAATAAAAACCGTGAAATACTTACCAGTATATGTGACTTACACAATTGGCAGAGTATTAAATGTTAAATATGGAAATATGTAGATAAGATATAAGGAAGATCTTTCCTCCATTATAAGTATGTTGAAATATTTCTTGAAACGATATTTCTATTGTTTCCAGTAATAATTAAGAAATAAAGGAGGGTAATAAATGTAATTACTACTTTAGAAACTAAATAATTGAGCTATATGGTTAAAATTAACTGATCATTTAAAGTTATCTTCTAAATTGTGAAGATTATTTTAAACTTTTAAGCACATTTAAAAGTGAGATAATAAATATAATATACTCATTCACTGATGAATTTTCAGTTTCAGAAAACAGAGTGAAATAACAGAGTAAGTGTGTAGTAGTCAAATTTATCTTTGAATGACTTTGGATGACCAATTGTTTAAAATTATATAATTGTAATGTGTAAGGGCAAAAGTTACAAATTATCGTGAAACATTTAACTATTGTGTTATAAATAAATAAAACAGTAATTAGATTTCAAAAATTAATGATTTTTGTAGGAAATATAAGTTTTATTTTTCTTGATGTGACTCATTTGAGTCATTTAAACTGTTATATATTGTATTACATATACTGTATTACATATTTTGCTTTGCCATACTTATAATTTGTATATTACACAAAAGTACTTTTTCTAAGGATTTTTAAAAATATCATGTTTCAGAACAGTGAAACTTTTTATTCAGCTAATTGTATCCACTTTTTGTACTTTCAAACTTTTGTAAATATAATTTTTTTTTACTAAAGTCAAAAAGAAAAAAATTTTGTAGGATTGTAACAAAAAGTGGATATATGTACAAATTCTCTACATAACAAATAGATAATTTATTTTCAGAAATAACGTTTCATTTGATTAATATTGAAAAATATTCTGTTGAATAATTTATCTGTCTTTTTGCAAAAAAAGTTACACTGTATAAATGCATTTAGATTTTATGTATTTATTTTGTCTTTAAATAAATTTTTAAGTTTGAATTAATCATTATATATTCATAACCTCAGGAGTCCAAATAAATATTTTAAAAATTATACATATTTAACTAGAACGTCAATATATATGTACACATATGGAAAATGCATGTAAGTACAATCATTTTGACAGTTTTTTATTCTATGTTTGGGCAAGATGATTTAACTATTGCACGCATATAAATGTATAACTATGTTTTTTCTCTTCAAAGACTAAACTTAATAAATAGTTTAAGAATTAAGTTATTTTGCATACTATAAAGACACATGTATTTCTATTTACAACATGACACTATTTGTCAACATATCACCTCGTTTAATCTTGTATGCACTATCACAAAACGAGTTCATTAATGTATTTAACTTAATATTTTTAGCTATTTAACTGTAATGTCCATTTTTCTTTAACTTAAGTAATGTTTGTATGATGCATGTAGTAAAAAATTAAATATATATATGTATATATAAATAGCAATAAATACAAAATTTCCACGCAATTTACAGATCTTAAATTGAAGTTACTTTGTAAATGAAAAGAATTGGAACATTTAACTTCTGATAATCAAATTCTTAATTACATGAAATAAATATTTAGCATTCTGTGTAACTTATACATTTTCTGTTGCTGTTAGAAGTATAAATATTTATTATAAAAATATCATGTCAAGAAGGAAATTTTACATAGGAGGAATTTTCTTGTGGTAAAAATACTAATTAATCCTTTTACTTAAAATTAAAAGTTTGAATCAATGTTTTCATTGAAGTCAACTTAATGTATTTATCAAATTTTAAAAACGTATCTTTGATGTAGTGCTTTATTACATTATCTCCTTAAAGATATATAAATTATACTGTTGTTATATTACACGAACTTATTCTGTAATTATAAGTTAAAAAGTGACTTTTATAATTATATTTTTTCAGTTACGAAGTAACCTCATTTTACAATAATAAAAAGTATAACACAAGTATTTCAAAAAATAAAATTAGATCAAATACGAGTTTTGACCTTACTTTTTAATTAGGCTGTTTATCATAATAAATATAATGTAACTAATTTTAAATACAATATACGATGAAAGTGATAGCAATGATCACGATATTTGGTGATAATGATAATAATGATAATAGTAATGGTAGTGGTAATGATAATAATATATAAATCAGTCGTTTTTTTAAAACAGAAAGTTAAGGGAATATTATACATCGCTTTATATATTGAAATTTCAAGTTAAAACTCACGCAGTATTATGTATTGTTGTTGCTCTTTATTTTGTTTTCGACTGATCGCTCGTATAGTCATGCAACGAACTGGATTAACGGTGATTCTGAAAGTAATTGATAAAAGGAAACTCTGGCAGAAGAGACACCTTTATGTAAATTTAAAGCTGATGTAATTTTGCTAATATGCCGTAATGAAATAATTTTATTTTCGAACGTTCTACTTAAAGAATATTTTACTTAATAGTTACAGTTACATCTATGAATGCATACAGTTCCATATAAGCAAATCTTGATAAACCTGAAGATTTTAATACACTACGATTATTTAATACATTCATACGAGCGAAGCATTCGAATCAAGCGTACTCTATGTTTAAAGTATTTTAAATTCCAACAATTTCAAGCTATCTTTTTAATCAGCTATCGTTGGCAAGCCTATTTTAATCAAAAAAATTTTCTCACCATTTTTCTAAAACTAGTACTCTTTTTATCCCTTTTTTTAGACATAGATGTAATACTACTGCTTGTGGATTCATCGCTTTGCTCCAATAACAGACCATTAGTAGTTGTATCACCATCAGTATGAATTTTTTTTGAAGTAGTTGAACTTGCTTGAGTCAATTTACCATCGGAATCGTCCAAACTGTGACTCCATTCTCCATTTACATCATTCGAATTTACTTTTCTCTTCTTTCTGGTACTCCAAGCACTTTTCATAAATGAAGGTGTTGCATTTAATTTGATATCCTTTAATATAATACTACTATTTTTTGAATTTAAAATATCTGTGGATGGTTCAGTAATATTTTGGTCATTTAAAGGAACTGTTTTGGGGATCACATTTGTTAATGATGAATTTGATTCGTTCAAATTTTCAGCATAAGAATTACTCAATTCAGAACTCTTTGCAGACTCTGTTTCTAGGGTGTTGGTATATGACATGGTTAACTGAGCATTGTATTCTGTCTGACACACAGTGTTATCAAACCAATCAACTGCATTTTCAGGTGCAGATTTCAATCGTCTGCAAATTTGTTTTTGAGCCTCATCTGTTTGTAATATTTCATATGATGAAACACTCTTTAATGGTACTTTCACATTATCTGTTAGAGAAGTTCTGCGTTGTGTTGTCAAACTACTTTCTGCCTCGTTATTTACATTTGTCTGATAATTAATTAAAACGGTTCCTTTTTTCCGCTTCTTTTTCTTTTCCTTCTTAGTTTCTTGAAATTTATCATTTATCATTAACTCACGATATGTACCTGTAATATGAGAAGCTATTTCGCTTGGTCGTCGCTTTTTTGTTTTTTTCGTGTGCGAACTAAAATTTTCTGCACTTTTCCGTCGCACTGCATCTTTTTGTGTATGTTCATTCTCCTTTGCCTGTGATCTCTTACTATTACTTCTTCGATAATATAAAACAAATAAATATATCACAAAAACTTCAGAACACATTAACAGTATATGCTGACTTATCATTGAGAGTTTTCCACGCCAACTATCGCGATCATATAGAAGATTTTCCATCGAGTTTGAAAGATTGGCAAGTTCTTCCCTTAAAATCGCAATTTCTTCTGCTCTTTTTGACTCGCGTTCTTCTCTTTTTCGTGTTTCTTCATTCATTGTAGAAACTGTTCGTTCAAGCGATCTTTGCATTTCTTCAACTTGCTTTTTATATCGACGACTTAATTCCTCTAAATATTGTCCACTCAATGACATATTCCTTTCTAACGCCTAAAAATAATAGATGATATAAAACACTGTAATTTTCTGCATATACATTTTTAGATCTCATCCTTAAAGGATTAATTATTCAAACCACAAGTTGGAAAGTTTTTGTATTTTCAACTATTTAAAATTACTTAACACTATCAAACAGATATTAATACTTACTTTAATTCTATTGGATAATCTAAGAAAAACAGATTCTTTTTGTGGCATGGTATTTGTTGCTGACTGTGTTACTGAAGCACTTACAGCAGGCTCATTCTGAACATGTGGTGTTTCTCCTTCCAAATCTTTCAAATCAGATAACAATGTATCAATTAATGGATCTTGAGGGGGTAACTTAACATCTTGTTCTAAATTTTCTGCTTGCCCTTGTTTTCCTTCTTGATCTAAATGCTCCATTGGTTCCACCTTATTTTGCAAGTCAATGAATTCCAATGGGTCTATATCGGGCACCATATCATCATTTGGAAGTTCATTATTGTCAATAGTGGTTATTGGAACAGGAATAGTTGTCTGAGGTAAATTTTCAGTGGAAATGCCAGAAGTAACTGATGGTTTTTCAGAAATTTTCAAAGTTGAATGTTGCCCATCCTTTAAAGGGGCAGGAGTAGTTGTTAATACTTCTGTCTCAACTGATTCCTCAATACCTTTATTAGATTCTAAAATTGGAATTGTAGAATCATTTTTTATTTCTTCCTTTTCAAAGGTATCACTTGGATTTATTTCTGTATTTACATTTTCAGTACTTAAGAAAATCTCAACGGGTGCACCAGTAAACTTATTAACCTCTTTGGTGTGCAATTCTTGAGTACTTTTCGGAATTGCTTTAGATGACTCCGATTTAAAAGAGTCTGCATTTGAACTTGAAGTACATACAGTTGATGCTTGTTGAAAAGATTTAATTCCATCGTCACTCTGGTCTTCTTTATGTTTATCTGGTACATCTTCTTTAACAACATTATTGAAATTGTTAAATGGCATTTCATGGCTTGTATTCATTACCATTTTCCGTTCTTTTATTGCTAATATATTACAGAGCGCTGCGATGTATTCAGGCTTAAATATAGATGTTATGAATGTCAACTGAAAATTTTTCGTCGAACCATATCTTTCTTCAATTTGATGATATTTCTTTTCTTCTTTTATTTCGTCGTTTCGTTCTTCCGTTCCTCTTTTTTCGAAAGTTTCGACTCCTACACCATAAAGCTTACAAAGTCCACTTTGTCTTAAAGTTCTATTAACAAGATCAATTTTTAACAATTCATTCAGCTGTTGTTCTCTACAACTAACTAACTGGAAGATTTCAGCAAATTTCTGATCCGAACACTTATCACAAAGAATGGTATACCGTGGTGTAGTGCAACTAATAAAAGAATTTTCAAGAATATTTCCACTATCTATACTTTGTTGAATTTTTGTAATATTGTTGCCAGTCAATTCGCTAGATTTTACTAATACTTCAGCTGCTTTCTTCATGATACTTAACACAGCATCCCTGGCGCTGCCAAATAAATTTCTCGGTGGATCACCATTTTCAACATCCAAAACTTCTTCCTCGTCGCTGTCTTCACCATCATCTACATCGGTATTTGTTTCTCTTGAAATTTGATTTTCCGTTTCTGTTTCTAAAACCTCAAATTCACTGGTACCATAAGCACGAAATAAAGAAATAGGGCAAAAATGTTCAGATCCATAATAGGTGTGTAGTTCTATTTTTATAAATTTTCCAAAAAGATGTGGCTGTAAAGCAAAACTTTGAATATCCTTTGTGTCTTTTGCAGTAAATTGACCAACTGGACTCCAATCTCTTGTAGGAAAACGGTCACTAATGTACACAGAAAAATCTTTTGGTGATGAACTAAAAAGCTCAAAATTTGCCAATTCAATTTTTTTCGCTTGAATAGCTTCACAAAGTTCTACCACAAACCATATCCGTGATGTACAGGTATTGAGCATATATTCATCTCTGGTCGACACTAACACACTTCTGGCACTTTGTGCTTCTGGATTAGACGCTACTATTTTAGCTCCACAATCAGGAGAAGCATAGTTCTTAGAACGAACTTTCATACTACCGATTCCCCGTGTTGGAGTCCCTGCATTTTGAACAGATGCATTTGGATGTGCTATAAAAAAGACAATAGGTGTTCAATTACTTAATTTATTTAAATCTTTATTAATTATGGTTAAAAATGAAAAAATTATATCATGTGATTTTTATTTTTTTTAAATCTATCTCCAGTACTGTAATTATTGAGTTCATAGATACCAATACTCACTTTTCTTTTTTTCAGCTTCTTCTAGTCTTTTCTGAGTCCATTCACTAAAAGATGGAATATCCTCATGAGGATTTGCTGATCCCACAGACACAATTCCTTCACCAAGAACAATTGCAGCTGCTTCATCTCTATTATCTCCTACCAGTCGAGCTTTGGCTTCTGAATCGCTTAATTCTGGAGTTGTTGTAAATGTTCCATCAACTTTAGGTATCTCGTCAGAAAGTGTTTTAACATCATCAAATTTGAATTCTAATTCATCAGTCGTAATAGGACCTTGTTCAGCTCTTACTACTACTACTACTTCTGGTATCTCTTCTTTAACTGAATGTGATAATAATACAGATTCCTCTTGAAGAGTATTTGTTTCATTAAGTGTTCCTGTAATTTCGTTAATATTTGGTGGAGGTAGAGTTTGTGTATTAGATGAAATTTCTTCTGGTGCTTGTGTTGTTGTTTGTCCAAGATTCGCATTGTTCGTTAGCATCGATGAATTCTTTGGAAATAATCTTGCTCTTGAAAATTCTTGATTCAACTTTGGCTCTGCCAAACTTTGTAACTCTGCTACAGTTGTATCCATTAAAGGTAAAACTGTTGTTTGTTCGCTTTCAGGAATTCTGTTTACAAAACAAAAAGGAATATTTGTATCTAAATAAATTTGACCCTTTTTTAAAATGCCTTTCTGTATAAAAATTATGTAACAACTTTTAGACAGTCATTATAAACAATAAGTTCTATTCTTTAAAGAAATTTTACAATCAAAATGTACATTGACTCCATTTTTAATGTAGCTTATACTTCTACATCTAAATTGTATCTGAAATGATTAGTCTATTTGTTTCTATTTTTTATCATTCTTGTCCTTATTTATATCTGTTTAGTACCTTTCTTCTTATAATTTATTTAACTAAGAATAAATAAATGGTAATAAAATATTTTTAATACTATAACTCAATATAGTATAACTCTACAATCTGTTGATATTTTGATGTCACAGAAGCAATGCATGAAAAGGGATAACAAACATTTCAAAGGCTTCATCTGTAGACAGTATTCCTATACATAAATACACTCATAAAAGAATGTACTACATATATTAACATTTCAATTTGTGTACATTTAAATCAAAATTGTTATAACATAGTAATACAGAATATTGAGTTTAAACTTTTATATCAAATGTTTATTAAATTATTAAAAACATAATAAAATTATTTATACTTGAAATACAAAGTATATCATTAAATTTATTGTCCAAATTGTTATTAACAGAAATTATAATGTTAACTTTAATTATTTATCTCATCTGCCCTATGATAATTATTTTTAATGGATAATACTAATTACAAATAAATTAAATTTCCTAAAACATCATAAAAATAAATAAAGTATTTTACCTGAATATATAATATAATTTACACAACAAAATTTGTACTAACTCTGCAATTTATTATTTTTGCTTTATTAAAATTTCAGTTTATTATGTATAAAAAAATTGTAAACGATATACAAGAAACATTTAATCGACACATATTCTTAAAGCCAATTTTTAGTTTTAGAGTGTAAAACTATGTATAAGGTTTAATTTATACAGGAAACTATTTTAGTAAAATAATTGACTATTTTACATGCTTACATTCTATTTTTTTATTATATACAACTCAGTAAGATTTTTTAACACACAATTTTTTTACTCACAACAAAAACTTACCCCTGAGATAAATTAGGTTGTTGAGTAAGAGTCTCAGCCACAATATCTGGATTTTTATAAGGATTCTCTTTTCTTCTTACTTTACTTTTTATAACACTTTCAAAATCAATAGTTTTTTTTGCAAATTTGTCCTAAAGATTTATTTAAGATTTATTATATTTTAACACAACTGTACATTAAATTTAATTTAATGAAAAAAAAAGTTGAAATATTTCTTAGCTATTTACAATTTTTTAATAACCATAGCATCTTTGAATAGTGATATAACTTATCGTATAATTTATAATACCTTTCTCTTTTGCATTCTTACTTGATAATAATGATCTTCATACTGGGGCTCCAATTTTTTTGAATTCTGTACTCTGGCAAATGCTATATTTGATGTCTCTAAACTGTTATCATCTATATGATCCAAGGTATCATTATCGTAAGTCTCTGAAGAGTCATTCCTTTTGACTGGCAAATAATAATTAGTTTGTGCATTTTCACAAGCTACTATAATAAATAACAATGCACTGCAAAAAGATAACATTACACTGTGAAAGGAGAAATGCAAACTTTCATAACAGTTTATATAATATTATACGTATTAAAGGAATTTGATGAAGTTACTTTAAGCATAAAAATATAAATGAGATGTACATGTGAATAAATAAGATATAAATTTTTAAATAATAAAGTAACAATGATTTGATAGATTTTTTAAAATACATATATTTTAAAACTAGAATTTCAATTTGGATTTTACATTGTTTCTTTACAGATTTGTTTTCAGATAATATACATATAATTCAATTCGTCGCACATTTAAAACCAATAACTATTTATATCTTCAAATATTTCTATAGCTAAAAACTCATTCTGTATAAAAAAATATTGAAAAGAGTAAAAATTTATTATGATATAGTATTATTATTATTTAAAAATTAAGTTAAATAAATATAATAGAGGTTAATAGCATTATTATAAGCGAACATAAAGAATTACTTGCAGATATAAATATAAACATTTCATAAAATTTATCATAATATAATTGTATGCACAATGAATATCTAAAATTAACGAAAAATATATGTAAAACATAAAATGTCATTTACACAATATAAATTAATAAAAGAAATGAAGCAGAAAAATCGTAACAACTTAAATTCATTACACAATATGAATTTTATAAATCTTGTCATGTTACAGCTTATAAATTTTACTTAAAAAACACATTTAAAGCTATATTCATAATAAGAAAATAGTTTATTTATATTGATACACTGAATTAACATTACTGCATGAATGAACAAATTGTTCTTAAAACTTAAAGTATTATACAATAAATATAAACTTTATTTGTACTAAATGTTTTAGAAATCATATACTGCAAACTTTAAATATTAAACCTATTAATATCTTTAGTGTTCAGAATCATAATCGTAAAAGAACATTTAATAATAACCTTATACTTTTTCCCATTTTCGTATATTTAGATGAGATACACCGGTTTAGCAATATGCTTTACCAATACTATCAAAATTAAGCGCGTGGTAAACTTCTTTAATAGTTAACTTGCATGTGTATGTGAATTGTCGGTACATTACAAGAGGAAAAAGCAAAATACTTGCCTGGAAACAACTGATATAAAAAGTAATGTCCAATACACGCACGTTATACAAATCTTCATTTTTCCTTTTGAGTGCTTACATTACTTTTTACATTGAAAATTTTACTGTCAACAAATAGATGCTTTTATAAATGTGTGAACATTTTATCACTTTACCACTATACCATCGTGACTACTGCCATTACTACCGATATTATCACTGTCAGTAATGTGTAACTATATTTATAACCATTTTTTGTTACTATCACTGTCGCCACTTCAGCTATTGTGTACGCGAAAAAAACTGACGTGGTACTGCGATCGAAATGTTTGCATTTGGAAAAGTGGAATTATTTACGATTCATTACGTGTCGTTCATCGTGCGTCATTAAACATAACATTATTTTCAACCAGAAACAATTCTGCGTAAAAAATTTATATTTTATATTGAAAATCTTTTATATTTAGTGAAAATAATGACGCATGCGCTGGAATTGTCAACGGACTAACCTGTTTATTTAACGATTTTATATGATGCAATTATAACATCTGTTATGCGATGAATATTTGATACCATCGGTGATTTTGTAAATTATATTATGATAACAAAGTATGGGATAAATACAATTTTTTCATATTTGGAAACATCAAAATTTGAATTATGTATCTTTGATACTTTTGAAGTTACATTATCAACTAATAATTAATCAAAAATTTTACATTTCATTTAAATAATGAATACTCTTCAATTAATACATCAATAAGTAATAAAGGGAATATTAAAATTAACCCTCATAAGCCGAATGCAGAGTCATTGTGTCTCGGTATGTATTATTTATTTGCATATTCTTTCCTGTGTATGTGTAAATGTATATCTTGATATACTTAAATGTATTTATACATATGTACAGGTGCATTTTAAGTTTTATACACAATAATAATATTGTTACAGGTTGAAGTGACATTGCATATTTTTTACAGTATCAATTATATTCATCTTACAAGGATTAATACAACATTTTGATATTTCTTACAAGTTGTTTTATTTTTCATTGTTATACAACTGTTAATATATACATATCAATTGAAAGAATCTTTCCTTTATTTAATTTTTAAAGGTCTTTTTTTAAAACATTGTTTCAGATTCACAGATAAAAATTGATATTGAACATACTTTTACAAGACATGCCATCCTTTTGTTGATAAATAAATTCAGAATGTATAATTTCTCGATATTTACTAATATTAGTATTTTATTAATTACAACTATTAGGTTTAAAAAAACTTATTATAGTTAATTTTTAATTTTCAGAGTTATTAATTTTCAATGAACAAATTGTAGTTAATACAAATAAGTGCTCATTTTACGTTACAATTATGTTTCAGTATACTTCACATAGTTACATTTGATCAATTTCTTTTAAAAGTAAAAATAATTGATTTCAGATACTAAATGGATTTTAATATGACATAAGTTATCGATTAATTCTTTGCTTTATTCAATGTTATATGTTTACAAATAAATGATCACTGAATATGCATGTGGATCTCGCTATTATTGCAAATGCGCATGCGTGTTACCCTTGGTTACAGAATTTGCTAAACCAATCAAAGTCGACGTGCGCAAATAAATGAAAACTCGTTCGACAATAATATTTTCTCATAAACATGACAGAGGTTATGTATTTATAAATGTATATTAATATAACTTCGCAGTTTTAACATAAAAATATATCTTCTAAATTAATGAGTTTCCAGTGCAAATATTCAATTTTTTGTAGTAAAAAGTAAAGAGCAATATCAATTTGTATTAAAAAGATCATACCAATGAGTTCCATTTACAAAAGAAATGAAGTTGACCTTCAAGTCACCTTACATACCCACGTATAGAAAAACTATTAATACCGAATTATTATCTTCCACGAAATACTTACTTTTTGTTTGAAATATTTTTCAATATCACTAATGATTTTAAACATATTTATATGTGCATCTATTTAAATGGGCCATATACATCGAATTAGTAGGTATATATTGTATATTAATTATTTCAAAAATCTCAATATTGTACGTGTATATAGTATACATAATATCAAAAAGGTTTAATTCAATAAACGTATTTATATAATTAATTTAAAACGTTACTTTATAGTTCATATGAACATGACCTTAAGGTTGATTTTTGAATATTTACATTATTTTAGACAATTTAACGTATTTTAAACGGTAACTGTCCTACACAACAAGTTATATTAGTTACTATTTAGTAAAATTTTGTTTAAAATGTTTATAAAACCTTTGAAAAAATGTATATGTTGTGTTTAGAGCAATTTGATATGTGAAGAGTCTAAATTGAATTTAAAATTGAAAAGCATTTGTGACCAATTTCAAGCAACTGTTTGAGTTTACAGAAAACTTCATATATGGGCAACAAAAGTTTAGAGTTTTGTCGTTATTATTGTAAGATACTGTCATGTTAAAGAAGGTATTATGTAAATTATTTATTGTAGCATTATGAAACAAATTGATTTTAAAAAACATTCTATTTTATTCATCATTTTAAACATATTTGTCTTTAATTAGTTTATTGTATAACCATTGATTTTCGACATTATTTAGTATTATCTTAATGCACCAAGTTTATGTATTCAATTTTATTTTTTTACAGAACACGTTTACGATATTTATTATAACTTAGTTGAATATGAATTGTATTCAATTGTATGCACTGCCAAACTTGCAGGCTTAATATTACTTATCAAGTGTTCACTAAATCATGGCTTTACGTCGGGGAAAGAAAAACTTAAAGTTGCAAGTTTCTGAAGAGGCACCTGTGCCTGTGTATGTATTATTTTGCAAATATACTGCATTATAGTATATATAATAGAAATATGTGTATTGATATATACTATAGTATACTTTAAAAGATACTTAATTTTTTAATAATTTAATACTGTTATAAAGTCAGTAACTAACTTTACATTATAGTACTCCACCCAGAAATTTAGATAAAAGAACTACAATAACTATAGGGGAGAAAACCTTTGTAGTGGAAGCAGATGATCTAGAGACCATCTGTATCCTTGGACGTGGAGCGTATGGCGTTGTAGATAAGATGCGACATAAACAAAGTGGTACTATTATGGCAGTTAAGGTACCAAGTATTGTTATTCAAATATATAATGTTAATGTATTTTTAATACATTTTTAACAGAAATATTTTATTTGCTATATAGAGAATAACTGCAACAGTTAATACACAGGAACAAAAACGATTACTTATGGACTTAGATATTTCCATGCGTAGTTCAGCATGTCAATATACAGTACAATTTTATGGAGCATTATTTAGAGAAGGAGATGTTTGGATATGTATGGAAGTAATGGATATGAGTCTGGATAAATTTTATACAAAAGTGTACAAGTATGGACGTGCCATTCCTGAAGATATTTTAGGAAAAATTGCTTTTGCAGTAAGGACAAATCAAATAATTGTAATAGTTTGTTGTTTAGTATCAATCATAATTATAACTTCAAATCATTTTTACAGGTAGTAAGCGCATTACATTATCTGTATTCACAGTTGCGAGTAATCCATAGAGATGTAAAACCTAGCAATATTTTAATTAATCGTAAAGGAGAAGTAAAAATTTGTGATTTTGGTATATCTGGCTATCTAGTAGATTCTGTTGCAAAAACAATTGATGCTGGTTGTAAACCATATATGGCTGTACGTAACTTTATAACATTAATTATGGATAATTTGTTCTTGTCTGTTCAATAAATTCTCCATCGTGACCTTTTTTTTAGCCAGAAAGGATAGACCCGTCGGGTAACCCTTCACAATATGACATCAGATCTGATGTTTGGTCATTAGGTATATCTCTTGTTGAGTTAGCAACAGGAAAGTTTCCTTATGAATCTTGGGGAACACCTTTTGAACAATTGAAACAGGTTGTAAAGGATGAAGCACCAAAGTTACCTGCTAATAAATTTTCTGCTAACTTTGAAGAATTTATTAACAAATGGTAAGTGCTGCTTATTTTTCATAAAGTTTTATGTGTTATACATATTTTTAAAGTAATAATTATTTTTGCAGCCTAATGAAGGATTATACTGCCCGTCCAAATTACAATCAATTATTAAAGCTTGATTTTATCATGGAGCATTCTAAAAAGGAAACAAATGTTGCTGAATTTGTTGGTGAAATTTTAGACTTACCTGAAGTTGAACAGCCAGCGTAGTATATAAGACGCTTGTTGACATGGTGTGTTACATGACCCTTAATGTAACTTCGTATTATGCATCGAAGTTATTTAACCATTTCTTTATATCAAACATTAAACAAAAATACGTGCAACTTTTTTTTAGATAGGTTCACATCTTTGTTTATTCAATATAAAATGTACAATTTTAATTCGCAATCCTTCTGGATTAATAAATTAATAAATACTCTTCTAACAAAGAGTAAAACTATGTAAATAATATACGAATATTTTCTATACAATATAACAATGGTTTGTCATTGTAGCAATATAACAAATGAAGTCCAAATTGTGAAAAATTATTTAATTAGTAAGTATGATTTTGTAATTCATTTGTTATAATTATGTAAGAATTTAACTATAACTAAAATGATATTGTAGAATAGTAATATTTATGCAAATGGCTGAAAAAGTTAAAATATTCATATTTATGAGAACAATTTTAGAACTCTAATAGAATGAATATAAAGTCAATTACACTTTTTTATAATATTGTAATCATGTATTAGAAATTAACTAATAAACAATTATACTGAACATATAAGATATAAGGTGTACAAATTTTTTTAGAAATATGATATAGGAATTAAATCATTACATGTAAAGAAAGCTTAAAACCATTACGTAAAGTTTGTTATTTCTTTATTTATAAATAATATAACAGAAGGTAGGATAAAATTAATATAGAAATTAATATAAGTAACACTTATATACACGAATTTATTACATATAGTACTATAAATTTTTAGCTACAATTTTGTCCTGAAAGATATTGATAGTAAGTTTATTAAAAATAATATATAGTGGTATATAACTTATAGGAGTGATATGTAGTTGTATGAGTTCATGTTGTAAGAAAAATCATTCCTGCATTTTATTACATAGTGCATTATAGGAATTCCTGTTATAGAGAAGTTTGCTGTACATAAATAGATGGTAATTGTTTGAAAAAAAAAGAATATTTTACATATCATATACTATTTATTTGTAAGTTACATTATGCTTATTCAAAACATTTTCTCAGTGCATGTGTTTTTATATATGTACAATTAAAAATGAATGGTTAACTTTAAGAAAATATATACAAATGTAAAGGAAGATGTTTTCTTTGACATTATCAATGTTACAGTAATGATATATATTTATGTATAGTACTATAAACTTAAATGCATTAAGTTTTTACATTGTCAGTTTTATATAGTTGTACTTTTCCAAATTTTTATGAGGACGTTGGCATCAAAGTTAAGCCTTTACAATCAAGAGCAATCTTTACGCCTAATACGAATAATCCAATACTTTTAACTACTGACCTGTGAACAAATGATTATAATAATAAATTTCATTGTTATTTACATTGGACAAGTATAATAGTATTCATAAGAAATATTTTACACTACACGAGGTTAAGTATTGGCAAGATTTAATTGAAAAGTTATAAACAGGATTATAATAATCGTTACATACCATTGGAAAGGATCGTGGTAAACACTTTTTACAAATTTTACAACATTTGCCATTGTAATGCAAGTTTAAGAATAAATATTCTTTTGTTTTAATTATTTGTGTTCAAAATCTATTCGAATTAATTTGAAATTGTAGCATTGAACAAGTCATGTGCGTAAGTTTGCACGATATATCATACTTGGTTCGCGCAACCATAAATGTGCTATGCGCGCAGCTCGATTAACTTCAGTCATATACACGGTGGACAAAATATATAGAGAGCGGAAAAAAGTTTGACCAATTTTGAAAATTTGAGGTATTGAAGGTTTGAAAATATGGAATTTTGGCGATTTGAGAATTTTGAGATTTGGAAATTTACTTATATAGTATCTTCAAAGAAACATATACGAATCGACTGAGTGACACATAAAAATGTCTGTAACTCAAACCAATCAAAGCTACATGTGCAGATAAATAAAAACCTATTGGAGTGGTGAGAGAACTTTATAGTATTTAGTAATTTATAATCATTTTCTTGTTTCATATGACTATGTGACTTTTTTTCAGTACGTAATTAAATTAATTACAGATTAAAACTGAATTTATGGCACACATAGTAATTTAAAATAGTACAAATTTAATTGTATGGCTATATTTTATTTTTATATATCTAATGCGTTGACACTGTAGTGTTAATTATAAGTACCTAACTTCAAATCACAATACATAAGTGCGGCGAGAGTAGGTGACGAATAAAATTCAAATGACTTGAAATTAAAAAAATTACGAACGGTAAATAAATTGTATTCATTAATAATTAGTTTTGTTGCGATTTTCAAATTGAAATAACTATTATGTTATTATTATATTTATTTTAAAGTACTTGAAGTACTTGTATGTTTATTTACTATTTGTATTTAATTAGTTATATGTTTATATTATTATAGTACAAAATGTCATTTTAAATATTCAAGTAAAATACATTCTATCGTGTTCGTAAATTTTATTATTTTTATATAATACAATTAAAATGAACAATTTCAATCAGTTTGAGTTTTAAGTAAGAAATATTTGTAGTATAAAAATTTCATTGAGACAAATTTTTTGTGCTGGTTTTTTAACAATTCTTTATTTTACAGAGAATCATAATCATTTTGGAAGGAACAAAATTTATTCAATAATATGTTAGAGGAAGGATTTACTACTATTGTTCTACATACTTTGTCTACTATGATATTTTTCATATTTACAATAAATTTCTTTCGATACCTTATAGGAGAGCCCCGTATTCATATTAGAGATGTTACCAAACAGCACAATTGGAAATCCATTAGAAGAGAGACAAAGGTATTTATACATACATTTAAAATATACATTTCTTATTTTGTTTTTTTATTTTTTCATAGATTATTATATGATACTTATACATTGTTACAATATTTATGAATATACATTAATAATTAATTATATATAAAATGTATTTATAATACATAAAACATTTATATATTGTGTGTTTAATTTGTGTGCACTAGCGTAACCTTAGCATTTTCAAAATCATTTAATGATATAGTAGAATATTCTATACTGAACAACTTTACAATGAACAAATGTTGTAATAAACAATTTTTCTCGCTAAATTAAAATGCTTACAATCAATAAATATATTACAACAGTCACGTAGATGAATTTGCCATAGCATGATTCTCCGAAAGAATAACTATATTTTGCATTAAGGATGTATATATTATTCTTAAATATGTGTACATGTATATACTTTATTACAAATTAATGTTAGGATGAATAAGGTCTAGAACATATTAGTTAATTATAAGATATTCCTATTAAATTTGAAAGTTATTTAAATTACAATATGTGTAAATATATAAAAATTATATTTATTTCCATAGGCATATTATTGTAGTATTTGTGAAAATTTATTGCTAAATATTAATGGCTTGATTTGTGATTCGTGTGGTGTATGTGCGGATCCTACATGTGTTAAGATTGCAGATAAACAATTGAAGTGCAAAATTATTACTCTAAACACAAATAACCCAATGAAACATCATTGGATAAAGGGTATGTTATATTCTAACATTCCTTCATATGATATTTAATACTCAGTGTCAAAATTTATATTTTATTTTTTGAATTTTGTTTTTTAGCATTTAAGTTTTAACATCATATGAATTATAGCTAATTTCTATTCGTTTCACACAAGGTAATTTACCTCTGAATGCGATATGTCACGTATGTAATGAAGAATGTGACTTGGAACCCGGTTTAGTAGATTGGTGGTGTTGTTGGTGTCAAAGATGTGTTCACGACACTTGCAAAGCTAATCTCTCTGAAGTATACATTACATATTTTTGATTCATGTTTATGATATATGATTCTTATGTATTTAATTTGTTTTCATTTTCAGATATGTGATTTTGGTAAATTCAAATTAATGGTGATTCCGCCGAGTAGTTTGGAAGTAATAAATTTACGAAGTACTGTTAGACGTAAATTACATGTTCGTGCAGTTAAACCACCAAACTGGCCTCATTGGAAACCTCTTATAGTTGTTGGTAAGTCAATATGTAATATGATAATTAGATTGTGGATGTTTATATATTTGTAATATATAAAAATCTGTAAAGTATAAATTTGAAGTCTATAAATTATATGATGTATGTATATATTCCGGACTTTAATATATTATAAATATTTGCAGTGTATAATAATAACTATTTAGTAATTATAATTATGTTTATATAATGTTTCTTTCAGCAAATAAAAAATCCGGAAATAATGATGGAGCAGAAATCTTATCTTTGTTTAGAAGATTAATAAATCCTGCCCAGGTTGTTGATTTATCAGAACGCGATCCAGTCGCTATTCTTGAATGGTGCCGTTTACTCGGAAAAGTATCATGTACTATTCTTGTAGCAGGTGGAGATGGAACAATAGCTTGGCTTTTAAGTTCTATTCATAAACTTGGATTGGAGGTAATATTTACCTGATGTAAATGTCGTAATACTGAATTACAATAGCAAAGTAAATAAATATAAAACGTTTTCATTTGGAACAGCCAGTTCCACCGTTAGCAATAATTCCTCTAGGAACAGGAAATGATTTATCAAGAGTATTAGGATGGGGAAAAGAACATGATTCAAGCAAGGATCCTATAGAGATCTTACAGGAATTGCAAACAGCAAAACAAGTGGAACTTGATAGGTACACAAAAAATATGCAGTGTAGTAAATTGTTTTGAAATGTAGTTACATTGGTTTCGATATTATATTAGATGGACTGTGATAGTAAAGCCATATGGCGGATTGGGACTCAGAAACTTGAATCAAACATTTTACATGTATAACTATATAAGTGTAGGGGTTGATGCACAAGTAACGTTAAATTTTCATCGTACACGAGAAAGCCGCTTCTATTTTTATAGCAGTAGATTGTTTAATAAGGTAATATATTTTATTTGATATTTGTATAAAAAGTATATTTAAAAGTGTATGTTTTCTTTTAACAGCTACTGTATTTATGTTTTGGTACTCAACAAGTAGTTGAAAGAGAATGTAAAGATCTTGATAAAAGTATAGAAATATATCTAGATGGTAAGAAAGTGGATTTGCCCTCTATTGAAAGTATTGTAATATTGAATATTCCATCATGGGCAGCTGGTGTTGATCTTTGGAACATAGGGCTAGAAGGTATGAAATTTTGTTCTGTGTACAAAATGAAATAAATATTTCACGTGATTTTTCTGTGTGTCAAACAGATCATGAGAAATATGGCAAACAAAGTATCAATGATGAAAAGTTAGAAGTAGTTGCTCTTTATTCTTCCTTTCATATGGCTCAGCTTCAGGTTGGACTTTCACAGCCTTATCGACTTGGACAAGCTAGTTCCATAAAGGTATTTCATACTTAATCTAAATAGATTAAATTTTTATAAAGCAAGCTTAAACATAATTAGGTATAATGAAAACATATTTTATTGTTTACATTCATATCGATGTTATAAACAATCATTTTATAAAATACAGGTAAAATTACTAAAATCTTGTGCTATGCAAATTGATGGTGAACCATGGTATCAACATCCTTGTGAATTTAACATTTCATATTGCAACAAAGCAATTATGCTGGAAAATATACTTAATAGGGATACTTAAATTTATCTGATACTGTTACACAATTTCAATTATGTACATTCCACTGTTTAGCTTAAAATAAATGAAAATTGATTACATTTTACGAAGAGAAAAATATAAACTAATATGCCAAAAATGAAAAATAAGGAATGTTATCTTAGTGACTAAAATATTTAATGTAATTTTAAATAAATGGAAGATAATTTATTACTTTATTCTTATTATATCTTTTTTGTATTAATATTATGAAAATATATATCCTTACATACATTGTGGTTGTTAATTAAAAAATTATAATAGAATTGTAGTGATATTAATTATTTAGTCGAATTATGTCTATGTCTGGCAAAACACAAGAAAAAGGAATAGAAACATTGTAAATAGTATGCTATTTTAATTTCAAAAGTTGCAAAAATATGTCATATAAATAAAACAATACATAGGTGTAATGAATGGTATAAAATCATGATTTTATAGCAGTTATAAGTTAATGTAATGACTGTATTGAATACAGTGGACATGAAAATGAAGTATACCATTGTATAACCAGCAAACGGATATGTGAAATTATAATAAATGGAAACGTTTTAAAATGTAAATTTTAATACTCCGTTTGCTTATTAATGGAGTTCATAGTCCATGTTGAAAGCAAAGGTTCTCTTCATATTGGTATATTTCTTTTCTTTTAACTTTTATAGGATAAGTAAAGATTGGTATAATCATTAATTACAAATATTAATACACTTAAATTCAAATATTCTTCCTAAACATATTCTTTACCATTTATTTATTTATAATAGCAAAGAAAATAGTTTCTGGTAAATTTATTTTAATATAGTCGAAAGAGTATAATTTCAAAATCTAAATTCAAATTTTAGTTTTAAAAAAATGAGTAAAAATATTATATATATAATCATATTTCACTATTATATATGTATAATAATATTTCAAATGAGAATCAAATTTCAGACAATTTAAAAAAAATCAATTTGTGCAGATTGTCTTTGAATTTGTAACATATTTGAAGTTAGTTGAAGGATCTCCAATTACAAGAACTATTTTCAGTTATAACAGTACTGATAAATTTTCTAGTTATGACAGAACGACAAATGAATTTTCTTCTTATATTAATGACAATTTGGATAATGCATGAAACAGCTCGCATCATGAACAACATGAAGTAAATCTCTTGATTGTTTACTTAAATGGCATAATATTTCAAAATTCTTAAATATTAAATGCTAAGAACAGTTACCTCAATTCTTAACAAATTAAAGTAAAATAATAATATACATTTGTTGTACAATTGATAATCAATGGAGCTATAAAAATATATCTCACAATGATACAAAATGACAAGGTAAGACAATGTAACATTTTCTTTTGTAAAAACTCAGAAAGATTCTTTTTTAAATTTGAAACCGAACTGATCACATTTATAACGCAAAATTTTCGCCAATTGTGGTGGTCCACAATAAAAGACTGTTACTTTACCTTTTCTCCTGTCTTGGAGTTGTTTAAAGACCTTATCCCAATTTGGACGTCCTGCATTTGTTCTTGTTTTTAAGCCTGTTATAAGATCTCGTTTTTCCTGGAAAATGAACAATTGTGATTCGATTCAATAAAAATCATATTCATTTCTTAATGTACACTTTATAATGTACTTAATAAGAAACAGTAAATTTAATCAAATTTTAGGTGAAAGCCATGTTTACTATTATTTTGTTTCAGTTTGTTAAATTTAGTATTAGTATTACTTCTAATATATTTAGATGTGTAGATAATGTGAATAACTGCATTACATGTGAATAATAAATAAAAATACGACAGAAATGTCTGGAAATATATGCATGATTTACAATGTGATGAAGAAAGATGAATGCAAATGTAAAAGTATAAGGTAAGGCTAATTGAAAACAGTAGTTAATTCAGAATTAATAAAATAAACAGTTAAGCAAATATAACATAGAATCAAAGAATCTGTTGTTGTTCTAGTTTCAGGTATATACATACTATTCTATTACAAATCTGCTGTATGCATGTAATGAATATTATAAATGACTCATTCTTTTATGTGGATTTGAACTAATATGTTAATGTTATTTGCAAAATGAGAAGAGCATACCATTTGATGAACTAAGTCCATAGCTAGCTGCAAACTGACAGCCTTCATGTCATTTTTTTGAAGGGCACTAGTGATGTACATATGCATCTCAAGGAAACGTTCCATGGTAATGCCAAGTTCTGCTTGCTCCATTTCCAATTGAGATAGTAAGTTTACAAACCATTCAAATGATCTTTGATCTCTATTGATCCAGAAAAAGTCGACCTAAAGAAAAATAAGTAATATTTACTGTAAATTTATTTTCATTAATGACGCTTGTTATTTCCATTATTTATTTCCATCGATTAATGATTAAGTAACTTTTTCTTCTTTGAAACTGGTTTAAAAATATTTAAAAATATCATATTAGGAGTTTTAATTCAGTAGAATAAAAGGAGACATAATGATTATATGATATTTGCCTTTCGAAGATGCATCACAGTAGGTGGGATTTCACTAGCCCAAGAGAACTTGCATTTTGGACAAGTGTGCCTGACTTTCCAGTAACGATGCATAATGGATTGCAATATCGATGCAAAAGGTGTTACTCCAATTCCTGTCGCAATTAAAACTGCATGTTGCGCTTGAAATATGTGACTTGAGGGTGCTCCATAAGGACCATCCAGGAAAATCTGAATAATTGTCAATGAAATCTTAGAACCATGCAAGAATTATAATATCTACTAAATTCATTTTTTAATCACCTTATAATAAATTATTTTGAGTCAGATAAATCAATATAAGAGTGAAGAAATTTATTTTATAAAAAATGAACAGTGACTATCGGAAAACAAATTGGTTTATACTAGCAAATAGATATAAACTGATTTAATTTTACTTAAATTATATAATTTTTAATTAATAGTAAACTATATTTAAGTAGAAGAATATTATGGTTTTACCTCTAACGGTTTTCCTATGGTATAATTCAAGTCTCCATGTGAACAGATATCATTTATGTTCCGCTTTGAGATTTCTTCAAACTTTGTATGCAATTTACCTTCCTCTGCTGCCGCCTGCATTGCGATTATATTGGTTGATAATCTTCTGCAGTCATTTGTATTTGGTTGTGATGCTGCTGTTTTATATAAATTTTCTTTATTAATGTATGTAGAACTTCTGAGTTCTAACTTAGTATAGTTATGGGGTTGTCTTTTAAATGTTTGCATTAATTGATATTTGTGTTATAAGCTTTCTAGATATTTTAGCTTACATGAAGAAATTACCTAATTTTAAAGTTGATTTTGCATAGTATCTTAATAATAAATTCATACTTCAATAGTTTAGGCGATGCATTATTAATTAGATATTATAAATCAAAATTTTTTAATCTTAGTTCTTTAAGAAATTTATGTATATTTTTTAGAACTGTTAATCGCACTGTTATTATACATTGTTTTATTTATATATAATACAAATAGTACTCACTATTTTTATTCGTAGGTGTTACTGCTTCGTACTCGTGGTTTTCTAGACTCGGCGTTTTGAATGCAATTATCGTAGGTTTGGTTCTCATATACCGGAAACTTTGCGCTAATCCTTTGTTTTGTGGACTTGAATAAGCTTGATCTGAAGATTTCAGCCGTGCACATCGCATTTGACGTTCATCGAAACTTCTGTCCGATTCAGATCTCATATAATCGCGAAGTCTACCAAAATGAAATATAATATTAATATAACAATATATGCTGGTGACTCTGGAAAAGGAGTTGCAAACTGCTTACGCTATCAATCTTTCCTTTTTTTTGTTTCCTGTTTGCATATCTGGTACTGAGACAGATTTTTCTAAAGGCGATTTGGTACCAAGCAGCGAACGATGAAGCTTTGGTTCTTTTGAAAGTTTATCAATGTTTGCTGCACCTACAATAGTTGTATTATCTTCTTTTGTGGTCAATTGTTTATACAATAAACAAATGCATTATTTATAAATATATTTGACAAATGAAATTCGACAATTATTTTAACAAGACTTAAAATTTTCATTACTTTGGGTTGTTAATTAAGTTTTATAGTTAACAAATAATTTGAAATGGATTTTGTAGTTAATAATCGGTTTTAGTTAACAAATGAAAATTATTATTTGTAATAAGATATATCAAGTTATGATGTACAAAATTAAAATTAAATATTAGTAGGTTTTATCATTAGACAAAACTTATGGAGATAATTTACCAATTGCAGAATGTGGTGACTGAATTATCTTCTCATTGTCTGAGGCGAAAATAGGATTATCAAAACAGCGACGGTTTCCTGTTAATAAGGCAGGCGAAACCATTTTTTTATTTAAGCTCAAATTTTGCTTTTGGTCCAAAAATCTGGATTAAACAGAAATATTAAACAGATTAAAATAATTAAAATAATATTTGTATCTGTTAAGCATAATTCAGAAAAGTCGTAAAGTAATAAGAAATATTAAACTTACACCTTATCAGAACTGTTAGAATTACTGCATCCTTCGATTGGAAACATGTTGTTCCGTTGAAGTTTTAGTTGTTCTTTTTCAAAATATGAATAGAGACTGTTGGTCCATTCTCCTACTGCTCGAATATGAAGCCATAAGTAATCTAAAAAAACAACAAGATATGTTACTTATTAATATTGCAGAAAATATATAAGTAATATTTAGTACTCATAGAGTCACTTTTATTTAATTACAAATAGAATGGTTGGTCCATTTATATAATTGTTTAATTTTTGAAAGATAAGTACAAGAACATTTTGAATTGCAACTAAAATGTTTTAATGAATTAGTCCAAAGATTGAATTGTATATCAAATTTTAATAGAACTGATATACATTGTAGTCAAACTCATAAAATACTAAAGTTTTGAAGTTCCAAAGTTAAAAAATTCTAAAAATTTTGTTGGAATCTCTGTTTTCGTCAGATTAAGTTAGTAACTGATATATGATGATATTTATGTATATGGGATTAATAATCATAATAATTCAAACCTTCATGTTCTGGAGCACTACTGATTGTGAAAGGATGCCATTCATAACGAGCTATCACAGGAATATTCACAAACACATAATCACCAGGATGAAAATCGAAATGTGGAGGTCTTTTAATGACCAAATGAGTTACTTTCGATGGTAGCAAAAGTCCTGAGCTTATGTATGTTTTTCCGAGTTGAGAACGGGACCAAGCCATTCGTCGAATCCTCTCCAAAAGGTATATGGTACCTGGTCCTATGAACCATTTCCAGAAATTTGGTCCATGTAATATCAGCAATATCCAGAATGGTATATACAACAGGTGTGACCAATAAAATATCTGTAAAATATGAGGGAACTTGTTAATCACTGAGAATGTATAGTTTAAAATTCCAAATAGAAATTTCATATGTTAGTCTGTGTACATGTTATAATTTATGACAAAATTAACAATTCTTATAATACATAAGGAGCTTCTATGTTTAGGACAGTTTTATTTGACCTTTATTTTATTTTAGCGCTTTGTTGTGAGTATTTCACAAATAAAACAAGAAAATGAACAAATACGTTTTATTAAAAAATATACTATTAATTTCATAAGAATGAAATATTATACTCTTTAGATAGACATGATTAAACAGTTCATTTATTACATATCATAAGCATTATCAGCGTTGTAATTGAATACATAAAATGCTTTACCTCAAAGCATCCTCCTCTACGAACAAACCGCATTGAGCATATTGTCATTATGGCAAGAAGAAAAACGAGAATAACTCCAGTTGGATTTGCATAGCCATCCACGAGACCAAACAGACCTGGTCTATCTGTCAGCAACCATTCAGATAAAGTGTAATTACTATGATTAAGAATTTCATCGTTTATCACCACTGTACCTGAAAATAATAAAATGACATATACTTTTAGGACTTCAGAGTTTTGAAACTTGAAGACTTTTGGACTTCAGAATTTTGGAACTTTGAAACTTTTAAGCACAGTTATAAAATGTGTTGCAAAATATGTTACATGTATCTAATACTACATACCTCAAAATTAAAGAACGTACCAAAATTCAACAGATGCATCAATGTGTGTACCACGCTGAAAACGCCGATTAGAACTCCAGTCATCTTGTGAAGATAAATATGCTGATCTAACGGCAATACAGAATTGAAGCCATGTGTTCGTAAGAAAGTAATGCATTGTCTCAACATAAGAACCAAGATGAAGCTGCAGTTAAAATTTAAACACTGTCCTGCATTAAAACATTTACTCCTATTATAATTCATTTTAGCTTTCAATACCTTGGCTATCTAATTAGTAATAAATGGTATTTAATACAAATTCGTGTCAGAATCTATACAGGGTGTTAAAAAAACATTCGGTATTTATATGATGGATAGGACACACTGTATAGAATAAAAAAAACATTAGTTAACAAAGGTCAAAGGGTCATATACCATGTATCACTATGTATGAACATATACGAAAGTTTGTAGTTCCTGAGATATAAACATTTTTGTATATTAACATCATTATTGCCTTATTATTAGTTTTTCGATATTTATAGGTGTTTCTCTTGTTCCTACATTTTCATACACCTATCATAATCATCTCATACATGATCGCTATGTAAATTCGTAATTCCATTCCGCGTAAATGCAGCTTCATCGACAAATAAACTGCAAAATATAAACCTCGGATTCGAAATATATTTTAATTATATTAATTACAAGGTGACTGTTTACATAGTATTGTTTACAGAGTATTAGTTATGGAGTAACTTCACAAAGCATCCAGACAAGAGTAGTATTAATTCCTACATTATCGAATATTCTTCTGATGCTAATTACAGGATTTTCTTCTACAATTTTTGAAATACGATTCTTCGTTTTGGGTATCAATACAGGGGTACTTAGTTCTGCCAACATTTTCAGTGCAATATTTTATAACTTATAATACTAAACAGATTTGTAATAATCGTCGATTGATTGCCGATGAAATCATTTGTCATAAAGTATGTACAAAAAGAATATTCAGAACAGGGTTTATAAATATCGAGGTAAACATCGCCCACGATGATTCAAAAAAATACAAAGATATTTATATCACAGAAAGTACGTCTGCCATTGAAGAAATTTTGTTACCACAAGCTCGAGCGAGCATAACGTAGCCATTAGATCGTCGATATTCGTAAAGTCTGGAGACGAAGAGTGCTACGTTGATGGAGACAAAGATCGAGATGAAGGCAATGTAAACGTAATTATTTTTCATGTATGGTTTCGTTAATTGATAAGGTCTCAATGATGCCAGGAAGTCCAAACCAGTCTTCGGTTTCAATTTTGGTTTTGGTGGCACTAACCATCGGTCGATGCTGTGATTTTAATAGTTTTTTGCTATAATTTATGAATTAGTTTCACAACGAATTGTGGTGTAATGGTTTATTTACCTAATAGAAAGGTTCTCTAATAATCCGTCGTGTTTTTCTAATTGATTTTTCAGGGCTTCGAACGTGATGGCTCCTCTGTTAGCCTGATCAGCGTCTTCGAATAACGCTACAGTTAATTCCTCGATTTGCTCTTCGCTAAACTCGATTCCATTTTCTTCCATGCATGCTCTCATCACGTGTTCCAATTCACGAAGCTGTATCAATCCGTCACCTTTTCTCGAAATGACAAATTTTTGATTAATATGATTTTACAGGAAATGAAAAATATATGATATAGTATCAGGCAGAAGTTTCATTCTGCTCAACATTCTAAATCTGATTTAATGTAAGCAAATTAAGTTTCTATTAATAATCAATAATGCTCGTGAAAATTTGAAACATTAGATAATTAATATTAATGTTGATTAAAATGTTAAATATTTAAATTAGTACTTTTACTGTTATTAACAGATCTTAAATATATATTCCTAGTATTTTAGAATCAAACTTAATTAATATAATTTATATTTAAATAAACGTCAGTTAACGATCAATAAAATATATATAAAAATGTTTTACCATCAATGTCATAAACTTTGAAAAGAAATTTGATTTTGTCATCAGGACTCTTTCCCGCGAATTGATTCATCGCGTCAAGAAATTCCTGCAAGGATATGGTTCCAGAATTGTCCTTGTCGAATATTTGGAACACTCTATCAGTGAAGAATGGCTGAAAGTATAATTTTTCCAGTTAAAACGTGCTTCCTTGTCATATTGATTGTATTTTTATAATTTTTTCCTGATCATTATATTTTATTACTTAATATTTCATTATAGGTACAAGATGTTTCACAATAAATGTTTAGTTAGAAGCTCTAAAGAAAATTAAAACAGAAAACGATTTTAAATTGCAAATTTCAAATGAAGAATACTTATGCCTCCTGCCTACGTTCTTCGAAGTGACGATTTTGTTAAATTCTTCGCGCCTTATTTCTTTCTCGTTGCCAACAGTCTGTTTAAAAATCTTTTCCAACCATTCTAAACTGCGTTTGTCGAAACCAGCTCGTGGTCTACAACGAACATCACAAACGAATATTACTTATAAATCAGATTTATTATATAATGAAAAGTAAATATACTGACACCTCATATGAGCAACATTGTTAATGTTTAATTTACTTTAGTTAATATTAACGAATATTAAATAAATTATAATATTAATATTTTTGCAATATAAATTCAATTGAATTAAAAAATATAAGAAAAATGCTAAATTTGAACAACTGTTATATTAGTAAAGAGAAACAGTAGATGTAAAAAATAAATTGCAAAAATTGTAAGTCGCTCTATTATGCGTCTAGTATAAACTAGTACAATATTGTTTACATCAGGTGCCGATATTACCGTGTATCGCTGATGCTTGAAATGAATTCCATAATCTGAGAGGATGTCACGTATCCCACATTTTCTTCATCGATCAGTCGATATAATTTATCCACAATCTGTAACATAGAGATCGAAAAGAAAATCGAATAGAAAATTTATGAATTTTAATAAATATTCTTTAATAATTTGTTCACTTTATTTGTTGTTATTTATAAAGGTGTGACAAATTGGAATATTAAACATTTACCTCCTTAGTAGAAAATATTTGTTGAAATTTCATCAGGCTTATAGGATTATCGTCGCACAGACTGTACGCAACGCTTTCGATATGACTAATAAAATCGATATGTTTTTCATTCCTGTAAAAATTGGAACCTTGTCAATATGTAATCCAAATGCATGTTTATATTTGCAGTATAATATATATTACATTAATTTATAACAATTCTTACGTAAATCTTCCTTTCAAAAATTCAATCCACTCATCTTGTGTCAATAACATATCCTGATTTCGGTCGAAAAGCGAGAACAATTTTCCCAGCAACGTCTGGAATCAAGTTTCATTATTTTTGATTTGTATAAAATAAAATTATGAAGAATAACGAGTTACATCGATTGGCATTCAAAAATACATGGTCCTGTTAAAAAATAATCAAGTTGACTTTCAGATGTCCTTCACGCCACCACCTACACGAAACTTATCACCATTCAATTATGTTTCCACCAAAATCATTTAACTTCCATTCGAAACATCTTCTGACAATACAAATAATTGTTTAGATATTCAGGGTAATTGTTGCGAATAGAACACTCTGTACAATTATTTTAAAAAATGTATACGAACATTACGAATATTTATGCATTTATGATATATCTAAAGCTATAAAGTAAACACAAATGATATTCCATAATGGATCTCCTAAATTATACGATTTATTTATACTTTGCAGTTTGCAGATCTCAATATATCATACATGCATAAATATGCGCGGGCTACATATACGAAATTTTGTTTCTATTGTCTTCTATTTTGATTCCGGCATCTGGCGAGTATGATAACGCATAATTTCTTAGATGTTATCTTCGGTGAATCTTAACCTGAGGAATGCAATAAAGTTATCAATAGATCTTTTTACGTTTTTCTGATTAAAATAAGACAAAACATGATATAATTTGGACTATATTTACTGGTTTAATTGACGACAAGTTTTGAACGCAAAGAAGGATAGCGGGTGAAAAGGAAAGAGGCTGCGATTGTGTCAGTCGAAAAAGATGGAAACCCTGTTTTATTGTTTACAATGCAAATGTGCCGCTAACTTTTTTATTTTCGGTCTCTTTTCATACAACTTTTCCCAACTAATTAGTGACATTTTCCCGATTAAAATGAGATCAAACACGACGTAATTCAAGGCATATTTATTTGCAATAATGAATAGCAATAAAATCCTCGAAGTCATAAAGCTAAAAGTCTACGATTTCGACTGTTAGATGTGTCACGTGATTATCCGAATAGCACCGAAGAAAAACGAAATTACTCGACATGTCATTCCGCGTCCGTTTACCGCGAATCTTACTACAGTAAAGCCTCGATATAAGCAAAACGCTTGAAATTACAAGTAAATATGTTCCGAATTACGTCGTGTTTGGTTTTATTTTAATCAGGGAAGTATCACAAATGTATCGGTAAGAAGTTTCATAACAAAAACATCAAAAATAAAAAAAAGTTCTAGCATTAAAATTGTTCCAACGATATGTTACTGTTTGTTTACGTTCATCATTCGGACGTTTCTGTCGCACGCTACTTTTCTACGTTCGATAAACTTCGTTAAATGTCGGAACTGTACAGTATAAACGAAAGTCCAGATCCGAAAGATTCGCTTATATTCAGACTTTACAGTAACGCGTTAATCGTGTGATATGTGACGATAATCATGAATAATATAATTATTATATGTATTCTGGGCCGAAGTGACCAAGACCACGACCAAATAACGAGAATCGAAGACCCTCGAGGCGTGTGAAGGCTTGTTGGCCCCCGGCGATCAACCACCTTGATCGAAATCTTTGGTCCTCGATAGAAATCCCGTTGCCATTATGCTTTGATCCCGTCATACCTTGTCTCCGCTGGGTATCCTTTTCCCTTGAGCGAACAGATTCCTCGGTGTTAAGTCATTCTCCACTCGATTATCTCTTTCACCTTGCTGTTATTTACTTTTAATGGTAACGCGACCTTGTCTTATTTCCTATCCCTCGGTTTCTTCAGCTTTTCGGTTCTCCTTGCAAAGTGGTTTATCCCCGGGTTACAAAGTTATCGAATTCGCCACTTTTCAAGTTTTCACATTTGTATATTTTTATGCTATTCCCAAATTTCTAAATTCGAACATTTTTTCTGCTTCTCAAACTTGGCAATTTCACATTTCTATATTTATAAATTCCTTTTTAAATTTCTATATTTGTAAATTTTTGTTATTCGATTCTTCGATTTTGAAATCGAAAATTTTTTATTTTCAGCTTTTCAAATTTAGGAATTATTCCTGTATTTCTACATATCTATTCTTTTAGATTTCTCAATTACCAAGATTCCAAATTTACAGATTTCTAAATTCTCAAGTTTTTCTATTACCATATTTCTAAATTTCTGAATTGGAGAATTGGAGAAATTGAAATTTGAAAATTTGTGAAATCGAAATTTGGAAATTCCAGAAATTGAAATTTGAAAATTTGTGAAATAAAAATTTGAAAATTCCAGAAATTGAAATTTGAAAATTTGTGAAATTGAAATTTGAAAATTTGGGAAATCGAAATTTGAAAATTTGTGAAATCGAAATTTAAAAATTCCAGAAATAAAAATGTGAAAAATCGAAATTTCAAAATTTAAAAATCAGACACTTTTTTAATTACATGCATCGTGCACGTCGGTGCCAGTGAGTTCTTTCGCGGGCTCTGAATCTGCCCATCGTTAATCTTCACCTCCAAGGTTCGCTAACGTAACAGCGTTCATAAACAGCACATCAACAAAAAAAGAGAATTGCTTACCTGATCCAATAAAAGTTGTCTGAACGTCTCCCTATTATAACGAGCCACTCCATTCACTCCGATTATATGCGAACATTCTTCCAAAATATTCGATCTCCTTCTTTCCATCAAATATTCGTCTTCCACGCGATTAACTTCACCTTCCATTTTTCTTCTCACTGTCTTCATTGAATCAACAACAAATTCAATCAAGTCCGAACAAATTCGATCACTGTACACATCAATGTTTAGTTCTTAATCACGATCTTTTTATTGGCTTCCTAACTTTCGTACGATGCTGGGTCTATGTGACCCAGGAAATTATTTACACAATATTTATATCAAAAACTCAAATTTTTGGAGGAAAATTTTTGTATAGTAAAGATGACTGATTAATTGAAAAATCAAACTTATAGTTATTAAATTAACAACAATTTACGATGATTAAATTAAGAAATAATTTAGAAAATATGAAGTGTCAAAATGAGATTGTCACAAATTATATTTGTTATTTTACCTTTGAATAAAAATGAAAAAACTTGTAGAATGTAAATAAAAGAAATTTTTAATCATACTTGAATTGTCGCAAAGTCGATTTTGAAAGAATGAAAAAAAAAAAACAATTATGAATGAAAGTAACATAAAATATAAAATTATCATAAAATTACCTTTAATATATTACAACGTTAAGTTAGAACTAAAAATATGTAAAATGCAATTGAAAATAAATTTATAATTTAATTAAACAATTTTATTTATAAACATTCAAATTTTCTGATTCACACTTCACCGTTGCTGAGACGTCACTTTTAAATGAATTGTTTGACTACAATAATCGCCTAAGTTTTGTAAGAGACATCATCCATCACGCAGTTATCAATATAGTATTTATTTAATTGAGTATGATTTTATTATATTATTTGAGGGAATGAAAAGAAAGAAGACGAAGATAGTGTTTGAGACACACTGTGGTTCACCATTTGCCAGGCAACTGGATCGAGCGATGGCGGGTAACTGACGAACGAAAATCATCGATTCGAATCGCGAGAGATCGCTGTATGTATTCTGTTAATCTATTCCGGTAATTTTCAGAAGCACGATGTGCCAAGGAGAGGGATGCCTTTCGATTTCAATAAAGATCCAACGTTCGAACGGCGATACAGACAGATGTACAAACAGACAACCTTTCACTTCTTCGTGAGTCATTCGTTTCTTTTTTTCATCTGTCCCTTCCATTTCTTTTTCCTTCGACAACTTTCTTCGTCTTCTTCTTTTTACCCTTGATAAATGCTCCCTTTACTTGATTTCGTGCACCACTTTTATTTTACCTTTATCTTATAAAACCGATTAAAAGTAACGTTAATTGTTTGAAACTAATTATAACGTTAATTGTATAAAACTGATTGTAACACCGATTGTATGAAACTAATTGTAAGTAACATTGATTGTGTCAAACTAACTGTAACTAACAATAATTGTATAACACTATCTATAAATAACATAAATTGTATAAAATTAATTATAAGAAACATTCATTGTATAAAGCTAATTGTAAACAATATTAATTGTATAAAATTAATTGTAAGTAACATTGATTCTGTAAAACTAATTGTAAGTAACATTGATTGTATAAAACTAATTGTAAGTAACATTAACAGCTTAAAACTAATTGTAACCGTATTTGTTGAAAGATAATTGCAATACCTGCAAGTAAAAGTATGTGAAATTTCAAGGCTGAAAATATTGTAGGTATCGATATTTGATGTGAACGATATTGTAAACATGATCTACAGTTACAATGTTATTCGTATCAGGTGTCGATATATCCGACTTACAACAACATTGTAACTTCTGTTACAGTTTTACAACTGCAATACAAACGTACTTTGCAATAGTAACGTTTTTTAGGAACCATGGTTCCATTACAATTAGAATTACTATTAAACCATTTTTCCCTCGTACAAATTTGATAAAAATCTCGACAAATATCCATCACAAAAATATTCCAAAAATTATATCTGCTGAAACAATAAATTTCGATTACAATTATTTTTCCCTATATTACAAGAAATACCTAAACGCGTTATAACTGTTATTTATAATGTACGAATTTTGTACGGAAGAGCATACGTTTTATTACAGAGGAAAAAGAGAAGATTTTTTAGAATATTAAATGGTTTCAGATAGAAACTCGACTTTCAGGTTTAAGTGTAAATGGAAATTTCTCTATCCATGTGTTACAACTGTTAATGTTGACGTAGTCAGATTTCCAGAATGCTGATCTGATCGTGAGACCGTTCGAAAACCGGAATTGCCTAAACTTTTATTGATTATAATGTATCTGCTGGATTGAAAAAGATAGGCAAAGCATTATCATAGAATTTCAACCTTTATAATCTTCCAAATTTTCGCATTCTTATTTTGTCAGTATTGTATAGCATTTATTTATCATATTTGTTATTTTAATTATATATATTCATCCGAATAACCAAAAAACTATTAAACTAAAAACAACAAACTATCTGTAATTTGTTTTTGCACGATTAATTATAACTTTTTTAAACACGTTTTTATTTCAGGCACGTTATTTATTTTTAATACAAAATTAAATGTACTATAATTTTTGAGAATCTGTAATCGTTACATGAAAAGAATAATTGTACATTTTTTAATAGCATAATATTTGCGCATATAAATTAACGGATAAACCTTTTACATATATATAACGATAATTGATCATCAGCTTAGAGTTAATTTTGTGTAATTATAAGTTACGAATGATTTATGACCCTCGTGCTTCTGTTTTAAACCTTTAATGAATCATAAAGTGAGTACTTTTTTTGCAACTTTCACTTTTAACGATATGGTTAACGAGAGCATTATTTCTGAACTGTCAAAACCTTACAAACTGTAGGATAAATACGCGAAGATTGCTTTATTATGTATAATTGTAAAATTTAACGTATTCAGTAGTTCAATGCTTTATTATAATATGTTATTGTATACAGATATTAATGACATCTTTGTGTTGTACAGCTTTTAGTTATAAAAAGGAAGAAACTTACGAAATATAACCTTCAATAATATATTGTTCAAATATTCTGTAATCCTTTGTTCAATAAAAAAAATTTCTATTATATTACTTTGTGGAAAAAAAAACTATACTACGTTGCAAAGTACCATTATATGTGTAAACGTCGAATAAAAGAAAGTGTAATTGGGAAAGATAGTACAAGAATGATAGTAAAATATGCAATTTATTTGTATTCGATAAAATACAAGTGCAGTTTACATTATTTGTAATAAAATATTAATATTTTGTCTTCTTTCAAAATTACTTTTGTAGCGGCGAATAGTTCCAAATTATTCAGTTGTATTTAAATGTAACATATTATGCAACTAAAATCACTGTGACAATTTTTCTCGTTAAAACTACGTGAAAGTCATTTACACAAGATTACTTGTTTTGCAGGTAACATTTACCAGAACATAGTGCCACTAAATCCGGTGGAACAGGAAATTAGTACTATGAGGTGCCAGGTACGAAAATAATATATAAAATAAAAAAGTGCACTTAACCTAATGTTCGTTCGAGTTTCTCGAATGAAATGATAGAAAATGGTCGTTTCAGGTTGTGAACGAAAACGAGAAATTATTTCACAGCAATAATCTACAATCTGCATTATGAAGAATCAGAAATAAACAGTGTGATGCAGTCAATGTCTCAATTTATAAATCTTCGTTCGTAAATTTTGTATGGAACATTTTTTTATGTTTATAATAAGGTAGTAAACAGCATGTTAGTTTTTCACATACTAAAAACGATGTTAATAATGAAATAATACATTATTTTTAACTATATTACATCGATTGTGTCATTACTATCAATTCTGCAGTCACACTGCAGAAAAATCATTTAAGAAACTATACAGGGGTACCAATTACCTTATTTGTGCTTTATATTTATGTAAATTAACATTCTTTCGTAATTGAATATTATATTCTCATTGTTAGTTAAATCGCAGCAATTTAATTTGTAAATATATATAAAAGCAATAGTTTATTGTAAAAAGTATTTCGAACGCTTCAGCGGTACATATTTTTTAAAATTAAAAATTACGCGCGCTTTCTGAAAACAGTGCAACTCGTGCCATCTGGTGGATGACGATAAGATTGCAAAAAACAAACAATATATTATTGCAAAGTAATTAATTTAAAAAGTTGAAAGTATTGTAAAAGCTTCAGTTTTCGATGTTCTTTAAAATTTATATTTATGCGCGCTCTGTTTCTGAATTTTTTAAAAAATCGTACTTATCGACGATTCAACAATAAAAATCGATAGTTACCGACGTATTTGATTTTATACCGAGATAGCAACCAGGAGGGAATTCTAGAACTACCATATCGGCTGGAATTGTATCTGAAATATCTTCTTTACATCAAAATAACTTAAGTACCAAAAAATAGGAATTATCGTCACGTACAAGCATGTAAAATGAAATTTCTGAATTTAGTATTTTAATACTGCAGCAGTTTGAAATTTCAAGCTTTTCTTCGTAATTTTCAGTCCAAAACGGAAAATGTACTCCAGTATACTTTCTAGCTATTTTGTAGTTATGGATTACAGTTTAAAATTGTATACGCATGTATTGCAATTACTGTTTAAAATTAATTCAATCTCTAACGTTAGTAATAGAAGATTAAAGTAGGGGAACTTGGAAAATTAAAAAAAAAATAATAATTATTATCAGAACTTAAGTTGAAGTATAAAACTAGAATTTGATTTGAAGAGGTATGTAAATAGATGATGAATATCTTCATTATTATTAATATATACTGTTGACATAATACAATTAAATAATAAGTCAGACTGTAAGGAAGTTATTTATTATAAACAGTTGCTCAAAGTAATTTACCTCTTTCTTATATCATTTTTGCCGAATTATCTAAGAAACATGTTTGATATTAATAGTACATCAATACCTGTATTTTGTTTAGAGGAACAATGCAAAGGTCTTTAAGATTAAAGCGCGAACTTGAACGACTTGCTCAGCATCCTTCAGAAGGAATTTGTTGCCTTCCAAAATCTGATGATCTTGAAAATTTTGTGGCAACAATTATTGGACCACATGGAAGCCCTTATAGTGGATGTATTTTTCAGTTAGAAATTAACATATCTAAGCAGTATCCATTTGAACCTCCACGGATTACTTTCCAGACACCTATTTATCATCCAAATATTGACAACAAAGGTCGTATTTGTATGGATCTATTAAACATGCCACCTAAAGGTAGTTGGAAACCAACTATTGGTTTGAAAAATTTATTGGATGCTGTACAATGTCTATTAGCAAATCCAAACCCTGATGATCCTCTGATGGCAGATATAGCACAAGAATACAAATTTAATAGACAGGAATTTGAAAGGAAAGCAAAAAGATTTGTAGAGAAAACAAAGAAGAGTCTTTCTTAATTAAGTGTAAGTATTTCTTCTTTTTAAATATTTAAGCAGATAAGAAAAATATAAGAAAATATATATTTTAAATATAAAATATAATTAGCAATGTCTATAATAATAAAATAAAATAAAATATAATGTTTTTACTTTCAGCACAATATGTATATTAGTTGATTTTGTGAAAAATATTTAAGAAATTATTAATTAAGTTAAATTAAAAAATGAAATACATATTTAGATAATAAATCTTAGAAAATATATTTAAAAGAATGTCAATTAAATTGAATTAAAAACAAAGTATACATTTATACAACAAAATGGTTCAAACAGTATTAATTATGCTTAATAAATTTCTTACTTTTAAAACTAAGTTTACAATTTCTCATACTATTTATATTATTAAATGTAATAAATAAAAATTAATAAAAAATAAGTATATACGTATAAAATTCATTCCCCTGCTTCAAAAAATAAAGTTTTCTGTAACAAGTTTGAATGCGGACTATAATATTATATTAGTTTAAAAATATAAAATAAAATAGTTTAGGAATAACTCCTGGAAATGATAAAGTGGTATAAATTCATAAGTAATTTGTGATAAATTCGTTAAAAATCACAAAGGCTGTTAGTTTCGAAATTTAAAAGTTGACAAATTTTGGAATCAAGGAATTTGAAAATTTAAAAATTATAAGTTGTAGGGGTTGAAAATTTGAAAAACTCACAATTAATCGTTCGCTCAATGAAAACTTAGTTTTATTAAAACGACTACATCGCCCTCTACCAACACGACCATGAATGTAACAAGTCTTTAGTAAATATCATTGAACGGGTCTCCTCGTCTTGTCAACAGCAACGTACTTGCACATCAATTTGCGAATCAATAGTTTGCAAATGCAAGTAATAATATCATATACATACAAAAGAATCAAAACAGAATAATTTAAAAACAATAAATCGTATTAAGAATAAAGAATTTTTCAAAATGTTGAAGTGAGTCGCTCAATTCAATTTTTATGGAATTATCTTTTAGCTTGGAAGGAAATTCCGGAAGTCGAGTCAACCGCCATTTTGTGTTCGTTGAACAGGATAAAGGCTCTGTAAATGACGGCTTGATTCATTCTGAATAATCTTCGTGTAATTATTGTTCTTTTGTTTTTTTCTTCGTCATTCGTTCGGCTTTGCCGTGTTAAACAGCGTTGATGATTGGGATTCCGCGTGACGATCGACATAAGATCACGGTTAAAATCCGCAACAATATGAAAAGGAGCTCCAGCCGAGATACTCCACCTCCTCGCGTCAAACGGAGCAGATCTTCTATGGGACGGTAAGATCTGTTCAATGTTCGTTAAAATATATATATCTAAAAAAAAATTTTACATGAAATACAATTTTTTTTATACTACAATTCTAAAATTTATTATATTTAATTTCTTAAGGATAAAAAGGTAATAAATGGATATATTTTATAATTGTTCAATTTCTTATCCTTTTGAGAATGGAAAAATATTTTTGTTACGTTAAAATCTGTTCCATTAATTTACAGATACGATGATTCTAGCGATGAACGAATAACTCCTGAAAGAATTCGTCGCCGTAGTAGTAGAGGTGCAAGAAGTCCTAGTCCCCCGACGCGTGCCTCCTCTCATGCTCGATACGTAGAATCAAGTTCTCACAGAGATGATTATTTAAGAGCGCCTAGAGAATTACCACCTGAACGCCCATACAGTTACAAAGTTCTTTGTATCAGTTCAATTCATCCAAAAGCAAGTGACGAGGTGATTAAGGATACTCTTTACAGAGAGTACAAAAAATTTGGAGACTTTTCCATTAGAATTTCTCATGAGCTAGATGAACGTGTTGCATATGTTTGCTTTAGAAGTTCAGAAGATGCTAGAGATGCAAAACATGCTAAACCAAGAATTATTATGTACGATAAAGTAGCACTTGTTGAACCAGTTTATGAGAGACCTGACACTTATCGTCGTCCACGATCGATTACACCACCCGATTACGAAAGATATTATGCTAGAAGTCCTGGTCCAACAGACAGACACAGACCTTTAGAACGATATGAAAGAGTTTATGGACCTCCAGTTGGATTACCTCCACCACATAGAGAAATGAGACGCGAAGCAATTCCGCCACCTCATCATGATTTTGTTCGACCTCCGATTCATCATGGACCACCTCATGTTCATCCTGGACCACCTCATCATTATGGTCCACCAAGACACATGATGATAAGACATCCAGTCCACGGATTTGAACGAGTGGAAAATAAAAAGGATAAATTCCCTAATTATTTACATCATGTGTCTCCAGAAGATGATCCGCTTGCAACAAGAACTCTCTTTGCAGGAAATTTGGAAATCAATATTACAGAGGAAGAATTGAGGAGAATTTTTAGTAAATATGGAATTGTTGATGATATTGACATTAAGAGACCTCCACCAGGAACAGGAAATGCTTATGCTTTCGTCAGATTTCAAACTTTAGATATGGCACATAGGTGTAAAGTTGAACTTTCTGGACAATACATAGGAAAATTCCAGTGTAAAATTGGTTATGGAAAAGCCACACCTACTACAAGAATTTGGGTTGGTGGTTTAGGACCATGGACTTCTGTACCACAATTGGAAAGAGAATTTGACCGATTCGGAGCAATAAAAAAAATTGATTATATAAAAGGCGATAGTAACGCTTACATTTTATACGATTCGATTGATGCAGCTCAAGCAGCTGTTAAAGAAATGAGAGGATTTCCACTAGGTGGCCCTGACAGAAGACTGAGAGTAGATTTTGCAGATGTAACTCCTGGATTTGGATTTAAACCAAGACCTTATCCAGAAGAAGGTGGAGAATTTAGACCAAGGCCAGTAGATTATGAACCATCTTATGATCCTTATGGACCAGACAGTGACTTTGGTTATGGACCAAGAGGGTTTAGAGGTAGAGGATCTGCTCCATGGCATGAAAGGAGAGGTGGAGGAAGAGGAGGTTATCGCGGAAGTTATCCTGAAAGTTATATGAAAGACGAAGCTGATTGGTCTAGTCGCAGACCACCTCCAGAATTAGAATATGAAACTCCAAGAGGTTTACGTCGCTCTTTGTCAAGAGAGCCTGGTGTAGATCGATCACGATCAAGATCTCCCCGTAGAAGACAAATTGATTCAGATTCAGACTCCGAGAATACTCGTAGTGGAATGCTTTCTACTTCCAGAACCCTACCTGAAGTTGCCAGAAAATCGATAGCAGTTTGGCAAGGAGCATTAATTTTAAAGAATTCTCTGTTTCCAGCTAAATTTCATTTAACCGATGGTGATACAGAAATAATTGAAGCTTTGATGAAGGACGAAGATGGAAAACACATGCTAAGAATTACACAAAGATTACGTTTAGATCAACCGAAATTAGACGATGTGTCAAAAAGAATTCAAACTTCTAGTTCGCATGCTATTTTCTTAGGATTGGCTGGTTCAAGTACAGTTATTTCTACAGATGACGCAAATGTGCAAACGAGACCACTACGCAACCTGGTATCATATTTGAAACAAAAAGAGGCGGCTGGTGTTATTTCACTGCTTAACAAAGATACAGAGGGAACAGGAGTACTTTATGCGTTTCCACCTTGTACATTTTCTACAGAATTACTAAAGAGAACATGTCCAAGCCTCAGTGAAGAAGGACTCAAGGAGGATCACCTGGTAATCGTCGTTGTTAAGGGGGGTAGCGCCTAAGTTTTCTTTATAATCAAGAGTTAAAACATACACATGCATATACTGACTAGAGTGTTTAGTATCATCATATTGAAAACATTATTTACAGCTTTGAAAAACTGCTTTATATGTAACATTTTTAATAAGCCTATAACATAAATCACATTTTCTATACTTAATTTTCATAAATAATTAAACATTTAATTTTAATATAATTTTAAGATTTGTAAAAATAAAATGGTTCATAGCCATGTAAAATTATTTTAAATATTGCAATGCATAACATTTACTGAAATTTTCTATTTCAGAAACAAAAATGAAGTATAGTAAACTTATTAATATGAAGTAATGAATATGAGAAGAACAATTCAATTTAATAAATTTAGAAGTCTAAAATTAAATACAAGTAAACAATACTATACATTTTTTTAATAGATAACGTAATTATGAAGTATGAAAATAGATTAAAAATGAAAACTAAAAAGAACATAAAAAGTTGGTAATTAAATTTGAATACAAATTTATATTAAATTCAAATACAAATTATGTTAAACTTATACAAATTACCAGATTAAAAATAAAATTTTTCGTTATATTAATGTAGGAAATATTAACAGTACTAATTTCTATAATTAGAATAATTTTATGTAAATAATTTTGTTTGATTTATAAATGTTAGGAAAAGAAGATATTAAACACACAAGCTTGTATATGCATCAAAAACATTAAATTTCTATGAGCCTGAATTGCTTGAACAAAAATTAAGTTGAAATAATAATAGTAATAGTAGAATAAATTTGACATAAAATATTTTTTTAATTCATAATTGAATATTCTGATTAACACCTGTTATAGTACCTTTTTTAATTGTAATTTTTTATTTCTCTCATTATTAGTATCCAAGCAATTCAGAATTCACTAGGTTTCGACAAAAATAATTAATTAAGTTTTCCTAATTATCACAGGTAATTTGTAAGAATTTTAGAATTAGTTTATACTAGAATTACATATTCTTATGCGTATATATATACAGTTCTTTCATATTCAAATGAAACCCTTTCAAAAACTTTTTATTTTTTAATTTGATTATTCTTTATCGTATTAACATTTTATATTGAAATATAAATATAAATCAAGATGAAAATAGAATATGAAAGATCTGGTTGAACTATATTTGATACAATAATTAAGTCTAGATAATTGTAAAATTGCATTTTATGAATCTATAGAATTATCTGTGTGATATATATATATATATGTATAATAATTACTTACATAAGTGAATTGTGCGGACGTGTTCTGAAAAGTGAACTAAAGAAAGTGAATGGACAACATCCTAAAATGACCCTCTGTGCTTTTTTCCCAGTGAAAAAGGACAGAATTGTTTTCTTTAAAGGGACAGTGTTTGGTGATGAATATTTGAAAAGCATAGAAGAAAAAAAATAGAACGTGTACAGTGAAATGTAAAACAAATCCAAGTGTTTGTGCTTGACGACCAACACTGTGACGCTCTTTTAAAATAATATTTTAAAAGTGCGTTACAGTATGGCGCAACCAAAGGTGCAGTGGTTTAATCACACAGTAGTGTCGCAGCAACAAATAGATGACCATTTCGCTGAGTCAATGCATTCATTATTCCTACTTCACCTACCAAAGTTTCAGTGGCGTCAAATGAAAAAAATCATTGTTACGTTAGAAATGTAAATAATTTTAACAGGAAGATGCGTTAATAATTTCAGTGGTATTTAAAGATATAACAACTAGAACAGAGTTCACTAGAACAGAGAAATTTTCCAGGAAGAAATATTTTGGTTAATTTCAGTGGGATTAACAAAAAATTTGTTATGTAGACAGCTTAGTTATGTCACTTCAAAAATGCATGCTGTGACTTGGCATATAGTCACATGGGTTTTGAACACAAGTTTTCTCGTGAAGTTGATCGTGAATTTGGTGATGTGGTTTTTCTTGTTTTGTCAAGAAGATTCTTCCCATCTTGCTTAGATTGATTGTGCAATTAGTGTTTTCTGTGGTCTGTGGCCATTTCTGGTTTTTAATTTCTAAACAGTAATCTAACATTAAAAGGAAAAAATAGAGTTTCTATATTTTGATTTTCTCAAAAACATTTGTGTCAAATTTAAAAGTGAAGAATAGTCTGTGCTGTTTCAGTGTATTCTGTTAAATTCCTTTTAAATTCGTTAAAACTTTTAAATCTATTAAAATTAAAGAAACAAAAAAGAAAGATTTGTTTCAGAGCCACCGTGACGAAAGGATAGAAGGATAGAAGAATCCATCTACCATCTACTGTATTTTACATGTTGTATGAATAAATCACATAAATTGGCAAATATTTTGCAGCTCAATTTTTTTAATATTGGAAGATACATGTAAAATAAAATTATATTAATCCACTATACACCAACTTAAGAACTTAATAATATTATTTAACATAAAAAGTGAGAAAATATATTAGTTAACAAATAACTTATAATCTTAAAAATATATCTCTGTAACATTGATAAATTCCATTACTGCATATTTTAAACATATTATTTGATACTTAATTTTCCACTTCTCTACAATTGAAATAAATAATTTTAAGTCATATAATTATCAATTTCTAAATTAATCATTTATTTGGAGCAAAAAGAGATTAACTTTTCAAGTTCACAATTGAAAATTCATAAATTTACTAAAAAAGATAATTAATTATTTTACAAATTTATACCATAATTCTTTCGTAGTGCACTTAATATATTTTTATACCTATAAAATGAAGATATATGATTTCGCATGGAAGTGGAGTTCTTTTGAATATCACAAACCAATACACCTAACATGCTTGGAATGAATAGAAACTCGTCGTTCAAGAAGTCCTACATAGTTGAAGTATATATAATTTTATTTTTATAATTTAAATAAAGTTATTAAAGTAACATCAAGTACTAAAAATTATAGACAAATTTTCATAAAATTTGTTTTATTTCTACTAAAATATGATTTACTTACAGAACATAACCTTAAAAGTGTAGGTTAAAACTGTTTGATTTCTAAATAAAGAGTTTTATACGTAAAATTACAATGATTTTCAAAATATTTAATTTTTTGTCTATATTTAATTAATATTATTAACAAGCCGAAAATTTCGGTTCCATTTCATTAATTCTTGTTAGTTACTTATCCAAGAAATGTGAAGAATAAAAGAAACAAACTTTCACAACGTGTGTGTATGCGTATATAAATAACAGTCTTCGTTAACCTTTTAACTGGAATTTAAGATCATATATATATATACACTTGAAGAGGAATTCATAATTAAATGCATTAATTCAGTACATTCTATTATCATTAATAAACTTGTAACAGAAAGTACACGGAAACCTAAATTTTTGTATTTAGTTTGTTTTTATAAATTGTATTAAAAACTCCAATTTTTAATTTTATTATAATTGAGAATTATAAATGGTATATTTGTAACAACTATTATATTGTATATTCTAAAGTTGTTTTTAAAGGTTAAACGGTATAATTGAATTAAATTTAGAATGAAAAATTTAACACATAAGCAATTATAAAAATATCAAGCTATTTGAAAAATTTTGTGCTTTAAAAGTAATAACAAGATTAATATGAATTAAATAAACCTAAAAAATTAGATGTAATTTACAAGGGAACATTTACAGCAAATATACCGAACCTTCTATATTGATATCGATACTTTTAACTGTAATATTTACTAACATTTTAGAGTTTCATCTTAACTTTTCAATTTTCTATTTATAAATTTAACATCAAAGATTAATGGCGTGAAACAATATAATATTTTGTTACATTTAAAATGCATCATTTTTAAATAATTGTTTCTTAATTAAAATATTTTCGTGACCTAAATTAAGGAAGTTCTCTTTAGCAAAATATGTCATAAATATCATTTTAAAAAATCATTACATTAATAAAAGAAAAAAAAATATGGAAATACACTACATGGGTGATCAAATACTGATTGATGCACATGATCTAACAATTAAGAGATAATTTCTACGTGATTTAGTATGTATATATGTTGTATACACAACGCACGCGTGCGCACACATGCATATTGCACAAACACGCACGTTTGTTATGTATATATAATATACTTATATATCCAATTGTTTACTTTCAAGGTTTACAATTTAGGAAAAGTATCTAAATAAATATCAATGTTACTCTTTCTCTTATTACTTAAAAATACAGTTATGGCATCATATTATGACTGAATATCTATAAAAATTAGAGTCCCTTTTGGCATTCTTATTTTAATTGCAATCATTGTAAAGCTTTCCCAGCACGAAAAGAAATTTATTCTTTCCAATCTTTCTTAATTTCAAATGACCATTCCCACTTCAGATGTTCATGTTTGTCATCGTCAGTAAACAATGAGCTTACACTATAAGAACCACGTGCCATTACGCCAGCTGGTGCATCCTCCGTTGGAGTAGTATATGATTGTACTTCTGTTTTTGGTGGATAAGAACCTACCATATGCATCATTTTGTCCACTGAAAATCAATGTTAGTAATTAATATTGTGATATCCATAAACTAATTTTGTACATATCAAATCTTAAAAGTACCTGTTACACCTATTTAGGAAAGCATTAAACAAAAACCAAATATAACAGATTAAGCTTACAATTTAAAATAAATATGATTCCAAGCTCTAAATTAATCATGAAAAGGTTATTAAATTATTAGTATTTAATTTTCAACGAAAACCTTACCAGGTACTCCAAGGCGGTAAGTTTTTTGAACATATTTTAGACCATGTACAATTTCACGTTGCACAATGAAGTCAATCCTGATTCTGTAACTAACACCTTCTTTTATTACGAACGTTTGTTTCTTTAGCTGGGAAAGATCACCTGTTAAATCTAATTCCATATCTGGTCGATCTGCTACACAAAGTGCTAATTTTTTAACTATTACTTTTCTTGGATCAGTTGGATCTATAAGGATTTGTAATATTATTCTTTTGTTTGTTCTTCTTCTATTTGATATATTTTAAACAATTAACAAAATGCCCACCTACAATAACGCCTCCTGATTTTGCTTCCCCTAAAAGCGTTTCTTTATATTTACGTAAACTTTCATCTTCCTTGTCTGCTTCTAAAATTTGCTCTATTGTTTTTTCTGGTGGAGGTTTGTAATTAGATTCTACTTCTAGTTCCTCTTCCACAGAGTCAATGTGATCCGTATTGATCTCTGACATTTTTACTACGATAAAGATATATTAATATTATTGTTAATACTGTATTTAATGTAATTAAAGCATTTATTGCTAAATTTTAATGTATCATGCAACAGGTACTGTAAAAAGCCTATTTACTTGAAACAACTCTGTTTGCGTTAAAAAATTATTCAAGTACGGGAACAAAAATTGTAGTTGTTAACCTTAAAAGTATAATTGATGCGAACACTATAATAATCAATACAACATAAAACACTAAGTCAATAATTAATTGTTAAAATTCGAACATATGTATACACATAGATGAATGACATATATTCATTGTCGCATAGATATGTTTCCACAGAATATTTTTAGACCGATCGAATGCTGGAAAATTAACATTAAATTATGTTTGGTTTAATTTTCTTATACGTTCCTATATTATAAACAAGTTCAACAAATATATTAAGAAATTGTTAAATATGTGCGATTAAAAACAATAAGCTGTTAAAACAGAAAAATGACAGGATGATAAAAAGTGTTTAGCTGAACCTATAAATCTGTTAAGAAACAATTGTTAAAAAATGTTGTAGTTTTAGAAAAGACAAAATTTTGAATAATACACTTACTGCGACTATAAAGTAATAGAACGAAGATTGAAAAACGAAAACCTACGGAATTATCGGCAATTTCTTAATCCTGTTTGCCACCCCTTTGTGATTCGCTTCTCAAAGCGAAAGACATGGACAATATGGCGATTTTAAAAGGGCGGGTACTTCCTGTTTTGGCTGATTTTAAGGTTAAGGTTTATTTGTTTATTATTTTGTATGGAAATAAAAGTACTTTATTTATATATTAAATTTGTATGTAACTATTTACTTACTATAATATTTTCATTATATGTTTTCATTACATAAATATTACATTTAATATAACTATTAAATTTTATATTTTTTAAGATTACAGAATATTTCCTACATTCAACATACACATGTACTTTATTAAATAACTTGATTAACAGATTACCAATTCGTAAGATATCAAAATATTCTTATAAGTACATAATGGTATTCTTGTTTAAAATAAATACATATATGCACTGTGTAATTATCAGTTTTAAGTATTCCTTAAAATATCTTGACAGTGTTCTAGAAGGATCTCTATATCTTGCTGATTTCGGAAATTCGTTTTACACTTTTGAAGTTTATGGTACAACAGCTCTGGATGCACTTTTGCTAATTCTTTTAAACTACCTAAAAAAATATTATACTATATTAATATGTTATTAACATTATATAAATTAGTTTATTAAATTAAATGTTAATACCTAACGTTAGATTCTGGAATTCATTTTCTGGATCATCTAAATATACTATAACTGTAGTATATAAAGTATCTATGTGTCCTTTATTAAAATGTACATTATAATCTTCAGGTATTGTATTCCAAAGTTTTGTTAAAGCTTCTAGTGAAGCTATTCTAATATCATCGCTTCCATCATCAAGTCGTTTTAGAAGCACAGGATATATTTTATGAATATATTCTTCCGTGAGATAGTCAAATCTTTTTCGAATACACATTATGAAATACATGGTTTGTAAAGAATAAAGTCTACTCTTTTTGGAATTGTCATCTGCAAGGCTAATTAAAGCAGGAATTATTTTATCAAGTGTTAAAGAAATGTTTTGTTCTTTCACATGTTTAATTTTATCCGTAATAAGATCTTTTTCATATTTATCTAGTATTGTACACAAACAGGATAATGCTGCTGTACGTATAGCTTCAGCAGCTCTTCCTGCAGACCAAATTAATCCGGGAAATATACAGTCTTCTATAAATGAGTTAAAGAATTTTAAATCCATATTTTCAGCTAATGAACCTTGACTGAAATATTCTGATAGCAAAATAAAATGTTTTAGCCTCAATTCAGCATTAACATCATTTGTCATAGTTTCTTTTAGAATGGGTAACATAATGTCCACATTGGAAATTAAAATTTGTCTGACATAAGTTAAACATCCACAGAAAATTTGAGACTCAGGAGTATGAATTGACCATGACTTACAATCAGAAAATAATGAAACTAAATGTCTAATGTTCTTGTTACAGAATTCATCAACATTCTCGTATGAATTAATATTTGCAAGAGTATTTAACAATTCTTTTGCTTCTAATTTTACAATATCTTCTTGTGTCATTGATAAAACAGTAAATATTGTTGTAAATAAATCTTGTGATATAATTTTACAATCCTAAAAATTGTTTAATTTATTAGTATAGTAGATAACAATTTTTTATCTATAAAGAAAATAAAGCAAATGACTAACCTCCTTGCATATTAAAATCATGGAATCACAACAAGCAAGTATTTGTTTCTGATACATAGGCTTTTTACTTTGACAAATATGTGGTTGTTGTAAAAATTGTGCAATATCTTTCAGTAGTGGAACAAGTTTACAATGCTCACTACCTCTTAAAATTGCTGCAAATACTTTCAGATGACCCACAGATAAAGTTTCGTCAAGAGAAGGAATTATTAAATGACAGTAACTTTTTGGATGTACAAAATATCCTAAATATTCTGCTGCTCTTTCTACAGTTTCTACGACTCTGTAATCTTCATCATTACACGCTCTAATAAAGAGTTTATTAGTTAATTACAGATATATTTATTTTGAAGTTATTTTGATAATTTGTATTTTAAAAGTTAACACATTTACCTATACATAGGAGGCAAGAGTTTTCCAATATGTTGTATCACTTCTTCTTCTATATTTAAAATAAAGACACAGAGTAACTGCGCAGTTCGTACCCTTATGTCTGCAAGCCAATCCCCTAATTCTAAACTTATTCCATTTAATAGTTTACTAAATGTTTGTTGCGCTATTGTGCGACAGCCTAAATTTGGTCTTGTAACTGCAAAAATTTAAAAAAAGCTCTATATTATATTTCATTATAATTTATTGAATTAATTTACCATTGGGATAGTGATGACGATCTTCAGTAAGAAAATCCAACTTGTCTTTAAATTTTTCATTATTTTGATTTTCTTCTATATAAGTCTGTCCTACAGCATCCCAAAAGTTTGCCGCTTTATCTCTAATTGTTTCCAATTCATCATGAAGGCCTGTTAATAGTAATGGAAGGATTTTATGCCACCAACTGTATCGATCCCTTAATTTCAAAAGCCAGTTGCCTGCTATTTCTATTACAGCTGAAAAACATAAATTATTTTAACACGTAAAAAACATGTAAACATGTAAATAATAAAGCAAATAATCATTATGCACCTGTTCTAACAAGTCCATTTTGATCAAATAATCTTTCTGCTAATGGTGTAGCAACTTCTTCTAAAGATTTGCTATTACCATATTGAATTAAGTCACCTATTGTAATAATAGAAGCAATTCTAACTTTGTAATGTTGATGTGTGAAGTTATTCAAAATTGGTTTTACTAAAGTTTCTGACTGTGTGTAAAAATATCTTGATAAATTTTTTGCAAATTCAGATATACAATTACAGCTTTCTCTTTTAACAAGTGGATAATTGTCTACTACTGTGCGTACTAAAATTTTTACTAAATCATCAATATATAATGCTAATAAGGTTTTGTATTTTAATATTATTGATTTCAATAATATAACACATTTTAGTCTCACTTCTTCTGAAGTTTCTATTAGTTCCGAAGAACCTAATCTTCTGGATAAAATTGGAAGTAAATACATGATATATTTATCATTAGGTGTTAAATTAATTATAAATAATCTAATAATATCTAATGCTTGATCACGACAAACTTCTGCTGAATCATTTAAAATTCTCAGTAAAACCTTATTTATAACGTCCCATAACTTAATCACTTTATCTTCAGATTGTTGCAATTCTAAAAATTTTAAAATTTCTTTTAAACCCTGTATTCTTCGTTTCTTTTCTTCTGATTGCAAAATAATACATAATCTTGGAAATTCATAATTCGGAATTTCTACCGACATTTTGAAAAACTTTGTATTACTTTAACCCAATGCTAGTTCAAAACTGTTTATATAGTTTACGTATTCCCATAGCAACATTTTTATTGATCTAATCACTGTAATTCAATCTGTTTACTAATTATGTATCGATTGAATATTGTTTAAATTAGAGGAAATAAGAGAAATGTTCTATGTTTTTCTTCAATTTACATTATTATTTCACATTTTAGAATAACGTATTTATGATACTCACATCCTAAAATGTATTTATTTCTTGAATACGACAGATAAACTTTATAAGACATAGCATAGAAAGTACATTTATACAGAATTTATAACATATGAAAATCGTCAAGCAATGAGATTAAGTTAAAAGGGACTAGTACGTTTGGTCCTTCATAAAATAAAATAATCAAAATTTAATAGATATGTCTTAAATATGGTCCCCAGCTACGGAAACTCTCGGTGTATCTAGAGTACATTGTTTTTATCATATCCGTTTTAATCTTCTAAAGTGACATTTTTAAACAAGTATGACATAGACTCCTTATTGTGAATACGTCTAATAGCTTCTGCTAGCAGAATACTGATATCGACAGTCTTTATTTTTGGGCACTGCATCTTTTGAACATCATGAGGAACTGTATTTGTAACAACAACCTAAAAGTAATAGTTACAAATTTGATTTCTAAAAACAGCAATCCTTTTAATTCAATTTTGTACTCAATATTATTCTTAGGCGTTACATTACCTCGTCAATTGGAGATTCTTCTATTAGTCTTGGAGCATCTGAACTTAAGAGACCATGAGTAGCTAAAACATAAATTTTACAAGCTCCTCTTTCCTTAAGAACTTCAGCCGCAGCTACATATGATTGAACATCATCTATCATATCATCCTGCAATTGACATTGTTGAATATTAATAAACATATTTTGATAATTCTGTTATAGGATTTATGGGCAAGTGATCCTAATAATTCTGAACTTAAATGAATCTATCAAAATTTATGCAAACTACATGAAATTTTGCAGAATTTCTTTCTTTTCTAATATTTACATACCACCATAATAGCTATATGTCCACCCACTTCCCCTACAACATTAATTGGTGGTTTTTCTTTTGCAGGATGCATTGGAACACCAACTCCAACTTCCATAGTTCGTGAAGCCAGAGCTGGTGGAGAATAACGTCCATCATTCATATCCGATTCTGCTTCTCTTTGTTCTCCATGAATTACTGCTATTCCTAAACGTAATCTTTCTGCATAACTAGTTGCCTTTTTTGCACTGCCTGGATTTCTTGCAACTATCACTGAATTGTGATAATCTGGAATCTAATTAAATAATATTAAAATTAAAAAATAAAAATGTAATTAGTTTCAAAGAATTAATACATACAGACTCTTGAATATATTGCAGTAAAAATGGACTAGCACGTAAATTATCCACTGGTACATCAAAAAATCCTTGTATTTCTTTTTGGTGCAAGTCCATAGTAATTATATGAGTTAAACCACTTTTGCATAGCATTTTTGCTAATAATTTAGAAACTATGCAACCCCGTTTACGCATTTTACATTGTTTAGAATATGGTAAATAAGGAATGACACCAACAATATTTTTTGCAGATGAAGTTTTGCACGCATATGCCATAATCAGAAGTTCCATTATATTATTATTCACATCCTTCGTTCCAGTTTGAATAATGTAAAGATCTTTGCTTCGTACGGAATCTCCGATTTCAACCATAGTTTCACGATTTGATTTATGATACACAGAGCATCCTCCATGTTTAACACCTAATCGGCTTAAAATTAAAAAGATTACATTTTAAAATCATAAAATATTAAATATATGCATCTATAGAAACTTACTTAGCAATAAGATTAGCAAGTTCTGGGTGGGAATTACCCGCAATTAGTACAATATCCGAAGACACAGGTTTATCCATGTTGTAATTGCTTTTAAAAAATAAAATAATAAACTTAAGTCTGTGTAGATCACTACAAAGAAAAACTAAAAAATGATATTTTATAACTCAACTTTTATTTTAAATGAAGATAAATTATATAACTGGGTAAACGACGCATTACTATATGTAAATATAAATAATTTAGATAAATACCTTAGAATTTGCGATATGGCGATAATAGATTAAACATTTATATTAAATTACGTGTTACAAACTACTTCCACCTCTATAATCTAGAGATTTTCATTTATCTGTATTTCTAACGTTTTTGTAATTCTATTAATCAGATATTAATAATTATTTGATTTAAAAATTTTTAAATATATTCGCTTGATTTAATTTTTCAGGTTTGGTTTATATTACCCTTGCCGAGGGTATTTTACTTCCTCTGTAACAGCTGTTTAATTTCAAGAGTACCAACCACATAAATCACACTAAACAATAGCGAATCTCCCGAAGTTAGCTGAATAGTACAAATTGACTACGATCCATTTATGATCTATCATACTTAGAACGAATAATACAAATATGGTTGTTTGTCTTTTTTTTTCAATAATGACTCGATCACTAAATCAGTTTACTCAAAAACTGGTGTAAGTCAATCAATATAGTTTAAATATTGGATTTGAACATTGTCTGTTTTTAATTTTTAATGATTTTTTGAGGTTATGTGTTTCTAATGTAACTAATCTATCTTTTTACAGTCACAAGTGATGTGTCAGGTTTGAAAGGATATCCAAAAAATTTCCAGTTTGTTACTATGAAATAATAATTCATATTAGGGTAAGTATTTTGGCATCAAAAGTTGCATAGTAATCTAATTATAATTTTTATCCTTCATACATGTTACAGAAATCTTTATTTTATGTTTATAAATAATCGATTAACATATACAAGCGGGTATTAGGTAATTCCTTCTAAAACGATAAAAGAAAATATAGTCAAATTTTGTTGCCTAAATCTTAGATTTCTGAAGAAATCAAATTTACAAATCCACTTTGAACATATGTAATTACAGCTGAAATAAAATTCAACACATAATATATAATGCCTATCCTATTTGTAAATAACACTTTATGATTTTTTCTGTTACTTATATGAGTAGTCAATGTGATTAACAATGCTTCGAGAATAAAACATCTTAGAGAACAATGATGATATTGAATTTACTATGGAGATTAGAAAACAAATTTTTGTTTTTGGAATCATTATAGATAACATTTACAATAAAGATATTGAAAACCTAAATAAATTAATAATACATTAGTTAATTAGTTATGTATTCAAAGATTTAAAAAATGATAATACATTAATGAAGCTATTACTCATGAAACTACTATGCAAGAGTAATAACAATGAATATAGGAACATGGACATCAAATTTAATAGTTCTGCAGTTCATGATACAATAATGTTTATAAAATGTTTGTAATCTTTTTTGAATCTAGTAATTGTTAAGTATCATATAAGTATTACATATAGATATAACATCACTTGTATATATTATTTAGTTATACCTTGTATAATAATATTTATGAACTATGTATATAATTATGAACCTTTAAAAAAAATTAATTAAAAATTTTGTATTTATTGTAATTCATATTATATTATGTGTATTATATATTTTTCAGAGAAAATGATGCATACTACAAGAGCCAATACTTCTGAATGTAGATTTGAAATACAGTGTAAGTTAGAGGCAGAGCTTGCTTCCTTAGAAGCATTGAAAGAAGCAGAAGAACGAAGTAGGAAATTAACTAATAATGTTGTTGGAATTTTATCTTCTTTGGAACAACGTCTTGCTACATTACGTCGCACTATACTTCCTGTTTATAATGAAACAGGAACTCTTCAGGCACAGCAACAAAGTACATATTAAATTAATTAAGTAAACAAATATTTTTAGTCATTACTTTCAGTTTGATTATCTTTCTTTGTAGATATAGAACGAACATTGAATGCTTTAGATCATGCTATTGGTTACTATGGTGTCTCTCAAGAAGTAGAAGGAACAGTGCGAGCAGGTCCTGGAGGATCTGGAGGTTTAGATAGCTTTTTGGAAGCAATGAATCGTCTCTACAATGCTCAACGTTATTTTCAAAAAAATAATCCTAGTTCAGTAGAATTAGAAAATGTAACAAGTTTATTTGTTATTGGGTTAGATGCTTTATATGCAGAATTTCGTGACATTTTAACTAGACAAAGTAAACCAATTCTTCCGATTATTCTTTTGGATTTAATTGGCGCAGACGAAGACACTAGTGGTGAAGATGCCCCACAATCTTTATGTCACCTGCCAGAAAGTGTTTTAGGAGATTTACTTAAAATTGCAGCATGGCTTGAAGAAAGAGGACACCGTAAACATGTAAAAATTTATGCATCTGTGCGATCTGCTATTGTTTTAAGATCATTACAGTTGTTAAAGGAACATCAGAGAAGCGCTAGCGGTGGTAGCACGCATGCAGGAAGTCCGTTACCAGTAAGAGTTTTTGTAACAATATACTTATTTCCTATTTTCTCATCATTTCAGCTAAATTACAATTTACAGAAAACAAAATTTGGCAATCGACATTCACTAGGAATTCAAGAAATTAGTGGGAGAAAAGCTTCTAAAAGATTACAGCATGCTCTTGAAAAGAAAGCTAGTAGAATGTTATTGAAAGCTTCTCAAACTACTGGCTTAGGATTGTCCTTAACTGCATCTAGGAAACCACCTCCACAATTATCTGGGTATTCTGTAGAGGACACAGCACCAGATGAACAAGAAATGGAAAATTATTTATTATTAACAGTTGGCCTTCACAAACTTATGCAAGCAGAACGATCGTTGGTTGCCAAGATTTTGCCAACCACTCTGCAAGCACAAGTTTTGGAAGCTACTGTGCGTGAAGCTATGGACCTTGTAGCTCATGATGGAGAGAGCATAGCAACTCGAGCTAAAAGATGCATTGTAAGACGCGACTTTTCAGCGGTATTAGTGATTTTTCCCATCTTAAAACATCTGGGAGAACTAAAACCAGATTTAGAACGTACCGTAGAGGGCTGTGATTATGCTCTTAGGTCAAAATTTACTTCTGTATTGAATACACTAAACGTTACCGTATGTTATTATACACTATGATTTTTAAATATTATCTTATTGTAAACTAAATTTTAATATTATATATCTAAAATAATATAGGGAGCGAAAGCATTAGATGATTTTGCAGAAAGTGTTCGAAATGAATCTAATTCGATTTTACCTAAGGATGGTACTGTGGCAGAAAGTACAAGTAATGTTCTAGTTTTTCTGGAACAACTAGCAGAATATGCGGATATTGCAGGTGCTGTCTTAAAACGTAACACTGATATGGATAGTACTTCATCTATCAAACAAACGGAAAATATGTACAAAAGTGTTTTGGGTAGTTATATTAGTTAGTATCAGTATTTATTTATATTTAAAGTCATTATTATTAACTATAAAATTTATTAACATAATTTATTTTTTTTAGAGAAGGTATTAGCACAATTAAACTTAGTGCTTGTAAGTAAAAGCGACACTTCATATTCTGACACTGCACTACGAGCTCTTTTCCGTTTAAATAATCATAATCACGTTATAAATGCCCTACGTCGTAGTTCTTTAATGGATCTATTACTATTAGCGGAGCCTAATGCAGAACAGACTTATCATGATCTTCTATTACGTAATAAAGCCAATTACGTTTCCACTACTTTTGCAAAAGCTCGTAGTTTTCTTGAACAGCCCTTTGATGAACCAGGTTCGTATTTTGAAATTCAAATTCACAGTATAAAATGAAACATCAGCTTTTTTGTTACTGTACATACAAAATTTATCATTGTAAAGTGTAAAAAGATTCATGAATTTTTCTGTTATTTTTATAGAGCCAGCAGCTAAAAGTTTAAAAGAAAAGTTCTTAGGATTTACAAGAGAATTGGAAGAAGTTGCAAAGTGTCAGCGTTCATATTCCGTGCCTGATGCTCGACTGCGAGAAGAGTTACGAAAAGAACTTCAACAAGCCATCGTTCCTCTTTATACAAATTTTCATAATAAATATCGTGGAATTTCATTTTCAAAAAATCCAGCTAAATATATAAAATACACTCCTGAACAAATATCTGTATTAATTGATACATTCTTTGACACGACAGCATAATAAATAAATACAAAAATTTAATAAACACCCATTTAATAAAGCATATTTAGTTACAGTATTTATGATACTTTTTATGGACTGAATCCCCATTCCCCGGATAGATTGCACAGGTCAGTGGATCTGCAACGATTGAAATAGATCTCGGTCCAGCCCCACTTTATATATATTTATAATATATATATAAAAAACAAGTAACGTTCAATTTAGATTTAGTAGCTTATACATGTAAAATGATAATAATAGGAATACAGTTTGAACCATTTATGTACAATTGTTTTGCTATAGAATAATTCCATCCTCTGTCTTTATTTCTTGGCATTTATATGCATTCTTTTAAACATTCATTCACACATATTAATTTTCTCCACCTCTGATGTCGAACTTTTATATTTTATCTCTTTACCCATGTTGTGCGTATCAATTACAGCAAAAATGCAGCAACATGAAGAAACAGCAGAAGCAGAGAATTAAAATCACACTTTTATCGCTCACTTCTAAAACTTACATAACTATCTTATACCATGGTATGTATTTAGTAATATCAACCAATTTAGTTAAAGGTGAAAGTCATTTTATGTTATTTGCAACTGCATATTTACTACAAACGATAAAATTGTATTTAAGTAGCAGATTTCATATCAAAATAATACTTTTGAAGAAATGTTCATTATAATAAAATATTACATTAACCAGAAAAAGAAATTCTTGAGACAAGTTTAATATTGGAATATTTTTTTATGTTAATTTTTTAACTATACTACTGTTTTGTATATTAACATTTCAGAAACGAATAAATCTTTTTGATTAAAATATACAATGCAAAATGGCATAAAATGGGTTACCTTTTGTATTAAATTGATTAGTATCCAGTGCGTACACAACTGCACATACATTATAATGCTTAGTTCCTTACAATCCGTACGTAATAATTATATTAATAACACACTCTAATATACTGTACATTATCAGTTCAGTTTTCATTTGGCTTCCTTCCTCTCTTCAGAACATTTAACTAATGTCCAAAACACTTAAATTGCGTATATGTTCTCCTCAATTTTTCTATACGCAATATAAAAATTGATTTGTGCGCTTTTATGGCAGATGTTTGGAGAGAGATGGACCGTATAAAGGGGTTTTTTTAATCAAAATTAGATTTCCTGCTGCAATCGAGTCCGATCGGAGGAGGGATAGTACACTTGCACATGCTCCACCGTCGTTGGACATTTAATATTACAGAAGGAAACATCTGCGTTTTGGTTTCACTTGAAGAACAGGACACAATACTGCACGGATCGCTTCATCAAATACTGTTTTCAATCCTTTTTGAGTTAGAGCTGAACATTCTAAATATTTCACAGCACCGATCTCTTTTGCCATTGCTAAACCCTGAACATAAAATTTTATAAAATTAAAATATTATAAAAAAATAAATACATAATTAATGAACTGAGGAAATACATGCCTGAGGGTATGTGATAGGTGCCAACTTTTTATCTTTTAATCGCTCAATCGTTTCTTTATCTTCACGCAAATCTAGTTTAGTTCCTACTAAAATAATTGGAGTAGCTGGACAATGATGACGCACCTCCGGATACCATTTAGCACGAACATTTTCAAAACTGGCCGGGTTAACGAGAGAAAAACAGATCAAAAAGACATCTGTTTGAGGGTACGACAAGGGTCTTAGTCTGTCATAATCTTCTTGGCCTGCTGTATCCCATAGGCCAAGATTTATCGGTTTGCCATCCACCATAACATTCGCAGAATAATTGTCAAATACAGTCGGGATATATTCTCCAGGAAAAGCATTAGTAGTGTAGCTTATGAGGAGACACGTTTTACCTACTGCTCTGTAGAAATTAACGAATTAAACAAAATTAAACAGTTCGTATAGAAATTTGGTATAATCTTCATAAACTAATTATACATTTTTACCAATGTTTAAAAATAAAGAAGTAATAAAAATCACAAACAAATTTAAATACAGGCAAAAGAAAAAAGGGGATAACAAATGTGTAGGAAACAGATTAAGGTGATCAATTATCTATAAATAGTTCATAACTTCAAATGGGTAGAATAATTTTGGTGTTTAGTTAATTGAAAAGTGAAGATATGCACGTTTAAAAGAATAACGGGTGTGGTGCTTGCTTTAAAATAGTTCTTAATCAGGAAAAATCCAACCACCAAGGGATACTCTGACGATCATTCAGATCGGGTAGTATGAATCAGAGACAGGCAAAACAAACATATTAAAGGAACATCATAGAAAGTTTGAAAATACTCACCCGTCTCCTACGACAACGCACTTAATGGCCTGCATCCTGAAGGTTGGAACCGTTCTCGAGTAGAAATATCCACGTAAATTTGCAGGAAGGGAGGCTAGTTCGATTCGACAGAGCAGGAAAGATCAAGAGGGACAGAGAAGTTGAAATGTCGTGAAATAGAGAGAGAGGACATAAAGGAAATAGGTGCAAGAGAGATAAATAAGTAGTGTCAAAAGTAAGACAGAAAAAGATCATAAAATGAGGAGAAGCATAGATCAGTGAAAAGAAGGGGTACCGAGAAATGAAAAATTAAAAAATAGCTGCGTAATAGTATAACAATTAAAATGAACGATTATATATTATAACGTGTCCTTGTTTTGTGATAAAAATGCAGTTCGAGGATCTTTCGTTGAAGACGGCACTCCTGACCTCAATATGTGGCCTCAATTTATGATCGCGGACTGAAAGTTTTTTTATCTGGAAGGATCAAAACGGTGCTTTTATGAACACGAATGATCATAACCAATTATATTACATATTTGACTTATTAACTTTATTTCGAAAAACATATTTAACTTGTTATATATGTTTAAATGAAACATCAGTATATAATTAATAGTTGAAATGATAACCAATGTAGTAGGTTTCAAACAATTTTTGCCAACACGCGTTGAATTAATAATTATGGATGTTGTTGTAATAAAATACGAAAATTTTATGATATACGTTTGCGTAATATAATTCGTAATACAATACATTGATTTTTAAAGTTTTACGTTAAAACAAAAATATATATTGCATAATTTATGGTTTTATGTAATTCCTATTAATCAGGCAACTAAGTACTCGGAATCGGAGTGCTCGTCATAATTCGAACTTCGATTCGAGAACCGGATATGAGTACTCAATTCAAATATCCGGACTTACACATTTGAATTTGTAAATTAGTGTTACAATAAAACTATAGAATATTAATATACTATAATAATGCAATAATAATATAGTAAAATTAGCAATATAGTAGACTAGTAAAGTAGTAAAATAGCCAAAAAGGTAATGATAAAATAGTTTATTGATATTATAAAAATATATATTTAATATAAATTCATGTTATAAAAAAAAACTGTATGTATATATATGTATGTATGTAGAACTAATTTGTTTCATGATTCATCATATTTAACTCATATTTTAAAAATCATGTTCAAATCCTTTATAAAAATAATTAAAATATGTGTGATAAATTAAGAAATTCGGATGCTATTCTTGCCGATTATTGTTATCAATCCATTGTCTTGTAATTCCCTTAGAGCATCCTCAAACATGTCTCTGTTAATCAGCTGAAATAGAGATAATAATTTTTCTTAGATCTTCTATGTAATTACTTGTACAATGTAAATATTTATCATGCATTTTTACTAACCAGTTCGGAAGATTGTCTTATTTCAGCTAAAAGTTTCTGTTGGTTAAGTATATGAACTTTATCTTTCTTTTCAATTAATTTTTGAATTACATCACATAACTCCTTCTTCCGTTTTCTGGCTACTGAAGATATACCTGTAGTTAATATGCTTATATCTATTTTACCACTTAAAGGATCAATGGCAGATTGCTTCAAAGCTTCTCTGTGTAATCTATGGAAACAAATTAAATATCCAGAATTAATTGAAATTGTTGTTAACATTACTTTAATTGCTTACAGACCTCCATGCTTCTTCAACATCCTGTGGTTCTACAATAGAACTTAATCGTACTTTAGCATGAGCTTCAGCTAATCGTATCAAAGATTCTAATTGTCTGGGATAAGCTGTAATTTGTCCACGACCTCTTCCAACTCTTCTCATGTCAACATAAGCTTGTATTAATCTCTGTTGACTCTCTTCATTGAGAACAGGATGAATATGTTCCTTTGCAAAAACTAAATAGTCACGAACAACATTTTTATCTATTTGTTCATCTTCAGTTTCTTCTGCCATTTTATAGTATAAAGACACCATGTGAGATGCAAGTTTACTATCATACGAATCACTTTGTGGATCTAACATTAAAAAAATGAGATCAAATCGAGAAAGTAGAGTATGTGGTAATCTTACATTCTCAACGACCTAAAAAATATAAGACATACTGTACATGAGATTACAGGGTATTTAAAATTACACAATTGTTAAAAAAATGAATTCGTCCAAATTAACTTTTATATTTCGTATACATACTGTTTTGTTTTTATTCCATTGAGATTCACACGGATTAGCAGCAGCAAGTATACTAGTTCTAGCATTTAATTGACAAATAATGCCAGCTTTAGCAATACTTAAAGTTTGTTGTTCCATTACTTCGTGTAATACTGATCTTGCATTTTCATTCATTTTGTCAAACTCGTCAATACAACATATTCCATTATCTGCAAGTCCTAATGCTCCTGTTTGTAATATTAATTGCTTGGTTTCTGGATCTTTTGTTATGTAAGCTGTTAAACCAACTGCACTAGAACCTATAATTATCATTTATATTAATAAAGCTGTACGAACAAATTTTTAACTCTAATAATCAATATTTATTTTTATCTTATTATACCTTTTCCACTTGTATATTGAGATCTGGGTACCAAGTTATAAACATATTGCAATAATTGTGATTTACTTGTCCCAGGATCACCACATAGTAGCATATTGATATCAGGTCGAAAATGTTTACCATATACAGTAGAGGATTTTCTAGTTCCACCAAATAATTGTAATATAATTCCTTTTTTTACGTCATCATTAGCATATATGCTAGGAGCAATTTGTTTTGCTAACTGTTCATAGATATTACTCTTTTGTGATAATGCTTTCAAAACTTCGATTCTTTCTGGTGTAAAATTATGTTCTTTACCATCTTCTTGATTATATAATCTATGAATGATTTAAAATAAATGATTACTAAAGACAAATTTTTAAATCTATTGAACATAAATTTAAATATTTTTTCTTACCGTTTAGAATCTTGCTTTCTAAAATGAACTACATCAATAAATGTTTTATAGATAGCATGTAAATTATGCTCAAAATTAGGTTTATGTGTTGCTGCTCTATAAATTCCAGTAACAGAAACTCTGTCTCCAGGCATAACTGCATCTACTAAGTTATTATGCGCAAATAAAACAATAGTATAAGGAGTTTGTCCTTGTGGCATCTCATCAGGAGCTTCTTGTAATTTAATCATTTGTTTATCAGAAAAGTGACTTAAATTATGTACTAAAGTGAAAGAATATTTATGCGTGCAATGTGCACATACTGTGGGTTCTTTAGTTCTTCCCTTTTCAATCTCGACAAGAGTCGTAAAGGCACAAACGCTACATTTAAAGTAAGCTTCTCGCATTTGCGGAATTAATCTTGATACTCTGATCACCATACCAGGTATTGTAATCAACTGATCCACGTCAGTAGGATCTAATTCTCTCATGGTTTTAATTTTGTCAACATTGAAAGGGCGCACTTGAATCTGGTGTTCTAGAACTGCTGCAGGAAATTTTTCAAAAAACAATTCATTTGCTGCCATATCTAATGTTGGTATAACTTCCTGAGGATAAGAAACTAATTGGTGATAAAGATGGTTACTAAAAACTTTTACATGAGCACAATTAACGTTCAAATATGGTTCTTCTAAAGTATGTATTTCTTCTAACTTCTGAAGATATAAAGGTTCTGATAAATTCATATTTTCTGGTAATTCATCATTTTCTGCCTCAGGATCAATAAATTGTTGGAAAAATAATTTAAATTGCTCTTTACATTGACTTATAACCACATTTGTACCCCAAACAACTAAATGAGGTCCTGCTGTATCACTTTCTGATGTTCTTACAGCATTCTGAACTTCTGGAATCTATTATAATTAACGTTATATTGCTGCTATTACTGTTACCGTTAATAATGCAATGGAGTCTTGTTAATTGATCTTATATAGAGCTGTAAGAGCAAAAAGATTGTAGAAAGGATCATTTAAACATAACTCCATCCACTGACGGTGACTTTGGTTTCTTGGTCAAATGCAGCTTCAAGAAGATTTGTATTGTTTTGTATGTACTACAGTGATAGGGAATCACCACTAGTAAGCATCAAAATCTTTCTGAATGGGAACTTACAAGAGGATTATAGATAGGTAAGTGTCACTTAACAAAACTCCATTGTATTATTATTACTACTACTGCTACTAATATCATTATTATTGCTGTTTATGTTTGATTTCCTTACTGGATCTTGTAATGGAAACTGTCGTAAATGCCTATCCGTATTAATGTCAGGTCTATGACGAATTGGAGTACCACGTATTCCACTTCTTGGAGTACGAATTGATCCTAGGGAACTAGGAGTGCCATAATTAACTGGTGAAGACAACTGTAGACCACTTTCTGATCCATTAATTTGACCAGAAGCATCATTGGAACTGAATGCACTTTCATGTTCCGAAGAAGCAACAATTGTAGCTGGTCGACTTCCAGAATGTAAAGAGTTTTGTCTCGTACCACTGGTGCCCCATCTTAATGGGGTTTCTACGTTATTGTCACCTTCGTTTCGAGTTGCAGCACCTTACATGCAAATTTCATGAAATAAATATATAATATTAATGGGAGAAATAAAGTTTGATTATGTGTAATAAAGGAAACGTGTTCTATTTAATATTAATATAAATGTAATATTATAATTAATTTCAACGTGACAATAAAATTTTAAAGGTAAAAAAAAGAAAAGAGTACTTACGAGGGGTACGAGGGGTACCAAAAACAGAAGGAGATCGTGCAGCTTGTCTTCTAGGAGTTCTCCGGGGACTATCCGCAGCTGGAGATCTCATAGGACTTGACATGATTTGTAATATATTTTTCTAACTTGTAACAGATCAACAGGAAGCATTAAAGCTACTTTCCCGCGTTTCAAATGTTTGATTGGAAAATGACTCCAGATGGCACTTATGCTATAAAGCTATTGTGAATTTCCATGGAAACTATCACATTACTCGTTAAGACATATCCTCACTAAGCGATCGAACTTGGAACATTTAAATTTTAATTAGGTAATTAGCGAATTTAGAAATTTCAGATTTTCAAATTGAAAAATGGAAGCCTACAAGACATAAATTAATGATTTTTCATAACTGAATTTTACATTCAAATTTTCATTATAATATCACTAAAATTTCATAACGGTAATATTGTAACAATTTAATATATAAAAAAGATATAAAAAACAATAATTCATTGTAACGTAATTAATTTAAAAGGTTAGTTAGTTTATTGTTTTCTCCACATACATGAAGATGGTGTTCGAGTCTTCTCCAGACCTATTTTGCCCAAACATTTTGGAAGCTTCATTCTTACATATATGTCAAAATTTATATTTTCGCATGTGCTGTCTGAAAATATTATCGCAAGCGATTTTTCTTATTTTTAAATATCATACACAACATTACATAACAGAATATGTGACTTAATTAACTAGTAAAACAATAAAACCTGAACTTATTGATTTTTAAACAGAATAATTTTGTTTGAAAATTTTAAGTCAAGCAAATATTAATTTTAATTTGTAACTTGAAGGACCCGTTTTTTGTATGTATGTGTAATATGGAAGTAAATTATTGATTCATGAGTCATTAACATTGATAAAATTGTTTTCAGTATTGATGTTGATCGTTTTGCAAGTGATAATGACATCATTATTTAGCATTAGTAAGCCTTTCTCTGTATTCTGAAAATTGATGATTCATTTTCTATGTTTAGTACGCAGTCTTTTAATTGCACAAGTCGATATGCAATTTTATTACTTTTTAATTACTCAAGGTATATTTTGCAACTTTATTTTATCTTTAGTTATCTAAGTAATTAAACTTAATTTTCTGAACGTTTTTACATGATTAATGTTTAATTTATTGCAGTTATAATACATTTCCTTAATAATTACGATTGATGAATATATCAACCAAAATGACTATGCCTACTGTACAATATATATAAATATATAATACAAAATTGAATTTTCAAAATCAGTAATATTCATACAACAAGATTTTATTTTAAGGACATTAGCTCTGATTGGATGACGCAAACTTTGTAACCAAGAGTAACGCGCATGCGCATTTGCGACTGTTATAACGCTAAACATATACACAGTGTCTCACAACTAGCGTAATTCCCGGAAAGGGATTGTAGGGGACGTAATTATGAACATTTTCCTTTGGAAAAATGAGATTTGATGCTTCGTTTTTTAATAATTAAGGAAAAACACGGATCATTCAGCGCGCGTGAAATGCGTGCGCAGACGCGAGAGCAACAATTTCGAATCTGACAGTTGAGCGTAATCGTGAACAAGCGTCTTTGCGCCGGAACAGTGTAATCGTGTCAAAACTCAGTTAAATAATGGACAAAATAATTAAAAATAATGTTCACTTATTCATTTCTTGTGAATAAGTGATAAGCCAATTTGAATCAGACTCACTTATTGTTTGAAAATATCCTGCTTCATTGAAAATGGATCCTCGTAACTAGATCGTTCCATCGAGCGTAACTAAGAACGTCTCATTTTATTTGCTTATAAATTTTGTGTTCATTATTTAACTGAATTTTGACGTAAGAGTTTTTTATTAAACGATTACATTGTACTGGCGCAAAGGTGCTTGTTCACGATCACGCTCAGCCGTCAGGTTCGAAGTTGTTACTTTCGCGTTTAAGCGCGCGCAATTCTCGCGTCCTAATTGGTCCGTGTTTTTCCTCAACAATTCAAAAATGAAGCTTCAAACATAATTTTTGCAAAGGGAAATGTGTTCATAATTACGTCCCCTACAACCTCTTTTAAAAAAATAAAATAAAAGTTCAAGATGGAATTTCGAGACTAGTACCTCAAAACTTGATTTGTGATATTTGAGAATTATGGCATTCTGGAATTTTAGAATTTGGCAATAGAAAGTTTTTGTAATACTTTCCTGTATATGCTAATTTTGCTTAACGATTAATTCAGTTTTTGTTTTCCTTAGTTTATTATCATTATTATTTTAAAGTTATCATAAAAACTATTATAATAAAAATATTAACTATTATTAATCCTCTACAATTATTGTGATAAATACTTATTACTACCATTTTTTTACTGCTGTAAGTACTTCATTGAATGAGACAATCTCTTTAAACACTTCAAACACTTGATAGGAAGATACACTTTAAGTACTTGATAGGAAATGTACAGTACATGAAACATGTACAAAGTTCAGAAATTTCAAAGTTCCAAAGTTTTACATGTTTCGAACAATAATATTTCATTTATTGTTCATTTATTTGTTGTAATTTACTTGTTTATATTTTGAATTAGATATATGTATATGGTAACACTAAAATCTTTAAAGTGTTTGGAGCCTCTAAAGGTCTTGATCCAGCTCCGAGTACATAAGATTTAAATGGATATGTCATTCTATAAGAACAGAAGACTTTTGAAATATGTAGGTACACAGTTTTAAGTAGACACATAATTTAATGGTACTCTTGAGAACAATTACAAGATTCTTACATAGTCATGTACTCTTAATATAACATCAATTTTATTTATAGATTACATCTTTACTTTGATATAAAGTATTTGTGATACAGTGATTTACAAACTTATTTGTGTATTTAAAAGCTTGATAAAAGTATGTAAAATAAATAGATAAACAATAACTTAAAAGAAAAAAATAGTGTATTTGCATTTCTTCTTCTTTAATAGAATTGCATATTTTTTCAAACAAATTGGTTATAAGATGCAATACAACAGAATTTAACAATTCATGAAATATTTATATTTGTCAACTGATGGACCAATTATTATATCTGGATAAATGGATAACCACAAGCAACAATTCTATTCAAGCAGTAAAAAATTGCCAAAATCACCATTATATAATTTAAAGAAGATCTGTATGGTGTTGATAAATAATTCACATGTCCATCATTTATCACAGATTGTTCTATCAATTATCTTATCAAAATAATGAAATAAAAAAAATGATACCAAAGATATAAGAAGAGATGGTATCTAAACATGTTTTGCCTGAAGGTTTTTAAAATAAAATGTAGAAGTAAATGTAAGAATATATTGCTCTCTTGAAGCTTTTTACTTTGGTGTTTATATTACTTCTTATATCATTATTTATATAATTGTCAAAACAGTGAAATAAAACAATTGAAAAAATAATTAGGGTTATTCTGAAATTAAGAAACAAAAGATTACAGAGTAGCTATTTATAAATACCTTTAAGATACAAAAAATATTTAGTAACTGATGACTAAAAGTTTTATATTGAAAAATAATACAGGTCTTCTCAGCTATCATTGCTGATATGAAATAATTACAAATTTCATGTGGTATATTTTTATTTGACAATTTCAGAATTATTACAAATTCTGCAAAATTATCAGGTATAGCATTGTAAGTTAATTCGTTTAACCATTAGCAATTTAAATCCTACATTTTATACATACAATTTTTTACAAGGCATGTAACTCTTAAAGATAAAAAAATATGTAACTAAATATAATTAATTATACAATGTAATAAAGATATTATTCAATCACTAAATTATATAAGTAATTATATGTAAAATTTTTTAAATATATAAATTACATAAACAAAATGTCTAACTACAAAATAAAATAGAACAGAGTCATAAGTTGTAACTGTTATATTTATAGCTCTATACATGTATAATTTGTATAATATTTTCAGTCTGTCTTTTCTTATTATCAGTAAATTATATAAATACTACACCAATTTAATTTTAAATGAGCCATGTTGATTAGCAGGAGAATATTGAAACCATTCAAATTGGACAAATAAAAAAATATTAACATGTTTCTTTAAAAGCAATAATGCGATTTTACTATTTATATCTTGAAATTAACAAGATTGGATGTAATTTTATTACCTAACACTGTTACATCTACAATATGTAAACTCACTATTATACAATGTTTTATCTCTATTCGAATGTTTTATATATACATATACAAATTTGTATACAATCTAAAATATTTTAAATCCACATTAAGTTTGATAGGCAAAGTCTAAAGCAATAATCACCATCAGTTATTTAGTTCCCTTTGAATGTCTATCAAGGACTTGCCTTTTGTTTCAGGAACAAGGATATATACAAAGAAACTTCCAATAGCGCTTATTAGAGCAAACAACCAAAATGTGGGACCTTCATTGATTGCATCTTTTAGATCACCGTAAAATTTAGTTACAATAAAAGCTAGTAACCAGTTTAAAAGGCCAGCACTGCTCGCGGCTACACCTTTTACCTCTGGTGAAAAAAGTTCACCCACCATCATCCATGGGATAGGACCAAAACCAAAGCTAAACATAGTAATAAAGATGCATACAGATACTAAAGGTAACCAACTAACTGCACTAACATCCTGTCCTTCGTTTTGAAGATAAAAATATATTCCAAGAACAAAAGTTGTTAGGCACATGAATATTGCAGATAATAATAACAATATTTTTCTACCTAAACGATCTACAACTAATGTACTTAGAAAAACAGCTACTACTTGTATGACACCCACAATGATACTGGATTCACTAGGACTTAAATCACTGCCACTTTTCGCAAAAATAGTACTAACATAAAAGATAACAACATTTACACCACCTAACTGTTGAAAAAACATGAGGCCATAAGAAATTATGAAACTTTTCACAGTAGCTCTAGATTTAAGTGAAACCAAAAAAGAAGTTTTCATTCTAGCAGTTTTTTCTAAATCCTCCTGTTGCTTTTGCAACTCATTGTCTACATTATATTGATTGCCACGTAATTTAATTAAACTTTTTCGTGCAGCATCTTCATTACCTTTTTGCAAATAATATGTAGGTGTTTCTGGCATGAACATAAAAATTGCAAAAAATATAAATGGTACAATAGCAGATATAATAGATAGTACACGTATATTGACAAAACTTCCCAAAATATAAGATAATAGAATGCCTACAGTAAGAAGTAATTGAAAATAAGATCCTAAACTGCCACGAATCTCATTTTCAGCTATTTCTGCTGAGTACATAGGTGCAGCTACACAAAAAGCTCCAGCACTAAGACCAGAAATGAATCTACCAAAATAAAACATAAGTACAGAGTTGGCAAAAATTATAAGCAGCCAACCTATGGTAAAGGGAACTACCATTAGAAGCATTGCATATTTTCTTCCGATAAAGTCGGCAAGAATTCCTATTAAAATGCACATCACTCCTGCTCCAAGTGTAGCTAATGAACCCATCCATGTAAATTCAGTTCCAGAAATTTGTATGCCATATAAATCTTGTATTGCTGCTCCATCGTCGCCAGCAGAATTAGTCCATCCTAATACCATGCCAACTGCTAAAGCTCCAAGAGTTGATGATAAACTGGCAATATATTGAGGTAACTTTTTGGCAGGTACATTTTCATCTCCAATATTAGATACCAATGTCTGTTGCGAAATTCCAACACTTTTTTCATTCATCTTCAATATTGGAAGTTACTTTAATGAATATCTAAAAATAATTATTTTTTACAGAAAAAATATATTCGTTAGTAATCATAATTTCCTTAAAAATGTTTTTGTTTGTATAGATTTGTAAAAATTTATAACTACAATTATACATTTTTAGCAATCAAACTAACATTTTTTACGTGAAATCTACTTGTTAATATTACACAAAATTGCACTGTTATTGTAAACACATGAATGATTATGGAAAGGTAAACAAATATTCTCTTAATACAATGCTTGTAATTGGATCTATTATTAGTAATATTTTATCACCGCGTGTTATCACTATGTCTTCCTACATACCTTGCTAGTTAATTGGAGGGCTGAATAAATATTTGTAACACCGAAAGAGACTGTTTCGTTATTAATGGCCGTTTGTATTATAAAATATGTAGTACTTACGGACACTTGAAGATAATCATTATCTTGAAGGCATTTGTTTCTTATCAGTGATGTGGCTAAAACGATTAATCTCGATTTAATCATTGCATTTGTTTATTACCGTATATATTAATAGCAAACATAAATTACTGATTGACGACTATAATGCATTGTTTACCTTCCAATTTTCATTTTCGATTTGTTGTTCTATATACCATAATTTAAATTTGAATGCAATGTAATGAATTGAGTAATGTACACAAGGAAATAAATTTTGATAAAGTTATTGTTTTTTACTCTCTATGTACACAATTTGAAGTACATGATATGGTAACGTAAAAATTCTATATGTATCTTATCTTGCATGTTCATAGAATTTGCAGAGTTAATAATATTTTTCCTATACTGTCTTTCATCATTGGAAAGTCATGATTCATTTTTTGCAACACATATTTTAAATATTCTCGATTAATATGTTCTTTTCGTAAATTTTCTTCTATTATGCATTCATTTTTATACGTCATTTTATATGTACCATTTTTAATATCATGTAACTGTTTTGCTTTTCTCTGTTTAAGAACCAAGCTATGCAAATTCTAAAAAATAATACAATTATATTTTTGAAAACTCTGTTGATATTATAATATAATTAAATACATACATAATATTTTATTTTTTCCAACTGCTGAATTTCATTTTCTATATTAGGAATAGGTTCATTTAAATTTTCTAGAAATTCTTGACAGTTGATTATTTTGCTTTGAATACTCTTCATTTGGTTTTTTAATTTCTCTACCATACTATCCATTTCTTTCGTAACCTATTAATAATAAAAGTTGCATTTAAGTGATTTTTACATTATTAATTATTTTAAGCACGTACTTTTGAAAGTTGTTTGATTTTTGCTTGCAGGCCAGATAAACGTTTATATATTGAGACCTTTTTGTTATGTTTTTCTTTGGGATTTTTCTTAAGTTTACCAAGTACTTTATCAATCATTACATCTCTTCTTGTGACACAGAGATCCATATCATGAATTAGTTTTTCCTGAATTTTTTTCAAATAAGAGAGCCTTGTTTCCATTCTATGAATTTCAGTTTTCATTAATGCTATATCACCAGTACTGTACTCTTCTTTCACTTTTTGTACTGTTTCTTGCATTAATTGTACCTAATATATATACAGTACTATTGTTACAAGTAAATAATTAAAATATCTACTGTTTTCGTACAACTTACCTTCTTTTGCCATGATAAACTTTCTTGTAGTGCATTCTCTAATTCTTCTTTTAATGAGATCTTTTCAGAATTTAAATTACTTAAATCGCTTTGCAATTTTATAAGTTCTAATTCAAATTCTTGAAAAGACAGAATAGATTCATTTGTTACTATACAATTTTTATTTTCCAGTTCTCTTTTCAGATCTTTTTGCATCGATAAATTAGCATTCATGAATGATAATTTTTTATTAAGAGATGCTATAGATTTATTTGTACTTGTTTCTTCTTTTACTAGAATTTCTAGTGCATAATTTAATTTCAGGTTTCTTTGTCTCATTATCATAATTTCTTTCTCAAGAAGATTTAATTGTTGTAACTGTGATTCTCTCTGTTCAGTTAGTGAAACAATAAATCCTTGTTGACGGAGCCAAAACTGCTGTGATTTCTGAATATTTTGTTCAAGCTCTTGAATATTCTTTTCCAGACTATTAATTTTTAAATCCTGTGGACTTAATTCTTCACCACCGATATCTGGTAGAATCTGAAATTATTTGTTTGTAGATATAATTTTATTTTAAACCAAAAAAAGAAAGTAAATAACCAATACAATACCTTATCAATAAGTTTATTTATTTCAAGAAGTTTTGATTGTTTTCTTTCGATAGTAATCTCGTATTTTTTTATTTCCTTTTGTAATTTATCTATTTGTTTTTCTTGATCAATGTTGCTTTGTAACATATCTTGTAATTCAGTTTTTTGATTTTGGATAAGGTTTGCTAGTTTTTCTAATTCTAAAAGTTCATTTCCGTATGTATTTTCTATACGAGCAACTGAAATTTCATAATCTAACACAGAATTTTTTGCATTTATTAACAATTCAGTTACATATTTTGCTGTTTTGTTGCTTATAATCTTTTCTTCCAATTTTTTACATATTGTGTCTTCTAAGTACTTTTTCTTTTCGAAAACGGTTTCTAACTTTTTACTGACTTGCTCATCCTCATTCAAATACTTTTGATATTTCTGAAATATTATTGTCATATAGTAACGTTAAATAATATTTTTATATTTCTTACAGATAATATATTTAACGTACAATTGAAATAATATTATAATCTTGCTGTGTCTGTTCATTAATTTTAGCAAGATTTAATAATTTTAATTCAATGTTTGAAATTTTTTCATTATATGTTAATGTTATATTTGATACAGTTTTAATATTATTTTGTAAACGAAAAGATAAAGATGTTAAATGTTCATTAATTTCCATTTCTTTTTCTGTTTCTTTCTTAATCTTTTGAATTTCTGATAGTAGTACATTATAGGACTTATGTGCTTCTCTAAAAAAGAGATATTTGATTATATGTTAAACAGAATTACATACAATTTTTATATAGTATCTTTGGTTATAAATAAGTACTAATAAATGTAAAAAGTGTAACAAAATATATTAATGAGAAATTACTTCTATCAATATATTTTTAATTAAATAAATAAATTAAATAATAAAACATAATTTTGAACGGCTTAAAGTTTCTATATACACATAATATCAGACTTGTAAAATTTGTTATTATTTACTTACTCCTGTTCAATATGCAATTGGTCATAAGCATCATTCCGTTTCAAAATACTATTTACTACAGAGTTCCAGATACTATGTAAATCTTTGTGTTTTCTATGTAACGTTTCCAAATCTGTATTTGCATAAATTATCATTTTATTAGCATCTTCTTTTTCTTTATTTTTAATTTGTAACTGCTCATCTAAGTATGCTATTTCTGATTCAATTTTCCATACTTCTTCTTTCAGTTTATGTAAAATGAAATCTCTTTGTTGTTTTTCGTTAATTAATAGTTTATTTTTATTAGCATCTTGTAATGTTATTTGTTTCGACACAAGTAGATAATCATTTAAATCTTTTTCCCACTTAGATAAACAATTATGGAAATTGGATAAATTTTGTAATTCTCTGGAAAGCTTGTCCTTTCTATTTTGTTCTTCTTTTAATTTAGAATTATTGTCTTCTAAAACTTGTTTAGCATCTTCTATAGTATGATTTTTTTTTTCTCTCATTAATATTAGTTTTGTTAGTGCTTGATTATATTGTTTTATTGTTACATGTTGACGTTCAACTTCTTGCTGAGTCAGATAAAGTTGTGTACCTTCTGACTGCAGCTCTTTTTCAGTCTGTTTTAGTGATGCCTCCTAGAAGTAAATGACTTACAATGAAAATTTAATTCAGATTTTTAATGGATTATTGTTATAAAGAATAATAAGTAAAACACTGAATTCAACAATTAGGGCTTTTTCAAGAAAAAAATACATTTTAATATAATTTAGTAACAAGTATAACATATTTGTTACTTTTGAATTACACAAACAAGATGAATGAAAGCATTATCAGTAAAGAATTATGATAATATTATAACCAATACATTGAAATATAAATTTTGAATATATAATTTTTTATAATTCTTACAAGATCCAATAGTTCTTCAGAAAGCTTATTATTAAGACGTGATAGATGTGTATGAAGTGTTGCCTGAAATTTCTTCATTAATCTATCATCTGGATCAAGAACATTTAATGCAGGAGTTATGGAAGAATCCATTTTATTTATGTTTTCTTCTGCTAATTATATTTCAAACGTTTCCTTCTTTCTTTATCTGCAATACGAGAAATAAGTTACAAATGCGTAAAACGTCATTAAACTCTTTAAACTTTCATTTAACCGGCTTTCACATTACCATTAGTATTGACATATCATTTACATTTAAATGAACGCGGTGATCATGATAACGTCCATTAATTAAAATATGCAAGAAAGTTAACTTACTTTAAATGTGCTTTCAAAATTTTTCCCGAAGTGAGGGCACTACGATCGTTTTCCACGAAATTCGAATTGTGACAGCCCTATGTAAATTCATTTTTTTATAACATATTTCTCCTTTGTCTTCCAATTGTATAAAAAACAATTTATTTATATTTATTATTCTAATACCAACTATCTTGATGTGATATAACTTAAAAACAAATAAAATAGTTCATTGTAATATAATTTCTTTGTAATGATAAGGAAATATTGCATTTTTATAACTAGTAATATGCAGAACTGACGAAAATAAAATTTCCCGTGGGTTATTTTGGGTGCAATTACAGAAAATAGTAATATATAAATTTATATATTTTCTTTGACAAATAAAACACATATTCTTTATACAATGATTTAAGCAAATAAACAATTGAAAAGCTAGTTATTTTCTTTATTTCGAAAAATCACAGTAATTATCAGTTCATAACTCACATATGATACAAAATATTTAATACTACACAGTTGAGTTAATTTAACGAAAGCAAACATTGTTAATTATAGTTCTCACTTCAGTTTAAGAGTTACTACATTTATATGTACTTTGTGATAAAAGGATAGCACACCCCATAAGTTCAATATTTTCATTGCTTGAACATAAAAAATATACTTAATCTTATGATGCTTATACATTTTTAATTTGTGGTACATATTATTATTGCAAAAAGTTCAAAAAGAAGTCCCTTTATTTATATAAATAATAGCACATAATTCAAAACTTTTCATATGTGAATAATAATTTTTAATACTTCATATTTCTTATTTTATTCTTTTCATAATATGAGATGTCTGTTTTATATGTCTATTTTCCTCTGAGAAACAGTACAATAAATACTTGTAAAAATAAATGTACAATGTAAAAATATTTGTCAACAATTTGGTTTAAGCAACAACAAATATTCTGACACTGTACTGTCATTTTATTGTCCTGATGACACCCCTTGTTCATATTTTAACTTAAAAGTTCAATGTCCGATAAACTGCATCAATTGTAAAAACAAAAGAAATCCTTCAAGCATATTAAACGCAAAAGATTACATAACTTCATTACATACAAATATACGAAATAACAATACTTTAAGATGTGCTATCTTTCTGTTACGAAGTATATCAATGTTTAAATCAAACAATCACAATGAAAATACTTAAAACAATGTATAAGTTTCTGAATTAATAATACAAAATTTTATTCCTAATTTATTAACAAAGTATTAAGAAATCATTTTACGCAGACGTTTTCAAAGTTTTGAAAATTAAATTTTCTAAAAAATCTACAAGCTAAAAAATTGTTTTTTAATACGTCAACCCTGATTAAGTCCTGGTCCATGAAGTTCAATAAAACTTTCTAATGAACGTGGTACATTTCCACAGTATGACAAATTGTAAGCTTTTATTACTTTTGCTGCTATACATTTTAATGACAATTTTGTCTGCGTCCTCAGTATTATTTCTACCACACCTGTATACATAAAAACAATATATGACATAAATATTTAATTAATAACTTTAAAGTTTTATATTACATACAAAAAACTATTTTTAAATGGTTTGTATCTCATTAAATTTATTTAAATGTTTTACCTTTAGTAACAGCATCATATGGAGTTTTTCCACTACTGTTCACAGTATCCATGTGTGCTCCAGCTTCTATAAGTTCCATGATAATGGAGTGAAGAGTCATAAAATCACTAAAAAAAATTTAGGCTATTTAGAAAATTTAGATTATTTATATTGAATATATAAAAATGTGAATATTTGGCAAATATAAATAAATAATTGAATAAATGTTTCTTGCTAGCCTAATTATATAATTTAGAAAATATCAATGAATTATATCAGTCTGAATAATAAAATCAATAATTAATTGTACCTGATTGGTTTCCTATAACTAACAATAATATGTAATGGCGTATTTCTTTCATTATCCATAGCATTTACATCAGCACCACACTGTATAAGTAGTTTTGCAGTTGCTGCACAAGGAAACCTGTAAAATACTTACTTTAAAAATCATGTTAATACATCAAATAAAAAATAAAATTCAAATTCAAAATAAGATATAATCTCTATATTATTATCAACTTAACAAAAACGAAAATGCTAATCATGTTTGAGCTGAATATAAAATAACTTACAACAAAATTTATATCGTTATATTTTTTTATGTTTTATTGTAACGTTATTCAAATATCTTACTTGCAAACGTCATTAGTATGAAAATCATCAACGGGAGTTTCAGCATTTACTGCGAGGTGTAGTAAAGTTTGGCCATCCTTCAAACGTAATTGTAAAGCACACAGTTTATGAACTAAACGACATGCTTTATTTTTGTCTTGCTCTTCATATCTACTTCCATTTGTTGTTAAAAGTCTTGTTAATATTGTTAGTATATATAGTGTACTTATAATATTTGATTCCATTTCTTCCTGTAATTTTTAATTTAAATTAAAAAATTATTTAAATAAAAAATTGCCATTTTCAATTTCATTTCAAAATATGTAACTTTTGCAGAACATTTAAGAGAATATCTTATTTATCTTTTACATGTATTTTAATTATAACTTTTTATTTATTTGATTAAACTTAAATTTAAAAAAATTGAATTGTGAATCTAAAATATAGTCTCATTAATATACAAACACAATTTAATTTTTATTGATCAAAATTTGTTTGAACTTACGATATGTTGTTCAATATCCTCCTCCGAATCAGGATTAATTATTTTAAATTTATTATAGCTTAATTCTGTAACACTAGCTTCTAAAACATTTAAAACCTGAGAGAAATCAAGTTCCACTCCTACATGTATCATTTGTGAAAATACCTGTCAATAAAATTATAGAATACAAAAAATAAACGATTAACATAATTATTTTGTAACATCACTTAATATATAAATACATAAGCTTACCTGTGCAAACCTCAGGAGGTCTTTCATAACTGATATATGATTTAATTGTTTTAAATATAGAGCGTGAAGCCATAAGTCTATACATTTGTCAAACCTAGCATTATCTGCAAAAACTGCTCCTCTAAATATAATAGGATGTGGTACCTCCGGATTATGCGGTCCTAAAATTGGAATTAAATTAAAATAAGATAGATAAAAAACGAATCAAATAATGCTACTTTCTATAATTATTGATTATCTAATTTACAAATTACAAAAATGAAATAAGCACCTAGTATTCTCTCTCGAATAGATAATGATTCCATATGAAGAGCATTCTGGTTGTAGTTAATATGTTCTAATTCCTCCAAAGTCTCGCATTCTTTCCAATTATCGTATGCTTTTATAGTTTCTCCCAATTTTTTATGAATAACATTCTCAGGATCACTAAATCTATAATATTCAAAGAATGATGCAAATTGTTCAAATAAAATATTAATCATCTTTTATGGAGTAACATATATTTACCTAAGCTTCATTCCTTTCCATAAATATTTGTATGCCGTTGCTAAACAGTAACTGCTTTTATCATTAGCATATGAAGCACCTAAAAGTTCGTATGCTTCAATTGTTTCTTCTTTAGTAACTTTTGCATGTTTGATCAAGTATTCTACAACTTCTGCTTTGGTACGTTCTGCTGCTGCTATTAACGGTGTCATTCCACTAACATTTTCTGTCATTTTTGTTCCATACCTTAACAATTCAACCACTATATTAGTATGTCCACATTCTGCAGCTAAATGTAATGCTGTAGCACCACAGTGTGCTTTTTCATTAGGATTTGCACCTTTTTGTAAAAGAAATGATACCTGTTTTACAAATAATTAAAAGCAATTAAAATCATTAAAATGTAGTACATATTCCTTAACTAATAGAATCATACTCACTACATCCAAGTGACCTTTATATGCAGCAATCATCAAACATGTATTGTTAAACTGATTTGAAATATTTATATCCGCATTATGTTCTATTAAATATTTAACTACATCTAATCGTCCATCGAAACAAGCTGCTCTTAGAGGTGTAGAAAGACTTTTAGTAGGATGATTAACATTTGCACCTGCCTTGACTAATGTTTTTACAACTGTTAAATGTCCAGCGCCAGCAGCACACCAAAGAGCAGTTGCTTTTTCAATAACGTATCCATCAAACTTAACTGTTCCTTCTTGCTCCAAGTCAGGTTTAAATTTGTCAAGTAATATTTTAACAACTTTGTCATGACCAAATCTAGCAGCAATTATTAAGGGGGTGCATTGTTGACCACCTTCATCCAGTACTTTTTGATTAATCAGGAAATTAACTTGTTCAAGTGATTTGCTACTAAGAAGATCATAAAGAGCAATTGCCATACCATCCTTAGCAGCATAATACACTCTTGATAAAAGCGAATGTGACAGTTCTAATGAATCTTCATTTAGATTGACAGTTTCCATTTTATCTAATATACTGTTTATAAAATCCTTTTATATAACAAGCATTGTACAAAACCACTTTCACTACGATTGTTTCTCCTTAATGAAAATTGTCGATGTCATTATAACCTCGAATTCTTCTCGATACGCATCGGATTTTAAGAAAAGTTATTTTAAGAACATGCAAAAATATATATCGATATTCTTGCATTAAAAACAACGTTTCACTTCATTTAATCTTCTTTAGCTTTGACGCAGTTGTTGCTATATACTTTATTTATAACTGTTTAATAGTTATTTTAATTTTAAGTGATGTTGCTTATTTTAAAAATACCCAACAGAAAACTGAAATAGATATTCCTTTCTTTAAAATCGAGTCTCATACTAATTGACACTGTAATCACAATTTTAACAAGACTGAGGAAAGTAAACAAATATAATACATATTAAACTACGAATCTATGTAGAAACTTTGATTTGTGTACAATTTGTAGTTCGAAGATTCAAGTACACAACAATTTTTGTGATTTTATAAATTTTTGTTTCATGATAAGATTATTGTATTATGTACATTTTATCCAATACTTGTTACATTTTAAATTTACTTTTCTATTTTTATAAATAAGTAAAAGAAAAGCAATTCAAGTGTAAATTATTTAAATAATAATAAATTTGTTGTTGATTAATGTATTTAAACTTGTATTTGCATTTTTAAGTGTTTTGTCGTAGTTTTTATCATATTTACGTGATACAAATTTATGTAAATAAATTTTATTTTAGTGTCTATGATGCATATACATTTTCCGATAGAACAGTAATGCCAAATAACAAGTTTTCATTTTTGCCGCGTAGGCTTACTTTGATTGGTGAGTTATGCGCACGTGCTTTAGCGATGTTTGCGATGCCAAACATATTTATACGGTGATCTTTTATTTAGGACTGGCATTCTGATGTTTCAAACAGTTATTGTAACTTTGAAAATTTACAAGTTTATTAAATTTGTATTTAGCCAGTTATCAGAAATAAACGAAAATATAGATTCCTTCTAGAAGGTTTTTGATAAACACATAATTTGGCTAACGTTGTCCTAGATCATATATTTTTGTTCATCATATATATGGACATCACATTGGTGGTACGAGTCTTTTGAAGATAGTCAAGATGCGCTATGAACTACGATTCTTTCGATATCCATGATCGAGAAATTGAAATAGCATTCCATCTAGATTTTCAGAGTTTATGATCCGTTTGAAAAGGGGCTGCTTTCACTCTCTATTGTATTATCGTAGCGTATAAGATTGAAAAGTAGGTGTAAGAAGTAAAATTATGTTTATTTAATATTACTAGTTTTGCTATTTGTTATATATTATTAATATAGTTTTATTATTTGTAGGTATATTATTATAAAAATGAGTAATCGATTTCTTTATTACTTCTATATATTCAAATAACAAGTTTGTAATTTTAATGCAATGTACTGGAGTTAATTAATGTACATTAATTGACAAACAGTAACAAAACACTTGTCTAATATCATAATAATATGTATATTTAAAATAATGTGATATATCAATATTACATTGAATATATAAACCAATATCTGTAAACATCAACATTATTATTACAATTAAGAATAATTCATTAAAGTACAATACAGAATGGCTCCAGTGCCTTTAGAGGGTCATCAGACCCCTGTAACTAATAACATCCCACAAGAAGGAAATCGTGGTGGTTCTATTTCTCTTGGCATGCTGATCGATTTCATAATACAGCGTACTTATCATGAACTCACAGTTTTGGCTGAATTGTAAGAAAATTTATATTACTGATATATTTTTATATTAAAATTAAAATAATTCAGAACAATAAATTATTTAACACCTATTAACTTTTAAATTTTAATAAAAATATGAATTTTATTTAAAAGAAGTATGTGTTTACAGATTACCTCGGAAAACTGATATGGAACGAAAAATTGAAATCTATAATTTTTCAGCAAGAACTAGACAGTTATATGTACGATTATTAGCACTAGTTAAATGGGCTAATAGTGCTTCCAAAGTTGACAAATCTGCGGTATTCTAATAATTATTCTAATATTGTTTTAGTATTATAGTTCAGTTAATTCGTATGTTAATAACCATATAACTAAAAAGAAATTTCCTTAACAGCATATAATGGCCTTTTTGGACAAGCAATCGTTGCTTTTTGTTGATACTGCTGATATGCTTGCAAGGATGGCTCGAGAAACATTAGTACATGCCAGATTACCTAATTTTCACATTCCTGCTGCAGTTGAAGTTCTTACAACTGGAACATATAGTCGTCTACCAGCATGCATACGAGTAATTTTTATTCTTTAGTACTTAATATTGTATTAATAAAAAATAGTAATATGTGTATATATAACTTTTTTTATAGGAAAGAATTGTTCCTCCAGATCCGATTACTCCAGCAGAAAAAAGAAGTACACTTCAAAGATTAAATCAGGTGATTCAGCATAGATTAGTAACTGGAAATTTGCTTCCACAAATGCGTAATCTGAAGATTGAAGCAGGAAGAGTAACATTTCTTGTAGAGCAAGAATTTTCAGTCTCGCTTACAGTAATGGGAGACGGCCCAACAGTACCATGGAGGTTACTAGAGTTGGAAATTTTGGTTTCGGATAGAGAAACTGGAGATGGGAAAGCTTTAGTGCATTCACTACAAACTGGCTATGTGCATCAAGTATTATTTACTCCAATAAATTATTATGCCATTAAATTTTTTAATTATTTTTTATTAAAATAAATAATTTTAATTTGCAAGGTGGTTCAATCGAGGTTGGCAGAAAGCTCGAGTCCATTATCTGAAGTTTATCATATTTTACATTACTTCTGTCAATCGTTGCAACTGGAAGTGCTTTATTCTCAGACGTTACGATTAATACGGGATAGGTTGGATGATCATATTCACGTGGATGAATATACACCAGGAAAATGTCTCTCCATATCGTATTGGAGAGAATTAACTAATAAAGATCCACGATCTGAACTGGGATACAAATTAACAGTGCAAGTAGATCAACATGATCCTGCAAGACCTCTTGCGATAGTACATGTTCCATCTTTAGGTAGTAAAGAAAGTGAAATAGCAGACAGAGCCATCAGATCAGACCAGTTATCAATGGAATGTTTATTAGTACATACAATTTATGTACGTACTAGAAGTAGATTATTAGATTTGAAGCAAGAACTACAAGCTATGTTGAAAGATGTTGAGTGTACTTTAGCTGGTTCGCCTGCAATTCTCTCTGTTCCAATTTTGCAACCTTGTTTAAGAGCAGAACATTTACTAGTTACTGTTGATACTCACACTGGAATGTTACAATGTCATGTACCTCAGTACGAAGCACCTTTGGTTCCTGAATTGACTGCTGCTTTAAATGGCGATCATTCTCGTCTTCCAACTTTAATATCGGAGCTTAGGTAACACTATTTTTTTATATTCTGCTATATATTTTTTATTTTTCAGTGCCTTTTTATATTATTTCATATTACAGATTTTGGATAACACAAAGAAGATGTGAGAAAACATTGCAACATCTTCCGGCAACTTCTCATGAACGTTTACCAGTACTTCTTCATCCTGATCATCCAATATCAAAGATTAGTAGACATCGTATGTTTGTCCAACTTCATCGACATCCTACAGTGATCCTAATAGTAGCATTCAAGGAAAAAGAATCTTCACCTTGTGAAATCGAGTGTTCATTTTATCTTGCAGTAGTAAAGCATAGTTCCATAGAGGATGATCCTCATGATGATAGTATTGAAACAGAAATTCCAAAAATGTACTTGAAAGTACAAAGTTTAATTGAATTTGATACTTTTGTTATAACTCATGGCCCTTTTACTAGTGTCGATAACGGTAAATTTTAACTACATCTAACAACGGCATTAGTATCTTTTTTTTTTCGATAAGTAACTATTAATACGTTACAGAAGCTATTGAAACGAGTACTAAACGAAGAAGTGCAGGACCTAGTGGAAGAACTGATGCTGGTACAATATTACAAAACAGAAGGTCCAAACAGCCTGCATACTTTATTCCAGAATTAGCACATGTGGTTGCTCTTTGTGATGAAAGAATACCTTTTGTAACTTTAGCACAAGAGTTAACCAGAAGAGATATAGCTCATCAAGGACTTCAAGTAGAAGCAAATGCTACTGCATTAGTTTTAAAATTAGTACAGTTACCTGCTCCTTCTGTTGCAATAAGTTCTAGTTGTGCATGGTATGCACTTCTTAAAAGATTACTTAGCGTTTCAATTAGAGTCCAAGGTAAAGGTATGGCGAAAACATGGATGGCTGAATTTGTGTTTTATGGAAGCCCTTTATCTAGTAGCCATCCAAAGGAGCAAGGTACTGTATCATTAAATAATTTGGTCAAATATTCCTTAATGATCCCATAAATGATCTTAATAATTTACTTGAATTGTTTAAAAAACATCTATGTAATTTATATTAGGATTGAGGAGACCAGTATATTTTCAATATGAAATGGGAACAGCAGATACTGTGTCACGCACAGTAGATGCATTACTTAATGATTGGGCGCAAATTGTACATCTATATTCTATTGTACATGATCTAGCAGAATATTTCAAAATGGGTATGGTTCATAATTTCATTGAAAAAAGATATTTATATTAAAAGTACATTTAATTGTAACATTAACACAATTATTTATGTATTACAGAAAAATATAATTTGCGCAATACAGTCAGTATAAAATCATATAACTATAGCAAATTGGTTTTAACGTATGGTCCTAATCGTGGGGCCACCGTTACTATACAATGGAGTATTAATGATAAAGCTTTTAAATTAATTTTTGGAAAAAGTAAATATATGTATATTTTATAATTTATACTAGTTAAATAGATTATCAATTATGTTAACAATAAATTATAAATATTATCATTATACAGGTCCAATGAGTACTACCAGTAATGCTCATTCAATCATGAAGGAACAACTTGAAGCGCATTTAAACAGACACAGAAACTTAGCACAACTTATACATATTCTTCACGAAACGCTTCAACCTCTTACATCAATTAGTAAACTACCCACAATTCCACAACTTTGTGTTTATAATTCGGTACGATTTTAACATTATCAGTTATTAATATTTTTCTTCTTTTTATAAAGAAATCATTATGTATTTTAACAGATTTATTCCTTATTGTTAATTATATTCTTTTTTTACAGAGACCTCAAGTACCAGTGCAAACGTTTACTATTATGCCACAGTGTGTAACTCTAGTCAGAATTGCATATCAAGGTATGTACTGTTTGGAACTTCGTTTACGAGGGGGTGGATTGGTAAGTTTGCGAGATGGAGCCTACAGTCGCTTCGATAGGAGTTATGTCGTAGATGAGTTTACTCCAACGCAAGGCCTTAAGGTATCATTTTATTTTTAATAGTGTAAAATAATTTACATAGTTTATTTATATATTACAATTATTTTTTTATGATTACAGGCATTTTTATCTAAATATGTGGACGAAAGTGCAGTTTTCCGTAGAAGATCTCAATCAGAAGATGATAATCCTCCATCTCCTGTGACAATGGATAGTGATGGTGGTAGCGGTAGCGGAAACGTGGGCTTTTTAAGTCATCATAGAAGTGGACCACAATCACCTGCTCAACAAAGAGATGGATTAAGATTTCATCCTCCGCTTACTCCACCTTCTGGTAGCAATCCTCATACTCCAGCCAGTCCGCATACTGCTAATATATCGCAGGTAATTTTTGAATCTTTTTTCAGAAATTGTAATGTTAAGCATTATCTTTTCATATTATTATTTAATTCTTTATTTCTTCTCAGACAAATCAACATCAGAGTTTCGGAAGTAGCCCAGCCACTTCTTTCAATTTGGCTTCACCACCATCACTTCCACCTAACACACCTAATATGTTGCCACATCCTTCGCCAGGTTCTGGACTAGTTGCTAATAGTCCTCTTAATCCAATGCACGTTCCGAGTCCAGCTGGATTGATGCCAACGTCTTCTCCAGGTCCCTGTAGTAATGTTCAAGTGGGACACTCCCCTGCAGGCTCATTCATGCAAACTGGTAAGAATTAATTAAACACAAAATCTTTTAACTAAGCCTCTTAAACATCACTATCAGCTCTGTTTTTTGTAAATAAAAATTTTTAAGTTTTTAATAATGTAATATTCAACAGTTTAATTAAAATAAAATAAATCACAAAATTTTACTTAGGTCACATAGATGGAAGTCCTTTTCCATCTTCACAGAGTATGGCTTCACCAGCAGCATCTAATTGGCCAGGATCACCTAGTGTACCTAGACCATCTCCAGCACGTCCTGCACAGAGTCCAGGGCATGCTGCATTGCATAGTCCTCAAGCCTCCGATCATAAAACTGGAACACATATTTCAAGAGTGCTTCCACAACGTTCGTGGGCTGGTGCTGTACCTACTCTTCTCACTCATGAAGCTTTGGAACTGCTTTGCTGTCCTTCTCCTCACCCGTCTGGACTTTCAGGTCCTGATCTTTCGCCACTTGAAAGATTCTTAGGATGTATTTACATGCGCAGACAATTCCAACGATTTATTCAAACTGATGATTGCGTAAGAATTTCAATTTTAATCCATTTTAAACTTGATGATATTTACCATAATATGTTTTCTATAATATGATTATGAAACTGACGTTTTGAATATATTTCCAGCTAACTGCAATAAATAGTACAGAACCAGGAGTTGTACATTTTAAAGTTGAAAGTTTACAGTGTCGAGTTGGCTTAAACCCACAACATTTACAGTCACTTCATATTAAAGTACAACCTCTTCCTGAGCATAAGGATCAATGGACGCTTGAAGAATTACAAGTAATTTTTATTTTACAATTGAGTTTAATTTAGTTCTTTTCAATCTTATTCTATTTTTTTCAGATTATAGAGAAATTTTTTGATACAAGAGCAGCAGCGCCTCCATATAAACCAAATACACTTTCTGGTTTTGGTAGGATGTTAAATGTTCCATTTAATGTTCTGAAAGATTTTGTACAAATTATGAAGTTGGAATTAGTACCAGCATTAGCGCAACAACAACAACTTAAATGGAATGTGCAATGGTGTTTAAGGATTCCTCCTTCTGGAACTCCTATTGTACCTACTGGTATGGCTGCTGTGCTTGTTTGCAGAAATAAAATTCTGTTCTTTGTAAGTATGCTATATTTATAGAAAGATAATAGTTTTTAACTGTAAAACTTCCTTTTATTCATCCTTGTATATAATTAAATTTCGTTGCTTATTTTTAGAATATCATGCATTATTTACAAAAATTATTTGTTTCAGTTGCAAATAACAAGGATTGGATTACCATATCAGGGAGAAACACCGTCATTGGTTTTACCATTAGTTTACGATGTTAGTACAAATTTAACACAGTTAGCTGAAAAAAGAGATCCTAGTCCAGCTTCTGCGATGGCTGCTGCATCTTTACAATTAAAGAGATTTGCTGAATATGGTGCAAATCAATCCGAGTGTTCCCTCTTTCCAGCTGTTAGGGACCTGTTAGCTAATTTAACTCTTCCTTCAGAACCACCCGTCATGTCTCAAGTAAGTAAATATGATTCAGAGATATAAATATTGCATATAAAAGAAACTTTTATTTCTTCGATATAGTTAATATTCATAACTAATTATAATTTGTTACAATAATTATTCAGAGTAAAATTTTGTTATTTTGACAAAATGAAAAGTTTCAAATATATAAAAAGAAATTTTCAGACATAACATTGAATTTATCATTGAAATTTATTGCAGTGATAAATCTTAAAAATTGTAATTTTATTATACTTTTAAAAGTTCGCAATTATAAAGCTAATTTATCTGTACTGTGTTTACAGGTAGTTCCATCACCAGCTGGTGGACAAGTAACACCAACACAACAGATACAAAGTCCTGCGATGCAACTACATTCTCCCATGGCTGGAAATCAAGGACCTCCACAGGCACCATATGGAATTCAAGGTATGCCTCCGGTGGGAATAATGGGTGGACCACCTCAATAGGATATGCTTTACTCTCCTAACCCCCTCTGTTTGCCGAATCAGTCAACTTGGATTAACTGAATCGTGCTTTAAACGTCCGTTTTATAAATGTATAGATTTTTTTTTAACGGACGAGTCTGGGGATCTATAGGAGAGTTTTTTCATTACAGAGTTTGTTTTGTAAAAAGTCAGTATAAATGGTAATTGTAAAAAGAAATTTAGACAACAGATTGTTCATAAAAATATGTATACATCATAGAAACAGATATCATAGATTAATTTACGGATAGATGGAACAAATTCCATTTTAAAATAATTTATTAAATTAATTAATTTACTTCTAACGTCATATATTCGTCTAGCCTCCAGTTATTTTGTATCATTGTATAAAACTATATCCATTATACCGAAGAATCAAAATGTTAAATAATAACTTTATGTATTTTTTATAAAAACATCAAACATGTATTAAATTTTAGTATTTAGACATTGAATTTTGATAAGTTTAGTGGCAAATTTAGCAAATTAAAAGAAACTGTATGATACGTAACAAATTCTTTTTTATTATAAAAGTGACTGTGATACTAGTTCAAGTGTATAATAAAATGAATTTTATGATTAGATGTAAAATAATAATTCAAAACCATCTACACATCGAAGAGAAATATAGCTTCTAATGTTTAACTTACCATAATATGTACATAATTATGATTATAATATTTCGAGTAAACTAAAATTTATAAAAATAAATTATTAAAATAGTTTTTATCTTATTGAAAATATCAAAATATAACAAATTTATTTAAACATTTTTAATAATAAATATAATTCTGTTAAAATCACTCCTTTTAATAATATTACAATTATTTACATATCTCCTTCCTCCAGTAGAATTCATTTAGTTACTTTTTATAATCGACGATAATCTATAGCACTGCATTGTTTTGTTATTTTGTTATACAAGTACTTATGATAAAGCTTAGTGAAGCTTCCAAATAAATGCTATACATTAACAATTTTTTAACAAGTTACAAGCAATTAAAGCTGAAGTACGAAGGAGTATTAGAGTTAAAATTTGTAGCTTATAGCTTAAATAGTGTTCGTTAATGATGCTATAGAAATTTAAAAGATTATGTTAGTATGAATTTTTTTCAGATGAATTTTGTTATTTATTGAATATGATCTTTTTATGTAACAGGATTTCGGGAGAAAATTTGTTTAAAAGAATAGAAAATTTTTATCACAACTTTTATACATTATAAAACAATGCAAAATACAGTATATATTATAAAACATTGTACAATTTAATTTCTCTTATAAAAACGGGGATTACAATATATGTTATCTGTACACGCTAATATAATATGGTAAATACAACTTAAAAAAATAATGCGATATAATATTCTGTGTCAATTATTTTATATGTACATACAAAGTAGTTCAGCGCAAGCATATGTAACTTTATTAAGCTTTGCTTTCTAATCTCATGTATTTGATTTTGCAATAATTTATTTACAAAATCAAAACTGATATTAAATAGATGAATTTTTCAATTACATTGTTATTTGAGCTGTTGGATATTCTCCTTAAAAAAGTGAAACGATAATATTTTAAATTCGGCAAAATATTTTAATGATTAGTTGAATGACTTAATTTTCTGGAATAATTACAATATATTTGTACAAGTTTGGGTTTTTATTTGTATAGTAAAAGACGTCCAAAAATGTTCAATTTTTATGATATCTTTTAAGAAGGTAATAAAATATAATGGAGTAGGTGATGAATATATATCCTGGGCTAGTTTCGAAGGAAACCAAGGAGAAGCCAAGGAGGTGCGAAGAGTTCGCTGTTAGTGTATCAGGTCAACAGCAGCACCAACAAGTTAAAACTGCAAACGAAAACGTTTTGTGTTCGCGATTTGAATACACAAATGATTGCGTGAACTGCTTCAGTTCGTTAAGAATTAAAACAGGCATGACCAAGTGGTGGCTTGCGAGCCATATTCAGCTATCTAACCCTGCCTAAGTTTTCAGTTACAAATTTTTTAATTTTCAAATTTATAAATTAAGACTTTTTAAATTTGAAAATTTGAAAATGGAGTGTGTCGTTACTGTAATAAAAAACTACTGTACCTAAACTTCAGTCTGCAGTAGGTACGTCTACCATACGGTACAAATAATGGAGTGACTTGCAAACTGATATATAGGCATACAGACTGATTGATGGTCATGCCTGACTTAAAATATTTAGAGAAACTGCAAAGTAATGAGAAAAATATAGAAGTTTGAATACATTATTATGCTATTGCATAAATATACAAAATTTAGTTTTGTAGAGCTTTACTTTTTTAAAAAAAGTAATTCTTACATAATTATAGGTGAATATAAATATATGAACTTACATCAATAACGAAAATATATTTTTAATATTATTATTATAATTATGTAAAAACTTAATCAATTACAATTTCAATAACAGAAGATAGCGACTTTAATGATTATTATTCAAAATCGTTTTGAATTCCGATCTCTGTTTTACTTTATAAGTAATAACGATAATTTTATCAAAGTGAAACTTTATCCTATATTTTGTTTGATATGGAAGGTTTCAACGTTAACATTAAACCATGATCAACACAAAATAATTATACAAACTGTATTTTCATTGAAAAAGATTTAAATGTAAAATACTTAATTTTCTAAGTCTTACTTGAAAAATGCAAATACAACATCTCCATTGTTGTTTATTCACCAAGCCTGTTTCGACGACATGTCGAGGCAAGCTAAAAGAACGTTTTTATTAAATCTTCTTGCGAAACGTTTTAAATTTTTTACATATTTTTTTATCGTTCTTCATGTTATTAGCAATTGTTCTTATTTACTCTCTCAATGGGATATTCATTTTATTGATGAAGAGGTGTCAGTGAAAAGTGCAAGCCTACCGTGTTGTGGTCGCCAATGACAGCAAGCTAGATGTAAAGCTAAAGCGATGACCACAATTTCGAGAAGTGCTAATACACTTGCAACACCAATTACTATTGCCTGGTTAGCTTCAATTGTCCTCATTATTGCATTATAACAACCCTGCAATGTATACAAATGCATACACGATATTTATCTATGTATTTTCAATATGATTTATATAATAAATATTACTAACTTAGTTTAGCTGTAATTATTAAAATCTATAAAATGATCCTACCTGTTGATACGAGTTATTAGGGGTAGGGTTGATAGGACAGGATGGATCTTTCAACACATTGTTCTCTTTTATGCAGCATGCTTCTGGAACAATTTTATCCGTAGATGTCCAATTTGTACTCTCTCGAAAATCTAAATAACTCTCTACTCCACAGCAGTGCAACTGAAATATAAAATATATTGTTTCTAACATCTGTCATCAAGTAAGTTTAATGTGTGATATCTGATTAAATTATTTTTTAATGAACTTTTAATAACCTGTGTCATTATACCATCCCAAGCAACTGTAACTGTTTCTGTATTATCAGCGTTACTGGCATAATACTTAATTGTGGACTTGAGGAAGTTTTGTGTGGTCTTCTCTGTCTGTAAAAAATGAAACAGACATTGTAAATATTGTTCTCTGTCAGGATTTATATGGTTTTGACATATCGCAACAAAAATAAAAAGACTTACATCTCCTTTAAGTCCAAATGCTAAACCTACTACAATACATTCCAGAATTAAGATCAGAAGAATAACAACACCATACTGTAATTCAAAATACAGTTATAATAATGTGATCATTGTTATTTTATTTTTGACAACATTAAGTTACTTACAAAGCAGAGAAGGCATCGAGATTCGAACATCGCTCCACAATAACCTAAGAAACTAATCAGAAAGGTAAGTGCTCCTGCCAAAATCAAGATATATGATATTATCTTGATGACATCTGCATCCGTTTTGTTCTACAAAAACATAATTCAATTGAGTTATATGATTATATATTTTTAAGTTATTTCTTTATCTTACATTTTAAAAATATGTAATTAGAAAATAAACTACCTATATGTGATATTGTTAGATGAATATAAAAGTTCTGTCGGTTCTGTTTTATTTATTACCATGTTGATGGCCATTCTGAAGTTATTATAAGTTTCGTTAGTCAGTATCTTTCGTTTGTAGCTGAGCTAACGAACTCTTAATTTGAGTGTTAATATTTTAATAAATAAAAATAATATTCTGATGTATTTATACATATGTAAAATTTTATACTGAATGCCCCATGGAAAATAAAAAATGATTCAATTTAGTGAACATGAAAAGAATACAGTTTCATTGAGGTAATGCTATATCGCATACTGTAATAATTATCCAGCAAGCAATCAGGATTTAATTGATGGATACTACACGATTCTTAATATTCCTCTAGTACTCCACCAATAAATTTTCATTCATTTAGATCATTGTAAACCATTTACAAATACACAAGTTAAATAAGCTACCAACGACAAGAATATATAGCCATAGAAATTGAAAAATAAAAGATACTAAAATGTAATTAAGTTTTTATTACTTAAAACTGACAGAACTTTTGTACTTAATTAATATTGATTAATTGTATAATATGCTAAATTTGATAGAAATACATCTTAAACGTTAGAATATAATAAAAAATGATATAATATTGTGGATTTACTATATTTCAAGGAGGGACAATGAAAAACTGTAATTACAGAACAAAAAGATATTTTTGGTAATTTTATTAATAAAAATTTCATATCATTTTATGAAGCATATTTGCAACATGATAAAGGGTTAATTGTAAAAATTGTACTATTTAGGTATTCATTTTTATGACATTAACATTAAATATAATTCTTGGGAACATACAATATCTAAATTAAAAAAAAGTATAAAATTTCTCTTTAAGATTGTAATATTTCATAATTTTATTACATTTCTTTCATCGAGCTCTCAATGTAAATTTCAAAAGCAGATTTCCGATGAAATCATACGCAAAAGAACGAAACCGAAAATCATGCAATATAAGTTTGTGAATAGAAAGTGCCAGATAACTATTTCTCTCGGTAGCTAATTAATTGGCAACGCTTTCGTGTTGCAATCAACGAAGCATGAATCTGTTAAATAAATTCTGTAACCGACGACAAAGTAAGAGTTAATTATATTTCCGTGACTTTGCACCATCAAACGAAACAAATTCAGATTCATGGTTCAATTATGAATTTGAAAGTACTTTATTAAGGCGAAATTTATACTATTTTCAAAGCTATAAAAAATGATGTAGCACACGACTTAAGCATTCTAGTTTTTTAACTGCTTTCCGAAATTTGCAAATTCTCCAATTTTTAACCAGAAACTTTCTATATCTCTGAACTTACAACTTTTTTTAATTCCGAAATTTGAAAATTCTCTTCAAATGAAAAATTACAGAATCTGAACATTCAATATTGAATCCACAAAATCCGAGTGTACGTCTGCAGTGTGAAACTAATTGTATTGAACAAGAGTTAGTTATAGGAATCAGTCATCATCCATCACGGGAGTGCATAGCAATCTCGAAAGCATATTTCCCTCGGAAATATTTCTCAAACTGGATGGATATTTCTATCACGAACTACGCGATTTCAGACTATCATTTAACTTATGTTATTGTACTTCATTACTTCCAGATATTTTTAAAGTTATCATTTTCTCAGAATATAAAATATATAAATTTTCGAATAAAATTTAAAGATTCTATTAAAACAAAGTTTTGTTATTTTGTCAACTGCTTTTTTATATTACTAGGTCAAATGATGGCCACTCTCGTGGTGAATAAAACGAAAGGTTATTTGTTTCGATCAGACGAGTAGAACGGGCGCAATCAATGCGCCCGGTTAATCAACTATTTAGTGACATGACCTGCGCGCCTATTTATAACTTCTGCAGCCTTTAATAAAATGTTTTAATAAAATTCGTCTCATTCAAACGTGTACAAATATATATGCAAAATTTTAGTTTGTCAGGTCTATCAACTTTTACTTTATTTTCCGAAGATCAAGTTGGAAATGTCTACGATAGAATATCTCTTTTAATTCTTTTTCCGAATTCGATTACTCAATCATTTACGTTGTTACTTTTTATTGATTGTTCGGAAACAAAGTTTCTTTCGCGGTAAGTGTGTTTAAAGTTTACCAGAATATCTGACTGGTCAAGCTTGCCGATGACATCAGCAAAAGAATTGCTATCGGCGCACAGCCAAATTCCAACAGCCAATGCAGCTCCTCCGGCTACCTAAAAACAAACAAATTGGTTTTCTCATTTTGTTAATTAACCTCTTAAATATAATAATAAAATTTCTCAGAAATGATTCAGAAGTGTTTCTCCGCCATAAGATTCGTATATTTACTGAAACGAGAGTCAAGTATGGTAACGTAAATATCGTAAAGTTTGTAGCCGTACATTTGGACATATACGACGTAGCGATATAATTCGTGGCGATATAACACGAGAATATAAAACGCGACAATTTAATTAAAAATTATAACTCATGGCGATATAACGCGAGTATAAAAAACGTGGCAATTTAATATAAAATCATAGCTCGTGGCCATATAACGCGAGGATATAAAACGTGGCAATTAATGCAAAATTATAACTCGTGGCGATATAACACGAGGATATAAAACGTGGTAATTTAATGTAAAATTAAAACTCGTGGCAATATAACGCGAGAATATAAGAAATGATAATTTAATGCAAAATTATAACATATGGCGATATAACGCGAGAATATAAGACATGGCAATTTAATGTAAGATTATAACCCGTGGCGATATAACGCGAGGATAAAAAACGTGGCAGTTTAATGTAAAATCATAGCTCGTGGCCATATAACGCGAGGATATAAAACGTGGTAATTAATGCAAAATTATAACTCGTGGCGATATAACGCGAGGATAAAAAACGTGGCAGTTTAATGTAAAATTATAACTCGTGGTGATATAGCGCGAGGATATAAGACATGGCAATTTAATGTAAGATTATAACCCGTGGCGATATAACACGAGAATATAAAACGTGGTAACTGAACACAAAATTATATTGTGGTGACTTAGTGTGTAATGATATAGCACTTAACAGTACAATAAATGGTGACTTAACGCGTGGCAATATAACGCAGCAATGAACAACTGCGTCCGCGAAGATAACCGAAATTGGTCATATAACACATGACAATGCGACATGTAACAATGTAATGCGTAGCGATGTAATATATGGCGATATAACGCGTGTTAATACGATATAATAATTTATCATATAACGTGTGGCTATACATATATATAGATCGTGACTATATAACGATAATATTAATATTATAAATATTTTCCTATAATACTGAGTTTTACCCTGGGCCCTACAAACACTAGCGACGGTTCTACTTGAGAATGCGAGATTACAGAACTTGTTTTAATCGTTTTGTTACCAAGGTAGCAGAAGTGGTAGCTTTTATAGCCGTTTGTTATAACATAAACACGAACAAAATTGCCTATAAATTACGCAACAATACTTCATAGATGAAGCTATATCTTCTTGAACAATTTTAATCCACAACTTTGCATACAACGCTTAGAATAGCAATAGATTTATCTGATACGAAAGAGATTCGTGAATGTAAAACTTGTGAAAGAATGCGTGTGACCCACATTTTCCATGCATGTTTAAAATCCATTTTCTGAAACAGTTTCGTGAAACTTTCTCTATCTATTTTGAGAAATTCTCTTTACAAAAGTAACTGTATTATAATTATCTAGAAAACAGTGCATATAAAATCGTTAAGAAATTAAAATACTAATAGACAAAGTTTTATGGTAGAGTTTAGTTATTTGTTATATTGTAATAACAATTCTTTTTTTAATAATAGCAATAATATGATATACTGATTCAGCATGCATTATTAATGTAACAAGACCACCGTATTATATTTAAGATACAAAAAATATTTAAAATTCAAAATATGTGGCGATATAACGTGTCACTCGTGCACAGCGATATAACACGTGGCTATATAATACGTAGCGATACAACACATGGCGATATAATACATGGCTACATGTATAACCTGCAACGATACTATACATGCAATATAACGCGTAGCGCTATGACGTATGGCGATCTAACGCGTGGCGATATGATGTATGACGATCTAACGTGTAGGTGTATAATTTGTAGTGATGCAACACGTGGTTTTATAACCTGACCGTATTCATGGTGGGACTGATTATTTTCCCCTAGGGAAGCCTACTTAGGCTAGAATAAAATAACTATAATAAAGTGAAACAAAAAAAATAATTAACGAAATAACTATTAAGAAGTGTAATAAAGTAACTATAACTATCGACTTAATCTGTTGCACAAAGGTAATTACTAATCACGCTACCGTATATTAGTTCTAAAACTTATCATTTCAGAAATATTTAATATCGTCGACAATATTTTCATAATGACACATGTTCGAAATGGCATGTTATTTTATGTTCATTCTGTAAGTCACTTACTATTACTGAAAAATGCCGAAAGTACATACAACTGCTATTTCATAATATTTCATATCTATTATTTATGACCACTTGAAATACTGATACCTAAGTACATTGCAAGTATGGCTTCATAGTGAGAGTAACAGGATGAACAAATTCAAATCTCCGAGATGGTAAGTTTTAAGATAAGTGTAGTATATGATGTGTATGACTTTCAAGGAGAATTATGAAGAGAATATACGACCCTCGAAATGTTGATTTATACTTTAAATTTGGCAGAATTGTAGTAATTATCACAAACAATAATTTTTGCAATATTTACAGTGCTTAATTTTTCAAAATAAAATGAACGGTCAACATGTTTTATTAATTTGAAATAATAATGATGTTCTAGGTAAAATTAATGAAACACCTTATAGTAAAAATAAAGGAAGAATTGCTCGTACTTTTAGTACAAACAAACATGAACATAAATACATATAATACATGTATACTCACGAAGAAAACGAAATTGAAGAAACAGAGAAAATACTTGGCACACTGTGAAGCGCAGCTCATTTTGGCCTCGTCACTGTTACTGTATCTGCAATTAAACAAAACGAACAAATTATGTTAATACTTATTTTTTAATGAAATGGTAGTAGTGATACAGTGAATCAAAATGGTGTTGATTTAATTGCATTGCTATTACTATTCTGCTATTTCACAGATTGTAATATACAACTATATTATTATGTTACTATTTATACTATTCTAATAATCTATTTTACCATTTTACTATTTTACTATACAAAAATACAACTATACTTGCTGTTTTAGTATTTACCATTCCAAACCTTCATTATATTACTATTCTACCATTGTAGGTAGAATTGTAGAATAACAAAATAACAAGATAGCAATATAGTAGTATGGTTGTATAGTAAAATTAGTGTAATAAAAGAACAGCGAGTTATTGCACAGTAACATAGTAAAATGCTGTATATTACAACTAACGTAATAACAAAATACTAAAATAATTGTAAATAATAAAATAGCTGAATTTTTTTACATTTTCATATTCTTAAAATTCGCAAATTTCTAGATTTCTACCTACTCGAATTTCCCTATGCTCAAGCTTCTAGATTTCCACATATCACTAGATCCCTAAATTCCCTATACGTAAATCCCTAGCCCCTTAAATTCCCCATACACAAATCTCTAGACCTTTAAATTATCAACGCAAAAATCCCTAGTCTCATAAATTCCCCATACAAAAATCCCTAGAAAGTCACATTGTGGGATGAAAATCCCTAGATCGTCAAATTCTAGAAATGGTCAAATTCTCACAAAAATCACTAGATTGCCCAGGATTCCCTAAAAACCCCTAGGGATAAAATTCCCTAGATCCCGCATATTTGAATTAAAAAATCCCTAGATACCCATACCTCTCTATCCCCAAATATCTATGTCTTTAAATTTGTATGTTCCCAAATTCCCCCAAACCAAAATCCCTAGATCTTCAAATGCCGAAACTCTGAATTACCTGTGTTCAAATTTTTTAATTTTCAAATCTCTTAATCCCCCAAAACCGCTATATTCATATCCCTAAATTCCCAAATCAAAAAGTACCTAAATACCTATGTCACCAAATCCCTAGATTTCTAAATTTCCGAATTTCAACTCTCAAAATTCACGTTCTGTCACGTTTGCATGGTTTTTCAATCGCACTATATCGTCGCATCCAACCATACCGAGTCGATAACTCGATAGCAATAAAGTGATATGGATATCGATCGTTATTCGTTGATTGACGTTAAATAATATTTCAACCGTTTATTCGATGTAAGGGAAGATGTTGGCTCGCTATCTGTAACGTCTTCGTGACGTCCCAATTACTCAATTAAAACATATTTGTCGTTGAAATTATCGTAGGCGGGAAACAAAGAGCTACTAAAATTGGCCAAATTAGGGCGAATTTCAGTTAATAAAGAAAACGTCTTTTGCATTTCCATTCGAATGTTGCACTGGAGGTCACTGCAACAGTCAGTGTAGTATTTATTTATAAATAAATTAAACTCAGTAATCACAGTTTTTAACATCCCTTGCTTAATATTATGAGCTGAATATTGTGATAAAAGGTTACAAGTCCTTATGTGATCATAGTAAAGAGATTCCACTGTGTTCTCCAATCCGGCACAGTTTACAATCGAGAATCTCAAACAATGCTAATTACTCCAAGTATACATGGTGTTCACTGCAATATGGATTAATATTTTTCTCGTGCACAATATGGATTTCAAAAAAACGCGAGAGCAAAAAGTTGTACTATATTTTATTAACAACAAGATGACCTACAACAACTTTTTATGTTTACATAAAGTCTCGACTCTGAAGTTTCGCTTATATCGCGCAGTTTCCGACATACGCCGAAGTTTGAGAAACGTAGAAAAGAATAACTCACGACGGAAACTTCCGAACGATCGAACGTAAATAAATAGTAACATAGCGGTGAGACAATCCTAACGCAAGCGTAAAACTTTTTTACCGTAGACTTTTTTTTATGAAACTTTTACCAACATATTTATGACATTTTCCTGATTAGTATGGGACCAAACATGACGTAATACGAACCATTTACTTATAATTTCAAGTGTTTCGCGTAAATCAAAGCGTTATAAAACTCGCGGTAAACGGACGAGTAATGACACGTCGGGAAATTTCGTTTTTCTTCGGTGCTATTCGGATAATCACGTGATACGTTTGACAGTCGAAATCATAGACTTCTATGGTTTTATGATTTCGAGGATTTTACTATTGTAAGTTATGACAAGTAACTATGCCCCGAATTACTTTGTATTAGACTCATTTTAATCAGGAAAATGTTACAAATTTGTTGGGAAAAGTTGTACAAAAAGTGGGTTAAAAACAAAAAAGTTAGCAACATATTGACATTGTAAATGATGCAACGGGCTTTCCATCTTTGCTGACTAACATACTCGCAGTGTTTCTTTTATTTCACTCGCTATTCTATTAAGCGTTACAAATTTCTATCATCAATTAAACCAGTAAATATAATCCAAATTATGTCATATTTGGTCTTACTTCAATCACAAAAATGTAAACAATCGATTGGTAAAAGTTCGATAACAAAAAAATCAAAAATAAAAAAGTTGTATACTTGCATTGATATTGTCTCACGGATATACTCGAACTCGGATCGCGTTACATTTCTCTGCGAGCTCAAGGCGTCTTCCTCCAATGATGCGGATAATTTTTTTTACTTACATCGTGTTTTCGCTTATATCGAGACTTTACTGTAGCATTAAATGTAAAAAACTGGAGGTTACCTTCATATCTCGAAAAATAGCGCAAACATAAAAAGTTAATATGGGTCATCGTATTGCTAGTAAAATGTAATACATTCTCCACTCATTTTTTTGAAATCCTTACCATGTGCGAAAAAACTGGACCATATTACCGCAAACACCTCGTATAACTTCTAACACGGTAGAAAAAGCAACTACAATCATCGTATTCGTCTAGCAAGAAAATTTACACTTGCAGGCCTTGAATATCTAAGAAGAACGTATCATACACTCTGTGTACGTCCTTGGGTTGTATTCTGCGTAATATAACAGTTGATAATCTGGTTTCTTCTTCCGCTTGTATCTTACGTATATATGTATTATATATTAGGGTATAATTTTGTAAAGTGCGTGACAGTTGCGATATAGTAGGATTTCGATGATCCGATATACTAGGGACTTCGAGTACCTACATACCCGTGGAAGAGCTTGAAACCTACACACATATTTTTGAGGTTTCAGTGTACGGGGAACCCTAGCTGAAGGAGGCCACGTAAATATCTTCTTTGTTTATTGTTGCATGACACAACTTGGGACAAAGTCACGCTGACAAAGTTATTTCAAGGAACACGTGCGACGACACAATTTTTTTGGTCCATTCTTTTCAACGAGATTTCAAGATCAGTACTCTTTAAGCTTTGGACAAAATATTATATATATTTTAATTTTTACGTAGACTGATTCTATGAAATATTACAATTTTTATTTTTATATGCACATCGTAATAATTTAACACTTTGACTACTGTCGTAATTTCATTTTCCACAAAACTAATATTTTTTCGGAATATTCCACCCTTAATTCGTTAAGCTTTGTATTTAACAATGGTTTTCAATAAAATTAATGATAGATTCATGTATTTACGTACATATTTACGACATGACACCAGCTTTAAAACAATACGATATATTACAAGGTTACTACATTACATAGTACGATTAAATTTTAAATAATTACTACTACTATTTTTTAACTTATACGTTAAAAAGTATACTTACAGTTAGTATACTTGCAGTGGTACTATAAAATGGAACTTACGAAACTAACAGTAATTTCATTATAAACTAATTTATGCTGGTATATTAATCTTCTATTAATTTTAATTGCGGTTCTCTAAATACGTAAAGTGACTCACAACGGTATTATGAATAATGAATACCATGGTTTTCATTCTACGACAAAGAGTGACGCTATTTTATTTTTACAAATAACCGCAAATGAGTTATAGACGGTAAATAAAGATATAGATACAGAATGGAAAGTTATAGGGACTTTTCCGAACTATCCAAGTTTTTGATTAGGATCCGAGATAAACTCGAGATAATATCACCCTAAATAATCGAGACTCTACTGCATATCATTAACTCAATATTAACACATTCGCACGGGATGACTCATATTTGAGTCTGTGTATCTCTTACCAGCACCCGAATTACCGCAGTAAGAACGAAATTAAGAAATTAACACTATCCGTACCACGACCGGTTTACTGATTTCTCGTTTTACATTACTGGCATTTGTTAAATTGCTTCCCTTCTAAATTTTTGTCGATTTTTATTGAGAGACAGAATTGATGTGTATGCTTAATTATTTTTCATTACTTGTTTATTTATTTTACTACTTTATTTTGTATTTTAAATTATGTGTGCATTATATATTGACACGATTAGTGTTGAGAAATTTGGAAATTGGTGAATATGGAAATTTTGAAATTTGATAATTCTGAAATTAAAAATTTTGAAATTGCAAATTTGGAAAGATGCAAATATAGAAATTTGAAAATTTTAAAATTAGGAAATTTCGAAATTTTCGAAATTAAAAATTTGAAAATTTTTTAACTGCAATTTTAGAAACTTAGAAATTTGAAAATTTGATCATTCAAAAACTTGAGAAATTTGAAACTTTGAAATTGCAAATTGAATTTGAAAATTCAGAAATTGCAAACTCGAAAACTTGACATTTTTTATTTGCAAGTTCGAAATTTAAAAATTTGCAAATTTTTTAACTGCAATTTTGGAAATGTAAGATTTGGCAATTTTCAAATTTGGAAAATTTTTAATTTTCGATTTGTGATTTTGAAAATTTAGGATTCGACCATTTGGAAATTTAGAAATACGAAAAATTTGAAATTTTGAAATTGCTAACTTTAAAATTAAAAATTTTTTATTTGCAATTTTGAAAATTTTGAAATCGCGATTTTGAAAATTTAGAATTTGACCATTTGAAAATTTAGAAATATAAAAAATTGGAAATTTTGAATTTGGAAATTTTAAAATGAAAAATTTTCGATTTCAATTTACATGAAATAAACCACATTTAATATGCAATAAAAAAAATTAAATATAAACTTATCTTTACTTTAAACATAAACGCCATCTTACTTTCTAAGAACCGCGTACTTTTACCTAATTCAGTACTTCTTTGATAATACACTTTCGACATTTACCATTTTTTTCTATTTTTTTCAACGACGTAACCGTGTAATATATAACTGAATTTGAATTTAACACCTATGATTTCCAGTTTCAGAAAAGTGAAAGCGTTAAAATATAGAAAGACGTTCTATTACGTTAATATCAACCAGCTGTTTTAAAAGGACGCAGTAACACGGCAAGGAGCAAGCATCCTACTTAAAAAAACTCGTGCCGCTACGTCAGTAGCAGCGAATGCGTTAAAACATAATAATTAACATCGTTGCAAGTCATTTATCGAGATCAGATATTTTCCATACTGCAAACTTTCACTGTTCTATTCGATCGGTAACTCGACTCGCAATCTTTACATATTTTTAGCATTCGAAATGCTCGAATTTTACCGCGGTTTTTGTTTCGATTTAAGATTGACATTCGAGTACCAGAGTTAATCGATTCTCGAACCCTGCTTTCGACGGATGTTCGCGCAGGACCGTGACAGTTTTTCTGGTCATTTCTCAACGGTTAAATTTTGTTTCCGACGAACGAGAAAGTAAAGGCACTTTTGGATAAACGCAGTGACCAACTAGTTGTATTAAAGGCCATTTGTTCAGCATTTAATCCGTTTAATTTTAGCAGTTCAACGAGTTTGACAACTTTCGATGATGATGCAATACAAACTCACAAATGTATCGTGTTCTCGTTGCATAATGTACGGTATGCAAGCTTAGAATGCATTTACGCGAGAAATCCATGATCTCTCAGTGATTTTTTTTTAAGTTCAAAAAATTGTTTTTTTTTTTTGTTACCGTTATTGAATTATAGCTCCTTTCATGTACAAATAAATATAGGAGGAAAATAAGTTATTGCCTTCGATACTTTAATATGTATGTAAATTTAAAAATGGCTGAAATCGGAAATTTGGATGTTTCTAAATTTTAAAATATTAAAATTTGTAAATTTAAATATTACTTCTTAAAATAAAAAGAAAAATTGTATTTACAATTAAAACTTGTTTAATTAGCGAAATTAATTAGTGATAATTAATGTAACTGAATTTAATTCAATTAAATCATAATTTTATTTTTAATCGTTAATTTAATCGTACCTATTTAAAGATTAAAATTTACTTTCTAATCGAATATTGTACAAGTAAAAATTAATTTGAATATTGCATTAGAATTTTTCCACATTGGTAATTAGTATTTAGTCTCCAATTAAATGTTACGTTAATTGTAGCCCACCCGATTGAAGGTTAAGATTTAATTGCGTAATTAAAAACTGCATTTTAATTATCGGTTGAAAGATTTTTACAGGATATTATTATCCTTATTATTATTACCGTCACAATCTAGCACCTGCCGTTTTTATCCTCGGCAATGACGTGTTTTTAATACTAACCTGTTCTTGTTACTGAATGATTTATATCACTAGCGGCAACAGTAATATAATATCGTACGTTTAAGTAACTTTTTATTCATAAAATTTAGACAAATTAGACAATTATGTTATAATATTAATTTTGATAATATATTTTTTAATATTGATATATTATTATCATTATTCTAAATAAAAAATAAGAAAAATAAAATTCTAAGAAATAAATCAATTATTTCTAACACAAAAATGAGTCAAGAATTAAATTTTAATTCTTAATTAAATTGGATTGAATTAAAAATAAAATTTTAACCTTTAATGAGAAGTTTTAATTGAAATTAACTTTCAATCTTTAATTTAACAAGTTTCAATTGAGCATTAAATTTTAATGTATAATTTAATAAACGAAATTTTTATTTTTTATTAATCATTTAATTAACACATACATTGTAATTCTTAATTAAATAAACTAATAATACCGATACTTCATTTAAAATATTTTAAATAGTTATTTTAAAAAGTTCTCAATTAAAATAACTTTTAATCTTTAATTTGTCAAATGTTTAAAATTACATTTCAATTTTTCATCATTCAATTAACACACAATTCAATTCTCAATCCAATGAAATTTACAATTTCATCTGAAATAATCTATAATATATTTTACCTAAAACTTCCCCAAAATATACAACAAATAAATGAAAAATTAATTTAGATGGCAGTAATTACTGACTCCCCCTGTGTAACCAAAACTTATTTCTTACCAGAAAAAGTATCCAAACAAAAGAATGCAATCTAACAATTTAACTTTTGTCTAACAATCTTTTTGTGAAGGCCATGAAAGGTGTTGATTTTTCATGGCGACACTTGCGTAGAAGACCTTGTACATAAAGTACAAATAAGCACATAATGCATCTAAAAAGAGGCTAATGGTTCAAGTTTTCTCACGGTTTTCCATGTACGTATGTACTCGTATCTGGAACATTTAAGACGTACTCCTACGCAAATAATGAACAAACATAATTCGTCATTAGCACCGTTAATTATGCAAAATTTCTCTTTTGAATGAATGTTGTGGAAAATTAAGGACACGTTGTTAATACACTTAACAAGTACACTGTTTTAAATATCACAATTATTAATGTATTATTTTATAATGTTGACACATGTCATTTCTTGTTACTGTTAAGGTGGAAATGATTGCAAGATACAGTGATAATAAGTTTCTTGTTGTATAAATACACATGGCATTTCGTAGCGCGCGAAAACGTTAGCGACGCGATCAGCAAACCGAAGTTGTCGCTGCCGAGTGTAACGCCATGGTGGTACAACCATGGGTTCACAAAACAATAGAAGCTTGCTTCAGTCCGAATGTATACAAATAATATAGACAATTTACCAACGAATAAAAAAGCATTTCCTCGAGTTAAAAAATAACATTTTTAAATAATATTTACCATTTCATTTTCTACTAACATAAACATAGAATATTTACATTAAAAATTATAGTTTCAAATAATATTTACCATTTTCTAGTAATATATAAACACATATTTACATTAAAAATTATATTGTTAAATAATATTCCTGAATACTATTTAAAAACATATTTATATAAACAAAAATGTCCTCCTGTTTAAAAACTATATTGTAAAATAATATATAAAAATACAATACTAACCTAAAAAATCATATACTTTTGTTGAAAAATGATAACTCTAAATATTATTTAAAAATATAATATTAACGTGAAACGTTATATTCTCCTGTTTAAAAATTATATTTGCAAATAATAATTATCAGCGTTAATTTGTTAGCATATGTATCCTGAGAATTTTAGATTAGTTGATACATTTTTACACGAATTACGGGAATAAGTGAACCTATCATTTCTTACCACACTTTATATATCTTTACAAGTAATTATGTAAAATGTGGGAACGAGTGCATCGCATAATCGTTTATCTAACAATCATTCTCGTACTCGTTTCCTAATAATTTCTTCCTTTCCATTTTTACTTCAGTGCGTTCAATTACACGCGCTTGAAACTTTCTTGTGCCGTAACTTTTCATATCGCACGAACTTACTGCCAGAGTTTCCTTGAACCATTCGAAGGTATTATTACCGAGGAGCATAGAAACAGCTCATTTTCAATTTGTACGTACGACAGAAAAATTGTGTAATACGTTGTACACGATATATCCCAGTCATACAATTTCAAAAAACATTATTATGTCCAGCTGATGAGTTGGCGGTCGGAATAAATACGAATACTATTAACTTACATGCCAACTTATCAGACGCGCAATATGCGAAATTGAACATCGTTACAAATTTGGAAATATAGGGATGGAAAAATTGAAAATTAACAAAGTTTATTAATCCAGAGATATTTTAATTTTTATATGGTCCGAAAGAATGAAGAAGTACAGAAATGTAGAAATGAAGACATGAAGAAATGAAGAAAAAAATGAAGATATGGAGAAATAAAAAATAAGGAGATGATGAAATAAAAAATGAAGACATGAAGAAATAAAAAATGAAGAAATAAAGAAATAGAAAATGAGGAGATGAAGAAATAAAAAATGAACACCTGAAGAAAGAAAAAATAGAAAATGAGGAGATGAAGAAATAAAAAATGAAGACCTGAAGAAACAAAAAATGAAGATATGAAGAAATAGAAAATGAGGAGATGAAGAAATAAAAAATGAAGACCTGAAGAAATAAAAAATGAAGATATGAAGAAATGAAGAAAAAAATAAAAACCTGAAAGAATGAAGATATGAAGAAATAAAGAAATAAAAAATGAAGACATGAAGAAATAAAAAATGAAGAAATGAAGAAATAAAGAAAAAAAAAATGAGGAGACGAAGAAATGTATACATTAAGAAAAAATGAAAAAGTATTGAAATTGAAAACTGAAGAAATTTAAAAATATAAAAATTAAGAAATGTACATTCAAGAAAATAAATACTTTTTATTTTCAACCTTAAAGGACAATTTTTTAAAAATATAACAAATAACGCTTCATAATTCTGGTAAATTGTTCTAGTTTAAAACAAAAGTACTTAAATAACGAAAATAGGATAAAAGAGAAATGCTAAAACAAAAAAAAATGTATTCATCTGTAACATTATCTGGTAAAAATCATTCACTTCTAAATTCTAAAAATAACTAAAGCGGTGTTCAAATTGTTTCTCTTACTCTAACCAAAATTACTAACAAAAACTTCGACAAATTTGCAACTTGATCGAAAACGAAACGTTCTACGAGTAAATTTTATCACACATAATCGACCAATTTTTTGATGTGCACCTCGTTTCCGATAGTTTCATCAGTTACTGACCACTTTGTATTATCTACAAACACCGAACTGCACAGTCACAGCGACGGACGTTTAACTCACAGTAAACTTCGTCTTCTAAAGGTCCAACTACTCGAGTTACAGACGTAAAAAACTGCGTTTCAACACGTGACACATAATTCAGGTTAACACTGAACCTTACTTCGAAACATATAAAAATAAATAAACAAATGATGAAACATAAATAAATACACACAATATTTTCACGAAGATCAACACGTATTTCAAAGAAATCACATTAACGAATTTTGTAAGATAAAATAAAAAACTCGTAGGACGGTCATTTGATAGCTTTAGTAGTCTCGGTGTTGAAGTCTTGCCTGGACTTACAGAGGTTACGGCAGCGGTGCGGAAAGGAACGAACAAAATTTTAATCATAGACTATATTATTTTTGGAGAATTCTGTTGCGTTGGAAACTAGGCATCAAGAGAGAAGAACTAAAATGGACACGTACGGGGCCGCGATGTAACTCGGTCTAATAGCTTCCTGATTATTTCGTGAGCCGCTCAGCTGATTTCCTCTCCCTCCTGTTACGATCGTTTGGACCCTCGTTGTTACAGAGACGACGGGTTATTTCTCACGGAAAATGCGATGACTCACACGTTCGCTCGCGGATCAACTGATAATATGTGTAAAAATTGTTTCGCACTCATTAAAAGGATACTCGGATCAAAATTGAATTTCACGCACCCTATAATTAACGTACAAATACTTCTACTTATTGACGCATACGTTGCGTCAATAATTACAGCTAATCGGGTATGAGTACTCGGAGTACTCATAACTTACTACGATTCGAGAACTGGATATGAGTACTCCTTTGATTTTGTGTTTAAGTACTCTAGTATCTGATATTATGACCAAATACTTGGTCTTTTGAACTTACTTGAATACTCAATTTTAAATTTGAGTATTCTTTTGCGAGTCTAAGTACTCAAGTATCTGAAACTGAGTCAAAATACTTGAGCATCCAACTGTGAGACTAAATATTTGCTACAAGAACTTGAATTTTAGTACTTGAGTACTCAATTCTGAATTTGAGTACTTGAGTATTCTTTTTTGAGTCTAAATACTCAAGTATCTGAAACTGAGTCAAAATACTTGAGCATCCAACTGTGAGACTAAATATTTGCTACAAGAACTTGAATTTCAGTACTTGAGTACTCAATTCTGAATTTGAGTGATTGAATATTCTTATTGGAGGCTAAATACTCAAGTATCCGAAACTGAGTCAAAATACTTGAGCATCAAACTGTGAGACTAAATATTTGCTACAAGAACTTGAATTTCAGTACTTGAGTACTCAATTTTGAATTTGAGTACTTGAGTATTCTTTTTTGAGTCTAAATACTCAAGTATCTGAAACTGAGTCAAAATACTTGAGCATCAAACTGTGAGACTAAATATTTGCTACAAGAACTTGAATTTCAGTACTTGAGTACTCAATTTTGAATTTGAGTACTTGAGTATTCTTTTTTGAGTCTAAATACTCAAGTATCTGAAACTGAGTCAAAATACTTGAGCATCAAACTGTGAGACTAAATATTTGCTACAAGAACTTGAATTTCAGTACTTGAGTACTCAATTTTGAATTTGAGTACTTGAGTATTCTTTTTTGAGTCTAAATACTCAAGTATCTGAAACTGAGTCAAAATACTTGAGCATCCAACTGTGAGACTAAATATTTGCTACAAGCACTTGAATTTCAGTACTTGAGTACTCAATTCTGAATTTGAGTACTTGAGTATTCAAATGTATAGTTGTACAACGGAATTAACTAGTAGAACGGTGTGGAGAGTATGGTGATATTGTAGTATTAGAAATAGTGGGATAGTATATAGTGAAATTAGTGCAATAGTGGTATAGTATAATTAACGTAATAGTGTTATAGTTGAATTAATTGTTATAGTTTAAAGTATGAATATCATAGAAGAATAGTGAATATGTAGCACAACGGAATAGCTAAATAATAGTATAGTGGAATATCAATATAATTTTATAGTGAAATACCAATACAGTAATATGTATATGAAAATATTACAATACTATCATAATATAACAGAATTTACCGGAATGAATAGAATAACAGTATAGTGGTATAGTAGATTGGCGGAATAGTAAGATAGTAGAATAGTAGTATAATGAAAGTGTGATATAGTTTCAATCGAATTAATAAAACAGTACAGCAGAGTAATAAAATACAAGTAGTGTAGTGGTACAATAGAGTTAACGGAATAGTAGAATACTATAAAATAATAAAATAATAATATATATGTATAATAAAGTCGGTAGAATAATAAAATATAATCATAATGTTAACACTAGCACAGCAGAGAAATAAAAGTATCGAGACAAGTACTACGTTAAAATAGTGAAATTATAAAAACGATAAAATATCACAATAGTGAAATAATAAAATGGTAAAAAAATGGCAGTAATTCGTGTCTGAAACTGGGCAGTTGCCGCGAGAGGTATTTTTTGGAACCGGTTTCGGAGAGTCAGCCGGATAGTAAAAGCTCGTCGAGTATTCGGAGTTAAATTATGTAAGCATCCGAGTACTCGGATATATTCAGGTACTCGAATCTCAATCGAACGATAGATGTTCGAGTAGTCGTAGATACGAGTAACAGAGCTCTCGTAATAAAAACGTGAAAACGTATCACCGGTATAATACTGAAACCTCAAAATCTATCGGTATTCAATCTGGCAGCGTCGTTCGTTGTAGCATGCTTCACAGTATTTACTCCCGTAGAGGTGAGTGGTATTTGTTGAAGACGGGGTAAAGCAACCCCTAGGGAAAACGTTTTCATTCAAGCCGGCTTAAGCACGTAACGTAACGAGGGCATTGACGTCCTACAAAGTGCATGCAGTGTGTTGTTATGGAAACACGGTTCATCACAAAACCAATTTTTCTTTTGTTATCGATTATTGATAGAACTAGGAAAAATTTGAAACAGATTCGAAAAACTTATGTTTTACTTGGGAATATTGTCTCAGCCTGTTGCACATTAAATGGTCGGGTTTTAAAACAAGACTAACGTGGTTTCATGACATAAAGGTACTATAAAATTACGATACATCGATTGAAACTTTAAGATTTAATAAAAATACATAGACTTTTCATTAATTCTAATAATATAAATGCTGTTTGATTAGAAATCGAATACTCGCTAATAGTCACTAGTAAACTAATGTAAATTAGTTGTATTAAAAATATTGACGAAACCTTTATGCAGTTATTTTGAACACTGAACTTCGAAGTGATATCGCCCAAATGTTTTTATGTTATCAAATTGGGATGTCCAATCACATTTAACCTAGATTCTGTGTATATTTCGAAATTGGTTATCGTTTGCTATAGGTGATAATTTTTACTTCGGAAGTCCTAACAAAACGTATATGTAGTCACTTTAAACACTAAGGTGAAATAAATTTAAATATTTATTTTGCGTTGTATAGCCTCTCGTTATATCGCCACGACTTATATAAGCCTCGCGCTATATGGCCACGACTTGTATAACCTCATATTATATCGTTATGAGTTGTATAACCTCGTGTTATATCACAACTAGTTGCATAGCCTCTTGTTATATTGCCACAAGTTGTATAAGCCTCGCGTTATATAGCCATAACTTGTATAACCAGATATTATATCGTTATGAGTTGTATAACTTCGTGTTATATCACAACTAGTTGCATAGCCTCTTGTTATATTGCCACAAGTTGTATAAGCCTCGCGTTATATTGCCATAACTTGTATAACCAGATATTATATCGTTATGAGTTGTATAACCTCGTGTTATATCGCAACTAGTTGCATAGCCTCTCGTTATATCGCCTCGACTTATATAAGCCTCGCACTATATCGCCACGACTTGTATAGCCTCATATTATATCGTTACGAGTTGTATAACCTCGTGTTATATCGCAACTAGTTGTACAGTCTTATTTATTGCCACAAGTTGTATAGTCACGTGTTATATCGCCACGAGTTATACAGCCTCGTCTTAAATAGTATCACGTTATACAGTCGGGCGTTCTATCATCACGCAGATAATCTTATATTATATCGCCACACTTTACATAGTCTCGAATTATATGACAAGTTCTATATCTTTGTATTACATTGCCATGCGCCGTACAGTTTCTCGTCACACTGCCGTCCATCTATTTTAAATTTTTCCAAGATTTCTCAAAATCAAAAGCTGTAACTTATATAGCAATATAAGTTCACAAAATCTAACTATATAGTAAAGAATTATGGAACATCTATTGTATCGGTAAAATGGTAAATGTTCAACAACCTAAAAAACACTGAATACAACCAAACTAGATTCATTGTAGGAAACCTTTGTAAAAACAAGATTACTTTCTCCCCTAAAATCTGTTTACACATTTTTTTAAATAGGAAATAATGTTTCTATAGTAAACAAAAATATACATTTATTTCATATATAATGTTGTGCATGTTTCCTGAAATTTATAATGGTACTTCGAAAATAAATATAATTTTAACCAATTTTTGATATATTCTACATAATAGCTCGAAAAACCCCAAGTGATATTTCGTAGCAATGAAAACAGTGTAAAAAGACATTTAATGTATATTTCATATTATTTTTTCCAAACTGATAGAATCCTGTATACACATTAAATAATTAATTATATATTTTCCTTCTTTTCCTTTTTTTACTATAAAACTAATTTGTCTCGCTAAATTAAGATAACAGCTGAAGACGAAAAAAATACAATTTAAAAACAACTAATACTATATTTAAATAATGAACAGACAAAAACCTACTCAAAATTATAATAATGCATATTATACCATGAAATATGGTATTATTAAAAAGAAAAATATGACAAACGCCAGGGTAAACAGTGTAAAATGATAGATAAAGAAAGAGTAAGAATAGTGGGCAAGGGAAAGACGGGAAGACAGAGGAAAGGGACAAGAGAGGGAGGAAGAGAGAGAGAAATTTCCAAGAGAAAGTCTTGTACCTCGTTATAAAACGAATATAAAACAGTAAATTGTCGTCTAAAATTTCAACTATAGCAGCAATCTTTTTCATTGGAAAAGAAACAGCATGAGTATTTCCTACATTCCAGCATCTATATGTGTATGCAATCTTTGTAAATGCTATTGAGATAAATTAGCCTACATAAAACTTGATTCAATCCGGTTTAATAAAATATCATTTTTGTTTCATATATTGATGGTTGAAATTAATCACTGGGCTTCATAATCCAAGATTATTGCATGTTATAATACTTTATTGTAATAAAATTTACCTTAAAAATTCATCACAGTACGTGCTTATGTTAATTTTAATTAAAACTATCTTCAGTATTAAAACGGAAGATAACAGAACATTAAAATATACATAAAATCATTGGACGAAAATGCAAGCGTCATAAAATAAGTAGATAATAGTACATAAAATACTATATTCTATTCTCAACTCATAAAATCACATAAACCGTTCAATGCTAATTCAAATTTTCTAAACATAACTAATAAAACCAAAGATAGAAACAAATATGATCTTATTTTCTTTGTCACAATGTAACACACTGTTTACATGAAAAACAATTGAATGGAGAAGTCCTACGTCGTATGACAATTAGGAAATGAGAAACGATCCTTAACGAAAGACGGAAAAAGAAAGAAGAAAAAGAATAGATGACTTACGTTTACGATGCTGCGCCTAAGATCCTATAGCAAAAGAGATTTCGCGAAGCTTAAAGATTAAAACGAACAACACATTTCACGCCACATCACCGTTTAATACCACTATAAAAATAGAAGAATCGAATTGTAATAATTTTACCGGCGTCATTCGTGCCAACAAATTCTTTAAGATACAAACAACCAAGGAAACGTCTTTACTCAACGCTGTTTGCCGCGCATCTAGCACGGATACCTGTCGCGGTAGTCCTCCCACCAATGGCGGCAAGTTTGCTATGATTGGTGAGTCGTTAGCCAATCAGTGGTAAGCTTCTCAAACGTTGACCAATCGCATTATTGAAAATTTCGCGCCATTACATAATATAGCACCACATTGCATATGCAAGTTGTGTACAAAACAATTGTTTCTTACCGGCTTTTTATAAAGTGTTGTAAGTAAATTACATTTGAATTTTTGTAATAAAAATGTGTAGTTATTCTGATAGGACGGGCTATTTATTATATTAAGAAAGTAGATTAGTATTTCATTCGTGAATTTTAATTTCATTTATATTAAACAAAACAATAAGGATAAATAAAATCAAGTTAGACAATTATGTATACATTTCGCAATTAATAATTATATAGTAGAACAGATGGCATTATTTTTCAACCTGTTCCATTTTATTTGCATGACATTTTCGTGAAATTAATCCTTTCTTTACAAATTTTATAAGTACTTATGTTCACATTTGTTGTTTAGTTTATTAATATCATTAACACATATATATTTATTGCAAGTATTATAAAGTTTTGTGTAATTTGAATATTACTAGTTATTAGTTCCTATAACTATGTCTTATATTTTATTGCGCTTTTTAATTTTAAATTAAAAACAATAGTTTAACTGATTTTAATCACAAGGTATATAAATATAAATAAATATAACACAAATTCCTTCAATTCCTTTTTTGCTGTTACATCAAAATTTACAGTTACTTAAAAGTAACAATTTCCTCATTCCATTATTCAATTCAATTGATATAATAGTGAATTAGCAAGTATGATACATAAAATTCATATTTGTTAAATAAAGTTACAGAATTTTTCTTATCTACAAAAATTATATATATATATATATATCTTTTATATAAACTATTAAGTATTTTTCAAATCAATTTGGAAGAAAAATTAAAACAATTAATTATGCTTACTTGCACTCACTGTTTCAAATATTATTGACAACCCAATTGATTGTCAGAAGCCTACGTTAAAAAGTACACAAAATTGTACAAACAACTTCTCAATAATGCTTTTATTTTCAATAAGATTAATATCAATTAGTATACAAGTGAATTATTATCTACATTCATTGTAATTCATTACAATTAACTTTCACTTAAACAAATCTTTTATGTGAATTTATAAATAAAAAATTTTCAATTTTTACGAATTCCTAACAAAAATGAAAGAAATAGTAAATATTTAAATATGAAACCTGTTAATAATGGTCAACAGGTATAAATCATAACATATACATTGCTATAATCAATAATGTACAATTTTGCTAAAATTCCATTTTTTAAATAGAAATGAAAAGATTTATTCAAGTAATGTATTCTTCAATGAAATCAAGATTTTCATTACTTTTTGCATAATACACATTTTGCTAATTAACTGTGGCACTCAGGAAAAGCAAGGCTACCTTTTAAATTTTCCTCAACTCTGCTGAGCTTAATATCGCATTTGTTTATAACATTGTTATCACATAGAATTGATATTTTAGCATTCTGTATAGATTTAAAACGTTTTGACGATTGTTCTGCATCTCTGTCCAAATTGTCTTCATCAAGTAGCAGAGGTTTTTTACGCAACGGTTTACTAAAAGGTTTCATAATTAATGAATCCTTTGCACCTGCTACATCCTTTAAATCGTAAACAAAATCTTTGTTTAAAGGTTTCATTTTATTGCGGATAGGACGTTGCGGTTTTAAATTATTTTGTATAGATGTAATTTCACTTTCTTTCAACTCAGAACAACTCGACTGCACCGTTTCGCTGTTTTTTATATTTTGTAATTTAGAATTAGACTTTTTCGTGGTTTCTTTTGAGGAATTCACTTCAGAAGATCCAAAAATAACTTCCATTACCATTTTTCTAATATCAGGATCCAATCCCGCAGTATTTTGATCTTTATTATTAACGTTCGATTCCTCTTCCGTTTCACCGTTAACATGAACTATTTCTTGACACGTTGAATTTGTATCTATTATTTCTATTTCTGTTTTATTTACAGTCTTTTCTTCTATTTGAACTTCTGATTCTACATAATTTTCTGTAACTTCTGGAGTACCTGACTCCTTTTCTAAGTTTGTTATGTCTAACATAATATCTTGTTCGTGTATGCATTGATCATCGGGAATCAAAGCTATCATATCTTCTATGATAACACGATTATTTTGAGCATTATGCATTTTATTACAATGTGCTACGCAATCACATTTCACAAAACATTTAAAATCACAGAGTTTACATTTATAACGATTCCAACCAATATGAATAGCAGCATGTCTTCTTAAATTAGTTGCTGACATAAATTTTCGTTTACATGAAAGGCACTGAAGTTTTTGAAGGTTTATAATCGAAGCCACTTTTTCTTCCATCAGTAAGACATTATCCACTTTCTGAATTTCTGTTTCTTGTTCATTATTTGATTCCGAAGATATGTCTTTTGTAATAGGTGCTAAAGATAAAAATTTTACTTTGTTGATGATATTTTAATATTACGTTTTTACTAATTTTATTTTTAAACGAATGAATGTATCAGAATAGAATATTCATGAAATAATTTGTATAATTGAATCTAAATGTTATGGATATAACATGTGATAAAAATATTGCTTACCTGCAGTGCTACTCAATTTCTTTGGCTTATCTTTACGTTTTCTTTTTTTACTTCCAACATTAGTTTTCGGTTTATTAATATTAGTGTACACAATTTCTATAGGATCAGAAATATCATTCGCAGGAGAAACACCTTCTTCTCTTACTTTCTGCACTCCATTTGTAATAACTGTCACCTCTTCTTCATTCTTTGCTCCATTCTGTGATTTTTCAGTTTCTAACATATCCCAATCTTCTTTACTTAAACTTGCGACAGTCTCTACACGTATAGGTGTTTCAAAACTATTGTTAATTTCAGATGCAGCAGGAAAACTTTCTGTGTCCACATTTTTTTGAATTTCCGGAATAATAACTATATTTTCCTTTGGAGTAGGATCTAGTGAAACTTTATTAACTTTTTTTGCTTTAGTTGTGCTTTCACAGGCTGCAACACGTCTATGGCAATACTGAGAGTGAGACAATAAAGCTGCCCTCCTATCAAATCTTTTTCCACAACCTCCGCATCTTTGCAATTCTGAATCAGATTCTAAATGTTCTATCCATTCCTGCCAGAATGCTTTGTTTTAAATTAATGATACCTTGACAAAAGTTAAAATATGTATTATCATAGCAACTGAGATACCTGAGTTTCGTTAATTCGCAATGTATCATTCATTAAGGTTTTGTTGGCATCTTCTTTTTGTAAATCTTCTGCTACAGTTGTATCTTTGAAGAATGCTTTTTCCTGAATCTGAGTCCTAAGTCTCCGTACCTGATCACTGGTTTTTCTATGAACTATCAAAACATAATTTTAAACTAACACTAAATTAAATGTAGTTAATATTTTTTTCAATTTAATTGTGGATTATTATAACTTAAACCTTTATTTCTAATAATCTATAATACTAATTAAACCTGTTTTGGTAAGGTGTACACGTTTGTAACTTAAACGTTCATTTATATAAAATATACTATTACAAAGTTTCATACATACTTTTGAAGAGATGTCGATAAACACTCCAGGTGTTTGCAAATGTACTGGAACAAAAAGGGCAAGGATAACATAACCTATGAGATGTGTGCAATGTCCTTGTATGAACAGCTAATGTCTTTTTTGTTGAAAACTTTGCACTACCTACAAATTACAAAATTACAGAATAATAATTATGAGGATGGATCAAAAAAGTACATAAAAGTAATAAAAACGTACATATTGAACAAACAATATCATTTTCAGGAATTCTACCAGGTTTTTCTTTATTAACACTTTGAATTATACTGCCACTATTTGATTCATGATCAAGATGTTTAAGTTGTCCATTTGGATCTAACACAGCATTTTTTCCATTTATCATATCTTTTAACTCAGTTATCTAAATGTTGTTGAATTTATAATAAAATATTTCACGTAATGATACTTATTTGATTTTTTAACTTTTAATCCATTAATAATGTTACCTGCGTTTTCATTAATTCTGTACAATCCTGATTTGAATTGACTGACTCAACAGTTTGATAAACTGCTGATGAATTTGATTGCACACTTTCCAAATAAACGCACTCACTATTATTTTGAAAACTTTCTGTTTGTTTCTTCTGTAACATAGTAATAATAGAAGTGAGATCTTTCTTTTGTTTCTCCTCAGAAATTTGACTTTTAAAGTTTCCATCATTTTCACAATGCCCTTGAAACAATTTTTGTGGTTTCTCATTATTTGATTCAGTTCTTACAATCTGCAAAATAAATATGTATATTATTTTAATTAAATCACAGTTAGAAATAATAAATAATATTATAGTAATATTGCTTATAATCTTAAAATTACGTAGATAAGAAAATAAAATTATGTAATTTATTTTTAACCATTCAATAAATATGCCCTACAACTCTAATCAATTTCTAACTTTAATATTATTTTGTGATATTTAATGATTTAAAATATTTTTGAAATGCATTCCAATATTTGAAAGATTTTTCAAAGCAAAGTATTATAATTTAATCTTACTTTTAAGAAAAAGTCAATGCATATAACATAGAACATAACATAACAGTTATTGATATTATTTGCAATATATAATTCATGTCAATGGTTCGATTATTATAAAAATTATTTTTTTCCATTATTTTATCTTTATATTAAAATAAATAAAACAGAACATACTGTAGTATAATCACAGAAAGATTTCCTGGCAAATGTGACATCAACTTTCTCTTTACAATAAATGCGTTTATGCGAGATGAAATTAACCAAACTCCTAAATAGGCTTCGACATACTCGACATTCATATACCAAGTCACATTCATATGTTAAAATTGATTTAACTTCATCGCTGCCATTTTCTAAAATTTTGGTCACACGATACAAATTTGAAATGCTCGTGTCTATTGGTTGACTTAGCTCTGACAAGTCTGAACTTATGGAAGCAACTTCTGTAGGAGGAAATTTGACTCTTCTAAATTTGCCATTAGGTTTTTTGGCCTTGGTTTTTGCTTTGATTGATTTCATTTTCCATAAATGTTACACATCCAATAAATTGTCCCGTCAAAACTGAAAAGATAAACACATTACAAAATTATATAAGCTTAACAACATCAACTAATCACAATATAAGAAATATATTGAAATAATAATTTACATGAAATAATAGTTAATTATAACTAATAAGAAGAAAATTGAATATCTGAAAGAAGAAATAAAGTAAAGTAATTACAATAGCATAACTCAAAGTGATAGTGAAAAGAATTTAAAGATCATGTATAAAAGAATATATGTTAGGAATGATAAGTCATTTTCGGAATCAAAGTAATTATAGAAATTCAGTAAAAGTTATAGATTTAGAAGTGAAACAAGAAAAAGCATACAATGGGGATGTACCGTCTCTCCTGCATTTTACTACGTACAAATAGATCTTCACTTTTCAGATTTCGAAGTTATGAAGAAATGAAATCACTAAGAAACAAGAAAGTTTATTAAAAGTCAGTTCTCTTGCAAGGAAATCACGCGATTTAATGCTTTTTAAACAAGACAAATCGTGATTTCGATCGAACTGCGACCTCCATTTTTCCAAAACCTAGAAGTTCTTGGCTCTACCACTTCAGTGAAACGGTACCGTGGGCAGCACATTCAGCTTGTTGAAGAATAATTTTGTCTTTTATTTAAATTTCACTATATAGTTAATAATTTTTAATGAAAATTCAATGTTTGAATGATCTGTAGAAGTACTTAAACGAACTCATGATATAATACATAAGTTATACATTGCCTTTCTTGATAGTTTATTACAAAAGGTTATGTCCCTTAAATTTTTAAAAAATTATATTAAATAATTAAAATAAAGGTACCAATTGTTATTTCCATAATTGTAATAAGTATAAATTTTACAACAGAAACTGTGGAAATAATTTAACAGAAATACAATAGATGATACTATCATGCAATAAAAGATAATACTTTCAAAGTAATTTGAATTATATTATATTTTTAAATTCTATGCATATCACCAGTAATATTTGTTAGACTACATACTTGCAAGTTGCCTTGCACATATTATCTACAAAAACATTATGTATTCTGGTTTTTCATTTATATCTTTTCGTAATAAGAAATTTAAAGTTGTTATTATTGAACATTCTGTAGTAGTAAATACTATTAAATTATTGAACATTATGTAGCAGTAAATATAAAATATTGTAAATTCTTAAAAAGTGTCAACAATATCAATCACAAGGGAAACTTGATCAAAGTTGAATCCATAAAAATATCAGTTTCTTTCATTTAGAGTAAAGGCTTTAAGATAGAAAATGATTATAGAAAAATCTTAGTTATAACAATATCATAACTGTAATGTTTTTAAGTTATGTATTATGTTAATGTATATGACATGTTCTTTTATAAAGTAAAATTTTAAAAATACATAAATTCTCTTTTAAAATGAAATACATTTAATTAATAAAAGTAATTTCTGTATATTGGTTTTTGGTTTGGAAAAGCTATATACTATTTTATAATTAAAACCTGATTTCTACAAAATCCTCTTTCCTTATTATCACTTTTATATATTTTATTTTAATAAATGTTTAGAATTAGCATTCGAAACAAACATTATCAAAAATATTTTACAATTTGTTTAGAAATTGTACATTTAAAACTGTATATTTGTTTAGAAATTTGCAGATATTTTTAATTGAAGAATTTTTTTCTCTTATCATTATTTAAAATTGTTTAACTTTATCGATAAATTTTTCTAAGTCAATAAGAATCTTATAAGTTCATAAAATTTTGTTCATATCCATCTTATAATTGATTTAATGTACACGTGTATATACATAAGCTTTATTCAATAAAATGTCAAACGTATCTAATATGTTCATTACTTTTCAAACTTATCACAAATGATATTAAAAGTATTAACAATGAAATTTCCTTTCCTGTGCATTCTAATCTTATCATTGAATTGTGAAAGTTTGAAAGAATAAATAAACATTTGTGACACTCTTCTTTCCTCAACTTTACATTTAGTGTTATCTGTTAATAAATTAATTTCTTCATTCAAAACACCAAAACTATTCCTTGTCTCTAAAACAAAATGCACTAAACATTGCAACAAATTATCGGCTAATAACAAATTAGGGTCTTGAAAGTAAAACTGCTTAGAAATTTTTCAATGGTGTCCAGTTTTTAGATTATGAATTTAGAAGTGTATTATTCTATTATACAACTATATGATTTTACTGCTATTCCAATACTTTATTGTCTTATAATTTACAGTATATTTCTCGCACTAAGAGTTCAAAATAGTTGGGGGGGTTTAATCGGAATTTTATTCTATATGCAGTGGTACTATTAAACGGATTACCCGTTATATTTTTATTTATAAGTATATCTCTGAGTATACTTATAGCATATCATATTAATTTTTGATTACCAAACGTTCTTACGGTTATCTAAACTATCATTTGTGAAACGGCACTGCGTCAGATAATAATAATATACTAAAAACAAACAAAATTTTAAATATAAAATACGTAATTGTGCGGCGCATGCGCTACGATTTGGCATCTTTTCCTCGTGAAATCACTCGAAAGAATCTGTGCATCATAATTTTAGTTTTTTACGAATTTAAGTGCTTAAAAATGAATTTATAGTGACAATAATAAGTTTTGTGAATAACGACGAAATCAAAAGAAAAAATGGTGTTTAATGATTGTCCGGACTCGGACATAATTGGTTGCGGATTCAGTGCTTTTAAGGAAATTGATGAAGTGATTGCTTTAATTTCGGAATTGAAGAAAGTTGATCTTTCATCGAGCCTTGTTGAAAAAAATCGAGACCGTTTTAACTTTATTTTATCACAATACCAGGATCAGAGACAATTATTGGATCCTTACTTAGATGACATTTTACAACCACTGATTGGTATTATTAAAGATGAAAATTCGACAGAAAGCATGCGGCACAATGCTTTTAAATATATTTTTATTGTTATGTCTGTAAAAACGTACAAAACAATTGTTACGTATCTTCCGCATGAGGTATATTAATCTACTAAACTTATAACATGATCTTGATAAGTCGACTATGGATGTTCATATAAATGCATATGTTTACAAAGCATAAATAAAGATAACATTTAGATAGAAATTTATTTCATTGTTATAAGATTATAAAAATATATCCTTAGTTTGCATATATTATATATCTCATGTTTTATATATCCTTTTTTAAGGACGTGTGCCAAAGTACATCACCTAATATATTTATGATATCTGTAAATTTTATTAAAATTGACTGATTTTTTAAACTAATTTATTAGTAACTAATATAAAATCTCAATACATTTATTGAGAATATTAACAATGTAAAGTATAAATACATATTGTACATGTTACCTCATAATTTTTAAATAAATGATAATTGATACAACTTCAACATATTTAAGTCTACTACCATATGATATTATTATATTAGTGATTTTATTCAAGTAAAAATAATGAGTTCATAGCATCAAGTTAATACAAAAGTGAAGTACATTTAATATTTGTTCTTAAAGTAGTACTTTAGAGAATGTAAAAGCTGCATAAAGTAAAAAGGAGTCAGTATATAGTACAATGACAAATGCATGAACATTCATAGTTTAAAGATAATGTTTCCATTTTGAAATATTTGTTTTAATTTATTGTAGGTAACAGATCTTCTTCCTGTTCTGCGAATGCTTGAAAAGCAAGATATAAATGATGTAGAAACATGGGAAACTCGATATGTGCTTCTAATTTGGCTTTCTATAATATCAAAGATACCATTTCCACTTTCACGTCTAGAAGTCTCTGATGTTAAATTAGAAGAATCAATAATTGTCAGAATTATAAAAATATGTAAATTATTTTGTTTATCGAAAGATGCTTGCGCTGTAGCTGCAGTATTTTTAATTGCTAATTTCTTAACAAGATCAGACGTTAAAAAAGTATATTTGCAAGAAATGATAATATGGAGTTTACAATGTGTAAAGGACGACCCCTTGAGACATGGCCCTTTAGCAGTTATAGCAGCCATATTAAAACATAGTGCAAGAGAAGATGTTAAACCATACACTCAAACAATTTTAGATGAAGTTTTACAGTTTCATTTGAATGATAATCCTGCAGATCTTATTCGGAAGTTTGGAATAAAGATTGTACAAAGAATTGGTTTGGTATTATTAGGAACAAAATTAGCTACATGGAGATATCAAAAAGCTAGTAGACCCATATCTTTACTACCTAATACTAAGAATAGTAATACTATGGACAGTATTGAAGAAGCTAAAGATATTCCATGTTACCATGATGATCAAGATATTCCACCTGCAATAGAAGATATTATTGAACAACTTATACAAGGACTGCGAGATAAAGCAATTACAATACGATGGTCTGCTGCAAAGGGAATTGGTAGAATAACAGCAAGATTACCAATAGATTTAGCAGATGATGTAGTAGGATTTGTATTAAACCTTTTTTCTGGTCGGGAGTCAGATTCTGCTTGGCATGGTGGTTGTCTAGCATTAGCAGAATTAGGAAGACGTGGCCTTCTTTTGCCCCACCGATTGAAAGATGTGATACCAGTAGTTGTTCAGGCATTGGTATTTGATGAACCACGAGCTTATGGATCAATTGGATATTTAATTAGAGATGCTGCATGTTATGTTTGTTGGGCATTTGCCAGAGCATACGATTCTGATGTTTTTCAACCATATGTAAAGGAAATTGCAGCTATGTTATTGGTTGTTACTTGTTTTGATAGAGAAATTAATTGTAGAAGAGCTGCTTCTGCAGCGTTTCAAGAAAATGTAGGTAGACAGGGAAATTTTCCACATGGAATAGAAATACTTACCATTGCTGATTACTTTGAAGTCGGCGTTAGAAATCATGCATATTTAAAAATTAGTACCCAAATTGCACAATATGAAGAATATACGAAACCTCTCATTGATCATTTAGTTGCAAGAAAAGTTACTCATTGGGATACAGCGCTTAGGGAACTTTCAGCTAAAGCTCTCTTTAATTTAACTTCTATAGATCCAAACTACTTCAAAGATACAGTTTTACCAAATTTATTAGAAATGTTAAATTCTATTGATTTAAATATCAGACATGGTGCAGTATTAGCTATTGCAGAAATTTTAGAAGCATTATACAATTGCTTCAATGAAAAAATTGAGAACATAATTGGAGAATCAGCTGTAGAAAATATAAGAAATATAGTAAACACTTTTAGAAAAAGAGGACAATTCAAAGGTCTTGGAGGAGAGTTAATGAAACAAGCTTGTGCTGTATTTATAAAGAAATGCTCTATTGTCCATTTTCCAATATCCAGGGAAATTATTTGTAAGTTGATATTATTGATAAATTATTTATAATATTCACTAATTTATTATATATAAATTGTTGATATATTAATAGTTTTTATTATAAGTTTTATTGCATTAATATAAGAAAAGATATTAAAAGTTACAAATTGGTATTTTAGTTTGTATAACACTGTAACTGGTGTGCGTTTACATTAAAATTGCAATGTTGCTTATATTAGGTGTCTGTTTTATAGTTCTATTACTTTATTTAGTATAATGTTCACAGATGACTGGCAAAATCTATTAGAAGAATGTTTGGGTCATGAAGTGTCTACAGTAAAAATAAAAGCAGCAGAAGCACATACAGAATTTTTAAAAAAATATTATGCCAACTTAGATAGCGAAGACCGTAATGTTGTGATTAATCGTTATCTTGATAATTTACAGTCAAATAATCAGTTGGTTCGAATTGGTTTTGCGCAAGCCATAGGTATTACTACTTTCATTTGTTCATTCCTTTTATCTTTTACTAAAAATATTGATCATAAAGAACATGTTATTATCTAAATTGGAAGTAATATACTTAATAATATTATATTAATTATAACTTTCTTTTTTCAGGATATTTTCCTTTATTTATAATTTGTGAAAGAATAAAAGATATAATAGAGGCTCTCATTAAGTGTACTGAAATATCAGCAAATACTTTAAAGTGGGCAGAGAGCAGGAAAGAAGCTATTCATGCCTTGATAATGGTTTGTCAAACTTTAGGAGTGAAAGAAACAGGTTTGTACATTCTTTTAAAAATTTGAATTTATATTTCATTAATTTAGAATTAATAAAATTTGAATGCAAAGAAATTACAGTAAAAAAAAGGAGAAGTTATTACAATAAAAGTGTTTTCAATTGATAATAAATTAGTTGTATTAATTAAGAACAATTTAGCAATTTTTCTTAAAATTTAAACTTTTATAGGAGTAATGTTTACTTTTTCGCTTGTTTTTACAATGCATATTTTTAAATCTTTTTCAAACGATAAAATTTTTAGCTATGAATAGTTTTATACTTTTTAGATAAATGGGAAGTGTTTATACCCAATTTGTATCATTGTTATTTATTGGCATTGAAGGAGTATACGATAGATAGTCGTGGAGACATAGGAGCTTGGGTACGAGAAGCAGCTATGACTGGTTTACATGTAAAGTACCTTCTTTATTATCAAAATTGAACTTAGTTTAATTTTAATATATAAAGGAATATTGTTTAAATAATTATAGATGTTAACAAATTTGGTATCACAAGCAAATTTAGTTTCTGTACTAAATGATGAATTAATGGCAAATATAATTGGAGGAATTGCACAACAAGCTGTTGAAAGAATTGATGGAATTCGAGCACAAGCAGGAATTGTTTTCAGTGCACTTATATATAGCGATCCTCCTCTACCAAACATTCCATACCATGAAGAATTAAAAACTATTTTTCCTTATAATGAATGTAAAGAACATATAGAATGGAGAATGGAATCCTCTACTTTTCCACGGTTTATTAAAATGTTATCTTATCCTCCATATACAATGAGCCTCTTACGGGGAATTATATTCAGCGTTGGAGGCTTAAGTGAATCTTTGGTGATTATTATTCTAAAAATATAAACAATTAAATTTTATTTTTAATGTTTAATTCTTAATATAAAAATTATCATTTTTTTATTCAGGTTAAACATTCTAGCGTTTCTTTATTTTCTTATTTACAAGAAATGGATGAGTTAGGTCTTAAAAATTTATGTTATAAGATTTTACAAGTTTTCGAAGAAAGTCATAAAAATGAAAGAATGATCACATCGATGTTAGCCTTTTTGGATCGTTTACTTAGTTCTGGGTGTATTCAGATTGTTCTTGATGATTCTGAAAATGGAATTGCAGAACGAATTTTAATACTACTGAAGCAAGAAATAAAAAACACAAGCAACACTAAGTTGTTAATTAGCAGTATAAATGTTTTTTGTCAACTCTTGCAGGTATTACCATGTTTTGATACTTAATATAGCAAAATAATAAGATGCTTTTATGATTATTTTAAAATCTTTTCCCAGATACATGGACCAGTAGCAAAGAGAGCATTTTGTCAGCTAAGCATTTTTCTTTGTCATAAATATAAATGCATACGAAAGGTAGCTGCTACAAAAACATACGAAGCTTTAACTTTGTATGGAGAAGAAATGGACCTTTCAGAACAAGACTTAATGCAACTTTTGACTGAATTAAATGTTACTGATTGGGAGCAGTCAGTAACTGAACTTCGATCAATCAGAAATCACCTCTGCGATTTAATGAAAGTACCAGCTCCTATTGTGCAAACCAAACCAATAAATTGAATTTAAATATTCTGTTTTCATTTAACCAGATTGGTAAGTGAAATTTTGAAACAAGGAATTTCTTCAGTTATGATAGTCTTTTTATTAAGTAAATATTATATAAAGGAGTAAAAATCAATCTGGTGTAAGTCATAATTCTCGTTCTGTAAAACGAATGATTTCATTAAATTGATTTATTATTTATTGGAGTATAAGTAGATAGATTTACAATTGGCGCCATTTCTTTCAATAAACAATCGTACATAAATGGTATTTGCACATGGAACTTAATATTTCAAATAATTTTATTTGCACCAGTATGATTTTAGGCTGTAGCTATATGTATAACTTGCATCACTTTCTTTTTCAATGAACAAATGTATATAGTCATTATTTTTAAAAACTTGTTTTACGCTGGTATCTCTTTTACTAGCACATATATATGTAGTATTTTCTTTTTACAAAATATGCAAAACATAAAACATTAAATACAATTTTGTACATATGTACAACTATATAGATTCTGTTAAATAGTCATTATGAATATGATCTTACTTTACTTTAATTTCGTATTGTCTTCTTTCATCAAAATAAGTATCACAATATTTACTTAATATTATTTTCATTATAACAGTATAAGTTATATACATTTAAATTTTATCAAAAATCATATAAATACCAATAATTTAACAATTATCTTTGTCATATAATTGCAGCTTTTCTTTTTCAAAATTTTCCATGTTAATTGTGAAATTATTTTGTAAATAATAAGTCAATACTTTTGCACCACATTTTTCTACAATCCATTGCTTTACCCACCAATTATTATGATCAACTTCATTTGTTAATGGATTTATTGGCAATGGACAGTTATAATGTTCTTTGTCAACAACTTTTTTCTTTCTTTGTTTTTGTATACTCTCGCAAATAAAACATTCAAATTCTTCAACATAATTTCCAAATTCATTTCGAAACCACGTTGTATTTTTTTCAAATGCCTTCTTCAATCTTTCATTATGTATTTCATAATTATTAATTAGTTTATGTGACAAGTATTTATCATATTCAGTTTCATTAAGAACAAGTTCCTGTAAAAAATTGGCCAAACTTATTGGATCTTTAAATTCTCGTACTGAAATTGCAGACATATTATTTGGAAGCCAATCCTAGAAGTAAATTAAAAACGTAATTAGTGGTTTAATTGCATTGTAATCTGTGTACACATGCATTGTCCATTATATAATTTAAGATAACTTGTATAATTTGAATAAAATTATTAAATAATTATTTCTTTTACTAAGTAAAGTGAAATTGTTTTCTTCGAAATATTATAACTAATTTATACAAATTTATAATCTTTATAACTTTGAATATTTAAAATATTTTAAGTAAATCTTCAATTTTAATTATTTTCTAATAAAAAGATATCGTGATTGAGAAAGAGCCATAAACTCATATCTCATTCTCTAATTTAAATTTATTTGCTAAACCATTTTAAACAAACAAAAAATGCTAAATTCTTTGTTAAGAACAAAAAATGTCAAATTATACAATTTATTTTACTTGAAAAATAAAAATTCATATATTGACGTTTAAAAAAGAATCATTAAAATAACAAATTAAATTTTAATACCTTAAATGAAGGTGATCCATAATATATAGGTACAGATCCAACGATAAGGGGCCTCCACAATTTTTCCGTGATATAATCTTCACAGACTGCATTTTCAAAAGCTATTGTAAATTTGTACTTGCTGATGAATGACAGAAAATCCTCACTGTTTAATATTTCAAGGTAATTTTCCTTTAGCCTATATTATAATTATGTTATTTGTAGAAATGATATAATAAATAATACATATAGTATTTCTTCAAACTAAAATGAAAATAAATAAAAATACTTTACTTTGTATCTAATTGAACATTATTTAAACATGTGCCATATGAATCTACGTGTAAATGTTTCATTAATTCTGCTACATAAATATCTCTATTACTCGCAGTATCACAGTCAGACTGTATGTAAAGCAATGGTGCAAGGTTTTTTGTATGCATTAATTTAGTCTTTTCTTTTGTTGAAATAAAATATTTTTTACCTGAAACATTAATATTAACTTTTCAGATGATTGAATGTCACAAATTATCACAGATAACTTTTTATTTTGAAAAAATTTTTTAATTTTTTAATTTTTTATGTTTTAAACATTAAATTATCCGGTTTTAAAATGTTTCAATTTATTACATTTACCTACTTAATAATTCTGTAATTCCAGGTAGATCGATAAGAGTGAGAGGCACATCACTAAATCTGCTAAATGTTGAGGAGTACGTAAAAAGATTTAAAGTTTGCTGTTGAACCAGGATTGGATTATTTCTTGGGGACTCTTCGTGAAGTAAACCCCAGGGAACTTCATCGGATTTCCATTTTGGTAAATCATTAATTTGAAAAGCAGTACCATAGAAAAGAAAGCTCTGCAAATTAAAATATGCTTACATTTTCATGAATAAATCAATTAATCCATTTCAGGAAAAAATATAACTAATTTATATATTTCTATCTGTATAAATTAGTTTACAACAGTAAACTAAATTAATCAATTTTTACTTAATAATGATATTGGCCTACAATTATTTTCATCTTTGTAATTAAAATAATCTTATAATATTTTAATGGTTTGTCAAATTAAATGGACAAAAATTTTAAACGACTATCTTGTTCATACATTTTGTTCATATATTACCTTACTATGTTTTAAATATAAAATGAACAGCAATTTAAAATTATTCTAAAAACACTAATACTCATTTTTTGATCAACATTACAACTTTCAAAATAAACAACTACAAACTTCCTTGAGAATAATCCAGTTGAATTTCAGAATAAAAGCCTTGAGATTTTCACTGTTACATTTAACACTGCTACATCTAATACTATTTACTTAGCATTGTACATCTGGAAGCTTTTAATGTTAGACGTAAGCAGTGTTAAGTGTGACAATTCAAGATATGTCAGTGTTAATTATAATTTGTAATGTAGTGAGATAATGTTTGAACATGGTAGCCATTTTAAACTTCTGTCCATCACTTTGTATTTAAACATATAAGTTTACATTACTTTTATATTTGGATGATACTGCAATGATCGATTACTTGTAAAATAACATTGATAATTTCCGCAATTTCTAAGTTTTCCATCAGTTCCAAAAGGAGTCCACCACAAAATTATGGGCACTTCATCTAAAAGAATATAGATATAAAATTATGAAAAAAATTTTATATTTTTCTAATTTTTATATTGTTATTTTACACGCATTTACAAAAACATTGAAAATTCAATATATTTTATATACCTGAGTAATATGGTTTGTTATCAATTTGAAATGAATACATCTGTAAATTATTTTAGTTATTTTTTAAAATTATAAACCTTATTAATTAATAATAATGTTACTATTGAATTAACATTTAATATTTTTTATTGACAAAGTTATTCCAGTTTTGCATATCTTCATTGCTTACTTAATAGTTACTATAAATGACAAGTATTTATTGTATTAATATTAATAATAATATTAATAAAATATATTGTATTATGTCAATAATTTTCAGTATTTTTATAAGATATGTAAATATATCAACAAATTTGAATCAAATGATATTTAATAAGTAACATGTTAGAAAATAATGAATTCGAATCAACCATTTTTACAGAATAAAATTACTTTTAATTTATACATGCACATTGTGTATATACATACGCAAGTGTTATCTACACATAAATTTATTATAAGTTATTATTCTAAAATACTTCTGTTGTATTTCATAAATATACCTGATAAATTATTATACTCGAAGTGACAGCAACAATTGTCATAAGCATAAAATGCATTTTTTTGTGAGGATATAACATTTTGTGATTTAAGAACTTTAATTTCTTACTTATTTAAATTTAATTAAAGGTCTGTATTACATATGAGTCATTTAATTAATCTTTTTCAGAGAAAAATCCCTATCTTATTTTAATCGCATTTAAATTAAGAATTAAGGTGCTACATAAATATTGTATATAAATTATGCGTTTTTGTTTTTCACTTTACAATTGAACTGTATGTTTTGTTGTATTCAATAAATGTTTTAAACTTGGACAATCTTAAATTTGTTGAATTTTCAGCTTTCATCGTAATTAAGTGTTATGCATTACTGCGTCAAAATCTTTTTATAAATTGATAATAGCTTATCGAACGGAAGTATGAAGTTAAATTTGAGGTTAAGTTACAAATGTCACTTCTTATGATCATCTGTAATCATCGTAACTTTAAAAATGGATGAAATTGTGATTTTTAAAAATAATTGAATATCAAAAAGGAATCAAAATATAGCTGAAACTCTTATACAGCTTATTTGAAATATGTAGCTTTTCATAATATTGTAATAAATTAACTTTAAAATGTATCAAAATAACGCATGTATAGAAAAGATAATTTTTATTTAAGTTATTTATAACTATAAGAATATTAACAGTCAATATAACCCGAAAGCGAACATGCTCTTTTAAAACACTTTTATGTGTCTATCTGTATTAAGTGCAGGGCCAACATAAAGAGAGTTTAAAGTGTTTCTCAAAACTGATCTCAAATTTTAGAAATTCTTGCTATTCATAAAAACTTCATTGCAACATTTTACAAAGATATATGCATAATATTATATGTCCATGTATATTTATAAAATTAATATGTACATAAGCATGTTTGCTCTAATTCTATTCAATTTGAAATTTAGAGATGTGCGGCTACTCGAGATTATGGATTTGGGTCATGCTCGGAAAAATTCGGGCAAGATCGGCCGGAAACCGAAGATGTTCCAAAATGCTCGAAATCTAAAAATGTTTGAATTTAGATAGTTTAAATAATTTACAGTACTCCTATTTAAGGATTAAATGAAGTGATAACAATTTGATAATTTAAAAATAGGTCATATTACACTGAAATATATACATATTAAATGTTTGTTATATGTAAAAAAGAGAAAAGTTTATTTTATAGAATCAGTGCCTTGTATTTGATTAGAGAACAGATTACGTACTGATTATGAAAAAGGTAAACGTGCAAATTTGTATAGAATTGGAATTATTCGTATGATTAACTATTAGTATTATTAATAGGATATTTAAAATAATAACAAATAATAAATCTATATATAATTTATACAGAATTAAATTTTATTTAAAAGTAATTTGAACTATTATTTTATTTGAATGAAATGAAGAAGCAATAATAGTATATGAACGGTATAAATGAAATGATGAATGGTATGCGTATGTTAATAGGAATTACTAAGTGGAATTAGCTTTTTCAAAATTTATCTTCATTTACTGCATGGTCATTATATCTGTACATGTGTAGTACCGTAACATACACATGACATAAAAGGTGAACAGAATTTCTGCAAATGAGCGTAATATTCGTCTAACTCATACGCAGGTGTACGCGTGAACGCACATAAAACTTTCTAAGAATTTGTAAAGGCAACTCGGTCATGGTTACGATCACGGTTGCAATCAGGATTACGATCACAGTCATGGTTACAGTCACGCTTCTGACTTTTCTTTGGCGGTCAACGAACTCTTTCTTCTCTTTTTCTACGTTTATTCTTCTTTTCCTTCCATCAGTAACAGTTCCTTTAACGACGTCGCTTGATGCATCTAGGCTATTGCGAAACATCTTGTATAACAAATGCACTACTTACTAAGCCTAATGAATTTTTTCAGTGTAATATTGGAATTTATTCCACGATGGTCTAATTACAACGTGTATCGTTTATTCTTCATTAAAAATTTTAAGCGATTATACCATCACGTTTAATGTATACGGTACTATGTTGTACAGCATTTAAGATGTAATTGTTTATGAAATTACATAACCTAGATTACATCATATTACTAATGTTCTAGAAAATTTATGAAAATAACCTACTATTTATCACTTACATAAATATAATGCTGTCTGTTAATATAAAAATATAGCCGTGAATAAAAAGAAAGATATTTCAAGTTGTTCTGCGTCCGCGATTTGCGAAGAAAATCAAATTAGTGTTACCTTCTTGTTAGACACGCTCGAAAGTCTTACAATTAGACTTCCTACACGAAATTGGATTAAATTTTAAGTACCGCATTGATCTAAATAATGTTGCAACAGTTGAACTCATTTAATCAGTTATTGTACAAATTTTACTTTTCTTATTTTTTCTTTTCATACTTATGTATTGAAATAGAATTAATATTAATTTTCTATATTTGCTATATTGCTATTTTTAAAATGCAGCAATACAGTAATATAGTCAAATACTAAAACAATAAAACGGCAAAACAATGAAACAATAAAACGCTTGTATAAGAATAAAACTCTAAAACAATAAAACGGTAAAATAATAAAACAATAAAGTGCTTGTATAAGAACATTATCAGATCAAAAAGAATACATATGTCGCAAGTTCAAGGAACTGTTGAAACCTTTTGTCTTGAGAAAAAATAAAAGTGCAACGTTAGGATAAAAAGGACTACAATTACAGGACAAGATATCTTCTTACAATAAATTGTTCGAAAACTGTATTTCTTGGAATGTTACATTCATACTGCAGACATAGTTCGCATAAAAAAGATATCAAATCAGTAATCGAAATATACGGTAACAAAAATTCGCTCAATTCAGAACAAAGCACGCACCGTTTACCATTTTAAATTAACGAACTCTAAATTGGTCTTAAAAAGGTAATTATCATCGCAGAAAGTTTATATCGCAACATAAAGAGGACGAAATAACTGTATACCGTTTAACTGTATCTAAGAGGATTAAATTGCTAATTATGTAAGTATATATTTCTTTCACGAAAAAAGACGGTATAAAATGTAAATTTATTACAAATTATTGGATTGGAAAAAATACACATGTTTTTTTTTTATAAAACAGGGAAACAGATTATTATTAATGCATGTAATTTATATTTATTGTTAGATAAATATTCCTTAATTTAAATCTTACAAATGTATTTTTCTGTAACATAAAAAACTAGATTCCATCTTTCATTATAAGATTAGTGAAATTTTAAAGCCGTCGTAGACCTGAGGCTATATAACGCGACGATACGAAACACAGCATATGACGATATAATGAAAGATTATACGTTGCGTGATGTAGCATATTGCGATATGATAAGAGGTTATATGTATAGCGTGTGGTTATAAAACTCATGATGATATAACGCGAGATTATTCAGCGCGTGGTGATATAACGCGAGATTATACGATGCATGGTAATATAACGCGAGATTATACGATGCATGGTGATATAACGCGAGATTATTTGACATGTGGTGATATAACACGAGATTATTAGACATGTGGTGATATAACGCGAAATTATTCAACGCGTGGTGATATAACGCGAGATTAAACGATGCACGGTGATATAACGCGAGACCTCATAGCGCGAAACTACACAAAGTGTGGTAATATAGTGCGAGACTACAACGCGTGGTAATATAATCCGACACTTTACAACGTGTGGTAACATAACGTGAGATTATACAAAGCATGGTGATATAACCTGGGACTATTCAATGCATGGTGATAAAATGTGAGTCTACTATATTATTATTATTTTTATTCATTTTATTCGTGTCAATAACGCATATATTGCAGGCAAATCTACATTATAAAGACATTGTATATCTAATTCTAGATTTGCTTAAATGACGCTATAAAAATAAATTTTATTACATGTATAATCAATCAAAATGCCGCCCCTGCGATTGACCGCCCTTGTGCGGTGAACTTGAACACCCACACGCGGCGGCCCTGACTGCGTCTACATGTGTGTATAACATAAAAAATTATTTTGAAATATTTTGATAGATTAACTGTAGTTAGTACGAAAATAAAATAATACCTAAAATTAGAAACGCATGGAAATTGAAATGAGAGATGTAAAATTGAAATAAGAATGTGACATTGCTAGTGGGAAAACTGATGACAAAAGTAGGGTCGTCGATCTACGGTTCACGGTCCTTCAGAAAGCCGACAGTTCGATGTATGGTTGTTCCCCACCTTTTCCTCTTTCTGTATCCCCTATCATTCACGACCCCCTTATTAAACCAGCGCACGCGCGATATTCCGGCAGAATTTGACAGGGCCGTATGCAATGCCCGATACACGTGCCCGATTTGTCTTATGTATTATATGTAAAATTTTTATTAGCAAATAATAATCGATATATTTGATCGTATCTCGTACAATTTGTCCTTAATAACTTAGATCGTTTTCATAACTCGATTACCAAGCATCGACTGCAACGATAAATAAGTACGGAAATCCTGTAACATCTACTATGGACGCTTCGATTCTATTCACAGCCCTGATTCTATAGTGGAATCAGATGCTGCGCATGCGTTGGAAATCCTGCGGGATCTTAACACAGTCGGAGAAGAACAAGCGAGTTAAGTCAGTTGCTGGGTATCTGTGTTGTGACGAATATAATTCGCCGTTCGTGACTTGTACTTCTCTCGCGTACTTTTGTCTGTTACTTTTTCAGTGTTATTCCACGACAGGTATATACACACATCTTTCTTGTCTTTGACGACTTTATTCGTAGATCTACTTAGCAACAAGAATATAACGCCTTTTAAAAAATTGTTATTATATCGTCTGCAATAGGTATACCCTTATATATTTATTTATTCGATTATTAAAGTCACACATATTAACCGTGCTTTTGTAAATTTGCACAGTTGTTTTTCGCTTGTCATGTGCTGTCACTAGATTAGCGGAAATTATCTTTTCACCCTCGGGGAAAATGATATATTACTATTTGTCGTTTACTTGTCTTTCTCGATAGATATTCATTCGAAGTATTCGAATATTTTTCCATTTAAAATGCATGCGACGATATTCGAATATTAAAAACTCAAATATACTGTTTAGTACATCCGAGTGTAAAATTACATTGAACAGTTATTATCGCTTATATTCTAACTATGTACCGTGTATTTCATATTTATAATTCAAATTTTCTGTTTCCGACTCGAGTACGGTCACTTATGTCACTTTAAATTTAAAATGATCTGAAGACAGCCTATTTTCATTTAACAAACGGAGCTTCGCTCATTGTTCTGCCTTTCTTATCATATTATTGATTTTGTTTACCGTTAATAAGTCCTGAATTTCAAGTTTTTTTGTGAGCATTTAAATTGCATATATTTACTTGAATTTAATTATGTTATCAATTATTCAGTTGATTATTCATTCATGAAGAATCACAAATAAATAAAATTAATTTCATGTGTACTGTTCTTGACAGATTCAGATAAGTAAATATTTCGTACGTATTTAAATCGAGATTATTTAAATTTTAAGTTCGAAATAAAAATTTGTAAGTAAAAAACTGTATTATGTACTTTGTTTTGCAATTGATGAAGATAATTGATATTTCTGCGAGAACAAAAATAAAATGTACAAAGGACGAAATAGTCCTTTTAACATGTTCCCGTTGGAGATGTTGGCCCCACCCAGGCGGAAGCCACGTAGAAATGAGTCATCGAGTCGAGGGTTGAAAATAAAATCTCTCGGGGAGAAAAGAATTTTGGGATAAAAGTAGCGAGGTTCGAAATTAAGAAGCGCGTTATCTCTACATAAGTACATTTCCGGGTAGGTCAGACATGTCTGTCTGTACTTCCGTACAAGAAGTTTTCAAACACGACTCTTGCTTTAAACATTTCTCTGGCACGGTGTATTTACGTGTAGGCGAATAATAATTATTCAGAAATCATTTATGAGAGGACGGTCAGACGTTCATTTTTTTTGTTTCGATTTGTACCTCCCCTAATGAATAGTTATTACTAGGGAACTTATTTACTGAAATAGTGAAATATGCATTTCATCGAATTTCGAGAAATAGCTTAAAAAATTTCTGGTATTTAAATAAATTGCACTGAAAAGAATTTTTGTATTACGACGCAGATTATGTTGATCGAGAAACGCTTTGGCCTTATAAATGGAAGGATGTGGTTTCAAATTTCGCTGCAGACAATTTTTTCTGAAATCTTTGTTTCCTTTTTATATAGTTCAATGTCTGTTTATACAATTTTATTAAAATAGATATTTAATAATTATTTTTCTCGAAATTAACTGGAAAGTACATCTTATTAATTTGACAACAAAAATTAACGTCTAACTGTTCTCAAAGTATCTGAATTTGTTATTTCTATGTACTAATAAAGGGAATTAAATAATTATTCGATTAGTGTCTATGTATGTATATTTTTCAAAAAAGGAGAGAAAAGTACGATTTTACCAAGTTTTAAAATAATAAATTTTGTTATGTACTCTTACGATTGATTATCTGCTAATAATTGTATTTATTTTAATTATCTACTTATTCCAATATAGTATAATTGTTTTCTAATATATAATACGTGATTTGTACTTTATTATTGCAGAAGTAAATCCGTGGAATTTTTACGGCACATATTTCTAATCTATCTATTAATCAAACGGAACAAATGATGCAGGCGAACGGTTCTGAGAATATTGGTTCCGAAAATGCGAACGAAAAAACGGGATGGACGGTAATTATTAATTATTTAAAAATCACTTGTTTTTTTTTTTATCCATTTAGGTAATATTATTCTACATATTTTTTTATTTTTGGATTTCATTGGAATTGTTCTATCTTGAATTTATAACAAATATTTAAAAGATACAATTAAAATTATTAATTGTAATGGTATATATAACTGGATCAATCAGGTCAAGCTAGGCTGGTCAGGTAGACCTGAACATGCTTTAAAATTCAAATAATATTTACAGAATTAATATTAAAATTTCCTGCTGACAGTGAGAAAAATAGGATACACACTCGTAAAAAGAAAGACGCCGCCGACTTCAATAACCTTGAAGTATGTTGTCAAGGTTAATGTCCTGAGTAGTGTGAAAGTTTTAGTTGCTAGTCTCCATTTACTAAAAAGTTATCATTAAAAGTTTCCGAACACCATTGTCGTTTAATAAACATAATTAATCTAACTCCTTTATTAAAATCTTTGCAATACTACTCAGGGTAACCTTAATGACATAGTACAAAAATTATCGACCTAAGTAATTTAACCCTCCATTAAAACCTTCAAAACATTACATTAAAATATTATCGACTAACCTAACCCTATCCTTACCTTAACCTGATCCCTTATTAACCCTTTGATGTTTAATGAGACTGTACAATCTCGTCTGTACTATTTTTTGTTACTATTTATTAAATCATACTTTTTGACATTTTCATCCGGATTTTTCCTATTTGTAAAATCTGATAGGTGTTCACAATGTTTAGAAAATGTGAGAAATTAAATTTTGTCAGATATAGTGGTTTTATTTTAAAATTTGAAATCATACAAAATTATAAAATCTACGTAAATTCACATCAAATTGTGTACTCTAATTACAAATTCATAATCAATAATTCAATAAATCTGTAGGAATACAATTTTATACAAATTGTCGCACATCTTTTTGTATTTCGGTCCGCCATTTTGTTATATTTTTATTTTAAATTTGAAATTAGCGGAGCTTATAAACCTCCTATCATATTAGGTAAACGGAGTACACTGTATATGAATTTGACTGAAATTGACATAAAAGTCATGTCATGACAGACACTCTACCACTTAGTGGAGCATGCTAAAAATTAAGAGTTTATGTCCATAATTAATTTACATTTCTTGAAAATAACAATTCTCTAATTTCAGTAATAATTCTACAGAAACAAAAATTTATTTTTATTCAATATTATTTAATTATTTTTAGGTTGGATTGATAAATGGAAGGTTTAAGTACCTTACAGCTGAAACTTTTGGATTTAAAATAAATGCAAATGGCTCAAGTTTGAAGAAAAAGCAATTATGGACTTTAGAAGGTAGCGAACAGCAAGTGTTCCTCCGATCCCATTTAGATCGTTACTTGGCAGTGGATCAATTTGGAAATGTTACCTGTGAAGCAGAAGATCCTAGTGATCCTGGTTGTGCTTTTCAAATTCAACTAGCTTCTGATGGTATTTAAAATTTGATATACTTTTTATATAATATTATAGTATTGTTGACTTGTATTAATTACTATTTAGAGTGATATTTATTTGCGGATAGGTATTTATGGAAATTGTAATTTCAAAAATGAAATGAAACTTCAAGCGTTTTTTAAATCTGAATTGATTAATTAAATACTTTACTTTTTGTAAAATTAATTTAAATGTACTTATATAGATTTTTGTTATTATTAAAGTTTTAAACAATTATTTATAAAACTAAAAAAAAAGGAATATGAAGTTTATATTCTTGATATAATCTAATATAGTTAGAAATATACTGATTTAATTATGCTTACATAAAAAGGAATTTTTTGTTTTAAATTAGGAAGTGGCAGATGGGCTTTAAAAAACATTCAAAGGGGATATTTCCTGGGTTCGAGTCAAGATGAACTTAAATGTACAGCCAAAGCTCCAGGTGAAGCTGAATATTGGCTTGTACATCTTGCTGCTAGACCCCAAGTAAGTAATTTTTTGTTTATTAAAGTTAATTGTATTTTATGAATGTAATACGTTCTTATATATAGAATTATAATATTTTAATAATCATTAATTATGATTATTTGATTATTAAAGGTACTTTACTTTCTTTATGATCATGTGGTTAGATCCATTTTTATTTATATACTCTGTTCTTTTCGTATTGTTTGATTTTGTTGTTATGTTCCTTTTACTCTTCACTAGTTTACCTCCTTCTGTTGCATATAACTTTTTTAGAAATTTTATCACTCTTGATTTTAATACTCTTTCTTTTGTTCTTCTCCAGTACATTTAATAGAATCTTTTCTGTAATACTGTAATGATACATAATTTGTTTCTTTCCCACCTAAATTTTGTCTACCTCATACAGCATTATTTGTACTGTTAGGTAAAGATTTTGTTAATGAACTTATTTTGCAGGTAAATTTAAAATCTGCTGGAAGAAAACGTTTTGCTCATTTAAGCGCAACACAAGATGAAATTCATGTAGACGCACCAGTTCCTTGGGGAGAAGATACACTTTTTACTTTAGAATTTCGTCCTTCTGCAATAGAAGACGATGGTCCAGAACATACTAAATTTGAAGGTGGTCATTATGCTCTTCACACTTGTAATAATAAATATCTTGCTCGCGATGGAAAACTCCTAGATTCCTGCACAAGAGATTGCCTTTATGCGGCTGAGTTTCATGCTGGATTACTTGCACTTAGGTTAGTCCTAATAATATTCCTTTTATTTATTGCATTGAAGCACTTTTTCATGATGTGATTATAAAATACTAAAGATCCACGTTGCTTCTTAATATTTCCATTGTAAATAAATTTGAAATGTTATCCTTGATTTGTTATTTTCAATTTAGTTTTGCTTCATTCTATTATAATTAATTATAGTCAAACATTTTCAATTAAAATAGATTTTATCTTAATATAATTTTCGTTAAAAATGAATTATTTTCTGCTCATTAAATATCTTCTAAAATAAAATAGAACAGTAAAATTTATCAAAATATTAGAAATAAAAGCAGTTCTGGACTATATTTGATATGAGTTTGATTATATTTCAATTAGGTATTTGTAGTGAATTAAAATTTTCTGTCAATATCGAACTTTAAAGAAATCATAGATACATAATTCTAGAAAAGTGTATTGTGAAATATAAAAATTTTTTTTTAATTTAGAAATGTATTTCTATTATCTATTAATTATTCTATTATCTATTATCTAGGAATATATTTAAATTTGATCTTTTTTAAGAAAATTCTTTAATTGTAATATAAATATAAATAAAATATAATAATAAAATTAATGTAATGAATTAAAGAGATTTGTATGGCGCATATTTGGCACCCATTGGAAGCAAAGCTGTTTTAAAATCAAGATCAACAACAGTAACGAGAGATGAATTATTTTCTTTAGAAGAATCACTACCGCAAGCTTCTTTTGTTGCTGCTTTAAATCAACGATACGTTTCTGTAAAACAAGGTATCTCACATTTGAACAATTTTTGATTACTTTAGTTATTGCTTTGCTTTTTAAGTAAAATCTCTATTTTATTAATGTTTCATGGAATTTTTTGTTATAAACTTATAATTGTAATTTATTATAATATGCAGTTATTGGAATTTTATATTAAACGTTTTATTTATTTCTTATTTTTTATTCATAATTTTCAATTTATTAAAGTTTTAAATAATTAAAAATAATGTTAAAAGCCTCTTTAGATAGCATCAGCATCCATTGTGGTTCTAGGAGTTGATGTGACAGCTAATCAAGATGAGATTTCTGGCCATGAAACCTTCCAACTGGAATTCGATCGTGTAACTAAACGGTGGTACATACGTACCATGCAAGATCGTTACTGGAGTCTTGAAGCTGGTGGAGGAATCCAAGCATCAGAGCACAAACGTTCTTCTAACGCTTTATTTGATTTGATCTGGCAATCAGAAGACGGTACAGTAGCTTTGCGTGCTAACAATGGAAAATTCTTAGCAACAAAGCGTTCTGGACATCTCTATGCTAATGCGGATTCTGTAAATGGATTGGATTCAGATGTTAGCAAATATTATTTCTACTTAATGAACAGACCTGTTTTAGTTCTACGTTGTGAACAAGGATTTGTAGGACCTAAAAGTGCATCTAGTCCAAAATTAGAATGCAATAAAGCTATCTATGAGACTATCAGAGTAGAAAGATGTGAACGCGGAATTGTTAGATTTAAAGGTAAGTATCTGCAGAGCAATCTTGAAATTTAAAATTTGGGAGCTACATTGTTGGCGAGAAGGTTTTGTAATGAGAATTATGTTTATGCACAAATTTGTTTATAAGCTTCATTTGTTTTAGGCCAAAATAACAAGTACTGGCATGCAGATAGCGAAGGTGTAACCGTGGACTCTGATGTACCTTCTGATGGCTTTTATTTGGAATTACGAGAACCTTCTCGAATTTGTATTAAACACATTGATGGAAGATACCTTACTGCTGGAAAGAATGGAGCATTGCGTCTTGGAGAAACAGATTATGAGTCTGCTACAAAATGGGAATTTTAATCAACTAAATGATCATACATAATCTATGTTCTCTTGAAACTTTTTTCATATATTTATTTAAACGATTAATATTTAATAGATATAATATCCGAACTTAGTAACAAAAGTTAAATTGGAGAAGTGAACACATAGTTCAAGTATTTTGTTCTTAAGTTTCATCTTCTTTTGCGTATATTTTATTTAACACGACAAATGGAAAAAATTAAAACATAAGACTTATGTTAGGTTGAAGTTTCAAAAGAACATAGCTAAAACTTACTGCCCTTTTTATAGCTTCAATGTAATCTAATATGATATTTACAAGTATGGGAAAAGCTCGTATCAAGTACTTAATTAGGAGTACACTGTGGAATTAATTTTATACGTCTAACTGTAACTTTCTCCATTTATAAAATATCGTATAAGACTGATCACTCACATGTTTACAGAGTAATTAACAATTAAAACATCATTTCTTAATAATTTAAAGAAATATTTAATACTGACTTATTATTTTTACAGATAAAGTAACTGAAGAATTTTTTGACCAGAAAATTGAGATTTATCCTTTTAACTCAATTTTTTATTTGGAATATTATTTATTTCTCAAGTTAACTAAAACACTTAACTGATTGGTAATTTTATATACAGATACTAATAATGTACTTCTTCCAGTTCTTTTGTTACGTGACACTGAAGCATTATAACAATATTATGTTTCTAATTGAAATTGCTAATGTTAATTATTTACAGTCATTATTAGTTTTGTAAATAACTATTTTATATTTTTCATAATCTGTAATTAGTTGTGTTAATTGCATAAAAGGTAAAATGAAACAAAAATAATTTAGCCAATCGTTTAAGTGTTTAAAAAGAATTTAGTTTTCTAGTCTTTGCATTAATATTAGTATTAATCCTAATATTTGAATTTCTGTAAAACTCTACATACACTAGACAGCATATTTCGTGGTATGTCAATAAGTAACGTAAGTTTTCAGTCGATAAAAATAATCATTCCATACAATAAATACAGTTGTTTTTTATTACTCAGACATATACTAACATAAACGCACAAATGTGTCATTAGTGTAAACCTGCTATCTAGTGTATATGCCTTTAAAAAAAATTGATGCAATAATCGAATTAATCTATGCAATTTGAGACCACGCTTTTTCTACGTAAGAATTTTACATTCCGTGAGCTGTGTAATGGTCGAAACATTCTTACAGGTATTTTTCCGAAAAAGAAAATTTATATCGGAACCCGCTCAGAAAAAAATTGAAAGCACACATTTTATACTGTTTGATATACCAATTTTATCAGCATGTAATCTATCAATTAGCTTGTAAGATTTTTCTCTTTTTTGTCGAGTTTCAATATTTTTGAAGTATATTGAAATTTCTAATTCGACATGAAGAGAAAAATTATTTTTTGATATGCCTTTTATCTTTTATACGATACTTTGTTATCTGCTCTCTATTTTTTATACATAAATGAAATTAATATTAAGATCGTTATTTCAACGAAATTATCTGTAATTTATGTTATTTATCATACTGAGGAAAGCGGGATAAATTAAGCGCATTACATAAACAATAAATTCTGCTATTAAAGATCTACTGAGTAAAATTCGTCTAATATCCTATTTTTCAATTACGTTATTTTTATTGTACAAGCATAATCTAAATTAAAAATATTCTTATCATACAAACATAATCCGTGCTAGATCTTCAATTTTTCATATTTTTAAATAAAAATATATTACAAAGTCAATAACAAAACAATATTGCTTAAGTTATACAAAATTTACAAACTAGTATATGTCTGTTCAACTTCCGACTTTATTATACACCTCAAACATTACTTCTAAACATGGATAAAAAAGAGGTAACAATGGTAGCTGTGGTAATTTAATCTCCATAAAATCGTAAGCAAGTCCTACATTTAATCCTTTATCTGGAATGGCAGGAATCTTTGAATAACGTTGACTAAAATGTGTTAATAAAGTGAATTTTGCATTCATATATTTTCCAGCATTTATCGCTTCAGATGTTGTTGAATGAAGTTTACGTTTTGCCAAAGATTCACGACCATCGTCCATTGTCGCTTCATGTATCAACAAATCACAATCTTTACCCAACGTTATAAGATTTCTACAAAACATGGTATCACCGCTAAAACAAAAACGATAACAATGATTATTTGATTTACTATGAAGTTATTTTCTTAAATAATTCTATCTTACCTATAAACAATCTTTTTATCATCTTTTAGGGTAATTGCAATACCATATGCAAATTTACAGTGATTAACAAAAATAGTATTAATATTTTTAATGTTCAATGTTCTGTATAATGATAGTTTGAAATATTCAGACAATGTACAGCAGTTTAAATACAAATCATGATTACTGACTAGAGTATACTGCTCTGAAATACATTCAAATCGATTACTGTAGAAATTCAACCAACTTATTATTTGCATCGGTGCTAGTAAATATAATTTATCATTTGTTAACTTTTTTCTCTTTAACAATATGCCAATAAGACCTAAGTGATGATCTGCGTGCATATGAGATACATAAACTGCCTGTGAAGAAAAATTTTATGTAGAATTCTTATATTGAAATGTATAAATTTTCTTTATAATACATTAGTAATACTTACCTTAATAGTACGTAAAATTTTTTCACTTTCTGAAAATCCATAAAACCTAATTATCTGGCCAAGGGTGCCTTCTCCACAATCCAACAAGATACTAGTATCTTCATCAATTCTTAAAAGAATACCACTTGTATTTCTAATTTTATTTGGCACACTGCAACCAGTACCTAACATTACAATTTTAGGATAATCGGAAATATTAGTTAAATTAAGCTCTGCTGTCTTTTTGTCAATAGCAATTTTCAATTCCTTTAACTTGTTATCAATATCAGGAATCTTATAAAGCTCTTGTAAGTATACGCTTTGGTTTTGATGAATATCAGTACTAGTTAAAGCTTCAAGTATTGGGCGTATCTTTATTGTTTGTAGTGCTCTAGCACGATAGATATAATCACTTTCTGGCTGAAATTAAATATTTTTTAACCATTTAAATGTGTAAAATTTCTGTTAAATTATTTTTAGCACGACCAATTAACATTATTTAGTATTTTTTTCTATTATTTTTTGTTTATGAATATCTTACCTTTTTATTTTCTTTAAAGCAACCCATAGTCAATAAGGGAAATATTTCAGAATGCAACATATGCAATAAATATTGATTCTTATGAACAGCTTCACTACTCATACAAGTATTTCCCTCATTAAAAATTATATGTTCTGTTTCAAATGGAAATTTGTCTATCCAATTTTTATATCGTGTATCATTGAGAATTTCTTCAGGAGTGAAATGAAATATACCACAAATTTCATGGTTTTGTTCTATTGTTGATTCTTGATATTTTGAAAAAGCAGGATTATTCACTAGAGAATTTATATATTCCTCGTTTGGGCACTCTATAACTAAAAACATAAATCTTGAAAATAGTAAAAAAAATTTATTTCTAAATGAAATTCTTAATAAATAACTAATTTATATAATCTTCTACTTTAGAACTTTAATATGTAATTATATTATGAAGGCTTTATATTTCTATTAAACAAAATGTTTACTCTAAATTATTTTTTCACAAAACAAATAATCATTAACACAATTGATACTTAAAGAAACTGAACAAATAAAGTATTATTATAATATTAAACATTAAAGATACCAATAGTATGAATATGATCATAAATCCTTTCTTGAACATAAATTTTGAGAATTAATATACAAAGAAATAAATCAATGTACCTATAAAAGTAGTTTTTGGACCATCAGGTTCACAAACATCCTTGCTTTCAATGACTGTTCCATCTTTTTTAGTAATGTTGATTCCTTCTTTTAACAATCTCCTCTGTGGACCAGCTTCTATACCATATTCTTCACATTTATGTGACAATAATTTTCCACGTTTTGGGTGAACTTCACAAACATAACACACTATTTCTGGAGTAGTTTTCATCTTCTTTTCTTTATTCACATAATTTTGCTTGCTTGTTTCACTATTCGCAGTTCGTTTACCATTTGCATTTAATTCATATTGATTTTCACTTATATTTTTCTCAGTATCTTTTAAAGATTTTGTTAGGGGAACATACTGAACTGTCATTACAAAGTCTTTAAATGGTTCTGATGCACTGATAGAAGGGTAACTAATTTTCATATTGTTTAAAGTTATAAATGATTTAACTATATTAACAAAGTCTTCTATTCCTTCAGGACCATGAATATTTACACATGTTGCTCCATTATCTTGTGCAGTTAACATTAAACCTACTAGTCCCCCTACATTCTTCCAACTAAGGCTTGTTAAAAATATGTGATCCGTCTTGGACAATCTACAACGATGTTCTTGACATAGACGTTGAGTTCCTTCACCACAATTAAACAAATAATTAATTTGCTCAGTCACAAGCGCCATAAAAGCTGGTACTCCAGGTGCACCGCTTCCAATAACCTATTTTTAAAACGCTATTTCATTAAATTTACTCCACCATTTCTTTATTTAATATTTTTGTTATCAGTCAACTTTGTTGATCACCTGTATTTTTGCATTGTTATTCGCATTGCAGAGCAGTTTAAGATGTTTCTTTTGTTTCATTGTTATCCAATTATATTCTTCAATTAAACGTAACACTTTTACATTACTCTTCTTATGTTGATATCGTACGAAATGGTTGCAAAACTCCGTAAATCGTTGAAACATTACCAAACCTAGAATCCAAAATAAAAATTACAATCACAAACACGTGTTACTCCGCAGATTATATGAATAAGTATATTGACATGGTTATACACAGAGTAAGGATTACTCTGTTTCGTAAGGATACGCGCAAGTTAGTTAGCACGAACAGAGTATATTTAAAAGTTTTAGTTGTACAATTTTAATAATGCGCGTTCGCATTTTTCTATTAGGTGTAAGACTATATTTAGTTAGTAAAAAGACATTATAAATAATAAATTTAAAAATATTCACACCTAAAGAAATAAGTGCAGTGTTAAATTAATTTCCCCGAACACGTCGATAAAGTAGAGTTTTAGCAAAAAGCAGAAAGGACTCTACAAAAACAGTAAGGCTACCATCTAATACTCAAACACGGAACTATTGAAATAAAAAACTGCCTTTTTTTATAAAATAAAGCATTTTTATATTTTGTTAACGTTTGCAAATTATTCTACAGGCACGACAAAGTTTTATCGTTTTCTTATAGTAAGCTCGAAGCTTTATATTCAAAAATTCAAAAAAATTACATTTTATAAATCTTAAAATGCTTGCCATCTAACGGTAGAAGATAAGAACTAATGAAAGTAAATTTGAATATTGACCTTTTTGATTAGACGATGGAATACGGCAAATAGTAATATTAATCGGCTTTAGAATATTTTATATATGCAAAGTCGTAGTAGTCAATAAATGTTGTTATCCGTTTCTCGATATATTACGCTCGAAGAAAGAATTTAAAAACTTCTTAGCACACTACAATGAATAACTTATTACATTCAATAATAACAGTTGTGTGTCCCTTTATATCACAGAACACAAAAAAGAAATTTTCATCACTTCAACTACCTGTAAATGACGAACTGTACACTCACAATATCGAAGAAGAAGGAACAAGAACATTATAAATACACATAGTTCTTAGAATTGTTACTGATTACTGTATTATGCTTAAGATTGCAAAGAGTAATAAAATCAGTTACCACTTATATGTATTGAAAAACTTCAATAAATAGAAAACGAAAGGAATATACTGTCCATTTATTTAATGAACCATTCGAAGAATCCCCTTATCCCAAAAATTACACGAACAAAGCAATAATAAAACATTCCGAAATCCGGACATGGTATTCGAAAAATACCACTTCCTTGCATATCATATTCTCCGGATAACAAATTCCAAAATCTGGACCCTGATTTCGAAAAATCTCCGTGCAACCTCTTCACATATCATATTCTCCTGATATCAAATTCCAAAATCATGATCCCGTAATCCAAACATCTCCGTGCCATCTCCTCGCCTATCATATTTTCCTGATACCAAAATCTGAAATCCTGACAACAAATTTCCTGGATCCTGGGCAACAAATTTTCGAAAAATCAAAATTGCTCCAACTAAAAAAATAATTACGTCATCATTAAGAGTGCCCCATTTGACCTTTCTGGGTTAAGCCTCTTTGTAAAAAATGTACTGCGCATGTCTATCTTTTACGGTTTAGGACTGCGCAGGGAGTCAAGGTCTTCATGAGATAATCGCGGATCCTGGGCAACAAATTTTCGAACAAATCAAATTGATGCATTTTTAGAACGATATCATGGAATTGGAGCTTGGGGTGGATGGTGGGCAAAGTCAAAAATAATGCATTTTATGGATCTAAAAAAGCCTCGCCATCTAGCGGTGGATGGCGGAACTACGCCAATCGAAAATTCCGACTTTCTACACTAGCGCCATCTAACGGCTGGGTACCAAAGCTACTTTTAGTATCAGGATCACAGAAAAGTAAAGGAGGTATGCGGAATAAGAGGTATCCCGCGCAAACGGCGCGCATGCGCAGTAGACAGGAGGCGTAACCACGCCTACGAGACTACATCGCGCATGCGCAGTAGAACTGCCTTAGGCGGCTTACGTATGTTTCAGAATGTTGATACAAAATAATTAATTACTCGTTTCCTGAATACAATTTATGAACTTTCATGATTGAACGATACAAATAATAAATCCCTGATCATTCTACGATCATAAAAGTGCACAAATTATATTCAGGAAACGTGTGATTAATTGCTCTAAATGAGCTCATACATACCGCTTGACGCCGTGCCTAGCCTCAGGATATTCGTTAATAACTAATTATTTTCAATAAAAAACGGAACAAGTATTATATGGGAAAGTAGCTAAGGGATCACTGAACATTCCTTAATAATGAAAAAGCATAAATTACACGTAGAAAGTGTGCAATTAACGATTTCAAATTAGCTCATGCGTACTGGATGTAGTGCCGACCTCCTGTTGTATATTAGTTAATAACTAATTATTATCAACAGAAATCTGAACAAATGCCATATGAGAAAGTAGCTAAAGGATCACTGGACATTCCTCGAACATAAAAGTTCAAAAATTGTGTTCAGAAAATGAGAAATTAATATTTTTTCATACTGATGTCAGCGTGTATAAGGCGTTAGTATATATCTGCATTGCGCATGCGCGCTGTTTGCGCAGGATACCTTCTTTTCTTTCTGCGTTCCTGATACTGCCTACTGCGCATGCGCACAGCTCACGCATGCGTACTGTATGCGTGCCCACTGCGCATGCGTGCCGTTGACGCATGCGCATTCTATAGCTATTTACTGCGCATGCGCTCTTCTTGCGCACGCGCAATAGGCTCGCACATAGCGCGCATGCGTGAGGGGCGCGCATGCACAATAGGCATTTACGCAATGCGCATGCGCGACGTAGTCCCGTAGGCGTGGCTACGCCTCCTATCTACTGCGCATGCGCAACATAGGTAGCTCCGCAAAACTCTAAGCACCTACAGCGCATGCGCGCCGTTTGCGCGGGATACCTCTTATTCTGCAAACCTCCTCATCTTTTCTGCTATCCTGATACTAAAAGTAGCTCCTGGTACCCGGCCGCTAGATGGCGCTAGTGTAGAAAGTCGGAATTTTCGATTGGCGTAGTTCCGCCGTCCACCGCTAGATGGCTAGGCTTTTTTAGATCCATAAAATGCATTATTTTTGACTTTGCCCACCATCCACCCCAAGCTCCAAATCCATGATATCGTTCTAAAAATGCATCAATTTGATTTGTTGGAAAATTTGTTGCGCAGGATCCGCTATTATCTCATGAAAACCTTGACCCCCTGCGCAGTCCTAAACCGTTAGTCATAAACATGCGCAGTAAATTTTTTACAAAGAGGCTTAACCCAGAAAGGTCAAATGGGGCACCCTTAACGATGACGTAATTAATTTTTACATTGGTGCAATTTTGATTTTTCGAAAATTTGTTGCCCAGGATCCGCGATTATCTCATGAAGACCTTGACCCCCTGCGCAGTCCTAAACCGTAAAAGATAGACATGCGCAGTACATTTTTTACAAAGAGGCTTAACCCAGAAAGGTCAAATGCACCACGCTAAACGATGACGTAATTAGTTTTTGAATTGCTGCATTTTGATGGAGAATTTGTTGCCCAGGATCCGCTATTATCTTATGGGAACTTTGACCCCTGCGCAGTCCTAAACCGTTAGTGATAGACATGCGCAGTAAATTTTTTACAAAGAGGCTTAACCCAGAAAAGTGAAATAGGCCACCCTTAATGATGACGTAATTAGTTTTTAAATTGGAGCTATTTTGATTTGTTCGAAAATTTCTTGGCCGGGATCCGCGATTGTCTCATGAAAACCTTGACCCCCTGCGCAGTCCAAAACCGTTGGAGATAGAAATGCGCAGTAAATTTTTTATAAAGAGGCTTAACTCAGAAAGGTCAAATGGGGCAATCATAATGATGACGTAATTAGTTTTTGAATTGGAACAATTTTGATTTGTTCGAAAATTTGTTGCCCACTATTCGCAATTATCTCATAAAAACCTTGACCCCCTGCGCAGTCCTAAACCGTAAAAGATAGACATACGCAGTACATTTTTACAAAGAAAGTAATCAAAGAAAAAGCAGCCAAGGAACCCACAATGATGACGTAATTAGTTTTTATGTATCCCTTAAAAAGTGTCCCCTAATAAGTGTTTTACCGTACTATCATTGTAAGAGTACACATATAACCTTTTTCTGCCTTGTTTTCGAGCATGCGTACAACATCTCAGCGAAACTCACGGACATGTTTCTGCGTTATAATATGATTATTGAGTCTATAATATAGACTCTATAATATAGACTCTATATCGTACCTACACTTGGACCACATAAACAGATTGCACGCGAGCGCAAGTACACAAACACTGAGGTTACGACGGTAGGGGTAGTTCCCCTCCTAGACTGTATACATAAGAGCCATATAGTGAAACATTTTATATGAAATATAAAGTAAATGTTTCTAAGCATTGGAAGTAAACCACTCTAACATACTTTAGTATGACATAACTGTTAATGAAAAATGAGAATGGATGACCAAAGTTTAAATAATGAAGGTTAAATTCTCCTAGCAATTTATATGTTGATTTTTATACAATTTACAAAATTTACAAAGGAATGTTTGTTTTCATTAAATTTAATTATATCTGACTATTTACAGGTGCTATGATACCTTCTACAGCCACATTGATCCAAGTAACAAATATTTTAACACCATATATTATAAGAGTTTATGAAGTGAAAAATTATGAAGAACGATTACATTCAATTAGTAAAAAGCTACTAATAAAAAAAGGAGCACTACTTAATGGCACTATAGTACCTATAGAACCAAAATTAGGAGATGTAAGATTTAAAAATCGTAAATATGAGCCTTATAGTTTGCTAATACTTATTCATATTATTTAATCATTTTGACTTTATTAATATGAATCAACTATTTGTGAATTTGTTATCTGATCCACATTTGTTAATCTATTTGCAATGGATGATTGACGGATACATCAGAAATATAATGAACAAATAACAAAGAATATAAAACAACTATTGCAAATGGGTTGACAAAAGAATTTTGTAATTTTTACAATTAAATAAAATAGGTAATAAACAATGGTATATTTTTAGATGGTCATAGTATGTAGTAAATTGGATATAAAATTAGATACCTGGTTATGTCGAGGATACATATGTAGTGTTGCAGAAAATTTGGAAGATACATATAATGTCTTTTTACCTGATTATGGTATTTCTGTTTTATTACATAAAAAAGACTTTGTAGTACATTCATCTGATCTAATCTCTGAAGAATATTTAAGTTTTACTATTGGCTTATACAATATTTTACCTGCTGCTATTGAAAATGATTCATCAACGAATAAAGATATATTAACGTATGATTCAATTGAAGTTCATTAATACGAATTGTACATATAAAAAGCAAAGTATATTTATTTTATATATGTCTAAAGCGTTTTAGAGGAGTGGACCATGTCAGCCATTCAATATGTAAAAGAATTAATAAGTGTATCCACTGCAATTTATTTTGATCATTTAGTGTCTGACCAGTGTGGTAGACATTATGGTGAATTATATCTTAATATCGAAAATAATATAGTGTGCTTAACCAAGGCTTTAATTTTTAACAGTTATGCTATTTATATAGGAAGCGGTAAAATATAAATATTTTATTATTATTAACATTTAATAATGTTGTGAATTTGTCAAATATTTAATATCTTATTTCTCTACAGATTTTCTGAAGTTTATAAAAAACCCTGAGAGTTATGAAAATTTAGATAAAAAATTAGTTAATTCTGAAACTGTATTTTATATAAATAGTAGGAAAGAGTATAAAACCTGTGATAAACTTGAGAAACACAAAAGCAGGTTTGTTCAAAGATATAAACAATTCATTACATTTTTTCGTTTCTTTTAATTAATTTTTCTTCATTGACAGTTATTTAAATGGAGTTACAAAGTATCAAAAGAAGAAACATATATGCAATGAAACTAAAAGAGATCAAGAGAAAGTATTAATTTGTACACAAATTAAATGCGAATGCTTGACTTCCGCTTCAGATGCAAAATTTCCTACTGAAATACACAAGGTATACTTTTGGAATAAAATATTTACAATTTAAAAAAAATAAATTAAACTATACTTTTAAGGCTTGGCAATCATTGATGAAATCGTCTAGACCGAGGAAAATTCAATCATATATATGGCCTGCTATAAAGAAAGGTTTAGACGTTATAGCTGTTGGAATAGCAAAATCTGGCAAAACTTTTGGATATGGATTTGCATTATGTGGACTATTAGCAATGAATTCAAATGTAAGAGCATTTGATTAACAGTAATTAATTCTTTTTAATAACATCAACAATTAGACAATGTTAATGTTATTACTGGTCAATTTTTTTAATTGTTTTAAAAGACAATAATGTTTTTATTAAAATAATTGTAACTATATAATATGTTAGGTTTACCATATTTTATTTTCTTTGCATATATTCAAAATATTTGAGATAATTATTGTAACCATATTATAATTGTACTTAACTGATTTATATTAAGCAACTAATACTTCTACAATTTTTATACATTTAATGAAAATATAAATTATTAGTAACTAATATGATTTGAAAAAAATATACGTTATGGAATTTGGTACAGCTTCCTCAAGGAGTAAATCCATCTGCACTGGTATTATGTTCTTCTTCATCTGAAGTATTAGAAGTATATTACCTGTGTAGAGAATTATTGCAAAGCTATAAAAATATAAAATGTGTGGCTGCAATTAATGGTAAATCAGAGAGATCATTGGTGGTAGGTAGATTTTGAAAATATTTCTAAATAAATATATGTACTTTTAAATTCTACATATTCTTTTTTACATATTTTAGGCTGAAATGTTTAATGGATGCCACATTTTGGTTTCCACACCAAGATTTTTAGCACGTTTTATTGATCAGAACAGAAAATTATTAAATTTTAAAAATCTTCGACATTTAATTTTGGATGGTGGTGATGTTATTTTGAACAAATACTTTGATTCTGTAAGTGCCTTTTACATCCCTTCTTATCGTTTGTTATTATTTTATATATTGAAAATGTAATAAACAATTATTTTTAGATTAGTAAATTATTTAAAAAGCATAATATCATTTGTAATAGAGAAGTAAAATATGACGAAATGATGTTACAAATCATAGTAACTGCAAGACATTGGACACCGTGCATAAAAAGAGTTGCATACATTTTAATGAATAATCCATATATATGTATAACATCTTTCATTGAAGCTATTGTTTTTAAATCTATATGTCCTAAGGTTTATGTAATGAAATCAAAGAGTAAAAACGAAAAACTTTTAGGTGAATTCCAATTATTTAAGAAATTTCAACTATTTAATGTAATTAAATAATATACGATCATTTTATTACAGATATATTAAATAATAAAAAGTGTTCTTTATCGAGAACCGCTATAATTTGCGCAAGTACTGAGGAGGCTGAAAGATTACATGAATTCTTATCTAATTATAAAGATGCTCTTTTACTACATGAAAATATGAACTTCCTTCATTTACAAGGTATAAAATACGTAAAAATTGAAATGTATTTAAGTCTTAAATATCTAAGCAGTATGTTATATGTATTGTTCTTTATTTCGTTCAGACATCGCACGATGCTGGAATACGTGCGTACGTGGTTCCTATCCAATTCTGATATGTACAGATGATATTTTATCAGATATAAGTATTACAAATGTAACTTGGTTAATACATTATTCAATATCTTTACGTTCCAAAACTCAATTTAATTATCGATTTTCAACGCTGTTTGAAAATTTACAAATGGTATATTATTTCACAATCATAATATTTAAAATAGTTTCATAAAAATCAATTAATTTTTTCAAATTTTTAAGGAAAACTGTAACTGTAAAGTAACTATTATAGTGGACGATAATAGTGACATGCAGTTTATAAGTATAATGAAAATACTGCAACGTATGAACGTTTCAATTCCTCAAAATCTATTAGAAAATATCGAGGTACTGAGAAAAATAAAAACATGCATGTATGGAATGAAGTTTATTTAAAAAAAAATGTTACATATTTTAAGTACTTTTTTAGTTCATAACGGCTGCTTTAGAAAAGAAGAAAGAAAACTATCCTATCTGCAATAACATAAAATCTTGGGGATTTTGTGGTACACAGTATTCTTGTATATTCAGACACAGATTAATTCCAGAAATTGATGCACCGATCACCAATATTCAAATGTTAGTAAGAGCTGTTATTTACATATTAGACAATAATTTTAAATTAATAAATGTTTTATCATTTTAGAAATGATCGGGTGAAATTCAGAGTAATAAGTATACATGATGTAACACATATTTCTGCAAGGGTTATATCGTATATTAAATCTGACACACTAGAGGAAATAGAATTTTCTAATGTAGAATATATACAAATAACTATGAAGATTCAAGAATTTTATTCATGCGTAGAAAACAGGTTAATACATTAACAGAGCTTTGTAGAAAAAAAGTAAATTATCTTATAATGTTTGTGATACATTTCTTAAGTTATATTAATATATACTTATATATTACTGTAGAAGAAGATGTGATACAGTAAAGCTGGGACGTATGTATGGTTTAGAAGAACCAGTAGACAATTTCAATAGAGTTGAAGTACTGAACATTGAAAATGATGGTGAAACAGAAAATCCTAAATTCGTAGATGTAAGATGCGTTGATAATGGAGTAATTTTGACAAAAGTACATGTAAGTTTTCAAATATGTATATACTTACTAGAAGAGATCACAACTGTAAGATTGGCTATTTTAATCAAACATTTTCTAGTGAGTACAAAGCAAGAATAAGTAAATACTTATCCAAATGTTTAAAAATTTTTTTATGTTCAAATATACGTAATTTCTTGATGATATTACAATTGTAACAATAAAGTGTGAGATTCGCACTTTAATTTAAAAGTGAACTTTTTTTAGGGTTAACAAACTTTTCTCGTTTTCAGTATTATAAAACTTCTATATGTTATAAATTGTTATTTGAACAAGATAATTAAAATAAAAAGCTTATTAATGTTATTTTATGTAATATAACTATATTATATATGCAAAGATATAAAATAATATTTTAGGAACAAAAGAAACATATTAACAAAATAAAAAAAAAGGGAAAAAGAGATATTTGAACTTATGAACTTCAGAGTGCAACTCTGCTATAAGTTTTGTACCAACATACCCGAACAACTAACTAAATGTTAGTCTTATAAAACCGAATATGGGTCTGTTTGTATTTACTTTAAATTCGCTAAGAAAAGTTTCATTACAATCGACGTTTCCTACAGCTGCGATTTCTCTTTGCCAATGAATAATAAACATAAAAATAATACAATACACTCGTAATATATTTTTCTTTTATATTAGGTATACAGATTACTACATATGCCAGAAAAGTTCGTAGAATATCCAGTACAAGTAATGGAAGTATTTTTAGTTGGTATAACTCCACACGATGAGGAATATGTCTGGAATAATTGTGCAATTGATGCGGTGTATGAATGGTTCAAAGAAAATATTGATGAAAAATCTTATGTAATTGGAACGGTAAACTAAATATTTTTCATTTGTCTTTGTAACTTTCACAAGTAATCCATAATAAAAGATTAAATAAACAGGTAAATTTACATCTGGGAAACACAATATGGGTGAACACTTTAGAAATTGGAACAAAAATAATTGGATATAAAGATTTGGTTGGTTCTTCCCTAAGAGCAGATTTACTGAATAAAGATCATGCCATTGAAAATACTAAGCACTTACATCAAATGTATCAACTCTGCAAAGCTGCTGGTTTTTCAGATGTCAATGGATTTAATTTAGATACATTAATAAATAAGAATTCGTAAATATATCCAGTAAGTAATTATTCTGTACAGTTTTTAAACGCATTAAAAATTATAGTTCAAAATAATAAATATTTCAGTGTTTTATTATACGTGTATATGTACATATATGCACACGCGTACGCATATGCACAACATATATCAAATGTTTGTTTTCTAATATAATTCATTTTTCATGAATTGCTATGAGTTCCTATTATTTGAAAAAATTAAGATATATTTCTTAAATTATCGCATGAAAATAAAATAAGAAAAAAAAACTTAATTTAATATAAAAGAATAATTATGCTTTAGTAAACTAGTACATAAAATTAAAAAAAAAATATTTATATAAATTTATAATTTCAGAATTTTATACAATAGTCAGGTACTCGGAAGCAAGGTGCATTGGATCAACGTGATAAGAAGCAACTAAACGAACTTTCTGACCATCCTGTGTTGTAAATTCAATTGCTTGTTCATTCTCGGTGATCCCTGGTTGTTCAGATTCTTCCATCTGATTGATAGTTGCGACCGCATTTGCATCCGTATCTTCATCCTGTTATATCGTTAAATTAAAATTACGTTATGTATTAAGACAATAGATCATCTTATCATCATTCAAATTATTGCATTTAACGATAAGATTCAATGGAGTAAACATATCATGTGTTCTATTGTATAAAGTTAAAAGACTTTTAGAAATAAATTACTTTTTTATAATCATACTTTAAAAATAAAGAATTATTATCGAATATAATTTGATTATTTTATTATATTTGTTTAAATTTTCATTCAAAATGTTTTTATACAACTTGATGACATAAAAATACTGCATAATAGCGCTTATATAACATTGATTTATAGCTTAAAGTTCGATGCATATGTAACTATATAAACGTTTCACCGATACTCTCATTACAAAATGGCTGATTCTTCGTTATAATAAGCAATGAATATTCATCAATGAACATTTAATTTTCAAGTTATGATGTATAAGTATAAAGGTGTTCTAAAAAATTCTATAACTTAAAAGCTACAAATTCTCAAACTTTAAGTTTAAAATTACTATATCGTAAGTGCTATTTTACGATACCTTTATATTATCAAGTCATGATAAACTTTTTATCTTCTGAAATTAGTCATTTGATATGGTATAATGTAATAATTAATGAATTCTAGTAAAAAGATTTCAAGTCTAATGTGTAATCTAATAATGACTAAACTAACTAAAAATACTAAACATTCACATATTTAAAACATTACCTCCAATGTCTTTACAATTGCTTCTGCATCTGTTTGTATAGTTGAAATATTTTTCACTTTTGGTTCAATCGCATTAGAGATGTCAACATCTTTCGCATCGGAGTTCTGATTAACATGCATTCCTAATGGCGTTGCTAAGTCATCAGGAATTGTTCCGGGATGAATTCGAATTTCTTGCCCATCGTTAAGTTGATTAACAAACTGACTCTGAGATAAAAGCTGTCGAGCATCTTGAATCGAAAGAGGAATTGGATTACCTTCTTCATCTGTAATCTATAAATAATATTATTGTTTCATTTCTATATTCATATTCTATCTGTAATAATCCTTTCAAATTTTTAGACACATCGTTTGTCTCTACCTGAAGCTGAAGGTCTGATTCTGACAGTTCAACGTTTATTCGGTCAGTTGAATTATTATTACCATTAGGATGAGGGGAATCAGAAAGTATTTCATTATTCTCAACATTTAAATGTGATAATGCTTCATTTGTATTTGTTTTCTCTTCCTTGTTTCTCATTATTCCAGCATCAACTATATCAAAACCAACATTATGAATATTATGTGATCATTAATAATTCTGTAAAATCTCATGCAACATAGATGACCAGTTTTACCGAAATGTAACGTCCGGGATTGATTAGGATCATCTGGATCTTGATACGAAACATAAATAATTTGTTGAATACCATCTCCAGATGTATCATCGGTTGTAATGACTTGGGCCATTTGATCAGTTAAAGAATGTTCATCAGATTCCTGAGAACTTGGTAAAATCTGCCAAACTTCACCAATTGGAGATCCTTCTATTTCACCTATTGCAGAAACTTTTGTCTCTCTGTGGACCTAAAAACAGCTCAATAATAATTTCATATTATTGTATTTTCTTAAAACGACAGAATTTTTGTTAATAGGACTTAAATTCTTACTTTTTTATGTTTTGTTAAATTCGAACAATCTGCAAATGTTTTTCCACAAACATCACAAGAGTAAGGTTTTTCACCTAACAAATAACAGGTTTTAAATATCATTATTATTTTAAATACATCATTATATGATTTTAAATATACACATAGTGTATCTACATTATTGAAAATCAATGAAAATGATACCTGTGTGCAGACGAAGATGTTTCTTTAAAGCCCATTGTTCTGTAAAACCACGATTACAATGAGCACATTGAAAGGGACGTTCTCCTTTATGTCTACGCACGTGACATTTCCATGTATCTTTATGCAAGAAACATTTTGCGCAGAATTCACATTTCCAAGGACGTTCGCCAGTATGTCGCTTAACGTGAAGTTTGAATTGTGAAGAGGTAGTAAATTTTCTTCCACAATAATCACAACAATAAGGTTTCTCTCCTGTATGTATCCGCATATGCTCTTGCAAATTTCCATTTTGTGAAAAACTCTTATGGCATACCTCACATGTATATGGTTTATGACCCGTATGCCACCTAGATATAAAATTATTCACTTAGTTACGTATTTTTTAATCAAATTTATTCAGACTGATTACCATGTTCTTATAATAACCTGTAATGAAGTGTAAGACTAGTTTTATGTGCAAACTGTTGTCCACAAATTTCACAGAAGTATTTCTTTTCGCCTGTATGTGTCGACTGATGGTTAATTAAATTTGCTTTTGTTTTGAAACTAGCATTGCAAGATTTACAGATGTATGGTCGATCGTCTGAGTGTACAAGCTGATGACGTTGTAACAACTGTTTGTGTTTAAAACTCTTTCCACATTTGTTACAAACAAATCGTCGTCCATTATTGTGCTCTGCTTCTTTATGATATACCACGGAACTTGGATGATTAAGTATTTTTCCACAAATGTCACAAGGATATTCTTTTTCTAATTTCTGCTTCTAGAAGATAATAAAAGATATCTAATACTGTTTTCTTCATTTTATTTACTTCAATAATTTTGAAGTTCACTTAAGTATTTTCATTTATTTACCTCGTGTATGGACATATGAGCTTTTAAAGCTGTTTGTTGAGAGAAACTCTTACTACAAATGGTACAAACAAATAATTTATCACGTTCGTGTGCCATTTTCAAATGTAAATCATAAGTCTGCTTTGTTTCAAATAATTTATCACATTGTTCGCACGAAAAACTTTTCTGAGAATCAGAATTGTTTGAAAACTTGCTCATATCCTGTTCTTCCGACAAAGTATGTTCCAGTACATTAGAAACTTGATCTTCTTCAGGAAGTTGACGTTTCGATTCGACATCTGATTCTTGAATATGTTCTAAATTTTGATATACACCGTTTCCAGTGTGATGTGTTGTTTTTTGATGCAATTCTAAATTTTCCTTATTTGTAAATAGTTTTTTACATTCTGAGCACTCATATCTTATTCCTTTATGAAAACTCCTAATTTCAAAAAAATAGTTAAATTATTTTTACCGAAATCATGCAATATGAATAATTAACCCCTCAGATATGATGCAAAATAAAATTTTTTTTTTTACCTGTACACCAGGTATGTATTTCAATTATTCAATATTATTATGAATTTACAAATTGAAATCTAATTTCAATTTTACTTTCATTTATTTAGTTAGAACTTGAGCATTAGGGCATCAAAACAAGTGGATCTATATGATACACAAGCATCGAGTCTGAAGGGTTAAACAGAATCATTTATTTACTTGTGTACGATATATCTGCTGCGCTGTAAAAATCCCCGGCCACATAACTGACATGTAAATTTATTTTTTCTACGACGTAATTTCGGTCGACCCCGCCCTCTACCTCGATTTACTATCACCAATTCTCCTAGATCCTTTCCTTCTTCAGATTCTAAATGCCCAATTATTTCTAAAATATACAAATGATTCTTGAAATATAATTATCGAATAAGTCTTTTCAATTCGATACGATATTCCACGACATTTACCTTCTTGACTATCAGGAACAGAAATATTCAACTGCTCTTCAGAATCTTCAAAAGTATCAGGTTCATCATCATCTTCTTCGTCAATTACTCCTTCTTCTTTATATATTCTTTCTAATTCTTTGCCTTGAACTGCCTCCATATATCTAAGTTATTCCATACTATTATAAATACACGTATTATAAAATTCGTGGTAAATAATTTGAACCGCTTTTATTTTAAAAGAATACCTTTTGGGGACCTTACGTTTCCTGCGACGTCTACCATCTCCATCAATTTCATCCATTTCTTCTTCCTGTTTATCTTCTTCTTCTTGACTAATTCCTTCTATTACTTCTCCTTTTGACAATTCCTAAAATTTAATATTTTAGGAATTCATATAACTATATTGATTTTAAAAAGTCGTTACTCACACTAACCACAGACATATTTTCTGTATGTGATTTTGGTGGACGTCCTCTTTTTCGTTTTGGTTTATTTAATCCCTCCATTTGCAAACTCATTTCATGTTCTGCTGCATACATAGAACCATCTGGCATTACTGTTGAGAAATGATTTGATTAGTAGTCTCTTAATAAATATATAACATATTTGATACCTTATAAAAGCTGTTGAAAATTTTGTCAAATAATAATTTTTAATAAATCTCATCTATTATTTTCACAATACTTCATTACTTCATTAATTTCATGCAATTAAGATAACCACTTCTAATCAAGTACATAAAAGAATTTTTTATAATATAGACGATTGATTATGAAAGTTTAAACATTATTCACATATAAATAATATGATGGCAAATATAATACATAAATCAAGTATGAAATATTACTTTTTATTATAATTTGTTGTTCAAATTGATCTTCATCATTCGATCGTGAAACATAATCTAATTCTGATGTTTCTCCCATGACATCTGTTTCTTTCTCTGCACGAAGTCGTTCTCGTTCAGCTTTACGTTGCTGTTCTACTTGATGCTTCCACATCTCACGAATTTTTCTTTGACCATCCACCAGTAACTCGAAGAACTGTATTGTTGCCTCGAGTTGTATGTTGCAACCAGGGCATATAGTACGTGGTAACTTCCCATCATCTCGAATCTAAAATTGAAATATATTTCAAATCAATTTTAGAGTCATAACCTCTGAATAAAACCAATAAGTATTATATCTATTGTTTTCATTATTCTTATAACACATAAGATCATGTTAAAGATCTGAAAATAAAAAATTTAAAACCAAAATTTATCTTAAGTAAAAGATTGATATTGAAAACAAGAACTGTATATGTTTACCACTATAATAATTAATACTTACTGATATAAAAATATTTAATATTAATTATATATCAAGATAATTGGCGTATTACTTTTCAAATACCCAATGAAGTTAGAAATTTTTCACAGTCATGAAAAGTTTGGTTATAACATAACAAAGTTTCTTATTATAAACAAAATAAATAATATAACGTATATCATTAGGAGGAAACATCAAACATTTGAGTCAGGTAGTATTTGTGTACAAAGTAGGAAGTCAAGTTAAAGTCTAATATTTTGAAGATTCATACCTTGAGTGGCAAGTACCGATTGACCATGGAACTCAAATCTGGATCATCACCGTCCCCCATGTAAAGTAATTCTCCATTTCCGTTATCTTCAGCACATAATCGACAAATTGTTGAATCATATAGGCGTACTTCTGCCATGATTCTAACGGAACTGCTTGCCAACTACTAACATCGATTTTATTCTAACCAAACCAACGAGTAAGTACAATTCTTATATACCATGTATTTTAATTATATGCCATGTAATGTTTACTTAAAAATTGTACGTTTAAATTTTTGTGCCATAAATAAATAAAAGCTTTTTTATACATAATATTTCCTTGTGATAAAATGTCTTTAAAATTTATTGTCGTTCCTCGGAAAATCATACTCATCAGCCGACGAGTTTTTATTCATTCTACGCATGTCAGCTCTGATTGGTTCGAGCACGGTTGGTAATTCGTAACTAAGGACAACACGCATGCGCACTTGCGATTTTCGTAACGTGACCGTATATACCCAGTGATCTTTTATCTAGTTTACGTGTTTGAAGCATAACCATACTTGTATACAGGGTATTGCATAAGTAAAAGTGGAATTTGATTTTAAAAGTTCCTTTTCCAATTTTAATTCAGACTACTGTATATCGAGTTATTAACAATTGAAATTTATAAATCAAATAGCGCTCGATTAGCATACACAATTACCTACTATATCATCCTCCAGGCACATCCATATCATAAGCAATTAAAAAATTTAGAAATTAGGAAGTTTTTGAGAACCTGATGATACTTGAATGTGATTCACGAATTACCATTTAATAATCTTATTCTACATTATCATTTCTTCTCTTTTTATACATATTTTTATCCACCATATATATGGCCGTCGAAGTGATAAGCGTATAATAGTAGGGTGACACTAACTGGGTGAGAAGCCTACTGAAATTAGCCGCACTGTAATCTAACTTTTTATGCATGATTTTCCCTGAACGAAGTACTGACTACTGACTTTTATGAATAATCGATTTCTTTTCGATATTTCGATTAAATAAAATGAACGATAGGTCGATACCTTATTGTGTATCGATTGGTATCGATGATAAAATGTAAAATGTGTTATTATTTATTTCAGTCGAACAATTGTTAATTTTCAATTTTTTGTTAATTGGTAAATTTGCTAATAATTAATCTTCCTTTAATTTATTTAAAAAATGAATTTATTAAGACATGTGACTTATTCGTTTTGATTGATCATTCTTGAATTAGTAGGATGTAATGTCATTGTTAAAGATGGAAAAAGAAGAAAATATAGTTGAACAAAATGAATTTTATACCGCGGCTGCTGAATATTGGGAACATATTCCACCTACAGTGGATGGAATGCTTGGTGGCTTTGGATTTATTTCTCAAATTGATATAAAGGGTTCCACAAAATTTTTGAAATCTTTATTTGAAGTATGTGTTGTAATTATTACCTATTAGATACTTAAAAAGTGATTGTTAATTAACGTCTTTCAAAGTATATTTTATCAATGAAACTTTTATTTGTTTCAGTTAAAAACTTCACCGTCAAGAACATTTGCATTAGATTGTGGTGCAGGCATAGGAAGGATAACAAAGAATTTATTATTAAATCATTTTAAATACATTGATTTAGTGGAACAAAATCCAAAATTTCTAGAAGTTGCTAAAACATGTTTGAAAAATTATTCTACAAGAATTGGCAACTATTATTCTATTGGTAATGTTCCATTGGTTTATTAGCCATACAAAAAATATTGAATTAATCAAGTCACGTTTCAAGGACTGCAAAATTTTGACTTTACAACCAAGAAGTATGATGTGATTTGGTGTCAGTGGGTTTTGGGTCATTTAAAGAAGGATCACTTAATAGAATTCCTAAAGAGGTGTTCGTAAGTACATATTCGCTGTTATTAACTATAAACGTTTATTATTGAGTATAATTTTTATACAGGACTGGTCTAAGATCTAATGGTTTGATCGTAATTAAAGAAAATGTAACAACTTCCGCAAAATTAGAAATTGATACAAAGGATTCATCTGTGACACGACCTCTGTCTGAATTTCACAGCATCTTTCAGGAATCTGACTTAATTTGTATCAAAGAAGAACAACAACATAAATTTCCACGTGGATTATATCCAGTTTATATGTTTGCCTTGAAACCCATTAATAAATCTTGAAATTGTCATAAATAATAACATATTGAATAAATTATTTTGTAATTTGTATATTTTGTAAATTGCAATTTTCTGTATTACAAATTTGAGCTTTGTTCAATTTTATAAAAAAACAGTTTGGAAAACTTATTTAACAAAGATAATTTATTTTGGACGTATTTTTTCATACATAAACCGCTGATTTATATCTTGAGGTGAAGCATTTATAAGACGTTTTTTCACTGCATGAAAATGCATTAAAGCAAAATTATACAATTCATTTTCCATTTTCCAAACGACAGACTTTTGAATCTTCTCTATTGTTTCAGGCCGTGGATTAATTTTTTGTGTAGTTTGGCGTAAATGTGATTTATTACCTAAAATTGAATAAACCATTAATATTTTGAAACTTTAACACTTAAATTGTTTTCTTTTCGTCTTACTGTGTAAAAAAGAATTATAGGCCCCTTTAAAAAATCGTGGAAGCACAATCTGCAAAGTTTCTACAAATTCTGTTAATTCCTCTGTTACTCCTACCAAAAGATAATGTTTCTGTAAATTTCTTTTTGCTTCTTCTAATGCCCAACTATTCCCAATTTCCCTGTTGCATAATAATTATTTATTACAAAATAATTCAAACTATGTCCTAACTTATACTTTAATTATTTTTTCTCTTTATTTTACCAGCATGCAGGATCATGACCACATAAAAACGGTATTTGTAACCACATATTATCAGGATCACAATCTGGTTGTCCAGCATCGATACATTCATCAAAAGTCTAAAAAATTTCAAAATTAAATATCATCACTATATCAAATGGATATTATGACTATTGCATACAGACCTTAGTATCACCGTGCTTCTTCCTAATTAAATGTGGTCTGAAATTATCTCCATACCTCAGAAAGTAGTAATAAGAAACAAATCTATCTAAAGGTTTACGTAGAAGATTTATATACAAAGGCATTTGTTGGACACCAAATCTAAAATCATGCATTCAAATCATATTTTTTGCATAACAAATACTTTAGTTTACTTACTTCTCAAAGTCTAAGAACGCGATATGTCCATGATAAAATGCTGGCTTTTTTGCATTCCATCCAGTTACATTATTTACAAACTGAATCTATAATATTTTTACACAAATTAAGAGAAAAATAAAAATGGAAAGAAAAATAATAAGAAATGTAAAATTACCTGATTAGCAAGTGTAAGAGTGTGCATATTATTGGTAACGTTAATATGTAACACATGATATTTGTTCTGTTTGCACAGATCGTAGACTAAACCTACAAAGCTGGTTGATGCTGTTTTTGGTACCCTGTTGTAGATAATGATGATTTCATTGAACGTTGATTTGTAAGAGCGCTCGTTGACTTCATGTCCGCTTTGAATACTGTTTTGTTCTTGTGTGATGGCATTGTCTGCAAGTACGATAGGATACCTATGTTATTCCATCACCTTCAACAGAATAAAATATTAAAAGGATGAAGCTTATGGTAACATAAATCGATAAAATTATTTGTTTATTATAACGCATACGCAATAATTTGTAGTGATCCTCCAGAAAGTTCAATTTTATTTTTAAATAAATTATTGTGACTATGAATACTGCCACCAAGATCCATTGTAGTAGAAAACTTCTGTGTATCATCATCTGTTTTATCAGGTATTTGATCGTCCTTCTTACATAAGTTACAAAAATATCTTTCAGAAATTTACACCGTTATCACCGTTATTTTACATAAAGTTCTGATAACACTGTTATCTTCAAGTTGTAAATACAAACAAATTAAACACACATAGTCAGTTTTATTGAAACATTTAATAGGTGATGTTTAGGATATTAAATTAAACATAATTTATTTTTAATAATGTTTATATATGACAAGAAAAAAATAAATTGTTAAATATGTTGTACATATGACACTGAAATTATACGTATATATGCAGGTGATTTGTAACTTCAATGAAGTTTCCGTCAAACGTATATTTCGATAATCTCGGCAATCGATTAATCGATTATCAAATTTCAACTGAATACGAATCATTACTGTACGTCAGGACAATACGTACAGATCATTAAAAAATGTACATCTTCAAATCCAGTTATTTATTTATTTTTAATTTGATAGATTATCAAATATTAGCTGTAGCCAGGTCATTCTATACTAAACCTGTCTGATTATAGTAATATAACGTGCCAAAATAGTGATTTTGAAACTGGTAACTTTTCGCGACTCACTTGTAATTTATTTAAACAATTCGGAAGTTTCAAATTCCAATATTCAAAAATCTATAGTACGAAATTTCAAATGCCCTAATGCTTAAATGCCTAAATTAAACATTTCTGAATTCTTTAATGTCCAAATTCTTAAATTTCAAAATATCTGAATTTCTAATTTCTAAATTTAAAAACTTAAATATTCCTAAATTTTCAAAACTTGGATTTCTCAAATTTCCAAATTTTTCTCATTTTTTCGAATCGTCATTTTTCTCATAGAAAACTATAAGGGAGATATTTGTAAGAAAATTTGTATATATCAAGAAAGATTATAATTTCAATAATTCTTTCTTTCTTTTTTTTTAAATAATTTTAGTTTATTCCTAAACTGTTATTAATCAGTGCAAAATCACATTACCACTAGGCTAAAAAGCTCTTTGTGTCAACTTTTTCTTTACTCTGCAAACTACATGCTATGATATTGTAAAATTTTTATTTTTTGATTTTAATAAAAAGTACTAGTAATTATCCAATTAAAAACATCAGAATAATTCATTCATTGGTAATTGGCACCACCATTCTTTTTTTCCTCTTTTACGAAGAAAAAATATTTGTGAAAATTAACAGCAAAGTATATTATATATAAAGTAGATTTAATATCGGTAAACACTGTTTTAATTTTTCATTTATTACTTGGTATACATTTGAAACTGTTCAGAACATACTAGAATTGTTTGGTATATTTTCCTAAATTGATTTAATAATAAATCCTTATAAGTAATATTATAAAAATATCAAATAATAAAATGTATTAGTATATAATTATGAACAAATCAAAAAATATGTCAAATTATTATAATATCTTATCACCAATAAGTCACTAGAGTGCAGATCAATTAATAAACATATAAAATTTGTTGTTCATGATGAAATTTACCTGTCATATATTCATAACATACATAACATATAATGAGTATAATTAAATTAAGTAAAATAATTTTATTCTAACGAATTTAACATCAAAAGTTGTTTTAGTACTTTTGTTTGACTAGTTTCTCTTATTTCACCTGCTAGAAACATTTCATCTACAACTGTATATACCTGTAAAAAATTTATGTTTTTAATAGGAACTTAAATTATTATGATATATGTTTAAAAGTTGAATATTACCTTATAAAAGTTAAAGACAAGATCCAATTCACAGACATTATGAAAATATTCATTCAGTACTTCAACGAAATTATGTATCGCTTCTAAATAACAGAGATTATTATCATTGACATCAACGCAAATGCAAAAATATAAACCAGCATATCTTCTATAGACAATCTTGAAGTTACGAAACTGAAATGCAAGAGCATTGGATATATAATAACAGTAATTAAACTTAGCATATAAAATTTACCTCAACAAAGTTAGTATGCTTGGCATCTCGTACAGTCACTACTGCATGAACTTCTTCTATTAATTTTTGTTTTTCATCATCATCAAAATTCATATACCATTTTGCCAGTCTCGTTTTTCCAGCTCTATTCTGAATGAGGATGAAGCGAATCTGTATATTTAAATAAGATAAAATTTAGAGCCCTTTTATTTTCTTTCATTTAATTGATAAATAATTGTGCAAAAATATGATATAACCTTTATAATTGTAAAATGTATTTAATAACATTGAATTAATTACTTGCCATGGTTAAACTGACTTATAATAAATCAATATTAGAATTTGTGCACTTGACAACTGATAATCAATGAGAATATATACAATTGAGTGACATTTGTTGCCGCCCCCGAGGTTATCAAGATCACAAAATAATCACTGCAAGATCTGTTACTCGTTCAACGACAGATCATCATATGTCGCGCAACTTGACTAACTTCAGTAGATTCCTTACTAGTTAGTTGATTATATACACGGTGGGAAAAGTGAATGATTTAGGATAAATATACGCAAATGATGATTTGCGAGATGCAACATACAAAGTAAAAGATCACTAGGTATGTACATTTAGCTTCAAGTATGACGTAAAGACGCAAGCGTGTTGCCCTTGGTTACGAATTATTTTCCAACCAATTAGAGATAACATGCGCAAAATAAACAAAAACTCGTCCTTCGATGAGAATGATCATCTATGAAACAAATAATAGAAATTTAATAAAAAACTTGAATTATTTCAATATTATCTGAAAGAAATCAATACAATTTCAAATAAAATATACTTTATCAAAACTTTGAAATATAAATATATTTACATTTTTCTTGTTATGAGTTTTTAAACTCTTGTTAAAGCAATATGGCTGATGGTGGTGAAATTAAATTTGAAAATGACAGAAACATCACTAATGTTACAATAGATGAAACAAGTCATGTAGAAGAATATTCATCTCTGGCCAGAAAACCAGAAAATGGAACTATATCTCAAAACATATTAAGTTTTTTGTATCCTTAATAACAAAATGAATTATTTTACTCTATTAGTTTTTATATCAGTTCTTTCCGATATAGGAGTAATAGTAATAATAGTTAATTCTTTATTATTTACTTTATAATAATGCAATACTTTACAATACTTTATAGTAAATTAGTAGACATAATTGATCTGTAACTGGTCTAAGTTAATTTCATATATAATAGATTTTTCATATAAAAATTTAATTGTCTGTATTCATGTTGGAAAAGAATTACTGTCAATCAGAAAGAACTTTTTATGTATACATATGTTGTTTCTTTACATTTCTTCACTATTTTACTTTGTTATTATTTATGTTACATTGCCCCCTTCTCTTTTTTTATATCGATTATTGATAAACCAACACATTGAAGAATGTAAATGTCCAATTATTTCTTAATATTTATCAGTTATTCCTATGGATATAATTGTCGAAAGTACTTCAATCTCTGTAGAATTGATATGGATAATGTTGCCTTTGCTGCTGGTAATTTGATTCAGATTTTGAACATAGTAGAAAATAAGATTTGGTTTAAAAAAGTATCCTTGGGTCAAGGTATTGGTCATCTGTCAGTAAGTGTTTGTTTTTTCAATTAATATTAGAATCTCTTTTGAATTAATGCATTTTATGTAACAATATTTTCATATAATACTTTTACAAATATGCTTTTTTGATAGAAAAATCCTGCTTTTGAACATATTGCTGTTGCATTAAATGGCATCGATCCTTTGATTATTATTTATAGTTGGCCTTCTATGAAAACTGTAGTTACTTTAGAAAGAGGAACGACTAAACGTTATTCGTATATAACATACAGGTAAATAATTTTTTAACTGTAAAAATATTATATTGAATTAAAAGTATCGACTAAAATTATGTTTAATTATAGTCAAGATGGATTATTATTGGCATCTCAAGGTGGTGAACCTGATTATTATGTTTCCATTTGGAATTGGAAAGAATCACAAATTATTTTACAATGTAAATCTTATGTCCAAGATATATATAAAATAACATTTTCTAAATATATTCCGGGGCATTTAACATCTTGTGGAATAGGACATATTAAATTTTGGAAAATATCTAAGACTTTTACTGGATTAAAACTTAAAGGTGAAATAGGTAAATTTGGAAATACAGAGATTTCTGATATTATAGCGATTCATCCCATGCCAAATGAAACGGTAAGAAATTATTAAAGGAATTTGTTACAAGTATAAAACATTACACAACATATGTACCTTGTAGGTAATATCAGGATGTGAATGGGGAAACATTCTTTTATGGGATGAGAGTTTAATTAAGCTTGAGGCACGTAGAAAAACTAAAGAGACAGCACATGCTGGTCCTATTACACAATTTGAATTTATTAATGGAGAAATTATTTCAGTTGGTAAGAATATAATTTATGTTAAATAATGGATAAAAGATTTAAACTTACATTATATGATTTTGATATCATAGGTTCAGATGGATGGATCAGATTTTGGTTTTATGAAACAATGGACCATGCTAATCTTTCTGATGAAGAGCAGTTTCTTGAAATTCAACCAATTTATGAATTTGAAATTGCAAGTGAAGAAGAAAATGCGATGCTTATGTGTATTCATAAACAAGAGCCAAATAACCCAGAAGCAACAAATTGGTATGCCCAGGTAAATATAATAATTTGAAAATGTAATATTGATAATAAAAGAAATTTTTAGTAGGATGGGAATGGAGGAATATGGTTACTCGATCTTTGTACTAGTAAAAAAGAACATACACACAGAAAAATTTTCACATGTCATGCTGGTTCCATAGTTGATATGGACACAGCAGATTGGGGACCTTTTGTAGCTACCCTTGACAAAAGCGGCAAATTGCATATTTATAATTATATTGAAAAGAAATTAAATGTTATTCATAAATTTCATGACATTGGAAGCCAAGTAATTTGGTTTCCGTGTAAGGTAAATATTTTTATTTGTATCCAAGAAATTAAAACATATATTATCTCATAATAATGTTTAGATTGAAAAAACGGGTTTAACACTTGTATGTGCTTTTGAAAGCGGTATTATTAGAATGATTACGATATCGATTCAAACAGCAAATTCCAAAAGTAGCTTAAAAGGAGATAATACAAGACTAATTGAAGTTTTGAAACCACATTCAAAGCCGATTACTGTAATGTGTTTAAATACAACTTGTAGGTATGTTCTATGTAAATTACATAAGTATATTGTCATCAATACAAATAATTTGTTTTCAGCGTATTGGTAACAGGCAGTAGTGATGCTACAATTTTTGCATTTTGTATCCGTTCTACAGATACTTATCCTAAAATTGAACCTATTGGTTACGTAAATGTACCATCACCTGTTACTTGTATGACGTGGAATCTACAAGAAGTATGTACAGACGTTATAATTTTATATTAAAGGAACACAATAAAAATAACTATATTTATAGTAATAAATATAGTTATTTTTAACTATAAATAATTATATTTAATTTATTTTAAATAGGAAGCAACTTTATTAGTTGGATGTTTAAAAGGCAATTGTGTAGAAATTCAGTTACCTACAATACCTCAATTATATACAACTACATCGTATGAACTCCATTGTAATTCCGTAACATTTAAATTTGAATCAGTTAAATCTTCAATACAAAGAGAAATTGTTAGAAAAGAATATGAACAAAGAAGAGAGAAAAAAATTGAGGAAAAGAGGAAAGAAATGGAACAACTAATAAGAGACAATCCACATATTATAATTGATGAAGAAGCATTTCTCAGTAATAATTTATTTTTAAGTCTGTTTCACAAGTCAAAATTTAGAGTTAGTTATTATAATTTATTTTTCAGTGGAAATTGAAGAAGAAGAGATGATTCTTCCAGAAATTTATATTCCAGAAATTCCAAATAAAGTTTGGGTAGCAGAATATGGTATTAATGGGAACATATGGTTATTTATGGCTGGTTTCGACGCAGGATATGTTTATGAATATCCGCGTCCACTATCTGGAAAAATAAAACAAAATAAACCTTTTATAAGCAGAATAATTGAAAACGCAATAGATACAGAAATCCATAAGTTTCTTTATTAGTATGACAATGTGAATGTACTTGAAAGAGAAAAACAAACAGTATATAAAATAACAGAAATACTTCTTTCAGCAAAAACAGGGAGTATGTAATTTTGGGAACACAGTATGGGGAGCTTTATATTAGTAAAATAAATGAAGAAGACCCGCTAGATTTTTCAGATTATTGTATTTTGCCGATACACGATTATTATAATGGACATATGTCTAAAATTTTGTTTAGTTACGATAAAAAAATGTTGTTAACGTGTGGTCATGATGGAAATATATTTTCTTTTATCGTTAATGATGACATATCTTATGAAAGTATTGAAATACCAAAACCAGAACAGCCTACTCATTTGGTAAGTTAACTTTTTAATTAATATCTTCAAACCGAATAAATGAAATAAAATAATTCATATCATTTATCTAAATATAGCCTAAGAGTATCGAAGATATTGAAGATCCTGAGCATCCAAGTTTGGAACAAGTAATTACACAAAAAGAACATAATCGAATTATTTCTCTTGCAGAAAAGAAAAAGAAAGAAATTCTTCAAATTATACGTGATTTAAGTGAAGAATACGTTGCAATTACTATTCGGTACAATATATTTTTACAAAAATAAATATCGATAAATACATACTTTTTCTGTAAATTATAGTAGTAATAAATTATAATATTCTTTTTTTAAAACTAGGAATAAAAATCTTCTGCCATCGCAGCAAATATTACAGTTCGAATTAGATCCCAGAATAACAGAAGATTTAAGACAACAATTAAAAGCGAATATAACTTTAACCATAGCAAAGTTAGAATTTCAAGTGGAGAAGAGCAAACTACAGTTACAAAAACTTATGAATCATTTTGTTATGCCCATTACTTGTTTACCTTTTGTAGTTTGCAGTATACTGTAAGTTCTTCCTTTTGTAAAATATATTATATTGCATTTAACTAAAAGTATTTGATAAAATTTGAAAATAGAAATAAAGATAAACGAGTGTATTCTTTACGAGAATTAAAATTGGATATTGAGAATATTTTGAGGTGCTTTGAAAAAATGAAGCAAGATGAAAAGGAACAAAAAACAAGCAGGTATTTTTATTTTCCTTTTATATAAATTTCATATCAAATTCTATAATTGACAATTATGTTTCAAGAAATACATTTACATCAAAAGTTGGATAACAATATATTACAGAGAAAAACATTTTTGTATGTTTCCTTACTGATGAAATCTCTTCGTTTTGCTCTCTACTTTTCTTTTTAATTCTTCTTATATATTTGTGTATATTATACAATTGTAGATTAACGCAAGAAGAGATTGAGATGGAAAAATATGAGTCACATGAAGAGGAACTACAGGGCATAGAAATTCTTTTAGCTGAAGATTATAGTGATTTGTCATCTGGATTGGGATTGCAAATCAAGCAAATATTAGTGAAATACAAAGAAATAAAACGAAAATTGTTGGAAAGACAAGAAGAAGTAAGTTAATTCTTTCTAACGATGTACACACAATGTAAAAAAATATCATTTACAGTGGAAAAAGCTATATGCAAAAAAACCAGATTTAGCAAAGAGTTCATTGGAAGATGCAGCTTTTCTTGAAAAGGCGAAAGAAACTATTGGTGAATTTAATTTAAAGACCAATACAGGTTTTAATTTAACGAAGAAAAAAGAAACAGCAGTTGCAAAATATAAACAACTTTTAGATTGCAGACGTAAGGTACGTTAAATACAAAATTTATATATTCGAGTATTGTAATAATTTTTACAGTAATTATTTTTTACAGCTTCATCATTTGCGAGATGATTTCAATACAAGATTAAAATCAGTTCGATCACAAAAGCAAAAATTGCAAAAAGAAGTTATGGCATTGTCTGAGACTCTTAAAAAAATTCATATGGAACTTCCACCAAAAAGTATAAAACCTTTACCACAACCACCAAAAATAAATTTTAATATTGAATTTCCTGAATACAACCTTGAGGTTAGTTTTAAATTCTTATAAGTGTAGGATAAAAAATTATTTCTTAAATAATATTATTGCAGCTTGAAAGATATATGTCAATGTCAGAAAAAATGGAGCAAGTAAAACAGCAAAGACAGTCAATTGTAGATCACTCAATGGATCCTTTTGATTTAGAGCATGAAGTATTGTATTGTGGTAATAAAAAAATGTTTGTCGAAGAAACGGAGAGTCTCTCCACTCTTGTTTCCTCTTCAAAGCTTAAAATAAAAGATCACTCATCTACACACGTTGATTTACTTCATCATCTCGGTACAAGTGAGTCTACTCAAACTGCATGGGAACGAGAAATGAAACGTTCTCGAATGTGGCGAAAGTTATACGAACAGGATTGCATTTTACGCTCTATTGACATCAGCTATAAACAACTGGAGGATGAACTAGCTGAATTAGAAGAGTATAGACTTGATGTTATATACCAAAGCATATACATGAATCTACATTTACTAACACTTTATGAAGAATTTATCATTTTAAAAGAATGCGAAGAAACTGAACATGCACTTGAAAAAAAAGTTGATGAAAAATCCAACGAGTTTTCAACAATGAAGCTACAAGTTACTATCATCATAGATATAAAAACAACAATTAATTGATGTCAATTACTATATGATATAATTTTTACAGATACAAACCATAAACGTTAACATTGCAGCAAAAGAAGAAGAGATTCGAAAATTATATCTAAAAATTAAAGATATTACAGTCGAATTTACTAGAACCATAACTGAAAACAAATTCCATGATTTTCTTCAAAAAATATTTAAAAAGAAATATACTCCTGTAAAGGAACGTGATGGTATTAAATTGTTTTTTAATTTTTAGTTTTTGTTACTAATAATTTCAGTTAATTAACTGAATTTACTGATTCAATCATAATTTTAGGTTCTTCAGATACATTTACACAATCATCTGAAACTAGTTCCGAAGAAACAGATGATACAGTAGATTCAGAAACAGAACATATTCCATTAGATGAAAGTATATGTCCACCAGGGTGTGATAAAGAGTTATATGAAAATGCATTTTTTATGAGAGAAAGACGATATGAATGCGAATTTCAGATTAAAGAGAAACAGAAAGACATAGAAATATTACAGAAAGAATTGGATAGCTATACCAAAAATTCGAGATTTATCGAAAATAATTTAAGAAACAGTAAGGAAGAATTAGAAGACTTTATGGTATTTTAAAACATTTTACGTAATAATCTATAAAACAATTTACTTACTTCAAAATTTCATTTCTCTTTACTTTTAACAGTTAAAAAAGCAAAAAAAATTAAATAATATCGACGCAACAGTTGTATTAAAACTTCATCAATTACAACATATATCACCTTCTGGGGACATTGAAGAAATTCAAAATTGTGTACTTTTTAATAAGACAGATTTATCAAATTTATATAACAGAATTGGAGAACTACAAGAAGAAACACACAGCTTAGAAAAGAAGCGCAAGTATGGTGAAAACAATATTAAGTAATTTACGAGAATAAATATTCATAAATTAATATGTATGTATTTTGTTTTTTTGTTTTTTAGAGAAAATGAAGCACACCTTAAAAGAATAAGATCAGATTTAAAATATATGAAAAGCGAAAATAAAAGACTGAAAGAAGATATAAAAGAAAAAATGATACAGAAATTTGGTCGACAAGTATCACTAATTAATTTATACGAGACTATTTTACAAAGATTAATTTATGATACCAAAACGGATGTACGAAAAATGATGAAAAGTTTTAATAAAGAAATGAAAAGTAAATAAAAATAACACGAATTCCTATTGAATTATTTTAATAAATGTTTACTGAATAATTCTTTTGTGGTTGTTTAGGTCTTAAATGGAATTGTAATAAGGCATCAATGGTTTTAGAATGCTTAATTCGAGATAATACTGAAAAACTAAGTTTATTGACAGTGTTAGAAAAAGAAAAAATTAAACTCAGAAGAAACTTAGAACATACCTTAATTCCAGAAGTAAGAAAATAATTATGTTTATATACCAAAACATGCTAATTGAATAGTATTCAAAGTACAATGTTACTTTTTGTTATAGGAAAATATGTTAGAAATAGAACTTGACTATAAAACTGACATAACTAAGCTTGAAAATATTCTTCATAATCAAATGCAACAAAAATATTTGCTACAACGTGATATAGAAAATCTCAAAACTGGATCAAAAAAATTACCTTCACTTTGTTTAAAAGACAGTAAAATGTAACAATAATTGATACTTAATTTAAAAGTTAATGAAAGAATTATAAAATAACTCATGTAGGAATCGTAGGAAATCGTAACAGAATCCCAGGAATCTCAAGGAAATTGTAGGAAACATTTTTCGTTTTCTCCAAAAAGATTTCAGCATGAATATGCCGTGAGAGCGACATTTATATTCGGGCGTTCGCGAACCCCAAGCTCGTTATTGGCGTTCACGAAATTTCTAGCCGCTCCTCGTCACACGATTCTTCGCTTCGCGACTCGATTTTCTCGATTGATCGTTGTTGTTACACTTATTTAATTAATTTTCATGTTTTAAAATTAATGTAATATTTTTCTTATTAAAAATATCTGCATTAAAGTTTTCGTATTAAATTTTACATTTTTATAATAGTAAATTGATCAAAATTTTGATTCTGCAAATTTGAAATTTGCAAATCGTGTCATGGTTTTCCTATAAATATATGGGTTTCCCCTATTTAAAGCCAAGTTCACAGTAGCATATCATAAATTTTGTATCGAAAACGTTATAGTTGTTTAATGATTTCTTGTAAAGTTACGTGTTTTTTTATTGCATAAAATGGATAATTATTTAATTATTGCTCATAAGTGCGAATGCACATTACTGCACAAATGACTTCTTAGCAGCCGTAATGATCGCCCTGTTGTTGAAAGATATCCTTATAACAATATTTTATTTATGATACAACAAAGTAGTTTATCTTACTTTTTCCGAGTCTATGGCAATTTTTAAAGTATAGTTGTAAACAAACAAGGACTACATAATGGATAAAAAATAAAAACGAGGATTAACATTCAATAAATATTTATATTTATTTTTATTTAAAAAGTGTGTTTGTTAATGTTTTCTGTATCTGTGGAAATAAAAATTTCACGTTTCAACTGTAACCTACAAATGTTATTAATGAAACGTTTTCTTAAACTATGGGCATAATTGAAATTACAATACACCGTTACGAAGTTACAGTTTTTTAAAAGTGATTTGCTTAATTATAAATTATTAAAACAGCATTGCAGTTTAATTTATTTATATTGTAAAAAAAAAAGGCAAAATGGATCAGATGTTACCAAGTCCCGGGTTTAGTATACCCAGCATAGGAACTCCTTTACATCAACCAGAAGAGGATCAACAAATTTTACCCAATGCGTTGCAACAGCAGCAGCAGCAACAACAATCACAACAGCAACAGCAACAACAACCACAACAACAGCAACAACAACAACAGTATCAGTTGCAGCAACTGCATGCCATGAGCCCAAATATGCTTATGCTTGGAACGCCACAAAAGACTATGCATGCATACACGACAACACCTACGTTCGCAACACCTCAGAGCCTTATGCAGCCACAAACACCAGTAAGATTATATAAAATAAAAATATATTTAATTATTATTATAACTTATACTATGTTTACAAGAAATGATTTCCTTATAGCAAAATATGATGTCACCATTAGTACAAAATACTAATCATATAGCACCACCATCAATAGGACCATCTACTCCTGGTCCAATGACGCCTATGACGCCAGCTTCAGCAGATCCAGGAATATTACCGCAGCTTCAGTAAGTCAAGGATAATTCAATTTAGAAAATACAAAATCCTTACGTTTTCTAATATTACAGGAATATTGTCTCTACAGTTAATTTAAATTGTAAATTAGATTTAAAAAAAATTGCTCTTCACGCAAGAAATGCAGAGTATAATCCAAAGAGATTTGCTGCAGTCATTATGAGGATAAGAGAACCGAGAACTACAGCTTTAATATTTAGTAGTGGAAAAATGGTTTGCACCGGAGCAAAAAGTGAAGAGGATTCTCGATTGGCTGCAAGAAAGTATGCCAGAATTATACAGAAGCTTGGTTTCCCGGTTAGTATATATTTTTAGATTCATTATTAATTAGTAATTGATTACCATAAGTTTTATTTATTTTGGGTAAAGGCAAAATTCCTGGATTTTAAAATACAAAATATGGTAGGAAGTTGTGACGTGAAATTTCCAATTAGGCTGGAGGGTTTGGTACTCACCCATGGACAGTTCTCCTCATATGAACCAGAGTTGTTCCCTGGATTGATATATAGAATGGTTAAACCTAGAATTGTTCTACTTATATTTGTATCAGGAAAAGTGGTTTTAACAGGTAAGTACTGCATCTTGTGTATATTTAAAAAAAAATATATATTTATATTTATGTATTCAAATTTATTATTTATTATTATTTAAACAGGGGCAAAAGTTCGACAAGAGATTTATGAGGCATTTGACAATATCTATCCAATTTTAAAAAGTTTCAAAAAACAGTGACCTCATTTTTTATATATCAGTGTTCTGCTTTACAAAGATAAAATCTAGGTAAGGAATTTTTTAATTCTTATTTTGTCTTCTTTGGTATCGAAAGTATAAAATGAATGATATTTCATTAAATTATATAAATTAAAGAATTTTTTTGTGAAAATCATTTTTAAGAAACAATTGAACCGTTTATTTCATTAAAATTAATTAATTCTAAAAAATACGATTTTAACGTTTTTTCTCATAGGGCAACATGAAAGAATGCTGACCACTTTGAAAAAAATGTGTCTTCTCGATAATGTGGTGCCTTGATCGAGGGGTAGAATTTGTTTTTAATTTATATGTATTTATATAAAATAAGCGTTATTTAGTTTCAAATACTTCTATCATATTTGATGCGTAAAGCGCGATGACGTTCCTGTGAATGTATAGAAATAGTTAGAGCAATGAATATTTTATTATATGCAAGTCATAGGAAAAATGGAAGAAGTTAGATTTAGAATGAACCTAACCATTCTTACGATTGTTTACGCATGTACTATTTGCATTCTTGACACGTTAGTAATTTTGTAAAAAAAAACGGCATTTTGATATATTGTAACATGAAATAATTACTATAGAAACAGTGAAAACTATATAAATATAAAAATTATACAAATTTTGTATTATAAAAATATATTTAAATGCAATAAGAAAATGCTGTTTGATCAAATATTTTGTTTTATTTGTTCAACTATGCAGTTTCATGATAGTCTTTACTAAACACTGTTGAACTACAGGACAAATATCTTTGTTAGTCGCGGTTAAAATATCTGTCGCACGCATAATAGAATCTGTATCGATGTCTCCAATTAAAAATACTTCAGAAACTTGGCCATGCTGTGGAAGGCTAGCTAGCGTAATTATTCCATGATTGAAATTATCTTTAGTGTCGGATGTTGTATTACACATTGTTTCTTCCGTATCCGTAGGATCCATTAAAAAACAATCACCATATATACCCTGCAATTTTAAGTACATTAATGGATAAAATAAAATAGCTGTGATTTAATTTCGTTATTGATGTCACTTACAATGGTGGATGCTGTGACTAAACCAAACATAGGTACACCTGCACTAGCTAAAGCAGTGCTAGCAGCTGTGATTGCAGCAGCTAAAGCAGATCCAGCATTATCTAAGACCATTGCATATACGTCTACTTGAAAATTAGGAAATTCATGCTGAAAAAAGAACATCATGTTTTTATTTTGAGTATAACTTTTAATTGAAATTTCCACTTTTTATTATTAAAAACAAATGTAAAGAATATCTGGAATCAAAAGTATACTAAAAACTAAACAATTTATAACAAATAGTGTTTACTACTGAAAAGGGTAAAAAATGTAAGTATTAATGACAGAATAAAAAAAAAGAATTAATAATCCGAATCAATAAACAATAAAAGAAACTTTTTACTGTTTAGTGATTAAATGAAGTTTATTTTGAAAGGAGATAATTTTGTGAAATATTATATCATAATATTTATTTAATATTGTGTTAAAAAAAAAAAAGAACATGGATAAACATTTATTTACCAAACAAACAGCTGGTTCCAAAGCCCTTTGCAAAATTAAACTGTATTGCTTTTCTTCTGCATTTTGTTGATGAATTTTTCGTTTTCGACAAGAGAAAGAAGCAAACTTGAATTCGCAATAAATTTCTCCCTGTACACAATAACCATTTTTATTTGGAATTTCTCTAGGGTCAAATACTGAACAAACTACTTTTGTATCTCCCATTTCTATGTATGCGGAACCTTTTGCTTGACTCACTACGCCTGTTTTTAAAACTGTAAAAAGATGTAAATGATTACTTCTACTAATTGAGATGAATCAGTAAATATTTTTATGTTAAGTTACTTTTATTTATACTATACAAAGTTTACATAGGCTATAATCTTACATATTTTTCTAATTTCTTTGTTGGTGCGTTTATCGCTTCTATTATTGGGATCATATTTTTTTTCGTCACTTTTAGTGTCGATAGTAGGGTAAATATGATACGGTACAGTTACTTCTGGGCCATTAATTCGTCTTTGATCGACAGGCATTTTAAATATAGTAAAATAACAAACAAAGTAATTATCACTTGAACCAAAATGTTTAATAATACAGTAAAATTAGTAAAAGTATGAACAATTTTAATTATTAAGTAACAATATGTTTTGTGCCAGAATCAACGAAATTGGTACAAGGAACTGATTTAGTTGTCAACATAAATACACGTGATGGAAGTATATTGAATATACAATCTTAACATAACCATAACATTAGCGCATGCGTATTGATGAGAAATTGTAGTATTTATACTCCGTTCTATGAGAAACATTCTCAATTCGCGCAACTCCGCTACCTTCAGTTGTTAGTTCTACTACCATACTTCTCATTTCAATAGTTATATATATGGTGGACAAAGATATGCAACTAAAGAAAAGGATTGATGATATACGAAGTCTATAAAAAAATACCACCGGTTATATACGCTCAGTATCATGAATAACGTACATGCGCATGAGCGTTGCTCTTGGTTACAAAGTGTATTGAACCAATCAGGGTCGATATGCGCAGAATAAACAAAAGTTCGTCATTAGATGATCATGATCTTCTGTGGAACGAATAACTCCGTTGTCTAACCGTTCATAACAGCTGTAATTTAAGGCAGATAAAATTGACCCTTTGATATAAAAAATGGCATGTCGTGGTCTTTCTGCAATTCGAAGTAGTAATGATATTAGAACATGTTTTAGGTAAGCTTCAATTCCATCTTTTGAAAATTTTAGGTAGTTATAATTTTAGAATTGTATGTAACTCGAAATCTGTAATTATATTATGTTTCAATTTTTAGCTTAATGAAAAGATTTGCTAGTAGTTCTAGCAAAGACTTGACATTACCTAAAGATAATCGGGTTGAATTTATGGATAAAGAGGAACATGTATATCGGGATGCTATGAAAGATACAATTACAGTATCTTCGGTGGAGGATGTTGGATTGGCTTCAGGTGTTCCAGAAGAACATATAAAAACCCGTAGAGTTCGTATTTATTGTCCCCCAAAAAATGCTATGCAATCTGGAACAAACAATATAAATTATTGGCAAATAGACTTCGATACACGCGAACGTTGGGAAAATCCTCTCATAGGATGGACATCAACGTAAGTATAAACAAGAATATTCTCATTGACTGTTAGGAGTCTGCAGGAGTTGATGCATTTATGACATATTGAAGCAAACTATACATTTGGCTGCGAAATATAGAGATCCACAGTTTATAAATTATATACTTTATGTATATATTGTTAATTTGAATATATCGTAAGTGCATATAGATCTATAGCTTAAATATTAGTCATTAACTAATGCTGTGTCTTGCTCTGTAGAGGTGATCCCATGTCAAATGTTAAGGTGGATTTTGCTACGGAAAAGGAAGCTATTGCTCATTGTGAAAAAATGGGATGGGACTATTATATACAGAAGCCGAACATTAGCAATCCTAAACCTCGTAGTTATGGCACCAATTTTTCATGGAACAAACGTACTAGAGTTTCAACTAAGTAAAAGAGATTTGTTAGGGAAGGATATAGCACATAGCTTACTATATTTCTGTACATAGTTTAATATATTTAATTGTTCTTGTATGTAAAATATTAAATACGCATTAAATAAATTTTTACAAGAACATATAAACAAATGAGAAACGTTATAAATTTCATTGAAATTAATATAAGAATAATGTTACAAAATTTAGACAAATTTAATTGATAAATTCCACAATTTATTTTTTAGCAATATTTATATAATATCATCCTTACATGGTTAACATTCTTATTATTCACCTCGTTTATTATTAATATTATTAGTATTTTTAATATAACATCAGATTTAATTAGACTGTATATTTTAAAATTTAGTATTTGTTTGCTCGTATTACCTTACAAACTATATCAAGCATTGTCGCTATCACAAAGGAAAAATGTATTTGATCAATAGTAGATCACAAATTACAGAAGAAAAGACATTTTTAAATATAAATATGTGAATTAATTTTACTTGAAACCAAAATGCTCGCGAAACATCAATTAATTGAAATTAATACGTGTATGGAAGAACAATGCTTGAGTCTTTCTTTATAAATTTATGTGACAAAACGGTCGTTTTTGCAGACTAACGAGGATCAGTAATCTATTTACAAGTTTGATCTAAAGGAACGTTTCACTGCTCTTCCTGTTAAATTTTCTTTATCCGACGAATCATTGCAACGCTAATGTAATATTTTCTGCTCTGTCTGTTTGCCTGCTCCTTCTATATCTATTCTCCTTTCCCCCATTTTCATTCTTCTCATTATTCTTATATTGTTATCATTGTCAGATGTTTAAACGTTAAACTTATACTTTCTCACAGCTATGGTAAATTTCTAATGGTATAATAATTTCGATACTAAGCTAAAATCGAAATTATTAATTATTAACGATAGAATATTCACCGTTAAGGATAAACGATAATTATTTTGAAATAGTTATATTAAGTTAGTGAAAAGCAAATCTCGCAAAACGTAGAAGAAAAGAAAAAAGCTATACAATTGCTTTCACGATTTCGATTGTCGTTAACCCTGTACCAATAAGTGTTTATCATTTATCATTATTTATTAATAATTTTTTCCTCGTAATTTAACGCTTTTTTCTTTTCACTCGAACGATAGGACATTCAATTTCTTTTATATTATTGTATTATATTGCGTGAACAATATTGTCACTTTGATTATTTTTATCAAAAAACGTGAGAAATGTCAAATCAACTGGAACGAACGACGAACTAAATGTTTAATCGTACGTGCCAGCATTCAAAGAAAAAAGCTATAAATTGCAATAATAATGAATAATTACTCAAGTGCATCCTGACAGTGTGTTTAAATATGTGTAGGCATTTTGAGCAGACGTTATCCTATCGAATTTTATTCACACACACGCACGCAGCACGCAGACACGCAGAAAAAATGCGCAGAAAAGCTATAATCTAAAAAATTTTCGGGTTCCCGCAGGATACCCGAGCGTGATTGTACAATTTTTTTGGAATTTCACTATCCTCAAGTATTTAGGATAGCAAGGTCATGTACACTGGTGAGCACGTGGACTTCCCTAGGAAAAATGGCAACGTAGGGGAAAGAGGCCCCACCACTCGCTTCAATACGTACAGTCTCACAAATATAAAAGTATACAAAATTATGAGGTACAATAATTGATAGGTTAAGCATATACAAAAATGTATTTTGTAACGTAAAAATGTTTTCAAAATTTTTAAATTTAAGCTCGAAATGATTTAATTGTTAAACTTGCGAACTTTTTCAAAGGTATACATGTTAAAATTTGGGAATTTTTAGTAAACTATTTAATCTGTAACTGTCAAGGCAAGTGGTAGGAGTTCTTTTGGCTTACATTTGTTTTTATCCAAAGGAAACCTACGTTGCAGCCGAGTGTATGTCCAGTCTCTTGTATTTTGGTATATTTATAAGTACGTATAGTATCTAGACGTATCGCGTGTAAACACATCAATTACGAATTAAGTACAATATATTTATGCCTTTAATTGACATGATGCATACATTTACGCCTCGTGTCCTGCAAAAATCACATTTCGTAATTGGATTTGTTTTCAAAATATTCAATTTTGCCCTTGGTTGCTTTCTATTCGTTTGATTCATTAACATTTTTTTCTTCTTTTTTTTCCTCATGATCCTCGATGCTATATACCTTGTAATTAACACGCGAAAAACAGATTTATCCAAGCATTAAGCATCAAATGCTAAAACTCTAAAAGTAACGTACACCGTACGTTCTAGCAAGAGATTTGCATAAATTTAACTCGTACCGTTTCCTCGTACGAATATTTTTAATATGAAAATCTAATATACATGTTTATACTTCTGTATATGTATATTAACTCACAATCGTTTTTCTAATAGGCACTAGAGGTCGACAAGAGGTCGTGGCGTGTTAATGGCAATAATTATTCGTGAAAAGGAAAATTGAAAAAGGTTAAGATGAAAATCTATCGTTATCTAAATCAATAAGTTTTGTGTTCTTATATGAGAGATCTATAATACTAAATAAACAACTAAAGACGGACTGATAAGGTTACAGTAAAAATTTAACTAATTACTACAAAATTCGTTGTTCCTTTCTCTCTTTTTGTCCTTGTTTTTTTTTTCTTTGTATTCTTTCATCCTCTCACCGCTTTCTTTCCCTTTCCTATTCTTTTTTTCCCGTAAATCTCACAGTTTTTAGTTTCATGTTATATGTATAGCTGTTTATGACACGTATTTCTTCATGGCTTTGTTGCATTTTCCGACAAAATTTAATTTAACATTTAATCGAATTACTTGTTTATGTGCATATGTGTAACGTGAAAATTATATACATACTTTTACTATAAATGTACATTTATAGTAAATTTTACATATGTGTTTTGTATGTTTATCGTAACGATATTCACTATTGTACAATATACAAAGGAAAACTGTAATATTCACAAATATGTTTGAATTTGCCGCGCATTCTTGGATACACGAATTCTAGAATTGAATTCTAAAATCGCTTCTTTAATGCAGGATAAAAGACTTTCGAATTTTTGCATTTCTCAATTTTCAAATCTTTAAATTTTGCACATTCCAAATTCTAAATTTTTTGAATTCTCAAATTCTTAATTTCTAAATTTTTAAATCTCCAAATTGTGTTTCACAATTATGTCACATTATATCGTTCCATATTCCTGTTACATGCGATCATAAAATTTATTTTTATCCTTTTTGAATCATTTTTTAGAAACTTTTCAAATACTTTTTTGTGATGAATTACCGTGTATTGCTTAAAACTGTGAATACCGTTACGATGAATACTCTGTATGTATATACAGGGTGTTCCATAATACGTGTATAGTACACATAGTGATTTCTATACGAAAAAACGTAAGTAGTCAAAAATATAGAACAATGCTTTTTTTTATATGAAACTTCGTTTTCACTAATATTTTAAGAATATCATTAAAGATATTAACTAACGATACTTTAAAATCATTTTAATCAATAATAATATATACTGCTGCAAAAAAATTGGTAATTATATAGAGAAAAGCACACCTCGTCGATTTCAATGACCTTGAAATATGTTATCAAGGACGTCATTCTGAAGAACTTTTCCCTGTGCATATAACCGCTAAATTTAGTTGTCTAATGGTTATATAGAGACAAATAATTCAGAATTTTGCTTGTTACAATATATTCCAAGGTCATTAAAATCAGTGAGGTGTGACCTTATCTATATAATTATAAAAATTCCGTATAAATGCGTTTTAAAGACTTTTCAAATGCAAGCTCGAAAACAAAGCTTCATATAAAAAAAATAACACAAATATATTTTTTCAACTTATTCTTTCGCACAAAATCACCATCTTTCCAATCGTACATGTTACACGTACTTCACAAGAAGTCACTCGCAACGACACAGAGATAAATCAATTAATTAACAGTAATTAATATGCTGTGAAGCGAATTAAGGTCATTTTTTCAATTCTAACCAATGACACCCATGTTTCTCGCGCGAGACTTCTCGTGAAGCACGTGTAGCATCCTTTCTTTGCAAGCCAAATCACCTGACGTTCGTATCTTAAACATCTTTGCTTATATTAAAATTTTATACAATTCCACAAAAATGATTTTGTCACTTTTTTTTAGAGAAATCAAGGTGTTACGTCTCTTTCTAGATGTCTTCATTTTTTAAAATAAAATCATTTATTTTCTTTAAGTTGCTCAAACTTTTCAGTTACGAAAAATGAATTTCAAATTTTTTGAAATATAGATGAGAAAATAATATACAAATACACATTTAATATATTTTTGAAAACAACAAATGTATATAAAATAAAAAAATACAAATAAATATTTAATATATATATTTGAGATGCGAACATTTGGTGATTTGCGCTGTGTATACAGGGTGTTTCAAAAAAGCTGTACAATCTGAAAATTGCAGATATTTCGAGTTCAAAACGAATAAAAAGATTGTTTACCATTTTGCAATTATATTACAGAGATTTCAGAATTTTTAAGTTTTGAAATTTGGAAACTTTAGAAATTTGGAAATCTGGGGATTTAGGAATTTTGTAACTTGTAATTTAGAAATTTAGGAATATTGGTATTCAGAAATTTTGAAATTTAGAGAATTTTGGAAATTTAGGAATTTTTGGATTTTAAAATTTTGGAATTTGGAGATTTAGGAATTTTGGAAATTTTGGAATTTTAAAATTTTGGAATTTGGAACTTTTGGAATTTGGAAATTTAGGAATTTGGAGATTTAGGAATTTTGGAAATTTTGGAATTTGAAAATTTTGGAATTTGGAAATTTTGGAATTTGGAAATTTTGGAATTTGAAAATTTCGGAATTTAGAAATTTTGGAAATTTGAAATTTAAAAATTTTGAAACAGAAATTTGGGGATTTAGGAATTTTGGAAATTTTGATATTTGGAATTTTTGGAATTTGGACATTTTGGAATTTGGAAATTTTTGAATTTGGAAATTTTGGAATTTGGAAATTTTGGAATTTGAAAATTTCGGAATTTAGAAATTTTGGAAATTTGAAATTTAAAAATTTTGAAACAGAAATTTGGAAATTTGGAGATTTAGGAATTTTGGAAATTTTGGTATTTGGAATTTTTGGAATTTGGAATTTGGGAATATCGGAATTTGGAAATTTGGTTATTTAAGAATGTAGAAACTTAGAAATTTGGAAATTTTAGAATTCAGGAATTTGGGAATTTAAAAATGTGAAAATTTAGGAATCCGGGAATTAGGAAATTTAAGAATTTTTAGATGGGTAAAAAATTTTGTGCCCGCAACCTTCTCCATTAAATTGCAAAATGGTAAATATTTTTCTATTCGCTCTAACACAAAAGATTGACAATTTTTGGGTCATACAATCTTTTGGAATACCTTGTATACTTTTATGCGGCACCATACTACTCATCACCGAAGATTAGATACAATGGATGTTTGTTGAATTATCTTAACCATTTGCGCTCCAATTTCTTAAAAAATTAATCGTTTTAATTAACGAATTGCAAATTGAAAGAAATTTAAAATTTTACCTAGCATGTTTTCTTGGCGGAAATGGTGATATATGAGAAGGACATCCAATTGTTACAATTCATTATTATCTAACACTAAACCTAGTGACCTATAATGCACACTTGATTTGTAATTAAAACTACAATAGAAAAATAAATAGACGAACAATATAATATACATTAATCCTTTATCTTGATAAAAATCAACAGAAATTTCAAGAAGAGCATTTTTGTAAATTTTATAATTTGAAATAAAAAAGTTCTGAATAGTCCAAATAACTGGTTTAGTAATATTAATTGCTCGTATCGTGCTTAGTATTTTCGGTCCCAAGTGTGTTTTAAAACAGCGATGTGCAGGTATAGTATTCATCAAAATGGCGGTTATATGATATATGGGATGAGATGTGAAATTGGAACTTGTTTTTCACTTCTTAAATTTCAACTTTTCAAATTGATTCAAATTAGCAAATTTACAACTGTAAGATGTACAAATTTAGAAGTCTGATACATTGGGAATATAAAGATTTTGAAACCTTATATTTTGAAAAAGTAGAAAATTTGATAAATTGAAAATTACGAAATTTAAAATTATATAATTATAATTTGTTGATAATTTAAAAATTTAGGGAATTTATAGATTTGGAGATATGGGAATTTTACACTTTAAGAATTTAGGAAGGTAAGGAACTAGGAATGTAAATTTAAGAATTTAGGAATTTTGTGATTTGAAAACATAGGGATTAGAAATTTAGGAATTCAGAAATTCTGGAATTTAGTAATTTGAAAATATAGAAACTTAGACGTATAGATGATGTCCACGACTGCAGGATCGCATTAAAATTTCCAATGGCTCAGAGTTATCCCGAAATGGCGGTGCCCTGAACGATGTATTAGTAAAAACATAATTCTGAAATAAAAACGTTCTAGTTCCTCTTTAATTCGATCCTACACTAATGTACGCCATTTTCACAAATATGTACCGTGCTTTCACTCGTACAATTGCGTCATCATTGTTTTAAAACACATTTCCTAGAGGTGACTATTTTTAAAGAGTCATAAATGTCGTTGAAACAGAAAAATACACGAGGTTACAAAAATATAAGGGTGATAGGGATATGAGTACACTAAATCAGGTCTACACGAAGGTGTATTTCATTCATTTGAAAATATTTTATATGACTTTGTGTTAATGAATTAAGTTTGATATGTTTGCAAATACTTTGAAATTAATTAAAATTTTAGTACCTCCAAATTAATTCAGACAAAATGTATGAATATCATTTTTAAGTACTAAGTATTACAATATGGAATATATAACGAAACAATGGAAAATTAAATTTGACTAATAAATCGAAAAGTTTATGCTAGAGTCTTTCTGTATATCACCATTTTCTTTAGGCATTCGTATATGTGCAATGTATGTATAACGTTATTATAGTTTCAATAAGGGGGAAAGGGACGGGCATATTTGAAGCGCAAAGGGTTTAAAATGTTTGCAGTTAATAATCGAATGAATAAGAATTAAATAATCTATTTGTACTGTTTTTGGAAGTACAGCTTTCGACACGTGTTTCTGCGTCTTGTTACCTATAATCTTATTTTAAAGATGAAACACTTTATCCTGTATGATTCAATTTCTATAACAATGTAACATAGTCAGATTTGTTAATTATGTTTCTTCTTCGAAGACGAGTATATGTATCTGGACCCCAGAGCCAAAACGAATTGTGCATTCACTTAAAACATTTTACACACTTCCCGTACCAAATTTTTCATTCTTATCAATAGTAAACGGTATTTCCTTATAACCTATTTAGTTTCGAATACAGTTGCATAAAATTGGGATAAAGTTCGTGTCTCGAGGAAAACATATATGTAGAACTCCTAGTGTTTTCTGCCTCTGGTACATTTTCAATCTGCAGATGCTTTTTGTAGAATTTGAAGCACGTATGAGTAAACAATTTTAGTCTCTTGAAAAGAAAGTGCGCGTATTACGGATATGAGAAACTGAACGTCGCGTGCGAGGACCGTCGTGTTCAAACGTCGCGAGAAGACTGACGTCGAATAAACAAACTATTGCGCGTAGCAACGGTTTATGTAGCTACGCAGTTTTCGGGAAAATTCGACTTTCAGAACGTGTCGATTAAGAAAGATGTCGCGAACGTTCTCGCGCGCGTCACTGTCTCGAATATTCTGGCGGGATCCTCCACGGATTAAATCTCATAGTACTCTTTGGCTTTACGAACATGAACTGCAAATGGCGGCGGTTCTCAACCTTTTCATGAATGCATACCACCAAAATCAAAATTCAAGAATTCCAATTCCACCAAGTTTGATAATCTGCTCGTTTCGACTTCAACAAAGGGTACACGGGTTTGACTGATCTCTGGTATAGTTATTCAGAATCGAAACAACCGTGCCACATGAAAAGAGATACAAAATTGGAAGTAGACAATGTTAAGTTAAGACGTGTTGATGTTAAGTTAATATGAATTAGAAAGTGGACTGAAAGTGCATCGTCAGAGTCGGGTAGTATCAACTCTAATTTATATTTACTTCAAAAGACAATGTCCAATACTCGGTTTCACTACTAAACAATAAAATGGTTCATTTTGTATGTGACATTAAAAAATTACGTATATCGTAACGGTCCCAAAGTTAATAGATTTTTGCACTGTTCAGTTTAAAAATTCCGGCTCCGGGGTTCAGATACATGTTACTGTAGTTACATAACTGTTTCTTCTTACATGTTGCATTATAATAAATTAAATGAAACAAGTAATCAAGAAGTGTTAGTATTGCTTTTTCTTTTCGATTAAAAAAGAACACGTGAATAATGGACGCCCTAAATAATACAGAAAATAAGCAAAATTGTACAAATACAAAATTCGTGGTATTTTTGTATTTTCCTTGTTTCCGAAAGCAACAGCCATTATTTATTTGTTGTTACGCGATATGTGCAATTATACGTATAACGTGTCAAATTAATTCGTTCTGTTTTTAAAACACATACGCGAAAAACATTTAAGGACTGAGCCAATTCTTCTGAACATGATCCAGCGTCCAATAATATCAACGATAATAATCAACAATATTAATATACTATTATTAACAGATTTATTACTTTGTTGCTCACCGGCGATCGACTTCACGTTTTCCATTTGATAGAAAAAAATGTATAAAATTGTGCCGTATTTGTTATTAGAACTAGTAAAAATTTGTGAGTGATTGTTTATTCTTATTTAATTTGTGCAAGAGTAAATGAAGAAACGCATATGTTTACTTAGATATAATTAAGAAGAAAATATTGACTGTACTGGTAAATGCGATGTAAATGGAAAGCTTAATATCGATCACTGAGCTAATTAACGTGTATACAGCAGACTCCCGCTATATTGCCGCACTGCCAAATTTTCAAACTTTCAAATTTACAAACTTACAAATATTTAAATTTACAAATTGGGAAATTTAGAAATTTCTCCAGTTTCAAATTTATAAATTCTCAAATTCTTAAACTCTAAAATTTGTCAAATTCTCAAATTTACTAACTTTTAAATTTTCAAAGTTCACAATTTGCGAAATTAAAATTTACAAAAATTTAATTTGAGGAATTCATACATCCCTTTTGCTAACTTTCAAATTTTCAAATTAAGCAATTTATAAATCTGTAAGTTTTTAAATTTATAAATTGATAAACCTATAAACTTAAAAATTTTTAAATTGACAAGCTCTGTAATTATATTCAAAAATTTTCAGATTGGTAGGTACAGAAATTTTCAAATATTCAAGTTCAGAAATATAGAAATTATGACGTCATATTAGCACGTGTTACAACGCCACGCATTGTACGTCAGTGTGTTCTGTACTATACGATTTACCAGAAGAAACCAAAAAGGAATGTTCCATTAACGGTGGCCATATAAGGAGAGTCTACGGTATTAGTAACCATCGAAACGTGTCCAGAAGAGAAAGGCTTTCTTTCTAGAAGGTACAGGACGAATCTCACAAAATTGTACGTAAGTACGCCATAATATAAGCATGTAACCTCATTACGTATTAGGAATACTGTAATGTCGATAATTTCGGTTAAGCCGAACTCCACGTACATTTATGTTCTACGTTTATTCGTAACTGGCATCGCACAGGAAGTCAACAGCGACACTAGTAAGCTACGTTTCCTTTAAAAATGTGAAGAAACAGTGATAACATCGTTATATAACGTAACCGTTCATCTCTCATCATTATTTTTTTTTATTTTTAAAAATTCGCGCGTAGTTTTCCTCTTTCCATCTTCTCTTTCCCTCTCTTTTCCTTGTCCTTCTCGTATTTTTCCTTCAAAACAATTACAAATTAAAAATCTATTCTATTCGAGGCAGTATTATTCTCTATGTTCATGTAACTATTATTAATTTCTCTTTAAAGTAGCGAGTAGATTCGTGGATCTAATCAGTGATTCGAGTGAAAAAGGGATCGGAGTTCAAGCATATATCTCGTTAAATTGGTCCAATCGCTTTTTAAATCGTGGTAGAAGAATTTTCAATAACTCGAGCTATACTTTCGTTTCAGAATGTACCTTTACCGCGGAAGGAAAAGACATAAGCTCGTCGAAAAGACATAACCTCGAAAAGGATAAAGGTTATCCGCTAGAATCAAAGTGGCTACCGGAGACGTTGCTTTCTCTAAGAAGAAGAACAAATTTACTCGTGTATTCGCTCAGATAAAATCGAAATATAAGAATAAAATACGTTTTATAAAGTTACAAAGTGTAGAGATCATAAGAAACAATGGTCAAGTATATTGACTCGAAGCGAAAATCCTTTTGAAATGTTCTAAAATGGAAACAGTCAAAGGATTAAGATTAGATTGCTTGGCTGTACTTCTGAAAATCTCACTGATTTGTCTGAAATTTTCTTCGTAGCTTTATTTCGTGTAGAAACGTTGTTTCTCTTTTCAAAATAACGTTTACGTGATGGATGTTAGTTCAATCGAATATATTCAACATCACTCTTTTTTACCACTCCTACCTTACCGATCAAAAAATGGAAATCTGAAAATTGCTATAAGAATACAATCTACTCAAGAAACTGGCAGCTAAAATGACAATACAATACCTAATTGTAAGTTTTCATCTACATACATCTAGTACAGTATACTCAATTCATTTGGTATACTTAAAATTTGTTTAAACTAACCTGGTATAACCAATTACAATAGTCATTGTATATACAAAAATCGCCATATACATTGCACAGTTGTATGATAAAGTGCAAATAAGATGGTAGTACATCTTCCGTAAAGGAAGGAAATAAACTAAATTAAACTAGGGGCTAATAGCAGTCAGATCTAAACAATCAGTAAATTACAAATTGCAGAATATGAAAAGTATTCGAAACGTTGCTGATTTCATCGGTAAGGTAGTGACAAAAAATGGTAAAAAGTTTTCGAGTTCCTTCTCGCAGACGTTATTTTCGTAGAAAATAAAGCTATTAAAAATTTCAATGGAGGTCTTCGGAAGTTTAGCCAACTAGATATCAGATGATGATGAGATAAGGCAACCACGTCAAAGAAAGGGGGAGAGGAGAAGGAACCGGATTAAGTATCGAGGTTACCGTAACGCGATAACAAAACTTGCGGCGGCTTTCAGCCTAGCCTCTCGTTTTACACGTGATATTTGTTCGTTCGTTCTCTTTCTCGAAAGGGTGTTGAGCGTGTGTTCGAATGGTCTAAGATCAACTAGCATTGTCGGGTTGCGTGTCACGATATTCTTCGCTCTCTCTGTGAACGAGAACGTGTACAACCGTAGCGGCGGATTGTCGTCTAAGGAGTGCTGGTCTCGAGGGTGGCGCTGAATTCTCTGGACTGGGTTCCGTGACAAGTATGCTTACGTCGGTAGATTCGATTGGCAGCGGAGCTGGTTCAGGAGCTGGTTGATGTTTCTTTCGAAGGCTACCGCAACGTCTGCTAAATGCTTCTTTGATATCGCGATGTAACGTGTTCAGAGAGAGCGTTGTAACGCTCGGTGGAAGTGATCTGCGCTTCGTAGGAAGACTTGGAACTTCCTCGTCGGGATAACTTTCAACGGCATCTTGTCGGCCGAGGGTCGGTCCCGCGATCGATCTAACAATTATACACCATTTCATAATGATTCTGTTAAACTGATCAGTGTGTACAATACAGTGCGTCACGAAATATAGCCGTTCACTCCTTATTGTGAAATTCGAGAAATCCACCACACATTTATTTTGAACGTAAGGACATAGTTACTGATCTTATCTTTCATATGAAACCGTCGTACTATAATTTTTAAACGACATTTTTAAAATGCCATTTAATTTTATATGACTTTTTTACAGATTTACTTGAATTGTATTGGAGAATACACGCTACAAATTAAATTTTGTGGTATATTTTACTGGAAATGGCGGTAATCAAATCTCAGAAACTATTAACCTATGAACTACTTGTACCAAGGTTCTTTTACTCGGCACATATTTTACGTACGGTGGAGACTTGATATAAGTTTCGGGCCTGAACTTTCGTTTGTATCGTGTAGTTTAGTAACATATCCGTGAGGCAATCCGAATACAGGGATAAAACAGTTTTATTTCTGTGATTTTTGTTATGAAACTTTTATCAAAATATTTTACATTTTCCTGATTAGAATGAAACTAAACACGACGTAATTTGGAACATATTTAATTTTATAATTCTAAGAGTTTTGCTTATATCGAGACTGCTCTAATAAGTTACTTATGAAGAACAGATTTTATATGCCTTGTTATATGTGTTCCGAATTACGTCGTGTTTGATGTCATTTTAATCAGAAAAATGTGAAAAACCTATTGGTAGAAGTTTGACAACGAAAAACTTAAAAATGAAAAAGTTTTATAGTTGCATTGGTAGTGTCTCACGGATACACGACCCGGATCACGTTACGTTTCTCGGCGAGCGAGGTTCTGGCGTCTCGAGGGTCCCCCCGGTAACCTTTTTGTTTACATTGTGATCATTTTCGCTCATCCGAGACTTCACTGTATAAATACTGAATGTTTTTCTGAACCACCTGCATGACTGAAATAAATATAAGAAACGTGGCTATAATTTTGCAACGCACTGTCGATATAAGAGATAGTATAAGCGCAAACCTGGCGTGTAGATCAGAGGAAGTAGCACTAGCAATAGAGGAACCGACAAATGATTGCTGTTCGGTGGTTGGTGAGGGACGGGATACGGTCAGAGCAGGAGGAGGCAGGTCCTCATGAGTACCGGTGGCGCCGGAGAGCAACAGCAGAGGCAAATTTGGAAAAAGCCATGCCGAAGCGGCACCGAGCTCGCTGAAATCGCTGGCGTCGCTGGCCCTCGAGGACTTGCGGCTACTGGCTCGGCTACCTCTATGTACATGCAAAAAAGCCGATACTTTGCCACTCCATCCACCCCCACCCCTACCCTCATTCCCAACACCAGGACTTGACGTTTGGGTCTGTGAGTCCACCTCTTGGGCAACCCTTTCACGTTCTTTCTTCGCCCTGAATCATCATACAGTTTTTGTTAATAATCAGCAGTGTAACTACGTTGCAACTGAATTTCGAAACATCAAACACAACATAAATCATCCACAGATACAACACCTACATGCTATTGCGGTAGATACATACATAAAAATGTCTGTTCACTACCTACAATGCCTGGGAGAGCAGGCTCGAATTTTGAAACGCAACCTCGGGGCTGCTCAATGGGCATTTTCATGCACATGTAGGGCACTTGACCTTGTTATTGAACGTACGCTTGAAGTTATAATGGTTCTTTATAATAGGTTTATGTGGTAGAGTTATATGAGTTCGTTGATGTTTCGAAATCGATTGCATAACATACAAGAGAAATAGAAGTATACTCACGCTATATAATCTCTGATAGAACGTTGAATCAATCTAGCGGCTTTATCCTGACGTTTCCACATTCTCGTTGAAGAAACAATTTCAAGTTCTTTACGAGTAGGAAATTGTTTCTTGAACTTGATGTCCATCTGTTCCTGTAATTTTCGGAAATCCTCGGACTCCTCGACGTGTCCAAGAACGTGCTTGACAAGTGCGTGCAGAATGTCCAGACAATGAATCTTATTACCCTTAGCGATAGGAAGATTGAAGCTAACCAACGCAACCATGTTGGGCTTCGATATTCCTAATGGTGGGTCTAGGCTCGCTATGAAATCGCTTAATTGCGAAAAGTTTATGAACTGTGTTGCGTGCGGATCATACCTACGGACCAACCATGATTACACGGTATTACTACTATAATATTATTTCTATCGTTACTAAACCGTTCAGGCTACTTTACTCAGAGCCGTCGCGTGCATACGAACTACCTTTGTGTCACTAATTTTAAAACAACGTTGTCAAACGTTGGCGTCTTTAATTACAATTTACAATGATGGGGAGAATTTCTTTTGGAGAACTGAGGAAAAATATAAGGTAGGTGCAAGATTACAGGATGCATGGCGATATAACGCGAGGGAGTATGTGCAAGATAGTACAGCGCGTGGTGATATAACGGAAGGTTATATAACACGAAATTATTAATTGGAAAACTGTATAATACTGGATTAATGCGAAGTTATCAGATGCGTGGCGATATAACGCGAGACTATGGAACGTAAGGCTATACAAGGCGTGGCGATATAACGCGAGGCTATACACAGTTACGCTGTACTAGACGCGGTGATATAACGCGAGACTGTACAATGTAAGATTATACGCGTGGCGATATAACGCGAGACTATACAACGTAAGATTGTACAAGGCGCGGCGATATAACGCGAGGCTATACACCGTTACGCTGTACTAGACGCGGTGATATAACGCGAGACTGTACAATGTAAGATTATACGCGTGGCGATATAACGCGAGACTATACAACGTAAGATTGTACAAGGCGCGGCGATATAACGCGAGGCTATACAACGTAACGCTGTACTAGACGCGGTGATATAACGCGAGACTTACCAACGTAATGCTGTACAAAGCATGGCGATACAACGCGAGACTTACCAACGTAATGCTGTACAAGGCATGGCAATATAATGCGAGAATATACAACGTCAGTCGGTACTGGACGCGGTGATATAACGCGAGTATATAATACAAGAATATACACTATCCAATATAGTTTTCTCTAGGGAAAATTATATCTATTTTGTACAAGTGGTGGGACCTTTCATTATGATTAAAAAATTTGGGAAATTTTCGGATTTGAGATTTAAAAATTTGGTAACTTGGGAATATGGGAATTTGACAGTTTGGAGATTTAGAAATCTGGGAATTTGGACATCTGAAAATTTAGAAATTCAGAAACTTGAAAATGTCGGGAATTTGGAAATACAAATTATAGTTGTACTAATTTATATACAATAATGTACCAGGCTATGAATTTACCTTTGTAAAATACTATCATAATTGTTAAACTTATTCGCAATAATTAACTTTCTAATAATTCTATGATACAATGAGATTCCTTGAATCCTAAAAAAATTATATTATACTTAAAATGGCAGACTTTGAATTAGTCGCCCCTGTGTGGTCCAGTTGCGGCCCTCCACGCGACGGCCCTGACTATGCTACAAATAAAAATGATAGTAATGTAGTTCCTTACTTGGACCATCGGATGTAGAACATTTCTAAATCATCCTCGACGATACCAATCTCTTCTTCTTGATGGGCCTGATTAAAGTTTTCAAGAATGATGGCGATATACATATTGATAACGATCATGTAACTGATTATGATAAAGGAAGTAAAGTAAGTTATTGCCAAGAGAGGGTATCCGCAATTTCCGTTCATTTGTCGGCTAGTCGGAGTCGGATCGCAATCTGGTGGTTGTACCATCAGAGACTCTAAGACGTCGTTCCAACCGGCTGATGTCATTAATCGAAATAATAATTGCATGCTTCTACCGAAAGTTTCGAAATTTACCTAAGAAGAAAGAAACAAAATAGAACGGATAGAGCGGCAAGATTGCGATCAACGCCTAACATATATTTCTTCGTGGATTAAGGGAACAGACTCCTTCGGCCATAAACTGTGTTTCCACTTTACGTCTTCATAGTTGCAAAAATCAAGTTCTCATGGGTACGCACTACTCTTTACCACATGGTTATTTAGTTTCTTTGAACACTGACAAATATCACACATTGATAAAGTTGGAATTTTCGAAAGTGTCTTATGTCAACAAATAAGATGGCCGCTCGAAGTCACATTTTATAAAATTTCTACTTTATCAGACAATTCTATGATTTTATGAATAATATTATAGTAGAGGACTCGCTTCTGAATGTACAGGAAATATACATTTCGTCCATTCATTTCTGTAAGACGCACAGTTGAGTATTCACATGTAAGAATGGTTCAACGATTCTCCGTTAGAGGCGCTTATGGTGTATTATACTTAGTTAATTTGTTAAATTCCCAAATTCTAAGATTTCTATTTTCCAAACACACAAATTTTTAGATTATCAGATTCCCAATCTCTCCCAAATATTATTTTTTTTATACATTCCAATATATAATAAAATTATAATTACTTCAATTTATCATTTATAAATTGCTATCTTATATTAATTTATATTTAGCAAAAGTATTATCAAAAATTTAAAGACATTTAAGCATAACATTTCTTATCATAAAATTGATACTATAACAGAATAACATGCAGCATAATATGAAAATATTTGTATTATTATTACGATAGTTCGTCTTTAAATAAATTTGAATTTTACCGCCATTTAAGATCACCACTGCCTTCTCATTCGAATCAAATAATTTCTTCGTGTCCTTTTCCCAGATCTGATCAGTTTGGCAATCAATCAAAAGCAGTTACTCACCATTAGCGTCTCTAACAGAGAAATAAAATATTTCTTCTCCGTGTTCTGTTTATCGACAGTGACTACAGATTTGTGGTGAAAGTTACCGACTTTTCTTTAGCGGCCGTTTGTGTACAACGGCGCATCAGTCGCTCGAAGGAGCTCGAAGGAGTCTGTGTCCTTTAATTGTCAGAAAAGAGTAAAAGATACAAGAAGGGATTGGAAAGTAATTGAGTTCTAGTTTATCCTTACCATATCGTCGAGTGCGCCCTGTTTCTTAACATGGCCAAATACCGACATGCCGATAATGGCGTAAATAAAAGTAATCAAGGCTAAAAGGGCGCCGATGTTGAACAGCGCCGGAAGACTGACCACCAGTGCGAACAGCAGTTTGCGAATACCTTTAGCAGCTTTTATCAGCCTTAAGACCCGACCGATTCTGAACACTCTCACGACTCGCAGGAGCGTCGGGGACACCGGAAAGTCTACCATAATATCCTCCATTAATATTCCTAAAATCGACGCCAGCACGAGGAGGAAATCGAACAAGTTCCACGGCACCGTGAAGTAATGATATCGTAGTCCTATTATTTTAACGATCGCTTCTAAGCCGAACACGGTCGTGAAAAATGCGTTCGACACGTACAGGAGGAAAAATATCAGATGCGGTTGACCGTAATGCTCGATTCCCATTGTCAGCATGTTTAGAAATATCAAAATGAAAATTGCTATTTCGAATCTGCAAAAATATATTGGATCGGTTGATATACAGGTATGTAAACGGGGTTTTTTTCTGGATAGGATTAGATAGACGTGTTTCTTTACCTGCGGGAATTCGAGAGGTCGTAAAATATTGCGAGGATTTGATTCATCGGACGCTTTATCACTTTTTGCGGCTTTTTACGGCCAAGTTTTTTCATGGCAGTGTAGTAGTGCTTTTGACTTTCGGTCAAAAACATTTCTAGCACCCCACCTTCGTACTGTAAAAAGGAAACAGAAAAAGAGATGGGAATAGGAAGGAATTATAAGGTGTTTTTTTGTTTCGTATAAAGTTTCATGACGTAACGTTGATTAGATTTGAAGAACGTCGCGGTTATACGGTCGTTTCACCTACCTTTTTCTTCAGCATGTTAAAGTTGTCTATAATTACTCCGATAAAGAGATTCAATGTAAAAAAAGAGCCGCAAACGATGAATATCACAAAGTAGAAATACGCATAGATGTTTGCTTCTCTTTGAGGCTGAAGATCTACACCTCTAGCGTCTACTGCGTCCTGCATCACCTCCATCCATCCCTCGAATGTCGCTACTTGAAATAGCGCCAAATAAGCTATTCCCACGTGATCGAATGTGATCTTACTATTTTCCCACGAGTAATTCTTTCTCAGACAATCGTCCTTCGTGTCAACGATCTAAGAAGGAACATTCAATCGAGTTTTCGTTTTACGCTCGTACGTGTTTGCCAGAGATTTAAATTATTTAACATAAGCGTAGACACAGAAATCTTCATGATTCAATTTTATTTAAAATTTCTTTCTAAGAAATTTAATTACAATTAGGTAAATGACTGCTTTTCATAAAATTTTAGAATTTTACTAATTTTGAGATTTCAGGACTTTTTAATTTTACGACTTTGGAACTTTGGAATTTTGGAATTGTGATACTTCGTGATTTTGCTAATTTTGAAATTGCAGTTTTCAATTTTTCAATTTTTCAATTTTTCAATTTTTCAATTTTTCAATTTTTCAACTTTTCAACTTTTCAACTTTTCAACTTTTCAACTTTTCAACTTTTCAATTTTTCAATTTTTCAACTTTTCAACTTTTCAATTTTTCAATTTTTCAATTTTTCAATTTTTCAATTTTTCAATTTTTCAATTTTTCAATTTTTCAATTTTTCAATTTTTCAATTTTTCAATTTTTCAATTTTTCAACTTTCCAATTTTTCAATTTTTCGATTTTTCAAGTTTTCAATTTTTCAATTTTAGAATGTTTCAATTTTGAATTTACAATACCGAATTTGCATTTTTGAATTTTCCAATTTTTATTAAAAAAATTTTTGATTTTCTGAATTGTATATTTTGTGTTTTGGAATTTGGAATTTTTTTATTTTTAGAGTGTTTGGATGCCTGAATTTTCAAATTTTTGGATTTTTGACTTTCTGAATTTTGAATTTTTTGAATTTCAGAGTTTTGAACTATATAAACGTTTTTATATACAATGGCGGCTGATTACTTGTCGTTGCTTTACAACAGGATTGATGTACATCATTAATATCTTTTTTAAGTAATACAGGATGGATAATGCACTGCAAATTATATACTAATATAATTTTACCTTGATTTAATTATTTTCAAATAATTTTAACACTTGACTGTACCATGTTATTAGAATGATGGACAACCGATATAAACCCATCTATAGAAGACAGGTATGTCACTAAATATTGGAGGAATAATGCAATGTGTTTCATGTATCGAAATATTATACAAATACACATTAGTAGTGTTCAAAAAGATCAAGGTCAGACTTACATTAGATATTAACGAGATTTAATGAATAAAAAATGTTCACATGTAAATAGTTGTTCATCATTTCAACGATATGATGCAATAAAGCGTTAAAAATATTTATAAATTATTATTCCAAAATAAAATTGTATTAGTATTATGTTGCACAATATTCACCATGCATTACTTATTTAATACATGTCAAAATAGTTTTATAAAGCATCAATCGTGTTTATCTTGTAAATTATGAAGCAGAGTTAAGTAACTGGTCGTCATTGCATAAAACTTCAATGACCCTCTCATACTAGTTTATGAAAATGCATTTTTCACATATAAACAACAATATTATGATTAGTTATATTCGTCAACGTATTTGATTTAAATTGCTTAAATTTCAGTTTTGTGAAAAATGGTAGAATAATAAATTTTTCTTTCAAGCATTAAAATCACCATATTTCTTACAATAATAGTTATTTTAAATTGTTTAAAACGCAGGAAATTGCTGTAGGTTTAGTTCTACTAACTTACTTTTCAAATATTGCTAAAGGTAAAATATTTATCGAAGAAAAGGTAAGAAATGTTTTGTAGAATAAAGATGCGTAATGTTCATGCACATGATACGTACTGCGCATGCGTTAAGTATATATCGCGCATGCGCCCAACAGATACCGCGCTTGCGCTTAGTAGATACCGCGCATGCGCATAGTACACACCGCGCATGCGCATTAACAGTATACATATTTATCGTTACATTTTATTCCAGAAAACACTTCTTTATTTATTTTCGATAAATGCTTTAATTTTAACACTATTTGAAACTTGAACAATTAGAGCTGGACGTGTAGCAATCTTTTGACATTTCAAACAGTTTGAAACAACAGTTGTTTTAAGAAATATGATAATTATAATGTGCGTAGAAAGTTCTCTTCCCAAAAATTGAATTTAAACAACATTAAATCAAACGTACAGACGACTGTAGCTAATTAAAATACGTCGATTAGTGTTGTAATCTTTTTCAGGTGAAGATTGCACTTTTATAAACCGAATAAGAGGACGTAAAGAAGTAAGATAAACTGAAGCTCGTTTTTTACCACCATGAAAATAGTGTCCGCGCTTATTTTAAACAAACTGTGGCCGTTATCTTTCCTTCGATGCAAAATTATACTCACCGATATATCTAACAATTCACCGTACTCGTCAACGCATTTAAAAAACTTTCCGCCAAAAAATTGTACACCCATTATAGAAAATATCAGCCAGAACACGAGACAGACGAGGAGCACGTTGAATATACTAGGTATCGCATACATCAACGCGTTCACTACGATCTAGCGAAAGAAACAGAAGAAGAATAGAATACTTCTAATTCGTCAAGCTTACAAATAATTAGCTAATTGATTAATTACATTGTACTATGGTCTACAAAATCTTACCCTCATGCCTTGCCATCTCGATATCGCTCTCAACGGTCTCAGTGCTCGTAATGTTCTTAAAGATCTTAACACTTTCAAATTTTCGTTCTCTTCTATCAACAGACTAAATGTTGATACCTGTTCAAGAAAAATGCCGGTTATAACCGTCAAAATGGTTCGCGTTATCTTTCGCTATAACAATTAATTTGCTACTTTTAGTATAATTTAAGCACAGGGAGAATTTAAGCAATTCTCTATCTAAAAGAACAGAAAGCGTGACGGAAGCTAAATAATCGAAACAAAAATAATTCTATTCTTCGCTAAGGGTTTTAATAATTTTACTCGTGTTTAGCTACGTTTAAGCTGCTCGATAAAGGTGCACAAAATGTTGAGCGTGACGTGTGAAATACTTCCAAATTAATGCGATGATGATGTAAGTTTTTGTAAAGAGAACGACTGAAATTGGGAACACCGAATTGATCCAAACTTACGAGAAGAGGTCACGACATGACCTCCTGCTTTTTCAACGAGTCCGGGTTTAAATTGTAGAGAATGATAAGCGTAAACAAACTGTAAAATATTAGATGCCATCGGTCCGCCATTTTTTAGAAAGATGACTTTGAAGATGTGATATCGTACTGCAGAGAGGACGTCATGGAACCGTATTATAATCGTAATATAATTTGACATATTGTAATTTCTAGGATGCCTTAAAATTTTTTTAATTATTTTCAAAATCTGTGAGTCTTTCTTCTACTAAATTAGAACGATCTAACTTTGATCTGACTGAAATAACTGAAAATTGTATAAGGATTGTCTACAACTGTGTTCAGTTTGTATTAAAATCGGTTTGGATCCTGAAAAAATTCGAAGAGAATCAAAGAAGGGCAAAAAATTGCCTCTCTGCTAAATCTACATGCAATTTATAAAAATATATACAATAGAGATTAAAATTCTAATAGCGGAGTCGTGGACTGATTGTCCGCCATATTGATCTAAACCGGCTGTGACCTGAAGTGGCGGCAAAATTCAAATACACTTATTTATACGGGATTGAATTTTCATAATAAAATAACAAAATAAATATTCTGGTCGATTTAATACGAAACACTAAAGTGTAATTTGTTAAAGAATCAATTTTAATCCGCTTAATTTTCCCTAATTTTAATTTTATCGTACATAAATGCATTTTCGTAATATTTTATATCAAAATTCCGTTTCGTGCAAACATTAAAATTAAAATTAGGAAAATTTCAACAGATTTCAGCATTTCATATTACATCGAGAAAAATATAGTTCACTATAAAAATTCGTCCGTGCAAATTTAAAAATTAAAATTTAAAAAATTGTTATTAAAATTAAAACTGATAACAGATTTTACCACATATTAACACTAGGTTTACGGACGTTTGATGGTCATTTAAATTTGAACCGAAATTAGAAAAACAAATAAATTGAGGATGATATGTGAACTGCCTAAGACATTTTTTAGCTCGACGAAAGTTGACATACATTTTTACAAAAATTTCTTAATAAGTTTTGTCGTTTAAATTAAAAGACGTATGACCCGTCATTTTGACGGGTTCCGTAAATCTAGTGTTAAATCTATAAGATTCGTTATTTTATTAGAAAAATTTGCCTGTATATAAATTTGAATTTTCCCGCCACTAGAGCACAGCTGATTCAATATGGCGGACATTTTCGTATCAATCCTTCGAAGATCGCTACTCTAATTTAAAGAGTAAGTAGTTTAAACCTCTAATTACCGAAACCGCGAAGATCTTATAATCAGAAACGCGGTTACGGTGATTAGCGATGCTTAAAATCCCGGTTAGGGGAGTTCCGCTGCGTTATATAAAGGGTAGAAGACAAGTCGAAGTATAAAGGGTGATAGAAATGGTTCAGGTGCACTAGAAGCAACGTATTAATTTTGCACGTACCTGAATCCGTAAGGCGACACGTATAAACAATCGAGAAAAAAAATACGCATAGAAAATGAAGTAGTGACATAAATAGCGAAATCGTAATACGATGGTTACGATCGGCGAGAACGAAAAATCCATGCAGCAACGACGGACACATAATTAATATCACATGCGCTTACACGCATATAACGTACGTTTGCTTGCCACACGTATATATCGAAATAAACTGAACAGGCGCACACAGAGACACCCAAATACGCACACGCCATACACACGCGCAGGCACGCAACGCTGTTTCACGTATGTACAGCTCTACTTACAAAAACGATTATAAAATCCAAGATAGTCCAAAAACTGGTGAAATATTTGCAGAAACCCAGAGCTAGCCACTTGAGTAACATCTCAACACTAAAAAGCGCACAGAAACCAAGGTTGGTCCAATAAAGGATTTTCTTCAAAAAGGGATTATCATCTAGATAAATATCTTCGAAACAAAGTGTTATGGAGGATGCAAAAATCAAAACCAATATCATCCATTCAAAGCCAGGTGTGTCAACGACCGAAAGAACTATCGTTCGTAGTCTGATCCACTTTTTGCCGATAGTCGTTGCAACGCATCGATCGATGCAGGTACACCTAAACATATAACGTATATCGTCGTTAAGGTCATGCAGTAATTCGAACAGAGTAACAATAAGGAGGAAGGAAGAGAAAGACGAGAGTTTCCTTACTTCTGGTAACACTGTCGCGGGAAGCAATCTTGCGGCTCCTTGCGTCGGTTGTTCCTCCCGAAACCGGGGAAGGATCCCATCCCGTCAATGTATTTCCCTTTACTGTCCCGTCTGCCACCGACAGTGAGTTCGTCCACGTAACTGACAAGGGCGTACCAAGGTCGTTTCGGCATTCGCTCGTCGCGTTTCGCGGAGAGATCCTCCTGAGGCAGCATGGCGGTCCTCTCTTCAGCGGGCGCCTTAGTCGGCGACGAGTCCTTCGTTATCTCTTGATACTCTTCCAGATTACTCTCCTTCGATTCGGTTTCCTTTCTCCGATTAGTATTCTCCTCCTCGCACCTCGACTCCTCGGCGTCCTCCTCCTCCTCCTCTTCCTCCTCCTTCTCCCATTGCTCGTACTTGTGCTTCTCCAGCTGGGACTGCGAGTAGACCGAGTCGTAAGTAAAAACGGGCTGGTTCAAACTTTCTTGGTAGGATCTATTGTAAACGTTGTCTTTTGGAAGGCTGAGCACAGTCTCTTGAATAGCGTAGTTAGTCTCGTTGTCGGATCGATCCATCACTCGCCGGACTATCTTCTCGAGACGATGGTCCTTGCCCCTGGCCTTGCCGCCATCTTGAGCCATGCGTGAGCATTTGTTCTTCCGTATGATCGAACGGATGCGATCGAATGATCGAGCCAGCTTTGAATCTTCGCCGACTTCCTCCTTCTTCTGCTTCAGCTCTTCGGAATTAAAGCTGTTGAGCAAAAGAGCGAGGAAGAGATTCAGTACCATGAAGTTACCCATTACGAGGGCCGGCAGGAAAATGGCGAAACAAGCCTCCGGCCCGTCCTCCTCTTCCGCACGCATGCAATCCCACAATGGCTCGATCCATTCGCCGCAGAGAATGCGGAATATCATCATGAAGGAATGAAAGAAGTCGTTGAAGTTCCATCGCGGCACCGGGTCCGGGTAGAACTTGTCCAGAGTGTAGTCCTTGCTGAACAGCTGCATGCCGATCACGGCGAATATGTAGATGACGATCACCAGGACCAAGGTGAGATTTCCGAGCGCGCCGATCGTCGAGATGATGATGCTTAGCAGGACCTTCATGGTCGTCCACGATTGGGCCAACTTTAGTACCCGCAGGAGTCTCAGACCGCGGATCACTGAGAGGCCGTCTACCAACTCGAATGTGAGATCTATCAGGGACGCTGATACTATTATCAAATCGAAATTGTTCCATCCGTTGGCGAAGAAGTCCTTGCTCAACGCTAGCAGTTTTAGCAGACATTCGAAGGTGAAGATGCTGGTGAACACTTTGTTGCCGATGTTGAGCGCTTGGCGGATCGACTCGCTCATGCCGTGGTGCTCCATCGCCAGGAAACCGGTATTCAGCACGATGCAGAGCGTGATCGTCAACTCGAATAGTGGATCTCTCACTACCTAGATACGAGCCATTGGTCAATCGACAGGCTTTTTCGATTCGGCTAAAGGATGACGATTATGATACTTGCGGTGAGAGAAGATATTATGAATAGTTCGAGTTTCGAATTTTGAAATACTCGAATTTTTGGAACTTTCGGATACTCAAATACTTGAAATTCAAATACTCAGACACTCAATTGTGGGAATTGTACATCTTTATATACTCAAATGTTCGAATTTTAGATTTTCAATAATAAAATATTCGAATTCTTGTTCTTCGAATATAATAAGATTGTAATTTCAAGTTTTGAATACTAAAATATCCGAATTTTAAATTTTCAGTACTAAAATATTCGAATTTTAAATTTTCAATACTCAAATATTCGAATTCTTGTTCTTCGAATATAATAAGATTGTAATTTCAAGTTTTGAATACTAAAATATCCGAATTTTAAATTTTCAATACTAAAATATTCGAATTTTAAATTTTCAATACTCAAATATTCGAATTCTTGTTCTTCGAATATAATAAGATTGTAATTTCAAGTTTTGAATACTAAAATATCCGAATTTTAAATTTTCAGTACTAAAATATTCGAATTTTAAATTTTCAATACTCAAATATTCGAATTCTTGTTCTTCGAATATAATAAAATTGTAATTTCAAGTTTTGAATACTAAAATATCCGAATTTTAAATTTTCAGTACTAAAATATTCGAATTTTAAATTTTGAATACTCAAATATTCGAATTCTTGTTCTTCGAATATAATAAGATTGTAATTTCAAGTTTTCAATACTAAAATATCCGAATTTTTAATTTTGAGTACTGAAATATTCGAATTTTAAATTTTGAATACACAAGTATCCGAATTTTTAATTTTGAATACACAAATATTCGAATTCTTGTTCTTCGAATATAACAAAATTGTAATTTCAAGTTTTGAATACTAAAATGTCCGAATTTTTAATTTTGAGTACTAAAATATTCGAATTTTAAATTTTGAATACACAAATATTCGAATTCTTGTTCTTCGAATATAACAAAATTGTAATTTCAAGTTTTCAATACTAAAATATCCGAATTTTTAATTTTGAATACTCAAATATTCGAATTTCAATTTTTGAATACCATATATTCGCATTTCAAGTCTTTGAGCACTCAAATATTCAAATTTCAATTTTTAAATATCACACAATTGAATTTTAAATTTTGTATACTCAAATATTCGGATATCAAATTTTCGAATTTCAAGTCTTTGAGCACTCAAATATTTAAATTTCAATTTTTTAATACCACATAATTGAATTTAAAATTTTCGAATATTCCAATATTCGAACACCACATATTCGATTTTTAAATCTTCGAACACTCAAATATTTGAATACAACAATTCGAATTTCGAATCTCCCAGTACTCAAAAATTCGAATTTCAAATTTTCAAATACCGAAATATTCAAAATTGAACTCTCCTTACACAGTAATTAAAATGGCTCCATACATATGTCATATATGTACATAGTTTAAAATTATACATAAATTTGATCTGTTTTAAACAAGTTAAATAACCTACCTTTTTTTAATAAATAAAATACACTCAAAAGATTTCAATTATTACAATTCATGGTCTATTAAGAACTAGTTAATTTCATGCATAAATGTCTAAAAAGTTGATAGAAGTGGTTAAAGAATTGCGGATATTGCACAGAATAATCTGTGTACATATGTTCTGTAACGCAATAAATATGTCACCCTTTAATCCTATTTACATAGTGTCGATACATTATTTGTTACTATCTAATAGTAGCATAAAACCAGTGACTATAACACGATTAATTCTTTTGTTCTCGTGGGCACATGAACTGGTCCCTCGGAAACTAGCGCCATCTGCTGTATTTTAATATAAAACTGTCAAACACTTTGTACTGCAGCATTTTAATATAAAACTGTCAAACACTTTGTACTGCAGCATTTTAATATACTTTAAACCGTTATTTATTAAATAGTTACTATCAAAGGCTGCAAAACATATAGATCATGTCTTACAAGCAATTTAGTATTTTCTGTCTTGTGCGAAAGAGAAGATAAAGCAGTAACCCGTATTGGAAATAGATAAACGGGTAAAACAGATGGGGCTGTCAATATTGCTTTTTACTACTTACCTGGAGTTCTCGGACCCCAAATCCATGTACCCCCGGGAGCAAAGGCAAAGAGTAGGGATACAAAAGGTGACATTCTGACAAAGAAATTATTTTTGGAGAGAGACAGATAGGCACAACCAATTTAAATGCTCATGCTAAATAAATCGGAGTAGAGCGATTTCGGCGCGGTATTCCGAAACGCGCATGCGCATAGTGTGCAAATATGGCGGTCGGCAAAGAATGGTTTAAACTTGCACATTCATTGGTAATTTATTCATAATAAATATTTCTTATTTCATTTAATTTCTCATGTCATTTCTCTATGATACATTCATCCGTATTTTCTTGTGATAAATAGTTTATTATTTCTTTAAATGTTATTTGTAATAATCATTTCTGTAACATATATTTTTCAAATATATATTATAGAGTAATCATTTTCATATATTCCTTTCTTTTTCAACTTTTCAATGTTGTAAAATTGGTGTAAATACTTCAGAAGCTAATATTAGCAATATACAGAAAATTTACGACAAATAGATTTCTATTTATTAGAAGTTGCGAAATTAAATTCATTTGATTTAAATTTCCCGCTCGTCTGCACAATCAATTTAAAAGGACAGGCTTTGCCGAACATCAAAGGTACCGCTCGGAGTGTTGACTCTTATTGTATCGCTACTGTTTGTCAAAGGCATGTCAATCTTTAGTCAATGCTAGTATGCAAACAATACTTGCATTCATTTTGACATTCTACTTTACACGATAGTTTCTGACATACCTACCTTATATAAACAGTTCTGAAATCGTAGCCAACCCTCATAATCTACACAGCACTGAATACACTTCTCACAGTTTCTATCCGGAAGATCATCTGCACAAAAAAAACATGTATTATAATTCTAATTGTAAACTGTGTCGTGTCGAATAATTATTACACATTATAATTTGGAAAAGTATTTTTAGATAAATCAAGTAGGTTTGCTTTTTGTAGGTTAAGCGAGAAAACATCGGATTCAAACATTTTTATGTGTGGAAGAGCAAGAGAAATTAAACAATTTTTAATTTCCAGATTTTTAAGTTTCCGAATCTCAAAATTATTAATAACGAAATTTTTCAATTTCGAAATTATCACATCCCCTAACCCAAAATCCCTAGAATCGCAAATTCCATATTTCAAACTTCAAAAAATCTTGAAAATTACGTCTCCCGTAACATATAAGAATAGCAACATAAGCGACGACAAATAAAAGAACATCCACGCGAATGTCACAACCATAAGCTAGGAATTTAAGCAAAATTCGGTACGTTACCTAAAATAACAATATGCGACAAATATTCTGGTGGCAGGGTATACATTTGTTTCTTCGTTTTGACGCCGTTGCACTTGAACACTCTGATTTCGCGAGTGGTCCCACTGGCAAGTGTCGTAGGGACGTTTCCAGAAGCCCGAAAACAAGCGGACCGGGAATGTTGCGGCTTCTCCCGTTCGCCGTCTCCCTCTTCTTCGTTATTCGCCCCGTTTCTCGTCCCGGCACTAGATTCGGCATTGGCTTCGGCGTTATTATTACTAGGTGCCTTATCCTGCCAGTCGGATCTGGATTCTTTATTGTCCCGCTTGTCGTGTTCCTCGACGGACGTGACGTCGTCGCCGTCGTGGTCGTCGACCACTCCCGAGTCGTCCAAAGACGACTGTTGATTGCTATTGTTGCTCGCCTGACGAGAGTGAAGCATCCCCCTGTTCGGTGCCAGCCTGTGAACAGCGTTGTTCTCCACCGTTCGCGGGCTGACATTTTGTAAAGCTAAATGCGATGGTCGAACGTTCGAGTGCCTCGGACTTGGACTCGGGCTCGGCGTCACCGATCTGAAATTCATCGAACTCGTATGAAAGTCGGCTCTCGTAAAATGTCGAGCAATCTGATCGGTGATCAACACGCTCGTTCAAGTTTATAACGTATATTAGGTAATTTTTATTATAATAAATCTTGGCGAGCTGGATACAAATCTGTGAGCTGGTTACTGCTTGTAGATACAACTTTTCGATAAGTGATGATGCATGATTAAGAAAATTGCAATATTTTTTGATCGTTCAATGTTATTTCACGGTAATAATTATATGTATAGTTTCTTGCGGTGTGAAAAAACGTGATGGACCTTTCCGAACAAAACGGTACAAATTTATGCTACGTTACAAATATTTAAATGTATAAATTATTATTAAACTATAGCATTTGTGAATTAGCATGTTTAGAAATCTATGAGGTTGGCAATAGTTATAAATATAGCAAACTAAAAATTTGGGAATTTTGGAATATGGGGTTTTGAGGTATGAGGATCTAGAAGTATGGCAATCTAGGGATTTTAGAATCTAGGAATATCAAGAACTAGAGATATGGGGAGCTAAGGATATTGGGATCTAAGGATATTGGGATATTGGGATCTAGGGATATTGGGATATTGAGATATTGGGATCTAGGGATATCGGGATCTAGGGGTCTAGGAATTTTTGGAGTAGGGGCATTGGGATTTTTGAATGTAGGGATTTTTGGATATAGGGATATTGGGATATTGTGATCTAGGGATAGTGCGATATAGGGATATTGCGATCTAGGGATATTGCGATCTAGGGATATTGCGATCTAGTGATATCGCGATCTAGGGATATCGCGATCTAGGGATATCGGGATCTAGGGATATTGGGATATTGGGATCTAGGGATATTGGGATATTGAGATATTGGGATCTAGGGATATCGGGATCTAGGGGTCTAGGAATTTTTGGAGTAGGGGCATTGGGATTTTTGAATGTAGGGATTTTTGGATATAGGGATATTGGGATATTGTGATCTAGGGATAGTGCGATATAGGGATATTGCGATCTAGAGATATTGCGATCTAGGGATATCGTGATCTAGGGATATCGGGATCTAGGGATATCGGGATCTAGGGATATCGGGATCTAGGAATCTAGGGATATCGGGATCTAGGGATATTGGGGCCTAGGAATGTTGCGATCTGTGCATACCTAGATCTAGCAGTATTTGGTCCTAGGGATATTTGTATCTAAGGCTATCTGATGGTAAGCATATTTGAGTTAAGGGGTATCTGATCCTAGGGATATTATAGGGATGTTTTGAATTCTAGGAAGTTAGGAAATTTAAAGTTTGGAGATTTTAAAAATTTGATATACTTATAAAATTGCGAATATCGAAATTAATTTATTTAGAAATTTGGAAACTAGAAATTTTAGTGAAGGTCGAAAAAATTTGGAAATATGAAAGCTCAAGAATTTGTTCACGTCGCTAGAGTCTAGGGAAACTAATTATTATTAATTGGTATCGAATACCTTCCAAATTATGTCGATCGATAGATATGTATATAAAGAAAATATCCAGAATGTAGACCTTAAAAAAGACATTTCAGGGAAATCGTAGCTGAGATTTCTTTATTAAATATCTGTCATACAAAATAATCCATGTGTTTCGTGTTTTAGTGGAAATTCTTTAGCCAGAACACGCACCTGCTTGGCACAGAACCGCTCCTCTCTTGACCGGAAGAACCGGTACCCGCGTTGCTTCTTCCGCGTCTTCTTCTCCGCGTTTTCTTGCGTGTGTAACTACTCAGAAGAACGCCCTTTCTGGCATCTAGTTTCTTTTGCTTCTCCTTAGCCAGTGTCTTGACGTTGATTTTTGTCGGGTCGAAACTAAACGTCGAGTCCTCGCGATGGTCGGTTAAATCTTTCCGTCGTTCCTGTGCGATCGAAACGGACATTGAAATCGGATGACGCGTCGAGGGTCATCGAATTTAACGTATACCTCGTTCGTTATTTCTGCTTCCTCCTCGTAACTCAGCGCTACGACCGCGAGCATCAAGTTGATCAAATAAAATGATCCAAAAAACACGACCACCGTGAAGAACGAGACGCTGATAGGTCCGCACGCCGACAATACCTGGTGAATCAATCGTTTGATACGTTTTATATAGATTGGTTAGTTGAAAATCCATTCGTAGCCGACATGGTAAGATGATTTTTAGGAGATAGAGGTTTGATTATGTTCGTGGTAGAATCTTCATATGTTCTTGTAACGATTGTTTACGTATTCTGGTATTTTAATATTTTATCATTTTGTTACTTTGTTATAAACTGAAAATTTTACTGCTCTATTATTCTCGCTATCCTATTCTGCTATTTTATTACACTATTTTTTTTTACCGTTCCACTATTGGACTTTTCTGCTATACTATGTGCTATTTCACTATACTGCTATTCTACTATACTATTATACCACTGCATTACTATACAACTGAACCACTATACCACTGTATTACTGTAATTCTATACTATTATACGACTATACTACTATATCACTATACCATTATGCTACTATACTACTATACTACAATACCACTATACCACTATACTACTATACCACTGTATTACTATACAACTGCACCATTATACCACTGTATTACTATACTACTATACTACTATACCACTATACTACTATACCACTATACTACTATACCACTATACTACTATACTACTATACCACTGTATTACTATACAACTGTACCATTATACCACTGTATTACTATACTACTATACTACTATACTACTATACCACTATATTACTGTACTACTATACCACTGAATTACTATACAACTGTACCACTATACCACTATACTACTATACTACTATATCACTATACTACTATACCACTGTATTACTATACAATTATACCATTATACCACTGTATTACTATACTACTATACTACTATACCACTGAATTACTATACAACTGTACCACTATACTACTATAGTACTATACCACTGTATTACTATACAGCAGTACCACTATACTACTACACTACTATAATACTGCATTATTTTTTATTATTTTCCTGTTTCATTATTTTACTATCCTGTTTATCCACTATATAATTTACTGTTTTACTAGTCTACTATTTTACTATTCCATTATTCCACTGTTCCACTATTTCATTATTTCTTTTTATTTCACTATTCCATTATCCTACTTTTCGCCTATATTATTTACTATTTCGCTACTGTACTAACCCATACTATTTTACTATTTTAAAACTTCACTATACTACTATTTCATAATTTCATTATATTTCAATTTCATTGACGTATTCTACTATCCCTCTTATTTACTGTACTACTGTTTTTCTACTCTCCTACTATTGTACCATTTTTCTACATTACTATTGTATTATACTACTATACTACTCGCTGTTTCGATAATCTATCGTACTACTTTACTCTCTTACTTTTCTACTATTTCCCTATTCCACTATTCTCAAATGGAATTGTACTTCGTATAATACACTATCGCCATAACAGAACGTGAGAAGTGACCCTGACAAATAAGTTACTGTAACCTACTAATCAATGTTTGTCGACGAATGAGGACCACCACAGAGCCGCAACGGTATACATAAGCATCTAACAATAAGACGTAAAGAAACACCGTTGACCCCGAAAGTGCTATGTGTGTACAACATGCTGTATATTCTGCGCCTCTTCGTGACATACTGAACAACTACTCGGTTATGTTCGTTCGCTCATACTACTTTCTTTGTGAGACGCATACGTTGCGTCATTAGTTATACAGACGACGCAGTGCGAGGATAAAGAGTATCTGCAGACAAATCAATTTTTAGCCTACATTTTTTATCCGGTTTGAATGAGTTACTCATTGATATCATTTTTATAAGACGCACACGGTGCGTCTTAGGTTATATGGGTCAAGCATAATTGGGGAATAAAAATTTTACACAGATATTTTTGAGTATAAATTTTTCATTCGATTTGGATGATTCATGCGTTAGTAATATTTTTTTTTAAGACGCACACGGTGCGTCATTGATTATATGTGACGCATAGTCAAGGAAAAACAATATCTGTGGACACATTAGTTTGTAGCTACATTTTTCATTCGATTTTGTCGTTTTACTTATTGATATCTTTTTTTGGTAAGACGCACATGGTGCGTCATTGATTATATGGGTCATGCATAATTGGGGAATAAAAATTGTACACAGATATTTTTGAGTATAAATTTTTCATTCGATTTGAATGATTCATGCGTTAGTAATATTTTTTTTTTAAGACGCACACGGTGCGTCATTGATTATATGTGACGCATAGTCAAGGGAAAACAATATCTGTGGACACATCAGTTTGTAGCTACATTTTTCATTCGATTTGGTCGTTTTACTGATTGATAATATTTCTTTTTTGTATGACGCACACGGTGCGTCATTGATTACATGGACGACCTGCAATGGAGCAAAAAAGTCTCTGTGGACAAGACTATTTTTAGCCTGTATTTTTTATGCAATTTGAGCGATTTACTTATTGATAATATCGTTTCTGTGAGACGTACATTTTGTGTCATCAATTATATAAATGCACAAGGTAGTGTGAAAAAATATTTGCGGATACAAATTTTAGCCTGTCTGTTTTTACCCTAAATGTATTTATTTATCCCAAACTACTGATAATTATTACCAAATAATTTTTACATTGATCGAATATCCCTCTGAATAAAACTTACAATCTTTAAATAAACACTTGTGGAAAATAAAAAAAAAAATATGTTTAATTTTGTTGTTAAATAAAAACTTTGAAGACCTTTCATAAAGATTCAGTATCACAAATGTTTTTAAAATATAATTATTTTTCGCTAAAAAATAAATCGTAAGATTGGGATAGAAGTCTGCTTATACATTGGTTTGCATCACTGTGCGTCGCTCGTAGTAACCACTGACGCAACATGTGCGTCTTGCCAAGAATACATCAGCGATATCATTTAAATCGGGTTAAAAATGTGGCTTAAGAATTTGCATTGATTTATCTACAAATATTTACTTCGCTTCACTGTTGAAAACTCATATAATTAATGACGCAGCGTGTGCGTCTTGGAAGTAATATATCAGTAACTCGTTAAAATCAAATGAAAAATGTGGGCTCTAAATCGATTTATCTACAGATGTTTTTCTATGTCTGATCGTACGTCGCCTATGTAAGCACTGACGCATTGGGTGCGTCTCCCATATAACCACTGACGCACCGGGTGCGTCTCCTATATGACTACTGACGCACCGTGTGCGTCTTTCAAAAAAAATCAGCGAATGAGTTGATCAAATCGAAATAAAAATGTAGACTATATACATATTGATTTCTCCACAGGTACTTTTGTGATATCACCATGCGTCGTCCATATAGCCACTGACGCACCGTATGCGTCTTTCAAAGAAAACATTAGCGAATAAATTATTCAAATCGAAATAAAAATGTAGACTATGTATTGATTTCTCGACAGGCGCTTTTGTGATATCATGCGTCATAAAACCAGTGCCTCACCATGTGCGTCCTACAAAAAAATGTTAGTAAATAAGTTGTTCGAATGGAATTAAAAATGCAGGCTATACATTGACTTGTGCATAGATATTCTATTGATCCCACTGAACATCACCCACATAACTACTGACGCACCTTATGCGTCTTGCAAAAAAATGTTAGTAAATAAGTTGTATGAATGGAATTAAAAATACAGGCTATACATTGACTTGTGCATAGATATTTTATTGATCCCACTGTACATCACCCTCATAACTACTGACGCACCTTATGCGTCTTGCAAAAAAATGTTAGTAAATAAGTTCTTTGATTGGAATTAAAAATGCAGGCTATACATTGACTTGTGCATAGATATTTTATTGATCCCACTGTACATCACCCACATAACTGCTGACGCACCTTATGCGTCTTGCAAAAATATGTCAGCAAATGAGTTGTTCGAATGGAATTAAAAATGTAGGCTATAGATTGTCCTGGAGTATTTTATCGATACCGCGCACCCTATTACCACCGACGCACCATATGCGTCTTGCAACGAGTTCAAAGAGAATTACGAATGTAAGGCTACGATTGAAATTGTTCGGAGGTAGTTTAACGTAGTACGATGCATACGCAATTAGCATGTCATGCGCCCCGAATGGTTTATTCACGAAGAAACAGATACCTTATTGTAGACGTCCTCCCAGTAGTCCAATGTAATCAACTGGAACGTGGTGAGCATCGACCACAGGAAATTATCGAAATTTGTGTAACCGTGGTTTGGATTTGGGCCAACACAAAGGCAGATATAACTCTCGTTGCAGTGCCTAAAAGGGGGAAGGTTTCCAGCGTTAAAATCGGTACGTCATTCGAAGCAGCCGGCCATAAAGGACGAAATTTGGCTAACCTGGCGCCGGTTGCGTTACCGCAAATTATTGGTTCTTCATCTTCGTCGAATGCCCAGTTGGACGAGTTCCAAGTCCACCTGTGGAGACAAGACACCGGTTAATGCCACTTCAGACTCAACAAGCTGCTTTGTCTTTTTTTTCCCCTCTTTCAGATCGATGCCTACCAAACATCGCGTAAACGTGTACAAAATATGTTAGGTTAGGTTGTCGCATATCAAGTGGATGTTCGACGGATGACACGATTAAGAGCGCTTACATCGTGCTAATGCGATGCTCCAACGATAATAAATTATGCATTAATGTTCCCGGCGTAAAGTGCCCGCTAATTCATTAATTAATATGGAACGGACAATTTCATAACATTAGAAGATACGAGGAAAACTTTGTCCTATGTACATTTGGAGCTTAGAGTTTCGAAAGTGACTGCATAAACGTTCCGTCAATACTTTTCATACAAAATGGCTGGTTTACAGATGCAGAAAATAACGGCTGTGTTCGATGTCGGATGTGATTTAATAACATAAAAATATTTTAAATTGAAATGAATTTTAAATACAGAAGTTAGTATTTTTAGTACAAAACAATTATCAGAGAATCGTCGTATTGATTACCGCGTAATGCATACTAGGACGATTTTATAACAACCAGCTAATTTGTATTAAAATCAATAATAAAACGCTTGTGTAGTCAGTTCTTCATGGGCGTAGCCGTGTTATTAATCGAAGGGGATAACATTTGTCTCTAGTTCTAAATTGATTTTGCACTCATTTTTATCCACAAGATATTAATTATTAATTATTCAGTACTTGACTACTATTATATTATTAGTCTAACAATTATTTTATAATTATTAAATCATTATAATATTATTGTAATAATCTATAATTGTTATATAATTACTACATAATCAATTATATTTATTATAATAATTATTTTATAATTATTACAGTAGTTATTAGATCACAACAATATCATTATATTAATTATTCTATAATTATTACAATAATCATTAGTAATTATTATTTAATCATTAACAATTTTGGTTTACTACTTTTTACTGAGAAATATGCAAAAGCTATTTGTTCCTTTGAATGATAAAACTGCCCTTCTTTGCCCACGGGCGAATTGATGTACACAGTACAAAGTATTATTTTAATTTACAATACAGTAAAAGTGCTCCAATTTATAGAATAGTAAAAACGTTATTTTATTTTACAGAATAAATGCTATCTCATTTTATGGAGTAGTAAAGCATCCGTATCCGCAGTCTCAGTATTTTTATTTCATCAAATCACATCAAACTTGTGATGTCTCATTTATTACAGTTTGTATCCGAACTTACGTCTTCTTGCATTTATATCGCGTCTTTTCTGTAAGATTATTGATATTCAATTATATTATACAAAGCCATGTTTTTCATTATGAACTTTATTTAATATTTATTATAAAACCACTAGTTCCACATGTTTTTATGTTCAAATATATGTAGTTGTATTTTAGATATCTAAAGTACATTGAAGAACATGGTAGGGAAGAAAATGGCAATATAGGAAGAGAGAGAGATCTAACTGCTTTTGAACTAGTAGACAGTTCTCGGATGTATACATACACTCGGGTGTACTTCATATTTGTATTAACCTAAATGTTTCTTGACTCACGTAAGATAAATTAAAAGCAGTCCGAACTTAAGTGCGGAGTACAACTGTATTTGCTCGATATACAACAATCTAATACAGTATAGATTCGATATAAGCGAAAATAATGTACACGATATAGACAAAAAAAGTTATCTTCGTCACTGGAACTAACACTCCTCAAGATTCCAGAAAGTTCGCTCGCTGAGAAATGTAACGTGATCCGGGTTGCAGTATATCTGTGAGACAACCAAAGCAAATATAACACTTCTTCATTTTTTCTTTTGTCGTTATCAAACTTTTACCAATAAGTTTTTGACAACTTTCTGATCAAAATAAGACCAAACACGGTATAATTTAGTCTATAATTACTGGTTTAATTGGCGATTGGTTTGGGACGTAGAAAAGGATAGTGAGTGAAAAAGAAACAAACGCTCATTGCAGTCGATAAAGATCAAAACTCCATTTTATTGTTTACAATGCCAATGTATCGCTAACTTTTTTATTTTCGGTCCTTTTTTTTAGACAACTTTTCCCAACATATTTGTGACATTATCCTGATTAAAATGAGGCCAAGCGCGACGTAATTTGCGACATATTTACTTGTCATAACTTACAGAAGTAAAGACCTCGAAGTCATAAAACTAAAAGTTTACGACTGCAACTGTCAAACGTATCACGTGATTATCCGAATAATACCGAAGAGAAACGAAGTTACCCGACGGTCATTGCTCGTTCGTTTACCGCGAATCTTTCTACAGTAAAACCTCGATATAAATAAAACACTTAAAATTACAAGTTAATATATTTTAAATTACGTCGTGTTTGGTCTCATTTTAATCAGGAAAATGTTACGAATTTGTCGGTAAGCAGTTTCATAAGGGAAATGTGAAAAATAAAAAAGTTCTTGCATTAAGATTGACCCACCGATACGTTACTGTTTGTTTACGTTCGATCGCTCGACCGTTTCCGTCGCTCGCTGTGTTCTTCTAATTCGATCAATGTCGGAAGTATACGACATAAGCAAAAGTTCAGACCCGAAATTTTCGCTTATGCCGAATCTTTACTGTACATGACCAATAAAGTTTATACGTACTCGTGCCAGTCGATTTGTGTATTATTAGATCCCAAACTTTTTACACACTTATTTCGTAGCTCGCCCATGTAAACTTGCAAGGCGAACAGTGCAAAAACCATGAGACAAAAAATGGTGAGCGTCATTACCTCGGCAAGTTGCTTAAAACTATGTAACAATGCGTTGATGATGGTTTTTAAACCTGAAAATGATTAAACAAGCAATTATGATTTCTTCTGTGAAGAACCAATATCCCGCCGTTCTGTTACCATAACCTTCAATTTTAAATATTCCTTTACCTTGAATTTTGATTTATAGAAACTGATATTACTAAACGATCACATTTTCTTATATCTAATTTAATGGTGGCACTCAAAGTTTTAAATCTTGCACCATTTTGTTTTTTCTTGAAGAAACATAAATACTTCATCAAATATTATTTTTTAACACAGAAGGTATCCGCTTTAGACACTTTGTTAACCACCTTCGTTAACCGAACTTTTTCAGTTCTGAATTTGAAAATATAAAGTAATAATCAAAATGGCGGTACATATCCAAAATGGCAGACTGCCATTTCCAGCAGAGTTTTACACCACAGTCTAAACCTTAACGTAAAATAAAGCAGTCAAACTTTTTTAATATCCGCAACTTGTTGAATTTAATATCTATAACTCGTTGACAAGTAAATATTTACGAATTGTACGACAACGTAAATAGCTTTCCCGTAATCCTTATTCCCGGTTATATCGAGTTTCACGAAGGAAACATTGATATCGGGTTTTCTCTGCTATCTACGTCGTTTGCATATTTGATGAAAATCCGAAAAATACATGAGTTTCTAAAACTGAAGGTCGTACAAAATAGCTGGCTATGATAAATTGGCGGGATATTGTGCATATGTAATTTTGAACGTCAATGTTATTTATAATCTGTATCCTTTGTCAATCATAATTTAGAGATAACTTATGTAGCGGTATAAAACTGGGTCAAAAATACATATGTAGGGGAAAAGTGTACAAAATGATCCCTCGAGGTTAAATGATTCCTGACTATCCTGCGGTCATTAGCGATGTTATCTCGTAATACTGATCTATAAGTTTCTTTTCAGGTATCATCATTTGGTGCTTAAAGTGTTATGTGTTTATACAAACAAATCTTTTTTTTTGTGCCAATCTAATATATATTTTATGTATTACAAAAGAATTTTTAATTACGACATTTTATTCAAGATAAAGTTATTTAATGTTGTATAATTTTGATATAACCAATTTAATGAGTTTTTGATGAATTAAATTGTACACATCAGTCGGTTGAATGCGTAATTAAATTTACGAATTTAATTACAATTCGATAATAATTTAATTATCGTTTTATTACTGCATGTAATAATTTGGAGTTATATTTAAATATTAAATGTTATGTTCAATATTAAATATAATAATCTTAATATATAAAAATAACAATAGTGTAATATTAAATAATAATAAAAATATAGTATAGTATGAAATAAAATATAACAATTTTTTAGTACATTTGACTTTGTATTTTATTTTTAACTTAAAAGTAACTGCATATTGGTGATCCTTAAACGTAGTATTAATTTCTTATAGTTTATTTACATTATATAATTGCGATTTTATTATATAACATTAAATAATCACAATTCTGTTTTTATTTAAATAAAAGTTCATGGCTTGCCTTAATTTACTTCTTAAAATAAATAAAGCAGTTAAATAAAGTAATAAACAAAATAGTTAAATATACTGGTAAATAAAATAATAAATAAAATAGTGATTGTTTTAAACAAACAATTATGCAAAATAAGCCTAAAAAATTAAAAAATATAAAATGTAAAATATATAACTGCATGTTTAGATATGTTTTACTTAAGTTAATGATGAGATAGGTAGATTAAGTTACGAAATCTATCGCATCCTCGTTTGAATGATGTACATTTCTATTTTTAATGTGAATTACGGTTTTATAGGGATCGTTTCAGACACATTTCCCCTGATTGAAATATCGATTTTTCTAACCTTACCGAACATACGTATCTGGACCTCACAGTCGCGGCATATTAGGTCATGATTTTTAAATTTTGTGGAGGAGGAGCAAGTTGAAAACATAAAAATCTTGTAACGTTGGAAACATTTTGAGTTATAGAGCTCTTGGTTAATTAATGCGTTTATTGTCAATATTTCAGGCTTCATAATATTTGTTTGTAATATTGTATTGGCAATGTATGATGATGGTGAATTTATAATTTGAGGATTTGAAAATTTGGGAATTTCAAAATTAGGAATTTTGAGAATTTGAGACTTCGGAACTTTGTGAATTTGGAATTTTCAGATTTGGGAATTTAGGAATTTGGAAATCAATATTTGCAAATTTGACAATTTGGAGATTGGAGAATCTTGGAATTTTTGTAATTTGGAATTTTTGGAATTTGGATTTTTTGGAATTCGGAATTTTTGGAATTCGGAATTTTTGGAATTAGGAATTTTTGGAATTAGGAATTTTTGGAATTCGGAATTTTTGGAATTAGGAATTTTTGGAATTAGGAATTTTTGGAATTTGGAATTTTTGGAATTTGGAATTTGGAATTTGGAATTTTTGGAATTTGGAATTTTTGGAATTTGGAATTTTTGGAATTTGGAATTTTTGGAATTTGGAATTTTTGGAATTTGGAATTTTTGGAATTTGGAATTTTTGGAATTTGGAATTTTTGGAATTTGGAATTTTTGGAATTTGTAATTTGGAATTTTTGGAATTTGGAATTTTTGGAATTTGGAATTTGGAATTTGAAATTTGGAATTTGGAATTTGGAAATCTGGGAATTTAGGAATTTGGGAACTGGAAATTTTAGCATTTGGGAGTTTAAAAATGTTTTAATTTTATGGATATGGTTATTTGATGGTTTGGGAATTTCTGAGTCTGGAAATTTAAAAATCAAAAAATTCGGAAATTTATGCTTTTGAACTTTAGGATATGGATACACTATCACTATCATACTAACAATCGTACATTGATCTTGAAAATCCTGAAATATTGATAGTCTAAAATTTTCACTAATATCCTTAATTTTTCAATTGCAAAAGAAAAAATATACCTACCATTTTATCATTCTAAAGTAAAATTGTGTATTGTTCGCTCCAGTTATCTTTTAATACCACATACAATATGTAGCATTCTATTGTTTAATCCTAAAACGGACTACTGGACATTGTTTTTTGAAGTAAATAATAAATGGACATGATACTGTCCGACTCTGGCGATGCCTTTTAGTTCATGTTGACTTAACATCGACACGACCTAACTTAACATTGTGTACTTCCAATTTTTGTATCTTTTCTCATGTGGCTTAAAACCATAAACCTAGACATAGGGTTATACGGTTCTGACGTATCTTTCGAAGCAGGTATCAAATCCAAAATTATGTTAATTTATGTGATGGAATTAATACCATATACCAGCGGTACTCAACCAACGATACTCGTACAACTAATGGTTCGCGAGAGACACCTGGGTGATACACGGATAATTTGTGCAATATACAGCATAACGATTTTATTAAAAAATTTTATTTTCAATAATAACACGGTTGTTTCGATTCTGAATAACTATACCAGAGATCAGTCAAACCCGTGTGACCTTTGTTGAAGTCGAAACGAGCAGATTATTAAACTTGGTGGTACTGGAATTCTTGAATTTTGATTTTGGTGGTATGCATTCATGGAAAGGTTGAGAATCGCCGCCATATGCAGTTCATCTTCGTAAAGCCAAAGAGTACTAGGAGATTTAATCCGTGGCGGATCCCGCCAGAATATTCGAGACAGTCACGCGTGCGAGAACGTTCGCGACATCTTTCTTAATTGACACGTTCTGAAAGTCGAATTTTCCCGAAAACTGCGTGGCTACATAAACCGTTGCTACGCGCAATAGTTTGTTTATTCGACGTCAGTCTTCTCGCGACGTTTGAACACGACGGTCTTCTGCACGCGACGTTCAGTTTGACATCCACAATGCGCGAACGTTCTTTCCCAAGCGATTACAATTGTTATTTACTCATACGTGCTTCAAATGCTACACAAAGCTTCTACAGATTGAAAATGTACCAGAGGCAGATTACACTAGGAGCTCTTAACACTTTCCCTCGAAATAAGATACGTATTCATACTAATTTTATTGTATCCAAAACTGAATAGGTTATAAGGAAATACCGTTTACCATTGATAAGAATGAAAAGTGGTACGGAAGTATGTAAAATGTCATTTTTTATGAAAGTGCACGCAACACGTTTTAACTGTGGGGTTCAAATACGTATACTTGTCAAAGAAGAAACATAATTAATAAATCTACGTTATATCGTTATAAAAATTGAATCAATCTTGTTTATACATGATAAAGTGCTTCACGTTTAAAATAAGGTTATAGCAAGTCGCAAAAAGACGCGTCAAAAGTTGTAGTTCCAAAAACAGTACAAATATATTATTCATTCGATTAACTGTAAAAGATCTTTGACCCTTTGCACATACGTATTATACATGTCCGGTAAGTTGATAGTCGAATATAATGCTATAGATTCGCATGTCAACTCACCGGACACGTGCAGGGTATAATTTTTGAAAAAGATATACGTAACTTTTTGAAATTATATTCTTACCAGGCAAAATTGAAACGGTCTTGAGGGCCCTCAAAACTCTGAATGTTCTAAGTCCAGCTAAATTCCCTACTTCCATCCCTATGGTTGCGTAGCCGCTAGTGATCACTACGAAATCTAACCAGTTCCATGGATTTCGCAGATAAGTATACTTATTGAGCACAAATCCCTTGGCTATTGATTTTATTACCATTTCGGCCGTGTATATAGCTAAGAATATATATCTGTCGGGAAGAAAACGGGAACAAAAGATATGATTTAGGGTTCGATTAGTAGGTAGCGTGATGAACCACGCGAAAATGCTTACTCGGCTTCCTCGATAGTTTCCGTCATGGCGAGGAAGGCACAATTTAATATTATCGTAGCCATGACCATATAATCGAAGTACTGATTCGTGCTTAGGAAGATACAATACCGTCTTATAGGATTCCATGGAGAAAATATGAACCAACTGCTTGTTGCCGTGAATCTGTGAATGTAATTTTTACGAAATCTCTTCGATACCACGCAAAATGTCTGAAACATACGATACAACCATGTGTACAAATCAAATATTCTAAATAAACATAAATATCACCGATATCAAATGCAACTATAACTGATTGATGTTAATATGGCAGACTCTCATCATATTACACGAACTAATTTTGACAGAAACCACAAGTCATTATTACAAGTCATTCGTTGAATATTTAAGGATAAATATTTACACGTTATATTGCCACATATATCTATTATATTACCAGGTATTTTTCCAAGAATTTACATAAATCGTTCTGATATTAAAGAAGTAAATTTTCTATCCAGTTCAATATGTTATAATGAATTGCAAAAATGTTCCAATCTTGAACTTTGTTGGCGGCAATATAACGAGAATATATTGTATTAGGTTGTTCTGAAAATTCGTATCGTTTGCAGTAACCGTAACGGCAAAAGTTCTATCGGTTTTCGATAAGAAGCACATAAGATGTAACATGTGGTTTTAGTATCTTTACTTATTTCTTGTGTGTATACAAGGTGACTCGGTTGAAAGAGGCTATATAAAGATACGAAGCACGAAATTTGAAATATACGTTAAACTAATTTTTTTTAATAGTCTACCTTAATACTTCTCAATGCAGAATGTTTTAAACGATATAAATAAAAAATGTATGGTTTGTGTTAAAAAGATGTTATTAATTTTGAAATTTTATTAAAACGGTGGATGTTTAGTAGATGCTATGTTACTTCTAATCTTGCCGATTTGGAAGTTTGTGAATATTTGGAAATTTGGGAATTTGGGAATCTATTAATTTAAAGACTTGAGGATTTATGAGTTTGAGAATTTTCGAACGTTTGAATATTGGAACATTGGTATTTGTGAATTTTCAAATTTTTGAACTTGGCAATTTAGTGATTCAGAAATTTGAGAATTTTTAAATTAAAAAATTTGAGTGCATGAATATTCGAGTATTTGCTGATTTAGAAATTTGGATATTAGAGTATTTGATGATTTTGAAATTTGGGAAATTTTGAATTTTCGAGTTTGGATATTTGGGAATTAAAAAATTTTGAAATTCAAAAATTGTTGAATTTTAGAAATTTTGGAATTTGGAATTTGGAATTTTTGCAAATTGGAAATTTTGGAAATTGGAAATTTTGGAATTTGGAAATTTTGGAATTTGGAAATTTTGGGATTTGGAAATTTTGGAATTTGGAAATTTTTGAATTTGAAAATTTCGGAATTTGGAAATTTTGGAAATTTTGAAATTTTTGGAATTTGGAAATTGGAAATTTTGGATTTTGGATTTTGGAATTTGGAATTTGAAAATTTTGTATTTTGGAATTTGGAAATTTTGCAAATTGGAAATTTTGGAATTTGGAATTTTTGGATTTTGGAAATTTTGGAATTTGAAAATTTTGGATTTTGGATTTTGGAATTTGGAATTTTTGCAAATTGGAAATTTTGGAATTTGGGATTTTTGGATTTTGGAAATTTTGGAATTTGGAAATTTTGGATTTTGTATTTTGTATTTTGGAATTTGGAATTTTTGCAAATTGGAAATTTTGGAATTTGGAATTTTGGATTTTGGAATTTGGAATTTGGAATTTTTGCAAATTAGAAATTTTTGAATTTGGAATTTTTGGATTTTGGAAATTTTGGAATTAAAAATTTTGGAATTTGGAAATTGGAAATTGGAAATTTGGGAATTTGGAATTTTTGGAATTTGAGGATTTGAGAGTTTTTGAATTTAGAAATTTTTGAATATTTGAGAATTTGAGAATTTAAAATTCTGTAGACGTAATTACTTTAAACTGTAATTTTGAAAATCTTAAAGTAAGGAAGTTTCAAAATTGTAGAATGTCACAAACTAGGAACTTCTGAAATATTTGAAACTTGAGCTAAAGTTACTAAATACAACGTTTCGTATTCAAACATGAAAATGCATAATTTTTTAAACATTCCTACTAATTAAGAATGTCTTCATTCTCTTTCTCTTAATTTCCAATAAGAAGAATGACTGTGAATACTTTTCTTCCAGAACCTCGCTAAATTACTTTACTTATTCTTGTAGGTCTAAGTAGGTCCACGTGCAAAAAGCTTGTACTAAAACACTTATGTCCTCTTTGCAAAAATAGTTTGTAAAAAGTGAACGTAAAGAATGACATTCTGGACTAGAATATCCCCTTCACATGTGAAAATGAAGAAAGAGGTAACAAATATAGAGAAAAAGGTGAAAATAGGTTATGTACATTGCGCGAGGTGGAATGAAAGACGCTAGAACATTTAATGAAAAGGTGTAAGGAGATCGAAGAATATGAGAGAAGCTTAGACGAACTGCTGGAAAATGAAAGAAAAGGACTAGCACGAGGCAGGAAATTAAAGGAAAGTAAGAGAGAAGAGAAAAGAAGAAAAGGATAAAGATAAAAAGCTTCAAAAGCAGAAAAGTTGGCGAGAAAGAAAATGACTGTAAAGTAGAACACAAGAGAGAGAATGTAAAACTTAGTTGGTTTAAAAGGCTAGCAATTAATTAAACTTATTTATTTATTATGTCAGAATAATTTTCTGTAACGTTACGATTTTGACAAACATTTATTACAACAAAATATTTTTTGTAACGTTAATATTTTTACAAAATTTATTATATCAGAATAATTTTTTTGCAATCTTAGAATTTTTACAAAATTTATTACATTCAGAATAAATTTTGGTAAGGTTAACATTTTTATAAACATTTATTTATTAAAATAGAATGATCTTTTTGCAAGCTTAAAATTTTTATAAAAATTTTTGTATAGCAGAATTTCTTGTAACCACAATGTTTTGACAAAATAATTATTTTGTATTAATGTATATTGCAGAATTTCACTTAAACTTTCTTTCTCTTTACTTTACAATTGATTATAAAGTGATTCAATTTTTATCGTAATAAGTCAATTTTAGTTATCACGTAGAACATTTCTCTTTAAACTTTCACAGGAGAATTTTTCTAATTTTTGAAGAAGATTGAGAAATATAATTTTTAAAAGTTTAAAGAATATTTAAATTTTCTTTCAATTTTTCAGAATAAATTATTTTAAATGTGTTAACCTTCCAATAAATTATTGAAAGAGAAAATAATGCTTAATCTTTACTTTTGATTATTGTTACCTATGAGAATTGTATTTCTTTTTTCCAAGTTTAAAAAATTAAACAAAGAGAAAATAATGAACCGCTGTAACCTACAAATCAACTTGAAAAAGACAAAACTGATCTTTTTTCAACATAAATGTAAATTTATTTTTTATTATCATTTCTATATTTTAATTATTAAAATATTTTTTACATAAAATAGTTCTTCCCCTAGGACAAATTTGACCCCATTACACTTAAAGGGGTCGTGAAACGATCAATAAAATCCCGAAACTGAGGAAAGCGATTCTACGCGTGAAAAGAAATAAAGTTCTTAACTATAGTCTCATTTCTAACCGTTTATAGAAATTTGACATTTTACCTTTTTTCTATAATTTTCGATTCTCCTTTGCACAAAAATATAATTTCTTCATCCTCGAGAGTGTAATAGTGAATTTATCTTTAAATAGATTGATTTAATTGTGGAAATAAATAATGTATGTAAACTTTTCAAATTTCCTGTTTGTAGAATAGTTTTGAGGTTAGGATCAATACCGAAACTCATTTTGAATGTTCAACGGTTGTACCTTGTGAGAAACTTCATGGATTGTATGAGGTTTCATCCAATATTAGTAGTGTTACAACCATTTTTATGACGAATAATGAAGGATTATTATAAAAATGCGAAATGCGGTTGAGAATCAGACCATAGTTAAGAGCAGGCACTGATGAATAATTACGATCGCGAGGACGCGGAACGCGAACGCGCGAGTAGTGTGCACTCGTGTGCAGTAATGAGTAATCAATTTCTCAATATGAAAATTTAATAATTTGAAACTTTTGCATTTGTAAATAACCAAATTCCAAAATTTACAATTTTATGAATATCTGAACTGGAATAGTTGGAATGTTTGTATGAATAAATTGCTTAGTTAGTAAATTCCGAATTACCAAGTTTCTAAGCTTCCGTATTTCCATATTTCTAAATATGCAAGTTTGCAAATTTGCAAGTTTCCATATTTCCATATTTCTAAATATGCAAGTTTCTAAATTTCCATGTTTCTAATATGTAAGTTTCCGTATTTCCATATTTTTAAGTATTCAGGTTTGTAAATTTGCAACTTTCAAAATTTCCAAATTTTCAAAATATCAAAGTTACAAAGTTGCAAGGACTCGACATTTTTAAATTGTGATTTTTAAAGTCCCAAATAATCATATTATCAAATTACTAAATAACTAAATTATCACTTGATAACTTATGAAATTAAGAAGCTAGTAAACTCAAAAATTTCCACTTTCTATATTTCCATATTTCTGAATCTTTAAATTTCTGATTTTCTACATATCTATATTTTCAAATTTCTTTACCATTTCTTAATTTTGCAATTTTTTCATTTTTCAATGTTTCAATTACACAATTTCCGTTTTTTAATTTTGCAATTTTTCAACTGACCCTTTTTTAACTTTACAGTTCTGTAATTTTTCAGTATTCCCATTTTTTGATTCTCCAATTTTTTATTCTTCTACTCTTCAATTCTTCCACTTTTCAATTCTCTCAATTTTCAGTCCTTCAATATTTCAATTCTTCCATTTCTCAATCTTTAAATTTTTCAATTCTTCAATTCCGCCACTTCGGTGCTCCCATTTTTCAATTCTTCTACCCTTCAATTTTTCCACTTTTCTAATTTTCCATTTTTCAATTCTTTCAATTCTCAGTCCTTCAATTTTTCAATTCCCCCATTTTTCAATTCTTCCGTTTATCAATCCTTTAATTTTTCAATTCTTCAATTCCTCTACTTTTCAATTCTCCAATCTTTTAACTGTACCATTAATCAATTTTTCAATTCTTCAATGTTTCAATTCCTCCACTTTTCAATTCTTCCATTTTTCAGTTTTTCAATTATTCTCTTCCATTTTTCAATTCTCTCATTTTTCAGTGCTTCAATGTTTCAATTCCCCAGTTTTCAATTCTTCCGTTTTTCAATTGAATTTTTCAATTTTTCAATTTCTCAATTTTTCTACATTTTCAAATCAGCGTTAAAAATCTCATATTCTAACTTTTCTAAATTTGCAACATTTAACATCTCCCAATAATGAAATTTTTGATTTTACAAACCATCGAGCCTCTTAATTCACAAATCTTCAAATTCGAAATCCCTCAAATTCCAAAATTCTGTATCTGCATCCTCGACAAAAAGTTACTCCGCTACTACTCCAAAAGTTACTTCATAATTTCAGAATAATAGAAAGCAAAACATTTATTAATATTACAATACATTTAGAGTACAATGAAATATATATAAACCCTCCTTCAAAGCAGTGCCGTACACACAATGTGGACAAAGAGCCCCTCCAAACAAAGGTGACAAAAACACTACAAAAAATTTTCCGATAATGTATTCAAATTTCATATGTGTTATGCATCTACAATATATCACATCGTCTACACTTATAAACCAGCTATTACGAATTAATGGTGATTAAAAAATTATCTAAAACTAGTTTTCGTTTTTTAAATTACTTTTCATAGCCACCTCATCGAATTTGCTTTAGAGATATTTTTATTCGATCAATTTTACTCTCTAAAATTAAATGCTGGCTGCGCCACTGCTTTGGAGGACATTTACATACTATATAGTCTCCTAAATGACGCACACGTATAGTGTCTTAAATGCTTTAAACGGTGGCATCAATCTTGCACTAAATATCAAAGGGGTTGATTTATTCACGTACCAAGATTGTATTCATTCAATCAATAGCACCATTTCGTTCGAAATGGTTGGATGAAATGGCCAATTTTGCTCCTTAATTAGCTCTTAACCTCAAATCGATAACATCGAAACTCTTTCGTTTACTTTTCACCGAAATGCATTTTTGAATAAAATTTCGTGATTATAAATCAACGTCGAATTATCGTAAATTGTCAATGTTGGCAACATTTATCGACACGTTCAGTTTCCGGTTTCGATGTCTAATCAAAACCTCTTATCGAATAATTTTGATTTTCATCGAACTGTTATCAATAATATTGACAATTGTATCGTTCATTCTGTCGATATGTATCGACAACCTTTTGTCTACATTTGTCCACAAAAATTATTGTCGATAGTAAAATAAATATCGTTTATTATATTAAAATAAATAACATTTATTATGCTAATATTTTCATTTTGATCAAGTTTATTGGTTTCATATTTTTGTACTCTTTATTGGCGAAGGGAAATTGTAATGAAATTAGGACAATGAAAGTAGGACAACTACCCACTGCACTAATTGTGTCGCCGCCATCTTTCTTTTTTTTTTTTATATTTTGCGTCTCGATAGAAAGAATCAAATTTTCTTAAAAAACGTCCTACTTCTGTCTGTGGGTCAAATATTGACAATAGAGGAAGATGCTGTACCCAGGGAATGTACCAGCGGACATTATTTTCTTAAAATGCACGCGACACAAGAAAATTTTGCCTTTAGTATATGACTAGTAACCTTGAAATAATAATGTGCACAGATGTAGTCAAGAGTGATTGCAAATGGATACACGTCGGGAGAGAAGTGTAGAATATTGCAAAAAATCACGAAGTCTGTTGTATGGTACAATTTCTCTTTATACATATACACAAGAAGATATGTGGGTCATTTTTCTTGATGAGTTTTTATCATTTTTACAGAAATAAAAGTTATAATTTGAAGAAATTAGGTAAATATAAATTGTTACTTGAAACACCTGGAGAAATAAGAATTATTAGTTGAAGAATTTTTAGAACCAAAAGTTATAACTTGAAGAACTAAGAAAAATAAAAGTAATTACTTGAAGAATTTGTAGAACCAAATATTATTACTTGAAGAACTTAGCGAATCAAAAATTATAACCTGGAGAACTAAGAAAAATAAAAGTAATTACTTGAAGAATTTGTAGAACCAAATATTATTACTTGAAGAACTTAGCGAATCAAAAGTTATAACCTGCAGAACTAAGAAAAATAAAAATAATTACTTGAAGAATTTATAGAACCAAAAATTATAACTTGGAGAACTTTGACAAATAAAAATTATAACTTGCAGGATTTGGAAAAATAAGAATTATAACTTGAAGAACTTGGAGAAATAAAAATTTTAACAAGCAGAACTTGAAGAACCAAAAATTGTTACTTAAAGAATTTATAGAACCAAGAGTTATAACCAGTTGACCATGGAGAACCAAAAATTGTTACTTGAAGAATTTATAGAACCAAAAATTATAACTTGCAGAATTTGGAAAAATAAGAATTATAACTTGAAGAACTTGGAGAAATAAAAATTATAACTTGAAGAACTTACACAAATAAAAATTATTACTTGATGAATTTGTAAGAATAGAAATGATAATCTGAAGAATTTAGAGAAATAAAAATTGTAACTTAAAAAACTTAGAAAATTAAAAATTACTTAGCAACGTCTCAAATTTAAATTTTTCAACTCAAACTTGGTAAATATTATTTGTTATACTAAATTTTTAGAGGGTGAGAGGAAAAACAAAAATTTGTTTGCACCACCTTAACCTACATATTCTAATTTTTCATTAAGTGCTTACTGGTATTTTAAATAAATTTTGTTATTTATTTCCCTCGAAACGAGTTTGTCACGGTTTCCTTAAATATAATCACTTAAACTACTACAAAATCATTGTAGGTACATCATCCACTTACTCCTCTTCTAAATTAATTATTCCTATTCATAAATCGTAAAAATAATTCTAACAATGTAGAGTATCCAGCGTGACGTTCTTTTATTTAAAAAAATCCTCCATTTTCTTCTTCGATGCATCCATTATCTAACAATTTCTAATTGTATACCTCACAATTCGTTAACAAAGGCATTTTAACATTATACTCCTTTTTAAATGTTCACAATTCTTTCTGAATCTTCGTATTGTTCTCGCACAACTGTTGTACCAGCTTCTGCAGCCATTTTGTCTCGCAGTTAACGCGGAATTGGATGCATGCTAAAATTGCACGTTTATCTCGCGAAGATATCACTTTTGGACAACCACCAACATTTTTTCTACGTAATTTTCACTGTTTTTTTTTTTTTTTTTTTTAGATAATTATACGTCGTACATTAACTCTTAATGGTACCAAAATTCTTCTTGAAGTTTTTCTGGCTTAGATTATCGATTATGTTAATTTCCGTCACATTTCACATTTTGCTTCGGGGAATTTTATGTATAGAACAAATTACTCTGGCACGATTAATACACGCGCTTTTAGACGGAAAGCTTTTCTCGTTTCGAACACTTTCTGTTCGAGTACACTGTTTTATAGTTTTGTCACGCTTGCGAGTGCTTGTTTTCATTTCTTGTTATAAATCTTCGAACTATAGTTTTAGATAACGCGTAGAAATGAAAAGAGTACTACTTACAAATGCTAATTTCAAAAATAAATGGAAAAGAGTATTTTTAACGAAATACAATTCTTTGTCGTATTCTTGTGTGATTTAAGTTTTGTTATGGTATAAATATGTCTGTGTTCCTAGTGCTGGAAAATAAATGTTAACTTTTATAAAGAAAATCATAAATTTTACTAAAGCTGTGAAGATTTTTAAAATCAGAGTTAAGAACAGTGAATTACCAAGAATGTGGACATGATTTCAAAATTATTTTCAAGTCGACAAATTGCATAATGCAAGAATTGGAGGGGTAAAATAAAAAAAATGCACTGAAATAAAAAATAAAAATGTGAACCAGGGATTGCTAAGGAATGAAAGTAATATTTGTTTGTTTCAAAACAAGAATGTAGAATTTAAAAGTAGAATAAAATGAAGTACTATGAAATTAAGTACGTGTAGTAAATAATAGAGCACATTAAACCAAACTAAAACATAAAAAAAGATTGAAAAATAGTTAAAAACATTTATTTAAGAATAAATAATCTTGTAAATATCAATTTTAAAAAATTTAAAAATAGGTACTCTAATTGTGCAGATTTAATTTAATTTAATTTTGTTTTAAAATTGTAAATTTAATTGAATATTTTTTGGAACTTCATTATTTTTATAATATTTTGATAAATGAAATAAAAGTACTAAATTATTTCTATTCCCATAATATTTACTTTTATTTACAGTTTAATAAAAACATTATAATTTCAATTGAAAATTAATTTCCAGTTAATTTTTAAATATTTAAAAATTAATAATTTTCTCAAGATATAGAACTAGTTCTTTTTAAATTATTCCTTCAATTGGAAATTAAATTCACTGAAATTATTAACAATAATTTTTGAATACAATTAAATTAAAATTTTAAAAATCCAGTTTAATAATTCATATATTTATTCATAAATTAATGTAACAATTAATAATATTAAAGGAAGTAACAAATAAAAGCGCAGTAAAGATGGAGTCTTCAATAGTCTTCAAAACTGATCTCATTTCCTTGCATTGCTGTTAATTACTGTATTTTATGATTAAATGTAACACTCGGTTTACGAAACGCATCAAAATGGCGCATCTCAGATTCCTCGTTTTAAATCATTGAAAAAAATAAAGTATCCAAAGTACTATTAATTATTATAAAGTATTTTATTTGTCTTAATTCTTATTAAGATACTTTATTCGAAATATATGTTAACATAAATTACTTTACGTTTCATCCCTCATATATTTATTGTTATATTTTATTTTTAATTAAAAAGTAACATCAACTGTCCATAAACCTAGTATTAATTTCGTATATAAACACGATTATATTATATAATATTAAATAATCACATTTCTGTTTTTATTTAAATAGAAGTTCATGACTCGACTTGTCTTACTTTTTATTTTCGTTCTTAATTTACTTCTGGAAATAAATAAAATAGTGGTTGTTTTACACTTTTAATGTTCTTGTTTATTTCTAACCTTTATTTCTTATACTTTGTTTACTTTATTCCTAACCTGAAAGTAATTCATCGAACTCGACTTGTTTTACTTTTTATTTATGTTCGTGATCTACTTACGGAAATAAATAAAATAGTAAATAAATTAGTCAAATAAGGTAGTAAATAAAGTAGTCAAATAAAATAGTTGAATAAAGTAATAAAATAAAATAGTGATTGTTTGGTACTTGTAATGTTCTTGCTTATTTCTAACCTTTATTTCTTATCTTTGTTTACTTTATTCCTAACCTAAAAGTAACTAATCCAACTCGACTTGATTTACCTATTTTCGTTCGTAATTTATTTCTAGAAGTAAATAAAATAATAAATAAAATAGTGAGTAAAATAGTTAAGAAGATAGTAAATAATATAATGGTTATTGTGTACTTTTAATGTTCTGTTTATTTCAAATCTTTGTGACATTTATTTCGTATACTTTATTGACTTTATTCGTAACCTAAAAGTAACTCATGCAACTCGATTTAATTTACTTTTTATTTTCGTTCGTAATTTATTTCTGGAAGTAAATAAGATAGTAAATAAAATAGTGAGTAAAATAGTTAAGGAGATAGTAAATAATATAATGGTTATTGTATACTTTTAATGTTCTGTTTATTTCAAATCTTTCTGACATTTATTTCGTATACCTTATTGACGTTATTCCTAACCTAAAAGTAACTCATCGAACGTCTGTAAACCTCGTCTCAATAAATATAATTAAAATCAGTCATTGATCAAAGAAAAAGTCCTATAGATACGAAAAATTAATTACATTAAAATCCGTGAATATTTATAGTGCTCTATTTAAACGTAAAAGAACTGATTAAAGCATATTAAGCGAATGATGTATCGATATTTACCAACAGTTCAATGATCACTCTCCCTAAATAGCAAGAAGCAGCACAAAGCAGCAGAACAACGCCACGGAAAATGAGACCCCATTTGTGTTTAATTGAATATCGGAAAATAGCAGGGAAAAAGTTAAAAGCTTTTTGCTATTATATTCGTGATTCATTTAGGAATACTTGAGGAAAATATTCGTCGATACTATTACTTATTATGAAAATAGACGAAGTATAATATGATGAACTACAAAATTCGAGAAAATTCTTCTTAATACGAAAGCATGCTTAAAATTCAAGTGGAAAATTGAAATTTTTATTTAAAGTTAAGAAATTGTTATGCTTTTGAGACAAGTTGGATTTATAGAGAATATTAGTATTTATAAATATATTAATAGTATTTAATATATTTGACTTATCGACGTTTTGTAAGATTATTATGAAACAATATGAATAAAATAATTAATTTGGTAAATCGGTTGAACATTATAAAGGCTTGTATTGATAGTACAGTATTAATTTTGTTGACATGTTATAATTGAAAATTTTGTGCTACACTTTCACTATTTAATTTTTATTTATACAAATTTTACAATTTTTTAACTTTTAGGTTATTTTTAAGTTCTCGAATTTGCTAATATGAAAATATGAACCATGATATTTATGCCAGTTAAAAAAAATTATTTTATTAATAAAAAACTTCTAACACGAATGTCATTGTTATTTTGAAAATGTACTTACTACAATTTGACAAAATTTTCACACTTGCTACAATTTTTAAGCAGACTTTTATAGAATTTCACAGAACTTCACAGAATTTCACAGAACTGTATAGAATTTTGCAGGATTATACAGAATTTTACAGTATTTTACAGAATTTTATAGAATTTTTCAGAATTTTACAAAATTTTTCAAAGATTTAAAGAACTCAGAATTTTAGAAAATTGTACAGAATTGTCAGTACTTTTAAGATCCTTAACCGTTAAAAAAGGGGTAAATCAACAATCTCTATAGGGTACAAAAATAATAAAGGAACCAAACAAACTTCATTAAAAAATCAAAACCTAAAAATCATGAAAAGCGTGAGCGTACCTCACGCGCTAAGCGCGTGAGTCGTATCCAGGGCACACGGGGTTCACGCCATGACGGTATAAACTATAAGCAAGACGATAATGGTGTTTTACGATCGTGAGTGGCAATCACATGCGAACGACGTCGTTATCAGTTTTAGTAGTTCTAAATATTGCTTTAGCACTGCTGCATTTTCTTATGAAAATATTATGAGTACTCATATTAGCCACCTGTCTCAGAATCTGTACCATTTCTCAGGTACGTATTTATTTATCAGTGAACCCTGTGCTGCAATAAACCTAACCTAACTCATAATTGGATTCATGGGCTTGAAACTGGAAGCCAGGTGTTTTTCAAACTGGAAACTGTGTGGTTTTGAAGATCTTTTTGGTAGTTTTAAAGGCGTTAAGGGTACGTATTTGTAGAAATAAAGAAATGACAGAAATTAAGGGAGAATAATTAGAAGAGAAATAATGGAAATTGATGAAGTATTTTTATGAGTTCAGAGACGTTAAGGTTATGTCTTTATGGAAATAAGGAAATGATAGATATTAAAGAAGAATAATTAGGAAAGAGGTAGTAGAAATTAAAGGAGTTTTTTTATGGGTTTAGGAATATTAAGGTTATGTCTATAGAAATAAAAAAATAATAAAAATTGAGGAAAAATAATTAAAGGAGTTTTATGGATTCAGAAACATTAAGGTTATGTCTTTTTAGAAATAAAAAGATATAAAAATGACAGGAGGATAATTGGAGGAGAAATAATAGAAACTAAAGGAGTTTTCATGGGTCCAGAAACATTAAGGTTATGTCTTTATAAAAGTAAAGACATAACAGAAAAGAAAGGAGAATAATTATGAGAGAAATAAAGAAATTAAAGGAGAATAATCAGAAGGGAAATAGTATAAATTAAAGGAGAATATTTAGCAGAGATTTAATAACAATTAAAGAAGAATAATTAGGAGAGAAATAATTCACATTAAAACAGAAAAATTAGAACTCTAATAGAATGTTTGTTAATTTTATCTACAACGTTTTTTCTGTCTGTAGGTAGATGTTATATTTTAATATTTTTGTATAGTTTAATAGTACTATAATACTATATATTAATATTGATAATACTACTAATTTTATTATAATACTATAATTTTATTTTTATTATGTTTTGATAATAAAATTAATTATTTTGTATTATTTTTTTTTGAGAAGCGATTTTTGTTTTTATTCTGCTTTGACAAATATAATTTTATTTGTTCGTATTAAAATAATATAATTTTATTTTTATTATATTTGATAGTAAATTGGGTCTTAGGTTTTAGCTTACTGTTTTTTCAATAATGTAGTGGTAGTAAATATTTTATATTTAATTTCATTTTTAAAATAGTGTAGTAATAGTGAATACCTCATAGTCAATTTCGGTAAAAACAAAGTCAATTTTTAATTCAATTTGGGAATGTGGAAACTTGGAGAATTTGGGAATTTGGAGATTTGAAAATTTGGAAATTTAGAAATTTAGAAATTGTGAAATTTGGCAATTAGATAATTTAGGAATCTAGTAATAAAACATCTTGGAGTTAGAATGTAGAATTTTGAATCTTGGGAATTTGGTAACATAATTTGTAAATTTAGGAATTAAGGAATTTAAACTTTTGGAGATTTATAAATTTGATTATTTGCAAATTTGCAAACTTACAAGTTTAGATTGTAAAAAATATGTAAATTTAAAAACTGTGTCTCAGAAAACTCATAAATTTAAAACTCAGTCTCAGAAAATGTCTAACTTTAACAACTTGTAGCTTAAAAACATCAACATAAAGTGTAAAAGCCTGAGATTACTAAACCTCTAGAACCCATAAACTCGATATAAGAACGTATAAAATATAAAAATCATATATTTGGTTTCCTAAGCTTGAAAACAAGCAGTGGTGTGTATCCCTAGATTACCGTCTATCCGAAGGAAGCCTAAGATCATAGCACAGTAACGTAAGTACACAAAATCCTATGCTCCTGCAAAAACGCACATACGATCATAAAATACCGCTTCTCTCGAGTACTTACCTCGTCATATATAAAGTTGTCGATTTCCTCGAGTGGTCTACCGTAAAGTTCGGTGGGGAAAGGTTCGTATTTGTTTGGAAGCACCGCACCATCCTCAACGGACATCCGTCTCTTCGGTTGAAATCCATAATCCCTGACGAGCTGCACTGTTCTGTTTTCCAACCTATCGAGACTTTCTTTCGTGAACAGCTTCACGGTTTGCTTATTGTTCCCGGTGGGGGTCTTGACAGCCGATTTGCTGCCATTCCCCGCTGTCTCTGGGGCTCCGGTGAGCCTGGGTGTACCGATGGGATCCACCTGAATCTCTGCGCTGCCCGAGTCACCGGTCCCGGAATCCGCGGAGGCTCCCGCGGCCGCGGTTAGCGGGGGACGTAGCCTGGCGACGTCCCTGTACCTCGAGGTTCCCTCATCCTTCTCCGCTATCGCGTTGGACTCCGGCGTCCTTTGCAACCTCTGCGTATATCGCAGCTCGCCGTCCAACGAGGACGATCGTCTGTGGCGAGTCTCCTCCGCGTACGAGGACAGCGGATACGTGGGGAAGATCGGCGAGGGGGTCTCGCTGTTCTCGTACTCGGCCCTGTACTCCGGCGGGCTGAGTCCCGCGTACGGCGGCGGCGACTTCTGCTCGTCCGGCGGCGATATAACATGGCACTCGTTGGTCTCGCTCGCGGGCGAAACTAGTATGGAGGCGGAGGTCGAGGCGAAATCCTTGGTGCTTTTCATCCACGTTTGATCCGCGCGCGGGAACTCGTGCGTGCGGCCGTACGCGTCCTCCCTGGAGCGTCTGGAGTCATCGTACCTGGACCTGGACTCGTACCGAGCCTCCTCCTTCCTGGAGGGCTGCGGAGTCCTCGAGATCCCGATCCTCGAGCGATCCAGCAGCTCGAACTCCTCGGCCACCTTCGCGGGCAGGTTCAGGCTCCTCTGGCTGCCGATCTCCTGCGACGATCTCTCGAGTACGCGGGATCGAGCCTCTGACGGGAATCGAACGGGCTCTTCTCTGAAGAGGTTCGTCGCGTAAAGGCCCGCCACTCGAGGTCGATTAGCGAAGCCATTGTCCTCGGAGCTGTTGCTCGGAGGGTTGGAACCTTTATATCCCTCACGGCCAGCTTGCGAAGGTATCATTGGAATCTCTGGTTCCTCGGCTCGCCGGAATTTCTAGCTCTCATCGTTGCGGTTACCGGGCTCTCCGTTTCGTTCCCTGTACGGGACTGTCTCGGGCAGCCTCCTCCCGAAGGTGCAACGCTTCGTCGATAGCTCGTTCCTTTTGAAATTTCAAAGGATGCTATTGACTGAGCGCGAGCTCGAATGTGTGTCGCGGTAAGGTATATAGATTCTTCTTTTTTCGTCGATGACGATCGTGCCGTGACGCGTTTCACCGTCAGGCGAAAGTCGAAATGGAAATCGAATCCGTGAGATTAGCCAGAAGGTCGCAGGACTGTTCCCGAGGTTATCCTTGATCTTAGGTTATCTTTTGTTTGGAGATCGCACCGTTTCACGGGTAATCGCATCGCGCGAAATGACACAAAATCAATCGGTTCGCTGATCACACTCCGCACTTCACTAAACCATGGTTACCACCTGTTTTCGGATGAGACGTGTCGGGGACGAAAACAGAGTCGAAACGTGGCTCGTACGTAAATACGAGGACGAAAGAAGGGAAACGAGGCGAACCGGGAGGAATACGAGAAAAGAAACCGTGGTGCACCCTTGTCATATATACCGTTCAGCGAATCGTAACTCGAACAAGGGTGTAAAGTCACGGACGTCCCCGACGAGAACTTGGACGATACTATGGACGAAGTCGATTCGTTTCGCGCGCGCGCGTATTGAACGACCGAGGAAAACAGTCTTTGAGGTCTCTCTTTCTCTGTATAAGCGAATCTATCCTAACACGTTATTATACGTACGTGCACACGCGCATCGGGGGTTATCGCTGCCGCGAAACTAACTAGCGAACCACCAGCCTGCACGGACTGTTCGCCACCCTTGGCCAGGGACGGCGTTACGCGCCATGGGGCCCTGCGATTAACCCATTTGCGATCCACATATTTTTTTTTTTTTTTATAGATAAACATTTATAGTCTAGTTTTGAAAATTATTTTTTATTGCAATGTTACCTGATATACAAAAGTATTTCACATATTTACCATGCGGTAAAATTAAAATAAATTTAGCCCTTGAAATACAGCTCTGTGTATATACGGTGTTTGTTATGTACTCCGTTGGTACTTTTGTTGAAAAGAATGTATATAATTGTTCATGTGGACGAGTCCAGGTTGAGGTTTTATTGTAAGCGGGTTTTCGTTACCGGCGAGTTACAGCTCGTTGCATTCATGGTGTATGGGAGTGTAGAAAAAGAACTGTACTGGATCGCATGGTTTTGGTGTTGTGAGTTTTAGAAAATTTACGACGAATTGTTTATGTGGAGTCTGGATTTACGATAAATTGTAAACAGGTTGCTTTTTATGATTGTGAGGTTGAAAGTAATTAAAATATATAGATGTTATATGTATATAATATAAAACATGTGTGGCTATGTTTCGAAATTTTGAGATTAACAAGTTTTTAAATACTCAAATTTTTTAACTTCCAAATGATCAAATTTTCAAATTCTTAAATTTCTGAATTGTAAAATTTCGAACTCCCAAGTTTTCAGCTTTCTAAATTCTGTAATTTTCAAATTCCCAAATTTTCCAAATTTCAAATTTCCAAATTCTCAAATTTTTTAATTTTCAAATTGTCAAAATTTCCAAATTTCAAATTTCCAAATTTTCAAATTTTTAAATTTTCAAAATTTCAAATTTACAAATTCTCAAATTTTTCAATTTTCAAATTGTCAAAATTTCAAATTTACAAGTTCTCAAATTTTTCAATTTTCAAATTGTCAAAATTTCCAAATTTCAAATTTCCAAATTCCAAATTCCAAATTCTCAAATTTCAAAATTCTCAAATTGTCAAAATGTCAAATTTCAAAATTTTCAAATTTTCAAATTTCTAAATTCTCAAAGTTTTAAATTTTCAAATTGTCAAAATTTCAAATTTCCAAATTCTCAAATTTTAAAATTTTCAAATTGTCAAAATTTCCAAATTTCAAATTTCCAAATTCCAAATTCTCAAATTTCAAAATTTTCAAATTTCCAAATTTCAAATTTTCAAATTTTCAAATTGTCAAAATATCAAATTTCCAAATTCTCAAATTTTCAAATTTCCAAATTTCCAATTTTCAAATTTTCAAATTGTCAAAATATCAAATTTCCAAAAACTCAAATTTGCAAATTCTCAAATTGCCAAGTTCCAAAATTTCCAAAAACTTAAATTTGCTAATTCTCAAATTGCAATGTTTCGAAATTATCGAATTCTCAACATTTTAAATTCTTAAACTTCCAAATTTCCATATTCTCGAATTCTTAAATTCCCATATCAAACAAATTTTTAACTTCTTAATCCGTGAATTAAAAAATTTCCAAATTGTATTTCACAATTATGTCACATTATATCGTTCCATATTAAAAAATCTGTTCTTATCCTTTTTTTAATCATTTTCGAGAAACTTTTGAAATACTTTTTACTGTTGAATTACCGTGTATTGCTTAAAACTATGAATACCGTTACGATGAATACTCTGTATGTATATACAGGGTGTTCCATGATACATGTATAGCACACATAGTGATTTCTATACGAAAAAACGTAAGTAGTCAAAAATATAGAACAATGCTTTTTTTTATATGAAACTTCGTTTTCACTAATATTTTAAGAATATCATTAAAGATATTAACTAACGATACTTTAAAATCATTTTAATCAATAATAATATATACTGCTGCAAAAAAATTGGTAATTATATAGAGAAAAGCACACCTCATCGATTTCAATGACCTTGAAATATGTTATCAAGGACGTAATTCTGAAGAACTTTTCCCTGTACATATAACCGCTACCCGGCTTTAATTTCAGAGATATTCACAAAAATATTTTCAATGTGGTAATTATTTACAAAAGGTCACACACTTTATTGATTTCGATGACCTTGAGATATGTTGTCAAGGTCATCATTCTAAATAACTTTGCTTATGTACATAATCACTTTTCGATTATAGTTTCCAAGATATACGCAAAAACTTCAGTCGAATTTCGAATATACAAAAGTATACACAACACAGCATATTTTGTTACTGTATATTCACTATATCATTAGTTTTCTTTATTTTAATATCTCTAATATAATATATATGAGTATATTACAGTTCAGCATATCACCGTTCTCATTTGATCATGTCACCTATGGTGTAATGGATATGTGATAAAAAGTGTCATGTTGAAATACAGTGTACTTTGGTGTATTATACCAGGCATATTCTTAAAAAAAAAAAATAAATTGATTTTACAGTGAATATATTGTAATAAAATGTGATGAGCAAAATTTTAATTTAGAAATTAAGAAATTCAGAAATCTAAAAATTTAAAAATTCAAAAATTTTGGGACGTAGAAATTTAGAGAGAGATTTAAAAATTCAGAAGTTGAAAAATTTGTAATTATGAAATTTTGAAACCTGAAACTTTAGAAGATCAAACATTTATTTATTTACAACTTACAAATTTAGTAATTTGTAAATTTAGGGTTTCAAAACTATGATTGTAAGAAATGATACGTTTTATATGAATTGTCCTACTTTATCTCTCATACTCGTTATCCAAACATGTATTTCAAATAAAGCTTATAATATTAACTATAATAACACTTTCCTAACAATTTATATATTGTCGCTATTTAAATACGTTAAATCAACCATTAAACGCGGGGAGATAAATTTCGCCGCAATTTTTCAGGATATTTTTTAATTTATAACGCTAATTTTTTACGAATTCAAAAATCTCTTCTACAAAAATATTTTGCTTTCTGTTTTAATGAAAAAGAATTGCAATCCTTAAATTCTCCAATATGCAACTTCATACTGAATATACACTATTCAATATATTAGTTAATATTTATTTAATTTACTTTAATTTGTAATATACTTAATTAGTTAATATTTTGAAAACTGAAATATTAACAATATATTTTTATCGTCTCAGATCCTTAAGAAATAAGCTTCTAAGTATTACTAATATTTATCCCCAAAAAATGAAAATCGATCACAACGCAATGTATATCGAGATAAAAAACAATGCAAATTTATTTATTTTTCGTGAAGTGCCCCATTTGCCCTACGCTAATGGCGGTACTGCCCTTGACTATTCCCCACCCTAAACAGTGCAGGTGATATTGCGACCAGTCAACGTCACGATTCGTTTCCGTCATCTTTTCCTTTTTCCCCTTGAAAAATGTCTAAACGATTGCAGCAATGAAAATTCACGTCGTCCTTCGCTAACCACACTAATTTCCATTCGCGATCGTTCAAATTTATTCCGTGTCACGGAACTGATTTCGTTCAAGCACGATTACCATCAAATCCTCTGTTGCTTCTCGAGACTCTTTCTCTTTCATCTCGTTTTTTTTAATATCTTTTCAACAGTTGGCAGAATGGTTGCCAACTGGATGAATCTTTTATTTCTTGTTCGTGCGACGCGTCCGGTATTCATCTAAACTTTTCGCTTTGATCGATTTCAAATTTCAAATAAAACGTTCTACTTCCTCGGGCTACACAGCTATAACTGTGAACCGCCTTTCAAATACTTATTGATTTATTCTCTAGTGCTACATTTGCCAGATGAAATACTTGACGGGAACCTATTTTATACCGAATCGTACTTGTGTTTCCGATGGAGTGTCCATTCACGCTGATTGCAAACATTCCGAAACGTATGTACAGATTTTTGAATCCGGATTATGGAGCCTGCAGCGACCCCTTTAAATATTAACTTACGCGCAACGGGTATAATTGTTTGAATTTAGGTAGGTATTTCATCTTAAATTTTTCGACTGCCACAAAGTTTATTTGCACTTACCATTTTGAGAAGTTGTTTAAACTTTGAAATGCGAAGAACGGTTAAATAATTCACTTGTTTTAAAAAATTATTAATAAATCATTTTGAATAATAGTTATTACTTAAGTTCCATTAACGAATATATCCCGTGACAAAACAAAATTTAAATCTTTCGTTATTTTTATTCCAGGTTTCATTTAATTTTGAAGATCGCATTAACCTAATAATAGGTTATTAGTAACCTTTGTACCATTTAAATAAAATATGATTGAAATAAATAATATATCAACTACTTATTGTTTATAGGTAAATATAAACTTCAAAATAAATAACTATTTGTTTATAATTGTAAATAACGGAATTGCAACAATAATTTAAAAATTATTCCAATTTATTTTGTTTTGCTTTTTTTCTATGTTTTGTATTTATCATGAATTTTCTTTTTTAATTTTATGTTGGATCTGTGTTGTTTTGTTATTATTTTTAATAAACTATTTATCATGATACTAAGAAGTTTTGAATTTTTTGTTTCAGATCTGATCTAATAAATCATCTACATAGAAATATTTTTCTGTAGTTCAATAATATAGAAACATATAGAGATATTTATCAATAGTTCAATACCAGAAACATGTATTAATATTTATCAGTAATTCAGAAGAATTTATCATTAGTTCTATAAAAAGATATATTTATCAAAGTAGAATCTTAAATAAAATATTTTCATGTTAAAATTTTATACATGTCTAAAAGAATTTTACAATAATTCTTCATATTCTAATATTTTGCACCCTCAATTAATAAAACCTTAGTGTAAATAATTAAAATTGTTTGTTATAAAAAAAATTTATATTTAACCATAAATAAATGTTAATTACACGTTTATTTTATGATCAGTCTATACTTTTGTACTAAATTCTTCTCCAATAAGTAAATAAACGGTAGTTGTAAATAAATAAATATTGTTACCCCAGTTCCAAAAGTAAATGTACCGTTAAAAATTTTCCCTTTATCAAAGATTCTATGTGGGAGTTTTCTCTCCACTGAATTACTTTTTTTTGTAACGTTTAAACAATGCAGATTGCAATGAAAATAAAATAAACATTCAGTATTATTGCCCTTTTATAAGATTTCAATATACATAACATTTATTTTAACATTCATACACGTTATGAAATAGGTGTGTAATCTCAAGCTTGCAAGCTTCATACATGTACGTATTTCTTTGTATACTGTATATACATATGTATATTGGGAATCAACATTATCTATCATAAATATAAACTTTTGGCATATAGGGTAAGCTGTACTAATTTTGGCACTGCATTAGCATACCCAATTTTAGTAAGGATTTGTAAGAATTACATGTTGAACACCATTTTTTTCGCACATGTATTTATTCTTTAATGTCATATGCTTATAAATTCATGCTTGTCCATTGCCAAAATCTAGAAAAGTGCAATGGGTCATAATTCAGACATTTGTATAAGATTCCATACTCTGATAAATTAATACAAAATTATTATGTATCAATTATTGGTACACACAATTTTAATCAGTACCAAGTGTGTCAATAATTATATTTTACCATAATTTTGTATCGTTTTTAGAATATATTCCATAATTAAATATTTGCAATTTAAATAACTACCTTATTTTATTTTACTATCTTTATAAATCAATTTTCACACTTGTTTAATGTACAAATTCGCTAAATGAATCTGACCCTTTAAAATGAAATTTAAGGTGCCAATCATTGTATAGTTTACCCTACTTATAAGGACAAAATCTACGTGTATACTTAATTACTTATAAGTTCATATATCAGTTTTACCAACAAAAATGTGTTAACGGGACCATAATAAATTTTTCAATCATTTTCTTACTTATCTCTTTACTCTAAAGAAAATAATTGTTTTTTTTTATCGGAAATGTATAAATTATTACAATAACGTTTAACGTGCTCACAATTGCGGATATAGTGTACTGAATATTTAAATACATACTATCGTTAAAAAAAAAAATAAAATTATCATAATCTCAATTGTTCAGAGACGGAACAGTTTAAAAATTTAAAAAACTTTCAATCATCGGCGTTGTTGCAAAGCAATTTCAGCCATATCTAACATAATGTACTACGTGATGTTTATGTAATACGTTTTATACATATGTATGTGTAATCTTATACGTGTGTATAAGAATTTTGGTTCGTTCTTCATCTATACAGTAAAGTATATATTACGTGGTATCTTGTATACTAATTTAGTAAGATCCAGTATTTTACAAAAGTCACATTGAATAGCAGTGATAGTTGAATGTGTTTGAAATTATAGAAAACTGAATATTATTCGAGTGACATTTTCTTTTATGTAAAACAATATTTCTCTTGAACATATAGTATATAATATCAATTTGAAGCAATAAAATATACAGAAATTCATTTAATATACTGAAGTTAAAAATGCTTCATTCATTTGTTTCATCATTCTATTCGTTATTTAAAATAAATTTTTGATAGTTTAAATGAACATATCAAAAACCATATTATTAACATATTGTAACTAATTCATCGATTGATACTGCATATTATAAAATATCTTATTTCTCATATATACTCTCTTTATATACATTTCAATTAAACAATACAGAATTAGGATCTTCGTTGTCAAGTTGTTTCACGTGTCTTAATACGTCCTTCTTCGTGATAACTCCTAGCAGCCGGCTACATAAAACAAATAAATTATGAGAACCTAACCGATGTAAGCATAATCGTAAAATACATTTTATATATAAGATGAACAATAATGTTATTAATAATAACACAGAAAATAATTACCCGTTATGTGTAACAAGTGTCTGTCTTAAACCTAGCTTTCTAAACATATCAACAACGGTTTCCATAGGCGTTTGATCCGTTATTGTTATCGGTGCCATGTCAAGAATTTTTTTCAACTTAAGTGGCGGGGGGGAATGACTTTGAATATTATTTCCGTTTGTGAATATAACTAATGATTGTCCAGTTATCTCGTCCGTCATACGTTTGGCATTTGCGATTGCAAGATTTAGATCTCTTCGTAAAACAAAACCAACAAGATACTGTGATTCCTTGGAGACTATTACAGGGAAACCATTATGCTCTGTTTCTTTCAACAAATTTTCGACATCTTCGACCGTCATTGAGTCTTGAGTAAGCACGTGAAGTGCCTCGTTACGTCTGGAAATAGTTACATTTAATAATTTGACAAAGATAAACGCAACAGAATATAACGTAATAAGTTAAATCATTTTTTCAATATAAGGTCAGTATAGTCTCATTATGTGACTCTGGACAGGACTGTAAAAATAGAAAACGTCGTATAACACACTCGGAATAATTATAATGCAATCATAAAGTATAATTTGGAAATGCAAGATTTTTAAAATTAAGGAATTTTTTCATTTTTCAATTTGAAAATGTCTAAATTGGGGATAAGCTATTTTGTAAATTAGAAACTGAACATTTGAAAATATAAGTATGTAGAAATTGAGGAACGTATATTTGAAAATTTGGATATTCAGCAAGTTGGAACTTTAGGGTTATGAACATCTAAGATATGAAATTTAGAAGGTTACAGTGTACATAACCATGATGTACAGTGACACATAAATGCCAATATGAATATAAAGCAAAGCGAGTCACATAGTAAGACTATAGTGTAATAATGTAAAATTCAATGTTCCAAACCCAATGATAAAAGGAACTGCGAGAATAGGAATATTGGCGGATTAGCGCTGATGTATAGTGGACAAGGTTATCGGCTGCAGGGTTGTCAGGCAATCCCTATTTTTCCCAAAATCCTACAATACTAGAATTACATACTTGGGTTGCATGACGTCGGCCGCAAGAGTCGTGTGCTGAAACTCGTCTTTGCTGTCAAGAAACGGATACCCGTTCAAACCAATGTGAGCATCGTAAATACCTTGCTTTCCAAGAGCATCGCCCACCCATTTACTTGCCATAGCGGCTGCCATTAAAGGCACAATGTATCGTACACCTCCGGTTAACTCGAACATTATCACGACGAGAGAAACAGTCATTCTAGTAACACCGCCAAGGACAGCCGCAGCACCAACCATTGCATATAATCCAGGAGTTATACAATCGACACCGGTTGAACATTCTTCGCTGAACATCCAAATATGTGGATAATTATACGCAAGTTGTTCCATTCCAATGCCGACAATACGACCCATTATCGCTCCCAAACAAAGCGACGGGATAAATAATCCGCAAGGTACTTTCATACCAAATGTGAATATTGTCATGACGAGTTTCAGAATCAGCGCCAATACGAGAAGCCATATCGCTTTGTAGACTCCAGGACCAGCTGCTGCGATCTCAATTGCTGATTGTGCAGCAGTAAAATTTCTATTATAATCACTGCGCAAAGAAATAGACAAGTTCTGAACATGTTTCAGGCTTTAAAAGTTATAAAATGTCTTTACAAACCATAAAATGTCGGCGTTTGATACTCCACATTGACTAAATAATAAATAAATGAGTTGACTTGTACTCATTCGCGTATACGGATTTGGATAACCAATAACGGCAGTTGCAACTGTCACTATTAAAACTTCGGTAACTGGATACTGACCCAATTTTGAAGTTTTACGATATCGACACCAGAACAGATTTGCTTTTATAAATAAGGTAGCTATCACTCCCTGTTGGAAAAACAGAAATGATAATTCAAACACTCCTTAGTCGTAAGAGAATATTTATGAAAAGACATACTTACACCAATAATTCCAAGCATAACGAAGGGTATTAATTCAAAAAATATCCAAGGTTTATTGTATTCGACGTAAAAGAGCACCGAATGTTCATTACCAAATGGATTTATTGATCGCAGAATGAATGCGGCTATCAAGGCGCAAAAGAACGATCGCCACAATGTTTTCAAAGGAAAATAGTAGCTCACCTGTCAAATTATTATCAGACTTTTTAATTATCGTATATTCTAATATCCCTGTGGTTTTCCTTTTTTTTCTGTACCTCTTCCAAACTAAAAAGAACACCTCCAATAGGGGCGCCAAAAGCAACTGAAACTCCTGCGGCAGCCGCTGCTGACAAAATCTCTCTTTTCTTTGCCTCGTTTCTACCGTATTTTGGAAAAAGATACGAAAATATATTTCCTATGCAGCAAGCTATATGAACCATTGGTCCTTCCTTGCCCAAATTTAATCCTGCCGAGACTGATAGAATTAAACCTACTGATTTAATTATTAGCGTCCACTTTCCCAAATATCCACGAATAATGAATCCGCTTAGAATAGTCTTTATCTGAAACAGAATTCTTATTTCAAAATAATTCCATTATCTATATACAAGATTCCCAAAGTCTTTTTAAAGTAATAAAGTGATATTTTTTATATAAACCAACATGTCTCTTGGATAATGTGTTACAAGAAACTTAATGATAGATTACTATTTCTGAAAGTGGTTGTCAGTCTATAAATGTTTGTAAAGCTCTGCACTGTATCTTCCTTTTCAATTAAATATACATACCTCGGGAATACCAGAACCACATGCATACGGGGCAAACATTCTTACTAACGAAGCTGAAAGGGAGGCGAATAAAAGAGCCCAAGCTATGTAAAACATGTAAGAAATCATATAAGGTCCTGCTCCATCCTTAGACTGGTTAAATACTTCTGGCCATGTCCACCACTAGAAAAGATAATTAAAAATTCAAGCATTGTGAAATAAACAAATACATACAATGTGCGTTACCTAACATTTGTATTTCAAACATCTTTGTTATTCTTAGGGATACATTAAATTGTAACAGTTCAGTAAAAATACTACAAAAGTTATGATCTTTTTTTGCTTCTATAACATTTAACATATCCATAAAAACAAAGATATTTAAGATACAACTGTTGAATAACTCATCAATGCATAAAAGTAAATAAATCGGTATACCTGAGGACAATTACCACCATCAAAAGTTGTTTCGTTATAACTCCAACAACATTGTTCTTTATCTAACCAAAATGCTTGTGGACATATGCCAAATTTTAAATCAGTCATCCAGGAAGCCCCTATATCTATGATACCTGCTGCCACTCCTGTACAGAGACCAACTAATAAAACACACAACCATCCAGACCATGCATCATGGGCCCCCTTAATCAAACCCCAAATAGAATCATGTTTCTTCTTCACGATATATCGATGACGCATTCTATCCCGGGCAATATCCCGCTGCCAGTCGATTGTGTGAAAATCATCGTACTGCCCAATACCAGGTATATCATCGGAATCAACTGAAACTGAAATAATGAAGCAACCAGGTCCACATTGTGTTTTTTACTTTTACGAATTGTATTCAAAAAGATGTACTGTTTATTACTTACTATGAGAGGAAGCATCGTCAATACGAATACAATGTTCGGAAAGAACAGTATTCTCTCCTTGATGTGTACCTATATTATTAACCTCCAGCATGTCGTCGTCACTACTCAAGTTATTATCACGACCAATAATTCGTTTTCGTGATCGTACATCCTCTACAAAGTATACATCATCTGAATTTTCCCCCTGTAATTAATTCGAATTTATATTCATAATTTGTGTATGTACTTTTTATCTAGAGAAACTAGGGACAAATTAGAGGTGTTAAGAATAAAATACATTTAAACAATGTACTTATTGATGATATGTTTATCATTAATACAAAATGTAATGCTAATATCTATCTATATACGTTAAAATAAATTTTTAAAACTTAACACAGAAAATAGGAAAAATATTTTTGGAAATTTTCTTGTTTAATGTACGAGACAAGATGGGATGTAACTATTCATGTATGTCATATAAGAAGTATATAACATACAAAGGCATATGTAATGTTTTTATCCTTATCCTTTTTTCCAATCTGAAACACTTAACATGCCTTTCTGTGGATTCAGATGGCAAATTGTGAAAAAAATACATTCAGCATCATCATTGCATTACTTTTCTAGAGAGATATCGTAGTTTTTCTTCATTTTGCGGTATCTGAGATTAAGTTTTCTGTCCTAAACATGTATATGTTTAAATCATCAAATTCTTTTTACGTGCTATAGAAATATCCTCACCTTGCCTCAAATACGATATTTAAAGTAACTAACTGATATTAGTTTCTTTATAAATAACTTCTATAAGCTTCTATTTCTACAAAAAATATTTAAAAAATTAATATATTAGGAATCGTAGCTTACTTATTGAAGCTGTAAAGACGAAGAAAATAAAATGGCAATTGTAAGAAACAGAAAAATGTTGACTATATGCATAAGAATGCTATAAATTGAATGAAATTGTTAATGTTGTGTAATTTTCAGTCGTTTTTACGTATTTCATAATTTTCAAGAAGGTGGCAGTATTCCTATAAAAAATAAATACTAATCCCATCTTGTCCTTAATTCCCCTAATGTTACCAAATATATTTTACGCCATATTTTAACTTTACCTTTGCGTTGACTGACTGATATGTAGTTAAATTATGTTGATGATTCTGTGGAATTGTATTATTTGATAATATTGTACCTTTTAATGGAAATTTCTCCATGATATCGTAACCTGAAAAAGAAAACATAATTATAATTAAAAAAATTATATAATCAATCAATTGAATCACTAACAAAAAAACTAAGCACTCGTTAATAATTAAATGTAATTATAAAGAAAGATATTATTTATAAAAATATTGTCTTGGATGATGTCATTATTATTTATAACATAATAATATCCAATGACTTAAAATATTAATAAGAGCAACTGAATTAGTGCACTTACTTAATTATAAAAATTATTTACTTTAATATTTACTATAATACAGTGTAAACTAAATAAAAATTTATCTATCACATTACAATTTCCTCTGTCTGCGTTACTTACAAGCATATTAAAAACACTGACGCCTAAGGGATTATCTTATATTCAAACTACAGTGGCAGCTTATATTAATGAATAATTTATAAATGTACTACATTAGAAGTTGAAGTATCATCATACATATCATTATATTATATACACCATCATAAAGTATATCTTTAATATTTATTTGTAGGTAAATGTAGTAGCAAAAATATTGAAATTATCAGTTCTACGAACAATTAAAGTAACACCCATATAATAATAGTAGTTATAAATATTATATTATCATACATTTACATATCTATCAATGTGTTTCAGTATGTCTATATGCTTCATTCACATTTTTGTATAGTTAAATTCAAGTTCTGTTTTACCGTTAATATTTTATTTCATAAATATAAGCATATTTCATTTACAAGACTTAACATTAAAAATAATAAAAATATTAAAAATGTTTATAAAAGTACTTAGTAATATCAGATATATATTGATATACTTAAACATATTTAATTATAAAACAACATTTTGATTATGTAATAATTACTTTGACATTCAATTCAATTTTTATTTCATCAATATGTTAATGTACAAATTTATGACAAACAGTGCTATTAGACATTATTTATTATAAATGGAGCAGGAACAAATATTTTAAGATTTTTTTTTAAAATGATATAAAATATTGAAGCGCTCAATAATAATAAATTATAAAATATTTAATTTCTAGCAGAACATTTGTTAATGTATCATTATTATATTTACTTTCAATGTAGAAACATGTAAAAATCAAACAAATAATGAACAGAGATAAATATATAAAGAGGAACAAATGATCATATGTGTTGTCAATATTATTACTATTTCCTAATAAACTGCATTTACCATGTAGTTCTTAAGCAGCAATTAATAATTTTGAATCAAGGGATATCTTGCACAGCCATTAATTTAACATTACCGATCAAAAACTGGAAAAATTATTTTTATGTAACTATAGTTGGGATTATCAGAGTTGATACACGAATGGTAATGAGCTGATTAGGAGGCATATATGCATTTGTCAACTCCTATCAATAGATACCACTGAATAAAATGCTGGAGAATTCATACATCAACTTGCATTCTCTCAATTACAGCACATAAAGCAAGATATAATTATACGAAAAGCTATGTCAATCGAGAAGAGATTGCATTAACTTTCTGATTTTTAGTCAGTAGAAGACTAATTAAGTCCTACAAGTTTTCTAGTATTGAAAAGCTTGCTTTATTGTTATCGAACCATCTTTTCAATACTTAAATATTGACAATATATCAGCATTTTTCTGATATGTTCAGTAACATCAACGACACTAAAATATTAACAATACACATTGATCATTTGAGGTCCTCTTAACCCATTCATGATACATCATAATTCTACAGTGTATAAAACTGTGCAGATTAGTGGAGAAAGGCAGTGGACGAGGTTAAACGAAAAAACTGAAATGAGTTGAAGGTTATCAACATCCACGTAATTTGATGGAAAAATTTCTGAAAATGAAATTAAAATAAACGTACGTTTAATTAGATTATTACAAATTGCTAAAATCTCATTGAAATTAATGACAAAATAACTTTTAATTAGAAAAATTGCCCTTGTGAGGTTATTAACACCATATTTTCAACAGCCAAGCTGTCAAGTTAACAATTTTCGTACTCACCATCTTTTTGGATAATGCACTTTTCAGTTTCTTAGTCATGAATTTTCTTTTACTTATTTATTACTTCAATATCGAATCATATCACTTATATACTTTTCTAAATTATGAATACCTCTTTCCGTCACGGAGAAACTCAAAGAATCGGACTGAACAAGAAGACTTGTCAAAGCATTTTTTCTCTCTCTTACTCATTTGACCGTCTCTCTCATTCCTTATTTAATCGAATACACCATTGTGCGCCACCTTACTACTCTATTTAACAAGTAGTTTAATTAAAATACTTTGAAACTTTATACAAAACTATAAATACATATAAACGGAACCAAGGTAATTAATGAAAATCATTATTTTTGTAATTACGAAATATAGAAATATGTTCACGGTAAAGAAACGTTATATTTGTGCATCAATAATAATTTTATACAACAAAGAGGAACATGAAGTACTACAATATTATGGTGTTTATTAAAACGGTTAACATTATTGTATAAATATATTGTACATGAATTTTATGATGATATTTTACAACTACAGTGCAATCTCGCTATATGGCCCGCTGAGCGAGTTCCTCTTCATACGGACTTTCACGTACATTCGCATAATCGTGAATCCTCCGTTGAATGTAAATTATTGACTCCAAAAATTTATACATATAGGAAGTTTCCAATACAGAAATTATTAAATTTAAAACTAGACTTAATTATTACAATAATAAATAATAAAATTAGTTTCATAATCTCACTCATAGTTTCCCAAACTTTTACAGATAGTGACTCATTTTCGAAAATAGTAATCTTTCGCGAACTACTCGATTGTCATGTATCGATAATTCGACTTTGAATTCATATAAGATTAATATAATTTCAGTGAAACCACAGTAATATACATACATTTAAATTTCCTGTGTTGTAAACAATTGAATTATACTTCACATATTTGTACTTACTTGATTGGTAAAAAATTGACATAACTGGGTATAAAACGAGTATAGCAAAAGAGTTTAAAATACAATGAAAAATGATTGTTTCTTATTTGTGTTTTCTTCTTTTTGGCAGTGTATTAAAGGAAAAATAAAGAATGAAATATATTGTGTAATCTATAAATACTTTAATGTCATCTTATCAGTGTTTTGTATTATGTAATCAGTGGTTCATATTCCACTTTCTATACCTTTGTATTCTTCTTTGGCTGTAACGTTTGTGAAACCTTGATATTTAATAGGGTATGCTAACTGATTTCCTTTATTCCAAGTGTAAAGCTCCTACAATCAAAACAGAAATTTAATTAAACAGTACCAAATTGTAATTTTGTTTTATTTATCTAAGCCAAAAATAAACTTTACTTTGGTCTTATGATTATAAGTGACTGCAGTAGTTTTATGATAAGGATTTGTAAATGATAAATGAACAGGTATTGTAATGTTCTTATACAGATCGAATGCCAATCTGGAAAAATTATAACATTAAGTCCTGATAATTATTTTCGTTCCTTTGTTAAGATTAATTTATACCCTATTTTCATTGTTTCTTCAGTGACACTATGAACAGCATAAAGTACTCCTCCAGCAATAAACATTTCTCCAAATTTATGATTATCGATACTGATATTCCATGCATGTTGTATATTCATACTATTTGCATCTAGTTTGACTACTACTGTGTTGTTTGATGGCAAGCCATATATTACCCATAAACCTGTTATTAAAAACAAGTTATGTCATTATTCATTTTGAGGTAAATATTTATTAAAATTAATGAAAATAAAGTTACCATTCTCATCAACGTTGAAATCAATGTAATTGAAATTATGGTTTGGTGTATACAGATAATTTCTTGTATTCACCAATAATCCCGGAAGGTGCAACTCACATCGCGCAAATTCTTTATCGCATATATGGTCGGAAAGAGAATGAAGATTAAAACGAAAAACTGAAGATCGATTTATAGGATTATAAAAAAATGATCTATTATATACTATATGACCATTTCCCTGTAAATAAATGAAATTTAGTACGAGATTTTTATATGCAACTTTGAAATCATGGTGCTATACCTGAAATGGATAAGGTAATGCGATAGGATAAGAACTGGTATTTTTAAAATGCTCTTTCGATTTATATTCGAAAATAAAGGAACTTTCGTTTTTTCGAGTGACCCAGAGTTTATCAGGGTATACATCAGATTTAGCCATATCGTGCATCCAGCTTCCATAATGATCATCCATTGTGCCCTTTAAAACAGGTTTTCCTACTACTTCTATTACACCATCTGTAATAATTATTTAAGACCTCATAGTGTCAAGAATATACTGCAAATTATAGCATAACAAAATATCGTAGTTGTAGGCTAGTAAAGTAATAAAAAAATAATATGCAAAGTGTATAGATATTGTATGAGATATATACAGAACAAGACATCATAATTCTAAAATACCCGCTAATCGTGGCGGAAGTCCGGTGAAGTTAACATTTCTGAGTGGCTGAATATTCAAATATTCGGCAACATCTGTAAAAGTACATCTCAAAACAGGACAAGCTGAACAAGTTTCGTGCGGTGCGCAAAGTTCTTCTAAATCAACATTTTGCGGTGCAGGCTTTCCATATGTAACATGCTGTTGTTTTCCTAGTTTTAATTTCTCCATATTTTTTATATCGTCTGAAATATTTCAACGTCGATTTAAATAATCATTCGAAGAACAGAGATTTAAAATATACAGCAAATGTCCAACCATCGACTATAAATGATCCTTTGGTAGTATCAATATCATTTTTAACAACACAGTAGTAGATACCGTGATCCGCCAACGTTATTTTCGTGATCTTCAAGCGCATTTTAAACTGAAAATGATTAAATTATATGTATATAAATACAAATAGGTTTATCATGCATAATACTAGGATGTATTACTTTGTATGCATCTTTTTTATCGTATACTTCCAGTCTGTATTTGTCAGACATTTTAAGGCGACGACCATCTTCGCGCTCCCAAGAAAGAATTGGTTCTGGGAATGCTTCAACTTCGCATTCTAAAACTGCAGTGCTTTGACTACGTACACGGATCATTTGATTACGTATTCGAATAAACGGTGGAACTAGAAAAATATCCTTTTATTTATTTCAAATTAAAGACGAAAACATAAAATGATATACCTACATTTAACTTGAAGTTTGAATTTTTTAAATGCTTGAGGAGGAATGCCATTATCAGCAACACAAGTATATTCTCCCATGTGTTCTCTATTCACTACACTGATGTTAAATGTTGGTCCAATTGCAGAAGTCACTGTTCAATAAGTTATGCTCTTTAAATTCTCTGTTAATTATTGGTTCATAATCGTTATGAAATGTTATTAAAGAAAATAAGAGCACATTAATTTAATAAAACGATTACAAATTATGATAATTATTATATTTTATATTACCATGCCAAGATCCTATAGGAATAACAGCTCCATCGCTTCTAAACCATTGAACAACGGGCTGAGGTTTTCCACTTGCTGCGCATCTCAATCTTAAATTGATTCCCTCATAAACAGAAATTAATCCAGTAGAATTTAACGTTGCAGGCAACATTCGATCATCTGAATAATATCATACAAACAAGCGTTGTGTAAAGAAATGTAATTTACAAATTTATCGCTTGAAAATTCTTACCTAAAATGGAAGGTGGAATTAATAGATCATTTACATTGTGATCATTCGTGTTCACCTTCCAGGCTGTTATCCCTGGTCTGCCATCTTGTCCCGGTAAGCCTGGTCTACCAGGAGGACCCACTTCTCCTAAAGTTGTTCACATCAACAACGTATCTCTTTTTTTCATCCATGTGCAATTAGAATGAGGGAATTTGAAATAATGTTAAGTTACCGCGCGGTCCAGGTGGTCCTTGTGGTCCCATTTGACCAGGCCTCCCTAAGAAGATAATATTTCAGTATATTTTTACAAGCAATACAAAAATTTAAAACAAAGAATAATAAAAGCTGCAAAATTTCAAGAGCATACCGTCTGTGCCATTTCGTCCAGGCCGACCAGGAGATCCATTTAGCCCTGGTTTACCATTTATTCCAGGTAATCCATCTAAACCGCTACGTCCAGGTATTCCATCAAGACCAGGTTCACCTGGTACTCCATCTCTGCCATCAAAACCAGATGGTCCAACGTCACCTTTTGGCCCACGAGGTCCAGGAGGGCCAGTTAAACCAGGTGGTCCTTTTGGACCAGTCATTCCTTGCAGTCCTGGAAGTCCTGGTTCTCCAGGAGCTCCTGGGCTTCCTGGTGCTCCTGGTAAACCTGGTGGACAATATTTCATCGAAGAGCGACAAAAATTTTCAATTGCATCAACCTAAAATACAAAATACCTATACAATATTAAAATGTTTAATGCTATCAAGTGTTACAAATATTTAGAAATGACTAAATAATTAACCTGGACACGAGTATCTGCGTTTAACCACACCCAATCATGCCCCATAGGAGTGATTGGGGAAGACGTTAAGCCTGACTTGACCGTAGGAGATGAAGTTACCTTTTTGGATTCTTTCAGCGTATCTTTTTCTTGCCATATCTAAAATATAAAATTAAGTTGTGAAATATCATTGTTTGTGTAATATGTATCGATAACACGTACTCTGGATGCATCTGAAACTTTATTATCTTCTGTCACAGGCAATGCACTGCTTCGTTTTCTCCGTTCTAGTTTTTGAATGTCTAAAAAGTCTTGATTTTGCATAATAAATACATTCGATTCCACGCGAGCCACGTAAGTATAAAGATAGATAGATATTAGAAACTGTAATAGGAATTGAATTATAATAAGAAGAAGAAGGCTCCAAGGTTGCACTATCCATGGTGTTGATTTTATATTTTTCTTCTCCATAATTACTATTTATTTCAAGTACCTGTAAACAATATATTTATTCCTTTTTATTAAATGGTATAATGATTAACTCACCAAAGATGAACTGTATCCTTAAATAGACCAATATCTCTAATACATCAAATAAATTATAAAGAGAGGGTGGGCAAACAGATTCAAATTGACTGACTGGTTACCATTAAGTAATTTGATGAAGTATGTATTAAACTTCTGGAGCATGTAATTTTAATTCGTTTACACGTGCAACGTTAATAAGTTAACACATTAAAAATTGAAATTCATTCATTTATATACAAACAACATTTCGTTTAAATTTTTAATAACTTTGGTATACAAATAAACATATTTTTAGAATTCGGATAACTGTTTAAATATTGTATAAATACGTAACAATAGCTTGTTAATAAATTACTCATTAATCAATATAACTTGTGCGGCAAACGAAGAAAACAAAGAAATAAAATCCATCTCCTAATCTACTCGATGTAAACTGATGTGTCTAAAAATCCGTCACTTAAACCGGCAATCAGTATTACTTGATAAATGATTACGCCTGCGTCGTGCGCAGAGTATTTCTGCTGGACTAAATATACAGAGTGTCCCAACATGGGCGGACATCAAAGTACAAATTTAGCTTCTTCGAGAAAAATAGTAGCTAAGGGAAACAAGGAATCTGCAATAATATTCACGCCTTATGTAATATGACAATTTATAATAAGCATTTTCGGAATCGATATTTTTCGTAAGTACACGCTTATTTCTAAAAGTAAGCAGTTTCATTGCGCGCCCTACGCTTCAGAAATGTGATTCCAAGAAATCTAGCAGAACGTAATTCAACATTTCTTCATAATTAAATTTTACATTAATATCTATATCCATACCGGAAGTATCACGGTCATTTTGTACGCAAAAATGATATAAAAGAAAACAGGTTAAAGCAGAGTAATTAATTTAGGAGATTGAAAGCATTTTGAAAGCCTCATTATAAATGCAATTTAAAAATTTATAGTTTCGCGCGCGCTGTTTGAAAACAGTACAGTCGATACCATCTACCGGTTGAGCAAGCAACTATCGAAACGAAAAATGCGTTTTTCCATAAAATAAGGAATTTTTATGTTTCGCTGTCATTCACAAATTACGTCAAATTTTGCACATAAGCTTCTTTAGAAAGGGCACATTTGGGAGGACCTTTAAATAGTTAGTTTCACTTGAAAGTTTTCTCCCTTTGAATGGTTTAAAATTGATAACAGTTCGATAAAATCAAAAGCATTCTGAAGTTAATTATTCTTGCTTTGCGATGTAATTTGATGAATACAGTCAATCAAGCCAATAAAATCAGTATCAATTGAATTTTTTCGAAAATTGAACATGTGGCGTCATCTCTCCGGCGAACAGGGTGAACTATACACTTTTGAAACAGTAGTTTAACTAGTTCCCATACGCTGTCGTTAGATGGCGCCACGTGTATCGTTTTCGGTTCAATTCGATTAATATAGTTGATTTTATTAGCTTAATTGACTATAATATGAATGGAATTAAATCGGAGTGCAAGACCAAATAACTTCAAATTATTTTGATTTTATCAAACTATTATGAATTTTTAACCATTCTTAGGCTAATCCTAACTAGTCTAACGGTTTTCGTCCTGTGTGTCGCCATCTAGCGGTAAGAAATGAGAACTAATTAAACTACAGTTTCAAAAATGTATAGTTCACCCTGTTCGCCGAAGAGATGGCGCCACTTGTTCCATTTTCGAAAGAATTCAATTAATATTGATTTTATTGATTAATATACCATATATTTTGTGTATATTTATTAATATTGATTTTATGCTGATTGCAATATATTCCGTGGGTCCGAATTATGTGTTCAGAACAATTCGCACATTATACTGTATCTCGTCGTTGATAGAAGGAATGACATAAGAATGGCAAAAAGTTTTCTTTTGAGTTTATTTATTACATGTTTGTGCGCATACATTTGAATATATCGAGAAAGAATGTATGCTGTTTGAAATGCGAATCGATAGAGTTAATTAATCGTTATGACTTTCGGAATGATACTTCTTTACCAACCTTGTAGATGAACTGCCTAATCCTAATTGTAGAATATCGACCCGACCGTGGATCGATCTCTATGATGCGTTGATTGTAAAATGTGATTGTAGGATGCGTACAGTAGCGCGAGTCAGCGATTGGGCAGTCGCATGCTTGAGGATTCCACCATGCTGTAAGACGAATAGTCCGAAACGACGGGGCAACTGCTCCTACTCTCCATTTTAAAACGAACCTTATTTAAAATGTACGATTATTTCGTTTATTCTTTCTAAATTCCCTGTATTAAAAATGACATCCATTATTAGAATTTTATTTCAAATAAATTATCGCGGTATTTTTTTGAACGAGTTCATGTTTGGTCCCGTCTTACAAAATCTATTTTGATTATAATTTCCGCTTTTCGTGTCACATTTCAAAGAAATTATTACAATATAGATTTTCCTTGAATTTACAATTTCAATCGCGTTCCTGATTTTATTAAAAATAAACTATTACTTCTTGATTATTTTTTTCCAAATATATTTTATTAATCATGCTTCGTGTTTTCAGAGTTTTACTTTAAATAAACTAGTGCATAAATCATAACTTTCCAGCTCCGTATTTTGATCGCGTTTTCTGCTCCTTGTAAAATTACTGTGAACAAACTATTACAGTACAGTGACGATATAAGCGAAGATCTACATAATATACACTAATTATATCGATATAAATGAAATTATATCGTATAGTTTATATTCGCTTATATCGAGATTTTACTATAAACACATCTTGTTTATTTCCCATCTTCGAAAGAATTTATGTGCTCATTTATTGCTTCTTGCGAAGATTCTACGAAGCAATTGTTCATAATTCTATATGTATCCTCTATAAGTTTTGGAAGATCTTCTTTTGTCAAACCTTTGGTAGGAATGGGTGGTAGAATGGTAATATAACTTTTACCTGAAACATAATAGTGTTAAATGATTCCATGACAATTTTAAGTAAAATATGTACAATCTATACTTTTAAATAACATAGTTCTTCGAATATTTAATTATTATAGCACCTAACACTTTTCGTTTCTCTATAATACTGCTACAGGTATTATACACAGATTTTCCAATACAGAGTACAAAGTTTATCTACTATACCATACTTATAAAGTAAAGTAAAGTATTACCATACTTATAATCTTTGCCTTAAAAGAATACATGTTTTCGATTCAGTTACAGGTATTTAGAATTAAATTCTGTCAATACTTACCGGAATTAAATATTTTTCGCTTCGCATTCAAAAAATAATACTTTGAAACAACAACAGGTTGTATTGGAAATTGCGCATCGATGGCTACGTGAAATGCGCCCTTTTTGAAAGGTAATAGCGTAGAATTTCTATGCCGACGACCTTCCGGAGCTATTATAACATGTGCCTAAAAGTGAAATGGACGAAGTGATTAGTACATATATACTTATACATACATTTAATGATAAATAAAATAAATATTACCTTCCTCTCTTGTATAGGTTTGACTGCTGCTTTCAGCGTTTCCTGGGATTCTTTGCTCTTTTGCCTATCGATGAATATAACTCCAGCTAGCCAACATCCCAAACCAAACGGTCCATAATAAAGAACTGCTTTCTTTACGATAACGGTACACCTCTCGAGCAAAAGCCACAATTCAGCTACCACTAAAATTAAAATTAAGTTACTCATCGACACGTATTACATCACCAGTACTGTTCCGTGATAGTTAAATGTGATTTATAATTTCTTTATTGCAGAAGATTTTTGTTATATTGCCGTGGTGAGTTGACAGAACTTCAAGGGAGACGATTTGCTGAAAATTAGTATCACTATTTGTGATTTCTAAACCTGGCATGTCCAAGTACGAGAGAGCAAATGCCAGAACATGAGTTGGAGTGTCCCTTACAACACTATTTTTTCTGCTATTGTCGGAGGAAAGAAACGAAGGTAGTAGAATTCTTACCATCGCCGCTAAATACGTCGCTTTGACAAGCATAGTGCAATACATGTTCTAGTATATGCTTTCTGTTACTTGAGAGATTCGTTATGATCGAAACCTCGGACTGCAAAATGGTAAAAGAATTTTAGAGCTTGTAGATTTCGTGGTAAGTATCTTCCATAAAGGACAATTACAAACGTTACGAAATAGTGGATATACTTACCCGCCATATCTAACAGACTTTGATGATTCACTACTACAATGCTACCCGAATCTTTAACAATATTTTCTTTCCCACGAATCTCATATCTCACTCCTACAAAATTCACGACTTTGTGGATGACCCATGTTGTTAGCCTATGGTATTGTTGTAGTTGATTATGTGTTTAGTATTCACTTATATTATTATTAAATTTATATTATTTATTAATTCAGTTGTCCTTCTCTATTGCTTACAATGCATTTCTCGAATCTCCTATTCGTAGAAACATGAAAGGGAACTGTATAGTTCCTGCTATAACAGTAGCTAGTGCGATTACATAAACTTTAATGTAATATCTGAGTGGCTCATATGAGGCAGTAATCCCCAAAAGGATAACAACAATCAGAAATATTATCGAATAATAGATAACACCTGCAAATCTGAAATTATATGATTATGTAATAAAATTAGAACCATCAAGACTATGTGTAATGACATTTAGTTGTGTAATTCATGTACTAAATGATATTTATCACAATGTTTTTCCATTACTGTGAAAAAGGGTTTGAAAAGAAATTGTTACGATAGGCTCAGTAGATTGAAGGATGAGAACTCAGTGTGTAAATTAATGGAGTCGAATGTATTCTGCAAGCAATCATGTTAAATTAAGTTTCTAAATGTTGGTATTAGCGATTACATCAAATTAAATTTTATCATACATATCATAGTCAGTGTAAATGTCAGATATTACGAATTAGTATAATTATACACATAGAAGGTTAAAATATTTTTTTTTCTAGTAAAAATCTTCGAAACACTAAATAGATGTAATATTTAAATTTCCTTGATTTGCTTTAACGTTGCGATGGTGAATGATTAATTCCGATTGACGCATTACGCTAATACATCGTATGGCAAATGTTAAAATTGTAATCTGGAACACTATTTCACTCACATTAAAAACTTATTCGCCGAAAGCGCATAAGTTGTTTGAACAATAGCGGGAACATTTCCATCTTACACCTAATCTACGGACCTCTTAAAAACGATTTAAATATTTCCACAATGTTCAGTCAATGCGTTATGATTTTAGTAGAGTTAGTACTAAATGATTAGTTATATAAATAAAATTACATAAGTAAAGGATTACAATTTTTTTGTGTAGTCAAGGTCTTGTGAACAATAAAGAGACATTTCAGTTTTCCTTATTTGCTTAATTTTATATCAGTAAATAGTTGAGTACGACGGTACCAAAGACCATTTACCACGTATTAAACATCGAATATAAACGACCGTCTAATAGTTAAGAATGTTATTTGTGCTGAATGTAAAGTGCATTAGGAGTCTACAGATTTGCATATGGAGGCATAAAAGACAAACTTCAAGAACCGTGATCGAAAGCAAAAAGTAGTTTTTACAGCGGCACTGCGAATGATCAGTGATTAATTGTATTCTTTACGCTGAGATGTTTAATCTTTCACACAGTGCGCTATTTATACAGATTTTTTTAGCAGAGAAATTATATTGCGTAATTCAGAATTCAAATATCAATTACTATTGCAGTTCTGCTCCTATATAAAAGGCAATGAGATTTTCTATAAATAATACATTTATTAGACAAAATAAGAAAAGTAGATTATAGGAGGTTTAAACTAGCTCATGAATTATGAACCTCTGTATCGAATTACTCGAGATTTGAAGAAATATTGCAATATTTGGGAGACATTCATAAAACAAAGAAATATGAGATGGAAATATATTTCATTGATAATGTGAATTTATTTGCGCAAACGGGGAAAGTAAGTTTTATCCAAATAAGGCGAATGAAAAATATTACGGTTTAAAACTAACTTTTCTTAATGGAAGATGAAGTTAGTCGAAGAATAATCAGTCACAAACCCTAACGCACGTATATTGAAATTTAACACTGCATTCGCATCTCGTATCGTTCATTAATATTCGCTTGCACCAAAATTATAAAAATCAGCAACAATTTAGCAACGCGTGAAAGGAACAAGATGCTACAAAATCCGAGTTTCGGGAAGCACTAATTTAATAATAAATATATGGGGAATGAAATTGGTCCATTAGAATCCGCGCACTAAATAAACGAATGAAACAATAAATATGCAAGGTATTTCGTCAAATTTCGTGTATGTTTTAACATAAATTAAACATGGATTTTGCGGAAACTAAATGCACGATTTCGAGACTGTCACGATTCGTATCGTTTCTAAAACCGTGGTAACTGTACGAAACAACGGCGTAGAATCGATGAGCAGAATATCGATCAACTTACGTATCGTACATAGTCGCGTAATTTAGTTTCAGATATCGAAACAGGTAAGAACCGTTTAATGCAACTGTTCTTTTCAAAAAACAGTAATTTTATAATGGGAATATACTTCTCAGTACAATGCACACGACCAGCACAGTGTATATAAAAATGACATTATCACATTTTAGGTCTATATATATTCTAGACAAAAGCAAAAACGGCGTCCATTGTCGCAAAAAGTATAATTACACGTGAAACATCGCAAATGCTTAATGACAAGTACAGATGTGTACTTATATGCGAAGCTATTGATGTTTACAGAATACATATAATACGCGATGAATGATATAAATTTTTTTCAAGTTGGCTCTGACATCTCACAATTGCAGAAGTATTATCGGTAAAATTGCAAGTAATGATTTCTCAATAGCAATCGTAGCAACATTAGCTAGGCTATTCCTCCGTATTAGTAGGTGCAGCCATTCCGAAATTTAAACACAATATGAAAATGGTAGTTTAAACTAAAGTAATTTAAGCTACCCCAATGTAGATTGCATTCGAGACAGATTAAACCTATTCCGAATGGTTCTAAATTTAATTATAAAATGAGTTAGGTTACTCTTCGATCTAAGAGTCCTTACGACTTCCGTGGAAACTGTTCCTGATTGTCCTTTTACGTTCCTCCTACGAGATCGTACTCGTTCGAAATCAAAGACTATTCTACAATGACTTTAAATCGTTTTATTTAGTTAAAAGAATATATGCAAATGATAAGTAAAACTATTTTGTGATTTATAATATATTAATATTTAATAGTTTCAATAATTAAGTGCCTATTAACAATAATTTAATTCGAAATATATTTTTCGTCCTTTACGAATCGTTGCGCGCGCATCCGTCGGAGACTCTGGCTAAAACGCGCGATAAATGTGTAATATTGTACATATAATTTTAAATATCTTAATAAGATAGTAATTAATAAAGGAGTACATTAACTTAACTGCTAATAATATATTTTAATTTATTTAATTCTGTATAATTTAATTAGTTATTCTATTAGTATAATTCTAATGTTCACAAATTAGATTAACAAATTAGATCAAGCGAATTGCACGTTACCGATCGATTATCTGCGTTAAGTACCAGCTAAATTCGTACAATAATTGAATCCACAAACTATTATTTATTGTCCCGTCGGTAAGTTTGTGAATGCGATCGGTAATTGATAGAAAAAGTACAGAATAATGAATTCTACATTAATAACATTAAAATTCGATCAAAGTACAGAGCTGAAGGGAAATGATTTATGTAATAATTTATTTAAAATGCAGTCCTAAAAGTGCGAAACATAATTAGTAAAATGAATAATGATATCATTTACAACATTATAGTCCCGATATATGCGAAAAAGATACACGATATAATTCGCTTGAATCATGTATATACCCAGAGTTGCTTATTTCCCATCTTCGAAAGAATTTATGTGCTCATTTATTGCTTCTTGCGAAGATTCTACGAAGCAATTGTTCATAATTCTATATGTATCCTCTATAAGTTTTGGAAGATCTTCTTTTGTCAAACCTTTGGTAGGAATGGGTGGTAGAATGGTAATATAACTTTTACCTGAAACATAATAGTGTTAAATGATTCCATGACAATTTTAAGTAAAATATGTACAATCTATACTTTTAAACAACATAGTTCTTCGAATATTTAATTATTATAGCACCTAACACTTTTCGTTTCTCTATAATACAGCTACAGGTATTATACACAAATTTTCCAATACAGAGTACAAAGTTTATCTACTATAAGATAATTACCATACTATCATCTTTGTCTTGAAAGAATACATGTTTTCGATACAGTCACAGATACGTAGTATTAAATTCTATCAATACTTACCGGAATTAAGTAACTTTTTCTTGGCATTCAAAAAATAATACTTTGAAACAACAACAGGTTGTATTGGAAATTGCGCATCGATGGCTAAGTGAAATGCGCCCTTTTTAAAAGGTAATAGCGTAGAATTTCTATGTCGACGACCTTCCGGAGCTATCATAACATGTGCCTAAAAGCGACATGGACGAAGTGATTGGTACATACATACTTATACATACATTTAATAATAAATAAAGTAAATATTACCTTCCTCTCTTGTATAGATTTGACTGCTGCTTTCAGCGTTTCCTGGGATTCTTTGCTCTTTTGCCTATCGATGAATATAAGTCCAGCTAGCCAACATCCCAAACCAAACGGTCCATAATAAAGAAGTGCTTTCTTTACGATAACGGTACAATTCTCCATCAAAAGCCACAATTCAGCTGCCGCTAAAATTAAAATTAAGTTGCTCATTGACATGTATTATATTACGAGTACTGTTCCGGGATAGTTAAATGCGATTTCTAGGTTTTTTATTGCAGAAGATTTTTGTTATATTGCCGTGGTGAGTTGACAGAACTTCAAGGGAGAGGATTTGCTGAAAATTAGTATCACTATTTGTGATTTCTAAACCTGGCATGTCCAAGTACGAGAGAGCAAATGCCAGAACATGAGTTGGAGTGTCCCTCACAACACTATTTTTTCTGCTATTGTCGGAGGAAAGAAACGAAGGTAGTAGAATTCTTACCATCGCCGCTAAATACGTCGCTTTGACAAGCATAGTGCAATACATGTTCTAGTATATGCTTTCTGTTACTTGAGAGATTCGTTATGATCGAAACCTCGGACTGCAAAATGGTAAAAGAATTTTAGAGCTTGTAGATTTCGTGGTAAGTATCTTGCATAGAGTATAATATCAAAAAGTTACGAAATAGTGGATACACTTACCCGCTAAATCAAGCAGACTTTGATGATTTGCTACTAGAATGCTACCCGAATCTTTAACAATATTTTCTTTCCCACGAATCTCATATCTCACTCCTACAAAATTCACGACTTTGTGGACGACCCATGTTGTTAGCCTATGGCATTAAGTTGATTATGAATTTAGAATTCACTTATATTATTATTAAATTTATATTATTTATTAATTCAGTTGTCCTTCTCTATTGCTTACAATGCATTTCTCGAATCTCCTATTCGTAGAAACATGAAAGGGAACTGTATAGTTCCTGCTATAATAGTAGCTAGTGCGATTACATAAACTTTAATGTAATATCTGAGTGGCTCATATGAGGCAGTAATCCCCAAAAGGATAACAACAATCAGAAATATTATCGAATAATAGATAACACCTGCAAATCTGAAATTATATGATTATGTAATAAAATTAGAACCATCAAGACTATGTGTAATGACATTTACTTGTGTAATTCATGTACTAAATGATATTTATCACAATGTTTTTCCATTACTGTGAAAAAGGGTTTGAAAAGAAATTGTTACGATAGGCTCAGTAGAGTGAAGGATGAGAACTCAGTATGTAAATTAATGGAGTCGAATGTATTCTGCAAGCAATCATGTTAAATTAAGTTTCTAAATGTTGGTATTAGCGATTACATCAGATTAAATTGTATTATACATATCATAGTTAGTGTAAATGTCGGATATTACGAATTAGTATAAAACGATTTAAATATTTCTACAATATTGAAACTCGAAAGTGTGTAATTACGATATGTTGTACTTTACGATGGAGTGTGAAATAAAGTGCGTAGGGACAGTAAATCAAAGATGAGCTATACAGGCAAACATGCAGTTAGTCAGTAAAAAGTAATGAAACAACACTGAGAAATGGGTCCCGGGTCATTGTATCCTTCAGCAATTAGTTTATAAAACAAACAGAATTTAATGCAGCATGCTCTTGTTAATAATCGAAAAGTCCTATTTAAGCCACATTTCATCGCGTTATTTTTAAAAACGAGAAAAATATATGAAACAATAGCAGAGAATCGATGAACAAAGTATCTACCAACTTACGTATTATACATAGTTTCGTATTTTGGCTTAAGATATCGAAACAAGTAAGAAGCACCAATCAAATCGTTAAACACAACCGTTCGTTTCAGAAGTCCCTGATCGTATGATAGCAATATCTCCCAAGTACACTGCACACGATTAAAGAAGTATGGGAAATAGTATATCTTTTCAGAAAGAAAACGTAATCATGCATAATAACATCGTAAACGTTAAATCATACGTTACGTACATAAAATATTATAGCTCACTTAAAAAATACATGTGCAACGCGGCTGTTGCATTGATTCGTTGAGATAGAACGGCTTTCCGCAGGCTACAAATATTTACGCATATCCGACATACAAAGTATGCAAAATAAATATGATAAATTATACATTGCCCGAATTATTTACAAGTTATAAACTGTGATATGTTACAAATGCATATGGATCATCGGTACATATATAAGCAATAATTTCGGAGTAGCTAGTAACATTTTCTACGCTATTCAACGTTTCTGGTAAACGCAGTCCCAAATTTAATGGAAGAGTTTGCACCTTTCCCTACATTCCTCTTCCAAAGTAATTTATGCTATCCTAACGCAATCTGTATTGGAGATATATTGAACTATCCCGTTCCGAATAGTTCTAAATTTAAGTACAAAACGAGTTGGGTTAAGGTATATTAGTTTCGGGTGGCATCCACTCGTTTAGCAACACGCCTTCAGCAGTATTTGTTCCGTGCGTCGCACCTATGGATCATCCACATTACGCCAGTAACCGGTGCCAGTAGCCTGTCCTGTAATTAGTCGAGTTTTTCTTGCTCTGCCTGTACCGAGTCTGACGTTGGAAAAAGAAGGCAAGAAGAGAAGAATTTTCTTTCACAAATCCCCAAATCCTTACATTCTCGAGTGTCTATATCTCCAAACTGCTACATTTCCAAATCCTTACATTCCCAAATCCCTACGTCCCCAAATGCCTACGTTCTCAAATTATTATATTCCCAAATCCCAACATTCCCAAATTCTTACATCCCCAAATCCCTACATCCCCAAGTCCTTACATTCCCATATTCTTACATCCCAAATCAATACATCTGAAAATCCCTACATCACCAAATTTCTACATCTCCGATTTGCTGCATCCCCAAATTCCTACATCTCCAAATTCATACCTTTCCAATTTCCTACATCCCCAAATCCCTACGTCCTCAAATCCCTACTTCCCCAAATCCCTACGTCCCCAAATTCCTACATCCCCAAATTGTTACATCCCGAATTCCTACGTCCTCAAATTCCTACGTCCCCAAATTCCTACGTCCCCAAATTGTTACATCCCGAATTCCTACATCCCCAAATTCCTACATCTCCAAATCCCTACATCCCCAAATTCGTACATCCCCAAATTCTTACATCCCCAAATCCTTACGTCCTCAAATCCCTACTTCCCCAAATCCCTACATCCCCAAATCCCTACATCCCCAAATCCCTACGTCCCCAAATTCTTACGTCCCCAAATCCCTACTTCCCCAAATCCCTACTTCCCCAAATCCCTACATCCCTAAATTGTTACATCCCAAATTCCTACATCTCGAAATCTCTACATCCCCTAAATTGCGACAAAGCCGGATGGTAGTCGCGCCAGGTGTCTCTAAGAAACTTAATAACGTTGATCATTTTAAGAACAATATCTCAGATCGTAGTATTCGAAGTGTAGTCTACAATCGATCGAAATGACAAGAAATTATACAAGTGCCACAATAGTTACCGTGTGTGAGCCTCTTTTAAGATTGACCGACCCTGAAGTTACGGGTCTTCTATGGAAGACCAACATTTCTGTTCTCGACAGAGAAATATCAAGATCCAAGCATGTTAGGTTGCTTCGAATTGTCTCTGTTACAATGATGCATCTGCCAGTTTCAAGGCTATGTCATAGGCATATTGAACCGCTTGGATTCTGTTTTGGAGATTTGCCAGGATTCGCCTGATGTACAGTGGAGGACAAAAATATTCGTACACTTAAGATATAGACACTCGAGAATGTAAGGATTTGGGGATGTAGGGATTTGGGGAAGTAGGGATTTGAGGACGTAAGGATTTGGGGATGTAAGAATTTGGGGATGTACGAATTTGGGGATGTACGAATTTGGGGACGTAGGGATTCGGGATGTAACAATTTGGGGACGTAGGGATTTGGGGACGTAGGAATTTGCGGACGTAGGAATTCGGGATGTAACAATTTGTAGATGTAGGAATTTGGGGATGTAGGAATTTGGGGACGTAGGGATTTAGGGAAGTAGGGATTTGAGGACGTAGGGATTTGGGGATGTAGGAAATTGAAAAGGTATGAATTTGGAGATGTAGGAATTTGGGGATGCAGCAAATCGGAGATGTAGAAATTTGGTGATGTAGGGATTTTCAGATGTATTGATTTGGGATGTAAGAATATGGGAATGTAAGGACTTGGGGATGTAGGGATTTGGGGATGTAAGAATTTGGGAATGTTGGGATTTGGGAATATAATAATTTGAGAACGTAGGCATTTGGGGACGTAGGGATTTGGGAATGTAAGGATTTGGAAATGTAGCAGTTTGGAGATATAGACACTCGAGAATGTAAGGATTTGGGGATTTGTGAAAGAAAATTCTTCTCTTCTTGCCTTCTTTTTCCAACGTCAGACTCGGTACAGGCAAAGCAAGAAAAACTCGACTAATTACAGGACAGGCTACTGGCACCGGTTACTGGCGTAATGTGGATGATCCATAGGTGCGACGCACGGAACAAATACTGCTGAAGGCGTGTTGCTAAACGAGTGGATGCCACCCGAAACTAATATACCTTAACCCAACTCGTTTTGTACTTAAATTAAGAACTATTCGGAACGGGATAGTTCAATATATCTCCAATACAGATTGCGTTAGGATAGCATAAATTACTTTGGAAGAGGAATGTAGGGAAAGGTGCAAACTCTTCCATTAAATTTGGGACTGCGTTTACCAGGAACGTTGAATAGCGTAGAAAATGTTACTAGCTACTGCGAAATTATTGCTTATATATGTACCGATGATCCATATGCATTTGTAACATATCACAGTTTATAACTTGTAAATAATTCGGGCAATGTATAATTTATCATATTTATTTTGCATACTTTGTATGTCGGATATGCGTAAATATTTGTAGCCTGCGGAAAGCCGTTCTATCTTAACAAAACGATGTAACAGATACGTTTTATGTACAATACTTCTTAAATGAGCTGTACTACTCTTTGTACGCAACGTAACAGTTAACACTTATGTTATTATTATGAATAAGTTATTTTTTCTTCCCAAAATTATACGCTGTTTTTGCTTTCCCCTTGAACGTGCATCTTTAAAGGAGTCAAGAATATTTCCATATAAATAGTAACAATCGTGTGCAGTATACTTGGGAGCATATTGCTATCATACGATCGCGATTTCGTGGAGCAAACGGTTGTGTTTAAAGATTTAATTGGTGCTTCTTACTTGTTTCGATATCTTAAGCCAAAATACGAAACTATGTATAATACGTAAGTTGGTAGATACTTTGTTCATCGATTCTCTGCTATTGTTTCATATATTTTTCTCGTTTTTAAAAATAACGCGATGAAATGTGGCTTAAATAGGACTCTACGATTATTAACAAGATCATACTGCATTAAATTTTGTTTGTTTTATAAATTAATTGCTGAAGGATACAATGACCCGGGACCCATTTTTCAGTGTTGTTTCATTACTTTTTACTGACTAACTGCATGTTTGTCTGCATAGCTCATCTTTGATTTACTGTTCCTACACCCTTTATTTCACACTCCATCGTAAAGTACAACATATCGTAATTACACACTTTCGAGTTTCAATATTGTAGAAATATTTAAATCGTTTTATACTAATTCATAATATCCGACATTTACACTAACTATGATATGTATAATACAATTTAATCTGATGTAATCGCTAATACCAACATTTAGAAACTTAATTTAACATGATTGCTTGCAGAATACATTCGACTCCATTAATTTACATACTGAGTTCTCATCCTTCACTCTACTGAGCCTATCGTAACAATTTCTTTTCAAACCCTTTTTCACAGTAATGGAAAAACATTGTGATAAATATCATTTAGTACATGAATTACACAAGTAAATGTCATTACACATAGTCTTGATGGTTCTAATTTTATTACATAATCATATAATTTCAGATTTGCAGGTGTTATCTATTATTCGATAATATTTCTGATTGTTGTTATCCTTTTGGGGATTACTGCCTCATATGAGCCACTCAGATATTACATTAAAATTTTTATAATCACACTAGCTACTATTGTAGCAGGAACTATACAGTTCCCTTTCATGTTTCTACGAATAGGAGATTCGAGAAATGCATTGTAAGCAATAAAGAAGGAAAACTGAATTAATAAATTATATAAATTTAATAATAATATAAGTGAATTCCAAATTCATAATCAACTACAACAATACCATAGGCTAACAACATGGGCCATCCACAAAGTCGTGCATTTAGTAGGAGTGAAATATGAGATTCGTGGGAAAGAAAATATTGTTAAAGATTCGGGTAGCATTGTAGTAGTGAATCATCAAAGTCTGTTAGATATGGCGAGTAAGTATATCCACCATTTCGTAACGTTTCTAATTGTCCTTTATGGAAGATACTTACCACGAAATCTACAAGTTCTAAAAGTCTTTTACCATTTTGCAGTCCGAGGTTTCGTTCATAACGGATCTCTCAAGTAACAGAAAGCATATACTAGAACATGTATTGCACTATGCTTGTCAAAGCGACGTATTTAGCGGCGATGGTAAGAATTTTACTACCTTCGTTTCTTTCCTCCGACAATAGCAGAAAAAATAGTGTTGTGAGGGACACTCCAACTCATGTTCTGGCATTTGCTCTCTCGTACTTAGACATGCCAGATTTAGAAATCACAAATAGTGATACTAATTTTCAGCAAATCCTCTTCCTTGAAGTTCTTTCAACTCACCACGGCAATATAACAAAAATCTTCTGCAATAAAGAAATTATAAATCGCATTTAACTATCCCGGAACAGTACTCGTAATATAATACATGTCAATGAGCAACTTAATTTTAATTTTAGTGACAGCTGAATTGTGGCTTTTGATGGAGAATTGTACCGTTATCGTAAAGAAAGCACTTCTTTATTATGGACCGTTTGGTTTGGGATGTTGGCTAGCTGGAGTTATATTCATCGATAGACAAAAGACCAAAGAATGCCAGAACACGCTGAAAGCAGCAGTCAAACCTATACAAGAGAGGAAGGTAATATTTATTTTATTTATTAGGAAATGTATGTATAAGTATATATGTACTAATCACTTCGTCCATTTCACTTTTAGGCACATGTTATAATAGCTCCGGAAGGTCGTCGACATAAAAGTTCTACGCTATTACCTTTAAAAAAGGGCGCATTTCACTTAGCCATCGATGCGCAATTACCAATACAACCGATTATTACTTCAAGGTATTATTACTTGAATGCCGAGAAAAAAATATTTAATTCCGGTAAGTATTGACAGAATTTAATTCTAAATACCTGTGACTGTATAGAAAACGTATTCTTTTAAGACAAAAATGATAGTACGGTAATAATCTTATAGTAGATAAACTTTGTACGCTGTATTGGAAAATCTGTGTATAATTCCTGTAGCAGTATTATAGAAAAACGAAAAGTGTTAGGTGCTATAATAATTAAATATTCGAAGAACTATGTTATTTAAAAGTATAGATTGTACATATTTTACTTAAAATTGTCATGGAATCATTTAACACTATTATGTTTCAGGTAAAAGTTATATTACCATTCTACCACCCATTCCTACCAAAGGTTTAACAAAAGAAGATCTTCCAAAACTTATAGAGGATACATATAGAATTATGAACAATTGCTTCGTAGAATCATCGCAAGAAACATTAAATGAGCACATAAATTCTTTCGAAAATGAGAAATAAACAAGACGTATTTATAGTAAAATCTCGATGTAAGCGAATATAATCTATACGATTTTATTTCATTTATATCGATATAATTAGTGTATATTATGTAGATCAATTTCGCTTATATCGTCACTGTACTGTAATAGTTTGTTCACAGTAATTTTACAAGGAGCAGAAAACGCGATCAAAATGGGGAGCTGGAAAGTTATGATTTATGCACTAGTTTATTTAAAGTAGAACTCTGAAAACACGAAGCATGATTAATAAAATATATTTGGAAAAAAATAATCAAGAAGTAATAGTTTATTTTTAATAAAATCAGGAACGCGATTGAAATTGTAAATTCAAGGAAAATCTATATTGTAATAATTTCTTTGAAATGTGACACGAAAAGCGGAAATTATAATCAAAATAGTTTTTGTAAGACGGGACCAAACATGAACTCGTTCAAAACAATACCGCGATAATTTATGTGAAATAAAATTCTAATAATGGATGTCATTTTTAATACAGGGAATTTAGAAAGAATAAACGAAATAACCGTACATTTTAAATAAGGTTCGTTTCAAAATGGAGAGTAGGAGCAGTTACCCCGTCGTTTCGGACTATTCGTCTTACAGCATGGTGGAATCCTCAAGCATGCGACTGCCCAATCGCTGACTCGCGTTACTGTACGCGTCTTACAATCACATTTTACAATCGATGCATTGTAGTGATCAACGGACGGTCGGGCCAATCAATGTTAGGCAGTTTATACGCCAGGTTGGTAAAAAAGTGACATTCCGAAAGGATAGTCACTACGATTAATTATCTCTATCTAGTCGCATTTCAAGTAGCATACATTCTTCCTCAATATATTCAAATTTATTCGCACAAATATGCAATGAACCGAGTTTAATAAGTATGCAAATATCCGATAATAAATTTTGCAAATGCCTACAAGAACGCGTAGGTAACCACACCGTAATACAAGATGGATCATTTGAAAAATTATGCCGAAGCACTTCGGTTTCCTTTAGAAAATGGAGCGTTTGCAAATGTTTGGCAAAACTCAAAGGTAACTATATCGTTAAGCCATTAAAATTTATATTTCTTTGTTATGTCTCACGCTGTAGTATATTGCACTTATTTTTATATTATTATACTTACATTTTTTAAAGTGGCATCATATTTGTACGGACAAACGTTTTTCGTAACAAACTTTTGGCTTTTAGAAATGTATCGTTTTCATTATTTCAAATAACAAATATTTATCAATATTTTGACTTTTAATGTTAACCACTGAAGACGTTTTGATGCGTAACCAGTTCCAACTGATATGGTAGTTCTTAAATTTCTCATACTTAAGGTTTTATTTTTAATATAAAGTCGATACGTCGGTAACTATTGACAATTGTTGCTAAATTGTCGATAAGTATTTATATATTTAAGAAATTGAAAGAGAGCGTGCATAACTCTGTTCCACGACAAAAGGAACTAACGAAATGTTTTGCACAGCTGCCAAATCGTTAAATAGGCACGAGAAAGTCAGTAAATGTCATAACAATGAGCTCGATGCATTATTTTCGGAAATTTATAAAATTGAAATTCATGGACCTCAAAGTACTTAGCCATCTAGCGGTAGAAGGTGGGAACTAATGAAATAAATTCAATATCTACATTACAGGTATTTTCATTTCATTTCATTTTCTTTTTAGACATTATTATTGCAGTATGACAACATTCTTTCAGTTTTATTGGGTTCGTAAAATATTCTTCTTGTCCCCGAAAAGTGTAAAAGTTGTTAATTTCAAAGAAAAACGTAATTAACACTTCATTTAATTCTATCGAAATAACTACAAATATTTTATTCAAAATTTCGTGCATTTTAGTACAAAGTTATAATGCAGTATTTACAAGAAACATAAAAAATAACAATAATTACATTCTTTTAAACATAAATATCACATATTTATAAATCAGACAACGTTGTTTATCAGTGACGATATTAACACTGAACTGATTTCTTCGACTTTTCATCGAGTAATTCTATTTCAATACTTTTACCATTATTTTCTGTTTTTAGTCCTATGTTATAAGTATTGGCCTATAAAAACAAAACCATTATTCAAATTTGTACTGAATGAGAAAATATAAAAATATGATGATAAAAATGAGGATACCAGTTGTAACGAAGCTAAGAAGTATCTGGCTACTTCACAAGGTGGTTTATTTCGAACGACATTATCAAAATTAATTTTTTTGGTATCGAGTGTTTGCAACGTGTTTATTATATGAGAAGCATACTCATGAATTCGAAATGCAGGCCTAACTTCAGCCTCTGATAATTTTGCTTGCAGAGAAGCATGCCACTTTGCTACAGTTTGATCTAATTCTGTTGCAACATCTGTTTCTTCAAAAATCTCCTTCATTTTGCCCTCAATTAACGTCTGATAATCTGGCAAAGAGTAGGATGTATTTATTTCAGATTCACCCCAACTGTTCATTAAATTAGGGGGTTCTTCGATCATATTAGGTGACTCTTGACCAATTGTTGATTGTGATCTAAAATTGATAGGTGTAGAACTTCTGCTCATTATTTCTTCGTCGTTACGTTCTGTATCATCGTTCTGACTTTTAGAACTACAGAAATCTAATAAATTAATGGAAATATTTGTCATAGATGTTTGTCGACCACTATCATTCTCTTTTTCTGTTCCATTGAAGCACTGATCAAAATTTTTCATAAAATCCTCCAATTCCTCTGACAAGAAAAAAATTATATTTTAAAACATTGGAATATTATTTTAATATATAAAGTATTTAAAATATAATTTTTATCTATCTTACGTTTTTGTAGACGTTTAAATTTTGATTTTGTTCTTGATATGTTATTCTTTTTTGGGGATAGTTCCGTTTCTCGTAAGATAAGTTTTGTTAAACACTCGGATTTATGTATTTTAGATGCTAGTTTACGTTTTTTCTAAAATAAAATGTAACATAAAGCGCACGTAATACAATATTCGTGTTATGGATTAAGTAATTAATATGGATATCGTTCAAAATCAACATCGAACCACTAATTACAAATAATGACCAAAGTCAAGCTACGGATTATTAATAATGACCTTCTAGTCATTTAAACCTTAACATATCGATACATCACAGTTACTTTACACATACCGAGTCAAGATTTGTTTTCAGGAGGGAAATATGTTCTGGAATTTTCAAAATAGTTGTATTGTCAGAAAAAACGTGTTTAATTCCTTGAACAAGTGGCATTGGTTTCCAGTCAAGTTCATTTACATCATCTACAGAAGAAATGGACATTTTCGTTGCTTGACCCCTAATAAAAATATCATTATATGCATGAGATATCAAGAATTTAATAATATTAATATCTTTCAAAATATCATACCCTTTTTTCCGTTTATTAAGTAATTTCTCTTTCGCTTGTGCGCTATTTGATTCTTTTAGCTGAACAACTTGTGAATTTTCTTCAAGAACCTGATCTGGTTGTTTACAATGATCCATTTTATCATTAATTTCAATTTGCTCTGAATCTTTAGAATTCATAATTATACAATGTTCATTATTAACATCCTTTCCTTCGTTTGATTGGTTATGCTTCTCTTTGCACAAATCCTTATTTAAAATAACTGTATTAAAACTATTATTCTTGACTAATGATATTTCATTATTGTTATTTAACATATCTTCTTTCTCTATAATTTCTGATTCGTTTGGTGAAAGAATACTTTCTGTTGGCGGAATAAAATTATCTTCATCTTCACAGTCTTCGCGAATAGATGCAATGGAATGATTTGGTGAGGCAGCTGAATGATATCCTGAAGTTCCAGTTCCAGGAGTTTTTGGTTCAGAATATGATGATAACGAATTTCTGCCTTTTTGAACATGAGAACTAATTATACGAGCAAAGTCATGCGATGTCAATTCATCCACTAACATTCCAGTTGTACTTACAGCTTGATTACACCTTAAAATTAAAAGCATGATCTAATACGAGAATTAAGACAAAATCAACAACTACTCACCGAAAATCATATTTCTTTCCAATAACTTCTCCTAAAACATCGTAAACGTGAATGGGAATACTAAATTGTGTTGTACTGTTTTCTAACTGAGTAAATCGATGGCTTAATAACTTTATCTTTTTCTGTCCTTGAAGCTGGTTTTTCTTATCAATATTTTTTCCAATATCTTTTTCTAAGTCAATGATTACAAAGTTATCAAAATTAACGTAAGCTTTTTTGCTACCCTTTTTCTCCTTAGACTTTTTTTCTTCTTCTTCTTCTCTAATAAATATATAGATGAACTATTAACTATAGTATATATTCGTTTGATATTATATTTAAAATCAATAGTTACTCATATCCAAAAAATGTTTGTCTCAAAATTTCTGTCTCGCTAAATAGACGTTCAATTCTGCGCACATATACATTTGTTGAATTTTGCAGGACAAGCGCTGCTTCTCCAAAATTAATGTTACATGGTTCTTCTAATAATGCATAATATTCTTCTAAAATCTATAACAACAAATAATAATGCTGTTTTTGTATTATTTTATAAATAAAATTATATTATAAGTAGGTTCGAATCTGACTGACTATATGATACTTCGAGAGGTATCTCGAGAAGTATAAAAGATAATTCTTAAACACATAAAATGAAACATTGTTTTTCATAGAAAGTATTTAAACCCTACGAAACTCTGCCTTGAGCTTGATTATCATATACAATACCTGAGACAATGGAAATTTCCAGTCAGCAAGATCTTTTGCTGGTTTCATAAGTTGCACACTAATATCTTGTAGCGTGACCATTTTAAAAATTTCGATATTCACTTTTCTCAACAGATATTCTACAAAATATTATTTCATTTTAAATAACAATAATATTAATGGATTTGATTAAGTTATTAATAGTAAATAATTAGGTACAATACTTACATCAAACTATAGGCTTTGTATTCATATACAACAAGTCGTTAATTCAAAATGAATACCAAATTAGTTACTTCATTTTGTACCACACATGTTCCCTACATACAGGTGTGTATTTAACAGTATTTAAATACTGTGATTACTGTAATTGCAAAGTTTATATCACTCGTATCATAAATTACAAAAATAGCAGAGTGTAAATCATATTCAATTTCAGATAAATATTATTGATAACTTAAAAAGTAGCAGCAGATAAAAATTTCTGTTTTTATCTTTCATTTATACGTACCTTATAATAACACATGTACGAAACAGTGTTATAATTTAGAACTATATAATTAATTATAGTTGATAACTGAAAAATAACCAAGAAAGTGAAGAATTATGTAAATATTTACGTTATAAAATAAAAAGTATATTTTATGTATATTTTCACACGTTGATTATCAAATTCTTTTTTTGGAAGTAGTCAAATAAAATTGTATCATATAATTTAGGTAACATAGATATATACATATATATATTTATAATGCATATAAATTATACGTGTAAATATTAATTTTACATTATTATAGTTTGTTTCACGAGAGAACCATAATTATTTGCGCATTTCGACTGACTTCAGTGAACTCTTTTACCATTACTGTAATACCAATCTATAACCTATTTCTTGTTTCATGGTCACATACACGGTGAACAAAAATACTTTACAAGATATCTTATATACATATTGAGAGGAAAAAGTAGACAAAATCATTTTATTATTATTACGTAACTCCTCGAACTTGCCACAAGAAATCTAGAAGAGTTTTAGGGTAATTAATTGACTGATAATGGGGAAATAAATTTACTACGAATGGAAATTGAATAGTTTTTAGCAGGTAAATATTAATCATCTTTGCATGAGAACACGCTAAATAAAAGATCACCGGATATACGTATTTTAACGCAAAGCTGGTTTAAAGCGCTTGCGTATTACTATTCCTTATAAATTATACCAGAACCAATCAAAGCAGATCTGCGCAGCGTAAACGAAAGTTTGTTGCTGGGCAATGCGGTTTTCTCGAGAAATAAAAAGTAAATGCAAGTTTAAATATACAACTCCGGTGCCATCTCTGATCTGTATTAAGTATCACAACAACCGTATCGATAAATGATACCGTTAATCTATTGCAACTTGCAGCTTGTATCATCTACGTTGTTTAACATATCTACTACCTGAACATAATCTTTCTTTTAATTTCTCTATTGTAATCTTCGTAACATTTTCATTGTTTTGTCGTAAATTCTGGTTAGAGGGAAAACTCGTAGAGAAACTCATGTTTTTGGAAATGTCACTGGCAGGATTGTTTATCCACCATTTTGTTTTGCTGTCGTCCTCAGAGTTTTTCCTGGTATCGTGGCCTATTTTACAATGAACTAGATTGACTCGAATTTGAAAAAAAATCATCGAAGCCGACGACATTTCGTACCCTGGAAGAAAACTGTTTCCGACGAATTCGAGTTAGTTTTTTTTTTAATGAATGTTCTCGTCATGGGGATTTGTGAGATTTCACCTCGAGTTCTGACCCAACTTTCCTGACTTCTTTGATCAAATGGCGATTACTAGATAAAACGTACGATTTTCGCGTCATTCGCCACGTAAGTTTGATATTTTAATTACGATAGTTAGTTAAATCGGTACCAAGTTTATTCGGTGTAACGTTTTCAACGCGAAAATCACTTAAGATCCTCTGAGAGTATCACTTCAGTTTTTGTTTAATAATCCATCAATACCACGTAATATTATTAATGCTATAGATTATAACAATTTGTTTAATATTTATTTTAATTAGAGTTTAAGTTAATATGATTTTATCTTTCCTACTGTAGGATGTCAGGTCAGAGTGGAGGGCATCGCTTACGGTTGTCCAAGCTCAATGATCAACTAACGTGCAAATTATGCGGTGGATATTTCATTGATGCCACTACTATTATAGAGTGCTTGCATTCGTGTATGTGTATTCTTTCGTCGCTTTCTTGATCCTTTTGTTTATGGTGAATAATTTTAATTTCATCATCACAAAAGGGTTAAGCAATCATTTGAACATTTTCATATAAGCGGCGATTAATGTCGCACTACAGTTTGCAGGAGCTGTATTGTGAAGTATCTGGAAAACAATAAATATTGTCCAATATGCGAGGTACAGGTGCACAAAAGTAAACCACTATTGAACATTCGTCCAGACCACACTTTGCAGGACATTGTGTATAAATTGGTACCTGGATGTTATCAAAGTAAGTTCTACAATTAATCAAAAGAGTATATGATTTAAATGACCAATTTAAATACTGTGTATTTCAGATGAGATGCGATGCAGAAGGGAGTTCTACTCCAAACATCCTGAAGCATGCACTCAGGCAACATCTCCAGAAGCAAGAGGAGAGCCAACTGAATCACATATATATTCTCCGGATGAATCTCTAAGTTTGTCATTGGAATATTTCAGTCCAACTAAAGATGTTAAAGGAGTACCTGTGAAACCTTTGTTAAGGCGATATCTTCGTTGTCCTGCAGCAGTAACCATTTTTCATTTGCAAAAACTTATACGTGCTAAATATGGCTTAACCGATGCACACAGGGTAGACATAATGTATAAGGAGGAACCATTATCTACTAGTTACACATTGATGGATGTAATGTATATTTATCATTGGAGGCGGGTAAACATTCAAAATTTGTATATATACATACGAGTTTAATAATTTCAGTGTTATCAAAATTTTGTTTGTTTGTTTCAGAAAGTGCCATTGCATTTAAGTTATAGGATATTTGAATCTTCTCCTAAACGAATAAAACTTTCAGAAGATAACGTCAATTATAAAACATCCTTACTCCATGCTGGAATTGATTCCATCGACTCGAAAGAAGAACAATCGCTAAAAAGAGAATGGAAAGAAGTTCAATTAAAAATTTCTGAAACTGGTATAATGAGTATTACGGATATATCAAACCAACAATTTCAGAAAAGTGCAGGAGTTGAAAACTCAATTGTTCCAAAAGTCGAAACAATAGATACATCAATAGCCGACGATAATACTAGTGGAAACAACATATTTGAGATTGCTAAACAAAACGAGCAGTCTTCGGGTGATATTTCTTCTAAATTACATGAATTTGATGATAAGAAAAATAGTAATCAATTAGAATCCAAGAAAATTTCAACTGAGGGAACAGAAAATATGGTAAACTGTAAAAATGAAGAAGAAGAACCAAAAAATCATTTGGATAGTACTAATGTTGAAGATAAAACAGTTTCACAGTCGAAAGAAACTTTACAATGTATAGATGATAATGACAATAGAAATAATATCGAGAATGAGGATCAAAAAGATTCATCTAGAAATAACAATAATATTACAATTGAAGAAACTAAATTAGAAACATCCAAACAGAATTCAAAAAATGAAATAAAACTTGTAAATACCGGATCTAAGATCAATGCTCTAAGCGTAAAATTACAATTTCAACCAAAAATCGAGCAACTTAATACTAATAATAATGTGTCTTTAAAGAAAACCGTAAAAGATAAAAAGACTATGCCACAATCGTCGAAAAAAGTGGATACAAAAACCACTGAAAATGTAAAATCTGTGGAACCAAAAAATTCTGATGCTTCAAAAGCGCAAGTTATGGCAAATAATTGTGGAACTGCAATGAATAAATCATTGATACCGTACTCTACAAAAATGATATCGCAAAAATCTGCTGTAGAATCCCAAGAAAGTGCAGATTCTGATTCGTCGATGCATTTAACCACCACCTCCGTTAGTTCTGAAACAAAAGAAACAGACTCTAATATGAAAAAAGTGCAACAAACTGATCAAGATAAAAATTCTTCTCAAAAAGATAACGTTTCAGAAAAAAAGACGTGTTCCCAAAAGACAAATGGACAAACAAACACAATTTCCCAAAAGATGCCGTACGTGCAGCTTGAACCACTTACAAGTGAGAATTTCGGGTCACCTAATGTCTCTACATCTCGATCTGCAACAGTTGGTAATAATATAAATCCAATTTCTACATCAACGATAAATCAGTCTGTGTCTACGTTTCCTTACACGGTTCAGGATCTAGTAAACAATACAGTGTTAAAAAATTCGTTGAAGAATTTGACATCAACGACTCAAAAATTGTCTGTAGCTACATCCTCAGAAAACAGCTCAGAAGTAACTACATGTGCAGTATCGGAAAACACTACATTTACTATGCCTTCCACGAACGTTTCTTCTTCAAAAAGCACGTACTCAAATTCAATAATAAACACTTCAAAGGAATCAGCAACAAAAGCAAACTTAGAAATAACTGGTACATATTCAGTGCCTCCCTGTCCCGATGCCATTCCTATTTCTTTAATGAAACCAACTGTTCGTAAAAGCGAAGTGGTTACTAGAGGTTTGAATATAAATGAAATTTGTGCAAAGATTGGAGCCTCTGGTTCAAAAATTGATGATATTTGCGCTAAAATTGGAGAGAATTCTAAGGAAAAGAACAAGATAGAAGTAAGAAGCAAATCTGAAATTCCAGATTTGTTAAAAATTGGGAGGAAAAATAGTTCACAACCTGTCATGACTGATTCATCTGCTAAACAACAACATCAAAATATTCCAAGTGTACCCGTTTATGCTCCAAATAGTAATGCAGTTACTGTGGAAAGTAAAAATGCTTATGTAAATGTAAAGGATAGTCCTAGAGCTACATCGCTAGTATCTAATTCTCCAATAGTAACGTCGCACTCTTTACAAAAGGTTCCTTCTTCTGTTTCTAAAAAGCAAAGTCAAGCTGTAGGGTATAAAACGCTTCGTGATCCTCCGAGATGCTGGAATCCTACGCTTTCAAAAAACAATTATGTAGCAGTTAAAAATCAAAGTAAAGAGGCGCAAAACCAATTACATCAGACTGCACTCTTTGAAAGGAGTAAAACAATTCAATCCAAACCTGCTAAGATCTTCAAAATGAGAAACATGCCGAGATATTTGGGTAACCCTGCCTCTGGGGTAAAACCAATGTACGGGATTAGTAATGAGTGTAAAGAAAAAGAGCAGTCAACGATAACACCAACAACGACAACAAATGCATCAAACAGTTCCAAAAATGGGAGTCTGAGTATGATGAAGATAGATCCTAAAACTCTATCTCCAATTGTTTCTACAGTTAATTCACCTATCGTGTCGCCACCTCCATATTCTCCTAGTGCAAGAAGTTACCCGAATCCTCCATTTTCAAGAGATATTTGTAGAAGTACTGGCTCACCGATATCTCCAAAGAATTCTCCAGTAAATATGCTTTCAACAAGTCCTTTTATACCTTCCCCAACACCAAATATGAATCCCAGATTAATTTATCCTCATTTTCCACCCCCATTTCCAGATGCTACCAGGTTTCCAAATCCTTTAATACGTTCACCAATAGGAATTCCATCTCCTAGTGCCTTCCATAGTAGTTTACCACCTTCGATTAATAAATTGTATCAACGATCCAGTTATATTCCACAGACTACTGGCTTCTCTCCAGTTTCGCAACCCCCAACAGTCCAGAGAATACCACCAAGCACTTATTCTTCACCTAAGTCGCCTAAAACTACCTCTTTAACAGCAATGTCACCTACGTCTTATGGTTTGGTTAAACCGGAAACGCAAACTGTCGCAACGTCTCTTGAAACTAATAATCTACTTCTTCCAAAAAGTACATCACAGGAAGATGTCAGTGCATTTAATTTGTCTAAGACTGGAAACTTCTGTAATGCAGAAACTGTTAAGACATCAACAGATATAGTTCGAAATTCTAAAGCGACCACTGTTTGTCTTACCTCGAACATTGGACAAAATAAACATTCATTAACTGTTACTTCAAAGATTAAGTTAGAACCTTCGCTTAGTACAGGAGATCAAGAACAGAACAAAGAGCAGCTAGAAAAAGAAGCCGCAAAATGTAAAGAAGATAGTTCATATATTTCAAAGGAACAAAATATGGAAAAAAAACAGACCGATGAAAATAGTGATAATGTAAATAAAAAAAAGGAAAAATCAATTTTTCAGATTAATGGACTGAGCAATGACAGTAAACAAGAAACATCAGTAGAAAAACTCATGGAACAACAAAGAGAACTGAATGAAACGAAAACTATGCAAACTTCTGAGAAAACTACTGCGAAACCACAAATAGAAGCATCCAAAAATGAGGATTGTGAACGAAAGGAAGATTCGACAAAAAAATCTGAAACCCAAGTCAACAAAGTGGAGACGTAATTTATGAATTCAAAAGTCATTTACCTTGTATATTTATGTACATAAGAAAGCTTTTGGTTATTGTTATATTCTATTGTAGCCAAGAGAGTTTATTAAGCTTCAGCTTTTTTTATATTTCACAATTTTGATAACTTTTTCCGTAATAGTCTTGATCGAAAATCAATTTAACAGAGTATACTGCAATTTTAATTATTATGATTTTTAACTCGCAGAGATATATTAAAATAATATTGTGATTAATGTGTTGCTAATATCAAAATTATATTTTGCGAATTAAAAGTCATAATAATTAAAAATATAACACATAACAGTGCTTGACTCGAATGAAGTAAGAAACAAAAAATGGTTGAATGTAGTCTAAATTATATTTAACGTAAAAACACACCAACGCTATACAAAGATTATGTAGGGAAAACGAATCATAATATTATTTATGCAATATTTGACAAGTTTTTATAATTTTATGAGATCTGTTAATTTACAGTATTTGTAATACAGTGGAGCCCCGTTATATAACCGGACGGTATATGAATTTAAAAATTTGAAAATTTAAATATATTTCAAGATTTCGAAGTTTGTAAAATTAAAAATTTGAGAATTTTTAAAATTCTATATTATAAAACTAAAAATTTGGAAATTTGAACATTTCTACATTTCTACATTTCTAAATTTTAAACATAAATTTCAAAATTTTTAGACATTTCAAAATTTCACAATTTCTAAGTTTTCAAATTTTTAAAAATTTTAAATTTCTGAATTTTTAAATTAAAAAATTGTCAGATTTGAAGATTTAGAAGTCTAGAAATTTATAAATTTGAGTCCAATGGCGCCATATGAAATGGAAGCATATAGCGAAGCTACACTGTACTTTTGAACAAATTTCATTGCTTATTTGTTGATATATCTTCAACAAGTAGATATTTAACCAAAGCCTCGAGAATTACTCTAATCTTCCAAGTAGTTTTAGCTACATGAGTATATACCTTCTTTATAATCAGCATACGTTCTTTATAAAAAAAAATGCAACTATATTAAAATATCCGAGGCCTTATCACAGTAATCGTATATATATAAATATATATATATATATAAAATAATATTAAGAAAATCGAGCAAGAGAATATCATTGTTAAATGATTTAGAAAAAAGGGATAAAGAAGTATTACATTGCGCGTGATTTCTCTCTTTCCAGCTTCATTAACATTATCGATGTGTCGTTTTGCACCGAATTACTAAAACAGCACATATGGATAAAAATCCACTATTAATTTTGCTAAGTGCCGGAAAGAAAGAAAAAGTTAATATATGATGAAATTTTTAATGATGAAAGATCGTTCTTTTTTTTTTTTTAGATACGTTTACTTGTAAATAGTGTATAATGATTCAAAAAAGATCTATATCACGTATTAGATATAAAAAAATTATCGATTATTAATGTAATTTAACATGCATATTTTTAGGATCTAAGTACACGTAACGATAGTATTTTTTGTCTAATACGGGAAAGCAATTTTTAGAAAGATGCCTGATTGTAGAGCAAAAAACGACGTATTTTTAATAAGTTATTAGTTGTATGCGCGCGCGACTCTTTTGTATACAAGGTGTACCTGAGTGAGTGAACGAGTGAAAAAAAATGTGTGTGTATAATTTTTGTATAAAGAAAATTTCAGTATCGTTTGAATTGAAACAGTTCAACGAAGTTTTCGAGATTTGTTTTATTTATAGAAACGTTGATCGTCGTTTGTTTCAAATTTATGTATGTATTTCTGCGAATTGTCTATGTGTGCGTGCGCATACGCTCCCACACGCGCGCGCGCGTTATTAATACAGTAATAACACTACGTGAAGTAGAGAATGTTCTTTTAACTATAAAAATATAGTTGATTATACTTTACAGAGTCTGTTATTTGTATACAATTTTACCATTACACTTACACGTACAAATTGAATTTATTATTAAATAAGTATTATAATGATTCATTTATACAAGAATACATGTATAATATCATAAGCTGTTAACAATTATTTCCATGAATTACATAACAGAATGATTACGAGAAAGCAAAAAATATTTGCAACAAAATTTTAAAATATTGTACATGTGTTGTACCGTATAAAAGTAAATCCATAACATGAATGTTAGCTAAACATTAGTCAGTTTTTCTGAGTATCTGATGGCATCTTTAAGTTTAAAGACTAGTTCTTGCAATTGTTGTATTGTACATGAGAATGTTACATGGTTTATTGTTTCCCCTTCTTTAGTACTAAACCGTACATGGTACAGAGGAACACCCAGGGAATTGCATGTGTCCAACTAAAAACGATTTTTGTGAATACGAATGAATAAAGCATTTGTGAATGAAACGATCGGTAGTCTATTCACCGGTCGATTACCTTGACACAATAATCTAGATGCCAGTCTACATCAACGATATGTGGTGGGTTATTACCTATCGATTCTAGTTGAGATTGTATCATTTTTTTGTTATTAACATATTTTTCACATAATTTCTTAATTCTTTGTTCATCACCACATGCTTGATTTAAAAAACTCTTTAAGCCCTCTTCATCTAAATCATGTCGAGCAGCTTCTACAAATAAACATGCTGTATCAGCAACAATTTTCTTTGCTAAAATTGGTTTTAAATTTGCTGCTTTGGTAATATCTGCAATTTCATTAATACAAGTAATTGAATTATTTAACAGTACTTATATTTGATAACTGTAAGCATAATAATACTCACATCTTATTTCTGCAAGACTTTCACATATGTAAGAAGTAGCTGTATCTAAAATCTGTACAAAATTATCATCATTAACAATATTTATATTCAGCATATCATTAAGACCATCAATAGCGTTCTTTGACAGCTCCATTATTATTCGTCCTATGTTTAGATTCACCTAATAAAATGTTAAATCCCAAGTTAAAGGATTTCGTACCTTAATAAGGTGGGATTAAAAAAGTAAACAAAAACTATATACAAAAGAAAGTGACATTATAGGTTATGTTTATAAATCATCGGATATTGTCGTCACTATTCATTGACATTGTTGTTTATTATTATTATAATGTATTGGATAGTGAATAAGTCATTTATTTAACTTACGTCATAAAATATAAATATCGCAACTGAACATTCTTATCATAACCAGAATGCGATATAAGTTTTAGCAAACAGTATAGTATTATAGATTTAAATACTTAGATTTTATTATGTTTACGATTTTACTGAATACTTATTATACATGCAAACTTAAAATAACACGTTATTTTTGTATTAAAAATAGTTAAATAATGTCCCATAATTCATAAATGCATAATGATGGAACAGAATAAAAATATATAAATACTTATACATTTATATTAAATATATACTATACATTCATATCAACATTATCTATTAATCTAAATGAAAAGTTATATTTGTTTTCTTATTTATTTATATAATACTGTGACAACTAAAGGAAAACACATACCTAATCACGCATGCGCACTCGCTCATTAACCGGCGCAGCGTTGTGCATGATTTTGAAAACTTTTACGAATATAAATACATCTGATAAGAAAATAAAACGAAATATGAAATCCACCTCCTATTCGATTTACACAGAATAAATGCAGAGAGTCAAATAATTAAAAGTTGAGTATTTGACTCATATGTAAGAATAGCGTGTAGGAAAAACGCGATAAACAATAGAAAGAATCCATGTGGACCTTATTTAATTGTACATGCGTATTAGCACAATAAGTGTAGCGCGTGTCACAATGCCTACTGCGTAAGTTTGTAATAATACTATATAGCATTACAATACTATATTCAGTATAAATTGACATACAATTAAATGTTAAGTTCTTTAAATATATAATTTATATTTTATCAAAGCTACTCAATTCTTGACAATTATGTTATATTTTTCTCTATACAAGTTTTCAAAATTTCACGCGCAACCAGTGAGCTAGTACGCATGCGTAGATTGATAAAGATTAGTTATTTCTGCGCATGTTTTATACCGCCAATTACAAAAAACTAGACATCACTTATCTTTAAGCAGACGATTACTTTCTTACGTACATAAACTATTTCTATAAATTTAGAAATATAAATATCTTTAATTTATAGACTTCCAAATGTTCAAATCTAGAAACTTTAGAATTTAGATATTTAAGAGTTTTAGAAGTTTCAAATAAGTGTACTAAATAGTATGATTGTAATTGTATACTGTTGCATCGAATAGAATCTAGTCTACAAATCGTTTTAGATTAGAATTGCTAGAAGTTTATGACGCACGGATACCCTTTTCTGTTATTAAAATGTAATTGTTCCAATTAAAATAATATCTTATAAATCTGGAAAAGTAGTATATCAATTAAATTTCCAATAACCAGATGATTGCTAAAAAATTACATGCAAATGATAAATGAAACTTATATTTTCTTGAGCTTACAGAAATTGAAATTTTAGGTGCGATCGATTTTGCAAATACAAAAGAAGAATAAGCGTACGCCTGCGCCACGTTCTGCATGTAGTCTTTTATTTCAAGTGCTTATACGAAGCACACAGCATTGGAAACGAATTATGTAGTTTGTTCTGTGATATTTATTAATGTGATATTTTAAAGTGGTTGTGTAAAGACTTGCACAACAAAAAAAAACTTACGAAAATGCGCAACAACGTAAGTTCACGTCAAATAAATACTATACCTGAAGAAACAGAACGTACACTTAAAAGAGATTCAAAGTTCATTACTATTACTGCATTATGACAATCAATCTATTTCTATTGATTGCTCATTCAGCACCCATTCTTCGTTCTCATTTTTATAACTTTTATTTAGTATTCACCTTTACTTGCAAAATCATCAAAACAGTGACTCATACAGTTGTTACAAATGAATTGATCTTTTTACAGGAAGGAGCGGCATTATATCTATTACTGTTACTAGTTTTATGCGTAGAAGTATATACGACAAGTGCGAGGCACCTTATCAAGAAACGAAATTACAGTGATCAAAGCGTTAGAGGTTATTTGGCAGAGGTAAACAACCAGTAAACAGATTGCCGTTACAAGCTTTGTTTTGAATAATTTGTTAAAACAATTTTTCGTTGCATAGAGAACTTGTTGGTGGAACGAAGTGTGCAAAGAAGAATTTCATAGTAAATTTCGATGTCGCTGCCCAAGATGGTCCTATTGCCGTGCTCCGGGTAGATATTACGATGCACACTGCAGCATGACACGCACTGGCTACATTTGGACTCAACCAGAAACTTCTTTAACGGTCGAAATTAATAAATGAATCACTCGAGCATCAATTTTTTACCAATCGTTCCTTTACTTGATCAAAATACCATGATATCAAACCTGTATACCGAAGATAGCTACTTCTTATAGATATTTATACCATAAAATGGGAAGTTAATGTTTATATACATTAATCGAAAAAGATTTATCTGAATTTGTCGCAACCGTTGTACGTTAAATACAGTTGTGATGAACGTTCATTCCTCTCTCATTTATTTCGAGATCTCTTGTTTCTTGCGTACCTTTTCTGTAACAAACTGTAACAAATAAAATAACAATTTATTCAGTTTATTATTATAAATTTAATTTAATTCTATAGTAACAAATATTTTTCATTCCACAAAAGATCATTATACTTATCAGATGAGTTTTTGTTCGCGCTGCGCATGTCAGTTTTGATTGGCTGAGTATGCTTCGTAACCAAGAGCAACGCGCATGCGCACTTTTGATATTCCAAACAATTCGAATATATATAACCAGTGGTCTTCTACGTATATGCATGTTCATGGTTTATGTAATACGTTTATTTTGCAACGGGATAGGATAGAGGATAGGTAAAAGGAATAGTAGGGAGAAGAACGATAAATTCGCCGTTTATCTGCCATTTCTCACAGACCTCTGCTGTTTTACTTCTTCATTAAACAATTCACATTTCACATAATAGACGCACCGTTAACGAAGAGAAGGTACTGGAATTAAATAATTACGTTGCGCAAAATAAATGTAGTGATGGCTATGTAAAATACATGTCGTACAATACACATACGTATAATGTATGTACAATACAGGTAGGTTACAGTGGTCATACTGTAATTTACGCAAGTGACAGATTGGCGGTTAGGTGAATTGTTTCATCCACGCAATACAAGAACGGTAGATTCTTCGACTTCTTTGTAACGAGCATCAAGTATGTTTGAGAGAATATTCTTGCATGAATTTTTGTATGATGAATTGAGTTTATTAACAGAATTTTTAAAATCAGGTTTAATTAATTTAATCAATCAATAGAATCCGCATTCCTTCCATGAACAATTAGCACAGTGTAGTACTTTTATTTTACCTAATCTATTTTGCGATCTCTACACCGCGGTTGGAATTAGTAATTAGTCTGTCTGCAAGTAAATAAGAATTCAACTAATAATAAATTACTACAGTAAAAAAGGTACAGTTAATATAACATTCAGTGCTATACTATTTGTTTAGTTAGAACATGGCATAATATATGATATAACATCATATCATATATCATGTATTATTATTTTTACAGTGAAAGTCGCACTATACATTATCATACAATAAATATTATAATTAATATGAAGTACGAAATAAATGTTACATACATTTTATATTTGTCATTGACAATAGTTTAATATGGACTAATGATGATTATAACAAAGGAAGCGTAGAAACGAAAAGTATCGACTAGTGTTTTTTATCATAATAATTTATTATTGCTTCCGCGTGATCTTTCATTCGCGGTTCGGTTTTCATTAGTTTTTTCAAAAAACTTAAAAATAGATCGATATCCGTGTCCTCCATTGGCAAAAAGTCTTCATCTTCCTCGTGTTTCACTTTCTTTTCATCTTCTTCTTCTTTTCTTTCCGTCTTCACTATCTCGGAAGGATCTAATTCTTGGACACATTCTGAAATCCGTTCTCTAATTTCCGCCTTATTATCAGAGGCAATATCTGAATAGTCCGTGTTTTCGCGTTGTGAACAATCTGTTGTATTTGTCAACTGCGGACGGTTCAGAATCCTCGCCCAAGCGTTGAAAATACTGTCCCGTGTAATTTCACTCCATGATTCACTGATAAAATCAATACAGTGTTTCATGTTGTAATTGGTGAAAAATGTATTGATCCCTTCACCACACTGTAGTACCTGTGGACAATGAACATATGTTCACGAGAGACTTAAAACAAGCGTAGAGAAAGCATCGATAAATAAATGTACAACATACACACTTTCTTAATCAATTTATGCCGAAATAATAATTTCAGTTCGGTAATTATGCCTTGATCCATCGGTTGAATTAACGTCGCGGAATTAGGAGGTAAAAACATCAACTTAAACTGTCCGTCGTCCGTTTCATCGTCTGTGAGTTTATGCCTCCTGAAATTATTAATTAGCAGCACAACTTTTCCTGTCCGACCGTGTTCTAATTGCCGTTGTCTCACGGCTGTTTTGAAATCGTTGTTGTACCAATCTCTAAACAGCTCTTCGTTTATCCAACCATTAGCTTGATTTTTGTACGTCACGGGTAACGTGTGTTTATGCTTTTTCAGTGCCCGAGAATTCGCGTGTTTGTGTATAAATAATAATGGCAACTTATGCGTGCCATTAGCGTTCGCACACAGACCCACAGTTACTTTCTCCTTCTTTGTCTTTTCTGCCAGAACGCGGCCTCCATTTTCGATCAGCATTTTACGCGGCAGAAATTTCCAAAGGAGTCCACATTCGCCCATATTGTAAATGTCCTCGTTATTAATCTCTCGGCTTGCTAACAATTGTGCGAACTCGCGCATAAAACTATTTGCAGCGTCTTCATCGGATTCTACCGGTTCTCCGTTAGTCTTCACGAACCGCACGTCATATTTTTTTTTCCAATTCCACAGCCAGCCCTTGCTCGCTTTGAAATTGCATATATTATTACATTCTACGGCGATTTCCTTCGCTTTTTCCACCACTACGTGATCATTTAATGTGCCTCCTTGTAATCTCCTCTGTACAAACCAATTGTACAACCTGATTTCTATCTCTGTATATATGCGCTGCCTTCGTCTGCTCTTCTTCAAATTTTTCGCATCCGACGCAAATTGCCGTATCGACTGCGTATTCTGCCGATATCGTCTAACGGTTGCTGCACTGATTCCATACTCGCGAGCGACATTAGCGGTGCTTACACCTTTTTCTAATTTGTCCAGGATTTCTAAGCGTTGGGCCATGCTTATTTTTGCCATGCCAGAACTGGATGCCATTATGAAAGAAAAAAAAACAGTGACTTGCAAATGCTTTAACGGATTTGTTGTTGAAGGAATCTGTTGCTGTTCGTTTCAATTTTTTCGCGTCAATGATACTCGAACGGTTTCGAGTAACGAACTGACGAACGTGGCGTAGTCGAATGTCTGTAAAGGTCGCCATAACTGAGCGCTAAACTCCCGCCATAAACGAACGCTATCCCCACCAGTTCGCGAAACTGGTTTCGGGGAGAGAACCGTCGATGAAAACAAAGAAACGTAGGATAGTGGTCTGATTAATGTAGGTTCAACTCAGGACCGTATACGTATGTACATATATACGTGTATATTGTGTATAACTACGCAGCACACATATGTTTCTTTGTTTTCATTGACTTGCTACATGAAACCATCTTTCACGGTAACTGATTGCACCCAGGCCCGAGCAGCGGCGCTCAGTTAAGGCATCGATACTTTTTTGTTGAAAGCTAATTCGTACTACACGTATTTAGTTACAGAAATTTATGTTAAAACAAGAGTTATTTTTGTCGTTATTTTTTGTACAAAGTAAAATAATGATTTTCAGTTTTACTTGCACTGTCTTCATATTTTATTTTAAATGGAATTGCTAATATTAAAGTTAAAACGTGATCGACTTGCCGTGGGTTAATTTGAATACAGAATAAACACGTGTTGTAGAACCTTGAAAACACGAATATTCGAAAGTATAATTATATCCGATATATCGGTTCTTTCAGTTCTGTCAATAAGTGCGTAATAGTGGTGTGCCTCTCGGACTTATGAAAATGCATTTGGTTTAAGAAGTAATTTTTTTCCAAGTAAGTCCTGATTTAAAATAATCAAATCTTTTAACATTGAAACAGTTTATAGTAATGGAAACAGTTTCAACAAACGAAACATTGATGTGACATTTATTTAATTTTATGTAACTAAAAATTTGTATAGCAATAATACAGTATTCAGTGTATTAAACCTTGGTTTATTAAATGAATTATATTATACTTTATTATTTACTTTTAATCATTTTCATAGAGTGTTAAGTGTATGTAATTGAATGTTATAAGTCAAATTAGAATATAATAAAGTATTTAAAATGGTATTAAATGTATATGTATTTAAATTGGAATCCTTATGTCTTTATGTAATAATTATGTAGGATAATTCTTTTCTTAGTATATTACACTGCAACAGCAATTTTTATCTTATTTTAGCAGAAACAATTAGATTGTATAAGTTTCATTATTTTATCAAAAGTACATATTACATCACGTATTACTTTTACATCAATTTTTGTATAATGTTATGCTATAACATGTATGCATTAATTTACGCTAAAAGTCCAAAGAGGTCTTTGAAGCAGGTAAAGATGTTGCAAAGCATAATATTTTTGCAACTTAATTTATAAATTATTTCATGCATTTGAAACATTGGACAAGTACATTCAAATTCAACAATCTTATTACTACATCTTTATATCATAAAACCATGATCTACTTGTTTCTGTAAAGTTTGATGGACGTGACTATGTTGGTAATTGAAATATTACAAAACTTTTAACTGGCTGAAGTTTTAGTTTATTTAGCACTTTTATTAATATCTAAGATGACATTTATATAAAAATGTTTCTTAATTATATATACGTTAATCCATAATAAAAATGATAATAAATACATTATTATAATAAAATATAAAGCTTTTATAAAATCTTAATTAAATGTGATAATAGTTCATAATTACAATATCAGTTATTTACATTTTTTAATATGTTACAAAAGTTATTTGCCTAATAATTTTTATGTTATTACATAATGCAAAAAATTGTCTTGAGAAAAGGATAAGTTATTAACAAAGATCTGATAATATATTGCAGAGAAGAAATTAATAACGATTAAACATTAGTTTAAAGCCTATAAAAAGATCATAATTACATTTCCAATTAAATATAGTTACATATTCAACACTGAAATCAGTTAATTGTTCGAAACTTAGTAAGTATTAATTTTAAAGATCAATTATAGAATATGTATACATGTAAAGTACATTTCTAGAATCATACAATCTTTTGTTTGATTTATTTCATTTACTCTTAATCTAAAATTTTGTTGTTTTATGTAATAAGCAGTTATCAAATGTTTGTGTTGTACATTATTTAATCGTCTATTAAATTCTGTTACTTTTTCAGTTATCGAGTGAGATTCTTGCATATTTCATATTTGGTATTACACATATTACTTATATACAAAATAGCAAAAACATTACTTTAAAATTTATAACATAGCAATAAAATTGTTCATTTTCATTTCATATGAGCACATAAAATATTTTACATTTCGAGTTATTGCTATGTCAGAATTAGTAGAAACAAAAATCATAAAATAATATTCTCACAAATGTATGCATATAAAGTATAATAATATATTGCGTGTTGATAATCACTAAATGAAAATTCAATTAATATTTAAAAAACATGTGCACATAAGCTACAGCAAATAGATTAAGCTGATTTAATATCACTTTTAGTAATTGTATCTACTAATGAAAATTAATGCTAACAAATATTATAATCAATCATATAGAATTATAAATCCACCTGTTTAAGTATTAGTATAATTCTGACTTAGATTACACATTTTTATATTGTACAAATGTATAAGTAAAAGGTAAATTTTCATGATAATTGTGCAATATCATATGATTTGTACTATTCTAATAATTACACTATTAAAATTTATGTACAATTGCACACGATTAATTTTAAAAGTACATTTAAAATCCAACTTTAGAAAATCAAAACTATATTCTTTGATTGTGTTCAATTTACTTTTTTTCAGTTCATTTTTCACTTAGTTAAAAGTATTTGTATTATTTAGATGTAAAGTTAGATGTTGTTCTTTTTCTCTCTTTATTTTTATTTATATTTTTAAATTTGATGTAACATTGATATAAATATTTAGATATATTTCTTAAAGGGAGTAAAAAATTAAAAATAAATGTAACTTTTTGAGAATGTTCTTGAAAAAATTCGCAATTGTAGATAGAACAAAAATTTTCAAAATTAAAAGAGAGTTAAATAGACTTAATACCGAAATTATTGATCTAAAAAATTTAACATTTTTGTAAAAATATCACAATGATATAACAAAAAGATATATATTTAAATAATATTATTAAGGTACTAAAACTTTGCACTTTGAATAAAAATAAATTTAAAACAAAAATACTGTTTTTGGTATTATAAAAATCAAGTCCATAATAAAAATAAAAAGAAATTTCATACAATTTTTAACCAATATAATCATCATCATCATCATCATCAACAAATTTAATGTTTTGATCATAAAGAGAACCTTGTTTTTTACAAAGTGCTTCTATACCGCAATCTGTATTTTGAATATTTAAAGAAACATCAGTATCTCTTTTTTGAATTTGTGTAACATTTTTTAAAGGACTCCCTGATAATTCTGTCATGGGAATATTCACAGTGTCTTGTATATTTGTAAACGGTTGAGTGCACTCCATTAATTCTTTATAAGTGCAGGATATGTTTGTTAACTCCTCATCTTGAGTTTTGGACATTTTTCTTTGACTAGAATTGTTTATTTTTGATAAGTCTTTTTGCAAAACTTTATTTGGTGCAGAATTTAATTTTTCTTTATTATTTTCACTGCTATCAATTATATTTATAGGACTATCGTGAAGGCTTTTTGGGGAATTAGATTTTTCAACTGATTCCTCATCTTTGCCTATATAAACCCTATGAGATAAAAATGTATCATTAATATAAAAGTGTGAAAATAACTTAGAAACACTTATTATATATTATACATATATAATAAGAATATATTGTATGCTGTTAAAAAAGTTATTGCAATTTTGAAATTTCTAATGTCTGCTGTATAAAATAATTATTGTTAACATATTATGACCTCTTTGATAGCAAGCATGTTTTGCAAATAACATTTATATTTCTAACAATATTAGAAATATTTCACCTTGCATATATTTTACATAATATTGTTTATACAAATAAATATTGACTTACCTTCTATTTGGAATAACGCAATATTGTTTATGCTCAAGGACACTAGATACAGATTCCATGCTTACTTTAATGCTAGAATCTTCTAAGAGCTTTTGGATAGGAAGTAATTTTTCAAATGTTCTTGTTCTGGTAGCTCCAGAAATATCATCTTTCATTAAACTTCCATAATCCAAATTTTGGCATGTATTATCGTCCTTTCTAAAATATATTTTCCTATTACCATAAAATTAGTAAATTTATAATATAAATAAATTATATATATTATATTTAATTTGTCTCAACTACAATTATTGTATGTGTAAGTTACACTTATAAAGCTATATGTTTATTCTATTTGATTACTTACCCTGGATCTAATTCAAGTTTGAAGTCATCAAAAGTAGAAAGTTTCATTCTTCTATATTCAGAAGGTGTTAGTGCAATACCTTCAGTTTCAAGAGTTAAGATGGAATCCCTTTTATTACTATTAGGGGGAAAATTTGATATAATTAGTAATACTAATATTGAAAGCAAATACCGCCAAAAAGTTATTAATTACCCTAAGAGAAAATCTTCTGTGTCAAGTTTTATGTCGTCAATTGGTGGAATCCACACCAGAAAAGCAGGATCCATGCCTAAATAAGATCCAGGAACAGCACTGGCATTTGCTACATTATAATCATAATAATCCAATTCTAGTTCTGAATCAAGATTCGTTAAGCTAAATTCTGATCCTGGCCCTTGTAAAAGTTTTTCTCGGTTTCTTTTTTCTTTAGTTTCTTTTCCACCTCCTGAAGTTGTTGTTGAACTTGAAACGGTACTTTCGGGAGAAGACTCCTACATATTAGAAAGATCACAAAATAATAAAATTTGTCTTATACTTATATATTTTTTATGTAAATAATTTTACCTTCCCACCAGAATAACTAATTTCATTGTTCTGGTAAATTTTGGATGTAATATTGTTTTTAATATCTTCTAATTTTTCATTTTCTATTTTTAATATTTTCTCTTCTGAAGTGTTATAATCTATCGTTTGCAATCTGTGTAATAATTATAACATAAATAATTTTTAAACTCGTATTAGTTTGAATAACATTAATTTAACTCACCTTACAGGATAAGCATATTTTACTTCAGGTTTATTATAAACAATACTGGAAGCTGATAATAATTTATCACAGTCTGATTTCGGTGATGTGATCGTTTCAGTTGAAGAAGTTTCAACAATATTATTCAATTTTAATGTACTAGAACTCAAGGTATTTTCTTCCTTATAACTGTATTAAAAAAAAATGATTAACCTTTAATGTGAATCATTTGTCTTATTATAATCTCAAATTTAAAAAATTTATTATCGTTCTTACCCAGTCAAAGTTTCAGTACTATTATATTGTTCCACTGCACTACATAAAGTTTCTTTTGGAGAATTCTTTGCAGTGGTTTCTATCATTGATATCACTTCAGAAATAAGCGTACTCGTAGACAAATATTTTGATCGGCCAGGTATTACCTCTGATTACAACAAAAATATTCAAGTAACAAAATGCAACAATTACATCAAAATAAATTGATAATTTGCTTAAAATCAATCTTACTGATATTATTAACAGGTTATCATGTTTAATATACGTTTATAAAATATAACGTTTATATAATATTTGTAAAATTATTAAAATGATTAATAGAAAGAAGATGAGTCAATGTATAAAATAGTATAAAAGCATACATTTCTTTTTGTATAAAATTATCAAAATGATCTTAGTAGAAAATTCAGCATGGACCAACTGTGGCCCATGTAGCATCCAATAAATATTATTAAAGCTTAATTTAAATAATTCAAAGAAGTTATAAAAAGTTATATTATTAATTATGACATCACTTTTTGACTTCATTTTATATTATAAGCTGTTGTAATCGTTTCATCAATACAAAACATAATTAATTTTACCAGAAACATCACTGAGATTATCCAAATCCTCTGCAATACGATACTTTCTATACTTTATGACAAACTGCAACGTCAAAAAGACAGAAACTATGAATATCAGTATTAAAAGTAAGGCAGTTACTAAGTGTGCTGGTTTCCAAAAGATCCATTCTTTTTCAACATTCGTTGAATTTACTTCAAAAGGCACAACGGTTACAGTTCCATTTCTTTTCAAGTATTTTTTATCTGTAATTCAATAATAATAAATTACTTAAACTAAAATAATTAGTTATAGATATTATTTATGTTTTGTGAAATCTGTTCTGAAACTACTTTAAAAAATGATGATCTAGACAAATGCAAAGATTATAGTCTGAGATGTAAAAATAGTCTCAGGGTAATCTCAACCAATAAAAATTGATTAATATTGATTTTTGATAGTACAATTATACGTTACCTAGTACAGCTGCATGAGCAAGAAAACCACCGATGCAAGCATCTCCAGATGCTGTAAGTTCATCGCTAAAAAATTCTAATAGTAAATTTTGTCCAGAGCTTATCAGTGTTTTTTTTGGATGTTGTATCTTATCCGAGGCAACGTCGATCAAAAGATCCGCATTTAAAGAATTGCCATCTCGAACACGAAAATATTGCCCTGGACAAGGAAATTGTAATTGATCTAGATGTAATCCTATTACAAAATTCGTCTCCGCCTAAACAAATAAAATCAAGCGTTATAAATCAATAATGGTTTTATATTACTATTATTTTGTGATAGTTCGTATTTAACAATTATTAAAATACATGATGTTATTTAGCAATTATTAAGATAGGCAGAGTGTTTGTGTTAAAATACAACAGACCTATTTTATCTTCAAAATATATATCTATCATTTTCAAAACATGACAATACCTGTAAAAGCCAGAAAGATCGGCCGGGACATGCTTGAGTATTAGCTCCTAGCATTTTTCTAGTAAATTGTTCTTTTAACGTTATACGACATCCACATCGACACTGTAATCCAATTTCAGCTACAACTTCGGGTTTTGTGGCAGCTAAAACTGTACTATGGCATTCAGAATTTTCAACCTGATTTTGCCATCCCTTTTCTCTTTGGGACTCGTCCCAAAAAACTTTACCACAGAACTCAGTTTCTATTGCTTTTCCCTATAATGTAAAAAATAAATTACAAATTTTCATAAATTTAATATTACTATGCAATATTTGGAATAAGCATTAAATAATATTCCACATTTCTAACATGTTTTTTAATGAAGTTTGTATGATTAATCATGGTTGTATAGTATTGAAACTCACAAATTATTACTTAAGATTGATTATGAACGAATAATATTTCAAGATTTACCTGGCAAAATTTTGTTCCATATTTTGGTGGCGGGGTGTCACAGAAACGATAACGATTTCGAATACCACCAAAACATGAGCTACTGCATGGACTCCATGGACTCCATGGACCCCAACCAGCAGCATCGCCTTCTACATAAATTATAATGATTACTAAAATATATAACAGTATATAAAGTATAGATTATAATCAATTAATTTAACGAATTTTATTTATAACAAATGAATTAGTTTCTTATAAACACAATTTGTAAAATGGAAAGTGTTTATGGATTGAAGGCCCACAAGTTTACTAAATATTTTAATATTATGGTATTATATATAGTTGTTATAATATGTATTTTGATACGTTCTGTGTGTCGTAGGTTATCGGTGGCCCCGGTATTCATCGAAGTATAACTATAATTAAGTGAAAAGTGATACCCTTCTATTTAACCCTCTGCACTTGAAGGTATTTTGACTGCAGGGACTAGTAATTCGAAACTTTCTTGCTAAAAAGTCGAGGAAACTGTTTTTATGGAAAATTCTTAAATTTACAGATTCTCATATTATGATATTCCATGTTCTTTAATTTATTAAATTGCAAATTCCTAAATTACTGAATGTCTGCATTTCTGAACTTCTAAATATCTAGATTTCTATCTATCCGAATTTCTAAATTTAAAAATTTTTAAATTTCTAAATTATCAAATTTTTAAATTTCCAAATTTTAAGTTCCTTAATTTACAACATTCTTAAATACCCAAATACCTAAATTGCTAGACACCTAAATATCTAAATTCTCAAATTCTCTGTGTCCTAAACTTATCGTCAATTAAACCAGTAAAGAAAAATGTCACAAATCTATCAGTAAGAGTTTGATATTAAAAAAAGAAAAATAAAAAAGTTTTGTACTGGTATCCTCACGGATCACGTTACATTTCTTAGCGAACGAATTATCTAGAATCTTGAAGAATCTTCCCCCTAGCGGTGGTGATAACTTTTTCGCTTATATCGTGTAGATCATTTTCACTTATATCGAAACTTTACTGAAATAATTTAGAAAAAACTTACGAGAAGAACGAACCGTACCTTGAAAAGGGAATGTAGGTACACAGGATATCTTAACGTCCACCATGGCACCTGTAATGGCTTGACTGACATAGATGAAGCAATATTCGACAAACTTTTCCGTAAAAAAATCGCAGTCGAATGCCAAGGAGTGTTTGCCAGGTATCGATCTAGATTCCGTAATATAATGAAGAGTGGAAGGCGAAGCAACGGATGTGACGTCAGCTTTTAAACGTCCGAAAACGCGAATTCGATCACCTTCTAAGCGACAGGAAGGATATTCGAAAAGGACGGATACACCTCCTGATCCTTCGCAGGGATATATCGATCTGGCATGGACTGTTAGTTTAAATTCTTCTGACCAGTTTACCTAGAAAAAAAAAGATTATTATAAATCATCCACTAAAATTAAAATTTCAGTTTCCTTTTTATTTAATTTAATTATTACAGGGCTGTACATGTATTTATACTCCATAATTTTTATTTCAATGTATTGTTAATTTCCATTGATAATTTGATCAGAGATAATTTGACCAAGTTCTCAAATACTCAACTTCTCAAATTTTTAAATTACCAAATTCTCAAATCATATTATATTTTAATCCAATAGAATGAATTACCTTAAAATAAACACTTGTATTTGGTGCCGCAGGATTAACGTTCGAAGCTTTCAGTCGAACTGCATAATTTCCTGGCAATCCAAAAAATTCACACCGGAAATATACAGTTTTTGTTGTCAGAAATTCCCTTATTTCTTCATGATATAATATCTGAAAATTTCATTAAAATTAACGAATGGTAATATTTGTTGTTACGAGTCAAGTCTAGTGATAAATAAAACCAGATTTTATTTCACTAGAAAACTTCATAACAAATAAAAGCATAAGTTTTTAAAGCGAAATTGCAAAATCCAGCTGTATACAACTCTTAAGTACAATATAAAGAATATCTCTGAAAAAAAAGTATGACAAAATATTATTCTTTAGCTTAAAAATCCTGGAATAACTGAGTGGCATTTTTCCACATTTTTGGAAGCCAAATATCTACTGTCCTTGTGTCTCCTAACCAAAACAATATAAGGTAAACAAAGACTGCCGGGATTTCGCAAGTCTCCGCACGAGGTTATTGAACTCACTCTGGAGTTTTTTTTTCTCACTAAACTTGACCTTAACGAATAATATTTGTTAACAAATATTTGTTCTTCGAACAAGAATGCAAATTTAAACCCGACAGTTTAAGAGTTACCGCATCTTCATATTTTAACGTTATTTAAAAATCTCAATAATACACAATGTGATGCAGTAAACGGTAATTAATTTGATTTACCTGAATGTAAGTATAGTTTTGTAAGTAACAAGCAGTCACGCTTGAGCCGCAATATATTAATTGTAAAATATAGACTGTTACAGGAACATTTTCGGAGGGATTGCAATTAACTCCGTCGTATTTTATCACGGTCTTGACAGGTTTACTCGGGTAAGTGGTAATTTGCTGAGACTCCAAGAAGAGCATTGGCATCGGCCATTTAACGTCCAATATTTTACTTGTCTGCAACAAAATATTTGTGAATACTGTGTAGTAAATTTAAGAATTTTTTAATAATATAATAGTACTCGTTGCAAAAGGTACAGGTATGTAAAGTATCTAATATAAAATAGATTCTCGTTATGTTGCCATTTTCGTATGTACTTTTATATATAGTAATAATATTACTTTTGTATATACTAGTAGTACTTCCGTACAATTATATACAATTATTATTGTTCGCAGTGTACAATCTATTGTTCAAATAGTTCATGATGTAACCGTGTGAGTTAGTCGTGTGTCAAGCGTCGTTGCGTGACGCCGGTCTGAGAAAAGCGCGCATGAACGTGTCAGTCGCCAAAGAGTGTATTACGCAGTTCTTATTACCATTTCACGTATTACAATTATTGGAATAATTACACTAATAACGTTTTCATATATTTCATACACAATAATAGCATTTGTATGCAATTATATTCACTAATATCCATAGAAACCGTTACAGCATCAAGGAAGAAAACACTGGACAATTCAATATTTGCAAGTTCCAAAAATTGTCGCTGTTATAACCCCTTCTGTGGCAACATAACGAAACTATATAACAGATTGATTGTAATTTAATTTAATTGTATAGTAGATTTGTCCCTGGAAACTTAATCTATTTTAATAAATTATATTAATTAAATTTGTTAATAAATAATATATGAAATAGAAAAATCAAATATTTCAGCCTCTGCTCAATACATTTCTTTGTTCGTTGCGTTTTAATGAAATGAAGTAAACAATTAGCCTCTAATGAGTATTTACCTTATGTCTTTAAAAAGCTTGTGGCATTGGACAAGTATTTTTAAATAATTTTGAATTTTTTGAAGCAATTATTTAAAGTAAACATTGTAATTAAAGGAACAGAAATATAAATTTGTCAAAGAGTTAACTCTATAAGTATAATTGTTTTTTACTTATTTTAATTTTTTTAAGACACTTGTTTAAAGCAAAAAGTATAATTAAAATAGTGATTCTATGAATTTTTATCATACAAAAGAACTGAAAATAAAATGTTAATAAGAGTAAGGTACACAGTAATAATGGTAATTGTTTAACCTGATAATTGGAGACAATAGACACTGCTGAATTTTTGTATTTGTACTCTATTTGCAAAATGTAAATACCGCCACGTGTGAAATATCCGCAAGGTACGATAATTGAAATAGTTTCATTTTCTGAAGGTAGCTTTTCTAATTGGATTTCACCAATTAATTCTGATATGTCGTCGAGAAGGTACAGTATTCTAAAAAATGGAAATTATCTATTAATTATTTTTATTATTATTAAAACTTCATCTGGTGGAAAAATGAATTCTACCCGACTTTTGAATGAAATCAATTTTATTCGGACAGGAAAAGAAATGTTTCAGAAAATATTCTTATCGAAATCGAAAATTTTCAAATTTATTAACAAATTAAAATATTGTTTAATTTAATAAATCCAACAAATTTGCTACAAAATTTACGAACTTACAAATATCCAAATTTTTAAATTGAAGAATTTAAAATGTTTAAATTTTGAACTTTACAGAAATTCATTTCTCCAGCTAATAATAATTTTCAACGTAGTTTAGCATACTGCAAACGTAATATAACTCACCTTAATAGAGAAAATTCGTTAGAAACATTATCTATCTGCTTAATATTCTGATTATTTTCTTTTTTGAACTCGTATTTGTACTTCGTTTCGTCTAACGTTTGATTCGATTTTACAACAGATATCACGAGATCCCCCGAAAGAGCAACGTGAGAAGAAGGGGAATCAATTTTTAATGATGCAAACTCTTCTTTCTCTTCCATAATTGATCTAGTGACGTCTAAATTTTTCATTATTATTAATTATTCATCATATATTTGCATCAATACGTTGACTGCAATGGCGTCATCACATCTCAAATACAGTGTACCAAATAATTAAAAAAAATAAAAGAAAAAACAATATTAGAATGATTACTATAGGTGAGCAATTCAAATTTTTAGTTTGAAGATTAATTACGGTAGACTCTCGTTATATTGCCACCGATACATGAATTTTTACGTACAGCAAATTTTATTTGCAAAGAAGAAAAGTTCTGACAAACCCAATATATTTTCAACTACAAATTACAGAAACTAAAAAATACAATTACAGAGTTGTATTTAATTGTCAAGCAGATCTTGTGTTTAAAAATTTTCGTATTTTGTACAATTGGTTAAACAAACTATTAAATTGCAATTTGTTTAATTAATTTTAATTATGAAAGTTTGTTAAAATTAATCGAATTAATTAAAAATATCAGTAGTTCATTTACTATATTTTTAAATAATTTTTTGTGACTACATTGCTCTTATAGAATATTTATGGTTAGGTTAGGTTAGGTATGGTAGAAACGGAATCGCAAAAATATAATTGCAAAACTGGTACGAAAATGTAGTTTTCTGAAAAATAAAGATATTCAGAAAAATTTGTATAATTATATAATAAATTGTTTGTATATTATTAAATAGATTTTGTTTCTATTGTTGCACGGGGCCCCGCAAAATTTAGAGACAGCCCTGGCCAATAATTGCCGACACCACAACAGTCAACGCATTCAATTATTTAATCAATTTTTATTACACATAAATAACAATTGAAATTTAAACTTCTTGAAAATTAAATTTCAAGATCAAAATAATAATACTTGCAAATTTACCTAATTCAAGGAGGATGATAACCAGTATTCCAAGAAAAGGCCATTTAGATTTCAAGTTCATATCCAATTCGTCATCCGTGTACAATTCCTGAAGAAATTTGATATGAACCATAAGATACTGCACTGTTTTCAACACTACATTAATTTTAACACGTGCAACTTTACTAAGCCTTCATAAAAATTACTTGTTAAATATTACTTTGTAAAATGGGTTTATTTTTCAATTATTTCTAATATGTACAAATTATTAATTACTTATTTTTTGATATATATAATTTTGTACAAATAGCAAAATTGACTACAATGAATTCTGTGTTCCGATATTTATTAAAGATTTTTATTTAAAATAATTTTATTTTATTGTACTAACCCTTTAAATCAATTTTCCCGCCTTTTTTAATGCAATGCAATTTTAAATGCAATGTAAAAATAAAACAATACTAATATAAAATTTATTGTGTACACTAGGGTGGCTCAACAAAATTTTTATCACCCTCTAAAAATTTAGTATATGGTATAAAAAAAATCCTCTCAAAGTTTGAGCTGAAAAATTGAAGAGGTCGCTCAAAGCAATTTTCTATCGGTATATTGATTTTTTATCATATCGACTTTTAACTACAATTTAAGGGATTATAGATGTCGTTGCAATAAAGTTGCACAAAATTAGATGTTAGTATTCAGTCTCACAGCAATGTTGATTGGCTGATTTAACCATATTTACATAGTTGAGGAATGAATAAGTAAGGTTAATTAAGAATAGTGTTTAGAAATTAAACTTGTTTGATGATTGTTCAAAGTTTTGATATTACTCGCTGCCAAACGATATTCGTTCATTGTTTACAAAAGATCTTAATGACTTTGCGACAAAAAATCATAAATTTTATTTGAACAGTTCGAATTACGATTTCTTTGATTTACACCATGATTTATGGATTTCAAGTGAAAGTTATAAGAATTGTCCAGAAATATTTAAAAGTTTGCAAGTTAATAATCCGACAGAGTAGCATCGATAGAAAAATTTAATAAATGTTTATCTGAAAACGAGGACCAGTTGCAATATTTATTAGTAGTGCAATAACGCCGAGAATATTCGTCACGTAATAAAAATGATTATTTACCAGAAAAACTTTTGGACTCGAATTAAATACATAAAAGTATATCTAAATTATGAATTCTATAGATTACCTACAACTGGTTAATATAAAGGATAACTATTGATAAATAAATAGTTTGGAATAAATAAAAAATGAGGATTTTTTTTACGTCATATACTAAATTTTTAGAAAGTGCGAGTGAAGAATACTTTTTTACCCATCCGAGTGTACACAGTATTCTAAGCAATATAAAATGCGGAAATAGTTTTTAATAAAATAAAATATGCAACCTCGCTGAATAAATCTGACATGTTGGAATATTTTTCTAGCATAAGGTGCCCAATTACTGTACAGTTTACCTTATTTTTATTTATCGCGAAAGTTGTATCATAGTTGGAAACATTATCAAACTTACAATTTTCTTGTTTATCCCGATGCAAACATTCTCTCTCTGTCAGGAATGCTTCTCGATTTGAGCGAATAAGAGTCATAAAAGTGCTATTAGGGGATGCACCTCCGCAATTTACGGGAATCGATACCGGACTTGCACTTCAAACTTTCGCTTCCACTTTTTTCAAAAATTTGCCCATCTTCGTAATTTAAAACTGTCTTACGTTTCATCGATATTAATCGCGCCTCTCAGCTGCAAAGAAAACACCATACCATTACGTTTCATGGCGAAAAAATACCATGCAAATTTCTAGTTTCCTTTATTTCTTTATAAACCATAGCTTCACCCCCAGAAAATTTCTATCCTCGCGACTACAACGTCCGCACAACATAAAATCGAAAACAGTATAAATCTTTTGAATAAAGTTTAAAAATTATTCTTTGGAAATTAATTCACAATTTTAAATATTTATTTAAGAAAACATTTGTGAGTTTAAAATTTAAACTTTAAAATTTAAAGTCGTAATGTGATGTAATTTTATTTTAGTGAAAATAATATAAATTATACATTTGTGTATTTGTCAAGACCTTTTAAAATAAGTAAAGTAAAAAAAAAGAGAGAAAACAAGATTGAGTGATGTTCTAAAAAATTTACTAAAATTCAAAACCCGCTAAAAATGTAGAAATACTAAAATAAAAAATATTACCAACAATCTATTTAATTCATTGTAAATAATTACTGATTAATTTTTACTAAGTTATCAAGTGCAGCAGTAAAACTAATTTAAAAAATAATTTTCGATCTCCTTCCAATTATTGCCTTACGCCAACAAAATTCCACTCGTAAAAACATAATTCATGTGTATTTAAATTCCACGTACAGTATAAGAAACATGTTTCAAGGACGTAATAATACAAAATTCAGGATACTACCAAACTATTTATCACAGTATGCAAATGTTTGCATTTCGCGTCCTCGGCAATGTCGTAGAATATCAGTGACGGTATCGATAGATCGTTCGCGGAACGTAACGCGTTCGTCGACGGAGTAATTTTTGCGAAAAAAAAATAAAGGTCCACGACGCACGATTCGTATGCGGTTCATAAGGCAACTAAACTAGTGTCGACGGCCAGCGTTCTCTCCCTTATTCGTCGGTTCACCCCACTACGAAGGTCGTCCTTTGGGGAGAGAATTCTAACAGAACATCGACTTTAATCAATGGAGGGATTATATCGACCTGAAGTCTGCTCTTGCATGGGAGTGCTGTTTTTTTTGTCTTATTTCTTTCAACTAAAGGGTCATTATTTTTTCGCGTCAAGAGCGTGCAACTACACGCACTTTTGTTAGCACGAGCATCGGGACACTTACGCTTAACGAGTGAAGCGTAATTGCTACTGCTCTTTAATTAAATGATTAGTAGATTTTACAGCTTTTCACGATTAGCACTACCGTAATCGAGACTCGTACTAGCCTCAATCCATTTCTTGTCCTTTTTTATACAGGAAATTTTCAGGAGCAGTTGTTTGCTTTTGAAAAATAGGTGGCTTATCAGATATTTGTTAAGCTTCTTCTTTTCTTCGCTAACGACTGTGTAGGCCTTCATTAAATATGCCAAACATATTTGCAACAATTGTATACCATTGCATTTTGTCAAACTTAAGTAACAAAATTACGGAGAACATTTTCCGTTCTGTCTTCTCAAAATATCTGCGCAATTTTATATTAATTTGTCTAACGAACTTTTACAGAAGAAAATAATTTTATTCTGAAAAATGAAACACCCTGTATGTGATGTCGAACGCAGCAGTCCATTAAAATTTCGCATTTTTGTTATAACTTTTTAATCAAGTGTTTAAAACTGTATTCTCTTTTATGAATAAAATATGTTAATAAATTTTGACGGTGAAAAGTTGGGACACCCTGTATATTGTACATGTAAGTATGAAAAGAATATACGCAAAATGAATTAAAGAATGTTTATTTGATGAAATTAAAATCAATTTATCCCTTCGCGTCAAGTTGATACTGCTCTATGTGAATACACGTGAATAATATTTTACTATAACTTTTAATATTTCTATTTCTGTATCTTTGAAAGTAGTCATATTAAATTTTTGAGAATTTTTTTAATAGTCTATGAGCATCTCTAATTTTTCTTATTAACGTATCTTAACAAAGTCGTTTTATGTATTTTACACATATTCATTGCCTTACATTATCAGTTACAACGAGTCTTCTTTTATTACGGTACAAGCTTCATTATAAATGTTTTACTATATTTCACAATTTGGTTGTTCAACATAATTCCGAATCATTTTTACAGAAATAACAGAAAAGGACTCGATTAAAAATAATTGGTGTAAATCAATGCACTGTAAAAACATATCCTAGACAAGACGTATTAACCTACCCCATAAGAAGTTATTATAGTGGAAATATCTTCATACAATAATGTACAGCATATAAACTGTGCAACAGGACAATTATTGTGTCTTCGAATATGACGTCATAAGAAGTCAAACTAGTTCAGGACATGAAGTTTTACATGGTGTCTCCAGATGGATTGAAAAGACAACATAATTAATACTTTCTTTCCATGAAAACGAAAATCGCAACTGCTAACTTCAATGTATACAATACGTACGTTCGAACGTGATTAACAGTCAAATAATAAATGTCTCATATCTCGTTCTGAATGAGCTACATATATACAATGTCCAGAAAATTTCACTGTAACAACCTGGTCATCTTTACTAATAAAAAATAGCGATAAACAAACATTTCTCACTAAAAAAATTTACTTAAAGAAAAAAGATATAGTTCTAAAAATTTGCAACATACTGAAAAGACACAAGAAAAGTTGTAATTGTGGAAGATAAAAAATATGTACAATAATTTTGTTAATTATGAAATTTGCTATTTAGATGTATTTGATAATATACGAGAATTGACAAAAATGTTATCATATTACTTTAGTAATTATCGTATTTACAACAGATTGTTGGGACAAAGGGTTAATTTACATAACTAATTGCACCATAAATTTGTAATATTTTTATTGAAATAAAATCTTTTTGTAAAACAGTTTTGTTTGTATTTAATATTATATATACCATTGAATAGTTTCTTCTTTTGTACTAATCGTTTCTTACATTACATATTCATATTACATTTACAAAGTATCGAGCGCGTTTTCAAAAATATCCGTAAAACGAGAACACTACGATTATTTTGTACACAATTTCTATTATAACAACCCTGCACAAAGTATATTTTCGTTTTTGATAGAGAGCAGTTTCCTCATTTATCTTCAAATTGAGTAGAGTATAGTTTCCTTACTTATCGATTCCTGTATTTCTACATTTGCAGATTAAATGTTTTCAGCAGTTTTGTTTATATACGTTAATCAAATCTAGTTTTGTAAAGTTTCATAGACAAAATGTAAACTAACAATGATCATCATTTATTCAGTTCCCTTTGGATGGCTACCAAGGATTTACCTTTTGTTTCAGGAACTATGAAATATACAAATAAAGCTGCAAGAATACACATTGCAGAGAACACCCAAAATGTGGGTCCAATATTAATTTCTGCTTTAATATCGTTGTAAAATTTAGTTACAATGAAAGCCAATATCCAACTTAGAAAACCAGCACTACTTGAAGCTACAGCTTTTACCTCTGGTGCAAACATTTCACCTAGCATCATCCATGGGACAGGACCAAAACCAAGATTAAACGCAATACTATAGATACATACAGATACTAAAGGTAACCAATTAATTGCATCAACATTCTGTCCATTTTCTGAAAGATAAAAATATACTCCAAGAGCACCAATTGTTAGGCACATCAATATTGCGGATAATAGTAACAATACTTTTCTACCTAAGCGATCTACAATCATTGTACTTACAAAGACAGCTATTAATTGTATTACGCCTAAAATAATTGTAGAATTATTGGCACTTATAACACTGTCAGTTTGTGCAAAAATACTGTTAATATAAAAGACAATAACATTTACTCCACTTAATTGTTGAAAAAACATGAGGCCATAAGATATTATGAAACCTTTCAAAGTAGCTCTAGATTTAAGTACGACGAAAAAAGGAGCTTTTGTTCTAGCATTTTCTTCTAGTGCCTCCCGGTGCTGTTGTAATTCATTCTCTACATTGTATTGCTTGCCACGTAATTTAATTAGATTTTTTCGCGCAGCATCATCATAACCCTTTTTCAAATAATAGATAGGTGACTCTGGCATGAACATAAAAATTCCAAAAAATATAAAGGGTATAATAGCAGATATAATAGATAGTTCACGTATATTCACAAAACTTCCGAAAACATAAGTAAATAAAGTGCCTAAAGTTATACATAGCTGAAAATAAGACCCTAAACGGCCACGAATCTTAGCTTCAGCAATTTCTGCTGAGTACATAGGTGCAGCTATGCAAAAAGCTCCAGCACTAAGACCAGAAATGAATCTACCAATACAAAACATAGTTATAGAGTTGGCAAAAATTATAAGCAGCCAACCTATAGTAAAAGGTACCACCATCAGAAGCATTGCATATTTTCTTCCCATAAAATCAACAAGAATTCCTATAAAAATACACATTATTCCTGATCCAAGTGTACTGAATGAACTAATCCATGAAAATGCAGATGGAGAAATTTCTATGCCATATAGAGCTTGTATTGATGCTCCATCGGTGCCAGCAGAATTAGTCCATGCTAATACCATGCCAACTGCTAAAGCTCCAATAGTTGATGATAAACTGGCTACATATTGAAGCAACTTTTTGGCAGGTACATCTTCATTTTTAATATTAGGCACTAATGTCTGTTGTAAAACTCCAATGTCTTTTGTATTCATCTTTAATATTAAAAATTACTTCAATAAGTACCTAGAAATAAATCATTATTTCTAAAGAAATCATCTTTACAAAGTAAATGTATTTGTCCATAAATACATTTTATTTAAAATTACTTTTGTCTTGTTTTCCGAGAAATTTCTTTACTGATTACATTAAATAAAATTACATTATCATGTATGTATTTATATCATAAGAACAAGTACATACTTTATTAATAAAATACTTATGATTCAACTTATTATTTAATAATATTTTATCACGATATCATATCATCATGTTTTACTACGTACCTTATTAGTTAAACAGGAGACTGATTAAACACTTGAAATATTGAAAAGAGCTGTTTCGTTATTGATGTCCAATTGTACTTTAAAATATCTATTGTCCCTGAACACTTAAAGATAGTGAGTATTTGGAAGACATATTTTTTTTCAAATTAGTGATATGATTAGAGCAATTAATCCCAGTTTAATCAGTGTGATTATTTATTACCACATACATTAATAAAACAAATATATTACTCACTGTTAACTATGATACATTTTTGATCTTCGTTTTTTATTTGTTGTAATTCACAGAAACTGTTGTTTCAAGGAATAATATAATAAAATGAATTACGTAAAGTACACTTTTAGATAGATCTTAATCAAATTATTTTGTGTAATTCATTTACATAATTTCGAGTACATGAATTACAAGATAACACAGACATTATACATGTATCTTATCATGTATGTTCATAGATTTAGTACAGAATTTATAGAGATAATAATATTATTTCTATACTATCTTTTATCAGTGGAAAGTCGTGATCAGTTTTGTACAATATATATCTTAAATCTTCTTAATTACTATGTTCTTTTCACAGATTTTCTTTTATTATACATTCATGTTAATGAATCATTTTATTAGTACCACTTTTAATACAATGTAACTATTTTGCTTTTCTGTGTTTAAAAATCAAATTATGTAAATTCTGGAAAATAATGAAAACAATTAAATTTTATAAAAATTGTGTTACTAATATAATACTATTGAAAACATACACAATATTTTATCTTTTCCAATTGTTGAATTTCATTTTCTATATTAGAAACAGATTCTTTTACATGTTCTAGAAATTCTTGGAAGCTGATTATTTTATTTTGAATATTTTTTATTTGATTTTTTAATTACTCTATCATATTATCTACTTTTTGTTACCTATTAATAACAGAAATTGTATTTAACTAATTTTTGCGTAACTAATTATTTTAAGCATCTACTTTTTAAAAGTTATTCGAGTTTTACTTACAAACTTAATACATGATTATATGATGAGTCCTTTCTATTACATTTTTCTTATAAATATTAAGCGTTTTATCCATTATTATACCTGTTCTCATGACACGCAGATCCATGTCATGGATTAATTTTTCCCAAATCTTTTTCGGATAAGAAAATCTTGTTCCATTTTAACAAATTTTACTTTACATTAATGTGATATCATTGGTACTCTGTTCTTCTCTCATTACTTGTGTTACTTCCTATATTAATTAAACCAAATGTATAGATTACTGTTATCAGAAATACACAATTAAAATATCTGTTATTATCATACCACTTACTTTCTTGACATGATAAATTTTCTTGTTGTACATTCATTAATTTGCCTTTGTAATCTTTTCGCAGCATGTCAAGTGATTAAATCGCTTTGTAATTTTATAAATTCTAATTCCAGTTCTTGAAAAGATAGAAGAAATTCATTGATCACTCTGCAATTTGTATTTTTCATTTTTCTTTTTAAATCCTTTTGTGTCTTGAAATTAGTATTCGAGAATAATAATTTTCTATTTATTTCTTCTTTTACTAGAATATCAACTTCAGAGCTTGAGTGGAGTCTAAAGAATATCTCTAAAAAAAAAGTATGACAAAATATTGCTTTTCAGCTTCAAAATCTGGGAATGACTTCGTCGTGTTTTTTAAAAATTTTCATCTACTATCCTTGTCTCTCCTGACCAAACACACATAAGATAGACAAAGATCGACAGAACTTCTGCAAGTCACCGCATGAGGGCATTAAAGTCACACCTCATACGTTTTGTCACTGAACTCGACCCTAAAACCTTGTTATTTCAAAAACAACTAGTAGCATAATTTACAGTTGGTAAACATTAAAAATTAACATTGCTAGGTTGGTAAGCATCAAGACCATTGACAGAAGGCTACTGAAACACAACTAACCAATGTAATATATAAAGTTCAATGATTATGTCAAAACGTTAATGTTATATTTAATATAATATCATCAATTTTAATATAAGTACTAAGTACATAATAAAAATATTTCACAGGACTATTAAATGCTTGAAACAATCGTGTTTTCGCAAAATACGAAATATGTATTGCTATAAACGTTCAGTGTTAAATCAATGTGTATTAATATTTGAAGCAAACAACCATGATTTAATGACTAGTCGATACTTACACAACTGTTAACCAAGAAATTGATACGCTGGAACTGCAAACGTAAAAATTAAAATAAAACAAATTCTATTGAGTATTAATAAATGATTACTTCAAAGAAATTGGACAATAAGATGGATGTATTTGCAAAGTTAAGAAATACTGTTAGTAATACGATTTCTAACACTGTACAAAACACTGCTTATGGTTTATCACAATTATCAAATGTTCTCCCTGGGAACCCGGTTACTAGAGAGTTTGAAATAAACGCGCATATTGCAAGTGCTGGACCAGCATTGCTCTGGAAAGTTTATAGTGGTTATAAAAAATCTACAAAACAAGAAGCAGCAATTTTTGTATTCGAGAAACGTGTTCTTGAGAAATTTTCAAAAAACGACAAGGAATTAATCTTGGAAACTCTGAAAAGAGGTGTTGCGCAGTTAACAAAATTGCGCCATCCACAAATTTTAACAGTGCAGCATCCTTTGGAAGAATCAAGAGACAGTTTAGCATTTGCAACTGAACCTGTCTTAGCTAGTTTGGCCAATGTTCTTGGGAATCATGATAATTTACCTCAGCCATTACCAAATAATTTGAAAGATTATAAATTACATGATGTAGAAGTTAAATATGGACTTCTACAACTTGGCGAGGGCCTTGCATTTTTACATGGAGATGTTAAACTATTGCACAGAAACTTATGTCCAGAATCTATCGTTGTTAATAGTCAGGGAGCATGGAAAATTTTTGGATTTGACTTTTGTGCTTTGAATCAAAGTGTAGAGGGCAAACAACCACAGTGGTCATATATGGAATATGATATGTCAATTTCCTTTGTGGCCCAACCTAACTTAAATTATCAAGCGCCAGAGTGCATTTTAGCAAGTAGTGTTGGTACAGCAAGTGATATTTTTTCTTTAGGAATGGTGGCATATATTTTACATTCTCCGATGAATGTACCTCTTTATGACTGTAAAAATGATTTATTGAAATGTAAACAATTCTTGGAGCGTTTCACAAATTCAGCTATTGCCTCTAAGCTTCTGCCAGTTCCAGATAATCTTAGAGATACAGTTAAACTGATGTTGAATCACAATCCTGAATTAAGGCCAGATGCCCATCAATTTGTAAAAATAGAATATTTTATGGATATAGGTGTTAAAACACTAAACTATTTAGATAAAATTTTTCAGTGGGACAATTTACAAAAATCACAGTTTTATAAGGGATTACCACAACTTTTGAAGCAACTACCACACAGAGTTGTACTGCACAGAGTTCTTCCAGCTTTATATAAAGAGTTAATTAACCCTCCAATGATTCCTTTTGTTTTGCCAAGTATAATATATGCAATGGACACAAGCACTATAGAAGAATTTAGAGAATATATTTTACCAAATATCAAACATATTTTGACATTGAATGAACCACCACAAATTAGTCTTGTTTTAATGCAACATGTTGATTTATTATTAAAATTATGTACTGCAGAAGTGATAAAAACAGATATAGTTCCAATGTTACTACATGCTTTAGAATCTGAATGGGAACAATTGCAAGAATTATGTTTATCAGCTCTGCCTAACATTACAACATTGATCGAAGGACCAGTAATTAAAAATGCAATATTGCCTCGAATGAAAAGAATTTGTTTATCGGAAAAAGGATCCAGTAACAAAAGTCTTGGAGTTAGAGTCAACTGTTTATTATGCCTCGCAAAAATGTTACCTAATTTTGATCGATGGCTTGTCATTGATCAAGTGTTGCCTTTTCTACAAGAAATTCCACAATCTAGTGAACCTGCTGTTCTTATGGCCATTATAGGTATTACATTAACATATTTCTATAATAAAAAGGCAATAAATTAAAATGTGAATAATATACATTAACTTGTATTCTTTTCAGGTATTTATAGAATGTTATTAAATCATAGCAAAGTGGGAATCAGTAAAGAAATAATAGCTACAAAAGTTTTACCGTTTTTATTACCTTTATGTATTGAACAAAAATTTAGTTTATCACAGTACGAAGTTCTGTCAAACCTGGTAATGGAAATGATTAATCGGGTAACATCAGAGCATAAAGAAGCTTTGAAACAATTGGATGCAATGCGATGTGAAACTCAACAATTCAATTTAGAGCTTTCAGAAAGCAGCAATGTTTATAAAAAAATTACTTCGCCTACTGATAATGTAAATGCAATTCCGGCAATTCCTCCTCCAAATACAAGTGCAAATATGAATTTAAAATCGATACAAATTGAAAATGGATTGACGATGGAAGATAAACTTCGGTTAGTATTCTAAATTATCGTTTAGATTCGAGTGCAGGATTTACAAAATATAGTATAATTAAAATATAGTTTATCAATTTATATAAATACATGTAATCATATGGTGTAACCTTTTTAATCTTTCAAATTTTAGATTAATTCAGCAACAAGAAGTACATCAAAGATTGCAATCACAGGCACCGTTAATACCAACAAGTATTCAACCTAAAAAGCCTGTAGTGAAAGATTTAACTGATACTCTGCTGAAATCAAATCTAGATCAGTTAAATTTATCAATGTCGAATTCGAGATCTAATTATTCTTGGAAACCTCCAAGTTCTAGTCAACAGTTGAATCCACAAGGACAAAATTTATATTTAAATAACAAAGGAAATACTTGTATTAATAACGTAATGATTCCACAAAATAATATTAATTATTCAATGAATCAAGAAAAATTTACAATTAATCAGCTAGAATTTCAGTCAAATTTAAATTCTAATTCAAGTCAAAAAATAGAAAAGTCACCTTCTTGTGATGTAATGGACTTGCTCAGTTAATGATTTTTAACAATACAAGTTTCAGAATGTTAAGTATTAAGTAATTTACGAATAACTAATTTTATTAACCAAATATATTATAACAATACAATTTCTTTATTGTATTTCTATTGTTCCATCTTTGTTACATAACAAATAAAATTTTAAGAATACTTGAAACAATATTATTTTAATATTGACTTTCATGATACATTGATATTTTAATTTATTTATAATACAAAAAGAGTATGAAAATGATTACATTGGAAAGAACTACGAAACTGGATATCTTTAGCATAAGTTATATTTATACAATGAAAACAATGTAATTAAAAAAATGATAGCATTAGAAAAATTCTGTTATACGCAAAAAATTAAACATAAACAAGATATTACATAAAAGGTGAAAGGCATATCAAAAATTAATCTTTTTCTTAATATTGAAGTTCGAATTATTGCAAATTAATATACACTACATGCTTATAAAATCGTTTTTTGTAAGTAACCTATAATATAAAGTTTCTTTGTAAAAATATCCGTACATATTTTCCTTTTTTTACTCTGCTTTTCAATATATCTTTGTTTAAAACAGTACATGTTCTCCTCTTATGTTATTAGATTGTATCATATCAAATAATTAGTTATTTTCATTAAATTTTAAATTGTAAATTGATATAATAATTTTATCAGACTTTATTATAATTATGTCAGACTGTCTATGTCATGAAACCAATAATTCGATCTGGTACAATCTACTACGAATGCGACGATGTTCTACATAATGTTTAAGATCTTTAACTACTTAAGTATATATGTACTATCAATTTTAAAAATCATTTGTATAGAAGATAATGATATAAAAAACATATCAGTGTTCTCTCTTCCAAATGTAGTCATTGTTCAAGAACTACATTTAGCAACAATGATAATGTGAATTTATATTAACATTAAAAACCGAAAAGGTGTTTACTAAAAGTATGAAAAAAATTAAAATATATAAAGCAGAAAGGCAATTTTTTTTACTCGTCTTATCACATTTCAGTTTTTTTTATGTATTTACACAAGTACGAAGTCTTGTTTCGTAGTATTTCATTTCGACACTTTTTAAATTTTTGATAAGTTATTCATTTCGTCCCCTTGTAGCCATATTCAAATTCAATGTCAAATGGTTTTTACATCACGCCATAAGTGTTGATTAATTTCCTCGACGCAGCTAACCTCATCCTTTTGAAAAACAATATTGTATATTCGTTAAATTATACAATATTCTTTCATCATATCCATAAAAACGTGACTGAATGTTCACAGAGAAATAGATATCTAAATATTTGAACATGTTCTACAATGCCGAGTACCGATTATGCTATCCTTTTACCGATAGATTGTATAGGGTTATACACAATTCGAGTAATTTAAGCTGACAGCAAACGAAGCTAGTGTTTCAAACTTATTAAAACTGACATGCGCAGTATAAACAAAACTTGTTTGAATTTTATCTGTAATCATAACATCGCGTCTAGATGCTTCAAAGTAAACAAAAGGTAAGGATCGTTTGTAAAATTTTTAGATTTAAAATAACGAGAATATGATTCTGGTAAAGTACAAAAAATAACGCTTTTCTTATTTCTATTTATTTATGCATTATTAAACAGTTCTCGTTCGTTTTGTACTTTGAAAATTTTGTTTGTTGAAAAGGTACAATTTAATAAGTAATACAACAATAAAACTCAGGTTGCATTTAAAATTACTTGTATATTGAAATTAATAACTAATTTCAAATCAATTTTTTTAATTACATAGAGGATCAATATTTGAAGTTTACTTTATATATCTCAAAGTTAAACGATGAAATTTCAACAGTATTGTTATAAATTTAAATAAGAAGATAATATCATCAAAACGTGTCTGATTCTATATTTTAAAAATCTGACATTTTATTTAAACGAATGTAATATATATTTTTATGATTAAATTTAAAGTTGTTTAAAATATTTTATATTAAATTACATTTTTATATATTTCAGAGATAAACACGCATGATATATCAAGGAAGCAAAAGAAATATATTAAGAACACAATGTCTTCACTAAAATCAAAAGGATGCCTTTTTTTAGCTTCATCTCTCTGCGATGGTTTAGAAGACAATGATATAAAGTAAAAAATTACATTATTTATTCAGTATTTTATTATATAATATTATCGATACTTATGTCATAATTTTATAACATATACACTATATCTCTCTCATTCATAATAAGTGTCATATTTGCATTTAGCCAAGTAACTGTAAACTATAAATAACAAACAATCCTCATAATACAATTGTAAAAGACTTAAACCCTGTACACATTGTGTCAAAAGAGTTTAAAGTGCATCATTGAATATAAATCTGAAGTCATTAATGTGTAATCATGCTAAGAAGATACATCTCATAATTTATAATTAAATTATTTTCTTTCCGATGTTTTTACAAATATGATAATTATTTCAGAATAAAATTAAAAAGTTATATGTAATGCTTATTTTATGATAAAGAGTATTATTTCTGTATTGTTGTTTTGTATTAATTTAATATTTTAACTAATTTATAACAGACAAGTGACAACGTTACTTCTAAACACAGAAGCAAATCCTAACACATTAATTCCTATGCATGGAGTAACACCATTTCACTTAGTGATAGGTAATGATTCTGAAACTTTTGCGGAAGAAGTTACTAAATTATTTTTACGTCATGGAGGAAATCCAAATGTTAGGTAAATAATAAGAAATTATTTGGTATATTAAGGAATAGAAATCATAAAGTTTTTAATGTAATTGAAACCATAGGTCTATATTTTGATGAGTTTAAATAACACCCAATTTTGCAGATCAGTAGATGGATTAACCCCAGTCCATGTAGCAGCAGCATGGGGTAGAGTCAATGTACTGGAGCTACTTTTAGCAAATGGAGGAAATCCCCTTTGTTTAGATGATGAAGGACGTACTCCATTTCATTATGCTTTTGATGGAAAATATTATAAAGCAATCGTAGTACTTGGAAAATATTGTGATAATACTGTTAAGGACAAAAAGTCAACTAATTATAAAGTGACTTTTGGTAAGTACAAAACGATATATCAAAAATATATATCAGAATTTATATACCTATTTACTTTTTTATAGATAAACTTGTAATTAATAATGGAAGTGAAATAGCAGAATATGCTGATGTACAAATTCCCGATATAATAAAAGAAAGCGAATTGAATAAAAACGAAGTTCAGAAACATAATGAAAAGAAATCTACTGATACTCAAATGAAATATTTCTGTGATTTAGATGATAACAGCTTAAGTAGCAATGATCAGTCTGCAATAGATGCAGCAAAATTTCGAATTAATGAAGAAAGGAATAAAGAAAAAATGTTAGTCAATGAAATTATTAATCAACTTTCAAGTTCTTTGACGTCTAGCTTTCAACAACAGGAAGTTACTAACGAACATGAACTTGCTTCAAAAAAAAACGATTATGACACAAGTCCACTGTCTACAATAAGCACAGATAATAGCATGATATGTAATATCACGAATCAGTTTTTATTTAAAAATAGAAAAAGACAGTCTATTACTTCTAAGTATAGACAAAAAAATTTTAAACAGAGCAATAATACCAGAATTCCATTAATACCTGCATGTAATGATTATATTATAAGTAAATCACCAAATCTTGTAATAGGTGAGTCATTTGAGAAAAAGCAAGAATACTTATCACCAAAAATATCACAAAAAGAATTGAGATTTAAGACTTTCACACCATGTGCGGTAAGAAATCAACCATTTCAATCTGAGTTTAATACAGAGAAAGCAATAGCAAGATCTACTCCAAGAAGAAGGAAACAATATTATAGGCAGTATTCATCATGCAGAAAATTAAAAAAATCTAATAGACTTACATCGTCAGAAAACACAAGCCCTGATTCAGCAAGTCCTGATTCTTTATCTCCGCATCATTTTTATATTAAGAAACCGAATTATAAGCTGAATAAAAATCTAGCAATAAAATTACACGAGAGTAAATATGATGACGATGTATCTGTAAATGTTAGTTCTAATGAAAATAAAGAGAATGAAAAATATGAAGCCAATGAGGCTTTAATAGAAGGAGTTAATAACAATTTTAGCAATTTAAAAATGGATGAAATTAATTTTGCTAAAAGAAATGAGGAAAACTTGAAAAGACATATAATTTCACCGAAAAATTTTCCAACTGACGAAGTGGAATTAAAAGTTAATAACGTATTACGTTCTCTTAAGGAAAATTCAAGTACGTTTTCTTCGAGGTAAATTTTTTATATGTACATTTAAGTAATATACAAGCTAATCATTGTAACAGTATTTAATACTGTTAAATTGTCATCAATAATGTTACAAAAATACAATCGTATGATTCAAATTATATGATCTCATTTTGTTCTAATATTGTTAATAAGAAGTAAATGTTTACAAAAAAAGTAGTTATTCTGAGATATTATTCGTGTAGAATTACTATTATTAATTAACTGAAATTTGCAATCTCATATTGAGGAACCACTTAGCATGTAGTACAGCTATAGTATAAAACAATAGAACATTAACTTAGACCTAATTACTAGGATTCTGAAAATACAAAATTGTTAAATTATTATTATCAATGATTGTTACAAATATTGGTACAATGAATATTTTGAAAGAAACAATTTATAAGTTAATTAGAATTTAATATGTACAAAGCATATATTATAAGGTAAAAATGTGATCATTTCTTGAATAGAGTTCATCATAAAAATTTACAAATAGTCATTCTGAAGCGAATAGAAGTATTATAATATTATTAATAAATAAAAATAGTCATTCGAAAGACCCATACAGATAGCTTAATTTTTTAGCTGCAAAGCAGAGGTTTTCTTACCGTTAATGTTATTAGAGAATTATCTTTTTATCAGTAAAATAATCAGAATGAAATATGAGATGTATTGATGAGATATATGATATATATTGATAATAGAATGATAAAATATTTCTGTTATCATTCTGCACTAGAAAGTTGAATAATATTAGCCATAGGACATAATTAAGATTTATAAATTTTTATAATTTCAATTTGGACACATTTAGATGCTCAAATTTGATAAATTAAATATTTCTTCAGTTTCAAATCAGTGTCATATATCAGTGTACAAGAGGAATATACGCACGAAGATCTAGACGAAGGCATGGCTTTTAGAGAACGTATAATTTATAGAATTCCATCATGGTAAGATATTGAACATAATTATGATTCTTAAAAGCGAGTATATACAACCCTGATTATTTGTTTACAGCACATTGCCGGACATTACTCCTACTAATAATTTCTGTAAGATTATTTAAGATTACATAATTTTAACATAAAAGTTTTGGAGTTAGATTTAAACAATTTTTCAGGGCCCCCATCATTGCATTTACCTATGGATGAATCTTTGACAAATAAGATAATTAGAGATAAGTTAATTAGTTTGGGTGATAATCCAGGACCTGTTACCCATACTACAAGACAGGTATATTTAAGACGTCTTATGAAGTTAGAGAACAAAACATATGATTCATCAACGTTTGAAAATAATGACATTAATGGTGTTGAGATGATGAAGAATTTAGACAGGCACATGGAGAAATTGAGAATCAGATGTTCTTCGGAAAAATACAACTCATCATCAGCCCAATATAATTGTTTTAGAGGTGCCTCTAAAAGTGATCGTTATGAATATCACATAGAGTCATTTTTAAGATATGGAAGTTGGGTACATGATTTGCGAATGTACAAAGTCATTGAAAAGGAGATTTTTGAAGAATATTCTACTGGAAGCCCTTCTAGAAGGTGTAGAGGAGGAATAAATAAAGATAATTTTACTTATTTACTCTTAGATCCCCGCATAACGAACGATTTACATATGCATGCAGACAATATGACAGAGGACACTGTTTGGTCCAGATTTCTCTCTGCTGTGTTTTATATAGGCAAAGGCAAACGTGCTAGACCATTTTCCCACCTTAAAGATGCTTTTACTGCATGGGTTTCGCGTAAAGATTGTGATAATGCGAAAATTCAACATATTTTAGACATTTGGAATGAAGATTATGGAGTTGTTTGTCTTCAAGTTTTTCAAAATTGTAGTACAGAAGAAGCTCACACACGAGAAGCTGCCATGATTGATGCTATAGGAACAAGAAAATTAAAGAATTGTAATGGTGGAACTTATTATGGAAAAGCTAGAACATGGAGTACAAAGGAAAAACGTAATTTTGGGAGGTATTTATTGCATCAAGCAATGAACATTTTTTTACATGAAGGAGAGAGACAAATATTTCCCCAGAATGTAGGAATTTAATTCTTTTCTTATGGAAATCCAAAGTTTATATAAATATATGACTAATGTACATATAGGGTGTTTCTTACTTTTTTTGACAAATTGCAAAATTGTTTTATAAGCTACAAGTGAAAGTAAGAAACAAATGTTACTTGAAGCTTTGCTGTAAATGCTTAATTACAAAGTTGTTACTATGTACATATTTCAAGTTATATTCAATACTTATAATTTTGTGATAAGTACTTAGCAGTTTGTCAAAAATAATAGGAAATGCTCTGTATATTTGTATATGCAGTGTGTATTATTTTGTAAATGTTTAAATAAGTGCAATACTATGAAAATAAATGAATAAAGAGGGATAGATTGTAATAATTTATGAATATTAATCCTGTTTAATTTCAGTTTTATTTAATATTTCATTATGTTTATTGAAAACACAAATTACATTTACAAATATGGCCTTTCTGGCTTTATCTTAATTGGATTCCTGTCCTTTTTAGGATACCACCTATGTTTTGTAGTATACGTTATTTTAGAAAGCTCTTCGACAACTGCTGCTGGTCTCTTTTGTTTAAAAACTTTTTCAATTTCTTTTTCACCGATAGCCAAAACAGAATTCGATGGAACTTGTTTCTCCTCCGGTAATGGTAATGAACATTCATAAGGAAATTTTGGTTCTGGATGCCAACATACAATCATATCTTTGCTTAATGGCACAACAATTTCTGATGGTAATTTAATGGAACTCATGTGTCGTTTACAAGATATATTCAGTATACGTGTAATATGTAATGCAGAATTCATCTGTTTAAAAGTAAAAAAAGACAGTGGTTATTGTCAGATCTATAACATATTTATAAACAAATTATATTTAAAATTCGTAACTATATTTAAATAATATAATTTTTACAGATTTTTACTGTATTTGTATTACAAACAAACTTCTTTATATTTACGAAATAATTATGCTTCAAATATATTCTGTTAGCTGAAATATTTTAAACTACAGACATTACTGTAAACGAATATCATTATAATTTAAGAGGTAGTATTATACTATCTACATATATTTAGTTGTTTCATGAACTAATTATGTTGTATGTGGAAACAAAATATACTATAACAACAATCATTTTATTTTTATAATTTTATGTTGCAGTCTCTTCACTTTTTGAACAGTCATTTTTTAACGGAAAAGAGTAAGATTGATTTCATAACAAAGAATACTTAAAAGAATGAACTGATTTTAAGTTTATACTACAGTTAAAAAATCAAAACACAAATTTGATCAAAAATACCTTTGTTTTGTCAAAACAATAACTATAATTAGGATAAAAATAAGTAAGGTTAGTTTAGATTATTTACAGAAGACCGACGAGTTCTTATTTATTGTGCGCATGTCGGCTCTGATTGGCTAAGTGTGTTTCGTAACCAGGGGTAACGAGTATGCGTTTTCATGGCATTGTTGACGCTGCTCACATATATCCAGTGTAAAAAAAATCTAAAATCTTTATAATATTGTTGCCTTTATTCTTTATTGATATATTTTTGTTAATCGGATATATTATAACCGATGCAGTGAAAAGTGTGTAATAGTAGGAAGCCTGATAAAGTTAACAGTGTTGAGTCTGATCTCATGTTAGAACAAATGCAATTGTAATCCATTTTTATTAATGTGTCTGTAGCGCCACCTGTAATGAGATCTGTAAAAATTGAACTATATTTCAAGCGTCAATAAATTAGTATATGTTGTAAAATGTTCTTACATTTTAATGTATGGATGTTAAACGGTATTTAAAATTGTTAACTAATGCATTTGTTTCTAACCTTGTGGATAAAAAGTAGTATTTGAAAATAGGTACGTAAATTCTAATCGTTTTGGTAGAAAGCATTTATATTGCTATAAACGTTTGATAACTATTGTTATTTAAGAAATTTGCAGATGCATGGAGAGTATAATTAGTGTTAAAAAAGTGACATGTAAATTTATTTGGATTAGTTAATTATAGTGTATTTAGAGTGTTTCATAACAAATCTTTCGTTTCTAGGTTATATTTGATCTTGCATTAGATAAAACTTAACCCTTAACTGGTGAGGTCAAAATCTCGCTTAAATTCTGTTACTCAATAAATTTCTAATCTCTGCTTGCTCTATAATGATTACATACAATGTACAGTGTAATGAGCAGTTACTGACCACCTGTGGTTCAAAGGTGAATGATCATTTAATTATCATGTTATAACATTATATAGAACTTCTGAGGCTCCATCTCACCAGTTAAGGATTAAATACAATATATTTTCATGTACTAATTTATGATATATCTTAATTCTGGAGACAAAGTATATTGTTTTAAGTAAAAATTTGTTATATAGATATTGCTTTAATTGAAAAGAAAATATTAGTTATATTATTTTATATGAATTTACCTGTGAAATTTAATCTTTTGAGATCAGAATTTTTCTCAATTACAAATAGTTTAATATAAATTTATTATTTAAAATTTATGCATTAAATTTGGCTTAACAAGTTTTGTTGATAATACTATGATAACTTATCTTATTTGATGATTATTAATCACTAATTATTAGTGAAAGATTAAAATGAGATGTTCTGGTAAAATGACTGAAGATATTTGTTAAAATGTATTACTTAGTTGCTCGTAATAAATTTGCTCAAAAATAAAAATATCTATAAACATAAAGTAAATATTTATTATTTCAGGAATTTGTATAAAGTTAGTGCAGTAAATAGGAAAATATAATTTTATCAAGATGATCTTAACATTTTTCTACCTGATAGCAACATCAATTCAGTCCAGAAGAATTTTATTTTTAAAAACACATTTGTACAAATTGTTTCAAGGAAATACAAGTAATTATCCATCGATTATGTTTTATAATAAAACATCATTAAATGCTTGCAAAGGTAATGTATAATATTATCATATGATATAATATAGATTAATGCAATATAATACAATTATAATGTAGTATAATATGAAATATTGTTCTTTATCTTTAATAATATTAGAACCTTCAGTTAGATTATATGTTTTCTTATATCTCCAAAATTATTTATATATCTATGCAGTATAAACACATCTATATGTTATGCATTGTAAACACTGCTCAAGTACTTTAGTAAGAAATATTCCGACACTAATTGGTAATTGATTAAAAATGGAAGAATTTATATGCATATAATTTCAAATTCAATAAATTAACAAACCTTGAAAACAGATATTCATATATATTTATTATTTTTTAAATGTTTTGTTAAAGGCAAAATTTATAGAATATTATAAGGTTATTATGTAAGATCATAAAATAACTAATCATTTTATAGAATTCTTAAATGTTCTTAAAAGTACATTTAATTATTTATATTGCATTGAGTAGTTGAGGAAGTTATAATAATAAGTATATAAAATATATAATTATTATTCAATTTTATTTCAATGGTTTGGAATAATACAGAGTTAAATTACTATGTTATGTATGTACCATAAGTTGTTTTGTTTCCTTTTTCATTTCTATGTGTTATGGTAGCATCTTTTAGTTTTTTTTTTGTTTTATCTACATAATATAACTTTATCTTAAAGCAAATACACTGAATTACATAATGAAATAACACACGGGAGAATATATATCCTTGGTAGTAAATAATATATTTCCACCATAATCGTTTAAAAATATAATGTGACTTTAATTCGTTTTATTTTATATTTTTTTTTAAATATGGAATAAATATAAAAGTAGAGTGATCTGTTATCTTTGTACAAATTAATCGTGATACAATTAAATATTGTTCACAAGAAGACATCACTTTTACTAACATAGTTTACCTTTTTATAATCAATTTTCTGTACTTGTTCTAGTTTACTTATTTATTTTATAATTATTCTGTCGAATTGGGTTGAGATTATAGGAAGACACTAATGGAGTTTTTTAAAGTAGTTCAAATGAGTACACACTTATACATTTAGTAAGTAATGATTAATATCGTATTACCTAAATTGTGTGTATATTTGATGATTACAAACTTTTATTACTTATGTGTTTAGAATATTAAACATGTAAGTAGTAAAGTTTTGTAATTATCACAAGATTAAGATGTAAATTATATTTTTATATGTATTGTTTGTCTTTCTATTTAATTGATTAAAGTAGTGTTTTTATTGGATGAAAGAAATATTGTTTATTACTTTATCTTTATAAGTATTACCTAGTATCTTTTGTATGTAAAATTACATATATTGATTTTATTATAGATGATAATTATTTAGTTGTTTACTTTTCATATTGATATTTATTTAATGATATTAATTTAACATTATATTTATGTACATATGTATATATGAATATATGAAATAAAATTCATATTCAATTATTATTTGCCTTGTTATTGGTTTCATGTAATCGTATAATCATATTCGTGTCATATTTATAGATATTTAATATTCGATTTAATAAAACTTATGTTTATAAAAAAATGTTAGTTACAAGTTAAGTTTATTCATAAAATAATAACTGATTGAAAGTAGCTGACAGAATGTCATTGTTCGCTTACACTCTTAATGTATATGTATACATTGTCCTTATTTTATACGTCATAGAACATTTGTTCTTTATATTTTAAATACATTATAATAACAATAATTTATGTAAGTACTTATGTTGCACTGCAAATTTATGCTAAAAGATTATTGTTAATAAAATCTTTTACTTATTTCGTATTTTGCTTTTTGATTTATTACAGAATTTATAATACAAACACCGTTTTAAAATGCTTAATTTTATTTTAAGTTCTTAATAATATTATGTATGAAGATATGTGATCATTAGAGAAAATGCAAAAGTATGTAATGAAATTTTCTGTATTATTTCAAGAATCAAAATCACGTGTAGATGACTGCGCGAGTGATGAATTTATGACTTCTTGTTTATGTGAGAATAAAAATGATGCTAGACTTGAAGAATTATTATGGTATCGTGGTGATACAAGATTGTGCACTATATATCCTCAAGTATGCATAAGAGATCATAATATACGAAATATATTTTAAGTAAAGCATAATTAATTAATTATTTAATTAATTGCTATTTCACTAGCAAAAAGTTGACATCTCGAGTTGGTTAACGTATCAGTATGGAAAAACGTACTTTCCTTTATATACAAATAATCACTGTGGAACTTTATTCCATTCAGAATACAAACTTTATATTCTTGTTGAAGCTGATCTTGAGAGCTATAAACCTCTAGCAGCAACTAAAGCCACAAAGGTATTATTTCTATTTATTATAACTACTATTCAGAATGTAGTCCTTCGATATAAGAAACATCTGGCTTATGCTTATTCAATATTCATACTAAATTATTTGTTATATTACTTTATGTTTATTTTCATTTGTGAATTTTATATTGCGATTTTTATATGTTACAATAATTACTAGCTAATATTTCTGGCTGTTGCCTGAGGTAATTAGTTTTGTACATGTTTCCACTATCATTGCTTTATTATATGCTAAAAGCAATCTTAAATAAATATTGTCGTATTTTATGATTTAAAGATTTATAGTAGTATTTATTAATTAGTTAAAATTTTTGTATTTTGAGTAAAGGAAATTTTGTAAACCTTGCAAGATACACATAGGTGTACATGCGTAAAAATTGTCATTACTAGAATACAAAAATATTTTTAATTAGTAATATTTAGTAGAATTATATGTTGTATAATGATAGCTTAAGCATATTATATATTTTAGGTTGAGGATTATGGTATAATTATTACATGGACGGCCGATAAAAATATTGATTTAATCATAGAATCTGATTTAGATATGGTAGCAAAACTTTTTATTGCAGCGATGGAAGGTCAATGTTACATTAATAATGGCTTATTATTGAAACGTATAGAAAGTATGTACATATAAGCATTGAGTTTGCTTATTACAATTTTGATATTAAAGCAACGGTGTATTCTTTCAGCTGTCTTGATATCAGGAAAACCTTGCCTTTACAATAACGACTTATTGAATTCATCTCCAACTAAAAGTAAGAATTTTTAATAATTAGATAATGAATATCTTCAAATTATTTTTTTAAGCTTACGATACTTTTTATGTGTAAAGCTATTTACACTGTAAATATTTTATTAATCTAGATATTTATAATGCATTATTAGTTTATCTGTTATAATTATTCTGTTTTAATATTGTTTACATATAAATCAGCATCTTCGATAAGAAATAGCATTTTTCGTTTATCTTATGTAAAAGATTTAGAGTTGTAGATATACAGTGAATCATATAAATTGTAGTAGTTACTTTTCTTTGAAATTTAAAGGAATAACAGCAAAATTCCTTTTTTATATCGGTAAATTAAATTATATTATATTGTTAAATTAAAGTGGGTCTTAAATGTAATTTACGAGTCATTTTGTGGAGTCATGACTTAAATGAATATATTGTACAGTATACAATATTGTACATAAAAAAGTCAGTCATAAAGATCTACTGTAAATTTCAAAGTTGTAATAATTTTTCATTTACAATAGTGGGGCTAAAAGCGGAATTTCAATAAACATAATCTTACTTAAGTAAAAAGAGCAATATTGGAAAATACTTCATTTTTTGGTAATTATAAGCATAAACAATTTCCTGTTTTAAGTCATTCTGTTATTATTATTTATTTTTTCGGCGAGATAAGATACTATTTGTGAAAATTCGCTTCGAAATCGGAGCAGCTATAACATTCTTACAAATAACGCCGTTCGGAATGAAAAGTTAGGAAACATCGATTTGCAATTTTTTTTATATATGGTACACTTTTATAAAGAATCTGAAAGAATTGTATATTAATAACTGTAATAAGCTATTAAAACTATAAAAATATGAGTAGGGGTACATGAAAAATTAAGATAATAATATAATCAGATACCGGTTTTTGTTTTTTGCAATTGTCTCCCCCCACTTAAAAAAATCTGAAAAAATTAAAGATTAATAATCTTGACAAGGTACTTCTACTGTAAAAATATAAACGTGGGTATTTATTAATTTCTATTAAAGAAAAAAATTGTTAAACTTTTAGAATTTTTTAAAGATTCATTTTGCGGTTAAAAATTCTGGAAAAATTCACAAACACGTACGCCATGGAGCAGAATAGTCAAGATTTTTTTCAAAATTTTCCGTACGGCATAACAAAAGATATAAAGTGTAAACTGTAAATTGTGTTTCGCCCTGTAACTACCCTTTAAGTAGGGGTAGAAGCTTGATACTTGGCAAAAATGATTTTGTTTGAACTATCTATTAACTGATATTGAGTGATTAATTTGGTCTAAACACACTTTTGACTACCTTATCCAGCTATACCCTTTAATCTCACAATAATGCATGTGCACAAAATGTTTAAGTATGATGTTAACTGCTATAAAGTGGTTGTGATGTGATATTAATAAACGATAGTTAAAAAATATAAAATATGTCTCATATATATTGTTTTAATAAGAATTTATAGATAAAGGAGAATGGGAATTACACATAGAAAAATTAAGATTATTAAGCAACACTGCCAAGGTAGCTACAGAACAATGTAAACCACTCGAAGTCAAAGAATTTCCAGCTGTAATAGTATATCCGGAGAATACTGAGATTATCACAGAAACACATCTTCAACGACAAGCAGTTTCAAGTGAAACTCTAGGTAAATTAGTAAAATTATTCATTGACATCACTGTACATTCATTGTTTTATTGAGAGTAAATTTCAAAAATTTCTTGTACACTAATTAATACTTTATATTAGAAAGTACAACTAGAAGTCAAGCTTCAACACCAATTTCAACAAAATCATTTCAACAAGAAGGTGAACCACTATCAAGTACAATGCAAGATTCTACTGATGATTTTACTGAATGTCGAGGTGTATCACGATCTGGTAGTAAGTCACTTGATACACTTGATAACTTGGAAGAAATATCACAAATTAAACAGTTCAGACAAGTGTCTTGTACTGATATCAAAGATACGAGTAAATCTAAACCAAAAACATTTTATGATGCTAAGGATAGTAATGTAGCATTATCTACATCTAGCTTTGAGTGAGTATAGTATTAGTAAATAAGTGACTGTTAGAAATCTATAAGCAACTAAAGATATCTAATTAATATTATTCTATTCTCCCTTTTTAATATTTTCTTTTACTCCATTTTTTAGAAGCTCAGTGGCAGAAATAACAACACAATTACTAAACAAGTATGTAAAACCACCAAATGTTCTAATATATGCTGACAGTGTTGTTGCATGTAATAATGTAAGGGATGTATTAGAAGAATCTCTTGGCACAGAAAAGTATGTTCATGTTTGTTTATTATGTTTATAGTTAGATTTCTTATAATACTTCGCATTTTTTGTATGCCTGATGTATCCTTGTTACAAACAGATATACTATTTACACATTGACTTCGGAAGAAGTGCGCAAGGACGCGTGGATAGATAATGCAGTTTTAGTTGTTGTTTGCGGAAATGTTGGGAATGAAATTGGAAATCAGATCGTTGAATATATTCTTCGTGGTGGTAAACTTCTCGCTTTGTGTTCGGATATTATTCACATTTTACTTCCATCGTTTAAAACGGCAGAAGTACGTGAAAACGAACTCGTTCATTTTTCATATGGAAAATGGAAACACGTACGCATGATGCATCATATCTTCTGTTATCAAGCATCTCCTGTAAGGACGAGATTTTCTCAAGATCACGAGGATGTGAAGTAAGATATTTACTTATTATGATATAATAACTTCATGTAACTTCATAAATATTGAAACATGTTTGTATATTGTTTACATATACATCTAACACTAGCTGTTTAAAACTTTAATTGAAATAATTTTGCTCCACTTCAGCGGACATTATTGTAGTTACAGTTACATGTAACAATTTAAAAATGTTGAGATCATTTGAGAGGTTTCAAAAGTTCATTTTCAGAGTGTCCAGTGTGTCTCCTCCATCTTCAGCAAATGTGGAAGATAAGAAAGGAAATTCTCATTCATTTGAAGTAAAAGTGCTGGGAACAGAAGAAACATGGCATACACCAAGCATCTTATTGGCAATACTTTCTGGAAGTGGTGGCAAGGTTGTCTTTTCTCAAATACATTTGGAAGTGGATCCGATGCAATATGAACTTGAAGAAAGCAAATTTAGTGCTCTAAAAGAAAGTAATGCTATTAGATTGGAAATATTCAAAGATTTATTAAGTACACATCTTGGAATAGAACTTTGTGGTACATCAAAAGTATCTGTTACTTATACACCAGCTTTCTTTTTAGGACGACATGAGGTGAGAGATATGCAAATTGTTTTAAATATAAATCAATCAAATAAATTCATTCAATAAATTAGCTATTTGTGTGGTTAAATATAAAGAAATAGTAACATAATTTTAGTAACTGTATCTTGCAATGTAGAGAAGTTACTTAAATATTTATTAAATGTATTATAAGACTGAAGATTAAAATATAGCAAAAGAGATTCCTTGTATAACAGATTATTGCCTTTATTTGATCTGATTTTTAATTGGTACGTTTCCTTTATGTTTTACAGTTAAAATTAGAAATGTTGGAGAAGTTAAAGGATATCATGCAGTCAGATGATACTTTGAAAATGTCAGAATTAGAGATTCAGTTTTGTCGAAGCAGTACGGTTCCTCGTTCAGCATCAATTTCATATCTTCCTATTATGTTACATCAATGTCCAAATAATTTCTCAACTGTAGAATATTTTGAGGTAATATTCTTGCCCAAAGATATACATTAATAATCAACACTCTATTCGATTCTTTATGATACAGTTTTAGTTTTTCTGTTACAGAATTTAACTACGAAAGATTTAGGTCGTTTAGTAATATATGTAGATGTAATGACATCATCCATGGATTTGGTAAACGGTCGTCCATTTCAACATGGTTTAGCTATTATTGTTCGTCAACAGACTAAAGGGCGAGGTATGTTTGTACACTTTAGTTCATAACGCACAAGACACTCAATAAATTTAGATAAATGTTGTTCCACTTTAAAGGTAAAAACTTTATTTTATACTATGTTTACTGTATTTAATTTCATTTATATAATATTTGCATTAAAACTTGCATATATCATTTTTAAGGAAGAGGAAAAAATATATGGTTGAGTCCAAAAGGATGCGCAAACTTTACTTTGCAACTTCATGTGCCTGTTAATACAATACTTGGAACTCGTATTTCAATTTTGCAACATTTGGTTTCTGTTGCAATTGTATCTGCAATTAAATCTTTACCTGGATACGAGGTTTGTTTTCATAATAACAAATACAATATTAGAGTGTATTAAGTCACATTTTCTAAAGTTTATAGAAAAACCAATCAGAGGTGAATCTTTGAAACCATTCGAAATATATGTGTACTTTTTGAGTGTCAAAAATGTCACTTAATATTTTAGTGACTTAATATTGGTATATCTTGAATTGAATTATTTAAATTGAATTGAATATTTGAATTTTTAATGATAGGAGATTGATCTGAGATTAAAATGGCCTAACGACATTTACTTTAGTAATACTATTAAAGTTGGAGGTATGATTGTAAGCGCACACGCAACATCAAATCTTACTGTCTGTAATGTGGGTAAGTACAAATACTTAATAGATGATTATTATTGATTAATTTGTACCCATAATTCACATACAGTCCTACAAACTGTTATTATGTGCTAAATTAAAGTACCTTTTATCATTTTTTACAAAAAGTATGGAAAATTAATATTAAATAATATTATTAAATAATATTGATTAAAATTATTTATTAAATAATATCGTTTATTTATTAGGAATAATAGTTATTTATTCCATGGTAAATTTCATACACGAAATATAAATGCGTGATATTTAATATATAGTGTATTGATTTAGAAGAAAAGATATTTTAAGTTCCACAGAATTTAAAATATTTTTCAGTAACTTATATTAATTAAATAAAAATGTATAATTATTAACTGTAAATTTTTGGAATTTTGCTCTAATTGAGATAAAAGTTTAATATATTTACCTAAACGGATTTGAATTCATGGGTTGAATGTGTAATATTGTATTTTTTATTTAATTACAATTTTGTTACAACTAAATTCATTTTTAGGTGTCGGCGTCAATTTATCTAATCAAAATCCTACATGTTGTATTAATGACATAGTTAACGTATTTAATGAAAAGTATCATAAAAAACTACAAACAATATCGTATGAATTATATTATGCCATTGTATTTAATGCGATTGAAAAATGGTTCAACATTGTACAAAATGGTGATATAGATCTCTTCTTGGATGCTTATTATACATATTGGATGCATACGTAAGTCTTTTAAATTCATATCAATTAAAACTTTCACTTAATTTTAATAATTTAGCTTCTCATTATTGTAATCTGTTTGCAATCATGTTATATATATATATTCATTTCAATTTGAGTATTGTTTACACAGCGATTTTGCTATTTAAAGATTTTGAGATTCTTTGTACAGTTGTAAGAACCAACTTCCAAAAAGATATACTTTATACAAAAATGTAATATTTGTAATTGCAGCGATGCGAATGTGACAGTAATATCAGCTTCAGGCGCATCACAAAACGTTAAAATATTAGGTATAGACGAGTTTGGATATTTACGCGTACGAGATGAGGACGGTAGTATATTTACCGTACATCCTGATGGTAACAGTTTTGATTGTCTGAAAGGACTTATAGTACCTAAATAATTGGAATCTCATAGAATTATATACGACTTTGTTGAATATAATTCAATAATTAATTGTATATTGTTATTCTTTTTTATTTTTATACGTCGTATGCATGTATGTTAAATTGTTATAAACTGAAACGTAATAGGACAGTAGATTGTTCAATTTGCTATTCTAGTTTATTATTTATTGATCGTCACCTATGTATAAAACTATACTTGTTCGAATTGACATGTTGTTACACGTTTTGATCTAATATTTTATTCGGAAGAGAAACAATAAAGCACTTTGTTAAGCAATGAAGAATGACAAAAGTACAGTTTGCGTAATTATTTATTAACTGGTGGAACTGTGATATTTATTTTACAAAAGTTTAGGTTACGATGAACTCAAATGATTGGAACCAGGTTATAAAATTGTATTTGAAAAACAAGAAACGTTATAATCCGTACTTCATTATTCTATACATTGCCGTATCATTTTTATATATTAATTTTATATATATATTCGATCTAAACATACAAACACGTAACAAATTGTAGTTATCATTAGATACCCGAATTTTTCTTAAAAATTGCACAACGCGTTAATATATCATGTTAACCATATAAACGTGCGAGTATTAGAATAGTCAAGGGCGTAATTACGATTTTTAGGGATTGACGAGTGTAAACAGAGGACAAGAAGGAATTTGGAGATTTAGAAATTTGATTTTGAAAAAGTTAAATGGACTTGGGAATTTCAGGAGCTTCAGACGTTTGGAAATTTGAGAATTCAGAAATTCAGGCTTTCAGGAATTTGAAAGGTTATACAACTAAGGATTTGGAAATTAGAAAATTTGGAAACTTAGGAATTTATAAATTTGATCGTTTAGAAATTTGTATATTTCAGAATTTGGACATTTCAAGTTCTTTTAAACGGACAAAGAAGCATCTGCTCTACCAATCCCTAGATACCAGTAATAACGCCCCTAAGACTGTTTAGAACGTAAAACAATGATAAAGTGACCGCCCTCGGTTTCACCGAAAAATTATCTATCAAAATGCTCACAATTTCATTAATTAGCCACAGAAGCTATTCAGATGCATTTCAATTTGAATCGTCTAATTGCTATAACGATTTTAACAAATTCCAAAGCACACCAAGAGTTGGATAAATTTCTTACCTATTGATATATCTTATTGTTAGATGACGTTCGAGATAATTTTTCATTCTCGCAGCCGTCCGAATCCCGCGGCTTTTAAGTGTTACAATCGTCGCTTATTTTACGAATATTAGTAGTTTTTATTCAAATCGAATTACTTGTTCTAAACGACAAAACATTTGCGCAGAGTCTATATTTTTCGTTGTCTACCCTTTCGTGATGATCGACTTTTGGCTTACAGTTAGTTTATGCATAGATTAGGTCGCGAACGCTTTTACCAGATTTTTAGAGCCACCATCTTATAAATTCCAGGGCCAGCTAAATATTTTGGATTGTTAATTTCTTAAAGGTGAAAAAGCATAACATCTTTTTACGAAAATAAAAAATACAAACGAATTAACATATTTAAATATATGATTTGTTTTGATTCTAGTTTTTTTTTATTTCCCTTTTCTAGCGCCCACTAAACTCCTCTTGTAGCCGGCCCTGAGTGGCTCCATGGTTCTGGGTTGCACGTAATTTAAACACGTTTAAGATATGACGAATATAACTGATAGATTCTACTAAAATTTATTTCGTTACCTTCTGCGAAATCTCTCTCAACGTTTCGTCAAATTTTTTATCAACTTCGCGAGGAATTTAAAACACGCCATATACATATAACGTTGTTAACAGACAAAATTAACAGGAATAGATTTCTAAAATGTCTACGTAATAACACATTATTTACAAATAAATAAACATCTATGTATACAATTAATACCGAATGATACAATAGTCTTTATATAAATAACTAAATGAACGTACATCGTTTCTCTTATGCCAAATTCACAGATTTGCCATTCTTAATTTAATATATGACATTAAAATTTATTCCGTTATAGTATCAATTTTTTAATCAAAAATATTGTTTTAAAATATGTGTTGAAATCTTCCTTGAACCAGCGTTTAACCTCAAATTTTACCAAATATAAATTAAAACCGGAATAATTCTGTTATGTATTAGAATAAAGAAAGATAATTGATACAACAACAGAATAAGTTTTAGTATTTCATATTAAACTTGTTTGGATAGTTATGAAAATTCGTGTTCATACAAGTTTGAATTTTCCCGCCCAAATTTTCTCTGTCCTCCAGTTAGCATAAGAAAAACGATATAACCTTCAATATTTAACAGACATTTTACAATAATCGATTTCTTTTCCGCGTAATCTCTTAACATTTGCACGCATTTTGTCAAAAAATTTACATTCATGCATACACACACTTGCGCGCGCACCTATATCTAAGTTTGTTTTTTAAATCACTATTTGATTCTTTGAGTCGGCAGTTATATGTCTTTGTAAGAGTGTACGCATATTTTCTGCGTTGGACACGTTACATCCAATATTATTTTATTTTATTTTATAAATAACACGTAGATTTGGACTTCGATAAATCTACCGTAACAACTAAAGTGTACGTACCCGTAAAATACGCAAAATCAATTTTTCTGCAACATTTCTGCGTAAGTAATTAAAAATGAATTTTGACTCTTTGAACATTTTATATGACAAAGAACCTCGTTCTTTCTTACGCAGTTTATTTTTTAGGACAGATGACGTAACATTTAGCGACTATTTATTCTTTAGAAACATATTTGTAATATGTGTTCATAAAAATATCGTCGTATAGCAGTTTTATAAAGTCCTTTCTATTCATATTAAAATGTTTGAAACTCGCGCGTAAATGCAAGAAACAAAATACTGGAATGTAAATAGAGTCGTGGTATTTCAATCTTTCATTTCCTAACATCGAATGATATTGCAATTTTTTCCCATGTTGAAATAAAAGTTTCTTAACCACGTAGCGCTATTATCGAATAACGTTCCCGAATAATTGACAAGTTTATTAAGTAACAATTTCGTTTTCACCTTTTTCAGTTATACGTATTATCTTACTCATTACTTATACATCAAATAAAGTAGACATTCATTGATACGTTTCCATTAGAAAATAACAGTAGTAACAAAAGGTAACTATGTTTTTGGTAAAATTACAGACTAGAGAGTATTTTTGATTTTAAGTTCCTTTATCGAGTTTTTATTTGTACCGGCAATTTTGTCGCTCACCGTATCCATGATGGGTAATAAAGCAGACATGGGCAGCAAGTAGTAATTCTAATTCTGAGTAACTAGAAATTTGGAGGTACGAGATTTTGGAAAATTGGAAATTCAGACATTTGGAAAATGGAAATTTTAGGAATTTGAGAATTCAGAAATTTGATGATTAAATGATTTGGGACAGTAGAAACTGAAAATTTGATAACTTGGTAACTTCCTAACTTGAGAATTTGGAGATTCGCAAATTTAAACATGAAAAATTTTGAATTTGAAAATTTGTGAATTTAGGAATCGGATAATTTTCAAATTTGAGAATATGGAAACTTAAAAATATGGAATTGATAGTACGATACTTTCAGAATTGGTTAGGTTTCAAATATGGCTAAAGTTAAAGTATCTAATAAAAAAATTAAAAAATTTTTTTTGTGTAAAGTAAACGCATTTTAGGGACTGCGAATATGCGCATTACATATCTCTACTTAAGATAACATTTCTTTATTCTTTTTTAATTATTCCTGATGATACTCACAGCGCATGCGCACTACGCATCTAAGAAAACAGTTATTCATTTTAATAAATATTTTTGGCACTTTGAAAAGTTTAAAACAACCGTTATTTTTATATATATACATATGTAGATAGTAACTTCAATGCGTGGAAGAAAAATCTTTTTATTCTATTTTGTTTCTTTCCAAAGAAGAAACTGTAAACAATTTAAACCAAACACGTAGGCAAATATAGTTAATCAAAATATGTCGATTATTATTTTGTCTTTTAGTATGAAAATTGCATTTTTGTCATTTATGATAATCGCGAAATACTGTACCATTCTATACACACAAATAATAAAAATATTTCTGAAAAACAAATAAATATTAAACATCGTCTCAAATAATAAGTGTTGATAAAACTGGCAAAATATGGGTCAGTTTATTTTAATCTTAGATAAATCAGAAGTTTTATTAAAATCAAGGAACAGGTAATGATTTTAACTGACATTGAAGTCTACTACTTGCTGTTTATGTCTGTAATTAGGCCCTTTGGATTTTTAAATGCAGTAGGTAAGTTAAAAGTCTTAGTTTAGAAATGTCGATTACATTGGCTAGAAAATGTAAACAGGCGACAGAATACGTTTTATAAGTGTAGCCGTTTCATATGAGGAAAAAGTGGGAGTACGTATTTGATTTTGAGGTTAGTTTTCATACCTTTACAAGGCAATTAGGTACGAGTTATACATACCGTTATTCTGGTTTTAGTGTACTTTATAGTTTGATAAAGTTTTCCTAAAATTCTCTTTGTATAGTACACTGAAGTACAAATCCAGTTTCACTCAGGAAAATGTCAGCCAAGGGAAGGAGGTCCCTAATAACTACAAAACATACACTGTTTTATTGCGCACTTCACGTTTCAGAAAGGTGTTTCTACGAACTGCATCAAAACGTAACTTAACTTCCTAATTAAATTATACATTGAAATTTACAACCATAACAGAAGTATAGAGATAACTTAATATGTAAGACAGATATAAAAGACAATAGTTTATTGTAAAGTAATTAATTGCAAAAGTTGAAAACATTTTGGAAGCCTTACTCTTACATGTATTTAAAAATTCATATTTTCGCGCGCTTTATAAGAACAATACCGCTAGCACCATCTAGCGGTCGAGTGTAAAATTATAGAAACACAAAATTGCAATTTTCGGTAAAACAAAGCATTGTTGCAGTTTTTTGACGCTCGTAAATTTTCAAAAGGCCGAACAGAATCAGAAAAATGTCATCACAATAGGCTCGAAGCACAATGTTCAAAAATTGAAAAAATTGAAATATGTGTGCCTCAAAATGTTTAGACATTTAGCGACAGAAGTTGGGAACTAATGTACTAAATTTAAAATACATTACTTAATAAAATATTGACCCTCTCGATTTTAAAAATAGTTAAATGATAACAATACTAAATGGGTTTCGAATCTTTTATATGTGTTAGTAGGTCAAAAATTATAAATGAAGTACATAATTGTTCCAAAATGTAGTTGTATTAGTTCCCTCTTTTTACTGTTAGATGGCTAAGCATTTTGAAGTTTAAATTCTCGGAGAGTATCTTGGTTGCGGGCCCAATGGAAACGGACACCGAGGAAGACGCCATAATGGCAGAGGGAGCACTTTCGCCTAATAATTCAGGTAACAACACTAAACACACTAATAAAGGCACAAAACAGAAAGACGATTTCAACGGATTAAAGAGAAAAGAATCGTAGGATTTTCTGGCAACTTCTATGAAGGAAAAAGTTCTAATTTCGGACAACACGCATAAAAAGCCGAACTTATACCCTGGCAATCACGTGGGCCCATCCTATGTAGAAATCAAAATAAAAAGTCAATCGCTAAAAAAAACAAGGGCATAAAATTTAATACACATAGCAAAAGCTGTCAACATTATTAATGCTGGTGTAATAGAAATGAAAGCTAGGAGTAAAGGAGCAGTTGAGCTCAAATTCCTCAATAAAGACCTAGTCAACGCATTCGTTCAAAAAATGGACAATGAAAAATGGGGCATGTTGGTCTTGCAACTAACATGAGGAGGATAATAATCATTTGTATTCCTTCCCATAAGGGTATTATAGGGAATGAACAACCAAACAAGGAAGCTAAAGCAACAGCCCAATCAGAAGTAATGTAGATATTCAGTGTCTCTTGTATGGATATCTTCCTTCTTATAAAACAGAGAATAGTTGACACTGCACGAAATGAGTTAGTGAGTCATGCCAGCCAGGAAGGTGGTATATACTTCTGTAAATATTACTCAGTATCCAATACCACTTTGGTTTCACAATAAAAATCTATCAAGGCACTTTACAGTTAGATGAATAGAACAAGATCAATCTATTTTAATCTGAAAGTTTTTTGAGAAAGATTAATGTCTAGGACATTAAATGTCAATGCAGTTATTCAGTGAAGGACATAGATCATATGCTCCAGAACTGCATCTACACTTAAAAGCACAGGAAAGAAATGTTTCAATGACTAAGGACTAGTGGACTGTCTTCACCATATACCATAGAAAATTTCTTAATGGGACCTAACATTATAGCATTGAAAATCATAGACGAATTTCTTGTTAAAACCAACATATATGTATGTGATATGTATACCAAATACTAAAAATTGCATAAATTGCAAAAATTGAAATTTTGTGTTTCAATAGATCCGTGTTTAATCACTAGATAACACTAGTGGTATTATTCTCAAACAGTGCGGTGGTATTATTCTCAAATAGTGCAGTGATATTATTCTCAAATAGTGTAGTGGTATTATTCTCAAACAGTGTTGTGGTATTATTCTAACATTCTAAAAAATCAAACAGTGGTATTCTAAAATTCAATTATAAAGAACGGTAAGTTACATTCTGATGTAGTTCCTAGTATCACCATTCTGAACTAAACCCATACTTACAAAAATTTCATTATTTATCGATTTCGAAAATGCCTAAAGTAAATTGGGTACAATGTGTGCCAGTGCATGAATATTTTTGTGGGTGTTAGGGATCTTTACCCATTGGCTGCAATTTTCCTGAGGGTAAAACTGAGGATCTGCATTTGAATATACTGTGGTTTCCGTATGGAAAATGGCGATGTAGAGGAAAGAAGTTTAATTATAAGAATAATTAATATAATTATTATAATTAATATAAGACAAATTTATAGTGTTTATATTTTGAAAACTTGCACGGAATAGAATTATACTACAAAAATTTCATAGTTAAGATATTCAGAAATGTGCAGTTGTGAAGATTTAAAAATATGATAATTTAGAAATTGGGAACTTTGGGAATTTAGAGATGTAAAAATTAAAAAAATTTGTATAATCTTTCAGTTTAAGATTCAAAAATTTTTATAATTTGACATTATGAAAGTTTGAAAATTCAACAACTTGTCAACTTAAAATTTGTAAGAAATTTGATGATTTGAAATTTTTCAAGTTTACATGTTTGATTCTTCACAATCAAAAGTACACGTTAGCTTCTTCCTCTACATTCGCCCTTGTCCAAAGGATGTCAACGATTTTGTTGAAACAGCGTTATGTTAAGTAAACGATATCAATAATTAAAATATAAAAACATATTCAAAAACTTCCTATATGTCCTAAAATTCATATCATTAACTATTTATTTTGTTGGATATTCTGCCATCCGTAGTTACCTAACCTCTTTCTATGAAATCAACTTTGAAACTGAAATGCTTGTATTTTAAAAAAAGAACCTCCAGCTGCAAAGTTTTTTTTGCTGCAAAAATTCGCATAGGCTAACATCCTGATATTCTTTTTTGTCAGAATAGTTGTCCTTGCAACGTGAAAAACGGAATATCGAATAGTTAACAAATATTTGGTTTCTACGTCACATTCGCGACTGAAATATCTACAATTTATATACTTCTTACAAAATTTAACGATCGATTGATTAGATTATTTTTCGGAAGAGAATACCTTGAAATATACAACAGTAAACGTTAACGGTAAAATACTCGGAATTTACATGAATATTTTACAAATAAATTTATATAAATTCTGTAATACTACCATGATATCAAAATTTTAATAGAAAGATTGCTTTGGTAAGTTCAAGTAATATTACGTACGTATCATATAACATAAGCGTAAACGTTTCAAAATTAGATTTCTCCTAATTAATCTAGATATATGATTCAATGAATTAAAGATCTAACAGAGTGATGGATTAGGTTTCAATAGTAATTTTCAGATGAAATCTGTTATAGTGATCTAAACCGTATGTGAACACAGATGGCGGTAAAAATCTATTTGAATGAAGAAATTTTAAAGTAAAACAAGATAATAAACGTTCTTATCGATTTAATGTGAAATACTAAATTTGAATTTGCTACAGAATCAATTTTAATCTTAGTTCAATTATTTTATAATTTTATTTATAGTATTTTTATGTAGATAAATTTTTAGGATGAAATGAAATTATGATTTAACATCAAATACTAAAATTTACTTTGAAATTGTATCAATTACGTGATAAAAAGAAAATATTATTTACAAATATGCGTTTAAATATTTGTCAAAACAATATTTCACCTCAACCTTTATCAAATATAAAAAGAAATAACAATTGTTTTATATATTCGAATAAACGAAGAAAATTGATACTACAAGAGAATAAATTTTAGTATTTCGCATTAAATCGAAGAAAATATTTATTTTATCTTGTGACAAAAACTTGTTAATACCAATACCAAAATTAAAATTATAAGATAATTAAAATTGATTATGCGACAGAATATGTCTGATTATTTTGTTATGAAAATTCTTCACACAAATAGATTTGAATTTTCCCGCCAACATCTCTACTGCCCTCTTTCTCGTCTCTCTTCACCTTCCTTCCGGTTTAAATCAATATGGCGGCAACTTATCGAAAACGACAACACGTTTTCCTATCGCTCCCTTGAAAATCACTATTGATAGTGAGATCATCACTCCATTTGACCGTTAATAAATAAGAAGAGATGCGAGGTTGAAATAGTATCTGTGCACTGCTGTCGACGAAGTATGAAGTGAATTTTGTACGTGAGTATACGTACATCTTTAATACCGATCGTTGCAATTTATGATGAGAAATCGGAGAAAGTCGGTGAATCGCTGTAGACGTGGAAAGTTTGATCTTCGGTGGTAAATCTGTTGACTTCCGTTATGTGAGACATCACTCTGTCAGAAATGTAGCTGATGGTTTCCACGCGATTCTTGCGCGTTGGATCGCTCGACTCGAAACAGTAATGAAAATGTAAATTAGATATTTCTACTCTTTATACATGTAAATACCACTCATAATTTGTAACTACTGTACAACTTATTATTCTATTGGTCTACTACTGTATTTTCTATTTTATTATTAAACATTCTTTATTATTCTGTTATCATACTATTAAATTATTTCTCCATTATTCTGATATTCTACTATTTTACTATTCCACCTTTATTATTCTACTTATTAGTCAGTGTTTCAACGTTTATTTCAGTGCTTGTTCAGTGTTTTATTGATTATACCACTATTCTACTATTCTATTTAAGTAAATGAACTTATGCTTGTAAAACACATATAAATAATATTGAAATAGTAGTACAGGAAATGAATATAACTATAAATTGAAACAGTAGGAATAATAGTATAATAAAATAGTAAAATAGTATTATGTACAATGTAATAGTAGAGTAAATGTACAATAATATGGTAGAATTGTAAAATAGTAAAAATAATCTTTTAATGTTAGCAATATATTCTTAATAAATTATCTCTCGGTTCAACAGATTGTTGTTAAGAAATTAAAATGTTTCAAGGTACTGAAGTAAGTAAAATTACATATTTAACAAGACAACGCATTAACAATAACAAATACATTGTAATTCACGTAAGTTCGGATCTTGAAATAAATAGCAGTCTCAGGCGCAAGCGCAACTATATTCGTACGCTCACCTTGTCCGCGAAATTTAAACGCAAGTCAAGTTGCAACATACATTTGTATAAGAATAATTGGTGTACCATACATCATCACATTATTCGGCATAAAAGAAGAATAGTGCAATTACAATTTCTCTCATTCTAAAACAAGTGTCATTTTTATCTCCTACGATCCATCTTGTGTTTATATTTTACTGGCAAGGATTGAATATAGCCGCACTTGTACTCGAGGTAGTGTTACCATTTCGACTGCTGCAACTTCAGGGTCTAAACACGTGGATGACTATGCGTCACCTTTGGTAACAGCCTAAAAATACAGTTATCTATTTTGGATATTAAACGGAACATAAATCACCTGATCGGAATCGCTGGAAATTGATTTGCGACTTCGGTTTCGGCAGTTCTCGGTGAACATCGACGGACTGGAAATGTCTCTCGATTCTGACACTTCTTGGACAGTGGAAAGCTTGCGATCGTCTTCATCGTCGTCATACACCTCCACCGCGGTCTCACGAATTCTCGCCTGACACTCTAGACAGGGAGGGAGGTGTATGAGAGGGACCTAGCTTACCGAGGTCTCCTCGACAGATGGGCTCGCCAGTGCTTGTGTCTCACCGTTGGAATGTTTCACTTCATCCTGACCTGAACGTGATGCCGGTGGGCTGCTGCGTGAACACGATGTCATGCTCTGCATCGTTTGGCTACGACCGCCATGAAATCGCATACTGTACGCTACGCGATTACTGCTTTGTAGTACTCCAGTCTAAAATGGTGCAACAAATTTTACATCCGAAATAACTTCTAACTATAATACATTGGGTTGGCCGAAAAGTTACGTTGTTTTTATCAGTAGGTGACATTTGTTCAGGTTATGTGCCAACATTTAGTTTTTCTTCTGCAAGCTTACATTTTACAATATCTCTACAGTTTTGCTGAAGTAAATCTTGCACATAGAATATGTCCGTAAACTGTGCCTAATCAGTTATCAGACTAGTCAACATGTTCAAAAGGTAATAATTCACAAAAATCAACATTCTGTTCATTTGCACCACTTTATAACAACAACATTCTGTGACATCATCAATGTTACATTTTTGAATGCCAGATCTTGAGTAAAACCTATTTTATGTTAAAACAGTGCCAAGTATAATGAAGTTTTTTATCGATTATAGATGGTTATGCATGAAAGATACATAGATTGATTTTAGCAATATATTACATTATTTTCATAAAGATAATTATGTTGTTTAAGCATGAAAAAGAGATATATATAAGGTTGCACTGAATGCAAGTGTCAGTTTTAGTTTGGGAAATTTTGCGTTGAAAATATTTTGATGAATGATCCATGTTTTAGAAGAGCAAGTTACAGATGGTCAGTGATGGTTACATCGGGATTTTGATCAATAATATATCTCTGTATGCATTAAAAAACAATTAATATGTTGCATAATAAGATTTTAGTTGCATATATAAGATTTGTAATCAAAGAACTCCTTAAATGACAAAACTTTTTGGTCAACCCAATAAATACTATTACAAATATGGACAAAGTTACAATTTATTGTAAGAATACTCTCAAATTGTTGTGGACTTACAATTAGATATGTTACACACTTTGAATATAGTCATGTGCTATGACTCATTTCATTATAATAGAGAATTTAGAAGGTAGCAATGCTGATTAAGCAACATTGCTTTACTGTATTTCAAGTTTCTATACAGGGTGACTTTTGTGTAACTGTCAGACTGTCAGATTCATGTAGCATGGTCATTGGTTCTTGGGAGAGTTTTTAACAAAATATGCTATGTTTGTTACTTAATTAATTACTAACTATTTTATATAATTTTTCCATCTATATATTTTAAAATTTCTTTACTTCCAAATTTGGAAATCTGTTCTCTAGCTATTTCTGTTGGAATTATGGATGTTATTTTTAAAATCTTTCTTTTATAAAGATTTCATTCTGGTTTTTACATTTAGAAAGGTATTACTCACATTGGCATGCCCAGGTCGAACATTCTTGTATGGTTGAAAAAGTACCAAGTATACCTTTGGTGTGAATAGACAGCCAAGAGCTACCGAAGCAGAGATGTTGATGCACATGCACATGCTTGCTATTTGTACCTGAAAATCGACCTGTATTTGTTGTTTGTTTCAGGACCAATAATGAAACAAACTAAAAACTATGACAAATAATGAAGATTATAACAAAATACTATGAACCGAATAACTTTATTGTAGAGTAATTTGAAAACATAAAAATTTGAAAGGCTTACAAATACCGACCTTGTAGTCATTGTTTGAGCCGAAGTAGATGGGCACGAAAGCTAACCATACGATGCAAGTCGAGTACATCGTAAAACCGATGTATTTCGCTTCGTTGAAATTTTCCGGTATCTTACGTGTTTTGAACGCGTACAGAGTACACATAAGTATCAGGAACATGTTATATACAAGAGACATCATTAGAGAGAACGTAGAAACGCGGCATGTGAGCACTGCCGATAAAGGATATGGGTGAATTTCCGTGGTGCCCGGTGGTTTAATGATCAGCCAAATTATAGCACCAACTAACTGCACTGCAGTGATCCCTATAAAAACGGGAACTGCATAATAGTACATCATGGTTCAGGATTTACGTTATTATAGCAAATACTTGCAATAACAACGTGCAGTTATTCATTTTAATATTCGGACACAGTACTATTCATGTGTCTGCTGTTTTGTATAAGAGGAGTTAATTGAGATATAAGCAGTATAAATCATCCTTTTCTGTATACAATAACAAATATAGAAGTATTGCAGTGTCTGAATATTAATGTATCTGTACATATAAAAAGTTGCAATTTGAACGTAATTTTATGTCATTTTAATGGTGTACAAATGATGCGAGGTCCAAATCAGAGCCAAAGAGTATAAAGGACTGTTAATGCTCTTTGGTTCTGCAATTGTAAATTGTATAGGTTATGAACAGTTATAAAGATATGGGGGTTTACATATTGTTCGCTAGTTTAGCCTATTAAAACGATAAAAGGTGCCTTTGAAAATTGTAAACTCACCAATAGCAATTACGACTTGACTTTTTGGTGACGTGTAAGATGGTCTTTTTATACTTTTTGTCCCTTGATTGAATATGCGCGACATCCGGTTCGTTTTAGTCAATATCGCGCTATAACAGGTGCTTAAACATAAGCCCAAACCAATTCTCAGATAAGTGCAGTTCCATGTTGTTGGTCTGCTTAATATCACGAAGCTCATGCCGTAACACGATAGAATTCCAACTAATAACACGTAACAGAGCTCGCGTCCCGATGCCATGATTACTGGAGTTCGATTAAAACTGAAACACAATGGATCTTGTTATTTAAATAGCATCAAACATCTCGACGCATCGAAAGAGTTCATTGTTTTAAATTGTTTTATTCCTTAATGGACCAGAAGTATTTTAAGCTACAGGTCCAAGCTGTTTTTCATACAAAAGAGAAATTGTATAACAAACATTTTTATGTCGAGTATAGAAAAGAAAATATACATTTTTTTCTAATACTCTAAACTCTACTGTGTAAAATAATTCCAATAAGTAAAAGTGTCATGTTACCTCTGTGCTACTGGTCCATTAAGGGTTGAAACTAGGTGTTTACTTAGGAAATATTAAGAAAGTGTATAGTCAAATTTAAAGGATGTAAGACCAACTAGTTTGAAATATGTTGTCAAGATTATAGCTTTTAGTAATATGCTCAGTTTCTAGCAAAAGGTAAGTTAGTATAGGTGACATATATCAACCTTTTATCTTAACTAAATTTATATCCTACTTTTTATCAAATGACAAGTGACTGCTAGGGTTCAGAAGGTCACTCTGCAAGGTTGATGATGACAACATACATCAAATACATTATTTTTGCAAATGATACTAATAATTATTTGAATCGATTTTTACACCAGAAATGTATGTTTTTGTTCCATTAGTATTTTGAAAAGTTACAAAAATGGACGTGGGTTAGGTTTAGGTAAAGAATTATGTTTGTAAACGCACCGAATGAACACCGCCGTCGTAAACAAGGTACTTAGTATACCAATGGATGCAAATATCAATGGTACCAGTGCCCATGGGCTGGACCATGGAATCACTTCAGCAGTGAGTTTGATGCAACTCGTCATTGTTTCATCCGGGGCATATCCTGAACTGCATCTGGGGCAAGTGTCGTTGAAAACGTATGCGTCTTCTGGACACGCTATACAACTCCAACAACATGGCTCCTAAAAGTGTCATCATGAATATAAAATCACACATATAATCAATCTGACTTCCATGGGGAAATTATGGCGACTAAAAGAGAGGGGCTTTCTTAGCAGGATTTCTTAGAATTTGATTTGGGGACTTCAGAGTTTGGGAATCTAGGGACTTGGCGGAATAATCTTTGGGATACTTGCCTGGAAGCTACGAACGTGTCCCAAGGGGCAATTATCGCTGCACAAACTTCGAGGAATGTGTATTTCGCCGATACCTCCTGCCCATTTTGTCATATTAATATCGAGTGATAATCTAAGAGGAAACAGATACGAAATTATACCTTGGCAAAGAATATGCATGAAGTTTGACTGCTTAGGTTACGTGAATTTTCTACTGTAAATTCACACGAATTTAGGAAGTGACCTAAATATGGGCGACCACTTTTATACAATCTTCAAGTTACATTACCACGTTTGTTAAATATTTTTAAGACGTCAACAAGTATTATTTTTACTAGAAATCTCTAACATGTATATTTCAGTTAGCTCATAGTTAGACCCTAGATTTCCGATGATTTTCCGTACCTACTTTCTTTAAATCTTATTCATGTTAAAATAATCGAACACTTACTCCTCCTTCCAGGTACCGATCAGAACATAATCGAAACTTCCATCTTCGTTCCTCTGATACTGGTAGATGTTGTAAAATCCATAGGCATCGCCGTCGGATTTAAATTTAATTTCGGTGCCCTGGCGTCCTGAACATTGTTTAGATAAAGCGTACATTAATGTCGAGTGAATCGTTTTTAATAATCCTTAATTACACGCTTTGAACGAATGTTACAATCAGGGATGAATCCCGTTGCTTACCGATAAAACTGACATTCCGAATATGGCGAAGGAGTTGTTGTCCATCAGGTGCTGGACGAAGTTTGTCGCACAAATAATGCGGTGTACCATCGTCCATGCATTCCTCTTCAATTAAATTGTGAACACCATGTGCCATTGCATAAACAGCATCAACTGAAGTCGATCAAACGTTCTAATTCAATATTCATTTTTGTAACTGACAGAGGTAATTTCACAACTTGCAATTTTACATTAAAAACTGAAGATGCCTTTCCTACTCGGTCAAAGTATTTCAGTTTCATCAAGTTTTATCGGATTTTATGTTTCTCGGAATAGATTTTAAAAGCGGAAAGCGGTAATGGCGGTCACTTGAGCAATTAATGTAATCAAAATAAAGCATGAAACCAAATATTGGTTAGAAGTTACCGTTTTCGAGTTTGAACTATTGAACCGTTATCGAAATAACAAGATAAACACTTTGGTATTTATTTTTTTGGTGAAATTAGCAATTAAACGAAAATTGTGTTGACCGCCATTTTGCGCACTGACAGGTAATGGCGGTCGCGTTGTATTTAGAGCCCCAAACAATTTTCACGTATAAAACCATCGACTGAATCCCATCAATTGTATTTTGATCGAGCCCATAATGGACTATCAATAAGACGCATCTGATCCATATTTCATAGTTCTGGCCAAATTTATGAAAGATAACGCACGTGTTCTCGGCATCGTCCATATCGTTATCTTGATCGCACAAAATTATGTACACCGTATGAAATGAACTACTTCGACGCATCGGTATTCGGTAAACGTATTTCATAAAAAAGCACGTTGCAGATAATGGAGGTTAGGACCATTGGCCGAACATGCATTAGCCGATAAAATTGAACGTCGAATATTTAAACGAATTTCGTACAAATTTATTACGATTCTTTTCTCTATACCGTAACTGCATTGAAACAAAATTAAATTATAGAAAAAGCTCGCAGCTACTATTTGCATCTTAGGATATGCACGCTGACCACAGTGACGTGTAAAATCAGAAAAAGCGTTTATTTTCGAATACGTAGCGAGTTAGGCAAATTAGTTGAGTTACGCAACTAAAAGGTTTGTGAAATGTAAGCAATAATTGCATGAGGTAGACATCCTGTTTCGTACCAATTGTGACCACCATTGCTTCATTTTCACTTATGTTAGAAATTTGTGGACGATAAACGTCACTTACCTACAAATGGCACCAATCCTTCTTGCTCGTAATCGATTAACTCTTCAGTCCCGTTACATTGCTTCATGCCTGTCGATGAATTTGCGGTGAAACTGCATTTATGGTGTTGCGACCAAAACTCACGGAACCATAGATTTCGACAATTCACCGTTTTATTAGATTGCTGATGGTGCGGTACGTTACTTTCGGTTTGCCCTTGGCATTCTTCATCCATTCGTGGTCGAAGATTTAAGTAATAATTATCGAAACCTGCGCATAAAAATTATTTCCATCTCATCTACATCGTTCAAATTTTTATTTCACTTTTATACAGGACGTTTCATAAATAAATTCTACGTGAAAAAATAAATTTAAAACGTGGAATAAAATTATGTAGTTTTTGAGAAAGTTAAGTTTGAATATAGTTATTTTTACCACATTTATGTATACAGTGTGTTACATAAATAGTATAACCGAGTAGAAGGTGAAAAATAATTTAAAAATGTGGAACTCAGTTTTAATTATCCTAAATTTTTACGTTACGTATCTCATATTTTTCACTTTTGAAATGAATTTAATTCCGCGGTTTTCTTTCGGGTTTTTTCAACCCGTTGCGTCTTTGTAAACGTATCTGAATACAGTTGGCCGTAGCAATTTAATTAGTCTAAAGACTTAATTAAATAGATGTATGTTACCGACCTTCAAGAGATATTCTGTACGGTAAAATTGTGATTGCTCCTTCGGCTGCGAATTCTTGATCTTTTACTGGATACACTTTGGCACCCCAAGAATCGCTGCCTATCCACATGAAATGACCTGTACGGTTAGCTTTAACGGTTGCTTGAAGAAGTCTTCTGAAAACGCAAACATAACAGTAGGTTTTGTATCTGAACTCTTAGGCGTAGCTAGAGGGTAACTATTATAGTTGCACTTAACCCCCTTACTGAAGATAGAAGTAGTTTTTACCCCCACTTTAGAGAAGAGTAGTTGTATTTTGCTTTTTCCCAAAGGAAAAAACAGTTAAACTACGATACGATATAATAGTTAAATTACAATACATATTTTTGCAATGTTATAAACATTTAAGTAGGTTTAAATAATGTTTTAAAGTGAGGCAACATCAAGTATTGGATATTTTATAATTTTCTTTAAAACTTATGGGTTTGAGGCAACTTCTAATTGCACTACGTGATAAAACCGATTTTTGTATAATTTTAATACAATTGTAATACAGTTTTATTTTTCAGAACTTTATCTGCAATGTTAAAAAAGTAAATATAGAAAATTTGGTGAACAATGATGAAGAATAGGAATATGTTTTATATTTAAAAAATGTATTCAAAGGAAAATAATATAATATTGCTTGTTTGAATCACTTTAAACACACGTAACAAAAATTTAGTTACTTAAATTTGATAGCATACAAAATTAATTATTTAAATTTAATAGCATAACAAAACTTAATTGCTTAAATTTAATAGTATAACAAAGTTTAATTATTTAAATTTCATAACATAACGAAAGTTTAATTATTTCAATTTCATAACATAACAAAAGTTTAATTATTTAAATTTCATAACATAACAAAAGTTTAATTATTTAAATTCAATTAAAAAGTCTTCTAATTACAAATAGCATAAGCTATGTTTTAAATAATTTCATTAATTATTCATAAAAGTTACAACTCATCAATGTTCAACATAACACAATAATTTAATCGTATATCATTTTGCAATTCAATATAAGAACTGAAATTCTTATGTATGAGAAACATAGTTTATATCAAGGTAATTTTTGTATTTTATTCTATCCTTTGTTCAGTGATTGTATTAAACGGTTATCGTAAAATGCCCTTTATATTGTCGATACTTATTAATATTTATTGACAAACTGCATTGATCTCGCCCGTTCAATATTTATCGACAACACATTATAGTTTTGCGACAGAGTTCAACGAAGTTTAATAAAAAAAATGGAGAAAGAAGAGATATCTTGGTTTCAATCGGATCAGCCTGTCAATACTTAAATATTGACAATATATCAGTATCTTCTCTCATACGATCAATAATAGTACTGACAAAACATATTGATTGTCTGAGGTCTCCTGGGTATTCTCTTGTCAGACGTGAGTGATATCGTCCTCAGAATGTTACAGTTATTGAAGGCAATTCATTGATGTTACGAGAACAATTTCGATTACTTCTAACGGCGCGGTTAGAGGAACGGTTCTCGACTCTATGTCAGCAGGCAGCAATTGTACCCTCCAAACTATTCACACATTTTCTCTGAAAATTATTAAACGAAAAAATAAAATTGCAATTGAAATATGTGTATTAAAGCTTAACAAAATTTGTTCTTCATTTTCACTTCTAAAAATTTAATATATGGCGTAAAAAAATCCTCTCAAAGTTTGAGATAAAAAATTTTAATTTAAGAGGTTCAAAGCAATGACAGCGAGTAAAATTTGTTTTAAATTTTACATTTACTAATTCTGTTGCAGAAAGTAAATTTTAGTTACTTGTACCTTGTAATATTATTCAAGTATTTCGTTTTAAATGCTTTTGTATTTAAAATAATTGTGTTTAAAGTAGATCTCTATAGTACGCATGCGCACAAAGCTACTACTACCGCGCATGCACACAAAGCCTCTACTACCGTTGTCGCCATATTGGATTTTCGGCTTCACTAGCGACACTCATAAACTAAAATATGATTATCCGATACTAATCCAGAATCTTAACCAGCTTTTTTAAGTTGACTCGAATCTTTTAATATAAATGAAGTTGTTATGAATATCCGTACACATGATTTTGGATATAAACTAAATGACTTTAGACATAAAATTTAAATTATAAAAATAAGGTTATAAAGAACCTTAATTCAATAATATAATGATACGAGTAATAACTCGGATAAAACAAAAACAGGAATATAGTACAAAGTATAGAATTAAACATAAAGAAAACAATAAGTACAAAGAATTTAGGTTAGGTATTGTTGTGTAAGGAAAAATTGAGAATCACTGTTTCGTGCTATATATAGTGGGATATAATATATCTTACAGATTCGATAGTATCGAATCAACCCCTGACACTTTCGGTAAAAGGACCCGGATAACATTGGACCGGTCTACGAAGTTTGAAGGGTTGATTAATGGTTTTCTTGAAAAGGTTGTATAAAAGAAGTTCGGAGGAGGAAGATCAATTATTACCTTATGTTATCTTCATCGACGAATAGAACAACGCCTCTAGCATTGTGTTTCGAGCTCAACCGATCCACGATTCTTTTAAAATCCTCCGATTTGGAGTTTCTTAAAATTTTCTCGCTGACTGCGATGCAGATACCGTATTCCATCGAGAGTGCCGTAAAACTTGCAATGCCCTGGAACACAATTGGATAGAAATAATAACACTGATGATAATTACACGGTTAAGTTGTATGGGGTGACAAATTTTCTGAATTTAAAAATTTTCAGTTTTAAAATTTTTACTTTGGAAATGCATGAATTTTTAGATTTGTAAATTTTCAAAAACGCAAATTGTTTTGCTACATTGTCAGTTTTTAAAAATACCAACTTTTCATATTTGCAAATCTGCAAATTGCCATACTGATAAATTTCTAAATTCTTAAATTTCCAAATTCTGAAATATTGTCATTTTTTCATTTTAAATTTTATTTTTTAATGGAATTCTAATTTTCTAAATTTTCAGTTCTTCAAATTTTTCAAGTAATGAAAAACTCAAATTTATCAAACTCCTAATTTTCCAATTTTCTATAATTCCATCTGTTCAAGTTTTTAAATTCTCCACATTTTTGATTTTTTAAAATCTCAGCTTTTTAAGTTTTCAGTTCTGATTTTCAAATTCTCAAATTCCTAAACCAAATCCTTCAAATCTGTTTTCCAAATTTCCAAATTCCCAAGTTTTAGAATTTTCAAGTTTTTAAATATCTAAATTTCTGAAACAGCAATTTTTTAAATTCATACTAAATTCTAATCCAACATTCAAATCGTTCTAAATATCTAAACAGTCCACCTTATTTTTAAGTTTAAAAATATTTAATCCCCAAATATAAAATTTCAACTTTTTAAATTACCAAAATTTCTAATTGTAAAAATCGCGTTGGTCAACGGATTATCTGGCCTTGCGCTAAGGCGTTAAAATCCATTATCCCAGATTTTTAAAACGTGAAAGAGGACGATAATGAAGGGAACGCTAGAATAACCTATGAAAAATGATATTTTTTGTTCGCTGGAGGAGCGTATAAATTTAATTACCTTTTCTCCGTAATCACCCTCTACCGCTACAGTGGATACATACTTCCAGCCGAGTTGATGAATGATTTCCACCATGGCTTGAGCTTGAAAATTATCTGGCGGTACCACTCTACTGAAATATTCGAAGCGACTTTTATCCGATAGTTCTGTGCTCGTTGACGCGTAGCTTATTTGTGGTATCTGCAGTCAGAATAATTATTAAGTCTAAAGATGCAACGAATCAATCGACTTTGAAGGCCTCATGTGGCGAAATACGAGAAACATCGTCGATCTCCGTCTCTCTAGCGTTGTTCCACGGTGGGGAGACAAAAACATCAACAATTTCGTCAACGCAAGATTTTCAATCAACATTTTATCACACTTCCTTCTTCAAAATATTCTTCGTATTATTACGATTTGACTCTTCAAATTTTATTAAAAACGAAAATATATTTTTATAACATTTTGAGAACTAAATTGCATAATCGTGACAAACCGCGTAATTATACGATGAATACTTCGGAAAAGAAAGTGCAAGAAGAGACAAGAGATCTCGCAGGAGAGATGAGAAACCGCAGCTTCTCAATTTCGCCACCAGATGTCCCTAATTCGGTACACTTAAAATACATAAAACTTTCCCGGACGAAAGAAAACGGTAAACATCATAAAAATTTTTTACTACACGTTTTCATAGGATATAAATATATAGTATATATTTAAAAAGGTCACCTTCATTTCTCGAGAAATAATGCAAGTATAAATATATGTCCCCGTGCCAGTAAAATATATTCAAACATTTTCCTCTTCCACTTCTTTTATTTCCTTACCGTAAAAACCACTAGGTAGTAAATCTGTGAACGCTCTGTATGTCCTAAATGTTCCATGTAAAAGTATATCGTATAGGTTGTCGGAACTCGCAAATTAATTAATTTGTATTTCGCGCCTATATGAACCGATTTTGTTTTACTTTTGCGCCCCCTGCAACGTTCACGTGTTCCCTTCTCTTCCGGTTTCCTGTTCCTCGATGAAATTGTTACGCGACGTCGCGTGTCGGCGTGCTCGCGCGAAGTGTGTGTATTATATTTTAAATTAAACTCTTTTTCAACGTATTTTTTTTTATAACCGCGTACGTGTTTCGTTAGACTCCCTGTGAACTCAAACATAGATCGTTTCGATGAATATTTCAGTTTTGATATTGACGGTATACCAATCTTTTTGTCATACACCGTATAATAACTGTGTGCAAAGTGTATGCATCGAAATAGAAGGCGTTGGAGAAACGAGGTTAGAATAAAATTAAATTCTCTTCTGCATATTTTTACACTCCCTTTAATGTTTCACATACGGAATCGCGTTTCATATTTATGACATGCATCGTGCAAAATCATACGTAAAAGGTTGGTACACTTCTTTGAACCGCCACAGCTTTCAATCGGAAGTTCTTTTTAAAGATACGAACGTTTTATGCGACATTTGAGGATATATGTATTATTTATGCATTATACGTGTATTATACGTTGTACATATATTTATTTCACTGTGTAATATGAAACATATAAGTGTATATTCTCGAAATTTTTATTCTAAATCTGATAAATATTGATATTGTTTTACCGCCATTTACTGAAAACAAAATGGAAGATTGTGAAACATTATTTCCAATAAAAGTGATTCAACAGGATAGTTTTTAAATTTAACATTGTTTAACATTTATTCAAATTAAAATATCATAGTATAAATAACATTGTAGGAATGTTCCAGTGTAAATATAATCGAGAAACGATTATATTTATATTTAGTAGCCGGTGAATTATGTATTAAAGAAATATATATCCTTAAAGTTCAAATCAATTAGTTTTATTCTTATTCTCGGAACCTGACCTGCTACAATATTATATTAATTTTACTATTAAATTCTTTTTATTAATAAAATAAAATTGAATTAATTCGTAAGAATTTTAGTATTAAATTCTTTTTATTAATAAATTAAAATTTAATTAATTCGTGAAAGTTGTATTAATGTAACTTACATGGTTTATAAGATACTTTATTATAATTTGAATTACGGTATGCGCATTATGTTTTTGCATATATTTTTATTCATATGCTTCAAAAAGGAAAGCATAGAAAAGCTTTCTCTACGTCGCATTTCTTGATTTAAGTAGAAAGAATGTTTCAAGTACTAACCTTGAAGAGTCTCAGAATATTTGCAACCATAATGGAGACCACGCTGAAGGAAGCTCCTATAACGCCAGTCACCGGTTTGTGAGGCACATATATCGGAGGCTTCTCGTTTTCACATTTGTATTCTGTTATATCCTGCGAATCAATGAAAAAATCATACGTGCATGTTATTCTTTATTTATAAAGCTGACTGAACTTTACCGTTCTAAGCTTTCTGCATACTGTGCACATTATTTTATCCGTATTAATGTGTACAATACAAATGTCGCATCCGTTTCAAATTCACAAATTTCAGAATCTAAATATCTATATTACCAAACGTTTAGATACTCAAAATTCTGAAAACCCAAAATTACCAAATTCCAAATTTTCAAATACTAAAATTCATAAATTTCGAAATTCCCAAATTTCAAAATACTCAAATTCCAATATTTTCAAATTTCAAAACACCCAAAAATAAAAATTGCCAAATTCAAAAATTCTTAAAAATCAAAATTATCAAATTCAAAAATTCCTAAAATTCTGAAATTACTTGACCACCCCCTTATTCAATCATATTACCATAAAATCTTGCAGACTTCTCATAACCTCGCGAATTTTATTCTTCACGAATCCCTGTTAATACTAAAAAATGCGAAGCAACAAACTGCATGTATCTATGCCTCTCGGTAACATTACAATTTTCCCCAGTCTGACGAGCCACTTAATAAAAGCCGTAAGGATATTTTACCGGTAAATGCATAGAGAATTGACGAGAGTGTGCTCGACATAAGCACGTTGTACTTAATCATTGAATAAAAGTGTTTTTGTACAGCATGGCATGTACGTATGTATTTTCAACGTCAACAACAGTGGGGTAATGTCTCAGAAAGTTACCGAACTACGTTATGGAGGGTATACTTTATTGACGGCAATGCTACGGAAGGAAAACGAGTACCCTCTCATCGAAGTAGGTTAACGCGTTCGGCGGTTACATTTCACTTTGTTCGTAGCACCGTAAATAATTACATTTTTTAAACACACACGGGGGACCGACCATTATAATCGCGGATAACGTTATCAATCGGATATTGTTCGAATAATTAGTTGGTCACAACAGGATGAAAATTATGGAATGGGATATTTGGGAATTTAGGAATTGATGCGCTTAGAGAAGGTAATAGAGAATTATGGAAATTTGAGAATTTAGTGATTTAAAAATTTGGAAATATATTCGATATTTAAAAATAAAATATTTAGGGATTGGGACGTTTATTGATGATCAGAATTTATGAATTTTTAGATTTGAAAGCTTTATAATATGTTTAGCAGTTTCGATATTCGAGAAATTTTTAATTTGAAAAATTTTGGAATTTGAGAATTTTTTAATTTGGCAAGTTTGGTATTTCAGAATTTTGGTATACTAGAATTTGAGAATTTTAGAATTTGGCAAATTTGGGATTTAAAAATTGTGGAATTTGGCAATTTTGGGATTTCAGAATTTTGGAATTTGGCAATTTTGAGATTTCAAAACTTTGGGAATTGACAATTTTGGGATTTAAAAATTTTGAAATTTGGCAATTTTGGGATTTCAGCATTTTGGAATTTGGCAATTTTGGGATTTCAGCATTTTGGAATTTGGCAATTTTGGGATTTCAGAATTTCGGAATTTGAGAATTTTTGAATTTGGCAATTTTGAGATTTTAGAATTTTGGAATTAGAAAATTTTGGGAATTGGCAATTTTGGGATTTCAAAATTTTTGAATTTGGGAATTTTGGAAATTGGGAGTTTTGCAATGCGAGAATTTTGGAATTTAAAAATCTTTGATATTTGGAATTTGGGCATTTGCATGTAGTGCAAATTTTCGAACTCAAATTTTCAAGTTCGATAATTAAAAATTTTAATCTTTCAAATTTCGACACTTCTAAGACTATAACGTATAAAATGTATAAATTTACAATTAACAAATACCCACATTACCAAATTCAAAATAGTTTTAGATTTTCAAATTTACAAATCCTTGTATTTTTAGATATCGACATTCTCAAATTTTCGAACTTTGAAATTCCCAAATTACTAAATCAAGATATCTATAATTCCAAATTTTGTAATACTAAAACACTCGAATTTTGAAATTACCAGCGATGATACTCAAAGATTAACCTTATAGGCACGACGCGACACTATAGTGGCTTTCGCAGATACCATCTCTTTGTACGACGATCCACTATAGAGGCTTTCGCGTATATCATCGTAGATTACATAGCGCCACTATAGTGGCTCACTCTACTTGCTCATTTGCTCACCACTTCAATTGAATGATCGTTCTCATGTTTTGATTCGACTTTTTTTGCCTTCACCGCATATAAGAGTCTTAAATCCCACAAAAGTACATTACATGTAAATAAAAGGTACCAAGTAGTTTAGGCACCATGGGAGCACCTCTTTGCACTAATACACAATATTGGAAACATTTGGAAATTACATATTTTGTGAATTTTCTAAAAAAGTAAATTATCAAAGTATATGTATCATATCTTTGAGAAAAATTATAATTTAATCATAAAAAACTTCATTCCAATGTACTCGCTAAGAGAGCATTGTCACACATTGTAGTGTTGTTTACGCGAATTTCGCGTCGAACTCTGCCGTACAGAGAAGCACCGCTGCGTAAAGTTCAGTCACGCCTAAGAGGTTAATCACTCCTGTGGCACAACTCTGCGAAAGAACGATTAATAGAAAGTAGAAAAGGAAGAAGTATGTTTACCTGATTCATGTAAGATCTTACGAACTCCATGCTTTGATCAAGGGCGTAGGTGTCGCTACTGCAGGAATCCAAAATAAGGGCACCCAAAGTGGTGTTTGGTAACAAATCGTTGTCCGAATTGATCTCATCGATGGCATATAACATGGCCTCCAAACGTTGCATTCCTTTTTCTTCTTTCACAGCACCACATGGCGACTGACCGATCGAACCTGACACCTATGCATAAAAATATGACTATCTATGAATAAAATACATGAATTATAGGCTTACGAGATGTTATGATAATCGTATTTGCATGTAATACAAATATCCGATAATGGTCACGTCGGCAATGATTATTGATGCTATTATTAAGGAACGGAATATACGGAGAAAAGAGGACAGTGATGGGGTCACTTCTATCACGAAACAAAATGTCTGCCTCATGCAATTATTGCTTATATTTCACAAACCTTTCAGTTGCGTCCCTCAACTAATTTACCTAACTCTCTACGTATTCGAAAATAAACGCTTTTTCTGATTTTACACGCCACTGTGGTCAGCGTGCACATCCTAAGATGCAAATAGTAGCTGCGAGCTTTTTCTATAATTTCATTTTGTTTCAATGTAGTTACGGTATAGAGAAAAGAATCGTAATAAATTTGTACGAAATTCGTTTAAATATTCGACGTTCAATTTTATCGGCTAATGCATGTTCGGCCAATGGTCCTAACCTCCATTATCTGCAACGTGCTTTTTTATGAAATACGTTTACCGAATACCGATGCGTCGAAGTAGTTCATTTCGTACGGTGTACATAATTTTGTGCGATCAAGATAACGGTATGGACGATGCCGAGAACACGTGCGTTATCTTTCATAAATTTGGCCAGAACTATGAAATATGGATCAGATGCGTCTTATTGATAGTCCATTATGGGCTCGATCAAAATACAATTGATGGGATTCAGTCGATGGTTTTATACGTGAAAATTGTTTGGGGCTCTAAATACAACGCGACCGCCATTACCTGTCAGTGCGCAAAATGGCGGTCAACACAATTTTCGTTTAATTGCTAATTTCACCAAAAAAATAAATACCAAAGTGTTTATCTTGTTATTTCGATAACGGTTCAATAGTTCAAACTCGAAAACGGTAACTTCTAACCAATATTTGGTTTCATGCTTTATTTTGATTACATTAATTGCTCAAGTGACCGCCATTACCGCTTTCCCCTTTTAAAATCTATTCCGAGAAATGTAAAATCCGATAAAACTTGATGAAACTGAAATGCTTTGACCGAGTAGAAAAGGCATCTTCAGTTTTTAATGTCAAATATAAAAAACATTAATTAACACTAATATAAAAATGCGTTTCGTAAATAAAATTAATTTTCAAAATTACAAGTCACAATTCGGAATATGTGATAATAAACTTTACACTGATGTTCAAATTTCATATTTAAAGTCGAATCAATATTTGCGCGAAAAGTTTTTAATTAATTTGTCTACCAACGTTAAAAATGTGTGTATAAAAGAAGATAAAAGAAAAAACTTTTTTTTCGGAACGTTGATCAGCGCATTCGTACTGTTTTGAAATTCATCATACGTTATATTCTTTTCCTTCTTTAAACAGTGCAACTTTTACCGTTATCAGTTTTTCGTATTTTCTGCTATAACAAAGCTATTCCGGTGTTTTGTTTCAAATATTCCTCTCTGTACATTTCTAGAACAGTTTCTCCGTGTAGCCGTATCCGAAAAAGTAGTTTCACGAGAACAGAGCCGTCGCTAGAGTTAGCAGAACCCGGGCCAAAATTCTTGATATGCAGTACATTTTGTATGCGATTTAAATGAAGTCTGAACGTACCAAAAAATTACACCAGAAAGCTTAAAGTTAATTTTACTAACACTAAAAATTATAGTTAGTGTTAAATTTACTTAGTGTTATATTTTTTACTTGATTAACGTGTATGTCCAGTGAAATATTGTTTTTATGAACTTAGAAGAAGAACAGTAGAAGTGATTCAAACATAGATTAGTAGATAGAGAAGTAGCATAAAACTCTCAAATTTTTAAATTTTCAAGTTTCTAAATTTTTAAGTTTCCAAATTTCCAAATTTTTAATTGCCCAAATTCTTAAATTTTCAATTCTCTATACACTTAAATTTATAATCTCTCAAATGTCCAAAACTTAAAATTTTCCACCTTCTCAAATACATAAACCAGATATTATTAATGAGTCCACAGAATCAAAAGCACCCTAAGTAAGAACCCTAGTTACATCAGTGGTTAAAGGTCCCGAAAATCTTGTTCCCGCTTGTGTGCTCCCCTTCATAGACTATTGAATTTCAAAAATAGGATAAGCAGATTCGTCGGTTACAAAAAAGTCGCGACAGTTGTTAGAAATCACGGAATATAGAAGTTTCAAAGAAAAAGCTTTATCGAATCAAGATGAAAAGTCGCTCAGTGACCAGAGAGAAGTAATCGATTCAGTGTCCGCGGACGAAATGACAAATTACCCCTGGAGCTGGATCAATATCAGACACTAGTGAACTTTAACCGTTTTATAGTGAAGCTTGATCCCTCAAAGGGAAAGAAGAATTAATTTTTCAATTTATAACTCTTCCACTCGAGCATCTCGAATATCTTTATTTTTTATAATACAAAAGCGTCAGAGAAAAACGTTATTTTGTTCGAAGAGACATTGTTAAATTTTTTCAGAAATTTCAGGATCATTTTCTTAAATGGAACAACATATTTTGTTCGTGGTGTGACAGCTGAGATCAAGACGAATTCAACGACCTATAATACTATGATCTTTATGTGACCTTGACGATGAAAAATTCATGGAAAATAGACAACGGAGTGAAGTAACTGGGAGAAAGATTAATGGAAGAAATTTTATTGTAGTTCGAGATACACAGAACGTTGCATGGAAAGGGTGTTAAGATACAGTGTTTAAAAAACCAATATTTCGTGCGATATCTTGCACGGAAAAATGTTAAAAAAACACGTGAAATAAAATCAATAATAGTGAGAAAGAACTGAAGAAATAATGAAGAGACTATAAAAATGTGTAACTCATTTTATGTCTACTTCACCAATAACAGAAAAAGTACACAATTTTATTTTGTACTAAAATTGAAATATCTTTTCAAATATTATTTAAACGTGTTCGCTAATTGAAGTTTTTTATAGTGTTCCGTGAACAATTTTTGATAGAAACTATGAAAATAATTGGAGTCGAATTTCGGTCAATTTCTAGAGAATTCTATATAGCGTACGGACTCGAGTGGTCATATATCTGTACATCATTGTAGATATAGTTTATTATTGAGTTTGGAATATGACACGCAACGATATTTAAGGATGAATAACTATTTGACACATTAAAGAAAAACTTGCATAGAGCCGCAGCACGTATCAATTTCTAGAAAGTTCTATATAGCGTACGGACTCGAGTGGTCATATATCTGTACGACATTTTAGATATAGTTTATTATTGAGTTTGAAGTATGACACACAACGATATTTAAGGACGAATAACTATTTGACATATTAAAGAAAAACTTGCATAGAGCCGCAACACGTGTAACATTTCGGACATAGAAATCCACTTGAACAGTGGAAGTAGAGGGTACAATATATGTAAACATAGTGGCAAACTAGTGAAGCGCCACTAGTTGACGATTTCGTAGTACTAATGCGACGCTTTACGAACGCATAAATCGAGGCATTCTAATAACTGTATAACTCAATGGATATAAAGAATAAACGTTGGTATTATGTTAGCAAAAGATAGCGGAAACGTTAAACTACATAATTCCTTTGGACGCGATAAAAGCACCGGACTCACTGATTGTCTTTGTTTCTTTTCTTCAAGAATAAGGTACAGATTCTTAAGCTGCTTCGATGTTAAGACGAGTGCTACCGATTCTTTTATCTCCGAAGAAAAATATTGCCCGAGGATCTCATAAAGCTACGAGAAAACGCAACGAACAGGTAAGTACGTTCTTTTAGCTTCGGTTATGTAGCTTGCCTTTCTATAATAAATTAGAAAAAATTCGCGAAACCTTTTATTCGAATAGTGGCTGGGTAAATTATTAAAAATATGCGAAAGACTTTAATTAATTTAACAATGTTATTGATACTTGTATAAGGTACAATATATAACAAACTTGTAAGTTACGTGTTAACGCATAAATCTCGTTAATGGAATAAAAGGCGGATGCGAATGTAAGGTTATGTTAAGTATGTTTCGGGTCTCAGTGGTTAGAGTTTCTGTATTATAGGATTGTAAATTAAAATGACGGACCGATGAACTATTAAATAATTGTATTTTCTTGTATGAAATAAAAATTATAATTTAGTAATTTGAAAACTTAAAGATTCAGAAATTTAATAATTTAGACATTTAGAACTGTAGTAAAAATTAAGAAAATTAGGAAATTGAAAATTTTATAATTTGATAACAGCAAAATTTAAAGTATAGGAAAGTATAGAAATTTTAAATCGTGAAGCTGAAAAATTCACGATGGTGATTGAAATAGAAATACAGTCAAGCGTAGAAATAAGAGTGTCGTTTATTTTGATAGAGTTTCTTACGTATAAAGGAAATGATACTACCTTCGTTTTTCAAAAATATTACTGTTATTTTTCGAAATACGGAAAAATATCGTCGATAAAAGGCGGATGATATCGAGACGAGACATGGTGTGTCAATAATATCGTTTTTATAGTCGAAGACATATCTAAAATTTCGTTATGGATTATTTAACGTTATGGAAAACAATGTAACAACGTTGTTTGAGATAATATCGTTTATTTTGACAATTATTCATCGAATTATTCACATGTTTATCTTTCAAATAGTTCATTAACATTTCTTTACACAAACTACTAATAACTAAAATTAAATATTTACTTCTTGGATTTCCTTTGAGCAACAATTAAATTGTTATTGTTAAATTGAATGATTTGTTATTTGAAAATTAAGATCTAATTTTTAATTTAAATTTGTTAAACTGAAGATTCAAATTTATTTCTTATTCAAGATTTTCTCACTAAATATTTTTTAAAATTAAATTACTAATATTTAAAATTAAATACTCAACTCGTTCTTGGATTTACTTTAAGCAACAATTAAATTGTTATTGTTAAATTGAATGATTTGTTATTTGAAAATTAAAATCTAATTTTTAATTTAAATTTGTTAAAATATAGATTAAAATTTGTTCAGTAAATAATTAATATTCAATCGTTAATTGCAACTTCTACTAATTAACAGGAAAATTTAATTTTTATTTAAAATTGTTTTAATCGAATTTTATACGTGAAAGGATTTAAGGGAAGTGTTATAATCTCAAAGATGATTCAATAACGTGAATATGTTAATATTAGAAATAGGTCGTCAGCAGGATTAAAAAGAGGAAAGTGTGAAATCGTGACAGACGTAATTACAGGGACGATAATATTCTATAAAAATTCCAATTTAATTGATAATTAAAATCCAGTTCATAATTAAGAAATTAAATTTTAATTCTCTATCGAGGATGTTGTAATTACCATAATCCTTAATTACAAATCGAATCGTAATTACCAGTTCGAAGAAATTGAAGTCGGAATTAAAATTATTTTTTGCTTTTACCAGATTCAATAAATCTTCCATTAGGAACTATAGAACTAAAAATGAAATTTTTATGCTAATTATAAAAAGTACCATTTGATGTCTGAATGTTACTCCTTTAATTAGGTATAACTTTCCATATTTAATTTGGCAAGTTTAAGCAGAAAATAAAATCCTAATTTTCGACTGAAAAAATACGCCCTTAATTACTACAAGTTAATTTTTCATTTAAAAAAATTTAATCATGTATCCGCTAATTACTGACCAATTAAAGTATGAACATGCCAGAAAATTATTTCCAGTACATTGATTCCTTCAACTTTTATTTCATTTTCATCTTTTTAATTTAATTTTTATTTAACTTTCATCTTTTTTTAAGGGTAATCAGCTTTACAATTCGTGAAAATGTAATAAGACAAATCTTAGGATCCTAAATTTTGAAATAAACTAAAAATATTGCAAGAAATTGTTTGTAGTGTTACAGAAATATATATCAGTGCATTTGTGAGTGTTTACAAAAATATTTAGTGTAAATAGAATTTTTATAACTAATATAATTAAAGTAGAAATTAAAAGAAATATTCTAGTAACATTTGTAAATAAATATTGATCATTATCATATGGTTAGGAATTAAAAAACAATTTATGTAATAAATTAAAAAACAATATTTCAGAATATAAACAATACAATTTTAAATAAATTGTATTTATTTAATTTTGTCGATTTCAATATTGATTTTCTGGGAATAATAACAATGAATGTTGTATAAAAAATTCATTTTATAAAGAACAAATGAAAAACCGCAGTACAAATTATTTGAACAAACAAAAAACGATGAAAAAACAAATTTTTAATAAAAAAAGAATGCAGAGCAATAGTATCAATATTTGCTCAAAAAAAATATGAATATAAATCTATGACTCTTTCTATGCAAAATCGCCATTATTCGGTACATTGTTGCGGTTTTCAATTACTACATTTTGAAAATTAAAAAATTTTAAATGAGACACTAAAAAATTAATTCTTTAATTTTTATTATTTCTGAAATTGGTCAGGTGTGTATTTTTTAATATAATTTTATATAACTTTACAATTTTGTACTTTTATAATTTTGCCATTGTATACTTTTATAACTTTACATTTTCATATTTTTATAATTTTGTAATTCCATAATTTTGTAATTCTATAATTTTATACTTTTATAACCACAATTTCATACTTCTACAATTTTGTAATCTTTTTGTTTTATAATTTTAATCTTTTATAACATTACAATTTTATACTTTTATAATTTTATACCGTTTTTACATAATTACCAAAAATTTCTTTTGCAGGATTCTTCGCATGCCTGAAGGAATTTACTGGAATGTTCGATGAAAATTTACCTGCTCGTGCATAGGGAAAATTCCACCGAGGATTATGTCACCGCCAATGCGAATTAGCTTCGAGCCATCTTCGTCGCGTCCCTTCCGATTGTGACACTCGCTTACGACCAAAGAATACGAGATCCATGTTAAAATCTTTCCTACGGTCATCTTGTTCATTGAACTTGTAATTGCTTTCCACTACCTGAAACAAAATTAAAAATAACATTTAAAATTTACACTAAAAGCGATTCAATAATACCTCATATTTATTTTGAGGTTATCTGATATTTATTACTACCATTTTGTAACCTGCGTTTGTAGAGAAAATGGCTGTACTGCAGTTTCCTGCTAGTAAATCAGTTACCTCTACTTTATTATTTTGATATTATTGAAACATTTTGTGGTACATCTCAAATTTTTTTATGCAACATGTTGTTACTGAAATACTTTTTTATTGATGACAAGGACAGATGTTAATATTTTTGTTTAAATTTAAATGGTATTTTTTATATTTTATTATGGTATTTCAGTTCATGTGAAGTTTTTATTATTTTTGTATTTTTATCTCTGTGAAGTTTTTATTATTTTTGTATTTTTATTCATGTGAAGTTTTTGGTATTTTTCTAATCTTATTTTGTGTGAAGTTTTTGTTATTTTTCTAAATTTAATTTGTGTAAAGTTTTTAGTATTTTTGTATTTTTATTCATGTGAAGTTTTTGGTATTTTTCTAATCTTATTTTGTGTGAAGTTTTTGTTATTTTTTTAAATTTAATTTGTGTAGTTTTTATTATTTTTAAATTTTAATTCTTCTGAGCTTCTTATTATTTTTGTTACAATTCATATAAAATTTTTACTTCTATTTCATTTTATATAAAGCTTGCTGTTATTTTTGTTTCAGTTATAAAAAATTTTCAACTTCAGTTTTTACATTCAAAAATGTGCGAACTTCCAAATTTTGTAATTTAGACACATCACACTCTTAAATTTACAATTTTTGCATGTCTGACGGTTCTGTCGCGTAATCTGAGGTTAATTAGATTTCTAAATTTTAACGTTTCGCGCACAATTTACATACGTCCGTAAAAACCAGCAGGAAGAAAACGTAAACTTCAGAAACCGTGACATTTACTCGCATGACGTTTCAGCTAAATGTTTGATGTTACCTTCGTAAAGAGAGCAAAGTTTGTACAAACACGAAACGAGAATAGAGTTTCACCCCCGATATTCATTTCACGACCACCATTTGCCAGTGAATGTTTTCTACCGGAAAAGGAAATGGAAATTCGTAGTCACACCCTATCGAAAGATGGTTTCGGGTCGCTAAGCGATTCTCTGGTACGACTGAAACCTAAAACGAGGTATTATATCTAACGTTTGAATCTCAAACGTATCGAGTAACGTTCACTGATTTTGCTTCTAAACGAGATTTAATCATTAAATATACAGGGTAATTCACCTTAAGTATGCCAATGAAAAGTTAGACGCAAAGATAGTTGAAACGAAAGTCCTATTAAATTGAGGAAAGCATATAATGTAATAACTAGTTTATTTTTAACCGACTTTATTATTTTGCTTTTTTATCAAGGTATGAAGTTTTTCATTGTAACGGGCAAAATTTAACGACGCAGTTGGAAAGTACGTTGAACGACGAGTAAAAAGGTATTAGGGTATATAGGGTCAAAAGTGAATACTTAACGAGATATTACTCTTTAACGACTTCGGTACCAGCTGTGTTTTGAAACACATTAGTATAATGCAACTGATGTAATATAACTCAACTAATCTAACTTGGGTTAACTAACCTAACGTAGAGACAAGGTAATATAACCTAAGTGATTCAACTGAGTCAACTAATCTGACTAATTTAGGTTAAACAATGTAATACTAACTTACATGGCAATAACAATGCAAATAACTTTCATAACTTCGTTTAACATAACGTAATTTAACCTGATATGCGAGATAATATAGAAGCTTGACAACTACAGCTACATTAATATTCTGACTCTGTACTATTCCCACGCTTGTTGTTTTAAGAGGAGTTAATTGAGATATCATATTACATATTTTACAGAAAGATGAACCATTCGTTGTAGATTAAAAGTACAACTTGTTTTTACTGTAATATTTAGTTGAACAAATCATTTTAAACAAAATGTTATTCTCATGTCTCATTAATGTAATACTGGTGCATTTTCTACAAGCTAGCAGTATTTAGAACCCATTTAAATTGCAGAGTAGGTTAGTTTTATACACAAACGTCTGAAATATAATTCCACTTCGGTGTATGGTTGCATTTCGAATCGTAAACGACTAAAATTTAACATGCATTGAAAAGAAAAGAATATAGTTTTGGTTAGAAATAACACAGTTAGTAACAAAGAAGAGTACAGTAGCAGAACATCGGTAAAAGTATATGTGCATCATGCGCATGCGCTGTACGTACTACGCGCATGCACAGTGAGAATATGCACTTGGCGTGATTCAAGAAACCGCCCTGTAACATTTTTCCAATAAATACTTTAACTCGAGCAGTATTTAAAACTTAAGCAATAAAGATAGTACTTGTATGAATTTTCTACCATCCGAGCAATTTAAAGCAATTATTTTAAGAAATATAGTGATTTCCATTTGTAATTGGTTTACGTTATGTATAATACTAACCTCATATTTTTAAGATCGTTTAAGACATACATCCTTCTTTTACAATTTACATAAAAATTTCCTGCAAATCAATGTAACCATGTTTATATATTTTCAATTTACAATACGTGATTCGTGTTTTTGTGAAATGAACAGTATGATATATAAATTATTCCTTGTACAATAACATTTGTTATATTTATACAATAACAAATACAGAAGTACTATAGTGTTCGAATATTAATGTAACCGTATAGAATGTATTTGAACTGGACATACAGTTGAAAAGTAAAATACAGTTTCAGCCTTAATAAATTCATCTTTCAGTTGCGTAATACGATAAATGCAGTTACTGGAAGTTGAACGTTTTCAAGTAAGCTTCGACATTTTTATCAATCGAAATCTTGAACACGTTCGACCGTAAATGGCCCCGAGGTAAAAAGAGTTAATCGGTCGTTTGAAATGGCAGTAGAGTGGGCAGAAGAAGATCAGATTGGAACTAAAGGGTGAGCAGTAGATAAGAGCGAACGCTTTTATCGTCAAACTACGTCCAAAGTGAAAACGAACGTATAGGTATATCTACGTGTACTGACAGACGACGAAGATCGACGTTTCAATTCATACCATACGTTTCATTCTGACTCGATTTTCAACTCGGCATTACTTCCACAAAGGATATATCTACACTCAAAATTAGAAGATATTCGAGAATATAATGGAAAATTGTATCCCGTTGAACGTTTTCTATTTGTAATATTAGTGTTTACGTTGAGTGACGTTTATTTATTGCTTTTCTTTCCATGAAAGACAGCACACGATGTATACCCCTCATATTGTCCAAAGAACTAAACAGTCATAGGTTACGTAAAGTTCCATCGACATTTTGGCGCGTAATTCAAAACACACACTCTAAGTCGAGTGAGCAGCAAAAGATATATTATGTTGACAGATATCAAATTTTTATTTTTGTTATGTTGGTGCCATGAGCGAATCTGTATGCAACTTCAGGGGAAAAGAAATGTCTGCAACATACACGTCTGAATGTTACGTTCGTCGAAATAAATTATTAATCCTTTAAATTCAAATCAAATAATACTTAAATATAGTTAAAACCTTGATATGTGGCAGTGCTTTGTGTAGTTTTTCTAGCTATTTAAAATGTAGTTCGAAGAATTTTAATATGAAGTGAAAAACCCTTTTAATCGTGTCAGAAGTATAAGTTCAGTTGAAGTCTTTTCTGTGAAGCTTTTTGTCTAAAAGTGTAAATATTAATCGTGACAAAGTAATCACTTGTTTTATACAGCAAATGGCCCGAAGCAAATATCAAATGTAACAGTAATAATAATAATTTATATGAGAATAATTATTCTGTAACAAAGATGTCAGAATTGTTGAAAGCAAAATAAAATAAAGGAAACAAAATGGCGACAGAAGCCTTTATAACAATTGTGTTCGAGCAGTACAGAGTATCGTAAAGAATTGTGAACACCTAAAAAGACGTAAAATGTTAAAAAGGCACTCGTTAATATTCGTCGCAAGGAAGCACGATTGGAATTTGTAGAGGAATGAGCACATCAGCGAAGAGAACGGAGAAAGATCTTTTTCGGTGAAAAAGGTTCCAGTTTAAATATTCTAGACTAAATTATTATTTTCACAAGTAAAATCAGTTTGTAATAGTGACAAGAAAAGATACTATAATAATTGTATAATGATTTGATTAGAGTTTTGTACAAATATAACAATCGGTTTACGGTAGTGACAAGTGAGTGACGAGTTTTACAAATATAACTGCTATAAGAAAAAGTTTAGAGGTTAGGATGTAACCGTTAAAGACACTAATGTGTTATAAATAATGATTATGAAAAATTAAAATTTGTTTTGAACATTTAGTAACCATTATCGATGACAGGAATTAATTTTCATTAGAAGTAATCGTTATCGACGGTGGAAGTTCAATTTCGACTTGGTATTTTGGTTTTAGTAATAGTTATCGGTTACCGGAATTTTATTTTGGTTGCTTATGATTATTAAAAGCGATGAGTTCGACTTTTTGTTTAATAATGTTAGCAAAATTTGTCATAATTGATTGCTTTCTGTTTGGTTATATTTGGCTACAGTGAATTTGTTTGTTACAAATTGTTATTAATATTTATGTCAGTGATTTCCAATAATTTGTATGTTTGCTCATGTATTTGTTCATGTTTCCTGTTATGTATAATGATTTCATGCAATTTTTCCCTATTATTGGGGAATATTTACTATTTATCCCTGTTATGTTAGTGTAATACCGACATTATTTGTTACATAACCTAAAATTTCTGAATCATTGTATTTTCCACATTTACTTTTTCTGTTTTTACTACAGTTTGGTTGGATAAATCAAACCATTTAAAAATTTAGAAATTTGGAAATTTGGAAATTTGGAAATTTAGAAATTTAGAAATAAAAAAGTTATTAAACTTGAGAATTTAAAAACTCAAGACTTGATAACTAGATAACTTGAGATTAGAAAATTTGAAAATGAAAAAATTGTTAAACTTGAAAACTTATGCTCCTCATTCACGAAAAGATTGAGAATCACTGCTTCATCTCATATTCGAACCTTTCTTCTACTTAGCATAAGCCGCGTGCCTCTTCAAGCACCGACATGTTTCACTGAATGAACTGCAGCCTCGTCATTCGCGCGAATTTAACTCGAAAATTTGGTGAGTACATTTAATACAATTTCCCGATTTATATAATAATAAAAAAATCGATCTTTTTAACTGATTACACCCTTAATACCAAACAGCCATGCGTAGTACGGCGCACGCTAATATAGATTTTTAAATCTAATGCTCCAGTTCGCTACTTTCAATTATTTCGAGTTTTCATTCTCTCTTTCTTTCGACAATTTTTCCTATTTTTTAACCGAAATAAATTTAAAACATCTGTCCATGTCCAATATTTCATTTATTAATTTTTACTTGATGTTTGACGTTCCAATGTGATTTTAAATTGAAATTTTTCAGGGTTGCCCAACAAAATATACTACACTGGTTCCGGGAAAAGTTTGTGCGAATTTACAGTAGGAAATTGAAGTATTATTAACTTTTTTGAAACACAATTTTACTTGACAAAGTAACCGCCGTTTATTTCTATAAATTTTTGGGTAACAATTTTTAAGTAAAACCAGAGATCTAAAATGATAGTTATTTCTCAATCTTTTATGGAGAATGACTGTGAGTAAAATATTTTTATTTAAACTAGGGTCAAGCTCCAGTATAAATAGAATTAGTTTATAAAAGAGTATAATTCGGTGATTAGAATATAAGGCTAATAGTTTCATTTTTTTTATTTATAAATTTATACAATAAAAAGGTAGACAAACACACTGAAACTTGTCACTTTATATATATTTAAAAAGAAATTGTTGAAACAAGATTAATTGTTATTAAATCTTAAAGAAATTAAAATATATTTTTTAATTGTTCTAATTGTTAATATGTAACTATTATCAGTGGTACAAATTGTATTTGTCACTATGGTAACTATTACTGGTAACAAGAAATAATTTTGGTTTTGTATGAGTGTTATTAGTACCCTACTATAATAGATAAAATTATATAACATTATTTACTATGACAGAGACAGTTTATGTTCGTGTGACCAAAATAAATTTGATAGCGTATAACCTAGCTGAAACTCAATGTAATACAATTTACCTAATATCATGTAATTTAATTAACTAACTTAATTTTGCCTAATATCACAGAGTCAATAAACCTAACCTAATCTAGATAACTTAAGCTAATGAAACTCATGTTAGATAACATAAGACAACATAATCTAATCTAGCTAATCTAAACTAATTTAACTAAACTGATATGGACTAACTGTTCTTAATCAGCATGATCTAGCCTAACTTAACTAATCTAAACTAACCTAATATAACTAATATAGACTAACTTAATGTTAGCAGTACAATTTAACCAACATAGCCTAACCTGACTGATATAAGCTAACCTAACATGACTAATATAAACTAGTTTAATCTAACCAGCATAAGCTAACCAACGTAATGTAACATAAAATAAATTTAAACTAATCTAAACTAATTAATATAGACTCAACTCAACAATCTTATTGTTAGTTCAATTAATTCAACTCAACTAACTTAGCTCAACTATTTTAAATAGCGAATATAACCTGAATCAGCTTAATTATACTAACTTAACTAGCCAATATAAACTGAAATAACTAATATGAACTATCATAACCTAACCTAAGGTTATATAACTTGACTAATCTAAACTAACATAACCTAAAAGTTTCTGTGGTGTATAGGAAGTAGTCTTTACCATTAGAGGCAAAACAATATTAACCATACATAGTCATTATTAGTAACCAAAATTATTTCATTAAAGATACTATCCGTTACATCACAATATACTGTGGTATGATTTATCTTATAACAGTTATGATGTTGTAATTTAGATAATATATTAATGCCTGATTTTAGATGATTCTTCAAAATGTAATCAATCGTAAACATTAATTTACAATAAATATTTAGACCAAACTGTACCGTTATTTTCCTCCCAAGCGTTTTACACGTAATACGTATCGTTTTACTCGTGTTAACGCGCTAGACGCGAATATCTTGTTAATTCTTTGCGAGAATAGAAACGTACTAAAAATGCAGAAGATCGTAAAAATGAAAAACCACGTAATGTCGGAAGCAGGCGAGTTCCCGCTTTTGACGATTAATAAACGTTGCAGAAATCACCACTTTGCACAACTTGTCTCTGTACCCGTAACAGTCGGACTCATAGTTCTCGAGATATTCGCAAAAAACTGTCACAACTCTCTCACCGAATTCTGCCCATATGCGTATCTGCGACACGGTCATAAGCATATTCGGCGTTCGTACATCGCGTATTTACTCCGTTTATTTTTTCAACGTACTCGCAAAGATGGACGAGATCGGTTAGGCTATATTCTTTCGCGGCCATCTTGCGCCGGAGATCCAACTCCAACCGAACATTTTCATAACATCTCCGAAACTAAGGACGGAGGTTGCGCGTAGGAAAAAGTTATTCAGAACGTCGAACTTCGCAACATATTTCAAGATCATTGAAGTCGTTTGCACCAAGAGACATTCGTCAGCAGGTCGAAATTAGTAAAACGACGTATATGCTGCAAGCTAAAGACGACAATAAAGTCTTACCAATTTCATAGGTACGTTTCTTATATAATCGCCATTATCTTTTTCCCCAACTCGCTAACAAAATATGATAGAACATCTTTTGATATTGAAAGCATTCGTGACTCGAATTTCCCGAACATTTCTATTCCAAATAGATAACAAGATACTTGAAACGTTAGTTAAAGGTTACGAAGCACCGGGTCCATTTCAGAATTATCATTTGATCTTAACTTTGAAATCAAGTCCTTTCCGCATTATTGGAAGACACTGCGCTTTATACTTTTACCGATACAAAAAAACGTCTGAGCTTCTAGCAAAGTTCGGTTAACTACTAACAAGGTCTCTCCTTTAAATCTCTTTGATCCCTCGCTTGAAGTTCTGCGAGCAAACGGGTAGCTCGTTTCAGACGATACATCAACCGTTATGTTTCCATTTTACGTTCCACATTCATTGTTCTTTGTACATTTTCATAAATGATTCGACGAAATTGAAACTCCACAGGGAGCCGGTCTCAGGAATTTTGCCGCCCCAGTTCACTTCATTCGCATCTCCTAATTTCTTCGTTTGTACCTTCCTGAATTTCTAAGTTTACAAATATTTCATCAAATCTTTAGATACATTTGATGATTTCTAAATTTCTAAACTTTCAAAATTCCAAAATTTTATTCAAATTTGCTTCGTTTCTTAATTTTTACATTCTAGATTCTCAACTGTTCGAATTTTCAAATCTTCACATTTATAAATCCACAAATTTCTGAATCATTTGCAAATTTCCAAGTCCTCAGATTCTCAAATTTACAAGTTCTCAATTTTTCAAAATCCCAAATCTTCAATTTTCAAATTTAAATATTCCTAAGTGACAAGTTCCAAACTCTTCGAGTTGTCAAATACCCAAGTCCCTAAATTCTCGAATTGCATGTTTCTGAACCCCGAAAATCTCAGATTTCCGATTTCCTAAATTCCGAAGCCGTGAAATCTCCAAGCCCCAGAAGTTTCATAATGAAAAGCTGTGAAATCAATTGGCACCGTTTCTCATGGCCAGCTTTCGAGACTTATTCTGCAATGTACAACCGATGCACGTTGTAAAGATACTTTGTATTTAATTTCACTTCGTTTACTCAACTTTGGCCCAGCTACGGGAGATTTATAACGTTTGAACTCGCATGGCACGCAGCCAACGAAAGAACTTTCAGCGTATCACCGTAATATTACCGGGACATCTTTGAAAGCTGACTTTGGCAAATATATCAAATATGATAGAAAGTCGCGGGTCATTTCTATGTTATCTTATTACATCCGATAAGACTTTACCGTTGTCTCCCTTAGCTTCCCGCATGTATTATACATCGTTTCACTGGATCCGACCTGCTGACTGCGAATGTCATATCCGTACTTGGTGGAAACGACGTGTGTAAAAAACGAATTTTTCACAGCGTCCGTTTTATCAATTTCAATGATCTTGAAATATGTTGCGAAGTTCGACGTTCTGAATAACTTTTTCCTACGCGCAACCTCCGTCCATAGTTTCGGAGATGTTATGAAAATGTTCGGTTGGAGTTGGATCTCCGGCGCAAGATGGCCGCGAAAGAATATAGCCTAACCGATCTCGTCCATCTTTGCGAGTACGTTGAAAAAATAAACGGAGTAAATACGCGATGTACGAACGCCGAATATGCTTATGACCGTGTCGCAGATACGCATATGGGCAGAATTCGGTGAGAGAGTTGTGACAGTTTTTTGCGAATATCTCGAGAACTATGAGTCCGACTGTTACGGGTACAGAGACAAGTTGTGCAAAGTGGTGATTTCTGCAACGTTTATTAATCGTCAAAAGCGGGAACTCGCCTGCTTCCGACATTACGTGGTTTTTCATTTTTACGATCTTCTGCATTTTTAGTACGTTTCTATTCTCGCAAAGAATTAACAAGATATTCGCGTCTAGCGCGTTAACACGAGTAAAACGATACGTATTACGTGTAAAACGCTTGGGAGGAAAATAACGGTACAGTTTGGTCTAAATATTTATTGTAAATTAATGTTTACGATTGATTACATTTTGAAGAATCATCTAAAATCAGGCATTAATATATTATCTAAATTACAACATCATAACTGTTATAAGATAAATCATACCACAGTATATTGTGATGTAACAGATAGTATCTTTAATGAAATAATTTTGGTTACTAATAATGACTATGTATGGTTAATATTGTTTTGCCTCTAATGGTAAAGACTACTTCCTATACACCACAGAAACTTTTAGGTTATGTTAGTTTAGATTAGTCAAGTTATATAACCTTAGGTTAGGTTATGATAGTTCATATTAGTTATTTCAGTTTATATTGGCTAGTTAAGTTAGTATAATTAAGCTAATTCAGGTTATATTCGCTATTTAAAATAGTTGAGCTAAGTTAGTTGAGTTGAATTAATTGAACTAACAATAAGATTGTTGAGTTGAGTCTATATTAATTAGTTTAGATTAGTTTAAATTTATTTTATGTTACATTACGTTGGTTAGCTTATGCTGGTTAGATTAAACTAGTTTATATTAGTCATGTTAGGTTAGCTTATATCAGTCAGGTTAGGCTATGTTGGTTAAATTGTACTGCTAACATTAAGTTAGTCTATATTAGTTATATTAGGTTAGTTTAGATTAGTTAAGTTAGGCTAGATCATGCTGATTAAGAACAGTTAGTCCATATCAGTTTAGTTAAATTAGTTTAGATTAGCTAGATTAGATTATGTTGTCTTATGTTATCTAACATGAGTTTCATTAGCTTAAGTTATCTAGATTAGGTTAGGTTTATTGACTCTGTGATATTAGGCAAAATTAAGTTAGTTAATTAAATTACATGATATTAGGTAAATTGTATTACATTGAGTTTCAGCTAGGTTATACACTATCAAATTTATTTTGGTCACACGAACATAAACTGTCTCTATCATAGTAAATAATGTTATATTATTTTTATATGCTGATGACCGTGTCGCAGATATGCGCATATGGGCAGAATGTGAGAGAATTGTGACAGTTTTTTCGAATATCTCGAAATCTGTCCAACTGTTACGTGTATAAAAACAAACTGTTCAAAACAGTGATTTCTGCGACGTTTATCAATCATCGAAACTCGCCTGCTTTTGAAATGGCGTGGTCTGTTACTTTTATGATTTTTTGTATTTTTGGTACGTTCTTATTATGTGTCCGTTGCTTTTCTAGATAATAGCTCGTTATTTCAGTCTATTGGACCATAGACGACAAGATGGCTGGTCACTTATTATCGTCATTACTTTTTATCTTCATTTTGGGTATACTAACAATGTACCCAAGTATCTCCATTCTGATTTTGTCGAAGGTTTGCTACAATGTCCGATAGTATATATATTTACCTTTTTTATCGACGATTCCCGTATCGAAAGAGCGAAAACAGCTCTCAAAGTTGAGTCCGCAAACACATCGATTACCTCGGCAAATATTTGTTGCAGAAAAAGTTTATAGCTACCAATCGAGTATTTTTCAGATAAATTCGACTTTTTAAACGGGTTCTAAAAAATTCATTTCTACATGCGTTTTTATGTGTTTTCGTTCGTTACAATATTTTAACTGATAAATTGCTGAATCGGTCACAATAGTAGCCTCTGCAATTACGTAAAGAATATTTTGACAAAGAATGCACGAGAAAATACTGCTTTTATGGATAAAATTCCTGGAACAGCGAAGTTGCATTTTTGAAATTAAAAAGGTTTAATGTTCTCGTCTCTCTTGCACAAAGTAACGCGAGATATACGCGAACTGTTCGCAGGTTTTAAATTTAAAACCTTCACAGTCAATCCTGTGTTGCCTCGCTATTGTTGGCGTTTAATTAATAAATAAATGATTTTTGAGTACAGTGCATTATGTGGTAAATTATTTATGTTTTATTTTATATTTATATCCGTCAAATGTCGGACTTAGTTACTCGTCTGCGAAAGCGCATTTCTATTACGCATGCGCAAACGCAGTTCTAATACGAACACGTATGCGCACAGTTCTAATATCTACGCATGCGCGTACCGTACCTGCGCAGATCCAACCAATATGATCTGTATCTGCGCATACCCGTCTAAGTAGTCCCGAGTATCGATTATTCTACCTCTAAATCCCACCGATTTTTGGGTAATAATAATTAAATACGTGATCGAATTTTACTGTTAAACGAAGTATTAACTACTTTATACAATGTCTTCAAGTAATGTTGCCTGTTACTACGATTTTATTTTATTTTATTTGCACCTGGAATTGCACTTTCGGTTTGTCTTTACTATTTATGTTTATAAGAGAATATACACCTCGGTCCAACTGAAACTAGCATTTTGCTTAAAAATAGCAATAATTCATTACATACGAAAAAATTGTAAAATCTCTTCTTGTAATATTATTTTTATTGTGTACTCGATACTGCAAAAGAAGCAACAGTATTATTCATACTAGTAAATTAAATAGTTAAAAATGGAATAGATCTGTTAATTTTGACTGGTAGTCTATGTTCCCTAAAATAATATGACATCTTTAACAACTCGTTCATTTTCCATTAACCGTGTCAACCTGTTTCATACACTCTCATATTCGAATGGAAATGATGCACCTTGCGAAATTTAAATTGAATGATCGATTTTATAAAAGTAACGAGCGTCGTACGCGGTCGAGCAAATTAAAATTATACGTAATGATTATTATGTACACTCGATGAAACGGAACAATACTCTCATTTACTGGCCCCCAACGTCAACAACAGGTTTTACCAGATACGTTATTTATGAACTGACAATAATACGTGATTGATTATTACTTCTACCACTACTTTAATCAGGTCATGCATTCAATTGCACGAAACGAACTCGTGCTATGATTTAAAATTCATACCGTTGCCTTATCGCCATTGACGTAACTAGGTGGAGCCCACGGTGAGCCTGCGTTTCCTCTCACTTTGGAGATATAACGCGTGGCGATATATCGCATGACTGTATAACGCATGGTGATCTAATTCATGATTATATATGACTTGACAATATGGTTTGTGGCAATCCAAGACATAGTCGTACAACGCGTGACAATCTACTTTATGATTATACATTGCATGGCAATATAGTTCGTGGCAATCTAACGCATAGCTGTACGACAGATGGTGATCTCAAGAATGATAATGTAATGTGTAGTGATTTAACCCGCGGTAGTTTAACTTGTAGCAAATCCACGCGTAATTATGCAACGATGTGTAGTCTGTGGCAATATAACGCGTGTTAATATTACGGGTGGTAATATAACGTGTTGTGATATAACGCGTGGCGATACAACATGTAGCAATTTAACGTGTAACTATACAACGCGTCGCAATGTAATCCATGGCAATATAACAGGTTACCTTACGTGTGAGAATTTCATACGTGACGGAACAACAAATACTATGTGTGGCGATATAACCCGCGGCAATATAACACGTTGCACTATAATACGTGGAATTTTAACGCATAACTATACATGTCCTTATACAATGCGCGGCAATGTAACACGATATAGTATAATGCATGGCAATATAACACGCTGCAATATAATGCGTGGCAGTATAATGTATTGCAATATAAGGCGTAGTAATTTAACGTGTAATTATATAACAAGTGGTTGTGAAATGTGTGGCAATATAGCGCGTGGAAATCTAATATGTGGCAATTTAACTTGTAACAGTGTAACGAGTAACTATTAAACGTATTGTTACATAATGCGTGGCAATATAACGTGATGGAATATAACCTGCCGCAATATAACGCGTGGCAATATAGCGCGAGGCAATTTAACTTGTAAAAATGTAACGAGTAACTATTAAATGTATGGTTATACAGTGCGTGGCAATATAACGCGATGTAATATAACCTGTGGCAATATAATGCGTGGAAATCTAGTGCATGGCAATATAACGCGATGAAATATAACCCGTGGCAACCTAGTACATGGCAATTGAACTTGTAACGATGTAACGAGTAACTATTAAACGTATGGTTACACCATGCGTGGCAATATAACGCGATGATATATGTCCTGTGGCAATATAACGCGTGGCAATGTAGCGTGAGGAAATGAAACGCACACCATTATAACGTGTAACTATGCAGCGTGTGGTTGTACAGTACAGGGCCATATAACGCGTGGCAGTGTAATACGTGGTAATATAACACGCGTCTACACGTCGTGTGGCAATGTAACACGAGAGTAGATAATGCCATTAAACATTCTAATTATGTCGATGTCTATTATATTAACAACAACCAGACCGTGTAATTATTTAGAAATTACGTATGAAAAGATTCGCAATTCCTTTTCTCATAGGGAACTTACGGACTTCGCCGTAGTTATATATGTCCCGTTGGTACAGCAACACCCGTTGCATAATCTAAGAATTTGTCACCAGTTAATTACCCGCCGGAACAGGAACTCCGCAAGCGACTATAGTTCCAAGTTTAACATCTGCTGGAAACCACTAAATTAGTCGTAACTTTCCGATGTAAAAACACGTGAGTTACGATCTTATATACACCTGGGGACATTTAAACATCGAGACACCAAAAAGCTCTTAATGACAGCCTGAATGTGAACAGCAATTTTGATCGGGATTTACCGTGATACTCATCGCCATTCTCAACTCTCAGAAACTTAGATACATTCAATTATATCGCATTCGGTGTCGTGCAAACGGAGCATTTGTCTCAGTCACCTCGTTTGTGCAGCTTAAATTCTCAAATTTTTTCCATCTTTTCATTGAGCGACGCAATTTCGAAATTTGCGAATTCAGAATTCTTCAAAATACTCTTTCTACTGAAATTTTTTGTTTACGTTACACCATATCCTTATACGTTAGAATAATTTCACTCGTGAACGTTTTGTATGAAGGAGAAAAGATTTTTTTAAATTTGTATCTAAATTTTTATTCGTTTAATTTTGTTCCCTTTAAGGTTAATTCGTGAGTGCGTCATTGCGCATACCACACGCTGAGCTGCCGTGGAACAGGAACGAGTACAAACGAATGTTTTACGAAACAGGACATCGCAAATGCTTGTAATATTTAACCAAACTTCGGAATGTTACGTGAACTATATCCGACAAAGTTCACCGGTATTTTAGAGTACAATTATGTATCAAATTCGTAGTAAAACTGACTTTATAATCAAGCAACCAGGTGGTCCAACGTATTATTGGACCGTATATAACAGCGTCATGCAATCGCCGTAAAATTATCAGAAACTTTCGCGTGTAATTATTAACACAAATGGAGAAGTCGTTCTATATAGAAGAAGAAATTTTACTAGAGAGACATTTTTAGAATTGTGAAATTATATGAAATGGATGGCATAAATGAATTGTGTAAGACGCTGCGTTATTTCAACGAGAGCGTTATTCGATCGTTCGATGACGAATAACGTAGTGAAACGTTGATGCGAAAATATCGGTACGTTGATCCGAGTAAATTTATCCTCAGGGTCAGTATCTAATGGAAAGAACTATTCCTACTTATGCGTGAATCCACGTGGAACTGATGAAGAGGATGATAATGTTCGTTAAAATAGCAATTTCGATGGAAATTCCATTTTTAACCGAATTTACCAGGAAATGAAATTATATTGTTTTATTCGTTTATAAAGTCAATGAAACGTACTTTGTCATTGAAAGGAGTATAGAATATTTTGAAATTAATGAGGCTTCGAAAGAAGTATAAACACGAATAAAAATTTGTTCAAGAGTAAAAATTATAACTAAGTATGGGAACAAATAAAACTGCATAATTTCGTGGAGAAACTAAAAAATGTTATATTTCAAACTCTAGGTAATAACGAAAAAAGTGAAGCTTTGGTGTAATTAAGAAATGTACATTAACGATTTTACTGTGGAAATAATTTGGAATAGCGGTATTCGCTTCATCATCCCTTTGTAAAGTTAAAAAGAGTAGACAAAATTTTCTCTTGTGATCTAATCGGGCACAGAAATCACTTCACAAGAACAATTGGGTTAATATTAATGCTAAGTCTTAACATTGATTTGGAGTAACCATGCATGAAACTTCCGGGGTCATAAGCGGCACACTCGCAGTGTGTCAACATTTCACACATCAAACAGCGCATTCGCTCTTCTCTTCCTCCGATATTAGCTGTTATCCATCAAACAAGAGCATCGGTACGCTTTGGAATATTCGAAGTACGTTAATCTTCGGTATTCCGAATTAGCAACATGGCATCGGAACCTAACATTTCACGTCACATTTTCTATTCTCAAAGTGTTCGCAAAACTGACGCGAGGACTATAGAATTAATATGCAGATCAGGGAATTGAACGATGTACTCTGAAGTTTTCACGTATTTTAACCACGATTGCAACGATTGAATACTCAATGGAAAACTTTAGCAAATCGACGTTTCACGTTCTTGCGGATGGAGAAATGTTATTGGTTAATAGATTATTCGTTCCCAATGTTTGCTGTATTACAAAGTGAATAACGTTAGCAGATTTTTAGGTACCTCCATATTCCAAATTGCCAGCAGTATCTCGAATATACACTTGTTGCAATAAAGTTAACGCGTGGCTTAAACGTACCTATCGTTAATAAAATTGATGTTAGCTTAAATGTATACACTGCACACGCTATTATATATTTCTTCGACCACTAAAATGTCAACAAATGTCTCATATGAAAGTAGTTTGATTCGGTAAGGAAATATAAAAGAATATCTTAACCAGTATTTTCATCTAAGATCACTCTGTGCCTTCATAAACACTCCGTCTACGATGTATTACGCATATATTGCCAGAGCGTTACACAAACGTCAGTCTACTATATGTATGTACTTAGATAAATATGGCTAATTGATATTAGTTGTAACTAAAACAGTGATCCATCATTGGTTGATAAATCCAGGGCTCTCTCAACGCTTCTTTAGCACATATGAGAGATTGGAGCAATGGCGGCCACTTAAGCAGTAATTGCAATAAAACTAAAGCTCCAAATTAAATTATAAGTTACTGTTCCCAATACAGATACACATATGGCATAGAATTTGTCCATCTGAACGTAGCTTTTCGCTCAAATAATGTAATTTTCCAATAACCATGCATTGTTCAATTAAATTATGAATACCATGTCCCATAACCATCAGCAACAGAAATCGATCAAACGTTCTAATTCAATATTCATTTTTGTAACTGACAGAGGTAATTTCACAACTTGCAATTTTACGTTAAAAACTGAACATGCCTTTTCTACTCGGTCAAAGCATTTCAGTTTCATCAAATTTTATCGGATTTTACATTTCTCGGAATAGATTTTAAAAGAGGAAAGCGGTAATGGCGGTCACTTGAGCAATTAATGTAATCAAAATAAAGCATGAAACCAAATATTGGTTAGAAGTTACCGTTTCCGAGTTTGAACTATTGAACCGTTATCGGAATAACCAGATAAACACTTTGGTATTTATTCTTTTGGTGAAATTAGCAATTAAACGAAAATTGTGTTGACCGCCATTTTGCGCACTGACAGGTAATGGTGGTCGCGTTGTATTTAGAGCCCCAAACAATTTTCACGTATAAAACCATCGACTGAATCCCATCAATTGTATTTTGATCGAGCCCATAATGGACTATCAATGAGACGCATCTGATCCATATTTCATAGTTCTGGCCAAATTTATGAAAGATAACGCACGTGTTCTCGGCATCGTCCATATCGTCATCTTGATCGCACAAAATTATGTACACCGTACGAAATGAACTACTTCGACGCATCGGTATTCGGTAAACGTATTTCATAAAAAAGCACGTTGCAGGTAATGGAGGTTAGGACCATTGGCCGAACAAGCATTAGCCGATAAAATTGAACGTCGAATATTTAAACGAATTTCGTACAAATTTATTACGATTCTTTTCTCTATACCGTAACTGCATTGAAACAAAATTAAATTATAGAAAAAGCTCGCAGCTACTATTTGCATCTTAAGATGTGCACGCTGACCACAGTGGCGTGTAAAATCAGAAAAAGCGTTTATTTTCGAATACGTAACGAGTTAGGCAAATTAGTTGAGTTACGCAACTGAAAGGTTTGTGAAATATAAGCAATAATTGCATGAGGCAGACATTTTGTTTCGTGATAGAAGTGACCCCATCACTGCCCTCTTTTCTCCGTATATCCTGTTAATTTATAATTAAAAATATAAATGTCTCTTGTTATTTTCCAGTGCCTAACTAATTTAATTTAAAATAAAAAATGTTTATTAGGAAATGGAGGACTAGCTACACCCTCCATTTTTTATACTAGTACAGCACACAAAGCCAGGTAATACTTTAATACAATATGAAAGAAACAAAAGTGACCATGTTCACAAAAATTTGATTACACTTTTCGATATTACCGAAAGCTTTTAAGGGCACAAAACCCTGATATTTTTTGGGAACAGCTGCAGTCGTAACATTTCGCTACGCTCAAAAGTTACCTACGTCGTTCCAGAACTTTCCGCGAATTTCAAATTATGTTTGATCGACGGTACGGGAACGTTGAACGAACGTTATCGCCGATAATCGAACTGTAATGTGCATAATAGTACGTCCGAAATTTAACGTCGCCACTATAATTTTACGATAGAACTTGATTACCTGACATTTTGTTCTAAGAAGAAGGAAGAACGTCGACTCTAAAACACTGTGGACGTTTTTATAGTGATCTTTTTGAGATGAGACGAGGAAAATGACGTAGAAAAGTTTACGTCGATTATAGAGATGCAAGGATCTGTAATATATTTGGGGATATCGTGGTTTGAACGTATAGGAAACTGTAGATCTAGGGACTTCGAGATATAGCAATATAGAGATACAAATATTTAGGGATATAGAGATCTGGGGACTTGTGTGTTTGAAATTTTAAGGCTTTGGAGATATAGGAATCTGGAGATGTAGGTATTCAGGGTTATAGAAGCCTGGGAATATAGGTTTGTAGGGATCTAGAGGTCTGGGGACTTGGGTATGTAGAGATACAGAAGTTTCGAAACTAGGTATTTAGAGATCTGGAGATAGGGGTATCTAGGACATAGGGATCTTAGGATGTGGGTATTCAAGGACCTAGGTATCTAGCGATAGAGAAATCTGGGGATGTAGAGATTTGGAGACCTAGGTATTTAGGTAGCTAAGCGTTTGGGGAATATAGAGATGTGGAGACCTAGGTATTTAGATATCTAGTGATCTGGGGATATGGAGACATGGAGATATAGAGATATGGGGTGTAGAGATGTGGAGATATAGGATCTGGCGACATAGGTTTCTGGAAATGTAGTAATCTGGAATATGGAGATTTGGGGATACAGAAATATGGTAAAATGAGGATCTGGGACGTGGAAGTCCTGTCATGGAAATCTAAGAAACAAGGGATGTGGTGATACAGGAATCTAGGGATACAAGAACCTGTGAACTCAATATTTACAGATTTAAGTATCTGAAGATACAAGTATGTTACAGAATTACAACTAAAGTGATCCAGGGAATAAATTTCTATATTTATAGAAATCTGACAATTTAGAAATATCTCCATTTATGACATACATTCACACATATTGTGCTTTTTATAATATTAAAGAAATGACATTGAGGTATTTCATTTGGCTAAATTCAAACAGACCATGTACTCATTGTAACAGCTTTGTTTTTGCTAGTAGTCCCGCTCCTCTTTTTTGTTCCGTTCAGTAATTTAATTCGGTGAAACAATGTATCTTTGCTTTGAATCAACAACGGTTTAGCGTCAAAGTTTGAACCGCAGTCGAGGTAGACAGTCACGAGTACATAGAGTTGATTGCATTTCTCGTTGCAGAATTCAAACGCATACGTTTAAATGCGCTATTTAAATACGGTGGTTGCTTTTGTCGTTTACAATTACTCTTGAAATAATACGTCCGACTTAATCTGCGTATCACGGGATAACGCGTCACGTACAATTTTTTTCAATTTTATAATTCACGAGATATTTTTTCTATTAAACGAAAATTGTTACTCGCGCAGAACTCGAGCAATTTGCAATTAAGGTTAAGTGTGTTTCCAACGGTAGCAGTAACGTGGAATGGTTTTTCAATAATAACTTGAAACCGGTACTTGAACCGTTTCAACAGAAATTATAGATTATAGATAAATATGTAAAAGGCGCTTTTTTATATGAAAAAAATTTGACCGTTTTTACGGAAAAAGGAAATAGGGAATTAAGGTCTTTGATCGCTTGTAAATGGGAAATATTTGATTGGACACAATATGGCAGCGTTATGTCTGCTGTAACGTACATAATGGCGCGAGTTTCAAATGGGATAAAACCCGATACGTTCGTATTCCCATGTATTGTCATAGATAAGAACCAAGGGGATGCGAAATATTAATTGTTTTTAACTAAGAATATTTCTTGTTTTTATCTGATATATAAATTTGTAAACTTTACTTAACTTATAAACATTTTTCAATAAATGACAATAAAATTCTTTGTTTTGCTTAATCTTAAGAAAGTCCGAAACGATGTTCCTAGAAGACATTTTCGAGACACTGCACTTGGTTGCAACGAAAACATTTTAGATTTTCTTAAGCTCTTTTAATTCAACAAGACGTTACCACTGCACTCGTCGTCTTCGATAACTGATACTGTCACATTTTTCTGCTTTTCTTGTGCTCTCCGTTTGTTCTAGTCGCAGCTGCAGTAGTGTTCATTCTTCTTTCAACGACGCGTTCTTTACCAAATTTACCATTAAATCGAAACTACTTGGACATTTTTTATAACCTGTCCTATAACCAATACCATTTAATATCCTTGAGTCGTCCTCACAGAATTGACGCAACGTTGGCATAATTTCATGGTGGACTAGGTTACGATAGTGTCCGCGTATTCGTATGTGGTCTGTGTGCACGTATTGATCCAGGGCCGTACATAAGTTCCCCGATAAATCACGAAACTTTTAAATAATAAAAATGCTGTGCACCTTTTGTTTAATTTCTTCCTGTCATTTGAAATACCTGAAGGTAATTTATTATATTTGCAAGGATCTTCCGAACATATTCGGTTAATAATACCAATTATAATTCAGTGAAGTTGGACCTGATTTTGAATTCCTGACTTATTCAATGATTGATAGGAAAAATATTTAACTTCTGCTTATTTTATACCGTTCATGTGTTACGTTTACCGTTTCTCAATATTATGTTAAAAATGATGTACTCTCTTTTAACTTAAAATTACTTCTTCTGTCATATTTATCGGCGTTAGAATATTTCATTAAAATATAGTAGTCTACGATTTCGACTGTCAGACGTGTCACGTGATTATCCGAATAGCACCGAAGAAAAACGAAATTACCCGACGTGTCAGTAGTCGTCCGTTTACCACAAATGTACAGGAAAGCATCGATGCATGCAAAACGCTTCAAATTACAAGTAAATATGTTTCGAATTACTTCGTGTCTGGTCTTAGTTTAATCAGGAAAATGTCACAAATATATTGGTAAAAGTTTCAAAAATAAAAAAGTTTTATTCTTGCATTAGGATTGCCCAATTGATGTGTCACTGTCTGTTTACATTCTGTCTGCTTCGCTCGAAATGTAATACATATACGATATACGTAAAACTTCAGACCCGACAGATTTGCGTATATAGAATATTTACTGTAAAATGCTTCCTCTCTTTGACCTTCAATCATACTAATAAATGTTCCGACTACGTAGCTTTGTATATTTTGAAATGTAACATTCGATAATGGTCGTGTTAAAGAAAGGGAAACATTTGGTCGTTCGAGATCGGTTGTGCAAAACGATGCAAACTATATTTAAAGTCTTTGAAACTCGTTCGGCTACGATCAACACGAATCGAAACTTTTTTCTTCTTTTCGCATCCATATGCTATCTCCACGCAATCTCGATGTAATCGACCGAATTGCGTACAATTTCACGATTTACTCGGAATTTCACGGAAACGCTAAAATTTCATTTTGTTTTATTTGACAAACTGTGACACAATTTTGACATTGAAAATGTTTATACATTTATTAGGTAGATGCTGCTGTCGAAATCAAAGTGTTTAATTATAAATCGAATTACTTTGTGAAATATAATTAATTCAATTATATGATTAAGGTTATGTTCGAATCACAATAATTATTAATATTAACGGTATATATCAGAAATTAGGTTGTATTTATATCTAATTCAGTGATTTCTAACTCGGATTTCTCATTTAATTGCATTACAAATTCGTTCATGAGTTTGCAGTACAATTACGAGAATGTAATTTAATCCAAATTACAAGTTAAGAGGAAACGAATTGACTGTGATAAAATGGAGGAAAAATACTTCTAAATGTTTCAGGTGGAAAAAGAATACAGTAAACGTTGACAAAAGTACATTCACTGTAAATAAAGTTGATTATGTTCACGTCATCCTGAGTAACTATTAAAATGTTTTATTTGTCACTCGTGTGATATTTGCAATTAGAAACAAAAACACTTTTTCGAGTTTTTATAAATAACGTAAATATAAATATTTATGAAAAAAAATCATATATTTGAATAATTTTAATTTTATTTTGTAAAATTTTAAATTGTTTTGAGCGACTTCTTAAATTTAAATTTTGCAGCTCAAACTTTGAGAGGATTTTTTTACACCATATAGTAAATTTTTAGAGAGTGCAAGCAAAAAACATTTGTTGAGTCACCCTACTTTACGTATAATTCAATTGCATTTAGTGATTTAATTACACTTAAAATTACTGGCAACTGAGTTAATTGAAAATTAACAATTGAGTTAATTTTCGATTAACTGAGTTAATTGAAATGTTAAGATTGAGTAATTGAATTACAGCGTTATTACATGATTGAATTACAAGACAATTGAAGCACAGTGTAACTGAATTATTATGCAGTCGTAGAACAGTGTAATTATATTACCAATGTAATTAACGTAGAGTGTAATTAAGTTACTGTATAATTTACTTAGCACACCTGTGGTCAAAGACATATTTCAGCTATAATATGTAAGAACTGAAAATTGTAGGATGATTTAGCACTAAAACGACTCAAAAAGATAAACAAAAATTTTGCAAAATGTAGAGCAGTAAATTATCATGTTATTTATATAGTTACGTTTCCTGAATCGCATAAAAGGTGTTTATCAAGCGTTGTAATAAAATATAAGATAAATATTGTATCTTCAACTCGAAACATTATAAATTGTGTCGAATTGAGCAGTTTCAAATTTTATGAAAAGTTTAGTAATTTTGCAAGTAGTTTAGGGTCCATTATTGGGAAGAAAATATTTCCGTAACCTCTTAGGAGAGTCGCTATAGTAACTTTAGCGCTTCTATAATGTGGGAATTTTACAATTTGAGTATTTAGCAATTTCGAAATTCGAGAATTTTTGAATTTGGCAATTTCGGGATTTGAGAATTTTGGAATTTGGCAATTTTGGGATTTGAGAATTTTGGAATTTGGCAATTTTGGGATTTGAGAATTTTGGAATTTGATAATTTCAAAAATTGAAAATTTTGGAATTTAACAAGTTTGGGATTTGAGAGTTTTGAAATTTAGCAATTTCGGGATTTGAGAATTTTGGAATTTGGCAATTTTGGGATTTGAGAATTTTGGAATTTGGCAATTTTGAGATTTCAAAACTTTGGGAATTTGGCAATTTTGAGATTTGAGAATTTTGGAATTTGGCAATTTTGAAATTTGGCAATTTTGGGATTTCAGAATTTCGGAATTTGAGAATTTTTGAATTTGGCAATTTTGAGATTTGAGAATTTGGGAATTTGAGAACTTTGGAATTTGGCAATTTTGAGATTTTAGAATTTTGGAATTAGAAAATTTTGGGAATTGGCAATTTTGGGATTTAAAAATTTTTGAATTTGAGAATTTTGGAAATTGGGAGTTTTGCAGTGCGAGAATTTCGGAATTTAAAAATCTTTGATTTTTGGAATTTGGGCAGTTGCATGTAGTGCAAATTTTCGAACTCAAATTTTCAAATTTAATAATTAAAAATTTTTAAACTTTCAAATTTCGATACTTCTAAGACTATAACGTATAAAATGTATAAATTTACAATTAACAAATACCCACATTAACAAATTCAAAATAGTTTTAGATTTTCAAATTTACAAATCCTCGTATTTTTAGATATCGAAATTCTCAAATTTTCGAACTTTGAAATTCCCAAATTACTAAATCAAGATATCTATAATTCCAAATTTTGTAATACTAAAACACTCGAATTTTGAAATTACCAGCGATGATACTCAAAGATTAACCTTATAGGCACGACGCGACACTATAGTGGCTTTCGCAGATACCATCTCTTTGTACGACGATCCACTATAGAGGCTTTCGCGTATATCATCGTAGATTACATAGCGCCACTATAGTGGCTCACTCTACTTGCTCACTTGCTCACCACTTCAATTGAATGATCGTTCTCATGTTTTGATTCGACTTTTTTTGCCTTCACCGCGTATAAGAGTCTTAAATCCCACAAAAGTACATTACATGTAAATAAAAGGTACCAAGTAGTTTAGGCACCATGGGGGCACCTCTTTGCACTAATACACGATATTGGAAACATTTGGAAATTACATATTTTGTGAATTTTCTAAAAAAGTAAATTATCAAAGTTAAAGCATATCATACGTTTGGGAAAAATTATAATTTAATCATCAAAAACTTCATTACAATGTACTCGCTAAGAGAGCATTGTCACACATTGTAGTGCTGCCACTTTCGGGACACTTTCAAAATAAATATCTCATATATTTTTGACTTTATTGTACCTGATATTAAAACAAATTTAATGATCTATTGTATTGTGATGTACTATGTTTGACAAGATATTGTGACCTTGAAATGTCCTTGAAGTGACCTTAAAGTGTCCTTGAAATGACCTTTGAACGACCACGAAATAATCCTGTAGTTACAAATGTTAATAACTTAGAAAAATTATTTAATTACTGTTATATTTGAGCTACATCGACTGATATTAAAAACATCAAAAAAGAAAAGTCCTGCGGCGTTTTCGCTTACAAAAAAAACTTATTAAGATCAAATTTAGTCAACTTATTGAGATCAAATTCTAAAGATCGTGTAAGTTTATTCGAAACATTTTCTGGTATCGCGAACAATTTCTCAGCGATTAAATAGTTAATTGGATAGGTCATCCGGTATATTTGCTCATTAATTTTTCCGCGGTTGCAAACCGAACGATGTTCATTAAATTTTATGAAGTGTGCGAAATATTGATTGATTGGCCACGTATTTGTTGTTGGGGCGATTTATTAATTTTATTTTCAGAATGTACCGAGTTCTCGCTTGAAGTAGCATTAAATGCTAATGGCGGGTATAAATTTAATGAGACGAAGATAACGGCGGTGATAAATCTGTTGGGCTGATAGCTGTTTGGCTATCGTCGTTTAAACCTGATATTAATAAATTTATTTGAGATCTGTGCGTGACGAAGTGGATGCTTGTTATTAAATATGTATGATAATATATTTTCTAGGGTGAGGAATCTTTTGCATAATAATAAGAAATTTGATATTTGTGTAAAATGAGTGTAATATTAATATGAAATTAAATAATATAATGTAATTGTTGTAGATGAGGAGATCCGTGGTCTAAAGTGGAGCAATAAAATATATGAAGAAGGAAATTAAACAATACAAAATGATTCAATAACGCGAAGAAAGAGCAGAGAACAAAATTCAAACGAAACATGCGAATGCGAGACGAAGTAATGTAATAAATAATTATAAATTCCGTTAGATGGAGACAAATGTTAATTCGTGTATCGTTTTATCACCAATAGTAATATTAATATGAAATTAAGGAAAAATAGTGTAGTGTAATATTATAAAATTAGAAATGTTAAGAGAATGTTAATATAAAATTGAAAAAATAATATACTATAATACTAATCTATAATAACAACAAAATAATGTAATATTAACACAAAATGAAAATGATGATGTAATATAATGTTAACACAAAATTGAAGAAAAATACTGTAGTGTACCATTAACACAATATTAATATAAATTTTTAAAAGAATAATATATAATATTAATATAAAGTGAAAAATGAATAATATAGTACTAACACAAACTTGAAGAAAAATAATATATATTATTAACACAATATTAGTATCAATTTTTAAGACATAATATTATTATCAAATTTTTTGAAATAATAGAGTATAATATTAATGTAAAATTGAACAAAAATAATGTAATATAGTATTAATACAAAATTAAGAAAAAATAATGCAAAATAGTATTAATGCAAAATGAAGGAAAATAATATAGTATAATATTAATATAATATCAATTTTAAAAAAACTACTGTTATATAGTATTAATATGGAATTAAAGAAAAATAATATAACATAATATTAGCACAATATTTAAGAAAATAAAATAACATGGTATAATATTTATATAAAATTCAGGAAAAGTGATGAAATGTAATACCAATATAAAATATAAAGAAATAATATAATGTAACATTAATACAGTAATATCAATTTAAAAAATATAATATATAAAATTAATATACAATTTAAAAAAATAATGTAGTGAAATATCAATATAAAATATAAAAAAATAATGTAACATAATATTAATATAAAAATAAAATATAATATAATATTAAATTTACGTATCATATAACATAATATTTTTAATTAAAATATTAAGCTGTTTTTATAAATCTAAAATACAGTCGAAATATTCCATAATTAAACTAACTAATTAGTATCATATCTAAATTAGGGATGTTAATAACACTTGCGTTATATCGAAGACTGGGAGATATGAACTACGCAATCTATGAGATCGTAGATTACGAAATTTATGTTTAGAGGAAAGTTGCGTAACATAGGGATGGTTTTGAATACAGGGAGTTCTAAAATCATACCAGATAAGAGCTACACTCGGACACAAACTATCCTTCCTTTAGATAATTACGTCTATACATATAATCTTCAAAACTGTTTAATTCCCAAACTTTCATATTTTCTAATTTAGAAATTTTCAAGTTTTCCAATTGTTCTATGTTACTAAACTCTTTGTAATTTTTGGTGGTTATAAAATTTCAAAATTTTTGAATTTTTCAAAGTTCTCAGATTTTTAGACTTTAGAGCCTTAAATTTTTGAATTTTTAAATATATTCCCATATTTTTACATCATTTCAAATTTCAAGGTTTCTCAGTTTCAATGTTCTTAATATATTCCTAAATTTTTAGGTTCTCAAATCACTAGATCCCTAAAATCCCCAAATCCCTATGTCACTAAACCTATACCCAAGTTTCTATGTCCCTACATTTCTAAATCCCTATGTTCCCACAACTCAAGGTATCAAAATTTCAATGTCCTTAAATCCCTAGATCTCCAGATTCCTATATTCAATCATTTTTATACCTCTAAAATTCCCATGATTTTAATCCCAACATTCACAAGTTTTTATGTTCTCAAATTTCAAAGTTTCAAAATTCCTATGGTCCCAAATCTCAAGGTTTCAATTTCCTATATTCCAAAATCCCTAGATCCCCAAATTTCTGTTTCTAAATTTCTAGTTCCACAAATTCCTACGTCCCTAAATCTCAAAATTCCCAATTTCCTATGTTTCCAAATATCTAAACTCCAAAGTCCCCTTTTCTTATTGCTACATCTTCAAATTTTATATTTTCCCAATTTTAAACTTCTTTAATTCTTTTTCTATTGTATTTCCTTTGTTTTTTACTATTATTGTAAGTACGAAAAGATAATTGAATATATTTGGAAGGATTTCCCGGACGTATTTTAATTGAAAGCACTTCGTTATACTTCACCGAAGTTGGACACCATTTTAGTTACGACTCGGAGCGAAACAATAGTAGCTTAATACTCGTCTTGATTTCATCGCTGTTTTGCGAAGTACTTAGGCATTTGCAAAAAAGTTTGTTACGGACGCAAATAAATGGTGGTCGCAAAGAGACGGATCTGAACTATAACGAAAAAGTGGTAAAACTTTTTATGCGACGTCATTTATTTTTTGGCAAGTCAGGGAAGCAACGTGATGCCGTGCTTTGTCACGAAGATGAAGTGCACCTTTCTTGTTAACAAATGTGCTGTTCGCAGGCTAAAGTAACTAAATTAATTTTCGGAAATTTCTTTATATTTTAGTGTTTAATGTGTTTCATTTGATACTAGCTTCATTTTCAGATGTATCACAGTTATAATTTCCGTTGAAATCATTCTGAGCCATATTTCTTTTGGATAAAATAAACCACAATTCGTAATTAATATTTGTTAAAGAAGGAACGTTAATAAACGAAAAGTGTCTCCGATGGAACGCGTTCGATCCAATCGGAAGTATTCGGCAATCTTCGATTATTTACGGCGCGCGAGTCGGTTGCCGATCTGCGACGGTTGACACGAGGCGATTAGAATACATTTGGAAGGCGAATAGTAAACACGTGTAATGTAAATAAGTAAAATAGTAAAGTGCAGTTAATAAATTGTTAAATTAAAGTTGTGGAGTTCATTTCAAAGTTCCACTTTCCAAACAACAGTGAAATTGTTAAGGATGTGCAGCGATACTAAAACGAGAACCGTGTCGACTTCGTTGAACATTTATTAGAAACTGAACTAGAATTTACTTACGAATGGGCAATAGAAATCAGCAATGATAGACAGACCTAATGATCCTAGCTCATATTGAGGTTATACTACCAATATTATACAATTTCTAGTTTTTCACAGAATTCCCCGTATTACTAATTATACCGGAGCTAAATACCGCAATATATTCGACTGGAAATAATTTTAACCTAAGCTGGACTTGCACCACTTTCAAAATGAACGTCTTTCCAATACTATTAATCAGCCAAACTTCCATCGCCCAAATATTAGGGAATTCGAATTATTTTCATGATGGATTGGTTAACGATAATGATATATATTAAGTTTTAACTATTGTCATTATCTTCATTTCTTTTAAAAATGGACTTGCCCCAATTTCAAAATAAATGGCTTATATGCTGATAAGATTTATGTTCTGTATTATGAAACTAACGTTTTTACCGTTAATTTTTTCAGTTTTCTGTACATTTTAGTGCTTAATGCGTTTGATTTGATTTTTTGAACGAAATATTAAAGAAGAGTAATAGAAAGGTAGGCAATGGTTTTATATTCAATTTGAAAACTTGGGTATTTGAAAACTTGGAAATTTGAGAATTTGGAAATTTGGAAATTCGGAAATTTGAGAATTTGAAAATTTGAGAATCTCAAAACTTGGAAATCTGAAATTTCGAAACTTGGAAATTCGAATTTGCGACTTTACGGATTTAAAAAATTTATAAATATATGAATTCGAGAATTAAAAAATTTTAAATTGCAATTTGAAAAAATTTTGAACACTCCAAAATGTGGGAATTTGAAAATTTAGAAAATATAAAAACTTGTGTATGTAAACGCTTGAAAATTTTCAAGTTTAACAATTCAGGAATCTCTGCACTTTTACTGAATTTGAAAATCCTTTTTAGTTCTGGCTACCGCAGCACTTTTTTCACACAATTTCACATCAACATTTGTATTCGCGCAACTTCTCATCTTTAATTACGTGGACTTCTAGAACGTGACATGCTCTCCAACAATTGGTTAGCTTTCTTATATTGCTGGAGCCATTTTTATTCTGTCCTTTTACTGGCAGAAACTACCTCGCACACATTACAAATGAATCTTACTGCAACTTTTACTGTAACTTCAACTTTAAATTTACAATAAGTATAAAAGTACGATCTTTTACATCTTCGTTCGCCATCTTGAATGTAAAATAAATCATTCAAACTATTTTCAGTATCTTTAATTTAAGTTAATGAAATTATTAAATTCTAAAATTTGGAAATGTAGAAATATGAACATTTGGAAAATCTGACTTTCGGAATAACAAATTTTGGATATTTGAAAATTTGGATATCTAAAAATTTGATAATTTCGAAACTTGAAGAATGTCAGTATCTGGAAACCTAATAAAGATGAAAACTCAGTGGTTTTTGCAGATACAGCAATACAACAACATTCATTATCTCTGTATCCAAATTGAATGCACATCGATCTAGAGAGATGTCCATCGCTGTTCATTATATGTTTTCATTTGTTCACTGTCCTTTAAATATTGCTTTCCAATATACGAAACTCTATCATTTTATTTCAATTGAAATACCGTAGAATACATTCCGTGGCTCTGTATCACTGCTACGCAGTTCTGCCATTCTATGATTAAAAGTACATTCCACAAAGTTATTTATTCCAATACGACGTTAAATTAAACCACTATACAATGTTTCGCTTTCGTATTTGTTTCGGGAGTTCCTCTGCAAACAAAGCGTATTCGTTACAATCATGCAATTAATACGTAACTTGCAAATTAAAACAAAAATGTATTACATTTATAAATGAGGAAAAATAGAAATTGTAGTAAAGTCTCGATATAAACGGAAAAAATATCTCCATCACTGGGGAAAGATCCCTCAAGATTCCAGAAAATTCGTTCGCTGAGAAATGTAACTTGACCCGGGTTCGGGTATATCCGTAAGACAAACCAACGCAAGTATAAAACTTTTATATTTTTGACTTTTACGTTATCAAATTTTTACTAGTAGATTTTTGACATTTTTCTTATTAAAATGAGACCAAATACGACGTAATTCGGGGCATATTTACTTGTAATAATTTATACGAGTAAAATCCTCGAAGTGATAAAGCCATAGCAGTTTACGATTTCAACTGTCAGACGTATCACGTGATTACCCGAATAGCATCGAAGAGAAACGAAATTACCCGATGTGTCATTACTCGTCAGTTTACCTCGAATCTCAGTAAAGCTACAGTAAAACCTTGATGTAAGCAAAACGCTTGAAGTTACAAGTAAATAACTTTCGAATTACGTCGTGTTTGGTTGTATTTTAATCAGGAAAATATTACAAATATGTTGGTAAAAGTTTCGTAACAAAAAAATCAACAATAGAAAAGTTTTATTCTTGCTTTAGGATTATCCTACGGATATAGTATTGTTTGCTTGTGTTCGGTTGTTCAGACGTTTCTGACGCTCACTGTTCTTTTATACGTTCGACAAACTTCGATCAATGTCAGAACTACTCGATATAAGTAGAAGTTTAGACCCGAGAGTTTCATTTATATCGAGATTGCACTGTATTCGATACAATAATCAGAAAAGAAAATATTCCACGATGGACGTTTCCGCAAACACAGACATATTTAAATTCTTCGCTGAAAAAGTCGTTTAAACTGCAGGATATTCGCGTTTCCATTCTAAACAGTACGCACACTGTAAAACACTCGGGTGGAATCCCACTTTCGCCGATGTTGCATTAAATGGAAAATAGTCAAGTGAAACGTTCGATTGAATGATAGAATAATCGATGCGGCCTTTTCTCGCTTTTATTCGAAAACCGTTTTGATCAAGCAATCATTCGATGATTTCGAGTTTATCCCTTTTCATTTGAACAGTCAATACGCAGTTTTTTGTACACCCCTGTGCCAGTGATTATCAACACGTTGCTTTTTGTGCAACTTTATACCAATGACTCTCAATCTTTTGAACTCTCAAAATAAGCAGAAGTTAAATATTTTTCCTATCAATCATTGAATAAGTCGGGAATCCAAAATCAGGTCCAACTTCACTGAAATATAATTGATATTATTAACCGAATATGTTCGGAAGATCCTTGCAAATATAATAAATTACCTTCAGGTATTTCAAATGACAGGAAGAAATTAAACAAAAGGTGCACAGCATTTTTATTATTTAAAAGTTTCGTGATTTATCGGGGAACTTTTGTACGGCCCTGGATCAATACGTGCACACAGACCACATACGAATACGCGGACACTATCGTAACCTAGTCCACCATGAAATTATGGCAACATAGCGTCAATTCTGTGAGGACAACTCAAGGATATTAAATGGTATTGGTTATAGGACAGGTTATAAAAAATGTCCAAGTAGTTTCGATTTAATGGTAAATTTGGTAAAGGACGCGTCGTTGAAAGAAGAATGAACACTACTGCAGCTACGACTAGAACAAACGGAGAGCACAAGAAAAGCAGAAAAATGTGACAGTATCAGTTATCGAAGACGACGAGTGCAGTGGTAACGTCTTGTTGGATTAAAAGAGCTTAAGAAAATCTAAAATGTTTTCGTTGCAACCAAGTGCAGTGTCTCGAAAATGTCTTCTAGGAACATCGTTTCGGACTTTCTTAAGATTAAGCAAAACAAAGAATTTCGTTGTCATTTATTGAAAAATGTTTATAAGTTAAGTAAAGTTGACAAATTTATATATCAGATAAAAATAAGAAATATTCTTAGTTAAAAACAATTAATATTTCGCATCCCCTTGGTTCTTATCTATGACAATACATGGGAATACGAACGTATCGGGTTTTATTCCATTTGAAACTCGCGCCAATATGTATGTTATAGCAGGTATAACGCTGTCATATTGCATGCAGTAAAATATTTTTCATTTACAAACGATGAAAGACATTAGTAACATTTTTCTTTTTTCTTAAAAAACGGTTAAATTTTTTTCTCTTATAACTTTCCAAATTTTTAAATCTAATACTTTATGAATTTAGTGATTTAGCCATTTAATTCAGGTAATCAGGAATATGAGGATTTAAGAGTTTATACATTTAATAGTTTAGAAAATCAAGAATTCACGAATGTGGCAATTTGAAAATTTGTTAACTCATCAAAGTAGGAATGTTAATATTCCTTAGTTTATAAATGTGAGAATTTAAAAAGGCGAGGTTGCAGAAATGATAAAATTCAAAAAGTAAAAAATTCCTATATTCATAATATGATTTATGCGTGGTATGTTACAGTGAGATAAGAAGAAACAGTCCAACGGTATTTTTGGCCGCATTTTCTTTGTGTCTGGTAGCAAACGAATTACTTCCTATAACTCGAAGATGTGTTCGCCGTGGAAGGAAAAACAGCAAAGACAAATAGGTATGCTGGTGGTTGTTCCGTTATGGCTCGGTAGAGTGGGTAAATAGCACTGGTAGGCGAAAGACAGAGGCGGGTCTTGAATCTTTTTTGGAGATGTTCAGTAAACGGGTGCAATGGTGAAGTTAAGGTATTTGTAAGAGGAGAAAGACAATTAACTTTGAAACATAGAAATTCGGAACTTTTATGAAAACGTAATCAGTTTACTATTGAAAGCAAACAACTTTCTCTTGGGTAAATTTGGAATTATTGTTGAATGTTTAATTAGTTTATATGGAAATTCCTATGTAGTATTTAATATTTAATTAGTTTATATGTCATGATATGTTTGTTCAAGATTTAATTATTTTACTTGTTATATGTACGTGCTGTATAATGTTCAGTATAATTGTTTACGCTAATATATATATTGTTTTTATTCAGCTGATTGTACATATTAATCAATATATATTTTTTAATATTTAAGTAACTATATATGTGGTATAATTATATATGTTGTTTTATATGTATTGTTTACTATTTAATTAACTGTACATGTTAATACATATATATTATTTTTATTTAATTAATTGTATGTGTTAATCAGTATATATTGTTTAATATTTAATTAATTGCATATGTTATTCTATATGTACTGTTCAATTAATTGTATGTGTTAAACAGTATATATTGCTGTATGCTTAACTAATTTATAAGTTAATGTATATTTATCGTTTAAAGTTAAAATAAGTTATATACTAAATTAATCACATTCTGCCATTGAAAAGAGATTTGTTAGAACATGATTTGCCAATTTACAAACCTCGTTAAAATCTGAGGAAAACACTCGAGATAGTTTCTTTATGGGATCAAAGTTTGCTAATTTAAGGCTATACATATAGATTTTTTAGCCACAAAAAATTGAGCTATAGAAAGTTTACGAACTCGCAAGTTCCAAGATTTAAAAACTTCTAAAATGCGGAAACCACGTAAGAGCACGTATTTGTGTATTTGATTAATTGTTGAAGTTAAAAAAAAAGAGAACATTGTAATTATATATTTAAATATCTAATATGTATATATTATAAGTAGATATGTGTAGTATATGTGGTTGTTAAATATGTATAGATTTAAATATCTAATATGTATAATTAAATATATATTATTCTATATAACATTATACTATATGTAATATACATTATTTTATAAAAAATTAAATTTTTAATTATGTAGTTAATTTCAGCTATATGTTTAAATTAATCATTATTAAATATTATATAATATTGAATAAAACAATTATTCTTTAATTTTTATATTGAACGCACTATTTAAATGTGACGTTTATTTTAAAAATAGTTTGTTTATTTTTAAATTTGTGATATATAAGGATTTGTGCTTTAATTAATTTAGTATTATCAACAAACGATTTAAGTAAGTGTGTCCAAAGCTTCATTTGAAAGCTTGAGATTCAATTACACTTTCTTGAATTTTTTTCAAGAAGAACAAACAAGATACCTTCAGTTCAGAACTTCTTAATTTATAACTTGAAGAAGTTATAATTTATTTTGTAACATCTTATCAGTTTTTATTACTTAGGATTCCAACAAAATGTTTCTATTTATTTTTTTATTTGAAAAAGAAAATTTTAAGTATAATTGTGATAGTGATTTTAACGAGTGAAAATTATTTCTGAGTTAAAGTTAAAATATTTTGAAAAAAATTGTTGGTTAAAAACAGAAAAAAGGACGATTAATATCTTGTAATAGATAAAGAACGATATCGAATGTAATTTTTCATTCTTGACAAGCAGACAAATGTAACGCTCACAGTTTATTATGTATTGCCACCATTTATATTGCCGGCTCACTGGGTTTTCTTTACGTAGCATTTCACGTACGCTGGGCTACGGCAGAGCGTACACCATTATCGTAGCTTACGAAAATCCGTGGTTTTAAATTCTTGAATTTAAAAATTTACATTTTTATAAATATTTAAAACTTCAAATTTATATACTTTCAAATTTGCAAATTTTCAGATTATACAAGTTTATAAATTATAAAATTCGTAATTTGTTACAATTATGAAATTGTACACTCATTTTAAGATTTTGAAATTTGCACTTTCAATTTCTAAATTTAGAAATGAAAAATTTACCGATTTAAATACCCTAAAAATTACAAACTCTTAAATTTAGAAAATTTCTATTTTTCGAAATAAAGAATTTAAAAGATTACTATTCTATAAATTAAAACTTGAGAAATTTTAAATTTTATAAATTAAAACATCAAGAAATTTCTAATTTTTATAATAAAGAATGTAGAAATTTTCAATTTTCCGAATTAAAAAGTTAAGAAATATTTAATTTTCCAAATTAAAAATCTAGAGATTTGTAAATTTCCGATTGACAAATTTAGAAATGAAAAAATTGATCAAATTCGTGTTATAAAAAATTACAAATTCTCAAAATCAGTTCAGAAATTTTGTAAATTTTCAAATTTACAAATTTACAAATTTAAAAAATTATAATCTTCAACTTTTCAAATTAAGGAAGTTAAAAAATGTTTAAATTCAGAAATTTATGACGTCATGAACTTGCAAATTTCCGAATGTTTAAGTTCCAAATTTAGGAACACAAATTGTATAAATTGAAAAATTTATACATTTACAAATTTTATTCTTGTCAAATTAAGAAATCGACCAATTTTTCCATTCAGCGATTAAAAAATTATTAAATTTAGAAACTTAGCGAATATATAGAATTCAAAGTTAAAAAATTGTCATACTTTTACAAGTTTCAAATTTCGAAAATTTTCACGCTTCCCAAAGTTTCCAAATCTCTAAATTCTGAAATTTCGTAAACTTCTCAAAATCTAAAAAAATTTCCAAATTCTCCAATTTTCAACTTTCTGAATTTCCAAAATTTTCAAAATTTGTCGCTTTATAGATTTAGTAGTATAGAACTGTTTAAATTTACAAATTTTGAAATGTGTAAGTAGTTAAACACATGCAAGGATCTCTTTCTATATTGCTACTCTCAACCTCGGCAATATAACCAGAGTCAACCGTTTCCATCCATTCCCTTGCTCCGTTGAGCCATAAAATATGCGGTATTAAAATTCCACGCTGGGAACTGATTTTCCGAACAAAACTTCAGTTATCCGCATACTTTTTACCGACAACTTCAACGCAGGAGAGTGTCAAAATTTATGCGAAATTCTCCCTTCTGTCTGCAGAGACTCGGATCAGTGGAAGATAATTGAATTTTACGAGTAGGACAATGACCTCAAACTTTGCAGTCCTCTTTGCACACAATGAATGGAAGGACGAAAATGGCATTAATATCTCAGTCTAATTATCACGATCACCAAATACCAATTCATTTTCAAGCATTCAAAGATAAAACTGAAGAAGAAAACATACAAAACCTAGAACGATTTGTCCTTCATCTCAAGAACACGATGTGTCTACCAAAAACATTCCTTAAAAATACAAAACATTTATAAACAACAGTGACTATTCTTTCAAACAAAATTGCACAAAAAATAAAATTACTACAAATTTGATCATCAATTCTAATATCGAACGTGATGTAGTTCGAATTTAGACGATTTAACTTCGATTCGAAAGGACATTGACAAGGCGTGTACAAAAAAACAGCTAAGAGCACGAGTTTCCGGTGTTCGCGTTCGTCCATATTCGAGTCATCAGGATACGAACGTTGTATTTACTATTTGCCATCGTTCGGAAACGGTCCCGTTTCGAGGAGCAGCAAGCATGAACACAGTCACTACAGGCGAAAATAACGAAAGAAACGGGCAACCACTATAAAATACGAGGGTTTCTTTGGACGTGAACGTACGCAGCTTGTCCAGGATACCCACGTCGTTGCTGACGTTGACGCGTTCTCTCTCTCTCCCGTGATCGTTTCAGAAAAGGGGTATGGAGAAAAGAGGAGAACTCGCTCACTTTTTTTCTCTATTTCCCACACCCCTTCCCTCTCTCTTTCGCGCGCACACCGTTCTTTCGTTGCTCCGTGGCTCGTTCTTTGTCACTGATACGCGAGAAGCAACATAGCGAGGACGTCATCGACGGAAGGGCCTCGAACGAGACGAAAACGACCCCGGGGATCGAGCGCGTCCACACCGGCTGCTAGCACGGGCCAGACTGAACTCACTGCCGTTGCCGATCGGGCTCTTATACTCGGGGACGGTCGTGCGCATGCGCCGATCGAGCTACCAGCCACCTAGGGTTGGGCCGATGCTACGTTTCGAAAAAGAGGTGTTGATCCTCTCCTCTCGACCGATCGACTTTTCATCGGGAGATGAGCCACCGAAAACATCACTCGATAACTTTTCTTACTCCCTATTCTTCGTAGTCTTTTTCATCCAACGTTAATGTCTGGTGCTCGAACAATCGGAGAATCAGTTGAAATCGTTCCTTTTCTATACATAGACAGTGTACAGTTACAACTAAACTTATTTAGTTAGAAATGTTAAAATTTCCACTTTTTTATGAAATAAAGAATTTGTGAAGGTAAAATTCTGAAAGTGTTCATGTACCGCAGTAATTAAATAATTATGACATTTACTACTCGATTATCGTCGTTCCAAATATTACATTATCTTTATTTTATTTTTATCGTATGAAATTATTCTAGTTATTTAATAAGAAAGCAGGAAAATTTCTCAATGGCCAAACGACTCAGGAAACAATTAAAATAATTACAATTTCTTTTATATTTAGACAGTGAACTACGTTTATTCGAAAGGATGAAATTTCTACTTGCAGAAATAAAAAGAATGTACATTTGTGAAGGAAAAAGTAATTAATTGTAGTCTGAAAATGTTGCTCGGTAATGAAATATTCATGACATGGTCTTACCATTAATTACTGCTATCTCAATAATTAAATATTAATTGTTTTCATTTTATATTCAGTTTGCTAATTTAAATATTAAAAAATATTACCCTGTGTATTCATTTATTTTTAATGTACTAATTTAAATATTGAGTATTAAAAAATATTACTGTCCCATATATTAATTACATCGTGTAACAAAAGAAAATGAAAATGGTAATATTTTGGTAGATAAAACTTTTCAGTGGTAGCTTATAATAAAGTGCCTGTTTTGAAAGCTGTTTTACTGCTGCATAAACATCTTTTTGTGTGTAATCTTCTTCCTTTTCTGTCAGCTTTCCGATGAATTTATGTGACTATAATGTAAGAAGAACGATTAAAAATATATTATAAAATTTTAGGTTATTTTGATATTATGTCGAGTTTAAGAATAGGCAGGATCAAAACTAATTTTTACTTTCGGTAAAAATTACATTTGTGGAAGAAAAAATTGTGAATTAATTAAAATGTAAAAGTGTTCACATAGCATTAAACAATATTTATGATATGCCCTAGTTATTAATTATTATTATCTAAATATTAATTTAATTGTTTTCATTTTATTTTTACTGAATTGTTTTACATATTAAATATTAATAAATATTACTGCCCCATGAATTAATTTAATTTTGATCATGTAACAAAAGGAAACAAAGATGATAGTATATTGTGGAATGAAAGTATTTTACTTATAATAAATTCATTTATTAAATTACAATGAGTTTTTTCACTTGAATTAATTTTGGTATACAAAACTTTTCACTGTCAGCTTGTAAGTACCTGTTCCAAAGGTGTTTATTGCTACATAAACTTTTTGTGTGTAATCTTTTTTCTTTTGCTTTTTCGTCGGTTTTCTGAAACATTTATGACTATATGTAAGAAGATTGATTACAAGTATATTATAAAATTTTAGGTTATGTTGATATTGTGACGAGTTTAAGAATAGACAGAATTATATTTTTGTGTAGTTATTAACATAAATGTATAGAATATAAAACATACTTTAATGCGATAAATATTAACAACGTAATGAATTCACTGAGGCTGATTTGTTCAATAATCTCGCATGAAATTTGTTGATGGCGTTTAGTAACTAGTCAGTGTAATGCCATCACGTACCAGTGGAAATACTTAATTTCAATATGTAAACAAAATTAATAAGAAATAAGATTAATTGAAATCTTCTATTATTTAATGAATCTAAAACGACTTTACTATCTAAAACTTATATAAAATTAATTACAACTTTAACAAAAAATCGGTTACTTGAGTTATTACGAAACCAATTTAAAAACATTGAATCTTAAAGTATACAATAATATTTTCACGCGATATAAGTATCCAATTATAAAAACTTATAATTATATCTATGTAAAGCTAACACATTTTGCTGTTACATTTTTATTAGTTTAAACGTTAAAAATATGCAGAAATATTATTAACAAAATTCCCACTTAATTGTTAATTACCAGACTCGTTCGAGAATTAGGATATTCGCCTTACGTTTTATTCTTTTCGATCAAGGCGCCGCCATTACCCCTCGCCGAGCACCAAACGTCCTAGAAATTGCACCAGCTTCCTCATATATATTATATTCGAAATGGAACGAACTTGTAAACTGAAACTGTAGGAGTTAATATTAGGACAGCATGATCCGATTAATGCCAGTTTTAGTTAAATTGTAAACGAGCATCGAAGATCAATTTGTAGAAGCAACGAAGATCAATTTATACGGGCTGATCTACATATAATAAGCGGCTTAGTTTGACGCGACTCGATAGAATTCGAATCGACGAGATTCAATTCGAATCGATGAGACTCAGTGTCTTAATTCGATCAACTCGACGTGATTTCATTCGATGCGAGTTAAAACTCTCAGTGTCAATCTGTCGTGACTAAATTCAACGTGATTCGACTGGATTCAATTCAGTTCTTTTCAATTTGACACGTTTCAACGCATTTCAATTCGATATTCTTCAGTTCGACGTTATTCATTTTTTACGCATTTTATACATTTCTATAAAGTTTATAGAAACTTATAGATATGTATAAAGCTTATAGAAAAATTTCTATCTTTATAGAAATGTATAAAGTTTAAGGAAAAATAAATGTGTAATGTATTCTATAAACTTTGTAGGAACGTATAAAGTGCTATTTTATAAATTAAATTATTCGTAAATGAAAATTTACTGCGACAAAGTCAAATATTAAAAATAAGGATGACGTATGTGCGATTAGAAGAAAATTCCTTGCAGAACTATAGAGAGAAATGCAAACGTAAAAAGGGATTGAAATAAAAAGGAATGAGAAAGAACGTGACAATACAGCACGCGATCCCGTACGATCCGGATTACGAATATCGAACGTTGCCATTGTGCTAACAACATAAAGTATTCTGTCATTATTGTTACACAAATGAAATTGGATTGAATGGGTATACCAAGGAAACAATGCCCGATACACATTAGTCGAGAAATTATAGCGTAATTTCAAACATACAATATTAATTTCATCAGATAATCAGCATGCTTACCGTGTCACATCAAAGCTCGATAAAAGGCGCATTGATTATTATAATCCAATATAAATTGTTATTTTTGAACGCTCTTAAATCCTAAAAAGTAATCACTGAACCCAGAAATCAAGTGCGTAAAGAAATTTTTAAAAACGATAAACTACGCTTAATTATTCGGACAATTTTTTAATTGTCTGTACCTTTGACAAATTTTGAACATTTCTCCATTTTATTCGCCTTGGTACAATTTAATATTGTTATTGGCATTCGTTAAAAATACAAACTTGTAACTTATACAGTTTTGAATAAACGTTATTCACACTTCTTTTTATTATTGTAAATTTCTGTCATATCTCTCTATTTATTATTGTATTTTTGTTATGTATTATGTATTTATTAATATGAATGATTAAGAGTTCTCCAAATTGCAATAGCGATACGCTCCGGGCACGTATTTACATAGTGACTGTATTGTGGTAGTTATTTATTATATCATTGCAGTAATTATTAATTACTTTATTATAATTATTATTGAAATTTATGTGCGAAATGTGACCAATAATTTTTCATGCCATGATACGTGTTGGATGAAAGTTGCTTGGTTGTAAAGATAAAGCAGGAAAACCGGGGTTAGTAATTACGCGCTGAAGGAAGAAGTAATTGAGAACAGAGAAGTATTATTTCTGGTAATCAATCATTTTACCACATTCTATTCTTTATATCTACATTATAAGATAGTATTTCAAAACAATGTGAAGTAGGAAAGGGTTGAGAAATAAGAACCGACCGCCGTAAATCTTTTTACTATAATCTGCGTCAGTTTCGGTGAAAATCAAATTAAGAAGAAATACGTAGAGGAAGTATAACATATTTAAGACGAATCAAAAATTATAGCTAAGTATGGGAACAAATGTAACTGCATAATTTTGTAGAGAAACTAAAAAATGTTATATTTCAAAATCTAGGTAATAACGAAAAGGGTGAAGCTTTGGGGTAATTAAAAAATGTACATTAACGATTTTACGGTGGAAATAATTTGGAATAGCGGTATTCGCTTCATCATCCCTTTGTAAAGTTAAAAAGAGTAGACAAAATTTTCTCTTGTGATCTAATCGGGCACAGAAATCACTCCACAAGAACAATTGGGTTAATATTAATTCTAAGTCTTAACATTGATTTGGTGTAACCATGCATGTAACTTCCGGGGTCATAAGCGGCACACTCGCAGTGTGTCAACATTTCACGTATCAAACAGCGCATTCGCTCTTCTCTTCCTCCGATATTAGCTGTTATCCATCAAACAAGAGCATCGGTACGCTTTGGAATATTCGAAGTACGTTAATCTTCGGTATTCCGAATTAGCAACATGGCATCGGAACCTAACATTTCACGTCACATTTTCTATTCTCAAAGTGTTCGCAAAACTGACGCGAGGACTATAGAATTAATATGCAGATGAGGGAATTGAACGATGTACTCTGAAGTTTTCACGTATTTTAACCACGATTGCAACGATTGAATACTCAATGGAAAACTTTAGCAAATCGACGTTTCACGTTCTTGCGGATGGAGAAATGTTATTGGTTAATAGATTATTCGTTCCCAATGTTTGCTGTATTACAAAGTGAATAACGTTAGCAGATTTTTAGGTACCTCCATATTCCAAATTGCCAGCAGTATCTCGAATATACACTTGTTGCAATAAAGTTAACGCGTGGCTTAAACGTACCTATCGTTAATAAAATTGATGTTAGCTTAAATGTATACACTGCACACGCTATTATATATTTCTTCGACCACTAAAATGTCAACAAATGTCTCATATGAAAGTAGTTTGATTCGGTAAGGAAATATAAAAGAATATCTTAACCAGTATTTTCATCTAAGATCACTCTGTGCCTTCATAAACACTCCGTCTACGATGTATTACGCATATGAGGGATCGGGTGCGATCGGGCACGATCGGTTGATCGGGCGGTCGGTTGTGATCGGGTGCAATCGGGCGCGATCGGGCGAGCGGGCGACGAGGCTAATTTGCGCGCGATAATTTGGCGCGGAAAATAGCATGGCGACAAAAGATGTCTTTTGTTTTAGGGGGGAATAGAGAACGCGGCGTGGCGTCGCGGCAGTTACGTCGTGGCAATCGGAAGTAACACGTTGTCCGAAAAGCGGTTTTGGAATTTTTGTACTCTTGTTATTTTATTAAATTATTTTGCGTTATTAATCCAACCACATTCTTCCATCCGTCAACCTCGATAAAATCTATCCTACACATATATTGCCAGAACGTTACACAAACGTCAGTCTACTATATGTATGTACTTAGATAAATATGGCTAATTGATATTAGTTGTACCTAAAACAGTGATCCAACATTGATTGATAAATCCAGGACTCTCTCAACGTTTCTTTAGCACATATGAGAGAATAGAATAATGGCGGCCACTTCAGCTGTAATTATAATAAAACTAAACCTCGAAATTAAATATTTATTATAACCTACTGTGTTCAAGATTGTACCGTTGAATTAGTATGTGATTAACCCCTTGCCTTACGATTTAATTTCCAACTGTGCGTGCCAAATGCGACACCTGTTGTTTAAGTTTGGCCCGGTAGACTATCGACTCTCTGAGGCGTCATTGTAACCTAAGGGGTTAACAACCATATAGTATTAAACTGTTATCTTAGTAAGGAGATAAACACTGTGGTTTTCTATTCTTGGGTAAAATTAGCAGTCAACAAAGAACTTACACAACAACCGTTTGACCATTTATTTTTAAATTTTAATACCCAAATTACAAAATCGAGTATTTCATAATTTTAGAAGGAATATTTTGAAAAAGAAAGTGTATGAATACGTTTCAAAATCTCTTGCATTAGCGGAATTATTGCTGTCTTTATTTCTTTCGCAGGAGGGACAGCAATCGTCGATGTTTCCCAGTTTTGCCACCAGAGGTCTCTAATTTCATTCCATAAATGGAACCATTTTGTAGATGCAACTTAAATTTTGTTGAAGTGGCTAATACTTAAATATGAACTATATTTAATGTGACATATTTTTATTTTGACAAAATCAACTGATATATATATGTATACTATATTCTGTTTTTCATTTATTGTAGTTCTCGAAATGAAATTTCGCATTAAAAATTTGAATATAAAAAGAAATAGAAATAAATGGAAATTATACCATTAAACTTATTTTTATTGAGTAAAAATTATTTTATAAATATTATATATCTTGTATAATTATAGACAATTTTAAGACTGAAGGACGAAATTTGTAAATTTGCAAATTTAGAAGTTTACAAATTTGTAAATTGTGTAATTAAATTCCAAAATTCAGAAATTGAAAAATTTTTAAATTTGGTCCCTTAGTAAATTATGCATTTGTAGAATTAAGAGATTAAAAAGTTAAAAAATTGAAAATTTGAAAACGTGTGAATTTGTAATTGAAATTTACAATTTGACAAATCTAAAAAATTGTAAATACCAAAAATTAGAAACTTGATAATTAAAAATTACAAATCTGAACCTTTGAATTCAATTATATTTGTGGATTTAAAAATTATAAAATACATAACACAATTTTGGGAAATACAATATTTATTACAGTATTTACATAAATTTTTATTTAATTAACATGGATAACAAGAATTAGTTTTGGTCGATATTGCTTGACACACATTCATTTACATTTTACGTCATGTTTCTCCTGTACAGTAATGCCTAATGATAACCGTATATCATTAAAAATGAAAAAAAAAACGACACTGTATCACTGAAATTAAGAATCAGTAGAAAATATTTAATTACTTTTTAGCGATAAACGAGCGAAAAACTTGTACTCCAGCTTGTACGTTAATGGATTAGCGCTGCTGGTAAATTGGACGGCGAATGAGGTAACTGAACTCATAATTAGTTTTGACCGCGAATCAACCACCCATCAGTGACCTTGCTTCAATTTCGAAATTCGTTATTTTTTACGCGCTTTTTTATTGCACTTTTTTATTCCGTTCGTACAATTTGCAGTCTTGAAATTGAAAAGTCTGCAATTTTAATGTCGTATACTTTTAAAACCGCAAAAGTTTCAAAATTCTATAATACACGTACACCATTTTGAACAGTCTCGAGTTATTATATTCTGAAAGTTCAACAACCAAAATATTCCAAGACCGAAGTTTAAAAATTAAAAATTTAATATTGTATTAAATTGAAAATTTCTAAATTTAGTGACTTGGAAATATTGTACTATTACGATAAAAATATCTGTTCTATTCTGTCAGTAAAATAACATTCTTACCTGCAATAATATTATCTTAAAACAATGAACATTTCAGTATCTAACGTATACATCGTCAGCTCGTATTCATCAACTCATTTTAACAATAATTAATACATCATCACGGCAGAGATAGTTATGTCTACGAAAGCAGTTTAGTCCACCAGCTCGGATCACCGTACTAAATTAGAGGTATAATTTCGCAGTGCTCAGAATTTCCTTTCTTCCATTCTTAACTCGTTAATTATTTGACTAAATGAAATTTTTAACACCAGTCACCGGCGACCTCTATGACAGACGACGCGTTAAATGTACATGTATATGGAGGAGCTTTTAACCTACTTATGTCATTTTATTCTACGAAGTAATCGTGAAAACGTCCTTTAATAAAGATACATACGTGCAAAATTATCAACCGAGAAATATTGTATGTGCGTTGCAACGCCGGTAATATTTAACGACGATTAAACGATTCGAGGAACTTCAATCGTTTGAAATTCTAATATTTATAAATGCACTGGAGGTTAAATAATTGTATAACACCGATATGTGCTTTTTACTTGTTAAGAAGGAACGTTAAAAAGCGAAAACTGCACTTTTCTCATAGGACGCGTCAATCGGAACGATTCGGCAATCTTCGGTAATTTACGACGCGCGAGCCGGTTGCCGGTCCGTGACGGTTGACACGTGATTAGAGTAGATTCGGAAAGCGAATAATAAAGACGCGTAGTGTAAATAGCTAATAAATTGTCAAATTAAAGAAAAGAGTCAGTTAATTTCGGAATCCCAACATTACTTACGATGTTCCAAACTGAACTGCGTGTCTATATGTATCCGATGTTGTTCCGAAGTAAACAGCTTCGTGTCAATGTATCCGATGTTTCAAAGTGAACAACCTCGTGTTTGTTTTCGACAAGATGAAGTCTCGGCGCAGTCGTACAATTTTCACGAACAAGGGTAAGTGAAACAATTCCTGATTTCTATTACATACACAAATTTGTTTGGAAATGAAACACCGAGTGACGTATGCGGTTGGTCTGTTCCCCAAAAAGTAACCGTAGCAAGTAATAAAACCGTGCAATACCTCGACACGAATAGGAAACTGCAAATAAAGGACTCTACTACTAAGATTAAGGGTTCTGGCAACCACGTGTGAATAATAATAAACCGAAAATACTCGATAGAATGTAACGACTTCTTGGGTATTATTGCTGCTACGGGTAAAGAACCTATTGATTTGAACCTATACAAAATGTACGAAGAAACTGAAAACCGTTTATTATCGTATCGATAGAAACTTGGATCGAGGTCTAATACTCTCGCTATGGTATTGTATTCCAAGATCTAACATACTTGTATATCTTTCAACGAATTCTCATTTCACCCGCGAACGAAGCAATCGTTCGCAGCTTTTTTTCTTTATTTAAATTTTTTATGCTTAAATAATTTTAAATAAATAGTGTCATGGCGTACTGTATAGAAGAGGTTTTTATGGCACAAAGCAGATGCTAATGAGATATTAAGCAACGCTAGAACGCCCTTTGCTGAAACCATTAAGAAATTAAAATATGTTACATTTAGAAAATTATTTTAAAACTTGTACATCGATAAAGAATCCCTTGTATTGTACTATAAAGGGTATAGTGATATTAACGATGTAATGAGAGAATGATACGGTGTAAAAATAAGGTGAGGAGGGAAAATATCACTTTTGTATTTAGTTTTCATTTTTTGAGAGTTGAATTAGATCATTGTCTTTTGGTGATCTATTATATTTAAACAATTTGAACAGTATACAGTGAAAATATAGTAGAGATTTCGTAGGGAAAATGGCGACATAATGGAGGGGCAAATGTAAAAATTTTTTAATTTTCAACTTTAACCAACGTCAAAAATAAAGTTTACCAATTTTTAAATTTAGGGTTTTTAAATTTTTTAAATTGAAAATTTTTTAATTTCTAAATTTGACAATTTCTATATTGAGGAAGTTAGAAATTGGGAAGTTTCATACACAGAAATCTAAAATTATAAATTTACAAATTTACAAATTTACAAATATATAAATTTACAAATATACTAATTTAAAAATTATAAAACCCTGAAATTTACGAAATTACCATGAGGTAATTGCTATGACTTTTATCTTTTTATGCAACTGCTGCAAGCTGCAATTAGCCAGGTTAACAATTGCTTATCACAGCATTTCAGGAATCAAGGTTATCGGTTGCCCGAGGGATAATGGTGACAAACTGTTCCAGAGTCACGTAGATGGTAACAAAAATAGTTGCAGTCGCCTCATTGCGAAGCGTCTTCCGTAGACAAATTATTTTAACAAGGTTCCTCGCAACATAATTCCACACTGTAAAAATAATTAAAAATACTAAACAAAAATTGTTCGATCTTGCTTAATATGTCGACCATTATATTTTAACGAAGATCTTGAGAAATGATTAAACGATTGATTAATGAACAAATTTACATAGCGAACTACATAAAGGCAACATTCATAAGATATTGATTGTAAACAGCTGTATATAACCAATTACGCTAACTGAATTTAGATGGGAAATCATTCGAACACGGAAACAATTGTAGTCCGGAAACGGGGTCAGACAGAACAAACATTTACGCGAACTCCCTTTCTATCGTTTCCGATGTATTTAATTTCATTCTGAAGTTACGGTCTTGGTATATTTTTAGTTTTTAAGCGGTTCACCAATGAAATTGTATTTGCACTTTGTCCAGGAATTTGTCGACTTGAAATAATGCTTACTACATTTTCGAAGAAAAAATTTGTATTAAAAATTCGGAATGCGTGAGTTTTTACTTTGTTTACATATCGAATTCTAATTTCGGTTTAAATAGTCTTAAATTTGACGTTTTTCAATTTAACGCATTTGAATTTGGCGCCTTTCAATTCATGGCGTTTAAATATGGCGCCTTTTAACTTAACTTACCTAAATTTGCCAATTTTCAATTCAATATGTTTAAATTTGGTGTCTTTCGATGTATTGCGTTTAAATTTAGGGTCTCTTGATTAAACACATTTAAATTTGGTGTATTTCAATTTAACACGTTTAAATTTGGCGCCTTTCAATTTATTACTCGTAAGTTTGTCAACTTTTCGGTTCAACGCATTTAAATTTGGCGCCATTCACATCGACGGGTTTAAATTTAACGCCTCTCAATTTCACACGTGTTAATTCGATGCGTTTCATTTCCGCATGACATAATTCAATGCAATTTAGTTCGATGAGATTCAATTCAATGCGTTTTAATTTAGCGCACTGAATTCGATGCATTTTAATTCGACGTTCATTTATTCCGAACGATTCAATCCGACGCATTTCAATTTGCTATATCTTAACTGAACTCGATACAATCCAACGTATTTCATTTTGATGCGTTTCAATTTGACACGATTCAATTCAACGCTCTTTTATTCAACACGATTCAATTCAACGCTGTTTTATTCGACACATTTTAATTTGACACAATTCAACTTGACGCGTTTTAATTTGACATGATTCAATTCAACGATCTTTTATTCGACACGTTTTAATTTGACACAATTCAATTCGACGCGTTTTACAGTAAAATCTCGATATAGACGAATCTCTCGGGTCAGTACTTTTGGTTATATCGAGTAGTTCCGAAATTGAACGAAGTTTTCCGAACTTAGAAAAGAACAGCAAAGGACGAAACGTCCGAACGTAAACAAACAATAACATATCGGTGGAACAATCTTAATGCAAGAATAAAACTTCTTTGTTTTTGATTTATTTTATGAACCTTCTACCAATATATTTGTGACATTTTCCTGATTACAATAAGACCAAACACGACGTAATTCGTAGCACATTTAATTTGACACGATTCGATTTGACGTGTTTTAATTTTACACGATTCAATTCGACAAATTTTAATTTGGCATGATTCAATTCGACGCATTTTAATTTGACACCATTCAATTCGAGGTTTTTTTATTTCGCGAGATTCAATTCGACGCGATTGAATTTATCCTAATTCAATTCGACACAATTCATCGTGCTGAGAATTCGAACCGGACGCTGGGTTTACACTCCGTGAATATTCGCTCGCATTCAATTGTTTGGTGGGATAAAACAGTTTGTTCAATGGCCGTTTATGCCAGTGGTTCTCGATTTTGCCATAAACGAAGGGTCCAAAGGAAAAATAGTCATAGTACATTCTGAATCGAAATTAAAACTTGAATGTCATGTATGAGAGGTTAAAGTATATGTATATCATAGAATAACACTTCGATTAAACTTTCTTTCTAATTCTATAGAACTCGAGTAATTTGTAATTAACGTTAAGAGTATTTTTACACATATTAATATTATTTATTACTTGTTATAATTTCCTTTATTTATATACTTTATTACATTTGTATAAAATTTTTGCAATTTTAGTATGTTTTAGTATATTTCACAAAAATCATTGTATGTAATAATCACCATATAATTTCACATAAAAAAGTGAATCTTTATTTCTTCCTTTTTTAACAGAATTATATATTTATTTTTATACGGAATCTTGAGAATATTTTTGCACAAAATATATTATGTCAAGTAGTCAAAAAAACTGATATGATAATTAAAAGTTAAGAAATTAATAAAGTTCGTGAGACATTTAAAAACTATTAAAATTATTTTATACACAAATTTGAAACCTCTCGGAAATGTCATTTAATATTATACATAACATTCCTTATGCACTTTTACGCAGAATATTCTAAAGAAAATTCGTGTTAAAATCCACGTTGAAAAAAGATATGCAGTTTCATTTAAAAAAAAAAGGTAAACGTCACCCGGATTTCTACAGAAATATGATGAATTTTAAAATTGTTCCTCCGTGTTTTTCTAGTACTCATACTTTCTCAAGAAAAGAGTATAAAACATACTTGACCTCCTTTTTTAGAAAATTGTTTAAACTATTAATTTTATAGGAGCAATTTTTGTTGTAGAACCAATAAATAACGAGATACTTGTCTGCGACCACGTATAGGGACTTTTGACATGTTGCTGAAAATAACAAAATAGAGGTTCACATAAAAATTCAGATTACTAAAAATTATACCATACATTCAGCATATTTTTATTGAATTTTTACTTACCTGCGTTTCAGTTTTTTGTACTTTGCTAAGCTTTTTATATGTTTTATAAAACAGATGTCAGATGACGCTGCAGTGCTACGAAATTACGGCAGTTACCACACGTGTGGACTGCAAGCTCTATCTACAGTTAATAATCGGATTTTATGTTTACGGCAATGTTCGATAGAATGTGAGACGCTGACCGCGAAATGTGAAATGTATTTATTTCCAATAAACACAAAGCACCGTGAAAATCTTATTTTACGCGTGTTACAGTATTTATGATAACAATGAGCTGGGAAATTAGCTGTGCCGATATGTGTCGTGCGTGCATGAAAGTTGACGGCGTTCTTCTTCCTATGTACGATGACGACACGATTAGTCAGAAAAATTTGCCCGATAAGCTTGCCGAACTTGCGTCTATACAAGTTAGTAAATACATCGTTTACATATATTTCTAATTCTTCAATAAATCCATCAATTTTCTTCATGCGGTTGAATGTACATCATTCTACAATTTTGATACATAACCTCAATGTCATTGTCAAACTTCCGCTTATCAGATATAATTTCGGTATCTTGTCAGTTAGACAAACATGTAAAGATAATATTGAGATAAAACAAAATTGATGCAACATTTCAACAAAATCAAATGGTACTCAATATAGTCGAGATGAATATTTTGTACCTTAAAAAATTTTAAGTTTCAAATTGACAATTAGATATATTGATTGTAACTTACATTTCATTTTATTGTACATGTTCATGTTTTCTCTAATAAAGTGTTTTATAATGCTGGTTCTACAGTTATGAAACAAATCAATTTTCTATTATTTTTCCTTTTCTTAGGGAATATAATCTGTTCTTTTCTAGAGAAATATTGTTTCTCAATATGATTTTGTGGTTTGGTTTAGTTTTAATTTCAATATATAAAAATTTTAAATGTTAGGGTAATTTTTATAATTAGCATACACTATATGTATGTATGTGTGAGTATATATGTTTTTGTTTAAAAACTTATTATTCAATTCTACTTTATAATTAACCATATAATATACCAAACTACAAACTATCTTAGGAGTAACTGATTCAAATAATATTATTTATAATTTACAATGTTTAAAATTTATTGTAATTGTAATATCATATAGTTTATAATTTTATTATATATTTTAATTAACTAAAACTTCATATTTTAAGAATCAAAACTTGTTTATCTTTTATAGATTGACAGATTCGATGGTTTACCCAATATGCTTTGCGCAAAATGTGCTTATCGTACTGATGCATTTTACGACTTTAAGCTGCAGGTTCAAGCTACTGAAAAAAAGCTCCGTAAGATGTTTGAAACACAAATTCGATATGCTATAAAGGTAAGTAATGCATGTTTTTATTATTACTCAGGTTCATTGTTTTCTATTTGCTTTTAACATTCTCTAATTCCATATATATTTTAATTTTTATATATTTTCTAATTTTATATAATCTTTCCTAAATTCAAATTACTTGCAATATTTAATATATATATATATTAGTAAAATATGTAAAGATCTATTTCAGCTATTAATTAATTTTGTAGCAGAACTGTTACATCTTAGTTACAATTTAAGAATATTAAGAGTTCTTTAATTAATTTCTAAAAAAATCATTAGAAGAAGGCCATTTTTTTGTTACATAACTATTTGAACAAATATATGTTATAAAAATAGTCCCTCAGTATTCCGGATTTAAACGTTGTACTAGTAATAAGTATCCAAGTATCAATATTGAATGATATTGACAGGAAACATGGCACCAGTTATATGTTAGAACTCAAATTTCTATTGCTAATCGTGTTTCTTCATACTAAAAGTGTTATGGCATAGCTCCTATTACATTTAATTATCTTTATACTCCTTTATGTAGATCAGGCATGACCAAGTGGTCATTTATGAACCATACTTAGTTACATACCCTACTTCTTCTCTTCAATAAAGAAAGACAAACACAATTGTGTTTGAGAAGGGTGAATTTTAGACCGGTATATTCAATAGGAACATATTCCTTCTAACTAATATCTCATATTAGAAATTTAGAAACTTTAAAGATTAAAAACTTTCTAATTTTCTAATTTCAAAATCCTAAAACTTGTAAACAGGATTAATTAACAATATGAGAGTTTACTGTATTTAAATTAATTCTGCATATGTAAATAACTCCATGAAAGTTGATTTGTAAGCACATGAGTTCACTAATATTGAAAGTGCAAACCATCTGGTAATGTAATTGTCATAGAGACATTTGGTCATGTCTTATGTAAACTATAGCTTCTCATATTGATCCAGTTGTACAGCTCACGCGTATTCGCGTTTCCCTATTTCTATAAACTTTCTCCTAATTTTTCTTCTATACTTAACCTTTCCAAACCAGATTTTTTTTGCAATTAAAGGAACACATTAAACTGTTCATATAATAAGCAGATCAGAATAGATGTTCAGATTAAACAATGATATTTCTTGATAATGGATGTGTATTATGTGTATATTCTAACATAAAAATAAGTTTTACTATGTTTTTAAATTTAAATTAAAATAAATATCATGTAGATCACAATGTGTACAGGGTATGGAAGGGTTAAACGTAGTTGGGAAGCAACAACATTGTTTTGAATTGGTTTCATATTGTCTTTCAGGAAGAAGCAGTAGGCAATGATCAGGAACAAGAATGTACTGAACAGTCCAACGAATCATTGGTGAAACTATTAGAGGATAAGCACAAGGACGCGAAGATAGATGTTTCGGACGAGTTTTTATCTGAAGAAATAAACGCAGCTGTAAAAGAAGAGCAAGCATTAGAATTGGATGTGTCCGAGTTGGTAGAAGAAAACGTAGAATTCAATAAAACCGAGTTATCCGAACTGAGAGGCATCATAATTTCAAAACTATCCGGGACAGAAGTCCAAGATCATGATAGGCGATTAAACAGCGAAATACCCGAAGAGATTTCGAAGATCCTAGAATCCCAGCAGTTAGATTACACCATAATGTATATACCAGAAGAGGAGGTATCTCTGGAGCACATAAACGCCGATAACGTGCTCTCCTGCGACACTGTTATGAAATTAGAGAATACCAAAAAGGTAATCGAGTCTAACGGCGAGGGACTGCACGACCCGAACAACGAAGAGTACCTTATAACCGTATGCGACGAAAAACTTGAAGAGAATACCCTGGAAAGTAGGCGGGCGAGCCCCGACCTGGAGTCTACTTGGAAACCTACGATTCCAGAAGAAAGGGTGAACGGTAAAAGTGCACGAAAGGTTTCTCCGGAGTCAAGCGAGCAACAAGCTGAAGAGAGCGACGGGTCTGACTCGGATTACTTCGTGGACCCGAAGGACAACATTCTGGGTAGTCTAAACGACACGATCACGCGGATAAAGGAGATCAAACTCGATGACGACACTATACAGTATCAATGCACCTTGTGTTTACAGAACTACGACAAATTAACTGGTGTTTTATTGCACACCATAGATAATCACGTGCCCAGCAGCGGTCCGTTCTTCTGCGTGGTATGCGAGAAGGATTGCGAGAGCCACCGAGAGCTGCGGACGCACGTGAAGACGCACACTGGCCAGTTACCGTACTCATGCTTCATGTGCAGCAAGGCGTACACGATGAAAAGGTATTTGAAGCGGCACATGGTATGCCACACGGACTTTCCCAGGCACCGGTGTCCGAAGTGCGGGTCTAGGTTCAAAGTGAAGTCGGAGCTAGAGTCCCACATCGCGACGCACATACGTGGGGCGCCCTACGCATGCAGCCAGTGCCCCCGATTGTTCAACCACAAGGGCAACTACAAGCGTCATCTTATCACCCACCTGGACCCGCAGGGACTACACTTGCCCAAGTATCCCTGCAAGGTTTGCGGTAAAAGGTTCCTCAACAACCGAACTCTAGAGACGCACATGCGTGTTCACACTGGTGAGAAACCCTTCAAGTGCGACGTGTGCGGCAGGTCCTTCTCGCAACAGGGGAATCTGTTAAACCATGTGAGGATTCACTCGAATCCTAGGAGCTACACGTGCGAGGTATGCGGGAAGCGATTTAATCAGAGGGCGACCCTGAGGGATCATAGTTTGTTGCACACCGGAGAGAAACCATACGTCTGTAACGTTTGCGGTATAGCGTTTACATTCAGCGCCGCGTTGAGACGACACATGTGGACTCATACTGGCGGTAAACCCTTCGCTTGCGAAACGTGCAGCGCCAGATTCGTCGGCAAGTACGATTTGAGAAGGCACATGAGGATACACACCGACAGACCCAGGGCGAAACGGAGGAAAACTGGGATCAAGTCCAACGATACGCAGGAAGAGGCTAAAAACGAAAGTATTTCGGTTTCCGAACATCCAGACACGGAGACTATACTCATCGAACAAGTCCTTCTTAGTCAGGATGTTACCCAAGTTGTACAGCAGCAGGAGTCCGAGAAGGAGAACGTCGATGCGCTTTTTAATCTGATACAGTACGGTTAAACATAGTTTAAGCTGTTTTCTTTGTACATCTTTTTGAAAAATAGGATATACAGTTTGTCGTCTACTTATGATCGAACTGTTCTTCCTCTTTTATAATTTTATTCTCGCTTGTCTCGTCCCTTATATTTAATTCTTTTCTTTAATGAGAATATTACATCGACATATTTTTAAACAATATTGTATATTTTTATCGAGTACATGTGCGTGTGTATGTACTGTAGAAAGTACGTAAATTTTAAGGGGGTGTTCTAGTCTAGATTTTTTGCATTTTTTGGAAAATTGCAGATGAATTCATTTGAATTTATAGTATTAATAAAGACATAATATTAAACATCTGTATGTAATTAAAGACGACAGTTTGAAATCCTACGCGTAATTTTTTAGCATTATTATGATAAGATATATTTTTCGTTTTATGTTCAATTTCTATTTTTCGTATGTTTGCGATTTCGTACAGTTTTCTCATGTAAATACAACGATGACTCACTATGTGGCCCTCCACTTGTCTCGAGGCTTTCTATATGCAAAATATCTGCTCGTTTAATGTAGGTAGAGTTACTTTTAAATCATTGGCTTTTGAAATATGTTTGATGTGTAATTAAATAGTTATTGTTTAAGTACAAAATATCTTTAAAGTTGAAAATTTGTATTCTTTTGCTAAATCAAATTTACCAAACACTGAAGTTATTGGAGACAATCTGGGTTCAAGTTTTCAGAATGCAAAATTTTGTAAGAAATGGTTATTTCTTATAGTGTTTTAAATGTAGGGTGCCAGTTGAACCATGTAATTATTTCTATTAGATGTTAGTATTAAACTCTGGAAATTTTCAGATTTCCAAGTTTTCAAATTTCCTGAATTTTTCCAAAGACTTAAATTTACAGATTAACCATTGCATAGGTTTCCTAATTTCCAAATCACCAAATTCCCAAACTTAAGTTTTCGAATTTCCAAATATTCAAAGACTCAAATTTGTAAAATTTAGAATTTACAAATTTTCAAACATAAATTACTAGACCATCAAATTTCCTAATATCCAGATCTGAAAATTTCCACGTTTCTAAATCAGAAAATTTGCTAATAGAACTGATGGCAATATAACAAGAGTACTCGTGCCTGATTGGAATTTTACAAAAATAGTATGTAAATATTCTTTAAACTTAAATGAATGTACATATAGAATACAGAGTGCCAAAATATCTTGTGATTTTATTGTAAAAAATATATTTATAAACATGATTCGAAATGGTAGTTTTGACTAGAATACCCCCTTAATTATGGGAATGTCAATTAATAGGTTTCAAATGAAGGTAAAGCAAAGTGAATGTACCTAGTTCCCAATATTTTTACAGAGGCAATTTCGTTTTAGTCAATTTATCTGAGAAATTTGTGGTGATTTCAGATGAAGAAACAGATGTACATTTTCAATTTACCTTTAAGTATTGTGATACACCACAATCAGTGTCTCCTTTCATTCTTCTTTTTTGACATAAACATTGTATGAACGATTCACCTTAAACTTCCTTCTTAGAAAGACAAGAAATATTTTTTATTTAAGTATTCTTGGCTTTTCCATTCAAATATTCTTGATTGCAATTTTGTACAGTATGTTGTCGCAGTTTGTTTTCAGTAATTTATTTTATTAGTAAATGATAGTAACGCTCTTTTGTACATACATAATTTATTAGCAAGTATTCCTAACGTGAGCCTTCACATTGTTAACAGTGATAGAACATTTACATAAAACTTTCTTTTCATAACACTTTACAAGAATAAATTTAAACATCTTAAGTCTAGATATCTAGCATAAAAATGAAATTCTACATCCCTTTTTTACTCAACAGTCAGGAAATGTGTTATATAACATTTTTTGAAGTTGGTAGATATTGAGTTATAGCAGTTTAATAAAGAGAGAATTTAAAAAGTCATAAATAACCTTAAATGACTTAAGAAGACTAACATGTAGATCAATAAAGTAATTTCTGAATGAACTATAATCTGGCTAAACGAAAATACATAAAATTCTATTTAAAAGAAAAAATAGGTAAACAGGTCCCTATCACACGTAATGGCACACATTATATCTAACTCACAAAAAGCATTTTCGAAATCGATAGATAATAAAATATAACGTTTCAGAAATGAAATTCTACAAACAATTCCAAAAGGTAAGTTAATATTTTTTATAATTGAATTTTACATTCATAATGGAAGTACGTAGTGATTTAATATGTCAAAGAGATGTAAAAGACAATAATTGATCGTAAAGTAATTAAATTAAAGAATTGAAAACATTCTGAAAGCCTTCTTTCTGCGCGTATTTCAAAATATATACTTTCGCGCGCCCTGATTAAAAATAGTGTGGCAGTTCCATTGACAGAGATCTAATTTGTGGTCACTGTCCATGGTGAGAGTCCTTCCATTTTTTGATGACCACGTTCCTGTTTTCTGTACACAAAAGGAAGATTATTATTTAACGTATTATCTTCATTATAGGAAATAAAAAGTCATTGTATCGAGCAAGTCAGTGGGGAGTGGACATAATTGGAAAGAGAGAAATTCCTAAGTAAAAGAGAAAAGTACAGGAAATAAAAGATATGGACAAGGAACTTGGAAATTTAGAAGAGAATTTTCAAGAAGAAAGGAAAAAATTGGATAAAAATGAGCGAGAAAAAATTGAATAGAAAAAGGGAAACGGGAGTGTCGATTTAAAGGTGGTGGTAGTAGGCAATTTTCAAATGGCCAATTAGAGAGCTGGAGTAAGTGGGAAAGAAAGGTTGGTAACAGTGAGGAAGAAAACTCAAAACAGGAGAATAGCCTGTACGCCATTATAGAACATAAAGAAACAAGTAGCACACGTGTAAGGGAGTTTAACAATAACAAAGTAAAATTTCTAATGGTCGAAGGGAAATAGAAGAATAAAAGGAAAGCGGAGAGTGGTAGAAAAGGCAACGAAGGATATAGCAAACTTCAGGTAAGAATTGTTAAAGAAATTATGAAAAAAAATAGTGCGCGACGGCCCCAGTGGCGGGGAGAATAGATTTTGAAGATGGAAATAATAAAAACAAAAAGAGAAAGAGAGAATGATTATAGAAAAGGAACAAATGGTTAATGAGAAATCAAATAATTTTTTAGATACCAGTGGAAATAGAAAAATAAGAACTGAAGGAAATGTATTGCCAATAAGGGATAATCTAAATAAGAAACTAAAACAGAGTAAGTACTGTAATAGGGATCAATCACAGTATTATACATACAATCTGAAAAGTGAAAATACGTTGTTTCTGTGGCATTGAAGAAGGAGTTTTTGTCAAAATTTAAAAAAATTAATTTAATTAAGATATATAGATGAATAAGGGCAATTGGATTTAACAGAACTGAAATTATTTGTAGGAATAAAGTGGCACCAGATGTGTTGATAAAGATGGGGACAAACAAATACAGTAGTTTTGATGCAGTTATCTCGGGAAAGAAGAAATTTAGCAGAGGTATTATCTACCAATGGGAGGACTCCATACAGGATCTACAGAAAGAACTTAAGCCGGGTCAAGGAGAATTTACATTAAAAAGATTAAAGAAGAAAATCATAGTGGATGGGCAAGCAAAATGGGTTGATAGAGATGATATTTTAGTTATCTTTCAAGAATCAAGCTTACCAACAGTATTATTATTAAGACAACGACCGTGGAGGCTCACGGTGAAGCCATATATAGGACCTATACGTCAGTGTTACAAATGCTATCAGTTTTGGCATTCACAGAAATATTGCAGAAAGCTAAGAGCTAAGTGTAAGAAATGTGGAGATATTTTTCATGATGAATGTCATAGGCAACCAAAGTGTGTTAATTGCGGAGGAGTTCATATAAGCACAGACAGAGAATGCCCAGCTTATCAACGAGAATATGAAATTAAGAAGATGATGGTATATGAACATGTGACTTATAAAAAAGCAAGACAATATGTCAAAAGCAAGAATGTGAAATATGACAAATTAATGTCTGCAATCCGTTATGGAAATTTTGAAAAAGTAAGGGAATTAATATATTCTGATGTTATAGATTATGCAGACTCATATTTGTTATTACGTGCTGCCATTCAAGAGGGACATGAAAAAATTGCTAAACTATTTGCAAGTTTAACTGGTGTCAAAATTAATAATAAAAACGGATACTCTGGTACTCCACTTCATTTTGCTGCTATGAATGGTTACATAGAAATTACTGAAATACTTTTAAGTAAACGTGCTAACATTGATGCTCAAGATAGATGTGGTTCCACTCCATTACTTTATGCATTAAGTGAAGGAAAAGTAAAAGTTGCTAAATTATTGTTAGATTATGGTGCTAATATTCATATTTCAAGCAATGGTACAACTGCAATCCACCTGGCAGCTATGAATGGAAATTTAGAAATTATTCAACTTCTTTTAGATCGTGGGGCTCACATTGATTGTAGATGTACTTTGACAAACAAAACACCATTACATTTTGCTATTGAACGATGTAGTGTAATAATTGTGCAGTTCCTCTTAAGTAAAGGTGCTAATGTTAATATTAAAGCACAAGACGGAGAAACTCCACTTTATATTGCTGCACAGGAAGATAGTCCAGAAATTGTAAAATTACTTCTGTGTAAAGGTGCTAGTGTTGGTGCTAAAAATGACAGTGGTGTAACTCCGCTTCATATTAGTACTATGAGAAGACATGAAATGGTTGTAAAATTACTTCTCCAAAATGGAGCCAATGTTGATGTCCAAGATGATAGTGGCAATACTGCCCTATCTATTGCTGTTGAAAAAGGATATTCAGAAATTGTTGAGGATCTCTTAAAATATTCTCCTGACCTTAATAGTAACAGCAACAGAAGTATTCTTAATACAGCAGTACGTGGTCGTCAAGGAACTCATCAAAAGATTGTTGAATCTCTACTACGATATGGTGTTACTGTCAACCCTGAAGATGTAAACAAGTCTGAGTTACTGCGAATTGCTTGTTGGAGAGGATATTTGAAAATTGTTGAAGACCTATTAAAGTATGGTGCTGATGTTGATATTGTTGGAAAAAATGGAACAGCTGCTCTTCATATTGCTGTTGACAAATGTCATATAGAAATGATCAAATTGCTTTTAAATAAAGGTGCTAATGTTAATATTAAGAATTATGATCATATCACTCCACTTCACATTGCTGCTATGGATGGTAATGAAGCAATTTTTAAGTTGCTTCTAAGTAAAGGAGCAAATATCAATGCAAGAGATAAAAGAGGTTTATCAGCATTTCATTATGCTGTAGGAAAAGGGCATATAAACATCGTTGAACTTCTCTTAAATTATAAAGTAGATGTTAATTCTAGAGCAGAAACTTATGTACATGGCGAAAAAAAATATGGAGCAACTGCACTTCTTATTGCTGTTCGAAACGGTTATACTTCAATTGTTAAGATTCTTTCAAAATTTGGCGCTGATATTGACATTAAAGATATAGAAGGTAATACACCACTTCACATGGCTTGTATATATGAACTTAGAAAAATAATAATGATTCTTCTAGAACACGGTTCTGATATAAATATTGTCAATATAGATAACGAGACGCCGCTAGAATATTTGATGTCTCATTATATAAGTAGTAGTAGTGAACACAGTTATGATTCTGATTTTTACTATGATTCTGATGATAGTTTTTTGAATGACATCTCTCCTGATAATTCTTATTCTCGCGACGAAATTGCAAACATTTATCAACAACATATAATTAAGATGAAAATTGCAAATTTATATGTAAGTGAACAAAATTTATACCTGGCTCGACGTATTGATAGAATCAGTACACAAGAAACGAGAAATAATTTCAAGAATAAATGTGAGGATGAAATGAAAATTATGAAGTGCACAAAAATAGGTATTAGTAATGTTTCTTTCCGCGATATTTTGACAGACGATATAAATCGATTAGCAATGTATGCCAAAAATGAAAATATAGTAGAGATTTTGAGATCGAATAATTACAAAACAATGTTTCCAATATATGCTACTATGATAAATAATCATTTTGAGAAGGGAATGGAAAGAAAGAAGTTACAAGAACAAGGCGAACAATTTTTCTATCCTTCCTTTATTAACCTTTCTTTTAAGTTGCCATGTAACTGTGTTGATAAAATATTTAGTTATTTAAGTAATAATGATTTAAGAATTTTAATAGATGTTTGTAAATCTGTTAATAATACCGATACTTAAAATATGAGTGTGTTATATATTTAATAAATACAAATGCGTTCTCAGATATTAACAGCACATATTAAAATACATAATTATATAAATGACAATGACAAATTAAGATTTATGTTATGTACCCTTAAAAGTGAAGAAATTTGACAAAAATTAACTGTAGTAGATTTATCCGACAATATGAAACGAAACGTGCCCTTAACATTATCTATCAAGCACCAATTTATGTAAATACTTCTTCAAAGACATTTTGATTTATTATGCCCTGATATTTTTTAGTATAATATACAGCATACAACATAGTAATAATACAAACTGTTGCACATAAATAATTTTAAGATAACAATTAGATTATGTTTTATTATTTTTTCTTTTACAATTATAAACAAGTTGTTAAAAATTAAATCATAGATTCTAATTACACAAGTTTATTTCATGATTTCTTCCTTATTACATATTAATAAATCTCTATATTAAAAAATGATTAACTACTAATTTTATTCATAAATATTATTGTAATTAATGAAATCTTTATTACACTGATAAATTTCTGACACATATTCGGCATTTCTTAAAATTGAACTGTATATTCAAGCTTACATTTGTAACAGAAGTAATACAGTGATTCAATATGCAAAAAAGATATAGTAGACAATATTTTATTGTAAATTTTATATTTTCTCGCCTGTTATCTGAAAACAGTGAGGCAAAGAAACGACGCTTCCACGGCGACTATGTCCATACCAAAGAGTAGACCATAGTCTCTGGTCCAGAGACGATACTTTCTGTCGGCACCTTTGATCTCTCGAAAACGCTGTCCCTTTAAATTGGTTGTACAAACGAGCGGGAAATTTAAATCAAGCAAATCTATTTTTATGTCAACCTCTAATAATTTGAAATATATTTGTAATAAATTTTCTGTGAATACACGAAAATGATTATTCTACAAAATATATTTGAAGAATATGTATTACGGAAATGATAATTACAAATAATTCATAAGATCATGAAAAAATATCATAAGAAATTAGAAATGAATGTATTACAGAAATATGACAAAATATTTATTAAAAATAAATTACTGGTAAATGTGCAGGTTTAAATTGTTCGTTTTTGACCGCCATACTTGTACACTATGCACATGCGCACTCCTGATTCATTTGACTTAGGCATTTAAATTGGTTGTGTCCTGTGTCTCTCTCTCTAAGAGGTGGGTTTCCTTGTCTAGTGTCGCCTCTTGTATCCCTACTTTGCTACGACTATGTGGCACGTCGATGCAGTTTGGTTGGCTACACTGGTCGCTATAGAGATGTACCAGTGTCACCAACCGAATTGTATCGACGCGTCACCTACTTGTAGTTAGTTTAAGTATAGTTTGTAACTTTATATATAGCAGTTGGTATGATCGTTGTCAATTGTTTTGCTACACAGTGTGGTAAAAAAGCAAAGAAACTCAAGTATCAAAATTAAAAAAACAGACTTTTCATTTCACACAACTCACCTTAACACGTGGTCTTTTTATTCTATCCTATCCTTCATATCTTTGGGGAAGCACATGACCCTTACGGCATGCTTACCAACTACTATCTACAAAATTTACAAATCTAACTACAACCAGATAGCGCGTCTGCAGAGTTCGTTTGTCGACACTGATAGCTATGTGGTGTCCTCGGTCATACGCACGTTTCTTTCCCTAAGAGTACTATCTAGGTACTGTGTGATGTTCACTTTCGACTCAAGGAAATAAATGAAGTCTATGGGCAGTATGTACAAAGTGTAGGGATAGAACAAGAGGCGACACTAGACAAGGAAACCCACCTCCTAGGGAGAGACAGAGGACACCACCAATTTAAATGCTGAAGTCAAATGAATCGGGAGTGCGTATGTGCGTGGACCTTTCTGGATTAAGCCTCTTTGTAAAAAATGTACTGCGCACGTCTATCTTTTACGGTTTAGGACTGCGCAGGTGTCAAGGTTTTCATGAGATAATCGCGGACCCTGCGCAACAAATCAAACTGATGCATTTTTAGGACGATGGAATTGGAACTTGGGGTGGATGGTGGACAAAGTAAAAAATAATGCTTTTTTTTTTTTTTTTTTATTAATATAAAGACATTAGGCCACATCTGGCCCATAAGTCCATATACAATGTTTTGTATATATATAAATGTATATGTATACAATATACAAAAAGAGAAAAAATAAAACTCCTAAGACCTAAAATAGTAAGTATACAGTAAGAATAAGAAAAAATCTTTGTATTCTCTATCACAGCCTTATGTAAACTTGTACTGAGATCAACAAGAACAACTACATAAAACTAGTTTCTTATATCCTAAGATTATTAATTACTAAAAACTTAGAAATAGCTTTGATGACCCTTATGTCAGGGCCAGTCAGACACGTTTCCGTTTTAAAAGGGGCCTTCCATCCTAACATCCGAAGTACAGTGGTCAAGACAGTTCTACTTCCATTAAATATAGGACAATCCCACAGTATATGGCACAGATCCTGAAGCTCAAATCCACATTCACAAGAACTGCTACGAGTTATGCCCACTCGAGGTAGAGACGCAGCCAGGTTGTAGTGATTGACTCTGTATCTACTGACCCAAACTGCAGTATGCCTTGACAGATTTCGGTTATAAAACCACGGCTTCCTGTTGTGCTCGAAATATGTGTTGAAATATGCTGAACCCTTGGACGCTGCTTCACCAAGCCACGTATTTACGAAATCTTTCCACATAATCTCCCTTAAAATAGGAGAAAAATCAGTATATGGAACCTTAAAATTGAAATCCTCGCTTAAACTCGAAGCTAACTTAGCTACTGCATCTGCTCGTTCATTGCCCAAAATACCCCTATGAGAAGGTAACCAAACAAACTCAATCCTACATCCAGGAGAAGCCATTGTTTCAAAAGCGATTAGTTCTTCCTTAATCTCTTTTAACAAGGAACAAGATCGTTGGCAGAAGACTTTGCCATCCAGCGCCTCTAAGATACTAACCGAATCACTGCATATTATGTAGGAATTGTTCCTATCCTTATTAGCCAAATTAACCGCCATAAGAATTCCATGACATTCAGCGAAAAATATTGATGTTGCATGGTTAAGTTGTACAGTTAGTTGGTAAGACTAGTTTGTAAGGAACGCGCGCCAAAAGAGAAGCGCAACGCGCGTCACTTCTAAAAAAGACGCTTAAGAGAAAAGTCACATTACGAAGCAATAAAAGTGCAATACCTGTGATTCATAGAAGATCCGGTGTACGTCATTTCGGAAAACCCTCTCTCCTTCGAGAACCTTAGTCCCCACACTACTTTTTACACTAGTGCCATCTAGCGGCCCGGTACCAGGAGCTACTTTTAGTATCAGGATAGCAGAAAAGTAAAGGAGGGATGCGGAATACACGTTGAAAATGTGTAATCAACGATTTCAAATTAGATCATGCGTACGAGATGTAGTGCCAACTCCCTGTCGGATATTAGTTAATAAGTAATTATTATCAACAGAAATCTGAACAAATGCCATATGAGAAAGTAGCTGAAGGATCACTGGACATTCTTCGAACATAAAAGGTCATAAATTGTGTTCAGAAAATCAGAAATTAATACTTTTTCATACTCATGTCATCGTGTATAAGGAGTTAATATACAACTCTATTGCGCATGCGCGCTGTTGACGCATGCGCATTCTACACACGCTTACTACGCCTGCGCGCTTCTCACGCATGCGTACTATGCGCGAGCCCACTGCGCCTGCGCGCTTCTCACGCATGCGTACTATGCGCGAGCCCACTGCGCATGCGTGCCATTCACGCATGCGCATTCTATACCTGTATACTGCGCATGCGCGCTTCTTGCGCAAGCGCAATAGGCATGCACCCAACGCGCATGCGTGAAGGGTGCGCATGCGCAATAGAGACACTCGCAGCGCGCATGCGTGAGAGGCGCGCACGCGCAATAGTCATGTAGGCAAAGCGCATGCGTAAGACTCGCGCATGCGCAGTAAACAGGTATAGAATGCGCATGCGTCAACGGCACGCATGCGCATTGGGCACACGTACAGTACGCATGCGTGAGCGGTGCGCATGCGCAGTAGGTAGTATTTGGAGCGCAGAATGTAAAGGAGGTATGCCGAGTAGGAGGTGTCCCGCGCATGCGCAATAGAGTTGTACAGTAGCTCCTTATACACGATGACATGAGTATGAAAAAGTATTAATTTCAGATTTTCTGAACACAATTTATGATCTTTTATGTTCAAAGAATGTCCAGTGATCCTTTAGCTACTTTCTCATATGGCATTTATTCAGATTTCTGTTGATAATAATTAGTTATTAACTATCATCCGACAGGGAGTCGGCACTACATCCCGTACGTATGAGCTAATTTGAAATCGTTAATTACACACTTTCAACGTGTAATTCATGCATTTTCATTATCAAAGAATGTTCAGCGATCACTCAGCTACTTTCCCATATCATACTTGTTCCGCTATTTATTGAAAATAATTTGTTATTAACTAATATCCTGAGGCTAGGTACGACGCCAAGCGGGATGCAAGATAACATTTAGAACAAACAATTTCACGTTTGCTGAATATAATTTGTGCACTTTTATGATTGGAGAATGATTAGTGATTTACTATTTATATCGTTCAATCATGAAAGTTCATAAATTGTATTCGGGAAACGAGTAATTAATTATTTTGTATCAACATTCCGATACACACGCAATCCGCCTAAGACAGTTCTACTGCGCATGCGCAACATGGATAGATCCTCTGAGCTCTAGGCATATACTGCGCATGCGCGCCGTTTGCCCGGGATACCGCCTATCTTCCACATAACTTCTTCACTTTTCAGCGATCCTGATACTAAAAGTAGCTCCTGGTATCCGGCCGCTAGATGGCGCTAGCGTAGAAAGTCGGAATTTTCGAATGGCGTAGTTTTGCTGTCCACCGCTAGATGGCTAGGCTTTTTGAGGTCCATACAATGCATTATTTTTTACTTTGACCACCATCCACCCCAAGCTCCAATTCCGTCGTCCGAAAAATGCATCAGTTTGATTTCTTGCCCAATATCCGTGATTATCTAACGAAAACCATGACCCCCTGCGCAGTCCTAAACCGTAAAAGATAGACGTGCGCAGTACATTTTTTACAAAGAGGCTTAACCCAGAAAGGTCAAATAATGCACCGGTAATGATGACGTAATCAGTTTTTAAATCGGAGCAATTTTAATTTGTTCCAAAATTTGTTGTCCAGAATCTGCAATTTTCTCATGAAAACCTTGACCCCCTGCGCAGTTCAAAACCGTTGGAGATAGAAATGCGCAGTAAGTTTTTTACAAAGAGGCTTAACCGAGAAAGGTCAAATAATGCACCGGTAATGATGACGTAATCAGTTTTTAAATCGGAGCAATTTCAATTTGTTCGAAAATTTGTTGGCCAGGATCCGCGATTGTCTCATGAAAACCTTGACCCCCTGCGCAGTTCAAAACCGTTGGAGATAGAAATGCGCAGTAAGTTTTTTACAAAGAGGCTTAACCCAGAAAGGTCAAATAATGCACCGGTAATGATGACGTAATCAGTTTTTAAATCGGAGCAATTTTAATTTGTTCCAAAATTTGTTGTCCAGAATCTGCAATTTTCTCATGAAAACCTTGACCCCCTGCGCAGTTCAAAACCGTTGGAGATAGAAATGCGCAGTAAGTTTTTTACAAAGAGGCTTAACCCAGAAAGGTCAAATAATGCACTGGTAATGATGACGTAATCAGTTTTTAAATCGGAGCAATTTTAATTTGTTCCAAAATTTGTTGTCCAGAATCCGCGATTATCTCGTGAAGACCTTGACCCCCTGCGCAGTCCTAAACCGTAAAAGATAGACATACGCAGGAAATTTTTACAAAGAAAGTAATCAGTGGAGAAGCAGCCAAATAACCCACAATGATGACGTAATTAGTTTTTATGTATCCCTTAAAAAGTATCACTTTATTACCATAGATTACAAACTATCGTTTGTAAATCACATGCAAAACCTCAATGTTTTATGTTAAAAAGTAATGAATGTCATAAAATTTCTTAGGGGTACCTGGTGGTGCAGTGAAATCCAAACACAGCTTAACACCTACCAGACTCTAATTAGATGAAGAATTGAATATAATGGCTGGTGGTACTTCCCTGTTCAAAACAAAAAATTCAAACTTCTGCTGGAAGGAATACAGATTGAGGCTGTAAAACTGGCATTGGGCTTAAGGACTTCCACACCTAACAATGTGGCTTTAGCTAAAATATTTACAACAGAATATTGGATCAGGTACTTAGGGTCAAAGTACATTCTGGAAGCTTTACTAATAAAACTAATCCAATAGCACAAAAATTAGAAAATTTTTCTTTAGATCTTTGGGAACCCCATTTCTCTTTGGTTGATCAAAATACTGGAATTAGGATGTACCTTCATCCTAGAACTATACTCTGTACCTAGAACATATTCAAATTAATTATAAGTCAATTTATACGTCAGCTAAACTCCAAACTCAAATCAGTAAAGTGCAAATGGACACAAACATAAGTCTTACGCTATAAAATGCTCCGGATACAGGAAAAATCTTTGGTTACTTAATAGAAGTGCACTACTTCAATCATATATCAATTTGTTGTGTATGTCCTGAACTGAACTTTAGAAGAAGTGTTAGCATTAATCCTTTGGCTTCAATTTTTTTTTTGCAGAATTAATAACAATCAATATTGCAATTGATCTGGCTAATCAGAACAGAGATAAGATGTTTGTGGTCTGTTCAGACTCGTTAAGTGACCTTCAAGCTTTAAATGGAAATATATTCAATAATAATACTTGTCAGCAAATTGTACAAGCCAAGAAGGACCTGGAAGCTTTTGTACATAACACATTCAATGGCAATAAAATAAAGATCTTATGGATTCCTTCACATCAGAGTATACTGGGAAATGAACTGTCAGATGTAGCAGCAAAGGAGGCAGCCAATAGTATGCAAAATCTAGATATCCCTATTCCTCACTTGAACATCATACCGTTAACTGAAGAAAACATGTGGTTTAATTCAGTACAGAGCTGGCTTAAGGATTCATGAAATAAAGGTACGAAATACTTCAACGCCTTCTATGAAAAAGCTCAAAAACCATAGTTTTATAACAAGGCACTTCCACAGTTCATGACTACATAAATTTGCCGCTACAGATCTAATCATTATAATCTGGCTTCATCCCTTGAAAAAATAGGGTTACTTCAAACTGAGAATTGTCACTGTGGATTGGAGGATCAACATCTAAATCATATTCTTTGGGATTATCCATCTTACAGAAAATCAAGATACATTTTATTTAAAAAACTAAAGAAGCAAGGATGCACTGCTCCACATAAAATCAAGTCATTCATTGTGGAACCGAACATAAAGATGATAAAAATAGGTAGTCAATTTTTAGTAGAAAATAATTTCTTTATATAAAACATTGTGGGTACATTTAACAAGTGCTCATTTTGGGGCCAAGCCAAAGACTGAATGTTAGTATTTGTAAAGAAATATTTGTTCTAGTATTAATTTGTAAGGAAATAGTTTTAAGTTCTGAAAAGTACAAATTTTTATATGTTGTGGTGTTGCAATACAATAAGCCTATTTTGCCAATTTTGTTTTATCTGATAAACAAAGTATTAGTTTATTCTATTTTTAATATTTGAAATGCATTGTAGTCGGATATAACATGTACTATAAACAAATTTTTATGTCGGGCTTATGAGCTTGTCTTAAGGCTCAATGCCTTGTAAATAAATAAAAAAAATGCTAACTTATAGGGACTTTGATTGAAAATTGTGAGTACACTTCGTCTTTATAGAAACGTGGAAAGTATTGTCCATCACGGTCTAAGTTTTCCGCATCGAGGATGGTGTTGTTAATAATTTGGAAAGTTGAAACATTTATTTAAATGTTTTAGTTGAAAGTAGATGTAAAGACAACTTAACCATCTTCGATGCAGAAAACTTAGACCGTGGTGGATAATACTACGTTCGGATATGCCGTTCATACCTTAGACCCCCGTTATCGGTTTCAACAAGCAGAGTCAAACATGCGGAACTTAAAGCAACTATAAGACTGTTTTTATGATTCACTACTCAAATTGAGACGTCTCTTCTTATAATCAGTAAATTTTTAAGCATGATTTCTTAGAAACTAATAAAAATAGGATGATACATTAGACTAAATGTAGAATATACATTGTTTACATATAATATATGTAACATGTTCGTGTATTAAGTATTGATATTATTAACAGATTTACAAGCATCTATTAAAATTCTTAAATCATAATTACTTAAATAATACAATATTTTATCAACACAGTTACATGGCAATTTAAAAGGAAAGTCAATAAATGAAGAATAAAAGAATTGTTCGCCTTGTTCTTGTAACTTCTTTCTTTCTATTCCCCTCTCAAAATGATAATTTATCATACTAGCATATACAAGAAACATTGTTTTGTAATTTTTCGAACTTAAAACCTCTACTATATTTTCATTTTTGGCATACATTGCTAATCGACTTGTATTGTCAGTCAAAATATCGCAAAAAGAAACATTACTAATACCTATTTTTGTGCGCTTCATTATTTTCATTTCATCCTCACAAATATTCTGGTAATTATTTATTATTTCCTGTGGCACTAATTCTAAATTTTGTTCACTTACATATAAATTTGCTACTTTCATCTTAATTATATGTTGTTCAATGGTTGTAGCTTCTACTGGTCCAAAATAACAAAGAGTCCAATAATCATAACATTGTATTGCACATTCTAGCGGTGTCTCATTGTCATTATTGACAATATTTACATCACAGCCATGGTCCAAAAATACTAAAATCGTTTCTATTCCTAGATTTTCACAAGCAATGTGAAACGCTGTCATACCAAGATCATCTCTGCAGTCAATATCAGCACCAAATTTTAAAAGAATCTCAACAATTTCTGCATCCCTTTCTTGAGCAGCAATATGAAGTGCGGATGTCCTGGTATATGACAGAGCATTAACATTAGCCCCTCTATCTAGAAGTAATTCGGATACTTCTATGTAACCTCCCTGAACAGCAATATGAAGAGGAGTTATGTTATCTTTGTCTGTTGCATTAACATTAGCACCTCTATCTAGAAGCAATTTGATTATTTTTATATGATATCCCGGAGCAGCAATGTGAAGAGGAGTTCTGTTATGTTTGTCTGTAGCATTAACATTAGCACCTCTATCTAGAAGCCATTTGATTATTTTTATGCAACCTCCCCGAGCAGCAATATGAAGAGGAGTTGTGTTATCTTCATCTGTAGCATTGACATTAGCACCTCTATCTAGAAGCCATTTGATTATTTTTATGTGACCTCTCCGAGCAGCAATGTGAAGAGGAGTTGTGTTATCTCTGCCTATAGCATTGACATTAGCACCTCTATGTAAAAGCCATTTGATTATTTTTATATGACATTCCTGAAGAGCAATGTGAAGAGGAGTTATGTTATCTTTATCTTTAGCATTAACATTAGCACCTCTATCTAGAAGCAATTTGATAATTTCTATATGACTTCTCTGAACAGCAGTACAACGAGGAGATGTGTTATTTTTACTTATAGCATTAAGATTAGCACTTCTATTCAGAACTGATTTCATTATTTCTAAATGGCATTCGACAATAGCAACGTGAAGAGGAGTTCTGTTATTTTTATGTGTAGCATTAACATTGGCACCCCTATCTAGAAGCAATTCGAATATTTGCACGTGACCTCTTTGAACAGCAATGTGAAGAGGAGTTGTGTTATCTTTATCTGTAGCATTAACATTAGCACCTCTATGTAGAAGCAATTTGATGATAATTAAAGGACATCCCTGAACAGCAATGTGAAGAGGAGTTGTGTTATCTTTGTCTCCAGCATTAACAGTAGCCCCTCTATCTAGAAGCAATTTAATTATTTTTATGTGACCTCTCTGAACAGAAATATGAAGAGGAGTTGTGTTATATTTGTTTGTAGCATTAACATTAGCACCTCTATCTAGAAGTAATTTGATTATTTCTAAATGACCTCGCTCAACAGCAATGTGAAGAGGAGTTAAATTATCATATCTTCTTTTAACATTAACATCAACACCATGCTTTAACAGATCCGGAACAATTTTCACATATCCCTTTTCAAGAACAGCAAGTAATACTTCAGAATTGTCTGCATTTTCAGAGACGGCAATAGCACCATATTGTAGGAGCAATTCAACAATCTTTTGATAAGGTCCTTGCCAACCAGATACTGCTGTGTTAAGAATACTCCTGTTGCTGTTACTATTAAGGTCAGGAGAATGTTTTAAGATATCCTCAACAATCACTGAATATCCTTTTTCAATAGCAATGGATAAGGCATTATTGCCATTATCATCTTTGACATCGATATCGGCTCCACTTTGGAGAAGTAGTTTTACAATCTCTTCATTACCTTGTTCTGCAGCAAGATGAAGAGGAGTTTTTCCATTTACTGTGCAAATATCAGTATCAGTGCTGTAATTTAACAATAATTTGGTAATTCTTACTTTCCTGTTTATCACTGCATAATGCAATGGAGTATAATTATGTTCATCGTGAGCATCAACATTAGCACCATTATCTAATAGCTTTTTAGTAATCTCTATGTAACCTTTCTCAGCAGCAAGGTGAAGTGGAGTAGCAGAAAGATTTTTAGTTTTCCTTTTGATTTTGGCACCCTTACTTAAGAGTAGTTTGACGATACGTTTATGTCCCTTTTTAATGGCAATACATAGTAACTCATATCCGTTTAAAATTGTATGCGATTCATCATAAGTAGATAGTAATTCTCTTACTTCTCTAAAATTTCCATGTCGAACTGCAGACATTAATTTGAAACTTTTATATTTTTTATTCATCTTGCTAAATTTATAGTCACCAATACAAAGAAATGAACGGTTTGGAGTTTATCTGACTTTGCTCGGTTCTGTTGACTTTTTATTTCCTATAATCATGATAATAACGTTATGTAATAATTTGCCTTTTGCGCACAAAAAACAAAAATGAGTCAATTAAAAAATAGGAGGAAGAATTCTCATCAAGGGCAATGATTATAAATTGTATATGTGGTATCTACACAGTGTGGTAAAAAAGCAAAGAAACTCAAGTATGGAAATTAAAAAAAACAGACTTTTTATTTCACACAACTCACCTTAACACGTGGTTTTTTTATTCTGTCCTGTTCTTATCTTTGGGGAAACACATGTCCCTTACGACATGCTTACCAATTCCTAACTACAAAACTTACAAGCCTAATTACAACTAGATAGCGCGTCTGCATGTTTCGTTTGGCGACACTGATCGCTATGTAGCGCCCTCGATCGTGCGCACATTTCTTTTCCTTAGAGTACCATCTAGGTACTGCGTGATGTTTACTTTCGCGCCAGAAATACCCTATTACAGTCAACTTTTGTCAAATTTCTTCACTTCTGAGGGCACATAACACAAGTTGTAATTTGTAAATATCATTTATATAATCGTGCATTTTAATACATATTATTAACATCTTAGAACACATTCGTATTTATTACATTAATCTATAAAATTTATATCACATTCGTTTTTAAGTATTTCTAACAGGTTTACAAACATTTATTAAAATTCTTAAATCTTTATTACTTAAATAATACAATATTTTATCAACACAGTTACGTGGCAATTTAAAAGGAAGGTTAATAAAGGAAGGATAGAAAAATTGTTCGCTTTGTTCTTGTAACTTCTTTCTTTCCATTCCCTTCTCAAAATTATTATTTATCATATGACCATATTCTGGAAACATTGTTTTACATTTATTCGAACTTAAAACCTCTACTATATTGTCATTTTTGGCATACATTGCTAATTGACTTATATCGTCTGTCAAAATATTGTGGAAAGAAACGTTACTAATACCTATTTTCGTGCGCTTCATAATTTTCATCTCATTCTCACAAATATTCTGGTAATTATTTATTAGTTTCTGTGGTATTAATGCTAAATTTTGTTCACTTACATATGAGTTTGCTACTTTGATCCTAATTATATGTTGTTGAATGTGTAAAGCTTCCACAGGTGTAGTATAACGAACATAAGGCTTAGGAATAAGTCCGAGCGTGTCATTCTCCGTTTCTTCAAAACGACGTATCGCATAATGCAATGGTGTCTCATTCATATTACAGACAATATTTACATCGCAACCATGGCACAGAAGAATTAAAATCATGTGTATACTTCCTAGTTTACAAGCAATGTGAAGTGCTGTCCTACCATAGTGATCTCTGCAGTTAATATCAGCACCAAATTTTAAGAGAATATCAATGATACGTGGTTCGTCTTCTAGAACAGCAATATGAAGTGCACTTGTTCTGAATTTCGGATAATCATTTATATTACTTTCTTTGCTTTCCTGTGGAGTATACAGTGGTACCTGTCCAGGAAAAATTTTCTCTGTATAGAACGCAGCATTAACATCAGCTCCCCTATTTAAAAGCAATTCGATGATTTTGAATGATTCCATATTACGTAACTGAACAGCAATATGAAGAGGAGTTGTGTTATCTTTGCCTGTAGCATTAACATTGGCACCTCTATCTAGAAGCAATTTGATTATTTCTATGTGACCTTGCTGAACAGCAATGTGAAGAGGAGTTAAATTATCACATCTTCTTTTAACATTAACATCAACACCATGATTTAACAGATCCGGAACAATTTTCACATATCCCTTTTCGAGAACAGCAAGCAATACTTCAGAATTGTCTGCATCTTCAGAGATGGCAATAGCACCATATTGTAGGAGCAATTCAACAATCTTTTGATAAGGTCCTTGCCAACCAGATACTGCTGTGTTAAGAATACTCCTGTTGCTGTTACTATTGAGGTCAGGAGAATGTTTTAAGATATCCTCAACAATCACTGAATATCCTTTTTCAATAGCAATGGATAGGGCAGTATTGCCATTATCATCTTCTGCATCAACATTGGCTCCACCTTGGAGAAGTAATTTTACAACCTTTTCATGCCCGTTCATAGTACTAACATGAAGAGGAGTTAGACCATAGTCCGCTGTATCATCAATCCTAGGATGTGTATATACAAGTAGTTTTATAGTTTCATCACTACCTTCCTCTCTAATAAGAGTATATAGAGTACTTCTAATTATTGTGAAAATGAGATTATTAGCATTCTGTTTTAAAAATAATCGGGCATCTTTCGCATTCGTGCATTCCACTGTATAACGCAATGAAGTATAATCATACTCATACTTATTTTGAACAACATTGCTTTCACTATTAAGTAAGCTTAAAACCATATCATACTCTCTTGCAGTACTGATATCAAAGATAGTTAGACCACATTTTGTTCTAGCATCAAGCCTAGAACATTCATTTATAAGTAGTTTTACAATTTCTTCATTACCTTGCTCTGCAGCATAATGAAGTGGAGTACCTCCTGTACTAAGACCAATATCAGCATTGCGATTTAACAATAATTTGGTAACTTTTAATTTCCTGTTAGACACTGCATAATGCAATGGATTGCAACCATCGAAATCTATAGCATTAATATCAGCACCTTTATCTAATAGTTTTTTAATAATTCCTATGTAACCTTTCGCAGCAGCAAGGTGAAGTGGAGTAACAGAAGGATATTTAGTTTTCCTTTTGATTTTGGCACCCATTCTTAAGAGTAGTTTGGCTATATTTTTATGTCCCTTTTCAATGGCAATACATAGTAATTCATATCCGTTTGTAATTCTAAAATTTCTATGTCGAACTGCAGACATTAATTTGACACTTTTATATTTTTTATTCATCTTACTAAATTTATAGTCACCAATACAAAGAAATTAACGGTTTGGAATTGATCTGACTTGGCTCGGTTCTGTTGACTTTTTATTTCCTATAATCATAATAATAACGTTAAGTAATAATTTGCCTTTTGCGCGCAAAAAACAAGAATGAGTCAATTAAAAAATAGGAGGAAGAATTCTTATTAAGGGCAGTGATTACAAATTATATATGTAGTATCTACACGGTTTGGTAAAAGAGCAAAGAAACTCAGATATCAAGATTAGAAAAACAGACTTCGATTCACACAACTCACCTCAACAAGTGTTCGTTTTATTCTTACCCGTCCCTCATAGCTTTGGGGAAATACACGACCTTTACGCATGTTTACCAATTACTATGTACAAAACTTACAAACCTAACTACAACTAGATAGCGCGTTTGCATAGTTCATTTGGCGACACTGGTCAGTGCGCCCTCTATTCCGACACCTTCTACCAGTAGAATGCGTAACGCGCCGATGCGCTCTTTGTTGGCCGGAGTCCTGAGTATATTTTGCGTTTGCGTACTACAATTACGTATTATAAAACAAATTTGTAAATAATTAAGAAATTATTCACTCACAAACAATAAAAATGATATATTTGTAAATCACAAACGATTTCAAATCAATTAAAGTTATCAGTTATCACAAAATCTATATATTATAAAAAAGTACTAGACAGTTCCGGCTGACATCATGACTGAAATAAAATTGCTAATTACAAAAGAACTAATTTGTTACAAAGTTAAAAATAGACTCACAATCAATCACAAATGATTTACAAACGAAATCGCACTAAGAAAAATTAAAAATAAGCAGCTTCACGTCGGTCAGTCCCACTTCATTTGGCATGGGCATTTAAATTGGTTGTGCCAGTCTGTCTCTTTCTCAAAGTAGTTTCTTTGTAAAAGTGTCTTCTCCTGTTGTATCCCTACTCTTTACCACCACACTATTTTCAGTATCTAGTATTCTACATCTTCGGTATCTAGGAATTAATTAGGAAATTATTACAAATGAAAATTTGACGTATTAATTAAATTGGCATTTCACAGACACAAAGAAATAATATTTGTGTCGTATATAAATACATATTTATGTAGTATATTGGTATTATTTATTTAGAATGATTTTTATACAAAGTAAAGCACATCTCTATTTCGCATAACTTATTTAATAAAATGCACAGTATTTACATTTTACATAAGATACGTTTCCTTCTTTTCTGCAATCGTTTGAAACTATTCCCTTTCTCAATTTAGCAACGAATAATTACTAAATACTTAGCGATATTTATAACACATAGATGTTATACTTATCTAAACATCACACTGGAAATTCGTTTACGATTAGTAATTACATCTTTTTCATAACTACTAGTTTACTTTGTACATTACAATAATATTTACATCCTTCCTTTTCATCGATAATATGTATATAATATCAAAAACATACAAAATTGAAAATATAATTTTGTCGTATTATTCTTTCAAAAAGCTCTGGATGTGTAATCATCCAGGAAAAGGCGTGTAGAAAATGTATGCGCAACTTTTTCCGAACTCTACTACAAATATATGTCTGAAATCGCTTTGAAGAATGAGTCATGTTATTAGTCCTTTTTATATCTATTATTTGTTTCGTATTACATGGCGATGAATAATATGAAAGACCGCTATTACAGCCGTCGCGATTATAACGTATAATTTTGACATATGATTGGTATTGTCTTGTGATTTTTATGAATCTGATCTCAAAATTGTATTATAGTGTACATTTGTGCGTTTAAACTACGAATTTCATATTTTATTCTAACATTCTTTTGAGTGATTTCGTTTCATTTGTCTGAAATAATTTAATATAACAGGTTATACAATATCAAATTACCGATATTAAAATATATTAAATCTGATATAATTTGGTGACAAAGTATCGTAAAATGGTACCTACAGCATATTAATTTGAAGCTTAAAGTTTGAAGAAAATTGCTACAAAAATTATAAATTAATATTTACTATATGTAATGACAGAGTGACAGTTAATTGACCAATTTAATTTTGTATTATCAAATTGTATCAGATTATTTGTTTCGAAATCGGTGACTATATATCATATAACCTAGAGTAATCATACTTAATAAAATTTAAGCAAACTAACTTCATTAATTCACATTATGAGATTTATAAATTTTTAACTAAACATTTAACTTAATTTTGATTGTACATAATTATAATTTCGATTATTTTCTTTTTTGTACCTATTATTTAATCATTATTCTTCTTTTTTTAATGGATGAAATAGAGGTATTTCTATCTTATTTATATTAAACATACAATGTAGTTTTCCTTCGTGGCACTTCTACAACCTGTGAAGTGAGTTTTTCTTTACCCATGATTTAAAAATGTTCAAATAAGCAAATTCGCAAATATTGAAATTCCTAAATCATGAAATTTTTGAATCTACAAATTTGTAGACTGAAACATTTAGAAACCACTTTTAAATTGTAAAGATCAGAGTTTCTTGAATTTTAAAATTTTTTAATTTTTGTACTGAGAGTTTTAGAAATCTCAACAGTGAAAAATTAAAAAAAAATTATAATATCCATTTATATGGTTTCATTCAATATTTTTCACTCCCGCAAATCCATGTAGTGCCACATAACGAAACTCTACTGTATGTAAATATTTTCGTATCAAATGTAACCTGACATATTTCAAATATATGCGTTATAGCAGAAACGATTGTACTAAATGCTACCATTTATTGTTATATTGAGCGTGTCTTGAGGTTTTGACGGAATGTAATAAGTTGTGCTATCTTTATATATTACTTGTATCAAAATAAGATTCTTTAAGAAAGTTCGCTTCAAATATAAACCTACCGTTGTTTGTATTAGTTGCTTAATCATATTTTGTATGAGAAGAATTGACTTTTTCAGACTTTATAAAAATGTTGCAGCATTTTGCATTTGGAACTTTCATATTTTGTAAGATTTGTGCGTTTTGTTGCTGTAGCTATCGACACAATATCAGTTACTTTGCCATTTAGAAAATTGTATAAAGAGTTTGGATTTGTGTATCCATGGAATGTTACGATTCGATAAAAAACTGCAGCGTGTAAAAAGCTATAAATTTACAAATATCCAAAAGTACATTTTGAATTTCGCTTCAAATATAAATGTGCTTTATCGTTACTTATCGTTATTTAAACTACATATTTCGTTCTTCGTTCTCTCCTTTTTCTTAGAAACTCTCAAACAAACGATCAACAGATATCAATTAAATTTGAAAATGATAAATATTTCAAACGCATATAACAATCAACAATAATTAAATGGAAACAATTTCCAGATATAATCACTTAAAGATATTATTAATGGAAAACAATGCAAAAATAGTCCTACAAATTCTTCTAAATACACATTTCTACATCTGTTTTCTGCGAGTATGTTTATCAGCATTGTACAACAGAAAAAAAAACGGACTGAACAAGTAACAAAATTTCAGTTAAAGTCAATTACCATCCATTCAAAATGTCACTTCAAATTTATGGTGTTTTGGCTGTGGATGAATTTATAGCACCGTACAAGTGACTCACGTGTCAGTGACACTAGTATTAGATTCAAAAAATCAATCGTATAAATTTTTACAATTGTCATATCTACAATTCGCCCATCTTACGTCCATTTCGTCGCCATTGTTTTCAATGGTGTCGTACAAAATACCTCCTTCACCTTTTTCTAATTTAACAAAAACTCAACTACGTAACCTTTTCAAATTATCATGAGATTCTAATAATAAATATCAACGTTGTTTAATCAATAAAAAAAAAGAAAATTAAATTTAAGTTCTAGGTTCATTCCACGTACATCTCATTCATTTTCTTTTTTCTTCGCAACTTGTATTGAAAACTATAAGCATTTTTATTAAGAAATGTATTATACAGCTTATAAGGGAATCCCCTTAGAAACATAACGTTGGTAATCTAACCTAACAAATAATATTGAACGATTGTGTAAACCTTAAAAAAAAAATGTATAAATACAAATTTCTTTGATTATATTCTTGAAACTACAAAGCATTTTATACGAAGAACGTCCATTAAACAAAAAAATTGGTTCAATAAGTTGTATTAAATTATATATACTACAAGCTTATATTTTTATGCAATTGCTCAAAAGCTACATTATATGAAGTAATTATTCTGTTGCAATTTATTAAAAAAATTGTGGTGCAAGAGCTATAATGCATTTTATATTAGGATTGTTTTAGTTAAAGAAAAAAGAAACCAATTGATATCTTTTGTTAGGTTAGGTATACTAACTCATATTTTTAAGACCTCCCAAAAGCTGTGTATTACCAAAAATGTTTGTCTACGAAAGTGCCACATGACAACGTTAGCAGATAATGAGAAATGCGTTCGTAGTTTTCTTGTTGAAAAGTTACTGAACTTGCTTTGAAAAGCACATTGAATTTGAAGATTTATAGTTCTAGTTCTTCGGCAGTGCGAGAAAGTCTGTGATTATCAATGCGTCTACGTTGACTACGTCTAACTGCATCTGCTCTTCGATATGGTTCTGACTTTAGCCCAAGAAGAATGTCTTCAAGTGCACCGTTGTAAACCTCATCCTGTTGCAAGAGCTTCTTCTCCTGAACCAGTCTTGTTTTGTTTTTTAACTCATTTATCACAGCATCCTGCAGAAAATTGTAAAATATCATTGTCAATTATCTGCTTCTTTAACAGTATACTTAAAGAAACATTAGATTTCTTCATCAGATAATAAAGATAAATTCTGTAAATATATTGGGTGTTTGAAATATTCAAATATTATTTAAATCCGTTAGCAAGTATTATTTTCTTTAAAATTTAAATAATTAATAATATTTTAAGCAATATGTATGTAAATATATGAAGCATTCATTATTAAACTGGCCATCCCCTTGTATAAAAATTGGGATAAATCTTCCTAGGCACAAATAGAAGGTACAGATTTTTTAATTTCACAGATCCTTAGATTTAGATGTTCATAAATTTTCAAGTTGAGAATCAAGAAGTGTTCAAATTTATAAATTTTCAAGGTACAAAATTCTCAAAATTCAGAAATTTGTAGTTCGATTTCTGAACTTTTTGAACATTCTACATGTATAAATATGAGTATATGTATAATACTAAACAAAATTATAGCTTCTGAAATAAAAATACCCAATTAATATACGCATATACCTGATCAGTGCTAATATTTTAATTATAGATAAGTTTAATATTACCTACAATTAATAATAAATAAACCTATATAGTTTAATATTCCATTTAATTGCTATTCCGTTAATTTATATGCATCTAATCAATGAAACTTTTGGCAGTAGCATAGGAAAGTGATAATGAAGGACTTCTCTCAGGCAACATCAATGCAAGCTCTAGAACATGCCGATGCATTTTTTAATTTTTTGTTAATGATACGGATCAAGTGAATATAGTTTTGTACCACCAAATTAAGAAAACAGTTCTTTGGAAACATAAAAATAATTTCAACTATGTATTTCTATAAACAATAATTTGCAACAAGAATTCTGCAATAAAATTAAAAAGTATAAGTAATTAATTGAAAGAAACAAACAATCAGAATAAAATTTGTAATTTCAATTCATGGTAAGAAAATATTAACATAAATTATTTGTTTTTAAATCAAATAATATTTTGAAAAATATGCAAATTATTGGAGATGTCATATCCATTTATATTGATCTTCATATATGTTATCAAGGATATGATTATGAGTAACTTTCTCTTATAACTTAACTTGGATAATTATTTTATAATTTCTAAGATATTTTGATAGTTGAAATGAACAACATTGTAACTTTAACATAAACATTAACTGGTTACATTGTTATTTGTATAAAGTATTGATTAAACATGAGGTAATTACTTACTTTAATGTTCAGCTCATCAATTTTAATGAAAGTTCGAGGCAAAGTTGTAAGAATATCCTAATATAAATAATGAATCCCTTTTCCAAGTTTAAATATCTTAGAAATTATAAGAACAATTAAGTAAGTTAGAAAGAAAAGTTATTCAGGCTCGTGTCCATGACAACATATCAAGATAAATATAATTGAGTTTAGCGCCAAAAATCTGTATATTTATCAATATTTTTATATTTTTCGTTAAGTATTATTGTTGCTGATTAAAACATTGGGTGAAATAAAAGTATAATAGTGTTTACTTTGAAATAAAATATGAGAAAGAACCGTTTTCGTATGATGTTTAGAGTGTATCCAATATATGGCTCAAAAATAAAGCTGAACTAACATGTGTGTTGTCTAAATGCAGTGTATGCGGGAATGCACTTGCCAAAAATATGTCATTAGAAGGAAGTGAGTGAGGACAGACTTACATGTTGTGAATTGTTTCTACATTGTTACGTTCTGAGCTCCAGTTCATTAAGATGCCGATGTAACAGACTCTTGTTCGTGTTACAGCAAAATTTCGGTGACTTTAAATCCAAATAAATATGTAACAAATAAGAAAAACAGACGTACGTGAGACACCTTAATAGACATGTCTGTTCGTGAAAACGGAAAAAAAATATGCTAAAAGAGAGCACTTCTCAAATAATTTAAATCATAATTATTTGATAATCCCCGCAAAATATATCATGCTATTTCACAACATGCAGCGAAACAAAGGCTTTGAAAATTAATTTTCACACGAGCAGTTTTCCCTCAATTGACACTTGATAAAGTTGATCAATAATTTATATAAAATTCTTTTCTTCGTTTACAATTAGTACTGACATCGTGTTAAAAAAAACATGGTAATAAAAGTTAAGTGATAGAAAACATAAATAATTTAGTGACAACAAATGTTTTATAACCAATTGTTTGGTATGAATTATTTAAAAATTTAGAAATGCTGTAAGTTACAAGATATGCAGGCTTTTAATAAAGTAATCATGCAAAATCATAAACAATAAATAATTATGAAGGCCATATATGTAATTTGATTACACATGTATGTACAAATGTTAAGAAGAATAAATCTGTTCAATGATTTGTTTAACAAATTATTTACAATTAACAAAAAAAAAAGGTTACTCAACATTTCCTAATTGACACAAATATAGTAAATATTAAATTTAAAATTGACTTGAAACAGTGACGAGGCACTATTCCACTCATGTATATTTAACATCTGTTTATCAACTGATTCGTGATAAAATCAATCTGTGTTTCAAACACTTAAAAAAAAAAGAAAAAACAAAAAATAATTTTTAATATTTTAACAAAGGAAACATAAAGTTTAAAGCATTGATGTTGAAAGAAAGAAAGAAAGAGAGGCAGAGAGGATACAAAAATATAATCCCTGATAAATACATATAACTTAAAATTCTATTCAAAACTTTTCAAAGTTTTGAAAGCATGAAAAGAACAAATAATATTACACGTGTTACTATAAATTATAAAATAACATTGAAACATTCAATCTGTGTTTAAAATGCACCGTTTAGCAATTATGACTAATTATCATGTCTGTTATAGTAAATGCCGAGTTTTAAGTTAAAGATTTAAATGCAGTAAAATAACTGGAAATTTAATAAGCATCGAACAAAGAAAAATATCAAGATGCGGTTACTGATTTGTAATCTATATTGAAGTCATGATTGTAGAAATAAATTGTTTTCAGAAAAAAAAGCGGTAGTGCACAGCTTTTGAAGGGTCTCATTAACAATATAAAGTTGATAATATGCTTAACTTAAAATAAAACATTGAATTGATTTTCTTTCTTTTTAAACAATGTCTTTAGAATAAACTACCTGTGACTGTAGCTTTGAGGGAACAGTCAAAGGAATCTTTACACACTTCGTTTAAAATATTTGTATAACCATTCAAGATTTTGTGTTAGGTTAGGTATGCTATAACCTTATATTTTTAAGAGAATCCCATAAAACTTGTACGATACCAAAAAAGCTTTTTTAATGCATAAGCGTGCAATATATGATCATGATAACTAAGATAAATATAATTTTTGTCCCAAAATAAGCGGTAAAAATAAATAACTTAATATAGTATACCTGCTGCTTCTTCTGATTTAATTTATTTCGTTTAATCACGTCTTCTGAAGCGTTCAAAGCTTCCGCAGCAGCAGCTTCTAATCTACGTCGCTGTTCATTTTCTTGATCCGCAGCCTGAAAAAGTATCTTACATTGTTAACAAACGTATTCGTTCTCTGTATTTGTTTTTATAATTAAACATTTCTTAAGTTGCAATAGCGTATACATGGATGGGTGCAGTCAGGTTATCAACCGTGAGGGGACAAAATTTATCCTAACATTTAAAATGGATCTTAGAATTTTACATATAAAGTATTAATTATTATTAATAAACATAAACTAATTTTCTTTTTATTTAAAAAGGGTAAAATCCAATCTTTTACCTCTAAAGGATGAAGCAAAATTTATCTGAAGGTAAATTTCTTCATATTACTATATCAAACAGATTTTTAATTTATCTGCACACAAAAATATTAATTATTAGCAATTGTAACTTAGTTTTGTTACTCTAAAAGGAACAGAAGTCACTTTTTCTCCTTTAATGTTTTTCCCTGTCTGCCCAGCTACACCCACCTGCAAATGTATAATAATTTACCTTAAATGCCCTTGCGAATCTAACGAGAAGAGAGAAGAACGTGTTAGCATCGGCTTGTCTAGGACTTTCTCCAAAAAATTCAACGCATTCTCGGAATGCATCGCCAGCAGCTCGGGCATCAGATTTTAGACGACGTAACTTTTCTTCCGAGTTATTCAAGAAATCTCGCAGTACCGTGTTATGTTTCTCTTTGCCCCGAAGTTCGAATTCTTTTCTTACGAGATCCATACCCTTCTCCAACTCGTGAACATCCGTAGTTATATTTTCTAAAGAGACTGTAATTAACAAGAAAAAATAAATATTAATATTGTATAACATTCAAATCAAGTGACTTTAAATTTTCATATTTAATTTGATTTGGTTGAATGAAGACGCTAACTGTAGCTTCAAACTTTTGCCACTTACGGCGCCATTATCGTACATGCCACTTGTGTTCAATTTTACTTATCGATGAATTATTATGATCCAATGTTGTGTTTTCAATTATCATAATTAAAAAGTGTGTATATTAATTAAAATGATTAACCAAATGATATGAAAATCCTACTGGAAAAATGTAAGTGAACATAATTTCCGATATATTTTTAATGCGATGTGTATGTCAGTGGTGCCCTCTACGTAGAGTTTTACGGATATTCTTTAGATCCAGCTCAATTGTGAAGAAACATTATAACAAATGTTACATATAAAAATTTGCGATTTGCAAAGAAACTGTAAGAGTTGACGCTGTCAACATTACCTGTTGCTGCTTTGTCAATATACATAAGCTCCGACTCGAAGTTGATCAATTCCGGAAACTTGACGCGTATCGTTGCCACAATGTAATGTAAAAGGCACATTCTCTTATCAGTTGATTTCGTATCGAGCAACGTATCTAAACTCTGAAGTTTGAATCCATAAGCAGGACCCCGTTTACTGCTGTTCAAGTAATTTCCGAACGCAAGAATGATCTCCAATACTGCCCTAAGCTTTTTGGAGCTTTTGACCGTACTCGATGCAGATATTACAGCGTGTATTTGTGGAGTGATCAGGTGTAGATTATCGAAAAAGTTTCCGATGTAGTTCATGATGGACAACTTGGTCGATATCCGCTCTACTTTACCGAGCTGCATCAAGAACTTGTCTTCTTCTGTTAGAAGGTTTACATTTTTCTTTTCGATGATGTACTCTCGGTATGCTTTGATCTGCAAAAAATACAACATAAGGTCGTCGTTATTTGATATATTGCATAGTCTATACTCTATGATAGTGGTTTTTAACCTTTCTGATGTCACGAGACAATTTTGTTGTGATTCGCGGAATTTAGAATTACCAAGATCATAGAATTGACCACTATTAAAATCACTATGAAAGTAGAATTTTAGAATATTGGAACTTTATAGTACATAAAGTAAACATACCTCTTGATCCGTAGGCACCATACGCTGCAACAACTCCACATTTTCTAGCGAAAGTATCTTCAAATCAAGCGCATTTACGGCCATAATAACTTTCTCTACTGGCATTTCCATTTTTCTCCTCGATATAGCTACAAGTATCAACAAAATGAAATATATTAGGTGTACATATAATTAGTAAAGAATAAATAATGATTGAATATCGTGGTACCAATATTTCTTAATCTAGTATGTTCTAGAAGAGACACGTTTTCTGGTTTCTTGAATCTCTTGCTAGGGAAACTTTGAAGACCATCGATTTCGTTGGTGCCGTTAGCAACGTGCCCGCCCATTCCGATCTTAAATCGTTCCTCAAAATCGGAAAAGTCTATGTAGTTGTGCAATCTGTCGTCATCTAGCTCGTTGAAAATCGTCCCCCGTACTTGATTGGGCTTCAACGCGATCCAATTCAATGTAGGAAGTTTGTACTTCGTTTGAACCTATAATCAGGAACAAGTACTTAGTTACAAGCGTCTGGTTAAATAGAACTATTTGATTAATTAGATGCAGTACAAGTACTCAATTAATTTGTTATGAGTAGCTTTACAAATTCCTGCATCCTCAAATTTCTAAATCACCAAATCCCTAAATTCCTATATAGATCACCAAATTCCTATATCCCTAAATTTCTAATCCATTCAAAAATTTTTTAATTCTCAAAAGTGCCAAAAAATCAATTTTATGTTGATTGGGAGACTTCAACTTAGAAAACAAGGCTTCATCTTATTTTTCCTATGGAAAATCTTGTCTGTACCTTTCGTTTAATAGTCATTGCGCCATCTGGTGCCTGCATCATGCCAGCAGGTGGCGGAGGTATAGGCGCAGGAGGTGGTAATTTTTGATCTCCTGGTGAGAGAGGCGCCATTGGAGGTAGAGGTGGACATGGCGGTGGAGGTGGTGGAGGTGGTGCAGGAGCGGGTGGAGGTGGTTGAGCTGACGTCGGCGATGGAGTTGAATTGAGCGTTGAAGACGTCACGTTCTCCGAACTGCTAAGAGGGCTGGTTGCTGATCCATTTCGAACATTGGCTATTTAACATTAATTATTAAATTAGAAATATTATTCTTTAATTTTCTATGACCAGTTAATCCTTTGATCGTTATAATTGTATATGTTGAAGTGGTATGTAAAGCAAAGATTCAACAAAATTTAGTAACTACGCTGTGTAAAAATTTCTAGTGAAGTAAAATGTTAAAATGGTAAAAAGAAAAGACAATAAAATAATAAAATAGTAAAAATGTATAAATTGAATAATGTTAAAATAGCAAGATGTTACAATATGAATACTGAAAATATTAAAATGATACAATCGCAGAATGGTACAATAATAAAACACTAAAACAAAAATAAAATATTAAAGTACCAACATATTATATAAATACACATTATAATAAACACATACACTTATAATAATACTCTTTTAATTTTATTCATTAAAAACAAAACATTAGAAATGACTCATATATCATGGAACCATTAATTGCTACGTTAACTCTTGCTTTGTATTAAACATAATTGCCTATTAACAGTACGTTAAGTTACCTAATGACTTGAACGATCAAAGAATTCAAGATGTACGTATAAAACATGTTATACTATTAAAATATAGAATAATAAGATACATATTAATACATATAAAATAATTTCAAGTATTACATAAGTAATTATAGTATAAGATAAAAAGAAAGTTTCCAAAACGCACCTGTAGAACCTTTAGTGAGAGTGCCAGTAAGGGTCTCCAGCTCAATAATTTTGTTCTCTAGGACGCTTTGCCGTCGTGCAGAATCCTGTTTTTGCCTCTTTAGGGCTGTAAGCTCCTCTTCAGCAAGTCGACGAGCTTCCACAGCATCCGCGTATTCAACTTTCAACGCGCCAAGTTCAGTCTCTAGTTCGGCTAATTTAGCCAAAGATTCCCTTTCTAATTCCGCCATTCTATCGTGTGCCTAATTTTTGGATACGTGACAAATAAGTATAAAATTTATTACAAATAAATTATTCTACATGTCTTATATTACTTTGTAATATATGCACGCTATTATTTTTGCATTGAAAGTACCAATCTTACTTTTACTTTAAATGCAGTTGGTATTATAATAATTGTCTCTTCTATATATATATATATATATATATTTCTGTTATGCTGTACATATTTTATTGTATTTTTATTGTACTGTTCGTTTAATAATAATAAAACCACAGCAAAATGAAATAAAATATACAATATAACATAGAGTTGTTGAATATTACAAGTCTCGCTATATTTATATGCAAATTTTCAATTTTGAAACTTAAAAGCTTTAAGAGTAATTAATATTGGAGAAATTAATGGAATTAAATTGTTAAATTTTTTACCTTTCAAAATTGGGTAATTTAAAAATTTTCTAATATTCAAATTAACAATATTACAAATTTTCGAAGTTGAATATTCAGGAATTTTCAAAATTGAAAATTTAGAAATTTTTAATTATAGCACCTCAGATAGTCCCAAATTTATTGATGTAGAAATAAAAAAATTCCCAAACTGGGAAATTTGAAAGTTTTCAACACCAATCATCTAGAAATGTTAAAATTGAGATTGAGAATGAAGATTCAAAAATTGAATTAAAAAATGTAGAATTTGCGAGTTATACTACTATTAATAGTGCACTGCTGTTTATTTGAACATTGTACAAGTTCCATATATGATCATTTCATTGTTCCCACCCCTAAAGCAGCATTCAGAGCCATATAGCAAGACTTCACTGTATACATATATCCCATTGCATGTATTATATCAAATATCATTGGTAGAGAATAAATTAAACTACTAATGTTACGTAAAGAATTAAGTTCTATAGAATCACACGATATACTTACGTGACCCAGTTCATCTTCTAATTCGGCTACTTTTTCTAACGCGGCAGTCTTGGTTTCGCTGTCTTCCATCAAGGCAGCTACATCGAATACGTTATCCAGATACGCAGATATTTGCACCTAGAGAAACAATCGAAATTAAATCGAAAGAATATGATGCCCAAAGAGTTTGAAATATGATATGATCGATGCTTCATTTAAAAAAAGATCGTATGATCTCGAAATACACACCAATGACATATTGTGTCTGTAATAAAGTCTTGTAACCTTCTTCGTTATTTATTATGATATGTATATGTATGTATATGTACAATAGAGAAAAAATATAACATATTTTATGACTAAAATATAAGATTATCACTTTTCTTTGAAATAGATGACTGAGCTTCATACAGCAAATGAAATATCGACTATTTTTAGGATATTACAGCTGACAAAAAACAGATTCAATTTATTAACATTGAAACAAATAAATTAATTGTAATTGATCGAATTGGCTTGGTAAAAACAAAAAACATGTGACGATTGGTTTATGTTTGTATGTACAATTATAAACAAGTTTGTATCAAATAGTCAATTACGTATACAGCAATTTACAAAAATTTTAAATTCTATGTATTCTAAAAATTAATGTAAATCAATTTATGAAAATTGATTTTTAAATTACAGTGAAATAATTTTAACTTTGAATGATTCTGAATTTTTTATTTTAATATATAATTTATATTCATATTTAAATTCATATTGTAATAAAATAATTAGATAACAAAATTAATTTATATTAATATTATACATTAATTGTTTCATAAAGAAAAAACTGTGACCTTGAATTATGAACTTCAAATTGTAATAAAATAATTTTGTAACAATAAAATTAATTCGCATTAATTTTAAACAGTATTATACATTGAACTTTCTATTAATTTGAGACAGTAATGTTTTCGTTTAAAAATTAGCGTAAATTAATTCTGAAGTTACAAAGAAATGATTATGACTGAATGATTTGAATCACATTTTTACACAGGTATTTCATAAATTATACATTGAAACTTATTCTATCTTAAGAAAGACAACGTTCATCAAATTTATCTAGGTGGAGCTGCTATTCATAGCCTACCCCAAGTCGAGTTCATTGACTCATTCACATGTTACTCTTTCAAGGTCATTTATTGCCAAGACTTGCCTTCATAAATATATAAAAAATTCTCTTATACATATACATGCATATTTGTCTAACATAGTAAGCGAATTGACTCATAAGTTCTTGTTACATTAACGAAAACAAACAGTAGATGTTGAAACATTATACAATACATCATTTTCTTGTAAACATAGTACTGTTGTTCTGGTGTTCATACGCTTTTCATATCAGGCATCGATTTAACCCTTAACAGTCCCACTTTGTCAGAATCACATACCTGACACAGTGGAACGTTTAAGACCTCAGCTACTGAAAATGTTTCTTACAAAGCAGCTACTCAATATTTTAACTTGAAAACAATTATAAATAAGCTTTGGAAGTTGTTTTAACATATTTCACAGCTGATTTCAGTAAATTTGAACGTTGAATATAAACAAAATTCAGACACGTGAAAGAATTGAAGAAATTACGGTTTTTACAGAAAAATTGAAAATTTGTTTCGATTCTAATATGAAGAGTTAACATTTTAGCTGTATACTCTTGAGATATAATAGCTTGAGGAAAAAATATCAGGGTTCCAAAAGAAGTATTCATTCAGATTTTCAGGATATAAAGTGTCTAAAGTTGGCTGGGGTCATTTCATACCCCAGTGCGACCGTTAAGGGTTAACGATAATCAGAAGCGACAATAACCTGCAGGTCTTCGCTCTCCGTATGCCTAAGTCTCTCGAGATATTTATCCAAACCCAGCTTGGTAAACTCGTACTGCAGATGCACCCTAAAATTCATGTCTTCCACCGAGTGAACAACAATGTTCACGAACTGCATACAAGCGACCATAAACTCTATGTGAAAGCTATCGTATTCGGTAAAGTACTCCATCAGCGTTGTGAATCTTCGCCTTTCCGAGCAGACTTCTTTGAAGTTATCGAACGCGGACAGAATAATCTCGTGTCCACCCTTCACCAGACAGATAGCAGCTAGCAGTTCCAGCACTAGAGCTTTCGTTCTGAAACGAGGAAAAGAAAACATTTTACAACTGATATTTTATAGAAGTAGTAATTTATTGTTTACAAAGGGGTAACAACTGATTTACCTTAAACTTTTGTGCATCAAACTTAGAGCGATGCAGTTGATTGCTTCCCGATGTTGTATGACCATGTTGAAGCCGTACTGAAAGATGATCAATGAATTAAAATAATTTTAAAATAAATTAAGCAAAATATTTGTACATCGAATTTATTTATGAATTAGAAAATTTAGAAATTAAGTTTCGAATTTGGGACTTTGGAAATTTGGGAATTCGGACATTTGATAATTTGGGAATTTGAAATTCTGGGACTGTGGAAATTTGGGTATTTGATATTTGGGAAATTTAAAAATTTGAAAGGGTCAGAATTAGAGTTTTGGATTTGGGAAATTTAAGAATTCGAATATTTTGGAATTGGGGATTTGAAAATTTGATAATTTGAACGTTTTGAAATTTGGAAATATGACATTTTAAATTAGAAATTTGTAAATTTCTGACATTCGAGAATTTAAACACGTTGGAATTACAAATTTGGAAATTTGTGTATGCTTTTTGCATAGAAAAGGTCATCTTTCTGTGTGAAAATATATTTAAAATTGAGTAATAGTTTTATTTAATTTTAACCTATTTCCTATAGCGCTCGTTTTTCGCAACCTCCACGTCGCAAATGAAATAAACGTTAACAAAATTCTTGTTGTCTCCAAAAGTCAGTGTTGAAAGTCCTGCAAGAATTCTGTTCGTAAGGAGGTCGAAAAATGTCCATTTCTTAATATCCTTCTTTCAACTGTGGTATGAACAACTAATATGGTCCTCTCGCTTCGTCGCTGGCAGTCCTTGTACCAGTTCTCCCATACACGTAAATATTCTACCTTGTTATTCATGATGGCACGCATGCACAATATGCAAACGTGAATGTCATCCTTCGCTTCGCCCATGTTGAGACGCGCCACGTGCCGAGATCTCCTTTTAACGCCAGGACTATCCTTGAGCTCGTGTATCGGCGGCCTCAGGCAGCCATTATTTAAGGGTGAGGTGTCACCGGAACCAGCTACAAAATAATTACTATTATACAGGGTGTCCTCGACAATATACAGTTTCTATACATATAACAGGGTGGTTCAAGCCCTTATCCTCTATTTTGTTTATCAAAGTACAAAAATTATATGTTAATTATTGGTACACATAGTTCCAGTTACTGTACCAAGTGATCCAATGATTATACTATTTTTCGTTATTTTTACAACAGATGTAATTGAAGATTTTTATTTAAAATAATTTTATTTTATTGTACTAACCCTTTAAATCAATTTTCCCGCCTTTTTGAATGCAATGCAATTTTACATGCAATGTAAAAATAAAACAATACTAATATAAAATTTATTGTGTACACTAGGGTGGCTCAAAAAAATATTTGTCTCACCCTCTAAAAATTTAGTATATGGTATAAAAAAAATCCTCTGAAAGTTTGAGTTGAAAAATTGAAGAGGTCGCTCAAAACAATTTTCTATCGGTATATTGACTTTTTATCATATCGACTTTTAACTACAATTTAAGGGATTACAGATGTCGTTACAATAAAGTTGCACAAAATTAAATGTTAGTATTCAGTCTCACAGCAATGTCGATCAGTTAATTTAATATTTACATAGTTGAGTGTAAGAAATAGTGTTCAGAAATAGTGAACTTATTTAATAATTGTTCAAAGTTTTGATATTGCTGCTAAACTACATTCGTTCATTGTTTATAAATGATCTTAATGACTTTATAAACAGTGAACCGTTTAAACGAAAATAGTGGTTCATATTATCACAAACATCCTATTTACATTTTTCGTGTTATACTAATATATTAAATTCTATTAAATTTCAATTATTACTTTTTAGTTAGACGTTCTAATTAAACTTCTTAGAAACTCCATGTACTCAACAATTTTAAGATAAACTTCACTTCGAAGAACGCAAATCTGTTGACTTCTGTTTATTTGATCTGATACTATTCGACGAGTAAATCTAAAAATACTGGTTATAAGACTCGGAATGTAATGATTCAACAGTTATAGGTATCTAAAATGCGGCGTTCTTTTCGCGGTAATCGTTGTTCAATCATACTTAAAATGAAACAGTTGTTTAAACATACTTAAACTATAATGTGATAACAATTATTTGTAATTTGTGACACAAAATGATTTCGATAAGTAACAGATTTACGTAAAAATTGGTGTTTCTAAAAATTGATGTGTCTGTAAAAATTTAAGTAGTGTTCAAAAAGTTAACCCTCTGCACTCGAGACCTTCGCTCGGCTGAACCAGCAACTCGAGACGATTTTCCGCGTACTCGATGAATTTCTCCCAGCTAACTTAAAATGACTCCACCTACAAATTAAAACTGCTATATTTTAATATTTGTATCCTCACATCGGAAAGGAGAAAATCTGTTAAATAATAAGCCCTATATTTTTTCTTTGTAGGACATTTTATAAAACAATCAGTATCCTCGGATTGTCGGGGCAAGCATCGCGGTAAAATGTCGTTCGATGTCTTTCGCCAGGATGTTTTCGTCGAGAGCAAACCTTGCAATCCTTCCTATCTTCCATTAGAATTACACGTAGCTTTCCATTCGATCGAATTTCATCGAAACTAGTGGTCAGAGTAAAAGCTCAATCACGAGTCTGGCGAAAATCTTCTCTCGATTGGTCGACCAAACTTTTTACATTCAGTTAAAAGCAAACTTTTACAAAAGCTTTGAAAGCAATATCCCTGTCGACACGACTGTCATGTTCGGACTAACGTCAAAGTCTGAGTCTAATTCCCGATTAGGGACTAATTCGAGATACGAAACGGTGGCTCTCGGTCACCTCTCGAGTTGCCGCGCTGGACCAAGAGCAAGTTCGCCTCTCGAGTGCAAAGGATTAATTTGCATAAACGTCGTGAATCTGAAAGAAGTAAATGTTGTACAGATCAGAATATGTTTTGTTAGATTGTTACCGGTTTGTAATTTTTCCTCGGAATTGGCGTGCGATTCTAGAAGACGTTGTTCGTGTCTCATCATTTGCAACCTGAAGCTGAGGTAGTCTATGAGGGCATCCAGGCCTTGATTTTCTTCGTCCAGAAACTCCCTTACCCACCTGAAATGTTTATTTAATGACGTGAAGGGTTACTTGAGAATTATGTGCACTGTGGTAGGGAGAACGGGGAAGTAAGTGGTAGATGATTAATCGTTTAAAATATGTACGTTCAGACCATTAATAAATTGTCAATTTCTTAATGTGAAAATTTATCAGTCACAGATTTCTGGATTTTTAGATCTCCGAATTTCTGAATTTTTTAATTTCTAAGAAGTACTTTCGTAATTACTAAATTTTTGGAGTATCAAATTTCAAAGTGTTAAGATTCATCAATTTATAAATTCTACATTTGACAATCTGAAAATTTGAAATCTTGATATATCTGAATTTCTAAATTTCTAAACTTTTCTAAATCTGAATTTCCCAGTTTAAAAATCTAAAATTCTGAAAATTGGAAATCTTGGTATGTCTAAATTTCTATATTCATAAATTACAAAATTTGACATTTCTAAATTTTTAAATTATTAAATTTACAATATCCAAATTCCTGAAATTCCTCAAAAATACTTAAAAATCAACGAATTCCATATTTCATTCCTTACACTCCCCCCCCCCCCCCCCCCCCCGTGTACTCCCAATTATGCTAAGTCATATAACAAATTTTATAACTATTTATGTTCTAATACTCTTGTAACTCCAACACCATGTTCAGTCAATTATTAATAACAACGAAATTAAAATAACTTACTCGATATGATTTGTGCGCAAGGAGATCTCCAGATCTCGCAGGACTTGCGTCGATGTTGATTCTCCGACCATTTTTCTCTTCTGGAAGAACGTGAAAAAACGATACGTCTGTATAATCATTAGTATCCGTCGTTCCAAGTAACTTGAGTGAAAAACGAACAGAAAATAAACGAACTTTTTGTAGCCCGAAAACCAAACGTATCGCTTTAAGCGTATTTTTTGTACTCAAGATTCAGCTGGTAGAAGATGGTGTTTCAATTTTCTTGCTTTTTATAAAATCTGATCTTTCTTAATATTTGCATGCTAAACATTTGCTGAAAATCGAAGTGAGCTGTTAAATCAGTGTCATTATGTACACAAATATTTATTTTTATGTAGACAACGTTACACAATTATGTATAGGAGCGCAATATGTGTTTTACTAAATAATAAAATTCATCTAGTTACCACCTTAAAGTAAGCTGTACAGTACATTAAAACTACTAAATTTCAATAACATATAACATTTGAACCTATGAATTTCGATATTGAAATTATATTTATTGATTACTATTAGATTATGTGAAAAAAGTTGAAAGGGTGGTGTTTCAAGACAAATTTTAATCATAAATTTTGTTATTCATTGTTAAAAAGGAACAGAATGTCTCTGACAGGACCACCGAGCCAATCGGAACTATTCGGCAATCTTCGATGATTTACGGCGCGCGAGGCGATTCGCGACAATTGACACATGGCGATCAGAATAGATTTGTAAGGTGAATAGTAATAACGTGTAGTGTGAATAGCTAATTAATTGTTAAATTAAAGAAGAAAGTCGTGGAGTTCATTTCGAAATCCCAACAATTGGTATATGGATAATTTTAATACAAAGTGTCAGTAATTGGGACACGTGTAATTGGTATATCTAACCTAGTTAGTTTAATGACTGCTTGTATTCTATTCAATGCAAAATTGTTTCGCTATCTACGTGATACATCGGAAGAACACATGTATTTGACGACAATTATATGGTACATAGTTGTCTTAGAAGTATGAAAATCGTGGTAAGGTCAATTTATGAGCACGAGACCATAACATTACTTCCTCTACCAGCTGAAACAATTAGAGAATCACTTTATAAAAACTACGTATTAGAAACTTTGTTTCTTGCTTACTACATCAAATTTACACATCGTTGTGAATGATCATCATGAATAATTCATTGATAAAATATTCTTTTATTGATATAATCATAATTTATTGTAACTACAGGTAGTGAGTTAAACTCAAGTTAAATTTGTATATAATTAATGTTGAAATTAAAAATGACATATAATTAACCAAATATAAATATCATTAATTTTGTCAAGCTTTAACAGTTTTAATGAAAAGATAACATATCTCAATTTGTGTCAAATTATTAAAATCAGATGTTCTGTATTAAGGGCAGTTACCCTACTTGTTATTATCATTTCACTATGAATGAATCCTCTATTCAATCCATCACTGGCTGCACTCAGTTCACTGGTTACTGTTAATGATCATCTTGCATAAAATATTGAAGAAAACAATATTTTTTTATGAATCACACTGTGATGATTATCGAATTAAAAATGGAAATGCAATAAAAACATTAAAGTCATTAACATAAAAAATATATTTTTCGTGATATAGTTCTAATAATTACGATTACTCACTGTGTTTGATAAATTATGCACTTTTTTTCTAAACTGTTTAAATAAATGATTTTCTAATTGTACAATGAAGAATGTAGATTTGAGTACGATATTCTATGTTCCAATTCGCGTAATAACATAAAGGAGACGAAAACATGAACACATAAGGAATACAAATAAATAAAAGTAAATGCAACATACTCGATGGCTTCGTGATGCTTTTGGGTCCAGATAGGTGCGTAATTTTGCTAAATAATGCGACGGTGGATCTTTCGCTTGTACCCTTTCCTGGAAACAACATCAAATAAATTATGAAAGCGAGATCAAACACGACACAATTCGAAATACATTTATCTGTAATTTTAAACGTTTCATTTATACAGTGATGTCTGGATACAGGCAAATCTTTCGGGTCTAAACTTTAGCTTATATCATGAAATTGCGACATTTATCGAAGTTTGTTGAACATAGAAAAGTAGCAAGCGACGGAAACGTCCGAATGGCCGAACACAAACAGTAACGTATCCGTGACATAATCCTAATGCAAGGATAACATTTTTTTATTTTTCATCGTTTTGCTATGAATCTTTTACTAACATATTTGTGTCATTTTCCTGACTAAAATGAGACCAAACACGATGTAATTTGTAACATATTTACTTGTAATTTCAAGTGTTTCGATCATTGCGGTCTGAGTTTTCGTTTACATCGCGTAGCTTCGCCACTGAACGAAGTTTGCCGAACGTAGAAAAGTAGCGAGCGACGGAAACGTCCGAACGTAAAGAATAATGTATCGGTGGAAGAATCCTAATAAAAGAATAAAACTATTCTATTTTTTGCTTCTTGTTATGCAAACTTTTACTAACATAGTCATGACATTTTCCTGATTAAAATGAGACCAAACACAACGTAATTCAGAACACATTCGTAGTTTTAAACATTTCCTTTACATCGATGTTTTAACTGCAGTAACTTTAGCGGTAAACGGACGAATAGTGACACGTCGGATAACTTCGTTTCTCTTCGGTGTTATTCGGATAATCACGTGACACATCTGACAGTCAAAATCGTAAACTGCTTTGAAGCGTCTAAATGCGATTAAAAATAAATGATTAAGGTTCTAATAAGGCCTCGAATTAAGTGAATCTCTCGACTCTGAACTTCTGCCTACATCCTGTAGTTTCGACATTGAACGAAGTTTGCCGATCATATAAAAGTAGCAAGCGACAAAAACGTTCGAACGATGGAACGTAAACAAACAGTAACGAAAAATGGACTTGTCCCACTTTTAAAATAAACAGCTCGGATACTATATATGAAAGGTACGTAAAATAGTAGATAAAATTATTCGGTCCTTTGGAAGGATGAGTTCCAGCTTCAAAATTTCAGATACAAACGAATGGCTTTGTAATCAGGGTGTGTGCAATTCCACGCTCGGTGGCTTTAATGGGCGAGGCTCCAGTAGCTTCCTACACTCGCATAACGTAGAACAATATCCCACGGTTTCCTAAATGCGTGTCTGGCTGCGTGAATGCGTGGCTGTGCCACTAATTTGGCTAATTTCACGCATGTGGGCTCATTCTTCGGATACACTTTCATCTCGCGTGAGTACGGTTCTCAAAGGATCATCGTTACCCGTCCCGTAATTCTGCCGAGGAACGCGAAACGGTAAATTCCTTTCAAAGATGCTCTTTTTCTTGTAATTACTGTAAATGTTGGTTCAACATTGCGAGATTTATCTTCATCATTTTATTTACACTATTACTGGGCTCGATTCATGCGGCACGTTCCCACGACAGCTTCTTCCTATTTTTCTCATAACTATGCATCAATGTTACTGGGTGATTGTTAAATTTATTTTTGATGTTCGAACTGCTTTCTTTTTAACGCAAATAAATCTTCCCTTTATTGCAAATACTATTATTTTTCTTTCCAAGTAAGTACATGAATTTATAAATATTAAATACAATAAACACACAATTTTTATTTCTAAAAATATATGTATATTGATAAATATTATTTTTCAGAAAAATCCTCTCCGTATAGTGATATACGGCCCCTAACTATACCTATATAGTCATATATCTGGAAATCACTGTATTTATGAACGTCGATGGACAGAAAAATTTCGAGTTCGCTACTGTGTCCTAACCACGTGTGTACGGTCCCTACTCTGATGAAAGAGGGATGCTGTACACTTTTTTTGCGGCCCGCTTTCTTGTATCGTATAATAGCACGGCTTGCGTTACATCCGTGTCGTGTTACCCACATGCCTTACAGGCCTATTCAAAAATCGCTACGGACCATCGATGACGACTCGAACGGACAACCCTATCGCCTCGAGAATATCCTATTTCATCGACAGATTCTGTGCAACGGCGTCTTCGATACTTTGTCGCATCTGAAACATCCGTGAACAAGCAAGATCCAGTGATTCAAATTATATCGGGTCGAATCGCGTCAAACTAAACCGCAGCTTATTATATGCACATCAACTCGTATAAATTGATCTTCGATGCTTCTACAAATTGATCTTCGATGCTCGTTTACAATTTAACTAAAGGTGGCATCAATCGAATCATGCTGTGCTAATATTAACTCCTACAGCTTCAGTCTACAAGTTCATTCCATTTCGAATATAATATATATGAGGAAACTGTTGCAATTTCTAGGACGTTTGGTGCTCGGCAAGGGGTAATGGCGGCGCCTTGATCGTACGAATAAAACGTAAGGCGAATATCCTAATTCTCAAACGAGTCTGGTAATTAACAATTAAGTGGGAATTTTGTTAATAATATTTCTGCATATTTTTAACGTTTAAACTAATAAAAATGTAACAGCAAAATGTGTTAGCTTTACATAGATATAATTATAAGTTTTTATAATTGGATACTTATATCGCGTGAAAATATTATTGTATACTTTAAGATTCAATGTTTTTAAATTGGTCTCGTAATAACTCAAGTAACCGATTTTTTGTTAAAGTTGTAATTAATTTTATATAAGTTTTAGATAGTAAAGTCGTTTTAGATTCATTAAATAATAGAAGATTTCAATTAATCTTATTTCTTATTAATTTTGTTTAAATATTGAAATTAAGTATTTCCACTGGTACGTGATGGCATTACACTGACTAGTTACTAAACGCCATCAACAAATTTCATGCGAGATTATTGAACAAATCAGCCTCAGTGAATTCATTACGTTGTTAATATTTATCGCATTAAAGTATGTTTTATATTCTATACATTTATGTTAATAACTACACAAAAATATAATTCTGTCTATTCTTAAACTCGTCACAATATCAACCTAACCTAAAACTTTATAATATACTTGTAATCAATCTTCTTACATATAGTCATAAATGTTTCAGAAAACCGACGAAAAAGCAAAAGAAAAAAGATTACACACAAAAAGTTTATGTAGCAATAAACACCTTTGGAATAGGTACTTACAAGCTGACAGTGAAAAGTTTTGTATACCAAAATTAATTCAAGAGAAAAAACTCATTGTAATTTAATAAATGAATTTATTATAAGTAAAATACTTTCATTCCACAATATACTATCATCTTTGTTTCCTTTTGTTACATGATCAAAATTAAATTAATTCATGGGGCAGTAATATTTATTAATATTTAATATGTAAAACAATTCAGTAAAAATAAAATGAAAACAATTAAATTAATATTTAATATTTAGATAATAATAATTAATAACTAGGGCATACCATAAATATTGTTCAATGCTATGTGAACACTTTTACATTTTAATTAATTCACAATTTTTTCTTCCTCAAATGTAATTTTTACTGAAAGTAAAAATTAGTAGAAATTTTTATTAGTAAAAATTAGTTTTGATCCTTTCGGATAAACATTTTTAGTTATAATTTCACACTGTCTAAATATAAAAAAAATTCAATTATTTTAACTGCGGCATTAATCGTTTGGCCACTGGGACATTTATCTCACATAAATTTAGAAGTATAGAAACTATAAACTGTAAATTTGTCTAGTAACGACCTCTCGTTAAAATAATAAGAATCTACAAATAAAAAAATTCACCCATGAAACTTCACCAATCAATATTCCGTTAATCTACTTTCTTCTCCTACAACCAAACCGAACTGGACGTTCGTTAGAAAAGTTTATTCTGAAAGAAGAAGTCTTAATTCCCAAACCGTTCATTTTCATTTATTTCTCCTTCCGTACCATCTGAGACTAATTATGAGACTAGGAACGAATTTCAGCCGAAACCCGTTGTTGCAATAAAAGAATAGTTAATAACCCCGATAAATTCCGGTTGTTGAGTCATTTATTGTTCATGCATCTTGTTCTCGTCGATCCAGACGACTCGTCAAATCCATTTAATACTTTTCTACCATTCTTTCTAGCGAAGCTTGCAACGAGAAAAGGGAGCGATTTCCACTCGAGACGAGTTCCACCCTAACTGCTTGGCTCTTCTCGGTTTAACGAGGCAAGTGGTCCACCTAAACCGCAAAAACCTTGGCTGAACTCTTTACAGGGACCCTTTTGTAGCTTTTTCTTCCGCTATTCCGGAACAGAGAACTGACTTAATGCATGCGTTAAACCATTCCGCTGCAGAAGCTTTCTAAAAGATTTCATCTCGCGTTTAATAATATTATTCAAAGCACTTTCCTTCGACATTTTGATACGAGTCAACTTAAACGTTATATAAGAGAATCTTTGGGGTTTAAACTTTCGCTTATATCGGAAGCACTGTAGTTCCGATAGTGACCGAAGTTTGCTAAACATAGCGAACGACGGAAACGTTCGAATGACCGAACACAAACAGTAACATATTCTTGACACAATCCTAATGCAAGGATAAAACTCTTTTATTTTAGATTTTTTTGTTACTAAGTTTTTACTAACATATTTGCGACACTTTCCTGACTAAAATGAGACCAAACACGACGTAATTCGACAGATATTTACTTACAATTTCAATCGTTTGAATCTGGATATAAGCGGATTTTTCGGGCCTCAGTTTTCGTTTACATCGGGTAATTCCGACATTGAACGAAGTTTGCCGAAAAGTAGCGAGCGACGGAAACGTCCGAACGTAGAAGAACAATAATATATCGGTAGAACAATCCTAATGAAAGAATAAAATTTTATTTTTGACTTTTTGTTATGGAAACTTTTATCAACATGTTTGTCAAATTCTCCTGATTAAAGTGAGTTCAAACACGGCATAATTCAGAACATACTTCTACGTAATTTCAAACGTTTTCTTTACATCGACGTTTTACTGTAATAAAATTCGCGGTAAACATACGAGTAACGACACGTCGGGTAATTTCGTTTCTCTTCGGTGTAATTCGGATAATCACGTGATACATTTGACAGTCAAAATAGTAAATGTCTATGCCTGAACTGTCGAAATGTGATTGAAAAAAGTGGTTAAGGTTATAATAAAACCTCAAAATAAGTAAATGTCTCGGTTCTGACCTGTTTACATCGCGTTGTTCCAACATTGAACGACGTTTGCTGAGTGTAGAAAAGTAGCAAGCGACGTAAACGTCCCAATCGTAAACAAACAATAATATTGATGGAATATCCTAATAGAAGTATAAAACTTTCATTTTTTATTTTTTTTATTATGAAACTTTTACTAACATATTTGTAACATTTTTCTGATTAAACTGAGACAAAACACGATGTAACTCAGAATATATTTACTTGGAATTTCAATCGTTTTATATCTAATAAACAAACCGTTTTAAAACGAACGAGGACTTTATTCTAATAAGTTATTGCAAATACAGTCCCGAATTACACCATGTTTGATGTTATATAGTAAAATAAATTTTTAAGATCGTAAACACTTTTTAGAAAAAAATAAAATGAAATATGTACCATATTAAAATATAATAAAGTAAAATGTGTAATATTTCAGAAAAATATTACAGCGGACATTAATTTTTTTTACTTAAACTCCATTGTATCTAATCAAATTTTTCAGAAAAGCTTTAAGTATGTTTGAGATACATTTAACGAGTCTTTCATAATCCATATCCTTGACTGCTCTAAAGAGGTGTCTTTCTCGACGACACTTTCGTTCGCCCTCGATTAAACTCGAGATTAAAGCCATTTAAGCATAACCCCGCAGACGCGTGTACGCCATTACGGGCGATATATGTCTGGACGACGATACTGCATTCGTTCATTAAATGTCTGCAGCCTAAGTAGCATTATACTGAAGCTATAATCTTTCGTGTCACTTTCAAAGAGACTCATGAACATTCTTCAGAAGAATTTATAATAATTGTTTTTCACAAATTTTTTCGGACTCAAATTTTTGAATACATTTAAAAATTCCTACATTTTTTAAAATTCTTAAAAATTCCTACATTTTTGAAAATTCTTAAAAATCCCTAAACATTTAAAAATTCCAAAATTTTTAAATATCTAAATTCCTATATCTGTGTAGAGAAGTCCATATGGAAAATTTGTATCGAATCTGAATGTAATTATTTTCGGAATGTGAAGGAATAGCATTGTGTACGAATATTAATGCGAATAACTGTAGATCTTGTACGTGAAATTTTTCATGCTGTCATTCATAAACGTTTCTCGCGAAATTGATAGCAGACTGCCATTGTAACGAATTATAAGAATGACGTAATCGGCCTTTAACTTGACGAACTTATTGTTAATCGGCGCGTTCCGAGATCTTTGCCCGCTTCGTATCCGTTCAATTCCTCGCCGACCAATGAATGCGGGTACACGACCCGGGCTTTATAAATCGTCCCACGATCCTCCGTCGACATCTTTCTTTCTTTTAATCGATCATTTGTCCGTACGGTACAATGTCATTCGAAAAGAAGAACATGTTGAAGAACGAAGAAAATTTCAGTTTGAGCGTACAGTCGAACTTCGAAATTTATGGAATAAAAAATTTCGAAATTTGAACATTTAAGAAATTTGAATACTTGAAATCTAAAAATTTAGAAATTTGAAAATTTGTATTGTAAATTAGGATATTTAAAAATTGGGGAATTTAAAGATTTGATAATACAGGAAATTTTTATATTTAAAAATGTTGAAAAAAAATTAAAAAAAAAAGCCATGCGTCTTTCAAGTTTATTTCAACCGTGTCAACTTTTGACTTTGAATTTATCTGTTGCTAACAAATGACTCGTTAATAAAAAAATTAATTGTTAATTCGTTAAAAGTGGAAGCAAAATTCTTATGTTATAAATAGTTTCATTTATTGATGGTTATGTATAGAAAAGACTGTTTTATATGTATGTAGTATATAGATGTACTCACTTGGTCGCAAATAATGTCCCATTTCTTCTCGTTGTCGTACTGCTTCAAAAGTTTTGCCTTGTCCGGAGGTAAATCCATTGAAGCCTGAAAGATCAAAGTTGCATTTTAATGTCTCGACATTTATGATATACATGTTACAGTTACATTTTCTCTTCATTTTATCCCCTTTTTCGACAAATGAATTTGCAAACTAAAACCATGATTTAGTTAAATTTAATGCGAAATTTGAATATCATTTCTATTTAATGACTGTACAAATTTACACTGATTTCAAATAATTTAGAAAAATTTGAAAATTTGCACTAATGAAAATTTTGGAATTTGGAAACATCAAATTTTTAGAAAATTGGTCATTTTTAAATTGTACGTTTTTGAAAAGTCAGAAATTTAAAACCATGAGATTTTTGAAAAGTTAAGAATGTGGAAATTTGAGATTTTTTTAAAAATAAAAAATTTGAAATTTTTGAAAAGTGAAGAACCTGGAAATTTGACATTTTTCAAAAGTTCAAAACTTCTAGAAATTTGAGATTTTTTAAAAGTAAAAATTTGAAAATTTTATATTTTTGAAAAGTCAAGAATGTGGAAATTTGAGATTTTTGAAAAGTCAAGAATGTGGAAATTTGAGATTTTTGGAAAGTAAAAATTTGGAAATTTGAGATTTTTGAAAAGTCAAAAATTTGAAAATTTTATATTTTTGAAAAGTCAAAAATTTGGAAATTTGAGATTTTTGGAAAGTAAAAATTTGAAAATTTTATATTTTTAAAAAGTAAAAATTTGAAAATTGTATATTTTTGAAAAGTCAAGAATGTGGAAATTTGAGATTTTTGAAAAGCAAAGAATTCGGAAATTTGAGATTTTTGAAAAGTAAAAAATTTGGAAATTTGAGATTTTTGGAAAGTAAAAATTTGAAAATTTTATATTTTTGAAAAGTCAAAAATTTGGAAATTTGAGATTTTTGGAAAGTCAAAATTTAAAAATTTTATATTTTTGAAAAGTCAAGAATGTGGAAATTTTATATTTTTGAAAAGTCAAGAATGTGGAAATTTGAGATTTTTGAAAGGCAAAGAATTCGGAAATTTGAGATTTTTGAAAAGTCAAAAATTTGGAAATTTGAGATTTTTGAAAAGTCAGAAATTTGGTTATTTGAAATTTTTCGAAATACGAAAATTTGTTATTTTTGCGAAGCCAAAAATATAGAAATTTGAGATTTTTGAAAAGTCGGAACTGGAAATTTGACATTTTTTGTTAAATTAAATAAAAAACAATAATAAATTATCTGTCGAATTAAAGTCAATTCAAATTAAATCAAATTAATATAAAAATGTTAATAAATCATATAAAAAATGAAAATTTGAGCAATTTCTAAATATTTCATTAGTAATGAACAAAATTACTAAATTTAGGGAATAAACCAACTTGAATTAAACAAATAATTAATTTCCCTTTGTCTAAGGTGCACCGCTAATTAGTCGAATATGCAAACGCTGAGATCTCATGGTATCCCTCGTTGTTTGAACTGTTCTCGTTAGGGTAATGAATGTCATCGACAAAGGTCGCGAAAAAGAACCGAGGGAGGGTTGCTGACTTTATCGAGTGAGCTTCACTTTCATCGTTTCGGACGTATTTTCATATATGATCAAAAGTTTTCGCGATAATTATATTAACAAAGTTTACAATGTTCACAAAGCATCTTCAATACCAAACTGAACCAATATTCACTTTATCTTTTAGTCTTGCAATTAAAATAAGGTGAACGTATTGATGAAACACTTATAGATTTTAATGACTTCCTACTTTTAATTGATTGGTTATAACACGTATGTATTCTGAACTTTTTTATTTTTAAGCTTACAGCTTTTCGGATTTACGAAATTTTAAGTTTTCAAGTACATTTAAATTTTCAATTTTTTAAATATTCAAATTTTCAAGTTTCAAAATTTTTAAATATTAAGTATTCAATTTTTAAAGCATGCAATGTTTCAAACATTGAATTTTTCAAGAATTAAATTTGCAAGATTTAGAATCTTCAAGTTTTCAAATATTGAAATTTTCAGTTTTAAAATCTCAAAGTTTTAAAGGGTCAAAGTAAAATACAAAAATTTGATGATTTATAAATGTAAAATTTGTAAATTATACATTCTTAAATTTATAGATTCAAAGAACTGAAATCTTAAAACGATAAAAAAAATAATATATAATTTTGATACTAATCATATAGTCAGAAGTACAACAAGACGTACAGAAATACAATTGATCTAAACTGACCCACGACGAAGACGGTACGTCGGTTAGTCGATAATAAATTATAAATGATTGCGAAGAAAATCAAGTAAACGATAATATTCTTAACTATGCCTTAGTACACGCAACCGTCGTTAAAGACGAGCATAGTCGACGAATAATTATCAAACAGCGGATGCGGAAGCCACGAGTGCATGACATCACTATTCGCGATACACGTACATATTTACACGTACAAGGAGTCCTACTTTTGTACCGCTAAACCATATTTACATATTCTATCCATAAAAACAATAATGTTGCATCAATATAGAATTCCAAGCACTTTATTAAAAAAATTATAACAAAAATACGAAATAATAACTGCCTTGTTCGATATCGCATTCAGGGTGTACCACTTTTGTCGTAACAACTTTTCTATAAATAAAAATAAGAAAAAATGTTTATACGAACATAGGCTGACGAATGCGTCATTAAAGATTATTAAAAAAAATATGAGTGAAGAAGTATTTATATGTAGTATCACGGGATAAAATCGTGGATTATTTCGTATATTCCTCGCAAACTATCGATAAAACATTTATGTAATAGCCTACGTTTATATAACATTTGATCATTTTTATTCATAGAACGAGGTGGTAAAATTTTACATGGAAAACTGGGAGTCATTTTGTACTTTCTTTATAACTTTTTAATAAAGGGTTTAAAATTCTATGTCAATATGACATCTGTAACGGATCTTGCCAGAATATTCTAAACGGTCACGCGTGGGAAAACGTTCGCGACATCGTCTCTGATTGGCGGATTCTCGAAGCCGAATATTCCCGAATTCGCACGTTTACATAAACCGTTGCGCAATATTTTGTTTATCCTTCAGTCTCCTCGCGACGTTCGTAGACGCAGGACCTCGCACGTGACGTCATACTTTCTCATCTCCGCGTTACGTGCACTTCGTCAATCAACTATCGTTATTTCTTTCCTCGACTGTAAATATCTTTGTAAATAGTGTTTCATATTAAAGACTAGTTTCATGAAATTGCGTACAACTTATTATTTACCCACAAGCGCTTCGAAGTGTTTAAGACCCTCTGTTTTCATAACATATTTCTTGTTTTCGCGTACGGAATATGGTGTTAAAAAAGTGGGACACCATGTACATTATGATGTATACATTACGCATACATTGCTTCTGCTGAACGGTGAATCGCGAAATATCGCGTTCCAGCCCAGAAATTACATAAATCACTAGTTACGCCAACTTTGAAAACAACCATCCAGAACTAACTTACAATTACAATTTTATATACGCCCCTGCATGATGCGATAGAAGTCTTAACACTAGGTTTACGGATGTTTGATAAGTAGCTATTGGATTAAAAATAAAGTACAATAATAAATAAACAAGGGCTGAAACGTAAACTAATTTATACAGATATTCGTCTTGATTAAAGTTAGCATATATTTCGACGAAAGCATCTTAATAATTTATGACTTTCATAGTGCCTAAATTTTGGAAGTTGTTAATTATCAAATTTTTGAATTACACGATGTTCGAATTTCTGAGTTCCAAAATTGTCTATATCCTAAATAAGTTTTAAAATGTTCAACTTTTTTAATTCCTCGTTCTCAAAAGTTTTAAGCTTAATCTTTAAATTCTTAAATCCCCATATTTTAAAATTTCTCAATTCCAAAATTTTTCAATTCCCAAATTATCAATTCCTAAATACTCAATTCCAAAATTTCTCAATTCTCAAATTCCCAATCCCCAAATTCACAATTCCAAATTTTCTCAATTTCCAAATTTCAAATTCCAAAATTTGTTCGCTCCCAAATTCCCAATTCCAAAATTGTTCAATTCCAAAATTGTTCAATTCTCAAATTCTCAATTCCTAAATACTCAATTCCAAAATTTCTCAATTCTCAAATTCCCAATTCCAAACTTTCTAAATCCCCAAATTCACAATTCCAAATTTTCTCAATTTCCAAATTTCAAATTCCAAAATTTGTCCGCTCCCAAATTTTGAAATCCCTAACCCCCCACTATCAGCATAAACTCCCACAAATATTATTTTCCCCCGGACAAAAAATTCCCGTGTAAAAATGAACCCATGCCGTTTCACGCGACTCGATCACGATCGACCCGAATCAGGTGTTTCTCCATGAAGGAAATGACTTTCTCACGATCGAAAAATGACCGGGTTAACGGGTTAAATCAATTCCTATCGATCTTTCGAAGATAACGATACAACTCGTCTACGTAATCTCGGCTCGATGACTTTTTCTTTACGGTTATTCGCTCGTTGCAAGAAGAAAATGTACGTTCTCGTGCGATAACGAGAATGAATTACAATTTCCAGCGATGTAACATAAGTTGTATGAAAACCGCTTTCATTTTGCAACGGCTGTTTATTAGCGCCGGATAAGGAAAAGCTAGTAATTTTCCGGAGGTAAGGTGATGTTTGCACAGTTACGGTTTCTGATCATTTGGAACAGCTTGAGTTTCGATTCGGTTTGTTGAACCTGTGTGAACGTTGCTTTGCCAATTGTCCTTTTGTATTATTGAAATATTACAGAACGTGTTATATGTTCACTCAGGAGCAAATCAGGGTTTTCTAGGGGAAATTTAACAATCAAGAGCGAGGACGATTCATGAAACGTTCATTCCTAGGGATTTTTAGGGATGATTAAGGATTTCAAGATTTGAGGGTGAGTGAACAATTTGGAGATATAATAATCTGGGGAACCACGGATCTAGGGTTTTGGTGATTTAGAAATTTTAAGATTTTGGTATTTGGGAAATTATGGATATTGTAATCTAGAGTTTTGGAGATCCAGGAATAATAGAATTGAGAGATTTAGTGATTTAGGAATTTTTGAATTCAGAAATCTGTAGATCTTAGTCTTTTCCTAATGATATAGGAATCTAGTAACTTTTGAATTTAGGAATTTAGCAATTTTCAAATTTTTAGGTTCATAAATTTTGAAATCTAGGGATATAGGAATCTACAAATTGTAGGATTTCATAGTATAGGAATCTAGGGATATGAATATAGAAATATTAGATTCAGGAATTTAAATATTTAGAAAAAGAGGAATCTAGGGATTTAGCAATTAAGAATTTTACGATTTAGTTTTCTGGGAATCTTGATATTGACAGATCTAGAAAATAGAAATTTAGAAATTTGGGAGTCCTGATATTTATGACTCTAGACATGCTACGTTGCACTTGAGTACATTAACGTACGTTTCCTTTTCTACTTATAATTGCAAGCTTTCCAATATATGAACATAACGTATGAAATAATACGTATTACGAAACGTGGCTGTAAAATTTCTTCTTCATGTTGGTAAACATGTACGTAATAGCAATTTTAAAGAAAAAAGAAAGTAAGTATTACAAATACCTACAGTTCCCGATCTATAAATTTAAACTATTTTGAAATGTCTAAATTTTCAAATCTGAATAAATTAAATTTTCTATTTTTCAGTTTGCATATTAGCGAATTAAAAATGTTTCATTAGATAAATTTCTGAAATTGAATTAATAAATACGTAAATTCGAAACTTCTGAGCTTGAAAATTTGTATACGTTATTTTCTGTGGAGCGATGTGAATGCGTATCGTGCCCCAGCACACTTCGGCCGAAATGCAAGCAGATTTGAAAATTATAATTACGACTATTGGATAGGACGTGGAGGAACGATCTGACCTCCAAGCTCCACGGACCTCGCACACCTGGACTTTTATTTATGGGAATACATTCCAGAAAAAGTATACGGTAAAGATATCGAAAGTGAGGAGTAATCGGTGTAAGCGATTAATTACGCATTTAACCTCCTGGGTACGACTGAATTTTGCGCGGGCTGTTTCTCTGTACGGCAGAGTACGGTGTGCGAATGAGTCAGTAGAGTGAGCCACTATAGTGGCGCGTCGCACCTAAGAGGTTAAGGAAGCGAAAAGTCGAAACGCGTTACCGAAAGTACATGCTTCGGTAAATTAGACGGACACAACTACGCATCCGACAACGGGGACAACGATTTCAGCAATTTTGCAACCGAAAAAGTAAAATTCTTTCCATTGAAAATTTTGTTCGTGTTTTTCTTTCGAGCCGCAAGCATCGCGTGCTGTACAGACATTGTTTGCAAACATAATACGCGTTTACTTTGCTCGACGGAAGACAACATTGACATAACAGCAAAGGAACGCAGTATCTTCGAATTTTCCTGAAAACTCAGCCGAATATTTTAGTGTATACTTTTTCTTATATTTGTATAAGGAATCGCGCAGTGTCTACTGTAAATGTTATTCGGTCGGACCACGTATACGCCACCCTTATTTATCGAAGTTAGAGGAGGCTGTACGATATCGCCACGGGCGATAAAAACGCCGCCACGAGAGCAAATTCTTGAACATCACTGCAATAGAGCGAAACAAACCAGTGTTACCAGATTCCTCCCGCACTGGTCGAGTTAAAAGCTCCTCTTCGTAGTGACGTCCCCCTTAATTCTCTACGAAGTGCACTTAAAGAAGCAAACGACTCGAGCCAATGTTTTCGGTATCCGAAAGTCCAGTGATCGATAATACCGAGTGACGTGTCGAGGACTATCTTTCCCAAAAGTTGTCAATATTATCGATATCTTCTCCGGATTTATCCAAGCAAATTTGTCATTTCGTATCAAGCGAAAAGGACGTAAGAGACGGTGAAAAGCACAATTACACTCAACTTGTGATTATTCAACAGCTTATCAAGAAAAGGTCTATTTCCAAGCTTCAATTTATCTCGAGGAGGTAATCAATTTTTATGCGTAATTTCTTCCGCCACAAAGAATTTATAACAAAATAAAATTAATTTCGTGTCTACATTTATCAGTCTCGCTGCAGCCCCCTAAAATTATTAGCCCCGGGGCACCATAAAGTTTAATCCGGCCATGGTTGATATCTTGGCGAAAAAGTTCAATTTTGCCACCATTCAATTTCGCTAATTTCTTTTTCCGTGGATCTTTAACGCGGCAATTTAATCAGACAAGGTTAGCACATTCGTTTCGTTTAAATCGCGTTATTACCTGGTTGCGGACACCAGCGTCCACGGGGAGAGGCCCCGTAAGAAGCCTCGTAAAATCACGCTCGGATTCCTAACATAATAAACGACGAATCCTTGGGTTACATTTGCCCCGGATTGCATTACGGCCCAAGGAACCGGACTGGCTCTGAACACCGATGATTGCGAAACGATCCGTTTGTCATGGTTCGATGCGCGACCGCGGGCGATACGAGACCCAAAGACGATCTCGCGGACTGATTGAAATGCAAGATCTTAAGTCTGGCCAGTGTCAAGTATCCATATTCCGAGTTTTTCACCGATACCTCGGAAAATTTCGAGACACAGCCATTTTATTTGTCTGCTTTGACCGTTTCTTTAACCTCTTTGCGAAACGAGGTTAGATGTAGGGTGCGCTGTGGGCGGCTAAATTATTATCAAGATTTTTTTTTTAAATGACACATGCTGTTTTCATTAGTTAAACTCATACTGATACTTGATGTATTTTAGAATAGGGTAATCAAATTATTATACTCAAAATTGTTTCTGGAAGTATACAGGAGTGACTATAGTTAACAATATTCACACTTATATTCATAGGCTACGTGACAACGCTGTGACGTATGTGCTGACACATAGATCTCATAAATTTCCCTATGATTCATATCTGCTTTAGCTTTATTTCAGGGACAATATAAAAAAAGTACACTTGTTAATCCCTTATAATTCATTATTAGTCTAAAAACAAAAGAATAACTTTAAACTATAAAATAAAAATTTGATGCCTGAAATTGTTTATAAATCTTGTGAAATATGATGAATTTATTTGAAATGAACTGATGTTTATGGATGTAATATGGATGATATAGGTATCGAAAATAAAATTTTCAGTTTTGAACGTCGCATAATGCTCGACGCCCTTTCTAATCTCCATTTCCGGTGACCCTTGGCCTAAAAACACGAGTTTCATTATTCTGAAGCAGCGTTGCGTGTAACGCTAGGAACTGCGTCTGGTTCTATGTTTTATATTCCAGTAATCGTTAAATAATTGCCCTCCCGCAAACTAGGGAAACTTTTTGTAAATAAAAGAAAAAATGTTCCAGTATGCTGCTGTTAAAAAAATGCTGAATTAAATCGAAGAATTTTTTGTTATTTAAAGTAATGTTTAAACAGAGCTTTTAAAAGTTGAAAAGTTTGGGCATTTAAAAATTGTGATTACGTGTTTGGAGATTTATGAGTTTCTAATCTTATGTATACTAATGTTTAAGCTAGATGTTAAAGTATTTATCTGCTCAAGTTGAAATATTTATTTGTATTTTAAGGAAAAAGTCTATTTTATATTTTTATATGTAAGTTATATTTATTTAGTAAAGTTAACAAAATTAAAACTATATTCCTGAATAAAGTACAGCGTATGGAACCTTAGCGCGCATGCGCAGTATGTACTACGCGCATGCGTATTGTGTGTTTACTTTATTCAGTTGATTGAATACTCTAATTATTGCTTAAATATTAAGTAAGGTATTGTTCAAGTATATGTCTACTGAAGTTAAAATATTTATTTATATTTTAATGGATAAATTATACTTTATATTTTTCATTCATAAGTTATATTTATTAAAACTAAAGAAAATAAAAAATGTGGATTTGAATAAAGTACAGCGTATGTACCTTTAACACGCATGCGCAGAGTATACCACGCGTATGCGCAATATGTCTATTTTATTCATACAGTTGATTAAATAATCTATTTAATCGGTGTTTAACATGATCTGATACAAGAAACGTTTTAATAGTTACATAACAATGATACAAAAAAGATAAAAAGGTAGTGATTACACGTTAAAAACCAATATAACACTTAATACATGTTATACTTCAAAACCGCGGTAATTAAGGGTTAATACCGTAATACTGAACGCGTTATCTTGACACGATATTTTCTTATCGGAATCGTAATTAATTCCTACATTTGTCCAGCGATTTTACTGCCGTGATGTTAAATCAAATATTAGATCTCGGGAAATGTAATTTATTGGATCGGTGAAAAAAGTTCATCGTATATTCTAACTGGACTGGTGAGTGATTGTGTGGTCGTGTCGGCATTTAAATTGTTGCTATACATATTAATCAGAGAAGGAATAACGAATATAATTATGGTATTTAGTACAGAGCTTTACAACTTGTTATGGATGCAGATTATTTATTGAAAACGATGCGATACACTTGTTTCTGTCGCATTATTTTTGAAAGTTCGAATTCAAAAAAATTTTGGAAATACGTTACAAATTTTTATCATGTCAAATTTTAAAAATAAAAAATGTTCACATCTACAAATTTATAGATTGACAAATTTTTATTCTCAAATTCAGAAATCTCAAAAATTATGAATTTTAGAATTTAGAAGTTTAGAAATAAAAAACCACAAAATTCTCAAAATCTTAGTTTTCAAGCCCTCAAATTATGCAATCATTAAAATGACAAAATTTTAATTTGAAAAATTCAAAAATTACAAATTATTTAAGTCGTAGTATTTCAAAATTTCCAAGTTTCAAATTTCCAAAATTCCAAATTCTGAAATACCAAAGTTTAAGTGTTTCAGAGTTTACAAGTTCAAAAATTCCAAAATTTTTAAGTTTTTACTTCAATCATTCTGAGCTCCCAGAGTAGTACTGTAAAAACACACTTTTCAAATCCTTTTCAAAGTTTCCAAATTTCAATCTTCAAAACTTTAGAATTCAAAAATTTCAAATTTTCAAATTTTAAAATGGCAAAATTGAAAAATTCTAAAATTCAATATTCAAAAATTAAATAATCAAACGTTTCGACATTAAAAAATTCCACATTTTCAAAATTAAAAAATTTAGAACTACTAATATGTAAAAACGCAGAATTTCAATGCTTCCAAATTTCAAAGTAAAATTTCCAAATTCAAAAATTTTTTACTTTCAAATTTCCAAAGTACTTAAATTTCAAAATTCAAAAATTTCGAAAATGGGAAAGTTGCAAAAATCCTGAAGTACCAAATGTCCGAAACAGCCTTTAACATAATTGCACTCAGCAAAATGTCATATGTTCGATCAAACTTCCGGAAGTCTATCTAGTACGTAACTGCAGAGAGAAAAAAACAATTCCAGTTCGTGAGGATGGTATCGTAACAAGACCACAGTCTCTGTCGGTTTAATATCCCATAAAAGCTTCATAGATACGGCGCCAGTGCGGTCGACAACAGAAAAAGAAATTCCCGAGACGATCAATCGTAGAAAGCGATTCTCTTTAGAAGGTTCATATACTTAGGCCAGGTTCACACGGAGACACTTTTCTCGTATACAAGATTTCATCGAACTACGTTTTTATGTTGTTCGCACAAAGTTCCCGCAGTAAAATTCCGTGTTCGAGAAATATTCTTTCATATACTGATCGAATTTGTCACTGCAATTCGAAAAATCTCGGAACGGTTTTATCGAATGTGATGTCATTTGTTTTCATATTACGTTGTTGACACTAAAGAATAGGGATAGAGGCGACACTCTGAAAAGGGAACTACTTTTAGAGAGAGACGGACTGGCACAACCAATTTAAATTCCCATGTCAAATGAAACTGGGTGGGGATACGATTTCGACGCGTATTCCGAAACGCGCATGCGCACAGTGTGCAAGTATGGCGGCCGGCAAAGAATCGTTTAACCTGCACATTGACCAATAATAATTTTGTCATTTCTCTGTAAGACATTCATCCGTATTTTCTTCTGATAAATAGTTTATTATTTCTTTATAAGTTATTTGTAATAATCATTTCTGTAATATCTATAAAATATATTTTATAGAGTAATCATTTTCGTATATTCCTTTCTTCTTCAACTTTTCAATGTCGTAAAATTGATGTAAATATTTCGGAAACCAATATTAGGAATATACAGAAAATTTATGATAGATTTCTAATTATTGGAGGGTGAAATTAGATTCGCTTTTTTTAAATTTCCCGCTCGTCTGCACACCAATTTAAAGGGACAGGCTTTGCCGAACATCAAAGGTGCCGCTTGGAGTGTTGCCTCTTGTATGCTACTCTTTGGTTCGAACAAACATGATTTCCGTGCATGCTGCCGACAGTACTAACGTGGATCCATGGTGACTGTTTAGACTGTAGCAGTGCATATCAACAATCGAGTCGCGTTAAACAATCAAATCGGATGACTCGCGTGTGAATTGGTGTCTTGTATTCGATAAAATCATATGTACGTGAAAAACTCGAATTGAATGGTCACCGTGTGAACCTGGCCTTAGGCTGGCTGTTAGTCTTCGATATTTCTCTGGCCAGTTCTTTACACAATAATCAATGCTGGAGGTTAGGGTCGAATATCTTCTGTGACTAACATCCTAACGTACTTTAACGTCCTTAACAATTTTATATAAATGCATTGTCAAATATGTGAAAATTCATTACCGTAAACTTGATTGAAAATCAGTACAAGTAGATTATTTTAATTTTCAAGCGAAGATTTAGTAATTTATTTAAACTTTAATTACAAGTTAAATTGCAATAAATTATAATTAAAAAATAAAACTGATTTTTGTTTAATAAAATTTTATTAGTACATAAATTTTAATTTTGGAATAGGGGCGATTTTATTGAATATTTAATTTTTTAAATTAACTGTAATTAACGATAATTAGCACTGATGATAATTAACATTAACTATAATGAACCTCAACTCTAATTACGGTTGATTGCCATTAGTTATAATTAACGATAATTATCATTGACTTTATTTAACGATAATTATTGTTAACTATAACCAACGATAATTAACATTAACCGTAATTAACTTCAATTAATATTTATTAACGTTAAATTTGATTAGTGTTACTCAACATTGAGTTTAATTAACATTAATCAACATTAAGTTTTATAAACGTTAATTAACGTTAATTTTAATTAATTTTAATTAACGTTAACTTTAATTAATAACTGAAAGTCTTTCGTTAATTGGAAAAGTCCTCAATTAAAATTAACTAACAATCTTTAATCTAAGAGGACCAAAAATTGAAATTCAATTTTCAATAAGAAAGTCATGCAATTAATTACTACTTAATCTTGATTGAAAAGTATTTAATTATCGATTGCGTTTTAATTCTCGAGCAGGGATTAATTAATAGTTAATCTGGAAGTAAAACTTAATTATTATAGAATTTATTATAAAATTTATATAGAATTCTATTATTCGACTTCAGAATCTATTATACAATTGTTATAAAATTACTATAAAATTACTATAATCTATTATAGGACTATAAAATGTATTGTAGAATCTGTTATGGAAGCATTGTAGAATAATTGTACAATGATTATAAAATAATTGTAGAATATTTGAGGAATGATTGCAGAATTATTGCAGAATAATTATAGAATGATTATATAATGATTGTAGAATGACTATAAAATGATTGTAAAATAATTGTAGAATGTTTGCAGAATTACTGCGGAATGATTATAAAATTATGATAGAATGATTGTAAAATAATTGTTAAAAATAGTTGTAAAATAATTGTAGAATTATTGTAGAATGATTGCAAAATTATTGTGGAATGATTGCAGAATTATTGTAGAATGGTAATGAGTGTTGAATGACTGTAGAATAATTGAAGAATAATTCTAGCATGATGGTAGAATTATTGTAGAACTATTATTGAATTATTATACAATTGTTATAGAATTATTACAGAATTAGTATATAATAAAGATAGAATCATTGTAAAATTATTATACATATTACTATACAAATTTTGAGACCCTCTTACACACGGGTATATTCACCTAACCTAAATGACTAGAAATATGTTTCGGTATCTTGCATCCCATCGTACGACCCACTGCACGCCCATTGCCCGAGATCTTCGCCGGGCAGTTAATCTGCCCATCGGAAGGATTATACCATAACAGAAGCGAGTACAATTACAAAGTAAAAAGCAGGTTCAACGAACCTAATCAAATCGAATATAACGTTGCACTGTCGTACAGTCGTCTTTGCCCCTCCATTATTTCCTCCTATAAATAGATATTGCACGTAAAGGGGAAGGAAAATAAAAGGGGGATATTGTACGTCCACTCGATATATAGATTTTTTAAGGAAAAGTTTGCTTCCTGCGCGAAACAGCTCCGAGGTATCGAATGGAGGTTGCTTTCTACTTGCCCGCTGAAATTTACACGATTATACTACAATTTGAACTCTTTCTTCTATTAATTAGTACGTTCGCTCGTTAATCATCGTGAACTAATAGAATTAACGCTCGAGTGAGTCGAATAGGACGGGTAAAAATAAATAAAACGGCGTGCAAATTATGGAAGGAGTCAGGTTGTTTCTAATGCAAGCTTGTATGTAATTTTGTATATAATACCTTTGTATGTGCATCTGTTACAAATATGTATGTAGCAGATTTCTATATAATAGATTCACATACAGAACATTTGTATATAATAAAATATTTGTATGCAATTTATTTATATGTAACAAATTTGTATACAGTTTGTATGTAAAATGCTTGTATATAGTAGATTTGTATATAATACACTTACATGTAACAGATTTGTACATAATTTGTATGTAAAAAATATTCGTATATAATAAATGTATATATAACAGATTTGTGTAGTATGCAATTGTATACAAATACATTTGTATATAATAAATTTTTAAATAATTAATTTTTATGTAATAGATTTGTATAGAACGTATTTGCACATAACACACTTATGTATAAACAAATTGTATTTAATAGTTGTATATATTAGATGTTTATATAATACACTTGTACATAATACATTTTTATACATTTGTATACAGTAGACTTCAATATAATGCACCTGTATACATGTAACAAATTTGTGTCATAATAAAATTGTATCCAACACAATTATATATAACAAGTTTTTATAAAAAATAATTTATGTACACCTCCATTAAAAATTATAAAAGCACTTAATTGTAAACCACCACACTGTCACAGATATCCTATTATTCCTTTTGAAGTAGCATACAAAAAATATAAAGATTTTATATTTTTGAATACATTTTTCAATTTCATAATTTTGTCACAAATAATATGATCGAAAACTCCATCAAGTATATTTTAGGAAGCTCGCAATTAAAGGAAAAAATGATACATAAAGCGGTTTCTCAGTAGATTATTTCTGGGACTTGACTCACGATTAAGGAAATGTCACTTCCGTACATTCCGGATGCACGTTTCGAACGAGAATAGAATGTTCTTTTCGTCCTTCAAACACTGATCCTTCTGGAGTAACGCTACATTTCACGGATTGTACAGGATAAGTTAAGAGGTTTAAAATCCCGGAACTATTTTTATCATTGTGCGTATGGAAAAATTTAATAAATGTGAAAACTGAAATATCTAAACTTCTAAATCTATTAAGAGAATTATTTAAAAAATAAATGGCAATTACTTGGTTCTATAAGATTACAGTAATTTTCAAGAAAGTTCAGATTATTGAATTTTCTATCGTAATTCCATAAAGCCATAAATAAACTGTATCCGGCACCTAATAGCAAATAATGTATCTCTTTGTTTGCAAATTAGGAAAGAGATGATTTGGCATACGATTTCTCCAATTTGCGACGTCGAAATTACAAAGAAAGATGAAAAGAAGCCGCGAGATTCGATGATGCTTCTCACATTTTCGCGGCCCACTTTTCTAGTTGATGGCGTTAATTAACGAACGCGATCCGCGAAGAAACGAAACGTAAATTACTGCCTGTGTTTCACGGATAATTTAATGAACTCATATAATTCAATCTTACTACATATTACACACACCGGTGAGTATAAGCGAAATCGTTCAAATTACTTTCAAGTTTCATTCATGAAAATTTCACTGAGCATAAATTTTATCGAAAGGAAATAACGTCAACTGATACACGAAACATTATATACAGGATATCTTAGCATTTTACCGTTAAACTTTACCAAAATATTCCATACGCAAGAATAAGAAAAAGAGGTTATATTAATGGAAAGTATTAAACACTTTGAAGCGTGTGTGGGTAAATAATAAGTTGTACACGATTTCGTTAAACTGGTCTTTAACAGGAAACACTATTTACAAAGATATATACAGTTGAGGAAAACGGTAACGACAGTTGATTGATAAAGAAGTTCGCATAACGCGGAGATGAGACGGTTTGACGTCACACGCGAGATCTTGCGTGTACGAGCGTCGCGAGGAGACTGGCCGAAATATAAAGAAAATATGGCGCCTAGTAACGGTTTCTGAAGACGCGCGATTTCGGGAATATTCGATTTCGAGAGTGCTTCGATCAAGAAAGACGTCGCGAACATTCTCCCGCGCGTGACCGTTTAGAATATTATGGCGAGATCCGTTATAGATGTTATATTGACATGTGTCTGAAACTTTATGTTGATTATAAACAATATTTCCAAAAGTCTGATTACATATAATAGAAAGATATTGCTAAGTATAATGGTATTTCTAAAAATGTTACATCTGAAAAAATCTTTAACAACTTCGTAAATATGTCGACAACTAAAAGTAGCAGGCCATATTTGGACCACTTCCTCTGCATGTTCACAGCTTCACGCGGAACGACACCTGACATGGACCGATATCCGATTCCTCGTGTCAGATAAAATTCTCACGAGCCAGAAAGATCGGAGAAAGTCGCCAGCAGGTATATTAAAACGAATGATAGCGATCCGACAGCGAACAATAATAAATATTAGGATAAATAACGCAACGTTTGCCTGCATGTACAGTCAGGAACAAATCTGGTTTCTCTACAAGAAGTATGACAATTAGGGGAGAAGCAACACTCTCACTCCTTGACTTTTACGAATCTTCGAAAACTTGAAAAACTTTGGTACTGTTTTGAGTATTTGGGGTACGTGAATTTTGAGAATTCAGGGACTTTAGAAACTAAAGATTTTGAGATATAGGGATATGAGACATAGGGATTTGGGATATAGGAACTTTTAGGAATTGGGAATCTAGGGATTTTTTACGAATTGGGAATTAGTGCAGTTTAGGAATTTGGGATCTGGGGTATTTGTAATCAGGGAGTTTTGTTCGATTCTAGGATTTGGAGTCTAAGGATTTTTCGTGGTTTAGGGATTTGGAATCTAGGGACTTTTGTAACCGCGGAATTTGAGATCTAGGGATTTTTGTGATTTGGAGATTTTAGACACAGAAATTTTTGTTCTGGGGGTTTGGAATCTAGGGATTTTTGGGGTCTAAGGATTTTTCGCGGTTTAGGGATTTGGAATCTAGGGACTTTTGTAACCGCGGAATTTGAGATCTAGGGATTTTTGCGATTTGGAGATTTTAGACACAGAAATTTTTGTTCTAGGGGTTTGGAATCTAGGGACTTTTTGGATCTAGGGATTTTAGACAGAAATTTTTGTTCTATGGATTTGGAATCTAGGGACTTTTGTAACCGGGGAATTTGGGATCTCGGGATTTTTGTGATTTAGGTATCTTAGGCATAGAAATTTTTGTTCTAGCGATGTAGAATCTAGGGACTTTTGTAACTAGGAAATTTGGTGCCTAGGGATTTTTGTGATTTAGGGATTTGAGATATAGGAATTTTTTGTTCTGGGGATGTGTGGATTTACAAATTTTTGTCCTAGCGAGTTGGAATTTAGGGATTTGGGATCTAAACATTTTGGAATCTAGAGATTTTTAGTTCAAGAATTTCTTGATATACAGATTTAGACGTCTGTGGATTTTTAAATTTAGGAATTTCTAGTTTTGAAATATGAGAATTTAGGAACTTGTATATTTTGTAGTTTGAGTATCTACAAGTATGGGAGTCTAGGGAGTTGCCAGTCTAGAAATTTGAAGTAAGAAATTTGAAGACACCAATTTATAGATCCAGCTGTTTAATTAATTTATGTTTTTAGAAAACATCAGTTAAAGTATTTAAATTTAGTTAAACAGTATCTGTTTCAAATTGTATTATTGAATCGAATGGCGAGTGAGTCACCTTTCGAATGCAAAGGGTTAAGAATGGTCAAGATTACATACGTGTCCATAACCGTAGAAAGCCAATGTTGCACACGAGTGTACGTTAGCTAACGCGAAACCCAAGTCGCGGCTCCGGTTAGGTAAGCACGGAACATAATTAAGCAAACTTTGGCCGCGATAATGTTAGCAGACAGAAGGGTACGCTGATCTTAATAAAAAAAAACCTTCCGGTAAGGTGCATGTTTTGACGAGAAATACATGCTGCGTATTTCTTCTAGCATAACTACGTTACGCGATGGAAACTGATACAACGCGTTTGGAATAGGTAAAAATGTTAAAACACGTAGAAAATAACGCGATACTTTTGATCTAGTTAAAGAGGAATATATCACGTAAAATGCATTGGTACAAGTTATATTTTTACGATTCTATTATAGCAGTAATAATGTTACGTGGAACACCCTGTATAATATTAGCCACCGATCAAATAATACAATTACTAAAATTAGAATAAACGTTCAATTTCAATGATATGGTAACATGTACTGAAATTTTCGTACGTGATTTAAACAGAACGTGTAACTTACACGTATCACGTAAACGATACGCTTGTTCGCGGAATTGGAAGATTACAAGATTGATGTCATGAAGTGTATAAAACGATACATGATCAGGTTAGGCAGGATAATGGGTATTATTTTGAAGGTTATAGCAATTTGCTGCGGATACGTTGCCCAAACGTATCCTAAAAGTTTCTAATACGCCTTGTCTGTGAAAACCAGCGATATTCATGCGTTAATAATCCGATTAGTATCGGGATCGTATCCGATAGACTAAGCTATAAGTTTTCGAACATCGATACAGGGGATAATCAACTCTGTAAAAATAGACGCCATACCCGAATATCTAGCAAAATACACGGGCCGTTTATCGGTCTGTGAAATTGGGCACGGACAATGTTTTGCTTGGATATTTTTTTTAAGAATTATTAAAACTGTTAGATAGACGGTATTTTTTATTATCAATGCATTAAGTAATTTACAGTGGAATTTGGAAGTTTTCAAATTCGAATATTTTTCAATTTCGAAAATTTTGTTTCTGACTTTTATAATTTTCAAATTTCTAAATTTTCAAATTTCAAATTTCCAAATTTCTAAGTTTCCAAATTTCCATGTCTCTAGTTTTTAAAATTTCCAAATTTTCAAATTTTTAATATTCAATTTCCAATTTCCAAATTTCTAAGTTTCTAAGTTTCCAAATTTCCATGTCTCTAGTTTTTAAAATTTCCAAATTTTCAAATTTCTAAATTTCCATGTCTCTAGTTTTTAAATTTTCAAATTTCCAAATTTCTAAATTTTCAAATTACCAAATTTCTAAGTTTATAAATTTTCAAATCTTGATATATTCAAAATTTGTAGGTTACTAGATTTTAATACATTCAAATTTCTAATTTTTCAAATTTTCAGTTTTTAATTTTCAATTTCCAATTTCCAAATTTCTAAATTTTTGAATTTCTGAATTTCCAAATTTTCAATTATCAAATTTCTAAATTTTTAAGTTTCTAAATTTTGAAATTTGCAAATTTTTACTTTTATTTTTTGAAACTTTCAAATTTCCAAAATTCTGTAGTACGAAATTTTGAAATTCCTAAATTTCCAAATTCCAAAACTTCTCAATTTTTGTACCTCAAAGGTTGTAAACAATCCAAATTTCTAAATTCCGAAATCTTCAATTCTCAAAATTCTAGTTTTATGAATTTCCAAATTTCCAAATTTCTAATTTTTAAATTATCAACTCTCAAATCTCTAAATTTGCAAATTCCCAAATTTTTCAATATCCTAATTCAGAAATTTTCAAATCTTCAGTTACTTAATTTTCATATTCCCAAATTTCATAATGTTCAAAAATCCAAATATCTAAATTCAAAAACCCGTATTTTTCAAATTTCCGAAATCAAAATTTTTTACATATCCAATTTGATCAATTTTTAAATTCTCAGTTTTCAAATTTGCAATTTCTAAATTCTCCAATTAAAAATTTTCCAAAAGCAAAAATTCTTAATTTTGCAACTACAGAAATCCGAACCTTCCAAATATGTAAATGTCAAAACTAATAAAATATCTAAAATAATAATAAAATATCAAATTTTTAAAGTATCCAAATTTTCATAACAAACCAAACCTAACCTACCAGAAAATTACCTATACTATACATAACATAATGTATAACGTAAGATTTTATGTACGTCAATAACTGTCATTTAATATTCACAGAGCCTCCCAGCTTGTTACTCCACAAAAATATCAAAGTATTTACTTTTATTTACATTCGAAGCACAAATTAAAATCATTTATCGTCCGATCTCCATTATTTGTAAATCTGAAGTCATCGACATTTTATGACATCTCATTACCAGTAGTTAATAATATACCTGTAATTAATTCATAAAACTATAACATGTGAGCGAACTAACGACGGTACGATTGAAATAACTATCCTAAATTAACCAGAGTTTTAACGGCAACGATATGCAAATACAAATTTTCTCACGCACACGCTCTCACTAGACAGGTTACAGTATTTTTCTTGCTATTTAAGAACAGGGTAAATTTAAACGTTCTTAATAAGATATCTCGTACAACTTTCTTGATAAAAGAAATGTAATTGTGACTTGCGTAATCAACGTTTCGCGATCATGCTAACCGAAACGAGTAATAAAAGCAGTAATGAGTAAATGATGTAAGTATTTTATAGCGGAACAATTATTACATTGGATAAGCTTGTACGCTAAGAACACGTATGTTGCATGCTCTTACAGTGCTCGTTTATGATTTTATGGCCGGAAGGTATTATATGTACCTATTCACAGTTTTATCTTTTTCAGTTAGCAATTCTAGGAAACATGTGCCTTCTTCGAAGAGAGATATTTTATTTTACGTGAATTTCTTTCGAGCAGCAGTACCAGCTGATTTAATAACTGACTAAATTTATGGAAAGCTTTAGTTCGATTTCAAATGCGGTAAGAACTTATCGAGTTTGAAACATTTATTTTATTTTATGCGATTCGAATGGGGAGTAAAGAAAATGCAGAATCTGAAATTCCACAATTTTTAAATTAGTTCATTTTTAAACACCTAAACTTTTAGAAGATAATAGTTTGAAATTTATCAATTTTCAAATTCCAAATTTTCAAATTTTTCCGGACTTGATATTTCGAAGTGATACGTTTACAAATTTTCAAGTTTTCAAATTCTCAATTACTAAATTAAAAATTAATCAAATTTTAAATTCCCAAATTTCAAATTCAGAACTCAAAATTTTCAAATTCCAAATTTCCAAAGTTCCAAATTTCAAATCCAAAACTCAAAATTTTCAAATTCAAAACTCAAAATTTTCGAATTTTCAAACTTTCAAATTCAAAACTCAAAATTTCGGAATTTTCAAATTCAAAACTCAAAATTTCGGAATTTTCAAATTCAAAACTCAAAATTTTCGAATTTTCAAATTCAAAACTCAAAATTTCCGGATTTCCAAATTTTCAAATTCAAAACTCAAAATTTTCGAATTTTCAAATTCAAAACTCAAAATTTCCGAATTTCCAAATTTTCAAATTCAAAACTCAAAATTTCCGAAATTTCCAATTTTCAAATTCAAAACTCAAAATTTCGGAATTTTCAAATTCAAAACTCAAAATTTTCGAATTTTCAAATTCAAAACTCAAAATTTCCGGATTTCCAAATTTTCAAATTCAAAACTCAAAATTTTCGAATTTTCAAATTCAAAACTCAAAATTTCCGGATTTCCAAATTTTCAAATTCAAAACTCAAAATTTTCGAATTTTCAAATTCAAAACTCAAAATTTCCGAATTTCCAAATTTTCAAATTCAAAACTCAAAATTTCCGAAATTTCCAATTTTCAAATTCAAAACTCAAAATTTTCAAATTCAAAACTCAAAGTTTTCAAATTTTCAAATTCAAAACTGAAATGTCTTTAATTTTCAAATTTCAAATTGTCAAATTTTTAAATTCCAAATTTCAAATTTTCACATTCCAAATTTTCAAATTTTGAACTTTTCGAGTTTTCGAATTCTGTATTGTCATGTCCTCAAATTTTCAAATTTGTAAGTACTATCTTAATGGATCATAACCTAACTTCGCAAATCCATGAAATCTCTAAAACTAACCTGATCATTAGCCAAAATTTAAACTGAATTTTTTATTCACTCTTCTGCACGTGAAAACGAAAGCATGAATTTTCTAATGCTATCCCCCTTTCCATTACGTAGCACTGGCACGTATTATCGTAAATGTAAATTCGTATCAGACATTGTATAATAAAATTAACAAATTTTCAACAACTCCAAAGAGCTAAAAGATCTTTGAATTCGAAATGATTGCCAACTCATCGTTACTTATTGGCTAGTTGGATTCACGCTGTGCGTACGAATAACGCGCGAGAATTAGATTGACGAGTTTTGTACCCATTTGCAACAGTGAAGGTAGAGCAGAGTGGAGAATTTGCTTGAGCAAGATTAAATGGGAGGACGGAATGGGCAAGAAAAAGGAAAATAAAGGAAACAGCGGTCAACAAAATGAGAAAAGCGACGTACTAGAGAAATACAAAACGTCTCAACTGTGCAGGAGGCTATTTAAATATCAGTCTTTATTGATGTAGGAGCAACTACGTCCCAGGACAAAATTATACTTATTTCACGGCGTATGTAATATTAAAAATGTGACTTTTTCAAGATCACTGTTTTTACAAGATCTGTAAATCATCGAGTATAGATGATTCAAGTATGCTTGTAATTTTAATGTAGTCTAACTTCACCAACCATAATCTAACACTAGCATAATTGTAGTTCAAATTTTCAAGTTTTTAAATTCCAAAATGTCAGATTTTTGAATTTTCAATTTTCCCAATTCCAAATTCTTGAATTCCAAATTTTTAAGATTGAAGTGATCAAATTCCAAATTTTTAAATTATCACAATTTGAAGTTTCAAAATTTCCAAATTTTCAAGTTTCAAATTTTTTAAATGAAATTGTCAAAATTTCCAAATTCCAAAATGGCGAGTTTCCAAATTTTCAGAATTCAAAGTTTTCTTTTTTTCAAATTCCAAAATGGTAAGTTGTCAAATTTTCAAAATTCCAAAATGGCGAGTTTCCAAATTTTCATGTTTTTAAATTCCAAAATAGTAAGTTGTCAAATTTTCAAAATTCCAAATTTCAAAAGGGGAAGAATTTAAATTTTCAAAATTCCAAATTCTAAACTTTCAAGTTTTCACAATTCCTAATTCCCAAATGGCAATTTTTCAACGTTTCAAATTTTCGAATTGCATATTCAAAAACAGCGATTTGTCAAATATTCAAAATTTTAAATTCCAAAATGTCAAGGAATCCAATTTTCAAATTCCAAATTATGCAATTCGAAATTTTCAAATATCAGAGTAGTAAGTCGTCAAATCTAAAAATTTTCAAATTAAGAGACATATGAGGCGTGGCGGAAAATAACCAGAAAAGAAAAAGTGTAATCGTGCGTGAGTCGCGAAAGATGATGTCACTATGCAGTCGGCACGAGTGCACGTGACGTTATCACTTAATTTTAGCCGATGCTCTCTCATTCAGCTTCACGAGGCTTTCGATGCCCCTCGGTGCCGTTTAACAACACGATCGTGTAATAACCCCAGCCGAGACTATCGTTTCAAACGACACTGCAAATTTTATCGCATCTTGCATGTACAGCGTTCGCTACAGCGGGATTTGTTGCTGTGTAAATAGAACGAGCTTCGGGTGCTATTGTTTTGTAAAATGCGTTAGTGATTTGCGATCGTAAACATTTCAAATACAGTGAGTATGCAAATGAAAATAACGAGCATCTTTTAAACATGTCACAAATATTTAGGGGAGAATTCAAGATGGTGGATTTATGCGTAATCTGGTTTTAATTGGATGAAGTAAGAGAAAATTGAATTTGGAAATTTGGAAATTTCAAATTTACAAAATTAAGCATTATGAAATATTAAATTTTCAGATTTAGAAATCACAATTTAACTAATATAGGAATCTAAATATTTTAAATTTACAAATTTCCAATTTCCTAATTAAGAAATATGAAATTTATAAATTCATAATTTAAAAAATTTTCGAACTTGAAAATTGATCAATTTCAGACCATCAAACTTATAAATGTAGTGAATAATAATTTTCAAATTTAAGACCCGTAAATTTGAAATTTTTCAAAATTAAATGTCTGAAAACTATACTTATACAAGGAATACTATTTACGGCATTTTAATGAGCGTATAAAGACTATAATAATCATCATAAAAAAAGAAGAAAAAAAAAATGTTGAAAATTATTAGACAGCGTAATTAGAGGCTCAAAGCGCGTTAAATGATCTCTATGGAAGCACTCGGCTGAGTCATTGCGGCTCGTTACAAAAGACGACCATCTAACGGATCCGTGAACTTGCGCTTATTTTAATCCGTAGGCTCGTCAACAACATCTATGGATCCAGCTGCTTGGATTAAGGGTCAACTCCGCTGACCGAATACTCTCAGTATGATTTTTAACAACTTTAGCGGAAAATTAATAAATTCCGGCGATCTTTGTTTATCTTACATTGTTTTGGTCAAAAGAGTGAACACCCTTAAAACTTCACGAGAAGAAAACATGCAAGTTTTTATAGAAGAAATTTTTTCGCAACCTATTTTTCCAAAAAATGCCCTATACGTATACTGGTGTTAATATTAATTTCAATAATTTATTTTAGTAAGTGATTATTTATTTGTATATTTATTTTAATATAATTCTTAATAATTTAGTATTAAAACATTTTATTCCCTATATGTTAATATTATTTTTAATAATTCATTTTTAAAATGCTTTATATATATTTGTAGTGATATTAATTTTAATAATATGTGATTATATTGATTTTAATATTATTCTCAATAATTTGTTTACAGTATAATTTTGCTACAATTTCTGTATTATACTGCCTGCGTAACAAAATGGCCACCACGTCGTTTACAGGTTAAAAAGTTCCATCACACAAAACAATTTCCAACAATAAAAACACGGTACATCGAAATCACAAGTGCATAATCTTAAATGCATTAAAATCGCGTTAAATCAATGCTTGATCACGAATCATAAAACTCCTCGTGGAATAAACGAATAAAAATCATGGAATACTTTTTTCCGCAGTAAAAGCGTCATCGAGGTTATGAAACGAAGAAAAAATTCGTTCAAGGATATTCAAAGCTTCGCGAACATAACATAAATGATAGTAGGGTGGATTTCAAACGTTTTCCCTAAGGATGGGTTTCTTGAGACGTTGAAACTTCGACACTGCTCGAAACATAAGAAAGTTTCGAGAATTCGAAACTTTGCACTTTTTCGTGATCCGAAACTCTTGAAACCCAGAGAAGACAATGTACAAAATCAACGAATAAAAATCGCTCGCGACGTGTTTCGAGAATATTTGTTTCGTGTAAAAATATTTCATATTTCCTCATATATTGTATCAATACAAATTAAAATCATCTGACCTATCTAAATTGAATTTTTTCTCCTAAACATAACCTACAAGAAACAAATTGTAACTATGAAATATACGTTTCTTATAAAATACATACTTTTATTAACATTTTCTCAATACGTACTTGTGTTTGCTTCAGCAAATGAAGGGCTTATCGATTTATATTCGTTTTCCAATCGTGTCGATATCATTTTCGGTTTAACAATGTACGGAGATACTACAATAATTGTTAAAAACGAACCTTAAAAATTGACAACTGCATGTCTTCGCTAAGACATCTCCGAGTCAATCGGAACGATTCGGCAATCTTCGATAATTTACGGCGCGTGAGCCGGTTGCCGGTACGCGTCGGTTGGCACGTGGCGAATAGAATAAATTTGAAAAGCGAACAGTAAAAGACGTGTAGTGTAAATAGCTAATTAATTGTTAAATTAAAGGAGAGAGCCGTGGAGTTAATTTCGAAATTCTAACAATTCCACGGATGGTTTTCGCAACATTCAATTTGTAGTTATCTGGCAGTTGAATCATGACATTGTCCAGTTAAAAATGATAGAATTTGCGTTTATTTCGAGGAGACATTTTTTGAGGGCGTCCTGAACACTTCTCACCGTGATTACGTTTGTTACTAACATAATTGGCGCTAGCAAGTTTTTGAACGATTTGTTTCACGATATAACCATAACCTTCAATGCAAAAAACGTTGTTCGTGGCTTTTTCTGTCTATGAAAGTTCTTTTCCAAGAAGCATTTCACTTTCTAACTTTTCCAAACGAATCTTACTAATATAAAAGGAAACAAATGAAGGTATGTAAATAACTAAATACATGAAGGTAAAATGAATTTGTTTACTCATGAAGCTCGATTCACGCCAAAATAAAGAAAATATTCAAGCTTGTTATACTTATGTAAACAAAATAAAATGACCACTTCAAATTTTTAGTTTCGTGGTTTTAAAAAGCTTCGGATTCGATTTTGGAGAATTAAAAAATTCGGTTCGAAGCAATCCGTAGTTTTCAGCATTGGGATCGCTGAACTTCAAGGAGAATCGAAGGTTAGGGGAGGTTATGGCCCCTGATGGCGACGGTCGACGATGGATATACGAGGGGACACATGGAAACGCGTGTACGAAACACCAGACGAGGGTGAAACGAGGGTGAAACAAGGGTGCACAGACTGCGTGGAGCCGGGCTCGTTATCGGGGAACCAACCCTTAGCACGAAACACTGCTTTCGATTTGGTCCATAAGCAGTGAAAATCAAACCAGTCGATTTTGAATGATAATACGTACGCGAGAACAGGTTGATATATTGCATTCGGAAGTAATAGAAACGACGGAAAAGTGCAGGAATTTTAAAGAAGAAAAATGAGCAGGTAATTATTTAGAAAGCAGGCGAGTTTCCACTTTCGATGATTGCTAAATGTTACAAAATCACCATTTTGAATAACTTGTTCCTATACATGTAACGGTCGGACTCTCATAGTTTTCGAAGTGTTCGCAAAAAACTGTCACAACTGTCTTACCGAATTCTGCCCATACGCGCGGATTTGCGACGCGGTCACAAGCGTATTCGGCATTCGTACATCGCGTATTTACTCCGTCCATTTTTTCAACGCGTACTCGGAAAGATGAACGAGATCGGTTAGACTATATTTTTTCGCGGCCATCTTGCACCGGAGATCTAACTCGAACCGAACATTTTCAAAACATCTCCGAATCTAAGGACAAACGGAGGTTACGCGCGCGGAAAAAAGTTATTCAGAATGTCGAACTTGGCAACATATTTCAAGATCATTGAAATCGACGAAACGGATGCTATTGAAAATCCAATTTTTACATGTTTCCATAAAAAATAAATGACATTTGTAGTCAGCGCGTCGAAACCAATGAAAACATTAGCCAAATTTTTAAAGCGTAAATAGATGGAATAATCGATTTGAGTAAAATAGTGCATGTGACTGAAGCGCCATCTTCTGTGTTTGAAGAAAAATAATAAACTAAATAAACTTAAAACATACATTAGTACAATTAGTAAATTATTAAAATAAATTTTATAGAAGTTGATATTAGCAACGGAAAATAGACTTTATTACTAAAATAAAGAATTTTTTAGGTGGACTGTGAACTTATGTGTTGCTGGACCAACAGAATGGACAGTTTTCTTAGTATTTCGTTTAGGAACATCATCGCAATCGTCTGGTGCTATATTGTCTTTCTTTATAATGGAAGAACACAAAGGTCTCTGAAAGATAAAAACCTGGAATAACTGTGGCAGTGGGATTGCGTGGCGACGCAGCGAGCACCGGTTAGTGACACGCCTAGGATTCTCTGTTGTAGTTGTGGCAATCTACCGAGCTGACATCCTCACCCACGTCACGCTTCAATAAACCTATATACAGGGTGTTCTAGTTCAACTGTTGGATGCGAGCAGCTTTCAAATCGATAATGGGATGATTAAGTGCCCGCCGAAGGGTTGGTGAGCACTGGGATACAGAGTGTGCAGTGATGAGAGAGCAATACGCAACCCTTTTTACTGCTTTAGAAATTTTAAACTTTTTAAATATAGATATTTAGGAATGTAAAAGTAGGAAAGTTTTAATTTTAGAAATTACAGCATTGAGAAATGTGGAAATATAGACTTTTCGATTTGAAGATTTGGAAAATTGATAATATGAAAATTCATATTATGAAAATGTTCATATTGTGAAAATTTTTTATTTGAAGATTTAGGAATTTTATAATATGGAAACTTCAAATTCAAAGATTTAGAAACATAGAAATATAGAAATTTCAAAGTTTGACATTTAGAAATACAGAAACATTTTGGAATTTGCAAAAATTCTAAATTCTCAAAATTTTCTCAAAATTCCAAAATTGTTGAATCTATAAATTTTCAAATTTACAAATGTGACAAATTCCTAAATTCAATACAAATCGAGTTATTCTTAACTTACTAAATTTGCAATTTACCAAATTTCTAAATATTCAAAACCGAAAAAATTGTCAAACTCCCCAAAAATTTGCAAGAATTTCAACCTCCTAAATTCCTAAACACCTCAATCCCCCAATTTTTCCTAAATTTTCCAGTTTGTAAGTCTAAAAATCCTCAAATACCTAAATTACTAAATCTGTTATAAAAATAAACCAAGAAATGATAAAAATTCATCTCTAATCGTACAATAGTAGTTGTGTGGCACTTGCTAATATATACTTGAGAGTACAATACATAGTCTACAAAAATTTTACCAAGTTTCACAAGAATTTATTATTCTTAACTACTCCTGATTTATTTATGAAATTGTCCGGCTAACGAATGGCATCATCGCCATAATCGCGAACGATGAATCATAAGATCTAATGGCGAAACAATTGAACAGACGGATGTGAAAAGTCTGCAAGCCTACTCAACACGCATACTTTCCATAAGCAAATACCTAAGTATTATAATCCTGTATCATCTAATAACGATTATTCCTTAAAATCCATGCAATAAAGAACATGTATCATATAATTAAAAATATCGCAACATTGATCGTCCTCTTTTTTAACACGCATACAGAACTTCAAATAATTAACATATAGTAGCGTACTATATTTTGCTGTAAAGATGACCAATTTTGTATACTTATCCGGTTCATTAGTTAACAAGGAATATATAATGGCGTCTACAAATGAATACACTGATCAGCATCAATAGATTCACTGCTGTATTTACAACGTGCAGCACAAATCCATTAAATCTTACTCGAATTTTTAATACGCTTCAATCTGAAGTTTAAATCCAATTACAATTTGCATAGTCAACGATCGGTGAATATAAAGCAGACATAACGTTTTAGCTTTCTTTATTCGTTTAATATCGTAGCCGTGAATATTTAGTTGCGTCTGACACACCTGACAAATAAATCGTCCAGCAAGGGGTTAAAGTAACGACTCGTTTCATCATGGAAATAGTCTCTCGTGACTTTAGATTCTCAACGAACGACTGACCAATGATTCTGAAGATATTTACCGCGGAAAAATTGCCTATCGAGAACGAGTGAATGCGGATTGGGCCATATACGTGTAGGTGTTATTGCACGCGCATATGAACTGTCATAAAGAACACAGCAGGGCAGCAGATGTGCATCGTAATCACAGGAAGGCGATCGTTGCTAGAAGGGCTCTGCATTTGCAACCTTGACGAAGAACAATTGCTCTTTGAACTTTTCTTAGTACACGTTGCGTAGGTGTTCCAGCGTCTTTTAGGATCGAGTTTCATACCGGAGTACATATGGACACATACGTATGCTGACGAATAACTGCACGATTTTCTTGTGTAAAGTGTTTAACGCAATGTGACGCTCGGATCGTCGACAATCTTAACGGACGAGATTGGCGGATCTAGATTGCTGAATGTGAATTCTGCATTTATTAATCTGTTTTATATCTTCAAAGTTCCCAAATTTGAAAATTCATTGATTGTTAACTTGGAATATATTCACATTTTTAGCTTGACGAATTTGTAGATTTTTGTGGCGCGAGATTTCCAAATTTTTTAATTCTCAAATTCCGAAAATTCTCCAGTTTTCAAATTCCAAAATTGTTTAATTCCAAAATTCTCCAATTTTCAAATTCCAAAATTTTCAAAAATTCTCAATTTTTCAAAATTCTTAAATTTCTCAAATTCTCCAATTTTCAAATATCAAAATTTTTAATTCTCAAATTTTTTAATTCCAAAATTTACAAATTTCGCAAACTCAAATTTCAAAATTCACAAATTTCGTAAATTCCCAAAATTCCCGGGTAAGAATTTAAAAAATTGTAAAATTTTCAAAATTCTCAAACTTTTAAATTCCAAAATTCTTCGAATTTTCAAATTCCAAAATTTTCAAAATTCTCAAATTTTCAAACTCCGAAATTTTCAAATTCCAAAATTTTCAAAATTCTCAAATTTTCAAATTCCAAAATTTTCAAAATTTTCAAAATTCTCAAATTTTCAAACTCCGAAATTTTCAAATTCTCAAATTTTCAAACTCCGAAATTTTCAAATTCCAAAATTTTCAAAATTCTCAAATTCCAAAATTTTCAAAATTTTCAAAATTTTCAAAATTTTCAAAATTCTCAAATTTTCAAACTCCGAAATTTTCAAATTCCAAAATTTTCAAAATTCTCAAATTTTCAAATTCCAAAATTTTCAAAGTTTTCAAAATTCTCAAATTATCAAATTCCAAAATTCTAAAAATTTCACAATTTTCAAAATTGGAAAAATTTTTAATTTTCAAAAATCAAAAATTAAAAAATTCCGAAATTTTGAAAATTTTTAAATTCTACAAATTTTCAAATTTAAAATAGTAAAAATTTCCAAATTCCAGAATTCTCAAATTTTTAAATTCCAAAATTGTCAAAGTTTCAAACTCCAAATTTCTCAAAATTGTCAAAGTTTCAAACTCCAAATTTCTCAAAATTGTCAAAGTTTCAAACTCCAAATTTCTCAAAATTGTCAAAATTTCAAATTTAAAAATTCACATATTTCTTAAATTTCTTAAACTCCCTAATTTCCAAATTACAATATCCGAAAATTTCCAAACTGCTAAATCCCAAAACACCCAATTTCATATTCTCCATTACATTAAAATTTAAACACGTTTGTTTCCAGTCCAATAATCCGAAAATGATGAACACGTTCAGAACTTATATTCTTAAATACTTCTAAAATTTACATAATCTACTGACAATGAATACTTTCAGTACATATACCTAGATTTGTACTTTAAGAACTTTAAAAATCTTGATGCTTTCATTAGAATAACATCAGGAAAAAGAGTCGTTATAATGTAAAGGACTAATATTGTATATCAAACATCCTGGTGAAAGAGGACAAAGAAAAGTAGCCCGGTGCACGACACGAAATGGCCCATGGCCAAATGGCGCGCACGTGCGAATACAGCTATTTTTGCAACATAAATAGAGGTCTCTCCACCTTCGCAGCACGTATATGCTGCACATTTACATATGTACACGTGTAGCTGTTAGTGGCGCCTAAACGCTCTCACTTGACCGTGAACTACCAGTCATTGATCTACCAATCTGGAGAAAGGATCACCCCCTTTCTTTTTTACTGTTAATTCAATATATTCTTCCGCCTATGAAAAGAATACTTAAATACTCATAACGTATAATGGTGATCAGCGTTGATGAATCATTGAGAATCTTTGTTTTCATCCGCGTTTCGTGGAAAATGGCTAATGAAGAGAAGAGGTCGAATCTGTTTATATTTTCGATGAATAGAATGGATGAATCATTCGCGGTGATTTCTGTATTACTAGATCTTCGAATCCCTATATTCTCAAATTTCTAAATAATTAAATCCTTGGACTTAGACATTCCTAGATATGTAAAGTTTTATAGTAATACTTGTATTCCCATATCAGTGGATCTATAAATCCCTATTTCGTAAAAATTCGTAAACATTAAAATCCCTAGATTACTTAACTCCTGTCTACTTAGACTTCTACATATTTTTCTTAAATTTCTTTGATCTCAATTCCAGAACCGTTAGATTCCTAGATTCCTATATATCTTGATTTCTAAATGCCCAATTCCTCAAATCCCTAGATTCCTATATCCCTAGACATCCACACTCCTATATTCTAGAAAAGTCACAAATGTTTTAATCCCTAGATTCCTATATCCCCAAATCTCCAAATCCCTGTATTCCATAAAATTCCAAAACATTTAAGTCCCTAGATTCCCAAGTTCCTTGGTATGTCCATTCCAAAAACAACAAATTCCTACATTTCCATATCTGTAGATCTCCGACTTCCTAGATAGTCATATCTAGGAATAAAATCCCTAGATTATTATATCACTAGATTTTCAAATTCCTGTGTTTTCATATTACTAAGCACCTAACACCCTAAATCCCTAAACTCCTATATCCCCAAATTCATAAATCATCAAATCCCTAGATTTTCATATCTCTAGATCTTCAAAGACCTATACTCCCAAATTCCTAAACACCGAAATCCCTAGAAAATCACTAGGTTTTCAAATTCCTATGTTCCCATATTATTAAGCACAAAAATCCCTAGATTTTCATATCTCTAGATCTTTAAAGTCCTATACTCCCAAATTCTTAAACACTGAAATCCCTAGATTATTATAAAACTAGATTTTCAAATTCCTATGTTCCCATATTACTAAGCACCAAAATCCCTAGATTTTCATATCTCTAGATCTTGAAAGTCCTATACTCCCAAATTCTTAAACACTGAAATCCCTAGATTATTATATCACTAGATTTTCAAATTCCTATGTCCCCATATTATTAAGCACAAAAATCCCTAGATTTTCATATCTCTGGATCTTCAAAGTCCTATACTCCCAAATTCCTAAACACTGAAATCCCTAGATTATTATAAAACTAGATTTTCAAATTCCTATGTTCCCATATTACTAAGCACCAAAATCCCTAGATTTTCATATCTCTAGATCTTTAAAGTCCTATACTCCCAAATTCTTAAACACTGAAATCCCTAGATTATTATATCACTAGATTTTCAAATTCCTATGTCCCCATATTATTAAGCACAAAAATCCCTAGATTTTCATATCTCTGGATCTTCAGAGTCCTATTCTCCCAAATTCCTAAACACTGAAATCCCCAGAAAATCACTAGGTTTTCAAATTCCTATGTTCCCATATTGCTAAGCACCAAAATCCCTAGATTTTCATATCTCTAGATCTTCAAAGTCTTATACTCCCAAATTCCTAAACACTGAAATCCCTAGATTATTATATCACTAGATTTTCAAATTCCTATGTTCCCATATTACTAAGCACCAAAATCCCTAGATCCCTAAATTCCTATAACACCGAATTCCTGAATCACCAAATCCCTAGAATGATATTTATACGAGTCCTGAAAGGAAGTAATGAAACATCGTGGAAATAACGAAAGATCATCGAATGAAATGACTTTGCACGCTCGGTAGAGAGATTTTCCCTAGGGACGGCAGATCCGATGGCGATTGTACGGGCACATACGAGAAGCGGCTGCACGCTCACAGCCAGCCGGTTTAATTCAGCTGTACGCACAAATTGCACAAAGCTGTCTGGCTGCGACCCGCGTTAAAAATACACCGCTACCGACAACCAAAGCGTTTTCCAGTCTGTCGATAGTGAAAGCATTTCTGCGTCGCTCTCGTATCTTCCGACATGCGGTTACGTAATCGTCAAAACGCTTTTCCCCTAGATTTCCCTCGCGTTCTACGCGCTGCGTTCAACGGTCTTGCGATTTATTCGCTCGGAACAGATTTGTATCTTGGTTTATTGTTGCTTCGAACGATCTTGTTGCGTCGAGTTACAATTACGCAACTGTTTTTCTTCGATACTTTTAATTCTCGAGTTTCGTTTCTATTTTCGTACGAAATTAACACATTTTTCCATTCGATACTATAAATTCGTTATTCCAAATTCTAAAATTTCACCATAAAAATTCCCCACTTCCTAAATTTCCAAATTATAAAATTCCACTATAAACATTTCACAATTCCTAAATTAGCAAATTGTAAAATTCCACCATGAAAATCCCCAAATTATAAATTTGCACCATCAAAATTCCCAAATTATAAATTTCCACCACCAAAATCCCTAAGTTATAAATTTCCACCATCAAAATTCCCCACTTTCTAAATTATCAAATTCCACCATAAAAAATCCCCAATTCCTAAATTACCAAATTGTAAAATTTCACCATAAATATCCCCAAATTATAAATTTCCACCACGAGAATCCCCAAATTATAAATTTCCACTGTAAAAATCTCCAAATTACAAAATTCCACCATAAAAATCCCCACTTTTCTAAATTAGTAAATCCTCAAATTATAAAATTCCACTATCACAATCTCCAAATTTCTAAATTCCTAAATTTCCAACTTATCATCAGTCTTAAAATTTCACTATAATTCATTATCAATATTTTTCCCTTGAATTTATATTATTAATCTAAAAATTCTACTACAATCTTTATCCCCGATAATAGTTTGCTGTAATTTATTCTGAACGCTTAATTATCGCTAAAATTAATCATCAATCTCACATTTCATTCAAAATGGCACGCTCAGCAATATTTTAAACAATTTACCATTTCTCCAGCAACGCCCCATATAAATATTATGCAAACATACTCTGATGTACCACGCGGAACAGGAAAGTAAACACGATAACAAATTTTCTATGTTGGCATCTTTAGGCGAGTTAATTAAGAACGGCCCTAATTTATCGTCAAAGATACACCAACATGAGAAACACTGCTGCAAGACCCCTCTATATATAGAAACCCCGGTTTTATCTTTTCCTGTGGATATTTTCAGACAGAACTCCGCCCTTGGACAGTATCGTTTAGCTCCAGAGGGTCGCATTATCAACACTGACATGTTCTTCTTTCTTTTCCTTTTTTTTTTCATTTTTCATGTTCTGCATTCAATTCTTTGCTAAACATGCGTCCCTATATGCTGCACTCATGTATAAGCATAATTGAATTAAATTATGAATTTATTTTGTAATTATAAATTATATTAAAAAAAAATTATATATTATAATTAAAAATGATGAATTATAATTTAAAAAGTTTACTTAAAAAGTATGAATTGTAATTAAAAAAAAAAGAATTAAATATTACAAATTATTCAAAAATATAAATTACAAATTATAATTAAAAACAGTTAAATAAAAAATAAAGAAACCAACCAAGAAGCCTAACTAAGAATGCTCGGCAAAGCCTGTCCCTTTAAACTGATTGAATGGACGCGCGGGAAATTCAAATCGGGCGAATTTTAATTTTGAGTTAACCTCTAATAATTAAAAATCTATTTGTCGTAAATTTTCTGTATATTACTAATATTGGCTTCTGAAGTATTCACATCAATTTTACAACACCAAACAGTCGAAAAAGAAAGAAATATATTAAAATAATTATTTTAATTAAAATGTATTTGAAGTATATTACAGAAATGATTACTATAAATAACTTATACAGAAACGCCAAACTATTTATTACAGGAAAATACAAACGAATGTGTTACAGGGAAGGGAGAAAATATTTACTCGTATTTACTAAAAATTACAAATAAATAAAGTATACCTTCTAAATAAGTTATGAATAAATGACAGACGAACGTGCAGGTACAAAGCATTGTTCGCCGAACGTACTTGCACACTATGTATGCTTTTCGGAACACCGCGCCGGAATCGTACCCCCACTGCATTTGGCATAGCCATTTAAATTGGTTGTATTATTCCGTCTCTCTCTAAAAGTAGTTTCTTTGTCAGAGTGTCGCCTCTTGTTATACCTACTCTTTGCCCTAACATCTCGAGGAGCAAGAAAATCCCTCAATCTGAACAGTTGACCATTTCGTTTGGCAGCGTTCCAGACGTATTGTCACTGATCGTGAGAGAGGTAGAAAGAGGAGAATAATAGTAAAGAACGATGAACCAAGAAAAGGAGAAAGAAAAAGAGGAAGAGTGGGCGTCGGTCAGCCAGCGTTTGCTCCTCGATTGCGAGAACGTTGAAGAGAAGATTCTCAGGTTGAAGAGAAACCCTTGGAGAGGATCGTGCCGTTGCTATCAAGCAACCAGGTACACGTATCTCTCCTATGAGCCGGTAAACCTATGTCCGTGTCCAGACAGCCCTTCAAGAATGCGGCAGGATCTCGAATAGAGCGAAGCTCTAGAATTTTCAATCTAGAAGTTCTGCCTTTGTTGGGAATATTACTCTCCGTTAGACGCCAGCGAATTACGGTTAATTACATTTACGAGTTTAAGCATTTGAATATAAATAAATCTGCTAACTCAAAGTTTACAAATTTCTAAATTTCCAAATTTCTAAATCTTTAAATTTCTAAATTCCCCTATTTGTAAATTTAAAAGTTTCAAAACAAGCATATTTCTCAAATTATAAATTCAAACACTGTAGAATGTTTAAATTACCAAATTTGAAAAAATTAAATTTCATGCTTTTTAAATTGTATATTAGCGAATTAAAAATGTCTCATTAAAAACATTTCTGAAATTGAATTAATAAATACGTAGATTCGAAACATCTGAGCTTGAAAATTTGTATACGTTATTTTCTGTGGAGCGATGTGAATGCGTATCGTGCCCCAGCACACTTCGGCCGAAATGCAAGCAGATTTGAAAATGATAATTACGACTATTGGATAGGACGTGGAGGAACGATCTGGCCTCCAAGCTCCACGGACCTCGCACACCTGGACTTTTATTTATGGGAATACATTCCAGAAAAAGTATACGGTAAAGATATCGAAAGTGAGGAGCAATCGGTGCAAGCGATTAATTACGCATTTAACCTCCTGGCTACGGCTGAATTTTGCGCGGGCTGTTTCTCTGTACGGCAGAGTACGGTGAGCGAATGAGTCAGTAGAGTGAGCCACTATAGTGGTGCGTCGCACCTAAGAGGTTAAGGAAGCGAAAAATCGAAACGCGTTACCGAGAGTACATGCTTCGGTAAATTAGATGGACACAACTACGCATCCGACAACGGGGACAACGATTTCAGCAATTTTGCAACCGAAAAAGTAAAATTCTTTCCATTGAAAATTTTGTTCGTGTTTTTCTTTCGAGTCGCAAGCATCGCGTGCTGTACAGACATTGTTTGCAAACATAATACGCGTTTACTTTGCTCGACGGAAGACAACATTGTCATAACAACAAAGGAACGCAGTGTCTTCGAAAACTCAGCCGAAAGTCAACAAATTTTATTCTATATTCTTTCTTATTTTCCTGTGGGCAATTAAGTGGTATCCGCTTTTGCATGTTATTCCCAACCGTGTATTTAGTGAAACGCCGTGTTGAGGTGCAGACTAATTATATGAAGTGGTCTACTGTATAATTCATAGGGTATGTGTCCTAATTACAGAGGCTTTAAGCCAGTTTGCGCAGGCATACATTAATTAAATTCTACTGCTACATGAATATTATATTCTTGAAATTAATATCTATTATTTTGCATTACCTGTTCGTCTTGTAAATAATTTCTTTTTCAGGTAAAAGTATATCTTCATAATGCAGCTAATATAACACAAACAAAGTTACAAAAGTTACATACATAACCTCAAAAAATCTAAGGAAAATGTCGGAATATTTATTTTCCTCCGCTTGTCCTTATTCTACGTTTTACCCAAGATGGAATACGCAACATCAGCATTACCCGAATGCATTAGACAGCGATTTAAGAAACATATGTATCACGGTTCTGATCGAGGGAATGAAAAACCACGAGTAAAAAAGTTATTGCCGCAATTTGTTCGTTGTAATACCTAATTTCCCTTTCACTTTGCTGTCTCGGAGCTAAGCACTCGACGAATCTGTATCGTCGAAACAACTGGGAATATCTCTAACAACAATAAAAGTAATAATCTCTATTATTCTAAAAATACATAACCTTATCAAGTTTTATTACTGTACGACACGAATGGAAAAAAGTCATGTTACATATGAAATTATTTATTATTTGGTGAAAATATGATTCCAAGATTTTGAACTGTAATTTTATCTGCATTTTATTTTTGCAATTAACAAATGATAATTACATAACCGTAAAATTGTATATCTGAAGTTATTAAAGTTCGTTCTTTTTATTACAATAAAGATAAACGTCCTTGTCAATTATCAAAAGATAACATTTTTATTGTTATTGAAAGATAATTTATTTTTTTATTTGTTGTACTATGAAGAGAAATTTCAAATTCTTTTAGATGCTTTCAATTATACTAAAATATCTTCATTATTAGAATTATACATATATAAATAATGTAGTTAGATTGATTCTATTTATTTCTTTAATTGTTGTACTACGATGAAAAGTGACGAACACTTTCTCAAACCACAACTATTACTATTATAACTATTATCCTTATCATAACTATTGTATATATTGCGAGTATTATCACTGTTACAACTATTGCAAATATTACCACTAATACAGCTAATAGAATTACTATCACTATTTCAACGAATACCACTATTTCAACTATCATAACTATTACAATTATTGTCGCTATTATAAGTATCATTGCAACTAATGCAACCATTGTCGCAACTATTGCAACTATTCAAAATATTGTAATCATTATTACAACTATTGCGACCACTATCGCAACTATTGCAACCATTGTCGCAACTATTGCGTTTATAATAACAATTATCATTGCAACTATTCAAACTATTGTAACTCTAGCAACAACTATTGCGACCACTATCGCAGCTATTGCAACCATTACCGCAACTAATGCAACCATTGTCGCAACTATTGCGTTTATAATAACAATTATCATTGCAACTATTCAAACTATTGTAACTCTAGCAACAACTATTGCGACCATTATCGCAACTATCGCAACTACTACAACCATTGTCACAACTATTGTGTCTATGACAATTATTATCGCAAATATTCAAACTATTGCAATTGCTATCACAACTATTGCGACCACTATCACAATTATTGCGATTATCACTGTAACTATAACAACTGTTGAAACCATTGTCACAACTATTATTGTAACTATTATCGCAACTATTATAACTATTACAACGACCATTGCAACTATTAAAACTATCATTGCAACTATTACACCTATCATTGCAACTATTACAACTATCATTGCAACTATTATAATTGTCACAACTATGACTGCAAATGTTACAACTATAATTGCAAATATTACAACTGTCACTACTATGATTGCAACTATTACAACCATTATTGCAACTATTATAACTATTGCAAATATTACAATTGTTATAATTCAAGCAGATTATCATTTTTTCTTGAAATTTTCATTTCGTTACCTTCAGGGTCATTCGAAAGTCATGGTATTCGCCTTGACACAAACTATAATACTGTTAAGTAAAAAATAGTGCCACTCAAAAAAAAGGTGACCATGTCACCAAAAATATTTTTCAACATTTTTCTATTGTAATGTATAGCCAATAGGAAACCGATTAATTTTTGTTTAAAATATTTTTTTGTCACATTATCGTACTTGAAAAATAGTAACAAGTGTTACGTAGAACATCTTATGCATGTATAGTAATCTACAGCGATAAAAAACACGTATACTGGCATCATAATAAAATCACTGTACGATTTACTTAATAGCATTATATGTATAATACGAAAGTGCGTACGTGTAATAAATTTTTATGATGCGATTCAATAACTTTATTAAAAAAAAGTACCAGTTTCCTGGTAATAATAATCGTACAGGACGAGATAAGATTAGTATACTGTAGCACATATAACACGGAATCTCGTGAATCATTGTCGTTATCGACGTATTAAAGGAAAATATAATCCGATGAATATATATGTATTCTTCAAATTAGTCATTCTTCTGGAAATATCACTATCACTATTAGCAGATTTCCCAGACGCTCTTCAAATAAAAATTATATTTCCGTATGTACTTCCCAGTATGCTGCGATAAATTAGACATATATGAATAAATGTGCTTCGGGCAACTTCAGATATTGAAACTTTGATAATTTTTATAGTGCTTCTAGGTGTGAAAAATTTGTGAATTTTTATGTATTGAAATAGAGGAAATTTAAATATTTGAGGAAATTGAGAAATTTGAAAATTTGAAGAATTTAAAAATTTGAGAAATTCGAAAGTTTGAGGAATTTAAAAATTTGAGAAATTGACGAATTTTAATATTTAAGAGATTAGAAGTTTGGAAAACCGAGAATTTAGGGATTTATAAATTTGAGAATTTGGACATTTAATTTTAGAAATTGGGATATTAAGAAATTTGGAAATTTGAGAATTTGTAAGTTTAGAAATTTAGAAATTTGAAAATTTAGGGGTTAGTAAATTTAGAAATATGGGAATTTAAAAACTTAGGGATTTGGAAATTTAAGAAATCTAGAAATTATAGAATTTGGACATTTATAAGTTTAAGAATTTGGAAATTATTAAATTTGGAAATCTATGGGTTCAGAAATTTAAAAATGTAAAAATTTGGAAATTTTTAAATTGGGCATCTATGAGTTTAAAAATGTAAAAATTTGGAAATTTATGAAATCCAAAAATTTAGTTTTTCAATGTGGGAATCTATGAGTTAGCCAATATAAAAATTTGAAAATTTAGAAAATCTAATAATAAAATTTGGAAATCTATAAGTTCAAAAATTTGAGAATTCAGAAACCTAGAAATGAAAAAATTCCAAAATCAGTGAATCTAGAAATTTAATATTTAAATATATTTCCCATTTTTTATTAATCCTGATGATATGCATAAATAACGTAATGTATTTCATTGGTGATTTAAATTAATCAGAATAAAAACAACTTCTAAAAGAAATTCGACAAAACCCGGTCGTACATATCGTTAGCTTGAAAAGAGCACATGATAGTTTGACTTGAATTATGATCCTAAACGAAGGGCGTGACCGGAAACGAGACACGCTGACACCAGCCATTAAATCTTGACTTTGACAAGCATTTTTCACGTTTCGTTTCTTCACAAATATATGCGAAGCCAAAATTGTTGCTTCCTTATAATTAAGTTTACCTCTGTATTAATCGTTCTGAAATTTCAATACACATTTACGGATTACCCCATAAATTAAATTAAAATAAAAAATTCATTTTAAATGTTGGTATAAATAACAACAAAATATAATATATCTGACAAACTTTGTAACAAATAAAAATTCTACTTAATAAAAGTTTCAACTGCTTCTGTGTGGCAGTCAACGTGTCAATTAATACACTATTCTACAAACTTGGTAATTTGGACAAATACCCTATTTACAGTGAGTTAAACTGAGAATCTGTTACGAGATGTATCTTCTCTGTCACGCTGAAGCAGTTGAAAATTAGCTAGTATTTTTATTTTTAACAAATGTCACCAAATATCTTCATAATATTTTATTATACTTATTCATAGTTTCAAATAGTTAATACAAAAATTTCCAATTGGTTTAATTGTTAAAAAGGAACGTCGAAACAACTGTATGTCTACCATAGAATGTGTACGAGTCGATCGGAACTATTCGGCAACGTTCGGTAATTTACGTCGCGCGAACTGTTCGCGATTTGTTTCTATAAATTTGGATGGCGGACATTCAAAACGTTTTACAAAGAGTTCATTATAAAGAAGAACAAAGCGATTTTTCGTCTACAATAATTAAAAATCCCAACATTAATGGACAAATACTTAATATAATACAAATAATAGATTTCTATAGAAGTTGAAGCATCACCGTATATGAGTAACGTAGCTGTCAAGAATATGGCATTGATGTTGCAGTACCTTTTAATTATTATACACGTAAACCGTATTAAAACCTCCGTAATTGGGACACATACTCTATTTCTACAGTTTCAAGATGGAAACTCTCGATTGCACTGTAGCCAACGGGTAAATTCAATGTTTATTACGTAGAACCGCGGCAACGTGATTTACGAGGAAGCTATTACAACGATGCACCATGCTTCGTTATCGAGCATCAGGTGTAACGCAACAACAGTTAGCCGCACCTTCAACTCGGACGTGTGTAAAAATACAGGTTCAACTAACTGTTGCACCGTGTCAAATTATTTACTGCTTTGTCATGATAACATAATGAAAATTGAAAATATTATGTACTCATATTTCTCGTACTACTGCTGCCGCTTTACGACGCACGATTTATTTTAACAGTCTCGTTAATTTCACTACGTTACGTCCAAATGGGGTAAATGCGTTGTATGGTGACAGGTATGGTGACAGGTATGGTAGATTGCTGTAGGCAAGTCGTGATTAGAAGAAATTGTGAAAATTTGGCGATTTTGAAAATTACGAGTGCATGGATTCGAAAATTTAGGAATTTGAGAATTGTAAATTTTGGAATTTAAGAATTTGTAAACTTTGGAATTTTGGGAATGTGAGAATTTATAAATTTATAAATTTGGAGACTTAAATTTGGGATTCTGAAAATTTAGAAATTTGAGAATTTGGAAATTTTTAGATTTGAGATTTTGAAAATTTTGAGATTTGGGATTTTGAAAATTTAGAAATTTGAGAATTTGGAAATTTGGAAATTTTGAGATTTTGAAAATTTTGAGATTTGAGAATTTGGAAATTTTTAGATTTGAGATTTGAGAATTTGGAAATTTTTAGATTTGGGATTTTGAAAATTTAGAAATTTAGAAATTTGAGAATTTTGAAATTTTTGGATTTGGGATTTTGAAAATTTAGAAATTTGAGAATTTTGAAATTTTGAGATTTTGAAATTTGGAAATTTTTGGATTTGAGATTTTGAAAATTTAGAAATTTGAGAATTTGGAAATTTTGAGATTTGGGATTTTGAAAATTTAGAAATTTGAGAATTTAGAAATTTTGAGATTTGGGATTTTGAAAATTTAGAAATTTGAAATTTGGAAATTTTTGAATTTGTGAATTTAAGGATTTGAAAATTTTTTGATACAGGAGTTTGAGAATTTTGAAATTTGGTAATTTAGAGATTTGTAAATTTAGATTACACTGAAAGTTAATTACATAAATAGTTATAATTCTTCAGTCGATAATAAATTGTTCGGTTAGCAGTAGCCAGACGAACACAATGAGAAGCATTCACGATACAGAATTATCGAAATTATCGATTTTAAGAAGCGAGATCAGGAAGGTTGAACGTTAAGAGAAAGAAATCTTTCGATGGATAAAGCGAAGGGACAAGGATAACGAATCGAATGACCGTACGTTAATGCGAGCCGTAAAGGGCTCTCTTTGTTTACGATATGTTCGTAGTTGCCGCGATGGTCGTTTCGATGCACAATCGAATCTTATTTGGTGAGAGCCGCTTCTACATATGTAGGCGTTCGTATCTTTCTATTCTCTGTCTCCTTTCCATGCGATGTACAAGATGTTTCATGCAAATGGGTCCAGCTACATTTTTGGAACTCGCTGAAAATCTGTCACTTTCAATTTCTTACGAATTGTACACGGTGATCCAGTTTTTTACCGTCAAACTTCATTAACAAATTCTATTCATAAAAATAAGAAAAAATGTTTATACGAACATAGGCTGACGAATACGTTATTAAAAATGATTAAAAAAAATATGGGTCAAGAAGTATTCATATGTAGTATCACGGGATAAAATCGTCTATTATTTCGTATATTCCTCGCAAACTTTCGATAAAACATTTAATAGCCCACGTTTATATAACATTTTATCATTTTTATTCATAGATCGCGGTGGTAAAGTTTTACATGGAAAACTGGGAGTCATTTTGTACTTTTGTTATAACTTTTTAATAAAGGATTTAAAATTCTATGTCAATATGACATTTGTAACGGATCTTGCCAGAATATTCTAAACGGTCACGCGTGGGAAAACGTTTGCGACATCGTTTCTGATTGGCGGATTCTCGAAGCCGAATATTCCCGAAACCGCGCATCTACATAAACCGTTGCTAGGCGCAATATTTTGTTTATTCTTCGGTCAGTCTCCTCGCGACACTCGTACACACAGGACCTCTCGCGTGACGTCAAACTTTCTCATCTCCGCGTTACGCGCACTTCCTAGTCAATCAAACGTTATTGCTTCCCTCAACTGTATACTTCTCTGTAAATAGTGTTTTATTAAAGATTAGTTTGTCGAAATCGCGTACACTTTATTATTTACCCATACGTGTTTCAAAGTGTTTGAAACTCTGTATTAATATGTCTTTTCTTACGTTTGCGTGTAGAATATGTTGGTAAAAAATTGGGATATCCTATGTACACTGCGTTCATATAATAACGGTCGTATATATGATGTTCACATATACAAAAAAAATGAAAAATAAGAAGTCTTTTCGTACAAAATTATTTAAAAATATTTAAGATAGAATTCAGTCTGTATATAACGGTCATTTATACGGTACACATACAATCATATTCACTATGTAACTTTTCCTAATACACTTGATTTTAAAAGGCTTGTCAACAGTGAAAGTGATAAATATTCTTTATTAAATAGTTATATCCCAAATTTGGTAAGAAATAGAAAGAGTAGTTGAAAATTATAAATAAAAAGGATAATAATAATTCATAACAAATTTAATAATTACATATTTGACCTCTAACAGTTTTTAAATGACAAGACCAAATTGCATGGGACACCCTGTAGATCGATTCTCGCATTCGACCTCTCGACATTCTCGTCCAGAAGAAAAAATTGGTGAACGTCGAGTTCTTGTATCAAAGAGCCTTCCTACCTTACGACAAATCTGTTTCACTAACGTTCTATCATTTCCTGCAACTTTATATCCTCCATAGGTTAATAACTGAAGGGTCCACGAAAATGTGAGAATTCCCATGGTAAAGGGGAGATTTTTTTTATGCCTTTCAAGTTAGAACTTTGAAATATTACACTACTGCGACAAAAGTGACGCAACGCGTAAAACCAACCATTTTCAACGCGGGGCAAACTGTTTAGGGATATACAGTTACGGACAACAGTTTCCGCAAGATAACCACTTTTGTATTTCTCGAATATAATCATATTTTTCACAGATGTTTTAGATGTTACAAATTAGATATTTTTCATAAAGATGTTAGTAAATAGATGATGTGTACATGTGCATAATTAGACTTTTCGCAATTTACAAACGGAAGACATAAAATTATATAAAACATAAAAATGAAAGTCGTTCAGAAATCTTTCGTAACTGTATTTATATGTTATTAAATTAACATTTAATACACAAACGTAACAGTATTCGATATACACAAGTAAGTATATAGTACGTACTTTTACTTGTATAGAATAAATTCGGTTGAATTGAATCTTGTCAAATGGAATCACATTAAATTAAATGTACGGAATTGAATTTATCTGAAATTGAAATATGACAAATTAAATTACGGGGAATTGAACAGTTTCTGACTGAAACATATAGAACTGAATAAGTTCTTACTGAAATGTGTAAAATTGAATAATTCCTGACTAAAACGAGTAGAATTGAATTATTTTTTACTGAAACGTCTAGAATTGAATTACTTATGATTGAAATATGTTGAATTGAATGATGTGGAACTGGATTATATCGAATTGAAACTCATCAAAATTAATATCGTTGAATTGAATTATATTGAACTGAAACGCACAGAATTGAATCATACCACACTATAACGAACAAAATTAAATCGTACATAATTAAATACGTGGAATTGTGACGTTTATTAGAATTGAATTTATTATTCATTAGAATTGAATTAAGTCGAATTGCATCACACTTTCAATTACATATCGAATTGAAGCGCGTTAACTTGAATTTGGTGGAATAGAATTACATCAAACTGGAACAAGTTGAATTCAATTACGTCGAATTGAATCGTAACAAAATGAAATGCTATGAATTGAAATGTAGCGAAATGAAAGGCGTCAAATTGTATCAGGACAAATCAAGTCGAATTGAATTGTGTCAAGTTGAATTGAATTGCATCGAATTGCGTCAAGTAGAATTGAATCGTATTGAATTGCATGCCGTTGAATTGAATCAAATCGAATTACAAGTCGATTTGAGTCAAGTAGAATTGAACTGCGTCAAGTAGAATTGAATCATGGCAGATTACATCAAGTCGAATTGAATCACATCGAATTGCACCAAGCAGAATTGAATCACACCGAATTGAACCAAGTAGACTTGAATTACGTCAAGTAGAATTGAATCATGGCAGATTACATCAAGCCGAATAGAATCACATCGAATTGCATCAACTAGAATTGAATCGCACCGAATGGAACTAAGTAGAATTGAATCATGGCAAATTACATCAAGTCGAATTGAATCACATCGAATTACATTAAGTAGAATTGAATCGCACCGAATTGAACCAAGTAGACTTGAATCATGACAGATTACATCAAGTCGAATTGAATCACATCGAATTGCATCAAGTAGAATTGAATCGCACCGAATGGAACTAAGTAGAATTGAATCATGGCAGATTACATCAAGTCGAATTGAATCACATCGAATTGCACCAAGCAGAATTGAATCACACCGAATTGAACCAAGTAGACTTGAATTACGTCAAGTAGAATTGAATCATGGCAGATTACATCAAGCCGAATAGAATCACATCGAATTGCATCAACTAGAATTGAATCGCACCGAATGGAACTAAGTAGAATTGAATCATGGCAAATTACATCAAGTCGAATTGAATCACATCGAATTACATTAAGTAGAATTGAATCGCACCGAATTGAACCAAGTAGACTTGAATCATGACAGATTACATCAAGTCGAATTGAATCACATCGAATTGCATCAAGTAGAATTGAATCGCACCGAATGGAACTAAGTAGAATTGAATCATGGCAGATTACATCAAGTCGAATTGAATCACATCGAATTGCACCAAGCAGAATTGAATCACACCGAATTGAACCAAGTAGACTTGAATTACGTCAAGTAGAATTGAATCATGGCAGATTACATCAAGCCGAATAGAATCACATCGAATTGCATCAACTAGAATTGAATCGCACCGAATGGAACTAAGTAGAATTGAATCATGGCAAATTACATCAAGTCGAATTGAATCACATCGAATTACATTAAGTAGAATTGAATCGCACCGAATTGAACCAAGTAGACTTGAATCATGACAGATTACATCAAGTCGAATTGAATCACATCGAATTGCATCAAGTAGAATTGAATCGCACCGAATGGAACTAAGTAGAATTGAATCATGGCAGATTACATCAAGTCGAATTGAATCACATCGAATTGCACCAAGCAGAATTGAATCACACCGAATTGAACCAAGTAGACTTGAATTACGTCAAGTAGAATTGAATCATGGCAGATTACATCAAGCCGAATAGAATCACATCGAATTGCATCAAGTAGAATTGAATCGCACCGAATGGAACTAAGTAGAATTGAATCATGGCAAATTACATCAAGTCGAATTGAATCACATCGAATTACATTAAGTAGAATTGAATCGCACCTAATTGTACTAAGTAGACTTGAATCATGGCAGATTACATCAAGTCGAATTGAATCACATCGAATTGCATCAAGTAGAATTGAATCGCACCGAATGGAACTAAGTAGAATTGAATCATGGCAAATTACATCAAGTCGAATTGAATCACATCGAATTACATTAAGTAGAATTGAATCGCACCGAATTGAACTAAGTAGAATTGAATCATGGCAGATTACATCAAGTCGAATTAAATCACATCGAATTGCATTAAGTAGAATTGAATCGCACCGAATTGAACCAAGCAGACTTGAATCATGACAGATTACATCAAGTCGAATTGAATCACATCGAATTGCATCAAGTAGAATTGAATCGCACCGAATTGAACCAAGTAGACTTGAATCATGACAGATTACATCAAGTCGAATTGAATCACATCGAATTGTATCAAGTAGAATTGAATCGCACCGAATTGAACCAAGTAGACTTGAAATACGCCAAGTAGAATTGAATCATGGCAGATTACATCAAGTCGAATTGAATCACATCGAATTGCACCAAGCAGAATTGAATCACATCGAATTGCACCAAGTAAACTTGAATTACGTCCAGTAGAATTGAATTGGGACAAGTAGAATTGTATAAGGTCAAACTGAAACATAATTGAAACGTGTCGAATTGAAATGCTTGAAATTGAAACCTGTCAAATTTCTTCAACAAACGTCCTTACTGGAATCTTCCCAAGTCAAAAAAAATATATACCCATGCTCTCATTCTAAATCTCACATACTTTGATACGCATACAAAAATTAGAAAGTGAAAACTCTCTGACCCGCCTGCACCCAAGTTCATCTGCAATGCAGATAAATGTTTCAGATATTCGAGAGAACCACTGACAAGAGTTCATTCGAGTTTAGATATTAATGACTAATGTACATACATGCATGTACGTACATAGATATCAGTGGCCACGGGTGAATTGATGCCGATCAACTTATTACTTACGTTACACCGCAAACATAGTAAACATAAATACGATCGTAGCTTTATGTCAATGTTACACGCATGAAAGTGCAAGGTACGTCGTATACACAGTATACACGTTTCCAAATCCGTTGTTAACCAGTTTCAATCGCGTATTTCTACGGCGCAATCTTCGACGGTACAAGCTTTCGCTTCAAATTTCTATCGTATGGCATGAACCGCGAGCTAAATAGACGGTTCACAAGCCACGTGATTTATGGCCGATCAGCGCGATTCGATTATTATCCTATTACTCCCGGCGCTCACGCATTGCGGCGTAAACGGATCCCTCTAAAGCTCCTTCAAAAGACAGCTTTGTAATCGTCGTTTGTATGCGCATCGATACACACGCTTCCCTGAAATATCGTGCACACCGGCGCATTTTAACGAACAGAGACAATACTGTCTTACGAAAATAAACGCCTTTTATAAATCACCGGGTGCATCCTGTTACAGAGCCGCGTTTCATAATGGCATAATTAATCGAAAACGGTGGATTATGAAGTACGTGAGTCACAGCGAAACTACATAAAACTACTGCTATCGATAGTGTTATCGATAAGTAGCAGTAATATCGGAACGGTACGAATACATCGACATGTCGATAACATTGTTTAGAAATCTGTAATTTTGTTGGTCAAGCATTATTGTTTGACGTTGGATTAGATATTTCGAGTTTGAACAGACTAAATTTAACGAATACGCAAATTTAAATGATAAAATCTGATTTAACACGATCTACCGTAATATTCTAATTTAACATAGTAGCAAAACCTAATTAAACTTAAATAAAACACATTTTAATTTTCATGATAAAATTTAATTTCAACTAATTTGCAATTTTATTATTCAAATTTAATTATTTCCGTTTGCAATTAGATTGGATAAAATTTAACCCTAATCATAGACAAACCTAACCTAATGTTGATAATCTGATTTAGTTTAACGTAATCTAACGTAATAAAATTTGTTGATATCACCTGACTTAATTTAACTTAACCCAATTTCAATTTGACGTAATCCAACCTAACCCAGTTTCAATTAGATCTAATCCAACATAACTAGATTTAACCTAACATTATTTTAACTAGATTTAATTCAATCTAACCTAACCTTAAGCACGTCTAATCTAATCTAACCTAACTTTAACCACATCTAATTCAACCTAACCTAACGTCAACCACATCGAATCCCATCTAACCTAACGTTAACCACATCTAATCTCATCTAACCCAACCTTAAGCACATCTAAACCAACCTGACCTAATCCCAGTATGACATAATTGAATCTAATCTAAACCTAAAGTGATTTAATTCAACCTACCTTAACTATAATCCTTCTAAATCTAATATTACAAATTTGAATGTCATTCCTTAAATATTAATTAATAAATATTAAATCTTAATAATATTATGATATAAATTAATCCATAATTTATTTGCAATAAATGAATTCGAAGTGAATATAAAATTCGATATATAAATTATTATTACTGGGAGTTTTTAAAATACATTTCAATCTTAATTTATTTGATCCTTTTCAAAATTGAATATATCTTAAAATTTTTCATTCCATTAAAAATAAAAAAAGGCCACTCTAAAACTATAATTGTTAAATTAATAACAAAATAAAATTTATATAAATTAACAATTGTTTAAATTTGAATGATAAAATTGAACTATACCAAACCTAGCAATACCTAACCTAACGTACCAAACAATAATATTAGCAAAATTGAATAATTGTTGTCTGTAATTTAAACAAGAATAAATAAATTCGAATGATAAAATTACATCAGGTTAGGTTGGATTAAGCTTTAAATTTAAGCAATAATATTAAACAAGATTAACTTTTGAACTGAACTAGAAGCAAATTTGAATAACAAATTTATACATAGTTATACGTGAATTTATCAAAGTCTGAACAATATTATCGATATAGCGTTAAATACGGAAATAAACAAGAATAAATAAATTCAAACGATAAAATATCAGGATAGCTAACACTGGATTAGATTTCAAGCGACAGTAAACAAATTTGTACGATATAATTACACATTACAATCTACTTCAATCATTGTCATGAACTTTAACGATATCCCAACATTATCGATGTAGCGTTAAGAAGAAATCGATGATGTATCAATAGTAACGATAGTAACAACTCTATTGTACGATCCGAACATTTGCGAAGGTTCGATTGGCAGTTATTTTCAGATGAGAAAATACAACAATGGGTAAATAAGAAATGAAACATAAATTCCTCCAATTATTCTTCACCTTGACAAAAGCATCGTGATTTATAATAAGAAACGCAAGATACGTCATTTTGACGTGTTCCGTAAAGCTAGTGCTTTTCGAGGAGAGTGACAGTACGGGGTACGGTGCGACAACGTGTGCATAGAAGAAAGTTCGCTGGAAACAAACCTTTTTCACACACATGCCGGATGCGTGCATTAGGGGCCAGAGGAATCCGAAGAAGCAGAAGAGGAGCAAAAAGTGTGTGTATTACTCACCAGCACTTTGGTGAAGCGCCTCTCGAGTTCCACGGCATCGGGCATCGGTTGCCTTGGCGCGCCACGGACGCTGCCCGTCCGTGCGTGCGGTCCACCCAAACTTCCCATGCCGAGGCTAGGTTGACAGGATTGATGAGGCGCGCCGCCCTTGACACCACCGATGAACACCTCGCGCACACCGCCATCGCTCTCGCCGGCACGGCTTTGCACGATCCCCATTATTTCGCTCGTCGCTAACAATGTAATCCTGCGCTGTTTTTACGCGACGAAAATCGTGACGCACGGCAGCGGTGGCGGCTAGCACTGTCACACCACGAGAAACGTCAACAACCACGGTCGCTCAGGTTCATCCTCGACCGAGTATCAATCACTTTCTTTTATTACGACGAACGTCGATAAAACGACGACTCGAACCGGACCGCGCCGGGCCGTGCAACAGGTACCAAGCCGTCCATTGCGGGCACAAACTCGACGAACGTGCGCGAACAAAACCACGATGTAAACTCGCCTATCCACGCTACACGAAGCACTAGCTACGTCTGCGATGCTCGATCCTTTCCGAGGCATCACTGCTCATTGCGCATGCGCTCTCGCGCAACTATGGTGGCGCGCTCTGCACCGGCGCGGTGACTTTGAAATGAGTTTGTTTACCTTAATGTTGGTAATCGTGCAAGTATCGATAAGATGAACCTAGAAAGATAGAGATGTAGGATATAACATATTCTATACTAACAACTTATCTACGAAATTGCACTTTAATTTGTACTGAATGACATTGTGCTAATTGTGGTTATTTCAGTTGTATAAATCGTATCGCAAATTGTGTTCGTTCTGTACTCGAAAATTCCCTAGTATTTTTGAACTTATTAGGAGACTAACTTTGATAATTAGTATATTCTCTATATTATACTTTATATTATGTTATATTTTATATATTATATTTTCCATAATGTGTAATATATTTTTTGTGTCGTTCATTTTAATTTAAACATTAATTTCTGATCTTATATTTTGTACGTAATTGTAAAACTGTATTTGACACTTATTTTTTCTCTCTTATATTATTTTTGTTGTATAATGGAATTTTGTTCGTAAATAAAAAAATAATCTTGAAGGGAAAAAGCACTACAAGAGACTATGTTGATAATATAATTGAAAATTGAATATAATTGAAAATTTATAAGTTACAAGACCTTAAATTTTTAAATATGTGAATTTGAAATTTTCTGAATACTTAAATCAAAAAATATTTAAATCTGAAATTTCTAAATTGCTAAATTTGAAAATTTGAGAGAATAAATATTTATGAATTTAAAATCACGTAAATCTTAAATTTACAAATCTGTAATTTGTAAACATGGAAATTTAACATTAAAAAGTCAGGAAAATGCTAATGTCAAAATTTCTAAAAATTTGAATTTGAAAAATATGAAAAGTAGCTACTTTAAAATTTCTAAATTTAACAGATTCTAATTTAAAAATTTGAAAGAGAAGATAAAGTTGTTTTCCGTACTTCTGAATACGGCGATTACAAAATTCTATATCTGAAAATTGAAAATTTGATATTTCTGAACACTCTAATTTGAAAATTTATTAAATTTGGAGTTTCCGGACTAAAAATTTGAAATTTTTGTCGTTTATAAATTCCATTTATAATTCTAATTTTTTTAGTGTGAAATTTTGTAATTTAAAAAATTTGAAAATTACTATATGTATAAATTTCAAAATTTTAAATTGTCTAAATCTCTCAATTTGAAAATGTTTAAATATCTAATTTTGGAAGTTCAAATTCTAATTTTGAAAATTTAAAAAATTTAGTTTTCAAATTTATAAATGTAGAATTTGTAGAACTTGAAAATTTAGAATTCTGTAAACTCCTGGATATCTAATTTTGATACTTGTTTCGTCGATGACTAAAGCATTCTAAATTTCTAAATTTGGAATTTAAAGGGTGCTGTCCCTAAATAGGCACCCGGTTTATGTAATGCTAACGACAGTGCTGTATAAAACAGCCAATCAAAATTGGTCATCGGTTGGCTCTCCCTTCTAGGGGATACGCTCTGTCCCTATCTTCCTGCGATAATTTCATTGCAGATGGAACCACCGTATTGTAAAATGTAATGAATCTTTTATAATTTGTATTAGAAAATAATGTTCAAAAATTAAAACAATTACAGACAGCACAAACTAAAATCAATGGTATTAATTATTATTTTGTTTATTATTCTTGTACAGAATTCTTACTCACGATAAAAATAATAATAAAATATACTTTATTTTGCATAAAAAACTTTTTACTAAAATTTCGCGCGATATTTATGAACATATATGTTGTATAAAATTATAAAATTATATAACATAGAACGTGTGTGAAATAATATTAAGTAAGAAAAAAATAACTAAAAGCTCATATTTATAAAATATATGTCGTTGATAATAATAAAATAATAACTAAATATTGATATGAACAAAATTTATGTAACAACGAATGTATAATAAACAATTTATAATGCACATATCGATAACTATCGACAAGTCGATATACGGGGGACGCTATTATTTCGAGATATCGATCGACGCCTAAACCTAACCTTTAAAATAGATAGTATGGCGTCGTTTTAGTGTATTGGTTTATAAAAAGTATTTGTAAATATTTGTAGATTCTATGAAACAACGCAAGTGTAAATCACAATTCTAAAATGAAAAAGTCACCATTAAGTATGCCAAGTAGCAGCAGACAAAACCAAAATTGCAATTGGAGGGTGGACGATCATAAAAAGTGGACAGGTTATAATCATGTTACAAGTGATAGTTATGTGTGTATGTCGACGAACGAGGGCAAACAATATACTGGGGATGATTTTATTCCTTTGAATATTAGTACACCATTACCAGAACGAAATAGGCCCAGTGGTAATTGGCGGGGTACTAGAAGTCGTAATCATCGTAATTCAGGTAGTGGTGGATTTAACCATTACAGGAACAATTATCATTCAACTCCAAAAACAAATTTCAATAATTTGTACTCTCCTTACAAGCACTCTGGTAAACAATTTTATGGTCAGAAAAAGGTAATTTTATACAGAATTTTTTAACTATTGGTCTCTCACGATTGCTACCGTATAGCGATGCAAAACATGTTTTTCTTTTACGTTTAGGGTTATCAGAAGGATGCACATAAACAGGTTGATATATCTAGCTACATAGATATGACATCGTTTTTGGAAGATCCTTGGGCAGAATTAATGAAAAAATTTAATGACTCCAAAGAAGTAAACAGAGAAATATCACCTACGCTTGAACAGTTGCCTTCCTCAGATTCAATTTGTATAGATCCAAGACTAAGTTCCGAAAGTCCATCTGTAATTGATATAGATGATTCTCGGTTTAATTTGAAATCCAAAAATGAATCTTCCATAGACGTAGCATTGGGGTTGGATGATACGGATGTTAGCACCATGTGCAAAACAGAAAGCTCAATAGATTTAAAACTCCAGAATGTAAGATTCGGTCAAGAATTAACAAATGAAAGCAAGTGCAGTAATAATGGTAGTGTTTGTGAAGATCTTGCAGACAGAAATGTTCATCTTTCTTGTGGTTCTACGACAACCGTGATTCAAGATCTTGTATAACAGTAAAACAGAACAGAGTGTGCTTTTAAGGAAAGTAATTAACTTTTAATACAGTGCGTTGTACTTTATACATTGTAAATATGAACAATTGTACATAGGCATAGCGAAACCTGTGAAACAGTTGTTTTAGATTTTTTGGAGCAATACTCCTCTACTGTATGAAGCGACAGAGTAATCAAAGTTGTAGCGATGCAATTTTTGTTTTTAAAAATAATTCTATTATAGAAGCATATCTATTATATATGCAGAATATAGTGTATTGAAACTTCTTTCAAATTATATTTTCACAAGAAGGCTGTGAAAAGATAAGCGTAGTTAACACGAAAGAAAATATATACGTGCAATTCTCTAATATGTACTAGAAGAAGTACATATGTCAGAATACAAGGGAACAGTAAACACCAATTTTTCACCGATAGATTAAGTGGTTAAAAACCATTGAAGATCCATGTAAAGTGTCTAAGATCTAGCTACGTTTAGTTACAGTTTAACTATTCAATGCCATTGTATAAATTAAATTTATACATTCGTTCTAAGTTCTGTTTATCCAAGCCATTAATAATTCTGCAAGTTCTGATTTATGCTTTTCAATATTATTGAATATCATTAATTTTAGTCTGATAATAATAGTCCATGTATGCTTATTCTCGTAACAGCATAGAAATGTTACAAAACGTTAATAGTATATATCTATATTAAAGTAACCTTAACATAGAATTAAATCATTATTAATTATGTGCAAACGCCCACAATTTTAATTTCAAATTTTACCTATTTATGCAATGATATATTTCTGTAGTAATTAATGAAATTCTTTGATTAAAATTTGTTTGAATGAATTACAAAATATTTTATTTACATATAAAGATGAATTGTAAATTAACTTGTTCAATTAGAACAGTGGAATAGTAGGGTTTAAATGATCGTTATCTTAGAAGCAATACAGCGAAAGGTGTTTACTTTCGGTCTTTACACATTTTTACAGCATGTTTTAGCGAGCGATTCATTGAGAGTGACAAATGTGTCCTACGTGTTCGATTAACATGCTACCTTGATGTACAAATGACGATCTGGTACAAAAATTTGCATAATTTCATGAAAAATGATGTTAATTTCGACGATACGATTTGACATAATCGTATGAAGCATGTCATTGATGTTTTAAGTAATAATTGTATGAATAATCTGTACAAAAAGAAATTATGTGTAAATATATATAAATTTAAGATAATAATCATTTTAATATTCTGCAATCATTAGTCGGTTTTTTTTCTACATTTTCAACTTAAGACCAATTTTCTTTTCAAAACATAAATGCAGATTGGTTCTTTTTTAATTCTCAAGTTCACCGCTTCACTGTGCAATTACGTTTACTAATTGCAAGTACAATTACTGCTTGTTAGCGAATCGTTTGACGAAAGGAAAGTGCGAGGACAAAAGAAACAGTTCGATAATTAATCCAATCGAATGGCCTTAGATCTCTGACCTTGTGCTTCTAAAGGTAACGACACGATACGAAACAATGGCAAGTTGCATAGTATAGGTACGTGAATAATAGATCGCTAGTCGAAGTAATCAATATGACCTATGTATTCTCTGGTATTGAAAGTTTTTCTTTCGCTCTCGAAACTTCTTTTCGTTTTCTATCATCTCTAGAGACTGTCTTTACACGTACTTTTTACATTTGCATTTATAGACACAATTTGTACAAGATTTATAGAAGTAGCACATACACTTAGAACGTCTAAAAAAATGTTTATCTTTGAAAATTTGTTATGAAAAAGTTGAGAAGAAATTTCTTCTATTATAATCACAATATATTTTACAATTTTTTTGCCTGTACCACAGTCCGGTTTATGAGATCCCTTTTTTATCATAGTCCTTTTCTGATAAATTGATTTCTAACAATATGGTGGATTTTTAAAGTTAAAGAACAGATTTTTTATTGAAATGTTTTTGATTTTATAAAGGAATCAAGTTTTAAAAAACTCGACAAGTACTTGTTTTTATGTACAAAATAACTGTATCTAATTTCGAATAAATTGATTCATCTTTGATACATTTTTGGCGCGCGTTTTCAAACTTCGGTTTGGAGAAAATCGCGTTAAATATTTGTAATGTTATTAAGACAAATAAAAATAATACGAGTTGTTCCTCACCTGATATTTGTTTTTATTTGAAAGAAGTTTATGTGGCTCTTGATGTGGTTATTTGACTCAATAATGTATTACGTGATAAACCTTCTTGTTAAGGCGCAAAACGATTTACTAACAAAGACAAGAGGTAAAGGAAACGAGCAGTGACCGTAAAAGCTATTACTGTTGCTTACATTTTTAATATACTCAGTGGTTCTCAGCTTTATTTGTATAGATGCAGTATCAGTTTTTATTTGCGTAGATATATTCAATTTTTAAAAAATTAACTTGGTATATAAGATAATTTAACTTTACTACTTTTTTATTTTACTTTAACTTATACTAGGTATATAAAAATTTAGAAACCTGGTAACTTAGGAAGTTAGAAAAGTTTGAAAGATTGGAAAAAATTCCTTAACTTTCACATTTCTAAATTTTCAATATTTCCCAGTTCCTATATCCTTTTTCTAAATTTTCTAATTTTCTAGTTTCCAAATTTTTAAACTTAGAAATCTAGAAATTATTAATTTTACAATGTTTAAAACTACAAATTAATCTTTTTTTCAATATCACAAACTCTTCATACTTTCAAAATTATAGAATAAAAAAGTATCGTTATTTATATTTATGTTCATATACTTTATATACTTTTATGTACTTTTATATGCTTTCACATACTTTTATATACTCATATATACTTTCATATACTTTTACATACTTTTATATATCTTTATATACTCCTATATACTTTCACATACTTTTATATGTGTTTATATACATTTATATACTTTTATATGTTTCTATGTGCTCTTACGTATTTTGAATGCTTTATATACTTTAGTGCAAAATGCTGTTTTAGTTATTTACAGTGCATGTCCAATGACAAACTTACGTAACTCAAGTGTGACCTCTATTAGTTGTCTTGAATATTTATCATATTTCACTTAACTACGGTTTGTGATACTTTATCAAATCATTACGTACTACAGTGTCATCACTATTGAGTCATCATTAGTCATCATTATTTATAGACTCTTAAAATTGATAACAAAATATTTTTTACAAGAAGTATTTTTTATATGTATAAGGTGGGTAAATTTGTAAATTTCGAAATTCATAATCCTGGAAATTAAAAATTTAGAAATTCGCAAGTTCGGAAATTTAAAATTTAGAAATTCACAAATTCGGAAATGTAGGAATTCGGATACTTGAAAATTTAGAAATTTGGAATTTTTAAAATGTGCAAATTTGCAAAGTTAGAAATTTGGATATTTGAAAACTTGTAAACTTAGAAGTGTAGATATTTGAAAATTTGGAAATTTTGGAACTTGGGAATTTTTAAATTTGCAAATTTTGAAACTTGGGAATTTTTAAATTTGGATTTTTTTTAATTTGCAAATTTGGAAATTTAGAAATTTACAAATTTGGATATTTGAGAATTTAGAAATATAGAAATTTGGAATTTTGCAATTTAGAAATTTAGAAATTTAGAAATATAGAAATTTGGAATATAGAAATACAGAAATTTGAAAATTTACAAATTTGCAAGATTTGGAAGCTAAAAATTTACAAATATTAAACAAAAAAAATATATAATTTTCTTACAATATGCAAAACGTCCCAACCCTCAACCCTCTCTCTAAAGTATTAATACATGGTATTCGCGTACCAATAGACATAAGATATGAAAACTAAAACAAGTTACCTACTTCTTGCAAAACGCACAACTAAACGCCATTTGTAACGTTTGATATCGAATTCAGTATTCACAAAACGTTCAACATGAACCTAAAGAGTCGTAATAAATGCAGGTCACGTCATCTACATCTTTAACACCCGTATCCTCTGCATTATCTTCATCTAGATTTATTAAGTCAATGTCTCTATATTTCTTCCTATAAATTTTTTATTTGCTTTACTCTTCGTACTTCGAATCGATAGATTTCATTTTCGTCCTACTTAAACTTATTGCTTCGGAAGGATAGCTGAGAGTCTCGAGAAAAAAGCCTTTAAATCAATCATCAGATAAAGTTTAATCTTCCGTTCAATTTTCCAATTTTCTGTTTTTCAAACAGGCTATTTCAATATAACAAAAATTGCTGCAATTTTTGTATATTAATTATAAATATTAATTTATATCATTGGTCTCTTACATTAACTGTAAGCAAAATAATATATAATAATAATATATTAAATAACATTTAATACCTCTTATATGTATCTCCAATTAATACATTAATTCGTTCAATAATAGAATCAATTAATTGTTGAATTAATATCAGACTGTTTCCAACCATCCTTCATATCAAATCCGCCATTATTGTTCAATTGGCGGGAATTTTAAAACGAACTTAAAAGTGCCTTCGCACTTCACGCTGTTATAAAATTGCAATTATTTAACTATTAACGTTTCGAAACAAAATTCTCTGAAAAAATATATCTCTTACTATAACATGGTACAATTGCAACTTAAAATATTAACGTAATTTTTAAATAAATCTTACTGAAAAAATATGCCTACGGTTATAAAATAGCGACGTTTATTTAAATATTAATACTAATACTTACAAGATTCACGTCCTGAAAGCGACACATCAAGGGAATAAAGAACATCAATCGAGATGGGTATCTATAAATTTATATTCTCTTCATTTTTTAGTTTTAATCGTCACAAATGAAATTGGTACAGTATGCGTGACATAGTTAATCGGAATAAAAGAGTAGTTTCGCTCACCTATCTATTAATAAGAAGATTAGTCGGTTACAAATATGTAAAGTTAAATAGGTTCATTCTATCTCTCGCATTTACATATATTCCATTGTCCTTTAATTTTCATTCGACGCTTATCGTTCTTCACGCGTGACGAGGCCTCGTCACAAGTGTCCCAGTTTCATCATTCGATTTTTCGTTAATTGATCGTCCAGGAAAGTAAATTTAACTGGATGGTTATTTTAACACGACAAACACCATTCCGTTCGCTTTTCCACGTGATATGTTTGTAAAATGAGAACTCTTGAACGTTACGGGGAACATTAAAGCTCGAGACATCTAGAATTTGGTCAAAATAAATCACAGATGACATTTATTTTATCTTATTTTTATACTACTTATTAACCCTTTCAATGTCCTCGTTGTTACCGTTTCAAGAAAATTTTTCTGATCCGTTTGATATCGCACGATAATACAAACTTAGCTTGCACGATAATACAAACTGTTTAACTCGCACGATGATACAAACTGTTTACATCTATTGTACGGTGTTTATACAAAATAAGTCTGTGTAATAGTTTTTCATCGCGAGGATTTGCTTAGATTATATGGAAACCTTTATATTTCGACGAAAATGCCCAATGTGATCGAATCGATTAGATATTGCGAGTATGTATATTTAATTGACTACGAAACTACATATTGTATCAGGTTGTTGCTTACCTACTGGTCGATTTCGAAACGCAAAATGTCTCACACGATTTTATAACGTAAAGTTATTGTAGCAATTTAAAGCTAACAGTTCGATGAAAATGTCATCAAAGAGTTCATCGATGTTCTTAAGCATATAATTACAGTAAAGCCTCTTTCGAATATATAATATATGATATAAGCGAATATATTTATAATCTCAGTGAAGCTTTTAGATCTTTGCGTCTGCTATCGAAGTTTGCCGAACGTAGAAAAGTAGCGAGCGACAGAAATGTCCGAACGACCGGACGTAAACAAAGAGTAACATATCCGTGACACGATCCTAATGCAAGAATAAAACTTTCCGTTTTCATTCTTTTGATATGAAACTTTTGCCAACATAACTGTGACATTTTTCTAGTTAAAATGAGACCAAATACGACGTAATTAGGAAAATATGTACTTGTTTCAAGCGTTCTGATTATATCGAGGCTTTACTGTAGTAATTTTCGCGGTAAACGAATGAGAAATGACACGTCGGGTAATTTCGTTGCTCTTCGGTACTATTCGGATAATCACGTGATACGTTCAGCAGTCGAAATCGTAGATTTCTGTGGCTTTGACTTCGAGGATTTTACTCGTTTAAGTTATTAAAAGTAAATGTGCCCCAAATTGCGTCGTATTTAGTCGCATTTTAAGCAGGAAAATATCATGAATATGATGAGTGAAGTTATATAAGAAAACTGACTGAAAATAGAAAAGTTGCAAGCGCATTAACATTGTAAATAATACAACAGATTTGATCTTTGCTGATTACCACAATCACAGCGTCTCTTTTTCACTCGTCGTCATCGCGTTTGAAATTTATCGTGAATTAAACCAGTAAATATAGTGCAAATTATAACGTGTTTGGTCTCATTTTAATCAGAAAAATATTAAAAATCTACTGGTAAAAGTTGGATAACAAAAAAATCGAAAATAACAGTTTTATACCTGCATGTGTATTGTTTTACGGAAATTCTCGAATCACGTTACATTTCCGGCAAGCAAATTTCATGACGTTTGTATCTTCCCCCATTAATGGAAATAATTTTTTCGCTTATATCGAGGCTCTACTGTAGTACAAAACAATTCGTTGTCCATTAGTGCAAACAATGAAGGCCTAAAATAAATTTTATAGCTGTCACAATTAGTTAAAATGTGTAGATACATAATGTTGAAAAATTCCAGAAAGATCTAATTGGTTCTAGAGAAAGATTTAATACTATTTTAAACAAAGTTAACTTATATATTAAAAAATAACTGAAAGTTTTGCGAGTAAATAAGACATTTCATGTGCAACAACCTCTTAGTAATAATTGTCACATTAATTAAATTATATTTCTATATATTTATCGAACGTATGAAAGGGTAAAATTTGTTCTCTGTTTGTTTAATTATGTAAGCTTATATGTAATTCTCCTTGATCCAACGAGAAGGACAGAACTTTTCTTATTATACGATTTTATTAAAAATTAATGTTTGCGTCGCAAGTCAGTTATTTCTTTTTTTTCTTCGTTTAAGGGTGCGTTCAGAGTAAGCGAGAGAATGTTCAGTCCATTCATATTTTATTATAAAATTAAATGCAAACAATCAATTATAATTAAAGAGTATAAATAAGAGTAAATTCTACTTTTTACGAACGAAATTGTTTTTTGTTTATGGAAACGGTCAATTATGTGAAGGTTAGTGTCAGTAAATTTTGGTGCAAGTGTTACAAGTTTTAATAATTTTTACAAGAAGCAAATTTTTATACGTGTTTTGATTATAATCAATATTCAATGTTATATAAGAAAGAGATTTCTGAATATTTTTTTTACTTGTCACATTTTTTAATGTTCCAACTTTTGAACTTGATTGTTGTAATACAATTAATTATGCTACTGTCATATTTTTATTTTGCTTCTGATTATTAATGAACAAAATGTGATATTTGTTTGATGGAAAATATTTTCTGTATACACGGCCTTGTTTTACTTAATTTTAAGTGTACATGTTCTAATTCAAATTTCTGTATTTATTTTTGAAAAGTAAAAATTAAATTTTGGACAATAACTGTTATTGATAAATGGAACTATAGTTTCAGTGCCCAAAAACAAATAAAGGAACAAGCATTCGTGTTCTTGCTCTACATTCTCATGAATTTTGCTCATCTCTACAAGACTGAGTTATAAACAAAAAACAAAGAATGATAAACACCACAAAAATTTACAAAAACCAGCATTCCATCGCTTAGCTTAAACGCACCGTACCAGAAATGTACATACATGACATACATAATTACATGCGATTATATAAATTAACCTATAAGAAATTCGCTTCTTTTTTTTAACAGAAAAGTTCGTTCAATAATTTTTCCGATAATCTAATTTCTGTAAAACGTTTCTGTCTCGTGACGAAATTATGGATGGAACCTTGCCCGCCCCTTTTCCACCATAGATCACTAAATAATGGATGGAGAAGTTGCGTAACTAGGCGCAAGTGTCGTTTCGTCGATCAAATGATCGTTTGATGCAGTATTTACTGATTTGCGTTAGATCAACATGATCAAAATTCTAATCTACGTACATGTATATATACAGAGTTTTACTATGGCCGCTTTAACGCATCGACTGCCATGTGGCCCACGTGTGAACGACGAGCTAACGTTCGCAAACATCGCCGTCCATTTTATGAGGAACTACGTTACACAACCCATTATAAATGACGTTAGCGGATAATTAAACGTCGATAACAGAAACGACTAAATTACATGGAAGTAACGTAACGGGGTTCTTTTAAAATGTCCACCACAGAGTTTAAGGTGTCCATCACACAGTTTAAGGTGTCTACCACACTGAACCAGAGACGTCTGGTGGCGAAACTGAGAAGCTCAAATTTCTAGTCTCTGCCGCGAAAAAAGGACAGCGACAATTTCGCCGACGATTTTCAAGCGAAGCGATATTTCTCGCGCTTTCTTCTCCAAAGTATTCTCCGCGTAATTACGCGGCTCGTCACGGAGCCCGATTTTGCAATTTGGCTCTCAAAATGTTATAAAAATATATTTTCGTTTTTAATAAAATTTTAAGAGTCGAATCGCAAAATCGGGCTCCGTGAGCCGCGTAATTATACGAAGATTTTGAAGAGGAAAGTACGAGAAAATGTTGCTTCGTTGCTTGAAAATCTTGCGTCGGCGGAATCGCTGTACTTGTCTCCCCACCGTGGAGCAACGCAAGAGAGACGAGGAGCTTCTCGTATTTCGCCGCAAGAGGCCTCCAAGGTCGATTCACGATTACTGCGTCGCTCTAGTAGATACATAAACACTGAAAGTTGTAGCAGATATAACCAAAATAAACTTGCTGTCATGGTTATAGGAGAAGAAAATAACTTATCGACTGAAAAATCTCCTCAAGAGGATTTCAAAGTCGAGTAAAAGTTGACCCGTCGTTTTTATAAATTCGTGAAATATAATTACTGGAAAAAAGTTTAACATGGCAGTCAAAGCGTTAGAACGTATATATGTATCTCTTCTACTGTTTTTGTTCTTGCAAAAGTTAATTAATTTCGGATTCCTTAAGACTGACCCTCCTGTAAGAGAATATCAACTCTTCTTTACAATATTTGGTCTCTTTGTTTAAAGCTATGGTTGCTGCAGATCGGAGGTAATTGAATTTCGCTTTGCTCGTTACAGGTCTCATGCTGCGATATACTTTCGAATACCTGTGTATACGCGTTAATTATTATTTACAAAAGATGGATGCTCGATACTGGTCTTTAGCCGTACAGTTTACACTGTGTGTTTCGTTGTACAAAATTTTAAATACCTTGTGCACCATGAAGTGGTTTAATAATTATAATCATTAATGATTATTTGCACTCATAAATAATGTTCATAATTTGTAAGTCACAAATAATATGAAACATAGAATTCTTTTTAAGTGTTCAGTGATTATTGACTGATTCAGAAAATGACTGATTTTTAATAATAGTTAAAATTGAAAAATATCTTTGTTTAGGAAAAGAATGTTTGTAAGAATATCTAGAAAGTAATCTAGTAAGAAACTGTTTTTAATTTAAAATTACTTTGAAAGTCAAATTAGCGGTAAAAAATAGCATTTTGATCAAATTTTTTTTTTATATAGAATAGGTTGTCAGTTTTTTTTTTTTAATAGATTTTGTCAGTGATGGGCACCTGTACTCGTGAGAGCACAGAGTAGTCAATTATTCAATTTTAATTAATTCATTACTTTTCAAGTTCTATTGGCAAGTTTACAAATTTTTAAATTTAGAACATTGAACATTTGTAAATTTCTAAATTTGGAGATCTGAAACATTGAGAATTTAATAGTTAGGCAATCTGAAAATTTCTAAATCTAAAAATATACAAATTTATAAGTAAAATTTATAGATATAAATTTATTTATAAATTTATAAATTTTCAGATTAATATATATTTATCCTAAGAATGTTGGAAATTACAAAATTGGAATATTTGGAAATTTTTAATTTTGATAATTTTTAATTGAAAATCTGAAAATTAGATACCTCCATTTTGCTAAATTTGTAAACTTAAAAATTACTTGTACTAAATTTAGAAATTTAGAAATTTAGAAATTTAGAAATTTTTAATTTTTCAGAATTTGAAAACTTGTTCCATTCTAAAGTTTTAATTTGTAAATTTAAAATATTCTTGGGTCTTCAATACATGTGCCCACGAGCTTTTCAGCGGGCAAACGTCTGCCCATCACTGGATTATACAAACACACTGAAATTCAATGAAAGAATCAATTAAAATGCAATTTCTCAAAAATAACAAATCTTTTTTCTCAACCCTGATTAGAATCAATAATTACCAAAAAAAAAGTAGTTATAATTTACGGCGAATGAAAAATTCAATACCGACCTAACATTAATAATGTCATGAAGGACACATTTAATCCTTCGAATAGAAAACTTATATTCTAAATTTCAAAACATTATAAATGAACATTTTAATGTTCATTTGCAAGCATTATAAACGAACTGATTAATATTTTCTTGATCTGTATATTCAACATGTGCCCACTCCTCGTTATACCTGCAATATATCAAGTATTTGATATATCACATCTAATCATGGCCGGATGAAGATTTCGTAAGGCTCGAGATTATTCCAAAACGACTTGTTACCAAAAAGTTAACACCGAAATACGAGCCCAGCCTAAAATGCAGGAACTGGAGCTACAGCTCCATCTAGACCCCACCCTTCGCCCTTCCATCCAACGTTTAAGTAATTCTTCCTAACTGGAACAATTAGTAATTTTTTCATCAAAGACTATATTGGTTTTTGTTCAGTCATCATCTTTTTTTCTCATTCGTCTCAAAATACAAAAGAGGTGAAAAGAAAATAATTTGGTTAGTACTAGACAACATTTGGGTCGGTACTGCACGGCAAATGACTTGTAGGCAATTGTTTTAGTGCTTAATATAAAAAAAAACTAATGACTGGCTAACAGTACTTCAATATCTCATAAATTAATAGCTTATTAATTAATACCTCATATTATAATGTGACAAAGTTATTTAATTATTTTTGGACATCTCAATTCTGGAAAATAATTTTCCTTGTACTAAATTAATTTGTAATGAAAGGAAGATAAATTCATTTTCTAAGAAAATTTCTTTTGTTACATTTGTTGGTCGTATAACATGAACAAAAATTTGCTTAATAAGTGCAGTATATTCATCAATGTACATAATGTAAGATGTGCATACAGGGCGCTTCAGTTTTTTACCGCCTACTTATATTCGTGAAACTGAGGAAGAACGTTGACAACTTTGACAAAATGGCAACGTACTGTTTTATTCCGCACACAGGGTGTTTCAGTTTTGTCCGCATAACTTTACTAGCATATTCTATAAATAAAAATAAAAAATGTTTATACGAACATCTCTCGAATTTTTTACTTCTGTTATAACTTTTTAATAAAGCGTTTAAAATTCTATGTCAATATAACATCTGTAACGGATCTTGCCAGAATATTCTAAACGGTCACGCGTGGGAAAACGTTCGCGACATCGTTTCTGATTGGCAGATTCTCGAAGCCGAATATTCCCGAATTTGCGCGTTTACATAAACCGTTGCTATGCGCAATATTTTGTTTATCCTTCAGTCTCCTCGCGACGCTCGCAGACGCAGGATCTCGCGCGTGACGTCATACTTTCTCATCTCCGCGTTTCGCGCACTTTGTCGATCAACTGTCGTTACTGCTTTCCTCGACTGTAAATACTATGTAAATAGTGTTTCATATTAAAAACCAGTTTAACGAAATTTTGTACAACTTATTATTTACCCATACGCGCTTCAAAGTGCTTAAAACTCTGTGTTAATATAACATTTTCTTATTTTTGCGTATGGAATATGTCAGTAAAATTTGGCGGTAAAATACTGGGACGTACTGTATATGTATATCTATATTATATTATTATTAATATAAAATATGGAAGATTAGATTTTCTTAAAAAGTGCAGTTGCTGAATCAAGGTATATAATGTAATTACATATGTACATGGTATAAAATATACATGTAATATTGTATAACATATACGTTATATCTTCGAATATATTATATTACATTATGTAAACTGATAAAAGAATTGCATTTTCTAAGAAAACTGGATTTTCCATATTTTTCAATATATGCATATGTATAATATAATATAATATCAACATGCGTGTTCAATACGTAAAAATTTCAATGACAATGAAATAAAAACCGTAGATTTCTTACTGGAAGCAAAAATAATGTTAGTTTTAGTCTTGTGTATTGTATTATCAACCTGTATGTTGTATAATAACGAAATAACTGGTAATAATAATCAATTTATCTAGTAATTTATCCGACAGTGTTTCGTTCGAATAAAAACGAGCAGTTTCTAGCAGTTCTTCGTTGTTCTTACTGATTAATGCGAATATTGGAAAAAGTTGATGCAGAGTTTATCCCAGAGGACACCGTTAGTACACGTACTAAATCAAAATGTCGCAATATTAAAGTTTGATATTCACGATAACAGTAATACTAAAGTTTTGTATGACAATTATTTTTATAAATCGAGTACGTACATAGTTCTATAATGTCACAAATAAATGTCACAAATAAGACACATATAAAGACAAACTTTTTACTCTTCATATATGTACAAAGTACAATTTTATTTCTATTTGTCATAATTTACCTAATTGTTATTATATATCTATTCATTAATAGCACACATTTTGTAAAGATCTGCTGTATTTATTCATAAAGCAACAATAATGCGTAACGTATAAAAAAAAAGAATAAAAATCGATTAATTATGTAACTTGTATCTTTTAGTTAGTCATTCTTTAAAATTTAAATTTCGCGCCACAAATTTTGTCGAAAAATGGCGTTGTCAATCTAACCTTCTTAACTACTTAGTGACTCTAATTATAGAGTCCCTATGTACGTATGCTAGTGGTGCCATAAATGACAAAAAACTGTTACCGTGAAATGAAATTCGCTTGATTTAAATTTCCCGCGCGTTTATACAACCAATTTAGAGGGGGCAGGCTTTGTCGAACACCAAAAATAAATGTCGGAGTGTCGCCTCTTGTGCTTACTTTTTGCTTCAAGTTCGATCAACTACTGGATTATAAACTACTTTAAAAAATATTTATCCCGCCTTTAAATTCTGCAATACTTGTCACAAAGTTTGGAAATTTTTCGAAGTCTATGAATGTTAATGGACTATATTTTACAGTAATTGGCAATATCTCCTTATGAGAATGTTAAGTGGTTATACTAACTTCTTCGTATTCTTCTCGGTGAGAGACAATGAAAATTTGAATTTTTATGCCTTTTCTGTACGAAGTTTTTATAGAATTTACATATTCTACGGTGAACTTTTCATTATGACTCGCTTAGACGTTCCGGCCTTGAGAATTTTCCAAGATAGTGTATTATGTATCGTGGGGTATTTAAATAGAAATATGTAATTATCTTTGTTATTAGTCATCGTGTGGAAACAGTTTGCTTAATATGGTTATAGACCACGGACTATAGAACATCAAAGATTGAAGGCAGTTAGGCTGAAACTGTATGGTACCTTAGTATGTATGTACAACGTAAGTATGTACATAAGTTACGCTCGTGACAGATCAATGAGCAAACAACGAGAATGTACGAGAATCATCGTAGTGATCGCGTAAGTGCTTAAGCGTACATTATTAAGAGTCTGAAAGTGCAACGGACCAACTCTTAGACGACTTTGGAGGCCTCTTGCGGCGAAATACGAGAAACTCCGTCGATCCTCGTCTCTCTTGCGTTGCTCCACGATGGAGAGACAAGTACAGCAATTTCGCCGACGCAAGATTTTCAAGCAACGAAGCAACATTTTCTCGAACTTTCCTCTTCAAAATCTTCGTATAATTACGCGGCTCACGGAGCCCGATTTTGCGATTCGACTTTTAAAATTTTATTAAGAACGAAAATATATTTTTATAACATTTTGAGAGCCAAATTGCAAAATCGGGCTCCATGACGAGCCGCGTGATTACGCGGAGAATACTTTGGAGAAGAAATCGCGAGAAATATCGCTTCGCTTGAAAATCGTCGGCGAAATTGTTGCTGTCCTTTTTTCGCGGGAGAGACGAGAAACTGGAGCTTTTCAGTTTCGCCGTCAGATGTCGCTAGGTAGGTATAGACCTATTTTGCTGTGACTATAACGTCTCATCTATAGATCGTATGACGCGAGTGTTATCTACTTTAGGTCTGATTAAAATACGTGCGGCAGAATTCCTGATCGGACATTTGCATATGCTTTAGAAAGACGCGTTATGGAACATCGTGATGTTATAATAGTCTGCTTTGACACTGAAATTAATTTAATCGAAGGTGGATAACGAGCTTTAACCCCCTGGTGCTTTGTCCTGTGTTACTAGGTGATTAGAGCGTATGAACATGTAAAATGTAAAATGTGTAGGAGAAAGTGGGGAAATTATCCTGCGTAAATTCTCAAATCCTCAAATTTTGTAATTTAAAGATTTCTAAATCCTCAAATCTCCAAACACCTAAATCTTTCAATTTGCAAATTTTCAAATCTCCAAATTCCAAAATTAAAAAATTCTAAAATCATCAAATTGAGATTCGACATTTCGGTAAAAACACGGCAACAAAATTTTGTAATATCAAATGTGAAACTAGTTATACTGGCTGCTAGTGTTAGCATTAATACTTTTATTGCATTTTATCATCCGATTCCTGAAATAATTTTAAATTAACTCTTAACGGCTATACTGAGATATAAAACGACCAGAGCCAGTTTAGCTTCAATTTTATTCACATTATATCCTGAAAATCTGAATAAATACCTTTCTTGAAACCCCGATATTTTTACTATTTTTTCCTCAAACTCAAGAGTGTTTAACTAAAATTTTTAGATCTTTTTATTAAAATCGAAGAAAGTTTTGAATTTTTCTATGAAAACCGTAATTTCCTCAATTTTCTCGTATTTCTGAATTTGTTTTCATATTCCACATCCAAATTTACTGACCTCAGCTGTGAAGTGTGTTAAAACAACTTCCAAAGATTACTATAATTTTTTGCAAGTTAAAATAATGAGTAGCTTTGTAAGAAATATTTTTAGTGACTGGGGTGTTAAACGTCCCTGTGTGGCAGCTATGTTATTCTGGCGAAGTGTAACAGTTTTAGATACGACACGTCACTATAGTGGCTTTCGCGAATGTCACCGTAGATTACGACGTGTCACTATAGTGGATCACTCTACTGGCTTAAAGTGAGAGATAACTTATTTAATAATAATCGTGATCGTTCGTATTTATCAGTAATCGTGTAGTCTGTTAAATTCGTATTAAACTTGATGTGCACAATGCGGAATACTGATACTACGATACATCTTAACCTCTTAGCGGTTCACTATAACTATAGTGGTTCACTCTACTGGCGCACTTGCTCACTGTTTCAATCGAATGATCGTTTTCATATGTTTTGATTCGCACTTTTCTTGTCTTCACCACGTTTTATAAGAGTATTAACAAATCCCACAAAAGTACATTACATGTAAATAAAAGGTACCAAGTAGTTTGGGCACCATGGGAACACCTCTTTGCACTAATACACGATATTGGGAACATTTGGAAATTACATATTTTGTGAATTTTCTAAAAAAGTAAATTATCAAAGTTAAAGCATATCATACCTTTGGGAAAAATTATAATTTAATCATCAAAAACTGAATTCCAATGTACTCGCGTAGAGAACAGCATTGTCACACATTGTAGTGCTGTTTACACGTAATTCGCGTCGAATTCTGCCGTACAGAGAAGCAGTGCTGCGTGAAGTTTCACCGTGCCTAAGAGGTTAACTAGCACAGAAAGATGACTACTGCAAATTAGTATACTTGATCGCTGTAACGATCACGCGTAACGTGAAGTTCGTGAGCTTCAAGGAAACTTCCTTTCGTGATAGGCAGATGTCGCATTTTTACTATTACGAGTGTAGCGAAAAGTATGCGATGGTCAGTATTCTGAATTGAAATAAGCACACATTGTAGTGCTGTTCATTACGGGTTAATATAAATATTCGAAACGTTATAAGCAGGTCATGTAATCATAAAATTTGATCGAGTAGCAACCGAAGAAGTGCCGCTTATTTAAGTAGATAAAAGGTGACAGACTAAACAGAAAAATGTAGCGGCTACGATAAAATTAATCGATTCTATGAACGTGGTATCGCTTCCTCACTTCTTCATTTGCTTCGTTTTAAAAGCGATAATAAAGTTAGATAAAATGCAATATAGGAAGAGATCAAAGCCGCCACAGAATGAGTAAAAAATTTCTATAAAATGAACAAAAATTGGTGCCTATGCAGAAATCAATGGAAATTTCTTTACTGACCTTTGACAATTATTTGGTCCCAAAAATTGTGGGGTATCGTTAATAGATATTTTTATAGAGAAAATAAAATTGTGTTAATATCAAGTACTTTTAATAATTCACAGAATTAGTAGAATTCTTTGAATTAAATTTTTTAGGTGTTTTGTATTGTGGTACAAGCGAGGGTAAATCTACAGGAAAGAATTAGTTTATATAATTCTCGATTTAGAAAGATAATCGATAAGATATATACATGTATATAAATTCTAAAATGTATATTTTTATATAATAAAATACGTATTTATTTTTGTATGATAAAATATATATTCTGAAATAATAAAATATGTATGTATTTTTATATGGTAAAATATATATGCATTTTGAAATGATAAAATATATTTTTAGTAATAAAATATGTATACATTTTTGTATGATAAAATATATATTTTTAAATAATAAAATATGTATGCATTTTTCTATAATAAAATATATTTTTAAATAATAAAATATCTGCGTATTTTCAGTAATAAAATACATATATGTTTTTAAATGATAAGTGACATATGTACTCTTAAATGATAAAATATACATATTTTTAATAAATGCATAAAAAAGTGTATGACTATGTACTAACTTAACTGAATTATTAGAAAACATAAAATTTACAATAAAGTAAAAAGAGTGTATGCATTTTCATTTGTACAGTTTCAGGAAACCACAAATCAATAATGAAGATACTGCACAAAGTGTAATTTTCCATTAATAATTTTTTCTTTCACATTCTTATGACAATTAAAACTAAATTTACTTAGAAAAAAAAAATAGAAAAATCAACAATGAAGGATCAATATGTTGTGCAAATATATTTATATATCAACAAAAAATGACTATTTTTAGATTTGTTAAATATCCAACGAAGCTATTTACCTTAAATTTGATAAAAGATGATTAAAATATTATAACAAAATTAATATAAAAAATTATCAAATTTTGTCTAAAAACAATTTTATAAAAAATTGCCATATTATTGTATAAAATACGAATACACACGAAAACATCTTATATTACATTTTTCACTTAATTTTCTCATGTAGATTTATCTCTTTACTTATACCAAATCACATTCTACATAAAATTGCGACTGTAAATGTAATCAGTTTACACAAGCGTAAAAAACGCAACTATAAATGTTTTTAAAGAAAGATTTGATTAAACCTGAATTTTACCAAATTCAAACAGCATACAATACTCGCAACTGCAAATGAACAAATTCCTTCTAGTCGTCCGTGCAGAAAATTCGGCGTTAGAACGAGGAAATCATGGCCCCTTTATTTACCGTATTGATTGGTCCAGAAATGTGTTCGATAACGTACTCGATTCAGGTTTTACTATTAAACTAGTTGACAAGCTCTTGATTGTTCGATGTTCGAGATAGTACGGGCAAGTAAGTACTCGAATCTGTCGCACATATTTCATGATCTATTGTTCCCGCGTAATAATCAAGACTGACAACCGATAATGATCGTGCAAACTCCGAAGTCTTCGTTTTCACGATATTTTTACTGTAGGGTCGTCACAGATATCGGCCATTACAAACTTCAAACGTCGATATTAACCTTTTGCATTCGAACGGTGAAATGATTTCGGTTTCCTCAAACTACCTCAGCTTCCCTATTACAGTGCACATAATTCTCAAGTATCCCTTCACGTCATTAAATAAACATTTCAGGTGGGTAAGGGAGTTTCTGGACGAAGAAAATCAAGGCCTGGATGCCCTCATAGACTACCTCAGCTTCAAGGTTGCAAATGACGAGACACGAACAACGTCTTCTAGAATCGCACGCCAATTCCGAGGAAAAATTACAAACCGGTAACAATCTAACAAAACATATTCTGATCTGTACAACATTTACTTCTTTCAGATTCACGACGTTTATGCAAATTAATCCTTTGCACTCGAGAGGCGAACTTGCTCTTGGTCCAGCGCGGCAACTCGAGAGGTGACCGAGAGCCACCGTTTCGTATCTCGAATTAGTCCCTAATCGGGAATTAGACTCAGACTTTGACGTTAGTCCGAACATGACAGTCGTGTCGACAGGGATATTGCTTTCAAAGCTTTTGTAAAAGTTTGCTTTTAACTGAATGTAAAAAGTTTGGTCGACCAATCGAGAGAAGATTTTCGCCAGACTCGTGATTGAGCTTTTACTCTGACCACTAGTTTCGATGAAATTCGATCGAATGGAAAGCTACGTGTAATTCTAATGGAAGATAGGAAGGATTGCAAGGTTTGCTCTCGACGAAAACATCCCGGCGAAAGACATCGAACGACATTTTACCGCGATGCTTGCCCCGACAAGCCGAGGATGCCGATTGCTTTATAAAATGCTCTACGAAGAAAAAATACAGGGCTTGATATTTAACAGATTTTCTCCTTTCCGATGTGAGGATACAAATATTAAAATATAGCAGTTTTAATTTGTAGGTGGAGTCATTTTAAGTTAGCTGGGAGTTTATCGAATACGTGGAAAATCGAGTTGTTGATTCACTCGAGCGAAGGTCTTGCAGAGGGTTAGCTAAGCTTGTCAGACTTCTTTTAATAAATCACATAAATCATTCATCATATTTTCAGTTTGTTAATACAACGATAATTATTTGGAACTGCTATATTTATTAAAGTGCTTGCTTTATTTATTAAAGTAAAATTTTGAGAAGATTGAGAATTTATTTATTTACTATTAAGTATGTAAATTAGAACATAAGGGGTGTTAAAAAATTATATATTACGAGCATTATAGTGTTAGTTTACGTATCTCAATTTATGGAAATTTTAAAATGAAAGTTGCTGTAAAATTGCCTTTGACCTTGACCTCGAAGTTCAAGGTCAAACTAGTTTGTCGTTGTATCGTGCAGTACTCATCGAGAGGATAAAAAGTCTGAAAGAAATTGTGGGTGGAAACTCAACTGTTTACTTAAAAAGTGATGTTAAAGTTTCGTTACTAATAATTCTCAATGGGATAATAATGAAAGTGCAACCATAAATGAGGTTCTACGTGAAAAAATAAGTAGAAAGTTTGATATGAAGTTTTTTCCTACTATGCTTCGTTTTTGAAAAAATTAACTGCGAAAATTTGTCAAATATGCATACAATTGAATACCATGGTTAAAATTCATTAAATTCTTAATTTGATCGACTACTTGATCAAAGATTAACTTTTAAAATATCCCGTAATTGCAAATTAAATTAAAATTGTTTACTGAATAATTTTTTCATTGAAAATTAAAATTTATTTTTTGTTCAAACTTGTCAAAAATTAATTAAACCGAGAAATTTTCAGTCCACGTATAAATAGATTGCTAAATTTTCAATTTTCTAAATATTCAAATTTTTAAATTCGTTTTTATTTCTGACACCTCAACCTTGATCTGCACATCGCTGATTTACATGTCTCACAAGAAGTCTTATGAGACGGTATACAACATATTCATATAAGCCTAATTAGATTTTATTGTTTTCATCAATTAAATCTTTCGTAAGCCTTCTTGTGAGGCGCGCACAGTACATGACTCTGTATATCCATAAAAACGTGTCAATTAAAGAATAAGATTAATCGTAATTCTTCAAACTATAATTTTTTAATATTGAAAACTATATTATCGAAAATTATAATTTTTGAAACCAATCATTTTTTTAATATAAATTCTAGAAACTATAATTTTTGAAATCTGTAATTGTTTAATTTAACTACTGTCCTATAATCTTTTAATTGAACCGTTGAAAACTATTTTTTAATCAATTTATTGAAAACTGATTTTTTACTTAATTTACTAAAAATGATTTTTTAATTAATTTATTGAAAATTGTAGTTTTGTAAATATGTGCAAAGTCGTGCAGTACCGACAGTTAATAACACCTGTCAATCACGATAAAAATCAAGTTAAAAGAGAAATTTCTATCATTTATTTGAGAATAATAAATAATTTGTTCCATGCTATATGAACGTACCGTTACACCTTCAAAATCTCGGAATTTCAGTAACACTGATGTAAAAATTGTGGCCCCGGAATATGTTACGCATAACTATAATAGCGATCCTCAAGAAAGTGATAGAAAAATGTTCCGCCATATTGGTCTAAATCGGACACGATTGGTGGCGGGAAAATTCAAATCAAACTATTATGAAATGACGAAACTGATATTCTTATCGATTTAATATGATATATTAAAATTTAATTTATTATGGTAACAGTTTTACGATAAAACATGTATCTTATTTTTAAATATTCATTTTACTTTATTCGAATGAATGTATGATCTCTACTTTTATGAAATAAAATTTAAAACAATAATAATTGTTTTGTGTATTAAAATGAATACAAAAATAATACATTAAGTTTTAGTATTTGTTTATTTATTTTATTTTAACGAAGAAATTCATTTTTATATAAATATAATTAAAATTAACTGAGTGAACAAAGATTAAAATGGATACTGTATCAGTTCAAATTTGTATTGCTTAGTTTACAGCTTAATATGTATTTTACATTAAATCAATAAAACTGTTTAGGTTTATTTTACTATAAAAATTCCATCTTTAAGTAAATACTAAAATTAAAGTTAGAAGAATAAACAAAATTGTAAAAAATTAAATTATAACATTTCATAATTAACCGATAAAAATATCTGCTTTGTTACTTTGTAATGAAAACTAATTTTGATAGAAACAGATTTGAATTATCCCGCCACTCGACGTCACTACCGCCATGTTCGTGTAACTAAATCTCGCCTTTCTTCCAGTTTAGATCAGTATGGCGACCAGTCAAAAACGCGGTCACGTTTCCCTATCATGATCCTTCTTCAAGGATTACTAAACTATAATATTCACTCATTTGTTTATGTAAAATACAATCAACTAATATTTCATCGATCCCGTACAATTTTCCCCTACATTTTTCTGCATTCTATCAATTGAAAATTTGTTCAATCGAGCTGCATCGAGATAATGAAAAAGCACTCGTAAAATATGTCACTGAATACCGATATCTGGCGCGTTGTATCGCGTTCAAACAGTTTCACATCGATTGCCAGTTAACAATGCCTCAGAAGCATGAAAAATAAAATAAAATAATCGGAACATCGGTCGGACAGGTATCAATACATCACTTGAAATATTTGCTGTTATATCGCAGAACCGTTTACGGTGGAATAAATATCGGTATATCGCATGCGAATCAACATTCAAAGGTATTGAGGACAATAGAGTTATAACCAATTCGGTGGTCAATATATTTCCGAACGTTTTGTGCCAAAAGTGGTGAAAGTGAAAAAGTGTACATATGTCGGGAAAATTTCTCTATTAAAGGTTTTCGAAGACACCGATATAAATGTGTAAGTGCTATTCTCTAAGTCACGACCTCGTACGATGTATAATACATTCTATAGAATACAGTAGACTACATAGTATATTATGTAGAATATAATAGATCACATATTAGATTCTATACAATATAATAGAATATACAATAAATTCTATAGAATATAAAAGACTACATAATACGTTGTATAGAACATAACAGATCATATAATACATTCTATAGAACATAATAGGTTATGCAATACATTCTCTACTATATAATAGATTATATAATACATTCTATACAACAGCAGAATATATAATACATTCTGTAGAATATAATACACAATATAATACACTATATAATATGTTCTATAGAACATAATAGATTATATAACACATAATATAAAATATATCTCTGGACACTTCTGTACAAAACACATGAAAGAGAAACTAACCTAAATGAAGACAGAAATCTAATATGGCGTCCGAAGTAAGAAAAGAATACTGCGCATGCTACATAAATTGCCGCGCATTTTAAATTACTCAAACAATTAATTTCTTCTTTATAAATACTCTATTATTATAAATGCTGAAAAATGACGATTTTATGATCACAATCATGTTTGTAGTTTCTGTTTTATTAGATTCTGTCCTAAGTCAGGGAATTTATGAAATTAGGTTATGTAATAAAAATTGATGGTGCTTTAATGAAAATTGTGGGTAATCAGTATTTTAAGGTACTTGGTAATTATTGAAAATTATTGTGTAAACACTGTATGCTGAACATAAATTTAAGGATTTATAGTTTAGAAATTTTGAATTTTAGAAATTTAGGGATTTCGAAATTTTGAAATTTCAGGAATTTTTTAATTTTGGAGTTTGGGAATTTGGGAATCTAGAAGTTTTGAAATTTGAAAATACAAAAGACTGAGAATTCTCAAATTTAAAAATTTGCACATTCGTGAATTTTGCAAGAGTGCAAAAAAGTGCAGATTTGCAAATATGCAAATTTAAAAAATCAGAGAATTGGTGAAATGAAAATTATTTAAGATGGTCCTACATTCACCATGATCACCTTTGGCAGCCATTTTGTTCTGAAATAAATTTTCCATCACCACCGAACTGTTTAAGTAAAATCATGTAGAACATTTAATCGTCTGCTGAATTGACAATTGATGACAACTTTGTTTCATCATTTTGCAAGTCCATTGCAATAATTCATTATCGTGATTTTATTCAAATCTTGGTTGGTTTAACTCCTTACCCTGTGAAATGTCGAGCTTACAGTACCGTCATGCTAGACAAGCAAGGGTCTTCTTCCTGTGCCCTGCAATTATATATTTTTGCATTTTATAAAAATTGTGTAAATTACTTAAAAATTCCATACTATCCAATTAGAAATTATAATTATATATATTATTCAAATTATGCATTATAATTTAATTAAATTTAAAATAAATGTTGACAATATTTAGTTAATGAAATTTTGAAAGATTGAAAATATATTAAAAATAAAGATGTATAAGTATAAATTGTGAACGTATTAATTCTGAAGTTAAGATTTGTATTTTTGCCCCGGGCCCTCTGAGTCCTACTGACGGCACTGAATATTCGCATTTCAAGGTCTAGACCAGTGATGGGCAGATCAAGTGTCTGCAATAATATTCGAGTGAAATGGGAAGCATTATCTTCTCATTTCTGATAATAGGTCGAATGCAGCTTATATACAATAGGCTGCTACAGTAGAATATCGTTATATTGCCACCATTTGTATTACTGGTCGAGTACATTTCTTTCTTAAACTAACTTTTATGTATGTTCATGATGTATGTTGTTACATATTGAAAATTTGTAAATTTTCAAAAATATTGAAAATATTTTATAAATATTTCGTAAATATTGAAAATTTGTAAATTTTCAAATTTAAATTTTGAATTTAGAAAATTTATGCATTTTCAAACTTTTCCATTTAGGCATTTTTCAAGGTTCCGATTTTTAAATTTTTATATTGTTCAATTCAAATTTTGTAAATTTTCACGTTTCTAAATTTGTAATTTATAATACACTGCGTTGAGGGGACGTCTTTATATATTATCAATCACGATAATTTTTTGCTGTTACTCGTTAATGGCAATATAACGAGAGTCTTCTTTATCTGTAGGTACTTGTCATTGTACCACAATAGGTACATCCCTATTTCGCATTCTCATGGACACACAATCATTTTTAATTATTCCAGTCCGATAAAAAAATGCGATAAAACAAATGTACACGCGAATCAGCTAACTTTCAATTAAAACTCAAATAGCAATTAATTTTTAAAACTTTCGAATGAAATATTGTGTATTGTATTTTATTCAGAACTAGATTCAAAGACTAATTTTGAACTACGCCATTATTCAATTCAAAAAATTCGATTAAAAAAGATAAGGTGTTAATCGCAATACGAACCAAAATATACCAAACTCTAATTTCACCAGGGCTATGTTCAACATTGTACAAACCAGGTACTAGATCCTTCTAAAAGGAACCATTTTAAGTATAGTCTTCAAATTCATAACTTCAACAATTCTTTGTTACGAAGATATTAAATTTAGATATAAAATCCAAAAAATCAAAATTGGTATCATAAAATAATTTGAACGCACATCTTCACTTTCCATTTTCATTTGACATCATTTTATAACCTCAAACTATCATAATATAAATGAACGCGACTCTACATATTGTACCTCTTTCAACGAACCATCACCTTCATTCTCTTTACTAAAATATTACCCTCATCTCAAAAGGGTCTTAATTTTTCTAAAGTTCCACCTCTAGACCAAAGAGTAGGTACAACAAAAGGCGACACTCTGACAAATAAATTACTTTTAGAGAGAGACAGAAGAATACAAAGAATTTAAATGGCCATGCAAAATGAAACGCGGTAAGAACATGACGATTTCGACGCGGTATTCCGAAACGCGCATGCGCATAGTGTACAAGTATGGCGGTCGGCAAACAATGCTTGATAACTGCACGTTCATCTGTCATTTATTTGTAACTTATTTAGAAGAAAAACTTTGTTATTTATTTATAATTTGTGATAAATACGAGTAAATATTTTCTCCCTTTCTGTAACACATTCACCGGTAATTTATTTGTAATAAATATTTTGCCATTTCTCTGCAACACATACGTCTGTAATTTATTGTAATAAATAGTTAATTTCTTTACAAGTTATTTTTAATAATCATTTCTGTAATATATATTCTTTAAATATATTTTGTAGAGTAATCATTTTAGTACACGCCTTTTTTTAACGTTTCAATGTCGTACAATTGATGTGAATACTTCGAAGCTCAAAACAGCAGTGTCTCGAGTAGTTCCGATGTTAACCGAAGTTTGCCGAACGTAGAAGAGGCAAGCGACGGAAACGTTCGAACGACCGAACGTAAACAGTAATATATTCATAGATTACTTTTAATGCAAGAATAAAACCTTTTTATTTTTAATTAGTTATGAAACTTTTACCTATATAGTTGTGATAATTTCCTGATTAAAATGAGACCAAACACGACGTAATTCGGAACATATTTACTTGTATTTTAAGCGTTTTATTCATACGGTTACGTTTGAACATGAGCGAATCTTTCAGGTCTGAACTTATGTTTACATCGTGTAGTTCCGACATTGGCCGAAGATTGCCGAACGTAGTAAAGAATAGCAAGCGATGGAAACGTCGGAGGTAAACAAACAGTACGTGGGCAAACCTAATAGAAAAATAGAGCCTTTACAACGGGGTAAAAGTCACAAATATATTGGAAAAGTTGTATAAAAAAAGGACTAAATATAAACGTTACCGAACATGTTAGCACTGTAAACAATACAGTAGGCTTTCGACCTTTGCCGACTGCCACAACCATAACGTCCTTTTCGTTTTCACTCGCTATCTTTTTCCGCGTTCGAAACATATCGACAATGAAATCAATATAAATGGTAATTATAAAATATGGTAAATATAGTAAATATAGTCCAAATTAAATCGTGTTTGGTCTCATTTTAATCGGAAAAATGTCAGAAATTTGTTGGTAGAAGATTCGCAACAAAAAATTAGAAAATTAAGTCCTATATTTGCACTGGTATTGTTTCACGAATATACACACACTCGGATCATGTTACACTTCTCGACAAGCGAACTTCTGAACGTCTCGAGGGATCTTCTCCTCAGTGGTGAGGATAACTTTGTCGCTTATATCCTTGTAGATCATTTTCACTTATATCGAGACTTTACTGTATCAGTAATATACAGAAAATGTACGAAGAATCGATTTCGAATTATTATTTATATTTCCGGCCATACAATTTAAAGGGAAACTTTCCCAAATTTATCAAAGGTACCTCTTGTACCTACTCTTTGTCTAGACTCAGTATCGTCAGAATCATGAAGTAGTTGCGTAAGGAACACCTCCATGCAAAGGACACCGTCGATCGAAAACCATAAACGACCATCGTAACTGCGTTTAAAATTTGCTCCGAGCTTACAAATATCTTTGGACCCACAAACTCGACGGTTCTCGCCTAGGGTCAATCCGTGCGACCGTTGCGTTGAAAATAGCCGAAAAGATCGGCGATAAAATTGTAAAGTTTGTTGAGGATCATCCAGAATGATCTGGTTACGGGGTTGCGTTCGAGCGGCCGAGAGTTTTGCTTGGAGCTTACCAATCCTTGAGGACGCACAAACTCAACGGGAACTGGAGCGTCGCACGAAACGCGGGATCACACGAGGAGTTCCTTGAGGAAGTCCTCGACAAGCAAGTCCTACAAATACTCGTCCACACGGTCGTTCTCGTCGGGTGGGCTGGGTTCGCTGACGCTGAGGATTGGCAGACCGAAATGCTGCACCTCGATGCTCGACTCGGGTCCACGTTTCGCGTAGTCGCAGCTCTTCGAGTGGCGCTCGATCCCACCGCGACGGTGATGATGGTGATAATGGCTTTGGCGAGCGTCGGAATCGTAAGATCGCCGGTAACACCTGCGAATGTCAGCGGTACTTACTCTAGAAACGGTTTCCGATGAAATTTTTAACGCGACTCACGAGAAGACACCCGGGGGAAATGGACGACTGGTTGGTTTTATGGATCGGATGAAGTAGTTGGGAATGATGTATGTAATTTGGGAATTTGGGAGTTGGAGTCTGGGGATCTGGAAAGTTGGGAATTCGGAAATTAGAATTTGAGAGTTTGGATGGTTAACAATTGTGGAAATTGAGATATTTGAGAATTTGAATTTTTAGAGAGTTACTTAACAATTTTTTAATTTGGAATATTTGTCAATTTGGGGTTTAGGGATTTGTCAGTATGGAAATTTGGTTATTTAACAATTTTGCAATTTGAGAAATTTGGCAATTTATGAGTTTGAGTTTAGAAATTTAGATATTTAAGAATTTTTCAATTTGTGACATTATGAATTTAGGGATTTGCAAGTTTGGGAATTTGGTCATGTAACAATTTTGGAATTTGTTACATTTAGCAGTTTGGAAGTTTGGGAGTTTAGAAATTTGAGAATTTTGGAAATTTAATTAATTTAGGTGTTTGAAAGATTTGTAAATTTAGGAGTTTAGGTATTTAAGAATTTGTTTATTTAGCGATTTTAGAATTTATATATTTAAGAGTTAAAGCAATTGGAAATTAAAAAATTTTTAAGTTCAAAGATTTGAGAAGTTTACAAATTTTGTAATTTGTATATCTGAGAATGTAAGAAGGTTTGGAATTTGAGAGAGTAGAAGTTTAGAAATGCAGCAATTTATAAGTATTGCAAATTTAAAAAGTTGAGTTTTGTAAATGAAAATTAAAAAACTTGAAAGCTAGTAAACTTAAAAATATAGAAATTTAAGATGTAGGAAACTTAAATATTTAGGAACTTGTGAATTTGGAAATCTTAAATTTTATATTTTAGAAATTTGGAAATTTGCAAACGTAAAAACATAGAAATTTGGGATTCTAAAAGCTACAGGAACTTGTCTGTCTAAATGTTTGCGTTTCAGACATGTTTCTACGCATGCGCTGACCGCTCTGCGCATGCGTTCACCAGCTTGCGCAGTTCAAGCCTTGAAATATATAACGACTGCGCATATCTTCCTAAGAACGTCCAAGATGAACTATACTACTTCTAAATTCCATAGATTTATGTCTTATAATGGAATACTTAATCAGATTATTCCGTTAAACGAAGTATTAACTATTTTATATAATATTTTTAAGTAATATGATCTATACATCTATTACAATAATATCAAGCATGTAATATTTTTCTCAACAGAAAATTGCAATATTAATTGAAATTCTTAAATTTCAAACTCTTTAACTTTCTAAATTCTCAAATTATTCCTAATTCATTATATCTTTGAATTCCTATATTCCTGAATTTCTACGTCCCTAAATTCCTATGTCCCTAAATTCCTCAATCCCTAACTTCCTAAATTAAAAAATTCCTACATCATTTCAAATGTTCAAGAATTCACAAATTACGTAAAGTTAAAAATTCCTCATTTTTAAACTTGAACATTTAAATTCCCGGCGCTACAATCACTTTTCAAAAAACATACTAATTCTCTTATACTTCACTTTAGCCTACCAAAATCTTCATCTCCTGCACCACTCGCATAAATTTCCCTACATTCCAAACACGGCTACGATTAATTTACAACAAATTGACTTCAATGCAGAAGTACTCTCACTTGTACTCCTTTCGACAACGGGAACCAGGTCACCGCGAAAATGCCTACACCGAAAGAAAGCTGTTCCTCAATTTTCTGTACTGTAATTTCGGGGCTATGTAAGTGGTCCTATGTAACAGGCATACAGGGTGTCCCACCTAACTTGACCATCTTGAATATCTCGTTCATTTTTTACGCTAGAAGAAAATGTCAGAGGAAAATATTATTATGTTCAAATATGCAAATATTATGGTGGTTAAGAAATTCTTCTCAAGGTCATTTTTTCTGAGATTTCAAAGTCATTAAAGTTTTTAAATGGGATAATATATTTTCATCAGCATGGCATGATAACTGAGGTCAAGAATCCAACGACTTATAATACTATGACCTTCGCCTGACCTTGAAGTACAAGGAGTACATAAAAACTAAATAACTGAGTACAAAGTGAAATAACTGATAGAAAGATTAACGGAGGAAATCGGTGGCGGTGCAAGTATTTGATGGCTGCACGTTCACCAGATCTAACACCTTTAGATTTTTTTCTGGAGTGCGATTAAATCGGTAGTTTATAACGACATTACAACGCTGGAAAACAGGAAAGAACTTATTAGAACTGCGTGTGCTAATATCAATGAACAAGTTATAAGAATCGCCAGAGACTCGTTCATTAGTCGTTTAGAAAGTATCGAGACTGCCGGACATCATTTTGAGCACTTATTACAATCAAATTTCCTCCGTTGATCTTTCTATCGGTTATTTCACTTTGTCCATCAGTTATCTAGTTTTTATGTATTTTTTCTACTTCAAGGTCACGCGAAGGTCACAGTATAGGTCGTTGGATTCTTGACCTCAGTTACCATGCCATGCTGATGAAAATGTATTCTCCCATTTAAAAACTTTAATGACCTTGAAATGTCAGGAAAAAATGAACTTGAGAAAAATTCAACCACCATAATATTTGTCCGTTTGAACAAAATATTTTCATACGACATTTTCTTCTATCATAAAAAAATAGGTAAGATATTGAAGACGGACAGGTTAGGTGGAACACCCTGTATACTGGCACATTCTCGAAAGGTAGCTTGGCGTGTGACCAAGTTTCGAGGGTAGCTTTTAAAAGGGAACGGTATTTGCAGGATGAAGCGGCGTTAACTGTGCTCGTATATATTCATCAGCGACGTGTGAGTGGGAAACGGATCGTTTGAAGGTAAAAATATCCTCGGTTTCTTGTGAATTCATAGGTGAATGCATTTTGCAAACGAGACACGACAGATCGTTTCGTACTGATGTTGGATTTAGGAACACGTCACGCAGAAACTGCATCTCTTTGTATTACTCTCTGAAGGAGACAGTTCTTTACGGATTTGTTGATACTGTGAGCGTTGTACTATTTTTGCCGGTCACTGAGTAGAGATATAAGAACCTAGGGATGCAGGAATTTATGAATGTAGTGACATGAGAATGTGAGACGATAAGAATACATGGATTTACAGATGTAAGTATGTAGGAATACATTGATGTAAGTATAATTTTGATATGTAACTATCTACAACTGTAATTATTCGTGTATCAGATGATTTGTAAATGTAGGTATTTAAGGATTAGGTATCTGAAGATTTAGGTACATAGGGATTTAGATATCAAGATGATTTAGTATCTTTGTATCTATTTCGGTGTCTAGGTAGGTAAGTATCTAGGTATCTAGGTATTTGCATATTTAGGGATCTAGACATCTAACTATCTAGAAGTCTAGACATTTGAATCTGTAGGTATCTAATTATCTAGAACTCTAGATATGTAGATATCTAAGTATCTAGGTACCTAATTATCTAGATATCTATATACAGAGGTACCTAGGTGTCTAAGTATCTAGATATCTATTTACAGAGGTATCTGGGTATCTAAGTATCTAGATACCTATTTATCCAAATATGTATCTAGGAAACTAATCATCTAAATATCTAAATGTAAGTACCTAAGTGTAGATATTTAAGTATCTAGGTACCAAGTTATTTTCATATTTAGGAATCTAGATATCTAAGTATCTAGGTACCTAACTATCTAGATATCTATCTACAGAGGTATCTAGGTGTCTAAGTATCTAGATATCTATTTACAGAGGTATCTGGGTATCTATGTATCTAGATACCTATTTATCCAGATATGTATGTATCTAGGAAACTAGTTATCTAGATATCTTAATGTAAATATCTCTGAGTAGATATTTAGGTATCTAAGTACATAGGTACCAAGTTATTTTCATATTTAGGAATCTACATATCTAAGTATCTAGGTTCCTAACTATCTAGATATCTATCTATAGAGGTATCTTGGTGTCTAAGTATCTAGATATCTATTTACAGAAATATCTGGGTATCTATGTATCTAGATACCTATTTATCCAGATATGTATCTAGATAATTAGTTCCCTGGATACAGAAGTATCTAGATATCTAAATGTCTAGATATCTAAATATTTAGGTATCTAGATATCTATGTATCTAAATATATTTGCAGGTAAGAAACTAATCATCTAAGTATCTAATTATATAAATAGCTATCTATCTAGATAGTCTAACCAATCTTGTCTTTAACTTTTTATCTCATCACCCAAAATATTTAACTTCAGTGATCGAATAATCTGTCAGAACAGAAATTTAAATATCCAATTTAAATCTTTTCTCTGTTAACAGACAAATATCAATTATTTTAACCTCCACTGTCAAATTTTATGCAATAAGGGAAAATAGGAAGATCAAAGAAAGGTAAAGTACACTCGATGCAAATTTTGACCAATTTGCTTTTAATTAATTGCAATGTAACCATTTTCCTGTACATCCCGAACGATCCTAATTATTAATCTGCCTGCGGACGAAATGGAAAATGAAATTTTTACGATAATTGTATATCATAAAAATAAAACGAGCGAAGGTATCATAAAAATAACCAGATTTTATTTCCACAAATGTCCCAACAATTTATAGCAGACATTCAGTTAAATCGATCGGTAAACGACGCTGGAAATATTGTCAGGATTATTCAAAATATCTGATACCTATCAAAAATTAAAAATTGTAATTACAGTAATCGACTTCTTTCTAAATACTTTTAATTTTAATTTAAGTTTTAATTTTAAAACTGTTATAATAAACAGAAAAAGATCTTTGTATACAGCGGCACAACAATTTTTTTTCGCTTTCACCTTCTAAAAATTTAGTATACTCTGTGAAAAAAGTCCTCTCAAAATTTCAGCTGAAAACTAAATAAACATGCTATAATTTAAAGTAATTAAAATATAATTTAAAGCATAACTATTAATACATAAATAGTTTGAAATAAATAAAAAAAAGTGGTTAAAGTGGTTAAAAGGTTAATTTCATTTACATTTATTTTGTACAATTTTAAATTGCTTGGCGTGACCACTTAAATTAAAAATTTCAACTCAGAGTTCAACAGGATTTTTTGCTAACTTTGTAAAGACTGAGTGCGAAAAAAAATTTGTTTGGATCACCCTGTTCCATACGTACTTGAACGTACTTGAAGTTAAAACCGTTATAAGTACGATTAACATCATCACTAAACGTTTCTACTTTTGATATTTCAAATAACCGAACACATCTGTACGTTACACTTCATATTTTCATATTAATACACAATTCACAGTTTACTGTGTTGACTCACAAGTGACTTTTACACAACCATTAGGTATAGACTCCCTTTGCGTCCATCATATGAGCTTCACGTGCAATGAGAACTAATTTGTAATCGAATAGTTTGCGAACGTAGAGAAATGACCTGCAGGCATGGTCAGCGAATATCTGGGCACAGTTAACCGAGGGTTAATTAATGTTGAATGTTGGGGAAACCCTGTGGCCGTCGGTGGTACAGTGTTGAAAACGATCAATTAACCAGGTTTGGATACTCCTATGCCAAATACACGGAGAGTTCCTAGCTTCATAACGCAAATGAAACTAATATGGCATCGACAGTAGGAACAGTAAACACAAAAACTATTCGAGTCGTCTATTATTCGTTGTACTAGTTGGAAAAGCTATCAAATTTAATTGGAGGCTGCAAGAATTAATTAAAACTTGTAGAATTAATGTTGCAATTTTCTACCGAGAGGAATGTTATATATTTGATATAGTAGATGGGAGACATATTACTTGAAAATATTGTATACAATAGCTAGTAGTTCATTTAACAAGATTTGATTAGGTATTCAGTTATAAGACTGAAATTAATATGATTTAGAAGTAGGAAAGTCTAGGCTCGCTTAGATAAGTGTGCGCAGTAGTAGAATATTTTGTGGCTGAATCTGCGCAGTTTGGTGGACGCATGCGCAGATTGGTTGACGCATGCATAGAACAGTGAACGCGAGCGCAGATCGGTTGGCGCATGCGTAGAACAGTGAGAGCGAGCGCAGATTGGTTGACGCATGCGTAGAACAGTGAGTGCGAGCGCAGATCGGTTGGCGCATGTGTAGAACAGTGAGAGCGAGCGCAGATTGGTTGACGCATGCGTGGAACAGTGAGTACGAGCGCAGACTGGTTGGCGCATGCGCAGAACAGTGAGAGCGAGCGCAGATAGGTTGGCGCATGCGTAGAACAGTGAGCGCGAGCGCAGATCGGTTGGCGCATGCGTAGAACAGTGAGTACGAGCGCAGATAGGTTGGCGCATGCGCAGAACAGTGAGAGCGAGCGCAGATAGGTTGGCGCATGCGTAGAACAGTGAGCGCATGCGCAGAACCGACTGAGCACGAGTAGAAACGTATCAAAACGTAAGTTATTATATTAAATATATAAACAATTTTCCACAACCGAAATCTCTGAAATGAAAACTTCTAAACTTTCAAGTTTCCCTACTTCCAAATTTGGTAAGTTTACAAACTCTCAAATTACGAAATTTACAATTTCTAAGTTCTCAAATTTCCAACTTTCTACATTTTCCAATGGTTACATCATCAAATTTCTAAATTTCCACATCTCCAATTTACGAAATTTCTAAACTGTTAAATTACTAAATCTTTAAATTTCTATATTCTGAAACTAGTATATTTTTAAATCTCTGAAATCTACAAATTTGTATATCATCAAGTTTTCAAAATTCCACACAGCTTAATTCAGCCAAACACCGTAGTTACATAACATAAATTAATAAATTCGAAAGAATAAATGCTTGGATCAGAATATCATTTTTCTAACACTAATACATTTTTTTTTAACAATGTCCCTAAAAGTACACCTAGTACGTGGCACGGTAGTACTACTTGTGTTTGAAATGAACTTTTTCAATAAATATCGCTAGAATTATTTTTATACCAATACATAATAAGGCCGATCTACTTGTGTTTCCCGTATTTGACGTGTGCCAGTGACCGCAAGATATGAAATTAAAAGAATCTGGCTATCGCAGAGAATTTAAATGCTGCAGCTGGGTCGCTGAATGCAAAAGGCGTGCTATTCGGACTACGTATTCTAGGTATGTAGAGCAATGCATGAAAGAGATTCCTTACCGCTCATCCATGGAAGCAGGTTGTCGTACAGGACACCGAACATATTCGTGACTTCCGCCGGCTCGCCATCCCCCGAAACGTCGGCCGACGAACGATGATGAGGACGTTATCGGAGAATCCCTGAAACATTTACAACGATCCTTTCGACTAATATCGCTTCCGAATCTAGTGTCCTTCTGTATCATTTACAGTATAGTCTCTTCGCATATGGCGATGAGACTTCACCGTTGACCCGAAATTTATAATAAGTAACGTCATTTCACTCGTTTCGACGAGCTGACTATTGTGGACAACCCTATTTCTGTAGGAGGCTTCAGGGGCTTGTCCCCATTGGTCAAGAAAGTAAAATGGACATCTAGAGTCACACTTGCGACGGTAGGAACTGTGGTGACCTACAAGAATTGAGCCTAAGAACAAGGACAGTGTGCAACCGTTTCGAGTCACCTCGAACGTCAAAATGTCACACTGGGACTATTCAAGATGGGGTGCGTCCCTTAAATCTGGGTTAGCCTTCTACGCGTCAGGGTTGTCTGTAATACGTATGTCGTATCCGTTCTTGGTGGAAACGGCATATGTAAAAATCGAATTTTTTACGTCAGTTTCGTCGATTTCAATGATGTTGAAATATGTTGCCAAGTTCGACATTCTGAATAATTTTTTCCTACGCGTAACCTCCGTTCGTCCTTAGATTCGGAGATGTTTTGAAAACGTTCGGTTCGAGTTGGATCTCCGGCGCAAGATGGCCGCGAAAAAATATAGCCTAACCGATCTCGTCCATCTTTCCGAGTACGCGTTGAAAAAATAAACGGAGTAAATACGCGATGTATGAATACCGAATATGCTTGTGACCGTGTCGCAGATACATATGGGCAGAATTCGGTGAGACAGTTGTGACAGTTTTTTGCGAATATCTCGAACACTATGAGAGTCCGACCGTTACATGTATAGGAACAAGTTATTCAAAATGGCGAATTTTGCAACATTCCGCAATCAAGAAAATGGAAACTCGTTTGGTTTCGAAATAATGACCACGAGGTTTTTCATTCTTCTTTTTGGTCTTTTGGTACGTTTATGTTATTTCCGTCAAAAATTAACGAAATGTTCGTATTCAGCATATTAATGTGAATAAAATGATATGTAATCTAGAGCAAATCTTTTCTAGGGAAAATATGGTGACCAAGGAGAATTGAGAGTAGAGAAATTTGGAAATGTAGAAGTTCAGAAAGTTGAAAATTTAGGAATTTAAAAATTTGGAAAGTGGAAAATTTGAAGATTGGAAATTTGAAAATTTGAAGATTTGAAAATTGTAAATTTGAAGATTTGAAGATGCGAAAATTTGAAAACTTGTAGATGTGAAAATTTGAAGATTTGAAGACTTGAAAATTGGAAATTTGAAGATTTGAAATTGGAAAATTTGAAGATTTGAAAATTGGAAAATTGGAAATTTGAAGATTTGAAAATTGGAAAATTGGAAATTTGAAAATTTGAAGATTTGAGGATGTGAAAATTTGAACATTTGTAGATTTGGAAATTTGAAATTTTGAAGATTTAAAGATTTGAAAATTTGAAGATTTGCAAATTTGAAAATTGAGAAATTTGAAGATTGGAAAATTGGAAATTTGAAAATTTGAATATTTGAAGATTTGAAAATTGGAAATTTGAAAATTTGAAAATTTGAAGATTTGAAAATTGGAAATTTGAAAATTTGAAGATTTGAGGATGTGAAAATTTGAACATTTGTAGATTTGGAAATTTGAAATTTTGAAGATTTAAAGATTTAAAGATTTAAAGATTTGAAAATTTGAAGATTTGCAAATTTGAAAATTGAGAAATTTGAAGATTGGAAAATTGGAAATTTGAAAATTTGAATATTTGAAGATTTGAAAATTGGAAATTTGAAAATTTGAAGATTTGAAAATTGGAAAATTGGAAATTTGAAAATTTGAAGATTTGAAAATTGGAAAATTTGAAGATTTGAAAATTGGAAAATTGGAAATTTGAAAATTTGAAAATTTGAAGATTTGAAAATTGGAAAATTTGAAGATTTGAAAATTTGAAGATTTGAAAATTTGAAAATTGAGAAATTTGAAGATTTGAAAATTTGAAATTTTGTATTTCCTGCAATTTGGATTCACTTTTCCATCTTCAAGGTCACCTCAAAATTATGGACATCACTTATTGAACTTGTAAAATACCAATTACTGTTTCACATTTGAAAACATAAAATAACAAGCAAACAAATTTCCATAACCTTGAATAACCTACGACAACTCAAAAAATGCTCAAATTATTTAAAATCCCCTTAAAATTAATTAATTTTCCGTATCTTTAATATAAAAAATAATTAAGTGTTCGACTTAAAATCAACAGTTCGTAAACATCTCTATTCACTTCCGTCTTGAAGAACATAAAAGTAGATCCTCAAAGTTTGCGTCGTATATGAGCGACCTTTTTATTTGTATGCGTCAGGACGTTTCCACTTTATTTTGTATCCCAAGAGGGTCGTCACCCTTGCCAGCTTGTCAAATTTCCACAAGGGTAGCGTACGACATTCACAATACCGATTTCGTTCAAACTTTCCACAATTACAAAAGACATCAAATAACTTTGCTTAGCTATGACGCACACTTCCTCGAAACGAGGAAAAACTAAAGTCTCTTTCGAACTTTTGTGATGTCTAAAGTTCATATGTTTTCTTGTACATCAAGTAAAATGAATTCTTAGTTAAAAATAATATTTTGTATTCTCTTTATTCTTACCTAAGACAAAATACGTATTTAAGCACATTTTTATTTTTATAAAATTAATATTGCAGACTTTTGTGATGTCTAAGGTTCATATGTTTTCTTGTACATCAAGTAAAATGAATTCTTAGTTAAAAATAATATTTTGTATTCTCTTTATTCTTACCTAAGACAAAATACGTATTTAAGCACATTTTTATTTTTATAAAATTAATATTGCAGACTTTTGTGATGTCTAAGGTTCATATGTTTTCTTGTACATCAAGTAAAATGAATTCTTAGTTAAAAATAATATTTTGTATTCTCTTTATACTTACCTAAGACAAAATACGTATTTAAGCACATTTTTATTTTTATAAAATTAATATTGCAGACTTTTGTGATGTCTAAGGTTCATATGTTTTCTTGTACATCAAGTAAAATGAATTCTTAGTTAAAAATAATATTTTGTATTCTCTTTGTTCTTACCTAAGACAAAATACGCATTTAAGCACATTTTTATTTTTATTCCGTTTGAAATGCGCGCCATTATTGCGTCACAGCTGATGCACCGCCGCCATATTGCGTTCCTTGAAACTATCTCCCATTTGCAATCAATCACTTTCTATTTCTTTTCTTTTAAAAATTAGAACAAAACTTTGACAGAATTTCTTTACTCAATGCCGTCATTTTTATATTTATTTATAACCCACAATTTTTACAAATATGGTTCAACATTCTTTTTTAATTATTATTGTAAAATCATCCCATGTTACTGTCATCGTTGAGAATTTAATTTTAATAATTTTATTCTTTTATATGTTCATTAATTTTGAAAGTGAGACAGGTTCATTTGAGTATAATAAAACATTTATCTTTTTTAGCCAGTATTTTAAATCTGTACAGTAATATATACATAATAAACGTATAATATGTAACACTACAAAATGCAAAAAATTTGTCTATTGGTGCTTAGTAATATTTAAAAATTTTTTGTAAATTTATTGTAAATTTAATTTACAATATTACAAATTTCAAATAAATTTAATTTACAATATTGCAAATTTCAAATAAATTTAATTTACAATATTGCAAATTTCAAATAAATTTAATTTACAATATTGCAAATTTCAGGTTCATTTAATTTACACTAAATTTTATTTACAAAATTTGAAATTTCAAATAAATTTAATTTACAATATTGCAAATTTCAGGCACATTTAATTTACACTAAATTTTATTTACAAAATTTCAAATTTCAAATAAATTTAATTTACAAAACTAAAAATTCCAAATAAATTTAATTTACAAAATTAAAAATTCAGAGTAAATTTAATTTACAATAAATTTTTACTATAATTTAATTTTATCCTAAATGCAAACTCCTAAGTATAATAAAAAATGCACTTGCCCTACTTTTAAAATAAACGGCTCAATTATAGAATTAATTTTGAAAGAAATTTGACAATCAGAAAAAAAGATTTAAGTGGAGTGTTAGCATGTGATGTGTTCTTTAAACGGAGATCAGTGTGTGTTACTTGTCGAACCTTCCTCGTGAACTGTGATATATCTTAGTTCTGTATCTGAAGAGGATCGTTGACCCTTGTTTCTTGAATTCTTAACACTGATCTTTCAAGCCAAAGCTGCCCTAATCCTCCTCAGGACTACTGAGTGGTTTCACCACTCCGTGTTCGTTCTGCTGACACAGATTGCAGAAAAAAAGTATTGTGTGTACAACCTTGGAAATGACGGTAATCGCTGGTAAAAACTGCTGAGGGAATAGTTACATAAGAAGAGTGCTTATCCTCTTCCTAGATGTACTCAATTGATTGTAAATATAAATTTCGTGATACGAATATTAAATCATCTACTAAAAAGGATTTGAGAATTTTAAAAATTTGTGCATTCAAAGATTTTAGAAATAAAAAAACTTACAAGCTGAAAGGTTTAAAAAGTTTAAAAATTTATAAATTAAAATCTTTGAGAAATTAAAAAATTTGCAAGTTAAAGAATTTGAAAAGCTAAAAATTTGTAAGTTAAAGGATTTAACACATTAAAAATTGTAAAAATTAAAAAATTCATAAGTAAAAAGATTTAAGTTAAAAGTTTGTAAGTTAAAGGATTTATCAAGTTAAAAAATGTGAAAGTTAAAAGATTTGAAAAATTAAAAAATTCATAAATGAAAGAATTTAAGAAGTTAAATTTGTAAGGTAAAAGGATTTGAGAAATTAAAAAATATGTAAGTTAAAGAATTTATCGAGTTAAAAAATGTGAAAGTTAAAAGATTTGAAAAGTTAAAAAATAAGTGAAAAAATTTAACAAATTAAAAAGTTTGTAAATTAAAAGATTTAAACGTTAAAAATTGTGAAAACTAAATTATTTATTAAACTGAAAAATTCATGAAGGGTTGATTTACCCTTAAAGTAAGAAACACAAACTAATTAGTATTATATTCTTAGACAGATCAAATGAACACAGTTTAACCAAAATCGAAACAAGCCAGCAGTGTTCCTCTGTAAAGTGTGAATATTTTCATATTTACCAGAGAATTATACTGAATGTACAAATACAAATTAATTTCAATGCAAATTAAACGTATTTTCCGGTAAAAGACACAATTCCGCCGTTGTAAGGCGAAAGTACTTGGGTTACAGTTTAATTAAATTCTTCTGAAAGAAGATGCCCGACGCAACACGAAACAAGCGCGAACAGTAGGAATAAATTTCTTTTGTTATTCTTTTATCTGGAATTAGCGAGATTTATGTTTCGCGTACGTACCGAAGGTAATGGATTACGGCGGTCGATGAAATGAAAAAGTTAATCGAATGAAGCGAAGAAGTGACGTCTGAAAAATTGAAACATCATGAAACGTACTTATATCACGCAAAGAAGCTAATCAACTAAACGTTCATCCTCATACAAGACAATCTTTTTTCGTTGCATGACTTCTTCAATTTAAAACAGGGAGTTCTTGAACTCTTACAAATAATGCTGATAATAAAATGATGATGAGTAAATGTTTCCTATTAAAAGTTTATTCAAAGAATTTATATAATAATGCAAATTTGCAATATTTTGAGAAGGTACAGTAATACAGTATTTCTAAATATTTATACAACAAAATATCTTGTCGCTAAAATTCTACATCTCCGCTTTATACTTCACAATTTCTACTTTGAAAGGATTTTACTCGAGTGGAATTATTACACAGAAAGTAATTTTATTTTCTTATTATTACCTACCAACGTTACTTTCGGATTCATCGCAGTAATATTTTCGTTGAAATCATTTTAAATCATATTTTTTTAATAAACTAAACCACAATTCGTGATTAATTTTTGTTAAAAAGGAACGTTAAAAAATGCAACCTTCTTCGACAGGACGTGTCGAGTAAATCGGAACGATTCGGCAATCTTCGGTAATTTACGGCACGCGAGTCGGTTGCCGGTCCGTGACGGTTGACACATGGCGATCAGAATAGATTTGAAAGGCGAATAGTAAACATGTGTAGTGTAAATAAGTAAAATAGTAAGGACGTGTAGTGTAAAGAAGTAAAATATTCAGATGAGTAGTTAATAAATTTGTAAAAATGGTGGGTTATAGGTAAATATAAAAATGACGTCATTTTGACAAAGTTTTGTCTTAATTTTTAAGAGAAAAGAAATAGGAAATGATTGGCTGTAAACGGGAGATATTTTACTAAACGCAACATGGCGACGTTGCATCTACTGTGACGCAATAATGGCGCGTATTTCAAACGGAATGAAACTAAATATGTGCACAAAAGCATATTTTGTCTCAAATAACACTAAAGAGAATACAAAATATTGTTTCTAACTAAGAATACATTTTACTTGATGTATAAACAAATAAATGGACCTTAGACATCACATAAACGTTTTCCTCATTTAGAAGAAATGTGCGTCGTGATTAAACGAAGTTATTTAACAATTAAACAAAGAAATTGGAAAGTTACATGTCTTTTATAATTGTGATAATTTTGAAATAAACAAATGAAATATTTACAACATTATAAGATACCAAAATTATCACTTTTTATCTAGAATCTTATTAATAATTACATTTAATTGAAAAAATATTGTCTATACTGATTCATGTATATATCTTTTTAGTACAAAATCACGGTAATAGGTTTTAATGCGTTTGTTGTGGATAAATTACCTTAAGGAGAGTTGCTGGCAATTAGGATCGAGCAAGGAGACTTCTGGATTATCCTTTGGACCGCTCTCGAGGCTGCTCTGCCTTTTCGACTCTAAATCCTCGTATTTCTCTTCTTGAGTCGGTTTTAAGAAGGATTCTTTGTCGCCATCGATACCCTCTTCCTTCGAGTTTCGTTGATCTTGTCTATTGGTCGATGCCAGCGGCAAGTTATCTGCACTGCGAACCTTCCGACACAGTTTCGACGTCGAACCGTGCCGCCGTAAAAATTCCTGAAAAACGAATTGAAATCTCGTTACGTCGAGGGATTTGTAACGACCTTTTCCGCGACAGCGCTTTCTTGTCATTATAGAAACTCTTTTACGGGGGAATCGTACGATACATACAGTGGCAGCTGGTTCTCAACTTTTCTTAGATTTGGGAATTTTGAGACTTTAAAATTCTGGGATTATGGGAATTATGAATTTCATAATTTTTGAATTTTTAAATTGTGAAATTTGGGATTTTGATATCCTGGAATTTTTAATTTTGATATAACAGACTTTGAAATTTTTGAGATATGGGATTTTGAGAATGTCGAATTTGAGAATTTTGGGATTTTGGGAATTTCGATTTTTATAATACTGGAACTTTGGAATCTTGAAATTTGGCATTATGAAAATTTTGGAATTTTTTGAATTTTAAAATATTTGAATTTTGGGAATTTCTATTTTTATAATACTGGAACTTTAGAATCTTAAAATTTGGAATTTTTGAATTTCGGGACTTTAAAATTTTAGGAATTTTGAATTTGATAATTTTGGGATTTTGGAATTTTAGAATTTGGGATTTCAGAATTATGAAATTCTGGAAATTTGGAATTTTAGAATTTGGGATTTTAGAATTATCAAATTTTTGAATTTTGCAATCTTCCTTTAGATTTTGTGTGCTTTTGAACATGGAATTTTAGAATTTTTATACTTTGTAACATTAAGAAATTGAAATTTTTGAATTTTGGATCTCTGAGAGTTTGAAACTTTGACACATTAAATCTTTGGATTTTGAGATTTTTAAATTTTGGAATTTTAGAACTTTAGAGCATTAAGATTTTGAATTTTTGAATTTTGTTGCTTCGGAACGTTGGGGTTTTTGAATTTTGGTATTTTAGAATTTTAATTATAATAATTTTAGAATTTCAATTATAATAATTTTAGAATTTTCAATTTTAAAATTTATCAACTTTGAACAACGCTTTTGGAACAACAAATTTTGGAATTTTTTAACTTTGAAACATAAGATATTGGAATTTTGCAATTTTTAATTTTTGAATTTTTGTAACTGTACGTTGCAGTTACGCAGCTTTGTAATTTTATAATTTTGCAATTTTCAATTATACAATTTTAAAATTTTTTAACTCTTGAATTTTCAAATTTTTCAATTTTTGTAATTGAGCAATTTTGTAATTTTTAATTTTGTCATTTTGCAATTATGCAATTTTATAATTTTACAACCTCTGAATTTTGTAACTTTTCGATTTTTGAATTTTTGCAATTTTGGAATCTGTGAATTTCGGAATTTCATTTTTTGACCTTTTAGTTTTCAAGTCTTTTAAACATTGAAATGTTACAATTTCAATACATAAAAATTTTAACACTTAATATTTTTAAAATATTAAAATTTTTTAATTTTGGTACTTTGAAAGATTTTGCATCAATTTTCGAAGTCACAAAAACTGATAAAGCGTGTAACATATTATACAGCGAACCTTATTCAGAAATAACCTTATTAGCATATGTCAAGGTCACTGAAATTGTCGAGTAATTCCCTATTCCAAATAATTAGTACGGGTTCTCACATATTCCGATATCAATCGTGTTTCTGCATCGGTAAAATCGCCTTGTTATCGCGTGAAAAAGTGAGAAACGTTTGTGCGCGATTAATCGGCGTAAATCTACCAGAGACCCGATCGAAAACGGTCTCGTTAAAAAACGCAATAACAACGTGATCGTGGTCCACGTTATCAGGAAGTGAATTTAATGACTTCCTTACGGGCAAACCACGATGTTATTGATCAACTTGTGAGCTACACTTCACCTTCGACCGCCTTGAACTTTAACGTTTGACGTGTCTATTTTGTTCGGTCTCTTTCGTGTTCGTTACTTATTTAAATATCGACTGTACCGCTAGTTAGCGCTTTCCAAATTTTACTATGCGGAAAAATATTGTACTGTTAATTTTAACATTATTAAATATTAATAATGACAAAATAATTTAATAAGCTTTATTTGTATAGCTTAATTTTGAAAATATGAAAAATGGAGTACATAAGTATTTGCATTAATAATAACATAAATATTACAATGTCGTTAAAATTGAAATGCTTAATGTCGTGGTTAAAATTAATGGCTACTTAGTAGATAACAAATAAAAATCACAAACATTTCGATGGTAGTATATCTCATTAAATATGCTTTTAAAGCGAAATCTGATGGAAACATAACCTACATAAAAGTCTTGCCTTTTCCCCTGCAGAATAAAAATCTGCAAAGAAAATTAAAAATTTCTTTTCGAAAAAGAAAATTCACTTTTATGTAATCTTGAAAACTCACAACAATTATATTTATAAATATAATATAGGGAAGATGATTTAACATACTTTACAGCCTCCCAGTCATTTAAAGCAAGTAACATACAAATTAAAGTTTAGATCAAAAAACTATCTAGAAGAATAACATAATATAAAATATAATATATAGAATATATGTGTCACGTATCAACACGGAAATATGAAGGCTTTTACAATTTCCCGCTTTTATAAATGGGATGGTTTCCAGTATAGAACGCCTCCTTATAGTTTTTCGTTTATTTTCTTTAGTAGACAGTTTCACGCCTAACCTCTTAAAGAAATGGCCATTCCGCACACGGTCTCAACACGCGATCTTTAATTATTGTTGTTCTTTTTAAAGTAGTATATCAAGAATGTTATTGTAGTTAAGAAATGTTAAGTGTATAAATAAATACATTTGCATAATTATTGTACCAACTCCTCTCAAAATAAAATACAATTAACAATTAAAGAAGACTGGCTAACGAGCCTTTTAAGGATGCTACGGAGTTTCCGAGTATATCGATATCGAGACGAACAAAGTTAACAGAATTTCCGATTCGATTCTCGCAACAGAAATAACTGTAATTAGCACTCGGTCGTTTACTACGAATTAAAGCGTACTTTCTTAAGCAACTTGAGGGTATTACAGAAGAGGAAAGTTGGATCCTCGTCGACTCAGATGTACTTATCATTAATTTACTAAAGAATATAACGTCGAACATTTTCCTCTAGCGTTTAGAGGTTTAGATTATTAAGAACGAAATCGTAGCGGTGAGAATGAAACGGCATGGGACAACCACTATGCTTGGCGAGCCTTCAAAATTTCTGCTGGACGCATTCGATATCGTTAACGCGACAGTCATACTACGGAGACCAGATTGTATTTCCGTACTAATATAGGTTTAATCAGTTGGCAGTATAGCGTTCCGCGAGTGTCAGTGTTGTTAAAAATCTTTGAGACCCTATAGATAAGAGCTAGCGATTTTAGACTACGAGAAATATTTATGTGACGTGTCGTAATACATATATTAGACGAGAAGATAATACCTAGATCTTCAGCAGTGTTCAGTGCGGGCACTGGTTGACCATCGTGTAATTATAAATAATTGTATTACTCCTGTGACTAAATCTAACGACGTTATACTTAAAGTAAGAGATAACTTATTTAATAATAATTGTGATCGTTCGTATTTATCAGTAATCGTGAAGTCTATTAAAGTCATATTAAACTTGATGTGCACATTGCGGAATACTGATACTACGATACATCTTAACCTCTTAGGTATGACACGCCATTATAGTGGCTTTCGCGAATGTCGCCGTAGATTACATAGCGCCACTATAGTGGCTCACTCTACTGGCGAACTCGCTCACTGTTTCAATCGAATGATCGTTTTCATATGTTTTGATTCGCACTTTTCTTGTCTTCACCACGTTTTATAAGAGTATTAACAAATCCCACAAAAGTACATTACATGTAAATAAAAGGTACCAAGTAGTTTAGGCACCATGGGAGCACCTCTTTGCACTAATACACGATATTGGAAACATTTGGAAATTACATATTTTGTGTATTTTCTAAAAAAATAAATTATCAAAGTTAAAGCATATCATACCTTTGGGAAAAATTATAATTTAATCATCAAAAACTGAATTCCAATGTACTCGCGTAGAGAACAGCATTGTCACACATTGTAGTGCTATTTACGCGTAATTCGCGTCGAATTCTGCCGTACAGAGAAGCAGCGCCGCGTGAAGTTTCACCGTGTCTAAGAGGTTAACTAGCACAGAAAGATGACTACTGCAAATTAGTATACTTGATCGCTGTAACGATCACGCGTAACGTGAAGTTCGTGAGCTTCAAGGAAACTTCCTTTCGTGATAGGCAGATGTCGCATTTTTACTATTACGAGTGTAGCGAAAAGTATGCGATGGTCAGTATTCTGAATTAAAATAAGCACACATTGTAGTGCTGTTTACACGTGATTCGCGTTGAATTCTGCCGTACAAGCAGGGCCGCGTAAAGTTCAGCGTAAGAGGTTAAGAAGATGGAAAAAAGAAAAATCTGCAGGTATGTACGTAGGAATATAAAGATATAGAACGGTACGACTCGAGATGAGAATTATCTTGCTCTTCTAAAAAAATCTCATTTCCTTACTACATTTGTTATGTTTCCACCAGTTTCTGTTTTCATTCGATTACATACCTGGGATAGGAAGCCGGCTACGTCGATGGCGCTGTTCACCCGGGGCCTCGATGTCCTGGGCCACCCTAAACCACCTCCGCTATCCAAGGAGTCCACGTGATGGCTCGACCAGTGCAGATGCTGGAAATTCCACACCATACGATTAGATCTCCCATCTGTGTATCGATCGAGCCAGCGAAAATTGCATTTCAACGTAACTTTTCGATAAGCGTGATTTTTTCCGTGGCTGAGACAGAAACAGAAAGTATTTTCTTACTCGCTAAAAATAAAATTGCTTGTTAATACTCTTCTCTTCTTACAAATATATTATTTAATTGGACGTTTGTTTAATTCCTGAAATAGTTGTTTGGAAAGTTCGTAACATTTATGAGAGCTATTAAACTTCAACTCAGAGCGTGGTGTGAGTGCAAAAAGTGCCCCATTATCTGAACAGTAACCGACTATTTTGATTAATAATTCTCAAATTGACGTTCAATAATTTTGAATCTGTTACCATTAATTTGCATTGGTCTTGAAGGTCATAGTTATGTACATAATTGGATTCGTGTTGACATACACTATACACTTTCATGTTACATTAAAAAATATATTGCACAAAACACAGTTCAAAAAATAGAATATTAAAAAATAAATGTATTATAGAAAATAGGATCATCACATTCAGAAAACTAGCGATTGCTTTCGTTTCTCGAAAAAATAATACAAATACAAAAATTTGATACAGATCACCATGTTGCGAATAAAACACAAACTATAACAAAATGTATTACAGTAAAAATGACATAAAATATAGTAAATTCTGGTATATAAAATTTTAAATTTTATCTATCTTAAATTTTACATTTTACTAAAAAATTTATACATCTTACTTTTATATTTTTTTTAAATCTTTACCGAATACAAGAAGAATTCTGATTTTTATGCAAACACTCTGCAGGTATGCAATATATTACGAGAGGCGAAGTTTCCGCGCGATGATTGCGAAGAAAAGAATCAATATTTAGGAAGTTCTGTGCATGTAAACACGTTTCGAAGATGGAAGATATTATGTACAGTGGATTTTCCATATTTCATGCTGTTTTCTTATCGGGGCGGCAAAGGCTTCATAATAATCGATACAATGATACGTGTTGTTTACAAGAATGACGAAGCTAGTAATTGAATTTTGTATTTTAAAATTGCTACATTTTTTGTAAAAACTAATACTACATACTTTATGAACTTTTTAGTCTTTCCATAAATTTTAACTTCCTACAAATAAATAAATTTTAATTCTTCAAAAATAAACATTTTGAATCTATACAAAATATTGTTCAATGCTTAATTATATTTATTAACAAATAAATTTATTATAATCTATAGTATTTAATTTTTTCAATACCTTACAGAAAGTTACTGAAAAGTTATATTATAAATATATGTATGCACAATTTATTAATAATGAGAAGTTGGTAAACAACTTTATTTTTAGCGAATGTTATTTGAAACACAGATAGAACAAAACATATGTTCGTTCTCATGTTCTGCCTGTTGCTTAAGGTTTTCGTGTTCTCATGAAACATATCACGTTTGATTAAAATTTTTACTCCCTTAAGTACATCTGAAAACGCACGTGAAAATATTCTGTACAGTTACAGAATAATTTTGCAACTATACACAGCAATACTTACACAATAACATTGTATATTTTATATATTATTCAATGAATAATTTACCTGGATGAAAAATACAATATAACAATAAATATTATACATTTTTTGTACAAGTTGAAAATATTACAACAATTATAATTATTATTTTATAAAGACGAGAAAATATTTCTAAATTTAAATTAATTAAAATTTTTTTTTATTATTATTTAATTTATCTTTCTTACTATTTTTATTCAATTTATTTTTTTACCATCCAGCACACAAACTTCTCCATAGTTTGTAACATTTTCCAATTCCTGAAATTGATGGATCATTTTTCCAGCCGCGTTAACAGATAAAAAACAGCACTTTCATCCAAGTAATCAATTAATAACCACAGAAGCATCGGTCACTCGTCGACCCATTTGACAGTATAACCGATTGTTTCAGCCTCTAAAAAATGAATAAGCATTTCAAGTGAGCTAAGCATTTATCTCGGTGATATACCGAGACGGTGAAACGTGACGTGGAAGCATCGGTGTTCGCATGTGCGTTAACTTTCAACATCAACGTGTGTCGATAATCTGCACGCAAGTCACTCAAGTGCTCCACCATTTCTGTATTTTGCAAACTGTGCAGAACTTGTGCTCGTTATCTACAAATTTTGTAGGGTACCGTAACCTGAAGCTTGTACATTGATTTCAAGCAGATGAATCGTTTCTGTCGGCTAGAAAAGATATTAACACTAATAAAAGAGGCACTTGGTATTTTTTGTATCATTAAAAATGATTAGAAATGATATTTCACTGTGATGAATAGAATGATATAAATAAATCATTAAGTTATTGCAAATTACTTAATTAATATACAAAATTAAATAATAATTAGTTTAAATAATTTCTGTGAGCCATGTTTTATCTTGATATTGTTAAAGTCACCTTTTTGGGGGACCTCCAGATTTTAAATTTCGGTGGTTATTTGTTAAATATTTGTTAACAAATTCTGTGGTATAGTAATTATACTGTGAGTTGCATAAGTATACTTCTTTTCACCTAATCCTCTTTGTTGTTATTAGTCTAGACTTCTGCTGGAATTTATGAAGAAAATATTTTTTAAATACTAATTTACGAAAGTACTCTTTAAATAATTTATAATATGTAAATTAATAAATTATGTAATAAGAGTTTAGCGTATTAACGTAAATATTCAGCTGATTTACATATAAACTCATTTTCAGTCGTTCCATAAATATACCAACTGTTTAATCATGTTCCCATCGCCAATGTTATTACGGACAAATCCTCTTAATTAACGTGAAAAGTGTATCGATGCATTATCCTACATGAAAATTAAATTTTCCCTGTGGTCTCTCCAATAGGGCTTCAAATAATTTTGTAATGTACCGGAACAATTGTTACTATTCATTATGTGGGAAATAAATGCTATGAAGCTATTTCCATGAACTGAGAAACACAAAGCATAACTTCACATTTTTATATAGTGTCAATACGAATTAAAACCATCTGGCCCACCGAGATTGAATTGTTTCTCGTCACTAAATCTAACCTACAAAAAAGAAATTGTAACTGCGAAACATCCGTTTCATATAAGACAGATATTTTTACTAACATTTTTCCAATCCGTAGGCGTATTAGTTTCAGCAAATGGAAGTCTCGCTGATTTATCATCGTTTGTCAAATCTGTCGACATCATTTTCGCCTTAACAGTGTGCGAAGATGTTAAAATAATTGTTAAAAAGGGATAACTGCGTATTTCCGCTAGGACGTCTGCCAATCGGAACGATTCGGCAATCTTCGATAATTTACGGCGCGTGAGCCGATTGCCGGTCCGTGACGGTTGACACAGGACAAATAGAATAGATTTGAAAAGCGAGCAATAAAGACGTGTAGTGTAAATAGCTAATAAATTAAAGAAGAGAATCGTGGAAATCCATATCGAAATCTCAATAATAATTCTACGGATGATTTTCACAACATTTAATTTGCAGTTATCTTTTACTAACATAATCGACAATAACACTTTTTGGACGACCTATATGTTTCGCGATATAACCGTAACCTTTAATGCGGAAAGCGTCGAACATGGCTTTTCTCTCTCTGAAAGTTCTTTCACGAGGTATTTCACTTCCTAACCTTTACAAACGAATCTTACGAATATAATTTGAAATAAATTAAGGTATAATGAAGTTAACTGCATATGAAACTCGATTGACGTACAAATGAAGAGAAAATAAGGTTGGAATATTAAACGACTGATAATCAGGTTTTATACCCAGCTTAATACTTATACGTTAATACGTCAATTGTTCACAATTTAATACTTACAAAATACGAATTAGTATTTAAGGAATATTGATCTTAATTCCCTATCAAAGCTCAGATGACAATATAAAGTGTTGGTATATTTATGCAATTGTATTGCAGCTATATAAGAAACATTTATGAAAATATAACCTAACTTTATCCAAATGTGAAGCATTCTACTTGCTGCTTTTAGAGCAATATACATACAGTATAATACATGTAATACAGTAAATAAATTTTATAGAGGAATACAGTAACAAACTTTACATAGTAAACATAGACATAGTATAATATAGCAAATCAATAAGGTTCATATTTCTTCCATCTGCCAACTCGCCAGACAGCACATAGCCATTAGGAGAAATCAATATGTTCTAAACTTTTATATAAAAAGTTTTCACAAACTTTATCACAGTATATAAACACAGACTACTCTTTTATTTCAATTCATTCGTGAGACTACTAAAAATTTCACAAAAGTGACTGTATACCCTGTGTATGTTAAATCCGTGAATCCATAATTATACAATATTTATCAAAATTATCATTTCTCGTAGGATCTTTAGATACATTCTAATCCCTCGTTTTTAATATTTGACCCAAACAAAAAATCCCACGACTATATAATTTACAATTAGATGTTTATTTATGAATAGAAGTTTAATCTTGTATACCGGGTGTTTCATTTCACCTAAATAATGTTACATAATTTACAACTAGATATTTATTTACAATTTGAAGCTTAATCTTGTATACCAGGTGTTTCATTTGAACTGAACCCTGCAGTTAGATAAATCAGTGGCTCAGATAAATTTGTTGCTTTAAACAAACACCCTGTATATGATTAATCTAGCTGCAAATCTTAAACAAAAAATAGAGATTTGACGTGCGTTGTAGCTATTATGGAAAGTAGGTCAACTGATCAATCTACTTGTTTTTCCATCGTTCCCTAGATTGGCCCTTTGCAGTGGTCTACATGATGAGATTTAATTAGTCTTTACTGACCGGCGGGAGGACGCTCAATCGAATTTAGCACGTCTATATCCTGGCGCTAACGTACGAGTTTCCTGTCTGTAGCAGATTCGTGATCCCGTTCAGATTTGGGTCAGGAAGCTATTACTCCGGGAACTTTGAGACAAGATATATTTAGCGAAGACATAGCTTTCCGGAAGCAATATTCTTCCCATAAACGTCGGATTACGAGTCACACGTGATTTGATGGTCCTCCCGATGACGATCTTCCTGCTTTCTCGATGGGTTCTAGCCGAACAATATCACGGATAAATTCTTCTTTGCAGATACTCGAATATATGTCCTAAGTCACTGGTTTTCTTCCTTATTTTGTACAGTGTTATTTAGTTGAATCGAAAATTCAATTTTAAAAGTAGACTTATGTTAGCACTTTAGGATATTATGTGTATAGGGTGTTTGCAAATTATACATTTTGTAATTTTTATGATTTCAAGTTTTCAAATATTCAAATTATTATCAAGTTACTGAACTTTTAATTTTTTAAATTCCCACATTTCTAATTCAGCAAATCTTAAGTTTGTAAGTAAGTAAACTTGTGAATTTCTATATTTGTGTATTTGTGAATTTCTATATTTCTATATTTGTAGTATATTTTGATATTTCTATATTTCTAAATCTCTAACTTTTCAAATCTTAAATTTGTAAATTTCCACACTTCTGTTTCTATAGTTCTAAATATCTAAATTCTTAATTTTTGAAGTGTCTAAATTTTTAAATTTCTATTTCCCCAAATTTTAAATCTGTAAAACAATAAATTTTAAATTTGTAAATTTCCACACTTCTGTTTCTATATTTCTAAATATCTAAATTCTTAATTTTTGAAGTTTCTAAATTTTTAAATTTCTATTTCCCCAAATTTTAAATCTGTAAAATAATATATCTGTAAATTTCTATATTTTTTAATTGCAAAATTTCAACATTTGCAAATTTTCAGACTTTAAAAGATCTGATTTTCTAAATTTCTAAATTTTTAATTTTATGAATTCTTATATTTGTAAATTTGTAAAATTTGTATATATGTAAATTTAAACGTTTACGATGAAAAATTAATTGCATATCACACTATTTCAAATAAAAAAAATTTCTAAAGCAATGTCTATAACAACACTTAATTTATTTTATGTCAAAAGTTTCAAACTGACAATAACTTTAATAACTTTGTCTTACAATATTTCTTCTTACGTCAAAATTTTAAATACCACTATTAAGTAAAATTACCGAAGGTCTAACCAAATTGTCGTCACTACCATTATCCGACGATAAATATATTAAATAATCAGGTAAACAAGGTGTCGCTTTTTACCGTCAAACTTGATTAACATATTCGATTCGTAAAAATAAAAAAGAATGGTCAACATAGTTTTTGAAACTTAATTAAAAAATTATAATAAAGAAACAAAATGACAACGAACTATTTCGTTCAATATCGCACAGTGTGTTTCAGTTTTGTCCGTATAACTTTACTAGCAAATTCTATAAATAAAAGTAACAAAAAATATTTATACCACCATAGGCTCTCAAATGTGTTATTAAGTTACTAAAAAAAATATTAAAGCCAAGAATTATTCGTATGTAGTATCACAGTAGAAAATCGTCCATTATTTCGTATATTCCTCGTAATCTTTCGATAAAACATTTAATAGCCTATGTTTATATAACATTTTATCATTTTTATTCATAGAACGCGGTGGTAAAGTTTTACATGGAAAACTGGGAGTCATTTTGTACTTTTGTTATAACTTTTTAATAAAGGGTTTAAAATTCTATGTCAATATGACATTTGTAACGGATCTTGCCAGAATATTCTAAACGGTTACGCGTGGGAAAACGTTCGCGACATCGTTTCTGATTGGCGGATTCTCGAAGCCGAATATTCCCGAAACCGTACATCTACATAAACGGTTGCTAGGCGCAATATTTTGTTTATTCTTCGGCCAGTCTCCTCGCGACGCTCGTACACGCAGGAGCACGTGACGTCAAACTTTCTCATCTCCGCGTTACGCAAACTTTGTCGATCAACTATCGTTATTGCTTCTCTCGACTCTGTATATCTTTGTAAATAGTGTTTATATTAAAGATTAGTTTAACGAATTCGTGTACAACTTATTACTTATCCATACGCGCTTTAAACCTTGTGTTAATATAACATCTTATCCTCATTTTTGTGTATGGAACAGTTCGACGATAAAAAACTGGAACACTCTGTACATATGAAACGCTAAACGTGACCGTGAATCGTGAGAAGCGAAAAATATTTGTGTAACGCCACTAGAAATAAGCATTTTGAATAGTGTTAGTTGTAATATTTGAGGGCAGTTTATTGATGGCACGCAGCACTCGAACTGATTCAAGCATTGGTGCAAACTGCAAATTGTTTTATCGTTTTTATTACCGACGGTTTCCACTTTTCTATAGGATTACGTATTTTCTTTTTTTCTTCGTTTCGTTCAACAAACTCGTACACAGTTCACGCACTTGTCGATCGATTTTATTTATTTGTCGACGTTCCTGTATGTACATATTGTACTATAATAATAGTCAATGCTTTGAACTTTACAGTAATCCGTTAATTTATCAAAAATATGTGACGTCGCACAAAAATTGTTTTTTAAACAAAATACCTCAATACATTTTTACGAAAAAGTTCAGAATGTTCCTAGCAGTTGGTACAAGTAAGAAAAATACGTTATTTTATTGAATTGCAAGTGTATTTGTATTTTTTAGATAAAGTAAAAATATTATACTGTTCAATTTTTTCCTATCTTTTATTAAATTCGAGAATAACTCATCTGAATTGCGTGACACACCCGATATATGATAGATATTACTGTCATTTATCGCTATATTTATTTCTGATAGAATAATTGTGCAAACAGAAATAAACTGAAATATCGCTAGTTAAAATCATAAGTTCACTTCAATCAAAATAACCGATTCACAAATTGTTTATTTTCAATTATAAAAACCGTTTTTCTTGAAATCTACGCTAATTTTTATCTAGAATAATGAATTAATATTTATATTAACTTTCTATCTAGAATAAAGCATTAATATTTATATTAAGATAGAATATTAACAATTACATTAATTTTGTTATCTAGAACAAAGAAATAATATTTATATAAATATAAATACAATTTATAATTTATTTATACTAAAGAATAAATTTATAAATTATTTATATTTCAATATAAATATATCTAAATAAGAATCTTTTATCTAAACAAAGAATTAGTGCTTGTATTCACTTTTTATCTAAATAAAAAATTAGGGTTTATATTAATGTATATTCTATCAATTGTTAATTAATATATCATTATTTTTAATTCTAAATTAAGTGTGCATAATGCGCCGGTAAGTTTAGTGTTAAAACTGTGATCGAGGTAGCATCGAACAGCAATTTAGCGTTATTAGCGTTAACATGCAATGCAAAGCATTTGGTCAAAAGCATTCTTATATTATAGTACTACGTATAACACTTCAAAAGCTGATCGAAGCTACAAACCACAACTTTCAGATTTATCTTAACATTCTAACATATCTATTATTTTTCTATTTCTAACTTGGCTTTCTACACTTATGTTTAACTTATTCCTTACTATTTCGATGATGTCACAAATTATTCGTTACTTGATTTAAATAAACAATTAAATTTGCAAATACAGTCAGACTCCCGTATCTACGGTTTCAGTTATCTTTCTTAACATACACAGTAAATTTTTAATACTGTACTTTTTCTTCAAGTTTTTAACTTGAAGTTGTAAATGTTTTTTTTTTTAATCTTTCTTAACATACTTTAAAAAAAAAAACATTTACAACTTCAAGTTAAAAACTTGAAGAAAAAGTACAGTATTAAAAATTTACTGTGCAAAATAATGTATACTATATAAGTATACTGAAATGCAAGTTACATATAATTTTATTGATTAAACTGAACCCTATTTATGCAAAGTGTGCTAGTATGACCTCACATGTGGATTGGGGTAGCTCAACAAAATTTCTACTTTTTCGCTTTGACCCTCTAAAAAGTTAGTATTTGACGTAAAAAAGTTTTCTCAAAGTTTGAGCTCAAAAATTAAAACTTAAGAGGTCGCTCGTGTACATAAAAAGAAATGAACCGTTTAAGTCGTGGATCAGTACGATCAAGGATTACTGTTGATTGTCAAAACATTTCACTGTTAATCGATCGAGAAGTGTACGAGAACGTTTATATACGTAAACGATCGATTCGCGTTCGAATCGGTGGCTATTGCCCTACATACGCAATCTGTCATTATCACACGGTCGATTTACGTTCAAATCGGCGAAACAAACACTGTTGTAACTATTGTCTTACAACAGCATCTCTATTGTCAAGTGGATTCTGTCGGAGCTGCAGAGAAATTACACAAAGGAACAAATACCGTGAGACGTGTACAGAATACAAGAAAACGTAGTCACATTGATCGGCAAAGATAAGTTAATTAATCTATGATACATAATTAGTAAACACAAATGAGTCATTTTTATATAACATTTTGCATTTTGTTGTTCTCTATTTATAAAGAAGACCAAAACCGTACGTTGCATAATAATTATATTATCAGCATGTTCGCATATTTTTACTTTCTATGTTTGGATATAATGATACATGTGATCATAATTAGAATTGTTTTTAGTTTCACTGTGCTTATTATAGATATACATATATGTTTGTAAAACACACACAAAACTTAATTTACATAGAACACGATCGTTTAATTACATGTGGACACCATAGTTTATGGCGAACGTGTAACGTCAAAAACAAATATGGCGACAGTACCAGTAAAGCATACCTTCTGCGCATGCGCAGACGTAGCATATTAGACTAATGCGCATACTTATCTAAGCAGGCCCAGAATCAACTCTTTTATTTCTAAATCACATTAATTTACATTTTTTAACTAAATATTTAATTAAATTTTGTTGTTAAATGAAGTTTGAACTATTTTATACAATATTTTCAAATAATATTTGTCTCATCTACTACAATAACATTAAAGACATAATAATTTTCGCAGTAGAAAATTGCAGTGTTAATTCTACAAGTTTTAACTGATTATTGAAGCCCCCTGTTAAATTTAGTTTTTGTAACTAGTTTAACAGATGATAATAGAGAATTGAAGTAGTTTTTGTTCATTTCTATTTTATGTATTACATTTTAAATACTTATAGAAGTTTCCTATTTTGAATGTAATAATTTACTGGTTTGTTTATGGGTATATTTTACACTCCCATCATGTAATCAAGTCCTTTGATCTTCATTATAAATAGAATATTCAAATTATGGTAGAACGAAACAGAACTTGATATTTCAGGAACGAGTTCAATTTCGCAGAGTACCCTTTTGGTAGGTTTCGTTAACTTAAGTTTTAATTGTTCGGACTGTATAGTACAGAACGTATTAATACGTCACGTTTAAACGTCCATAACAATTCATTACCCGTATTATTACAAACTTGTTTATTTACCTAATTAGCGATATTTGTATTCAATACTCAATACTTTACAATAAATAGAATAAAATATATAGAAAATAAACAAGATTTTATGAAAGTAGTAATATTAACTAATCAAAGAAGGATGTTAAAATATTATCATTTTTGTACCATATAAAAGACGTCTAGATATATGACCGTTATTCAAAATGGCCATATATTTCGAGAGGTGCATTACTAAAAACTGACCACGTTAACTTCAATCATTTTTATAACTCTGCTTATTTGAGTTACCAGAGTGCAATTTCATGTGTGATTAAAATCCTATTATCAGATTGCAGTTTCGCTATTCTTAGTAATCAATGATATTGGACGATATTGCAATTTGAAATTCTGTCTCCATTTTGGTATTCAGTATGATTTGCATAATAATTAGATGACCTTTTCATTCGATACGTGCTGCTTGCATACAAAGTTGTAATGTGTAATTTACGTTAGTCACGATCTACTAATATTTTTGATTTAGCCTATTTCATATTTCAATACAATTAATTTCTCGAAAATTATTATATTAATATATACCAATAACGATTTCGTGCGTGAATTGTAAATTGCAGAAGATAAACGAATGGATACATTTAATTATCGCCATTTTGTAATATTTGTATTACTTATTTCTTACAATTTTTCTATCAGATTTCAGATAAATGCTAATAACATAATTTATTTTTGTACATAATATAATTAATGAATTTGATTTTGATTAATTATCATAATGCAATTAATATTAAATTAATTTGTAAAATTATGCCACGTGCACCTCTCACATTAATTATTGCAATTGAACAAGTTATGATTTTTATACAGACAATTAATTAGTTTGAAATGACAGACTGATCAACACTACTGCTGTAACTAGATAATTAATGCAGCCGCCGTAACTAATTAATTGCAAGTGATCCGATTAATTAATAAAATGTACAGTAGCTGCAATAAATTACTTAAGGAATATTTTTGCAAAAAATTAATCAAGAACAATTGTTTTAATTAATTTAATTAATAAACAATTGTAATAAATTAATCAATAACAATTGTTGCAATTATATAATTAATGTACAATTGTAGAAATTAAATAATTCACGAACTTCTTAAAATTAGTTAATTAATGCACTTGATGCAATTCATTGATAATACAATTAATACAATTAGTTATTTATTAAAAATTTCTAGAATTGATAAAATTAATTATTTAATATAATTAGTGTAATTAACTACTTAATGTCCTTGATACAATGATTTAACAAATGCAGTATTTAATTATTGCAACTGAAGCAAATAATTAATTACGATAATTACTGTAATCAGTGAAACGGTTTAAGAATTAGTTATGTAGTCATTATTATTATTAATATTAAGAATAAATTTTTTAAACATGTTTATATATTCTTACCTCAAAAACAAGTTCAACCTAATTAATATCAGAGATACAAACGGCACCAGAAATAACCCAACAGATACCATAATTGTCCGCTTTTTGTACACTAGAACTACCAGTGTTATGTGCATACTTATTTTTAAATTGAAACTAAAGTGGAAGAATAAGTAAGTGAACTATCAGCTAACATATATAACAATTTTTAATCTCAACAAAATATAACAAAACATTTCGACAGAGGCACGACAACAAAATTTTGTAACATGAAATGTGAAACCAGTCGTGTTGACCGGTTGGTAGTTCTAGTGTTAGCATCATCGTCATCTCCGCCATGCTACATCAACCCGTTAACTCATCTTTGCCGGCTAACGATTATAAACGACACAATACGTATTTTCTACATCGTGTGTACGTTTGAAGCACGTCGTGATAGTATTAAAGACAGATACGATAGAGAACAGGACGAAAGTCAGCTCACAACAAGTGAAACAGCTTGTTAATACGTACAGAATAAAGAAGAAGAAGAAGAAGAAGAAAGATGTAGTTGAAATAGAAGAGAAGAAGAAGGAGAAGAAGAAGAAGAACAAGAAGAAAATAGAGATCGTAGACAAGTACCGATGGTCACGCGATGTCGGCCCTGTGCAGAAGAGCGAATTGGCAGCCACAGTCCCGGGGCTCTCGGGCTCTTCTTGGATACTGAAAGCACTGCTCCAACACGCAACAGCCCCCGCCCCCACCACACTGCATCACCATATCCGACAATGTGGTCATTACCTTAGTGATTTTTTACAACGTGGACCGTCGATTAATTTTAGAGTCAATCGGTTGTTCGAGGCGAGGATGGAGCAGGTTGGGAGGAGACAGAAAGAAATCGATTTCATTAGAGTTCGTCTGTAGATTAAATCGAATCAATCGATTGAAATCCGTTTTACCTAATACGCTTGGCTTTCTGGTTATATTTACCAATTGCTTATACAGTGAAGTCTCAATATAAGCGAATCACTGGGGCCTGAACTTTCGATTATGTCGCATAGTGTCGACACTGACCGAACTTTGTCGAACGTAGAAAAGTAACGAGCGACGGAAACGACCGAATGTAAATAAGCACATCGGTGACATAACTCTAATGCAAGAATAACACTTCTTTATTTTTGATTTTTTTGTTACGAAATTTTTACCAAGATATTTGTGACACTTTCCTGATTAAAATGAGACCAAACACGACGTAATTCAGTACATATTTACTTGCAATTTCAAACGTTTTGTTTACACAGTAAAGTTTGGATATGAGCGAATCTTTTGAATCTAAACTTTCGTTTACATTGTGTAATTCCGACATTGACCGAAGTTTGCCGAACGTAGGAAAGGGCAGTGAGCGACGGAAATGTCCGAAGGACCGAACGTAAAGAAATAGTAACATATCGATGCAATAATCTTAATGCAAGAACTTTATTTTTGACTTTTGTGCGAATGAAACTTTTACCAACATATTTGTGATAGTTTTCTGATTAAAATGAGACCAAATTCGACGTAAGTCAGAACATATTTACTTGTTTTAAACGTTTTGATTACATCAAGGCTTTACTGTAGTAAAATTGGCGGTAAACGGAGGAGTAATGACACGTCGGGTAATTCCGTTTTTCTTCGGTGCTCTTCGGATAATCACGTGACACGTCTGACAGTCGAAATCGTAGACTACTACGACAGCTTCATGAATTCGGAGATTTTACTTTTATAAGTTATTATAAGTAAATATCCCTCGAAATACGTCGTACTTTGTCACATTTTGATCTGGAAAGTGTCACGAATATATTGGAAAAATTTGTATACAGAAAGGACTACAAATAATAAAGTTAGCAATGCATTTTCATTCTAAACAATGAAACAGGATTGATCTTTGCCAACTGCCACAATTGCAGCGTACCTTTTTCAGTTGCCTTCTCCGTGTTCGGAACTTATCATTAATTAAACCAGTAAATATAATCCACATTATATCATATATAGTGTCATTTTAATCAGAAAAACGTAAAAAATCTATTGGTAAGACTTTTTATAACGTAAAAATCAAAAATAAAATAGTTTTATATTTGTACTGGTATTGTTTCACAGATATGGATCCGGATCATGTTACATCTTCCGGCGTCTTGAAGGATCCTTCTTTATTCCAGTGGTAGAGATAACATTTTCGCTTATATCAAGACTTTACTGTACAAGGTGTTCACAGATATTCTACCCTGCATTTTTTGCGTAAACGGGACGGAATTGAAAATGAAAGAGGGAAGAGTTTTAATATATTTTACTATTAACGCAAGGACATACCTCAATTTTTTATACTTGCATTATTTCTCGAGAAATGAAGGTGAGCTTTCTAAATGGAATACTACATAATTACATGATATGAAAGCATATATCAAAACGAGTTCAACCATACAAAATATTTGAAGTATTTTTTTTGTTTTTGACCTTGTTGAACTGGAGGCCATCGTACGTTTTGATACACGCTTTCATATGATATAAAAAATATATTTCATTTAAAAAACTGAATATTACTTTCATTTCACGAGAAGTAATGCGGACATAAGAAATTGATAGATGCCCTGTTGCCAATATTCAAACTTCTTTAGCAGACTTTGAACCTTTATTACAGATGTACATTTTGATGCAAGATTTTCTGTTCATTTCTTCGGAGGAATGTGATTGGCAGCTTGTTAATTACGGTAAAAAAATGAATTGTAGGTGAGAAGCTTGGAATTGGGTTAGAATCGATCGAGAGAATAAACCTATTATAAATACGACACCTGTAAAACGTCCACTGGTATCGGGAGAGTCCATTCGAGTTTAAATACACGTGTAATCCGAACGTCTTCCATTGTCATTTGATAGATATAGCATTTCGATTATCGGGACGTTGCTGAATGAATATGGATAGCTTTAAGCTTGCGGAACTAATCGAATTACGTATTCATATTTAGTCTGCTATGTGATTTATTCTCTTAGAATTCAATTTTGTATCAATTATAATGTCGAGTTAGTGACATAACCTATATTGCAACGTTTTCTTTCAGAACTGATTAGAAGTCAATTCCTTTTTGATCTTAGGAGAGCTGGAAGTTTTCATAACAATTTTTCAGTCTTTTAATTTCTAAATTGGAAAATAATTTCTAAATTTTTTAATTCTTGAATTCTTTAACCGTTAATAAACTTCACCGTTTATTAAGATCAATCGGCAATTAATTCTGTCAAGGCGTAAATAGCAAAAAGGCGGACGGTGTAAATTTATCTAGGTCGTATCTCGAAGTCGAAGGAAATCGAAGCTGGAAGACGTACACAAGCGACTAGAATTTCAGCGAAAATATATCTCCCGGTTCAATACCCGATCCGAGACGATATATCTTTTTGACGTATGGCTTCACTGGGAAACACTCGTTTCCGCCGTTTCCACGATTACGTGTACCGTCCAATTAAATTCTAATAGCATCTGATTAAATCGATATCCCTGTCATGCTCGTACGATTCCCGTACCATGCATTAGATTCGACATACGAACCGTTTTCAATGGTCAACTGATACGAATACCGATTTCGGAAACCTGTCACGATTTACATTTGTTCGATAACAACGTTTCAAGTATACATACATCTTTTCGTTATATGCAATAAAACCGAGTTACGTGTAAATGTGGACACCATTCAATTCTTTATGGAAAAATAAGAAAAATATTATGTAGAATAGAATCTGTTGATTTATGGCTTCGTTTTCGAGAGAATCAAGTTTAAAGATGTACTGCGTTGTCAATGTTATTCTGTCGAGTGACATGAACACGTATAAATTTGTAAATGTGTAAATTTATTATTCTGAACTTTTAATATAATCATATACTTATATTCAAAAATTTATTAGTACACGTGAAAACAATATATTTATGAAAATGATTTGGAATGTTTAATTTGCAAATTTGAATCAATCTGAAAATTTGTAAATTCGAAATTATTGAGCTTGAAAATTTATGCATGTTATTTTCTATCTTGTGCAACTTCATTATTGTAAATTTCTAAATTATCAAACATTTAAAAATTTCACAGTATGTATTTGTATGTAAACATTATATGTATATTTTTAATTATACTTTTCTAAATTATCAAGTTAATAAATGCCTAATTTACAATTTTACAATTTTTAAATTTGAGACTATGTAGTTGAGTATTTACATTAGAAACAATTTGAAATGTCGAAATTCTTAAATTTCTGAACTTAAAAGCATGAAAATATCTACATTTCCCAATCTGCAAATTTAAATAATATATAATGTTCACATTTTCAAATCTGAACAAAATGTGAAAATTTATTTTTCAATTTGTATATTTGTGAATTAAAAATGTTTAATTAAACAAATTTCTGAAATCGAATTTGTAAATTGGAAATTTCTGAATTTGAAAATTTGTATACGTTATTTTCTGTGGAGCGATGTGAACGCGTATCGTGCACCAGCATACTTCGGCCGAAATGCAAGGAGATTTGAAAATGATAATTACGACTATTGGATAGGACGTGGAGGAACGATCTGGCCTCCAAGCTCCACGGACCTCGCACACCTGGACTTTTATTTATGGGAATACATTCCAGAAAAAGTATACGGTAAAGATATCGAAAGTGAGGAGCAATCGGTGTAAGCGATTAATAACGCATTTAACCTCCTGGGTACGGCTGAATTTTGCGCGGGCTGTTTCTCTGTACGGCAGAGTACGGTGAGCGAATGAGTCAGTAGAGTGAGCCACTATAGTGGTGCGTCGCACCTAAGAGGTTAAGGAAGCGAAAAATCGAAACGCGTTACCGAGAGTACATGCTTCGGTAAATTAGATGGACACAACTACGCATCCGACAACGGGGACAACGATTTCAGCAATTTTGCAACCGAAAAAGTAAAATTCTTTCCATTGAAAATTTTGTTCGTGTTTTTATTTCGAGCCGCAAGCATCGCGTGCTGTGCACACAATGCTTGCAAACACAATACGCGTTTACTTTGCTCGATAGAAGATAACATTGCTTATAGCAGTAAAGGAACGCAGCGAATCTTCGAACTTGGTTTTCTCGAAGACTAAGACGAAAATCAACAAGTTTTATTGTACATTTTTTTCTTATTTTTCTAGAAGGAATTAAATGGTATCCGCTTTTATATGTTACTTGGCTGGACCTCGTATTTGAAAAACGTCCGACTTAACCTCTCACACGGTCAATTGGAAGATGTCATTTTATCGAACGTTATCGGTTAGAAAAGTGTACGTTCTGTCTACTATTCAACTGACGTTCGAACAACTTCGAAATTGGAGCCAGATATTCCATACACCGCAATTTATTGAATAATAAAACGAATGTACCAGAATAAATGAAATTTGTGTATCTGATGATGACATAGGGTGAGTCTTGTAGCGTTACACATTTAAATAACATTGAAAATTGTTTAAATTATAATGTTGTAAATAAAGTTACACAATTATAATGTAAATAGGGTAATATATATATAAAGAAAAATTACTCAGAATGTTGCTTCTGATAATGTATTTCAAGAACATTGACATCGGTAATGTATGTTTTTTCTTACAAAATTATAACAAATTTTGCTCTACCAGTGAACAATGTACAATTTCCTTAAAGTCGCCGCGTTTCAAGACTCACCCTGTATTCGCAAAATTTGCAAATAAGAGATATTTTAACACCGACTGAATCGGTATTTAAATGACGGGCGAGTTGAAATTTATATCTTCATGGTGAAATAATTTAATCCAAAATATCGATACAATTTTAATTGAAATTGTAATACATTTCGAATTGAAACTATAATACAATTTATATTGAAATTGTAATACAATTGAAATTAAAATTGTAATACAATTTAATTTAAAATTGTAATGCAAGTTAAATCGAAATGGCGATTCAATCGAGACGTCATAACCTCCACAGAAAAATGTGTATCTATTGCTGACTGGTAATTAGCCTTAGATCAACTTTGAAAATGTATTGAAAGAACCTGCGGAAGCAAGCTTGTTCGAAGATAAACCGGGTCACTACAAATCGTATGTAAACGCGATCTGTTTGCATTTAGCGACTGAGAGAAAAAGAAAGAGAAGATTAAGGGTCTGGTAAAGCGACGGATCAAGCTGTAAATCGACTTTAGAGGTCTCATTCGACGAATCGTAAAAGCCCCATTACTCCTCGTATCTTTAACGTTGCTCCACAATGAAGCGACAAGAACAGCAACAATTTCACCAATGCAAGGTTTTCAAGCAACGAAGCAACATTTTCTCGTACATTTTTCTTTAAAATATTCTTCGTATAATTACGAGGCTCACGAAGCCCGATTCGACTCTTAAAATTTTATTAAAAACGAAAATATATTTTTATAACATTTTGAGAGCCAAATTGCAAAATCGGTCCCCGTGACGTGCCACGTAAACGCGCGAAGAATATTCTAGAGAAGAAAGCGCGATAAAATATTGCTTCTTCGCTAGAAAGTCATGTGACAGCAAAATTGTTGCTGTTCTCTTTTCTATCGGAAGAGACGAGAAACCGGAGCTTGTCAGTTTTGTCAGCGGATGTTCGTAGGTCGATGTACCAGACCCTTTAAAGGTAGCGGGGAGTGCAGTGTAATAATGCGTTACCTGAGAGCAGGTGTGTTGAGTCGGGTGTTGCGTGTAAGCAGCGTTCGCCGCTGCGCATACCCCAGTGCCCGGAACCTTCAACTGTTCTTTGTAATCAGGTTGATACGGCAGCAACATGCGAATCTTTCCCCAACGGTTGAAGAATAACGCTATCGCGCCCGCCCAGAAGATCAACACCAACACCACGATGCCCACTTCTACGCCGCGAACCTGTAATTCATGTGTTCGTTTGTTTAGACGATGAAGAGAACTGTACATAATCGTATGCTTATTGTAAGTGTTAACGATACACAAAGTACACTATGCTTACTTAACCTCTTAGGTACGACGCGCCACTATAGTGGCTTTCGCTAATGCCACCGTAGATTACGACGTGCCACTATAGTGGCTCACTCTACTGGCTTAAAGTGAGAGATAACTTATTTAATAATAATCGTGATCGTTCGTATTTATCAGTAATCGTGTAGTCTGTTAAATTCGTATTAAACTTGATGTGCACATTGCAGAATACTGATACTACGATACATCTTAACCTCTTAGGCACGACGCGCCACTGTAATGGCTTTCGCGAATGTCACCGTAGATTACATAGCGCCATTATAGTGGCTCACTCTACTGGCGCACTCGCTCACTGTTTCAATCGAATGATCGTTTTCATATGTTTTGATTCGCACTTTTCTTGTCTTCACCACGTTTTATGAGTATTAACAAATCCCACAAAAGTACATTACATGTAAATAAAAGGTACCAAGTAGTTTAGGCACCATGGGAGCACCTCTTTGCACTAATACACGATATTGGAAACATTTGGAAATTACATATTTTGTGAATTTTCTAAAAAAGTAAATTATCAAAGTTAAAGCATATCATGCCTTTGGGAAAAATTATAATTTAATCATCAAAAACTGAATTCCAATGTACTTGCGTAGAGAACAGCATTGTCACACATTGTAGCGCTATTTACGCGTAATTCGCGTCGAATTCTGCCGTACAGAGAAGCAGTGCCGCGTGAAGTTCCACCGTGCCTAAGAGGTTAACTAGCACAGAAAGATGACTACTGCAAATTAGTATACTTGATCGCTGTAACGATCACGCGTAACGTGAAGTTCGTGAGCTTCAAAGAAACTTCTTTTCGTGATAGGCAGATGTCGCATTTTTACTATTACGAGTGTAGCGAAAAGTACGCGATGTTCGGTATTTTCAACAGTAAGAAATCTAGAAAAAGGACCGATAGGGGAAATAGGACTGTGAAATAGGACTGGACCCAAATAGGGACACAACAAGTGGTGATACTCTAACAAGAAAACTACTTGTAAAGCGGAACAGACGGGCACAACCAATTTAAATGTCTATGTCAAATGAATAGTGATGGGGGTACAATTTCGACGCGGTACTTCGAAATGCGCATGCGCACAATGTACAATTATGGCGGTTGGCAAAGAATAGTTTAAACCTGCACATTCACCAGTAATTTACTGGTAATAAATATTTTGTCATTTCTCCGTAACGCATTCATCTGTATTTTCTTGCGATAAATAGTTTATTATTTCTTTATAAGTTATTTGTAATAATCATTTCTGTAATATATATCCTTAAAATATATTTTGTAGAGTAGTCATTTTTGTATATTTCTCTCTTTTTCAACTTTTCAATCTTGGAAAATTGATGTAAATACTTCGGAAACCAATATTAGGAATATATAGAAAATTTACGACAAATAGATTTCTAATTATTGTGGGTTGACGTGAAATTAGATTTACTTGATTTAAATTTCCCGCTCGTCTGCACAACCAATTCAAAGGGACAGGCTTTATCGCACATCAAAGGTGTCGCCCGGAGTGTCGCCTCTTGTTGTATCTCCACTGTTTGATTGAACTATGGCAATCCCGAAATACTCTGTTTGTTTTGTGTCGTACTTCCACGTCCACAGCCAAAAGATTACATTCTCGGGAAAATGTTGAATTTTCTAATTATCAAAAGTTTAAATTAAATCTTCAAATCCTAAAACTTTACAAATTTCTAGATTTTTAAAATCTTTAATTCTACAAATTTGAAAATTCCTAAATTGTCAAATTCTTTAATTCTTAATTGAATTCTAAAATTTCCAAATCTTAAACTTTTATAATTTGCAAGTTCTCTAACTTTTAAATCTTTAAATTACCCAACTTCATATTTCTTGACATTTCAGATTATCAAATTTCCAAATTTCTTCCCAGGTTCTGCAACCTAGGTCCTTAAACCTCATCGTCCAATTAATTTTGCAAATAGTACCTTATTTTGAAATTAATCTAAATTAGTTGAAATTAGTTTAAACTATTTCAAATTAAAATAAATTATTATTATACCTTTTGAACTTTTTATATATCACTATTTCAGCTACTCGAATAAATTATGTTTATTTGATGCACTTTTTATAGATAACCACCGTGACCGTTAACATACCATAAACTCTACATATATGGCAGTAGTTCAGAATCTTTATGTGGCAACTATAGAATAAAAATAACAAAGAATCAGGAATATGTTCCAACAGTTTATCGATATGATTGACTGGACGATGACAAAAAGAGGAAACATGATTGACAATGAATGAGAACTGGTTGTTAAGTGAGGATACGACAGCCATCTATGTATAACGCCGTCACGTGACTTGCAAGCCTAGAAACCTTACTGTATGAAGAATGAGTACGAATCATGTAGCTAATAAGGGAATGAGTGGAATCAATTAGTTACAAATAAATAAGGCATGAGTATGTGATTGGTATCCAACAAAACAACGAGAGAAATGTGTGCACAACGATGAAGAAAATGAACGGAGGTAATGAGATCTTGGAAGTTACATAAATAGCGCTTATTCTTTATAGAACATTAAATTAGTGTCAATCTCATGTCGTAAAATTGATTTTCGTTCATTTAATTTTTTGGGGGACGCCTTTTTCTTATTGGATTGTGGATTATGCAATTTGGAGAATTGAAAGACTGGAATTTAAGAATTTTTTGATTTTGGAATTTCTGAATTTTGGACTCGTGCAGTGTTGGATGTTTGAAAAATCAAAATTGTGGGATTTTAGAATTTTGGAGGTATAGAAGTTTGGTAAATTGGTAAACTGGAATTTTGGCATTTCGAGATTTTGAAATTTTGGGATTTTGGAATTTCGAGATTTTGAAATTTTTGAATTTTGGGATTTCGAGATTTTGAAATTTTGAAATTTTGAAATTTTGGGATTTCGAGATTTTGAAATTTTGGGATTTCGAGATTTTGAAATTTTGAGATTTTGAGATTTTGAAATTTTGGGATTTCGCAATTTTTGGGATTTTGAAATTTCGAGATTTTGAAATTTTTTAATTTTGGGATTTCGAGATTTTGAAATTTCTGGAAATTTTGGGATTTTGAGATTTTGAAATTTTGTGATTTTGGAATTTCGAGATATTGAAATTTTGGGATTTCGAGATTTTGAAATTTTGAGGATTTTGAGATTTTGAAATTTTTGAGTTTTGGGATTTTGAGATTTTGAAATTTTGGGATTTTGGAATTTCGAGATTTTGGAATTTTGGGATTTCTGAATCTTGAAATTTTGCAGTTTTGAAAAATTGAAATTTTGAAAATTTAGTATTTATATTTTTGTATTAGTACAATTCTAAATTTCCAATTTTTTCACTCTTGAAATTTTCCAATTAACTAAATTTTGAAATTTCCAAATTTCTAATTTCCTAGTGTACCAATTTTCTGATTTTCGAATTTCCAGATTTTCAAATTTCTGAATATTAAAAATTCCAAATTATTAAGTTATCAAACTCCGAGAAACGTACTAAAAATACAAAAAATTGTGAAAGTGAAAAACCACGTGATAATTATTTCGAAAGCAAGCGAGTTTCGATGATTGCTAAATGTTGCAAAAATCGCCATTTTGAACAACTTGTTCCTATACACATAACGGTCGAACTGTCATAGTTTTCGAGATATTCGCAAAAAACTGTCGCAACTGTCTCACCGAATTCTGCCCATATACGTATCTGCGACACGGTCACAAGCATATTCGGTATTCATACATCGGGTATTTACTCCGTTTATTTTTTCAACGCGTACTCGGAAAGATGGACGAGATCGGTTAGGCTATATTTTTTCGCGGCCATCTTGCGCCGGAGATCTAACTCGAACCGAACGTTTCCAAAACATCTCCGAACCTAAGGACGAACGGAGGTTACGCGTAGGAAAAAGTTATTCAGAATGTCGATCTTGGCAACATATTTCAACATTATTGTAATCGACGAAACTGACGCTGTCAAAAATTCGATTTTTACATATGTCGTTTCCACGAAGAACGGATGTGACATTCGTAGTCAGCGCGTCGAAACCAATAAAATGATGTGCATTACCTTCTGAATGCTTGTGTGGCACAATAGTCAAGTTTTATGAAAAGTGTTTCAGAAGAGAAATTTCGGATGAAGCCAACGACAATGAATAAAAGTACGAGGAGAATTGTTATTTCTTCGAAAGAAGAAACTTTCTGAAGCATTTCACGTAGCAGTGGTAAGTGCCGACTCATTTAGACAATTGTTGGCTCTTTAAAAACTTCGTTTTTCTGTACTTTTGAAAGAAAGTAACTATATAGAGTTTTATTTGAGGCGCTCGGATAAATGTACCTTGATCCACTTTCTACACGAAAAACTTTTACTGAGTTTAATGGGTGTCTCGTGTCGATATTATACAATATCTAACAGCTATGTTTATAAACATGATTCACTTTCTGCAGTAAACAGAGCTACCCTGCGTGTTGTTTATACATAAAGATGCAATCGCAAATTGATTTATTAGTAAATTTCCACGCAACTTCAACCTGTATTGAACTTTATGGTGTACCTAACTTTATGGCATAATATTCTGACACAATTCTTTCCAAATTTTCATATTCGTTTTACAAAAAATTAATAAATCAGAAATTGCAATCTTAAATTTCCAATTCTGCAAAATTCAGAACTTTTAAAATTACAGTATTTTAAATTTTTTAATTTTGCAAGTGAGAAGTTTTATAATGTTTAAATTAATAACTTGAGGAACTTGATTGTTTATAAAATTGAGAAGTTAGGAATTTGAGAAATTTCAGAACTTGGGATTTTTAAAAATTTAAATTTGTGAGTATGGAAATTTTGAAATCTTTAAATCCATAAAAGTGGAAATTTTTAAATTTGCAGATTTAAAATTGTAGATTTGTAGATTTAAAAATTTGTTAATTTTGAAATCCAAAAATTTTGTAAGTTATAAACTTAAAGATTCGAAAATTCAAAAATAAGAATTGTGTGATTTACAAAATTGGAAATTTAATAAATATTCAAGTTGCATTTTGCATTCGAGTGTACTAAATGTTATCGTATAGTAATTAAGCGTATTATTAAGCTTTAATCTCGAAATCATATTACTTTACATGATGGAACGTATTCTGATGCACATGTTCCAATAAAACCAAAGACAAATAACTATTCAAGTCACGTAATGTTCCGTTTAACGTTTTACATGAATTATTAACAGCATCATCAATGTTGCTTCGTAAGTACACACGGAAGCGTCTATAGATGGTTACACATCAAATGAAATGATAGACTGCAACAGAACATGTACTCCATTTTATATGTCAATAAAACTGCTGATATACTTCGGTTACATGGTAATAAAACTGTATTGACACTAGAATTACCACACCAGTCTAAATGATTTTACAATTTCATTTGAAAATTCTTGAAGTTACATTTTCTTCCGAAATGATATCTTTTGCAACGATAACTAAAGGTGTAATACCATAAATTTTATTTTTGTGCCATTTATTCGGAAAACAATTTTGCATTATGGTTTTATTATGAAACATGGCCGCCATGTAACGTAATATAGTCACTGAAGTTGTTTCACGCGGTCATTTTGTATACCATAATCATCGGAATAGGACCTAATTTTTTTTTATATAGAGATATTTTACAAGCCTTAAAAATAGCAGATTGAAAATCTCTGAATTCTTGCAAAAAGTGAAATATATACCAATGGAATGCTGTGATATCGAAGATGATGAATTGTATGAGCATGAAGAGAGTTAGAAGAAAATAAAATTGTACTTTATAGTAATAGTGAGATTATAGAGAAAGAAAATATTCAGAAGTCTTCGGAAAGTGAATTAGATAATATTTGATTTAATTTATGTAAATATTTAATTAACGTAAAAGTGTTTATGTGCTTTTGCATTTCTTCAATTGGACGTGTTCGAGCCAATCGGAACGATTCGGCAATCTTCGATAATTTTCGGCGCGCGAGTCAGTTGCCGGTCCGCGACGGTTGACACGTGGCGAACAGAATAAATTTGAAAAGTGAACAATAAAGACGTGTAGTGTAAATAGCTAACAAATTAAAGAAGAGAATCGTGGAAATCCATATCGAAATCTCAATAATTCTACGGATGGTTTTCGCAACATTTAATTTGCAGTTACACACAGATAAACCATGACATTGTCGAGTTAGAAGCTAATTTTACGTTTATCTCGAGGAGACACTTTTGAAGAGCGACCTGAACGCTTTTTCTCGCCGTGATTGCGTCTTTTACTAACAAAATCAGCAATTGCACTTTTTGAACAACGTATTTGTTACGCGATACACCGTAACATTCAATGCGGAAATCATCTATCATAGTTTTTCTCTGAAAGTTCTTTTCCACGAGGCATTTTGCTTTCTAACCTCTATAAACGAATCTTACGAACGTAAAATGAAACAAGTGAAGGTGTATTGAATTTGTTTACTTATGAAGATCGATTGACGCCAACATAAAGAGATACAAGGTTAGTTTTATGAATAGCCTGAAGATCAAGCTTTACGTAATCCGGCTTAATTACGTCAACAGACGATTTATTTACGTTATTTTGCACAATTTATTCCTTATATGCTATGCATTCGTATATTGACCTTAATTTCCTACCAAACGCTCAGATCATTAAAAATATGCGTGGTTGGTATATTTACATACTGTATACAGTTTGTAATGTTAAAATAAATGATAAACAGTCATACAAAATGTACCAAAGATACGTAGAATATACGTACAAAGATACGTAGTATAGATATTTTTTATAGTAAGTACGAAGTTTCGTTTCGACCCAATATGCATAAACAAAGTATACTGCAGTTTATTTACACTGTTTCACTTTCGTATTCCATTACGAAATAACAGTCCATGACGCGAGACAGCTTCTACATAAAATTGTCGATAAATCCACAAAATGTGAGGCCATCACTTTGATGAGTGCAATAAATGTGTGTATAGTTAAACTTACTTGTATATAGGGTTGTGGTTGTTGCGAAGAAGGCGGGGGTGGTGGAAGGGGGCCGTCAGTTACCGCTGCATCCTGTTGAGGGGATGTTCTTGGCGGTTCTGAAACACATACAAACGAAACTCAGCTACATACATACTACAAAATGAGCTCCCGATTTGATTAAAGCTTTCATATCGCACAGTAATGACTTCCTGCGATCATTTAATGCTTCAAATTCAACGCCTGATATGAAACTCTATACGCTCATGTCACCCACATCTTTAATACAACAGTTTTATTAAGACTTAATATAGCAATTTTATATAAGTATTTTATAATTAGGTCTATAGTACTATACATGAGATAAACCCTGTGACAATAATGATATAAGCAAGGGAGAAATAACAACTTTAAAAATATTCATAAAATTTTTCAACAGAAAATGTTATTTATACATGACTATGAATTATCTCTTTTAAGGTTCATTTTTATAGTGTCATTGCAAGTCATTTCAAATAGTTTCTTTGAAGACAGGCAAGCAACTGTATATATTATTAATAAATATAAATACAAACTGTTACTGAGATTTTAGTTCTTCACTCTTAGCGAAAAGATGGCGTAGCAAACACACATACGCTACATTTAATACTTTAATAAATGTAAATATCGATAAAGGTAATAAAAACCATTACACTCTAATAATCTAGATCGTCTGAAATTTTAATAGGTATCCTATAACTTCAGAACGAGAGCACGCTATTTTTAAGTTGTTCTTGTTTTTTTCCTACATTCTAGCCGTAGTTGTACCATACTTTATTCTCAGTTATTTCGCAGTGTGCAACCTTGTCTCACCATGTAACGTCATATCTAAATGTCTTCTGTTAATAGCAAGGTTAAACATGTTATAAGAAGGTTGAAACTTACCTAGCGTACGGAAGACGATCGGTCGACTTCGAAACTTTTTGCCTGCTCTAACGGCGGTGACGACAAGTTGGTATTGCGTGTCAGCCCTAAGGCCGCTCAGTGTGACCGCTTCGCTATTTCCTGCGACCACCGCCACCACCCTGTAACTAACCATCTTGCCGTTGTGTTTTGGTTTTTATACTAACTCGAAGAGTATTAAAACTTGGACAAACTTCTGTGTGCTAATTCGTATCTTTCTGAAAATGCACATTGAACTTTATCGTCTTGTTTACAAGCTTTGGCACATATTACACGTCATTTTACTTTTAACGCGCTGACTACGAATGTCATATCCGTTCTTGGTGGAAACGACATATATAAAAATCGGATTTTTGACACTGTTTCGTCGATTTCAATGATCTTGAAATATGTTGCCATGATTGACATTCTGAATAACTTTTTCCTACGCGTAACCTCCGTTCGTCCTTAGGTTCGGAGATGTTTTGAAAACGTTCGGTTCGAGTTAGATCTCCGGCGCAAGATGGCCGCGAAAAAATATAGCCTAACCGATCTCGTCCATCTTTCCGAGTACGCGTTGAAAAAATAAACAAAGTAAATACGCGATGTATGAACACTGAATATGCTTGTGACCGTGTCGCAGATACGTATATGGGCAGAATTCGGTGAGACAGTTGTGACAGTTTTTTGCGAATATCTCGAAAACTATGAGAGTTCGACCGTTATGTGTATAGGAACAAGTTGTTCAAAATGGCGATTTTTGCAACATTTAGCAATCATCGAAACTCGCTTGCTTTCGAAATAATTATCACGTGGCTTTTCACTTTTACAATTTTTTGTATTTTTGGTATGTTTTTGATATTTTTAAGGAATGTGACTTTTGCGTTTGTTACATTAATACGAGTAAAATGATGTGAACTATGTGCAGAAAGCTTTATGAGATATTTATAATGTGATAAAAATAATGCTTTCGTTTAAATTTGCCGTCTATTTCTGTTTATTGAATATGGATTTCTTATAATTAACACATTACAGTCATGTATAGATATAGATTAATAATTTTGGAAATAGTGAATGCTACAAAAGTGTTTTAATGATATAACGTATACTAATAAATAGTATTTCAGTCATTTAATTTAAGATATAGGAGGAAATTGTATTTGTTAAAATAAAAATTTGGGACTAAAGAAGTTCTGGAAATTTGGATCATTTAGATATACAGATTTTGGAATTTTGGAATTTTGAAATTTTGAATTATGTGACTCTGACGGCTGTGAATTGTTAGGCTTTGAAATTTTGGAAGTTTGGAAATATGAGAATTCTATAGTTTGAGAATTTTGGAATTCAGAAATTCTGCGAGTATGGGAATTTGAAAATTTTGGAAATTTTTGAATGTAACAGTTGGAAAATTTTAAGACTTGAGAATTTAAAAATTCAGGAGTATAAAAATTTGAAAATTCAGAGATGTGGGGAATTGAGAATGTCAAAAACAGGGTTTGAAAAAATTAGTTTGAAAGAACTTAAATTTTGAACTTTGTGATCTTAAAGTTTTCGGACTTTGGAATTTTGGAATTTTAGATCTTCAATTTAAAAATCTCGAAATCTTGAAATATATAAAAATTAAAAAATTTGAGAATTAGAGGATTCAAAAAATTTATAAAACTAAAAACATGTAAATTTTAACACCCATTATTTAAACATCACTTATTTCAAAATGGCTATCTTAATAAACTTTTTTCCTAGAATGTCACCAATAAATCCTAATTCACCAACTTCATAAATACTATAGAACCACATTCTATACGATGCATTACAGCATCACCATAGAATTTTACTTTTCTGAAACTTTTAATCATTCATCACTATAGTAGATGTTAACCCAAGGTTCTGTAAAGTTGTCTCCCACGAGAAGACGTTGTTTACGCCGTCGTTTATCTCTTCACGGTAGTACAGAGTGTAATATCACAAAAGTGCAATTCTTTCAAGGTTGTTTCTCTAACGAGTCACAGGGGAGACGTTGTAGAGCTCACATTATTTTATTTTGATCTTTTCTGAGATTATAACGAGAAGGAAAATCATTTGGATATTTTTTTAAGTTTCCAAATTTTGCAAAGTTTGTCTTCAACATCTAAATTCATTTTATATTACAAACTACCAAAATATCGTTTACAATAAATTATTCAACTGAAAAATATAAACAATTCAAATAAAAATATTTCTTTAAATACTAACTTCTAAATGAAAAACTACAACCATAGTTATAAATAACCAATGACGATGAAACAAAGATCAATAATAATTCTCCTGGTACATCGAAAAAACAATTAATACGTTCTACAATAAGATTTTAGTTACGTACGTAAGATTTGTAATCGAATGTCTCTAGAAACAACAAAACTTTTCGTCTAACCAGATATCAAGTGTACCCACGCGTCGGCCATATTTGTTTTCCACAGCAGCGCCACTCTAACCTCGGTGATACTTTTCGTTTCCCATATTTTATAGTTTTAGCGTCGCGCCGTTTCAGAAATATACTACGCGAAAGAACGGTCAAAAGAAAAAGCGTCGATATCAAAGAGAAAGACTTTTGGTTACACTTGTTACTTACGTATATTGAAAGTGTGAATTCGGCAGAAAATTGCAAAAGTAGCAGAAAGTCAAAGAACGCGTGAAACGTACGACATTCATATTTTATTATTTCATGGCGCACAGTCTCAAAGGCTCGAGATTCGTGAATTAGGCGCTACAGTTATTCGTATTTGCTATACTCGGTATTTCCCTCTGCATGCTACAAGTTTTTTTATTTGTTCAATTACTAGCTGAACTCTACTAGAATATCTTGGATTACCTCTTCTCCTCATCCAATTTTCTGACATCTAAATTAATGCTAGAACTAACCAAAATCACTAGTTTCAGGTTCCACATTTTATATTACAAAATTTTGTCGTTGTGCTTTTGTCAGAATGTCTGATGTATTCTGTTATGATAAAGAATGGTTGCATATATCACTTAATGTTTATTACAAGCAACTGTTAGCATTAAATAACAAGAATTAGACTTTGAGCTTTCGAGGCTTTAAAATTTAGGAATTTCGCTATTTTTAAATTTTAGGATTTTAGGATTATTAAATTTTCTATTTTCAGACCATCAAAAACGTAGGACATTGTGATTATTAAATTTTGGGAACACGAGAATATTGAAATTAGAATTAAAATTTTGGAACATTAGAATTTTTAAGATTTCCAACTTTAAATGTTGAAATTTTATAATTTTTTTATCGTCAATTTTAAATAAATTTCAAGATCTTAATATTCGCACAATCTTGCAATCATAATTTGGAAACTAACTATAAAATTTATGATTCTGAACGTATTTTTTTAATAATGCATTAGCAGACTGTAATGTGTTAATAATAAATAAATAGTTTCTTTTATATACCTATTAATTTTATACTGACTAATTTTCGTGGGAAACGTATTTTCTACGACCTCGCATTAAATTATCAGGTTATGACAACAGCAATAATGTCAGTGAACGACAGAGAAGAAAAATATTCCTCTCGTGATTTACCCATATTTATATTTATTTTAAGCTGTGCTAGTAGCTGATAAGGAAACGTCAAGAACTCGATATTTCCTGTACGTGGTCGGTTTGGTAATTTCCTTCCCCGATATTTAATTTCCTGAAAAAAATATTTTACTATGCACTGACGTAGTTTTACATTCACCTTCACAATCCCCAAACGTAACTCCCAATGAAAATCTAGGAGATAAATTAAACGAAAGAATTAGAAAAACATAAGTTCAAAAGATGAATTACAAACGTGACTGAAAGAAGAATGTATTTCTTCAGAATATTTGAAAGAATTATTCATAATAACTATTTAATGATTATTTGCAATGATTTGCCCAAACGATTACATGTTATTGAATAAAAAAGTTTGCAATTAAATATTAAAATTGTTTACCTACATTTTGTATATAAATTCATTTTTTATGAAATCTCCGAACATTAATGTGATTTGAAAACATGATAGCCTATTTAAAATAACACAATTGTTTGTATACCTTAAATCTACGATAAATGATTCGTGTCTTTGTAAGCTAAACAAAAAGTATTGATTTGTTTTTTATTATTCAATAGTGCCTAGAATATAAAAATACAAATTTTAATGTTGTTTTTGACGTATTTGACTGTTACTGCGACGCCATATTGGCTTCTGCGCATGCTCCGTTGGTCGATAAACGTAGTCCAATCAAATTACAGATAGAAGTCAATGTGGCGGCACACTCATAAGTTAAAATTGCTCAACTTTACATACGTACAACTTACTAACCGCTGTATTCCTAACATAAAAACTTGTATTTTCGTATTCTAGGCAGCAAAAGCTATTAAACGGTAAAAAAATGTTGTGTACCACAAAGTAAAGTTTAATCTTTTAGTGAAATATGATGAATTGTCCTCTCCTGCATAATAAATACACGAGTACTGCCATATTAATGTAAGTAATTGTATACAGATGGCGCATAATGGGATTACAATGTGACAACGCGATCGAAGCGCCATCTAAAAGTCCCTAGATCGCGAGAAGTGTTCAGTTGTTCCGGTAAGGTTAAACAGAGAGCACGCGGCGAGCAGGACGTAAAATAAAGTTTTATCAAAAGTGCAAATTCGAATTTACCTGATCTACCCTCCGGAAATTCTCTTACAAGAAAATGGAAGCTTTTGATAATGGCAAACGTTTACGGACGTAAAACACACGGCAATCAAAACGATGCTAATAAACGTTTACATACAAATTGCTTTCTCAATTACGCCCGTGTAATCGTGCTTTTGCTCAATGTGCAGAACAATAATGCTTTAAAGAGAAAATTATCAGGGAATTTACGGTTTATATTATATAAATGTAATTTAATTTACTTCGGAACTTTGTTATGGTGATGTGCTCGTGTTTATGCATGAAATTTCGAGATTTTAATATTTTATTTTGTGCGTTCTGAATATTTTAATCTTTAACATACTTTGTGTACAGTTAGTTTATTTCTTTTTATATGGATGTTTAACGTCGCATCAACTGCTGGGTTATTAGCGGCGTAGTTTATTGAAAATTCATAGATGGAATAATAAGATTTGAAAGTGTCATTTATAGACGTGTTCTGTGTTCACTTTCTTATGGAAGAAATACTATTTATTTTATGTCATTGGAACACCATGTTATTCGTTCGTTTTATAGTAATTCGTATACAGAGTAAATGAAGAAACTAACAAATTTTTCAGCGCCATTAACATGATAAAAAATATTCGAAATAAATAAATGATTCAAAAAGTATTATACATATACATGCGACCAAAATTATTTTAGAACATCTACTGCACGTGCAACACGTAGTGTTGCATATGCATTAGGGTGGCTGAAACAAAATTTGTTTTCGCTCTCACCCTCAAAAAAGTTAGTATATGGTAAAAACATTCTTTCAAAGTTTGAGCTGAAAAATTTAAATTTAAGAAGTCGCTTAAAGCAATATAAAAGTTTACAAAATAATATTGTAAATTAAATTTTTTAACTATCTTTTTATTTATTTAAAAGAACTTTTTTATTAATAGTTATTCTTTATATATTCTATTGAATTTATAATTTATATATACTTTTATGTATTTAAGTCCTGAAGTTTTTTTTGGGTAAATAATCATTTTTAGTTTTTTGGTATTGTTGCACTACTTCTAATAAATATTGCAACTGATCCTCGTTTTCGGTTAAACATTTATTAAATTCTTCTGTCAATGCTACTCGCTCTGCCGTTAACTTGCAAACTTTCCAATATTTCTTGACAATTTTTATTTCACTTAAAATTTATAAAACAATTTGTAAACAAGTATTGGTGTACAATATTAAAAAACAATAATTAACTAGGTATTTTAAGAAATGTATATGGATCACAATAAAAGAAATGAGCTATTATAAACATTAAGTAAATAAATAATTATTTACTTATTATAAGCTATAAGTAAATATTATACAGGGTGTTTCAAAAGTAGTTCAAAGGTGTTTCAAAAATGGTAAAATTCTAATTCTGCAAGTAAAAATAAATCAAAAAGGAAATAGTATATTCTCATACTCAGTTTCTTGTTTGTGAAAATAAAATGTGAAATACATCCTAGTTATAAATATATTTGTAAGCAAGTTTGTTAAATTAAAATAAGAAATATGACAATTTTTTACATTATCTGGTGAATTCAGCTAATGGATGTTATAAATTTATGTAATAATATTTTATATTAATCTTAGAAGCATGTTTCGTCCCTTTTGCTCCACCTTTCAAATCTCTAATGGACTTTTTATGACAAAGATAAACTTTTTATTGCTGTTGCCATATGTCTAAAAATTTCAAGAGACATCTACTACCACAATATACAATTCAAAAATGATATACACAATGGAAAGATTCTTGGGACGCTATATTACTCCAACTTTTATACGTAGAATTGCAGAAATTTCTAAAAGTAATATTTCTGTAAAGTAATAGTAATAAAGTAATAGCACTGTAACATAGCGTTTCAGAAAGAAAGAAATTCGTGATCAAATTTATATTTTACTGTTAAAATGTCAGCTTTGATAAATTGTTATGCAACTTTTGTTATTTTGTAATCTCTCCATTTCCAAATTTAAAAATTCTCAAATCTCTAAATTATTAAATTCTTCAATTCTGTAACTTACAAGTCTTTAAATTTTGAATTATTAAATTCCTTAATTTTGTAACAAATTACAAGTTTTCAAATTTTTTGCAATTTAAAAAATTTCACAGTATCAACTCAAATTTTTCTACATTACAATTTTTACAGTTTACAAATTTTTTAAACTAACACTAAGTTAATAGCAAAATGGGAATTTTTTTATTATAATATTATTATATTTATCATACTATAAACTGTCCTACAGTAATAATAAGAACTTTTGTAGTTATTTTGTAAATATACTAATGTTGCAGAATTATTACTTTTAGACTCTTGTAAATTTGTGCTACATCTGTACTCAACTGGTGTTCTAAAGGTTGTGTATTTTCTCTGTCAGTGATTTTACATACACTGTTATTTGTGCTTTTCTAAAGAATACAGTGCATATGTTATTAAAACCGTACGCGGATTTAACCTCTTCATGGGTACCAGTACACTCTGTATAACATAAATATTTGAAAAGTCAATATACACAGCTAAAATAAATGCATTGACTTGCATAAATATTAGAAAAGTCAACACTCGTCGTTTCCAATTAACCAATTTAATATTTAATACTAGCAATCTGATAAATGAAGCCATGAATTTCAATCCACCTTGTACTATTTATATTTATTTCAATCTTCTATCAACTGCTCTTATATTTATCTTATTTAATTACATATATTTTATAAGAAAAGTCAGACAAATTACTGGGAATTCAAAACAATAAACACATGTTTGTTTTTGCAATAATTGAAAAATGAGTCTTTTGCAATTCGTGACTTTCATTTTTTTACAAGATTTGGCTACCTCTGATCATCAAAACGATCAAACTTTCATCTTAGATAATATCTTAACTGAAAATAAAATAGAAGCGGTATAAATACGAACTTTCTTTTGTAAAGTGAATATAGTCAAGTGCTGTGAGGAGACATATAACAACTGTAATTATGAAATAGAAAAAACAATTTATGACGAATAAGAAGTTTCGTTAAACAATTCTATACAATTCAAAAGATAAAACAAAGTCGATTTTAATGCAAAATTTAATGATCAAACCAAGTTTACAGTCATATGAATCACTATTCTAGGACGCAAAGTAGCTAAGATTGTAAAGTACAAGAAATCGTTTACCGTTTAATAATCAGTTTCAAAAACTCCCAGAAACATTAATGTGCTCTAAAGAATTCGATGGTATGACGATAAATATTGCAGTTTGCACTTTTTATAATAACCTGACGAAGTGATGCAATTTTTGGCTAAGACTGTCGACAACAATTGTTATAATTTTTAAATCTAGGGGAAAACACGTCGCATGAAAGATATAGAACGCACGTTAACAATTGTTACTAAAGATGCTTGAAGATGCTACAGGAAGTTCGAAGAGAAGCCAAAAGAGGCTAAATACAATGCAAAAAGACTGCTACAGAATGCAGGCAACGCAAGCTGCAATGAATTTGAAACTTCTACTTTTGTACCAAGAATATTGTAAAGCACAACTTTGAACACGTTTCTCGCAAAATCGTTTCTCAAATTGCCTTGCAGAATAATTTGTCGTGGATCCTTGAAGCTTCCACTGTATTTTCGAAACTTAAATGTCTACAGAGGTGTATACCGATTTTTCGATTCAATAAAAACCTTCTTCGTCATACACAATGTAGTGCAAAACTTTTGAACTAAAAAAGATATCTCTTCTGAACAATATCGTCGTTTTTGAAATCAATATTTTGACATGCACATATGCACTTTTTTAGTTAACTTCGTATAGGTCATGTGAAATATCGAATTTTCCTACGCCGCAACATAGGGTAGTTCTGCTGCAGGCTGTGACAAAGGTCATGTCAAAAACAGTTAGCGCCAGATGGTTCCAGTGTCGCCAACTTTGTTCCCCCGTAACTTAATTCTTTTATATACTTTAAAATATGTACAATAAAACTCTTGAGAGGTATTCTTCATTCTTGTCACTTTGCAAAAAAAACCTTGAAAGTTATGTATTTTAGATCTCAAAGGTAGCCTAACCCCCCGCCATTTTTAATAATTTTGTCCCTGAAGAGGTTAAGACGTACTTCAAAATTCAACGGTGTGAAATATTGCTACGCTGTCCTGTTTAAGGTTATCATCGAACAAAAATCTTTTCCGCTGTCGATACAACGGACTTGTCACTAAATCGACGCGATGCTCGCAATTTTGATAGAATACCGTAGAAAATCTATGTACCTGTCATTGTGTTCCCTGTGCCGCAATAGGAGGAGAAAGCATCAATTAATATCAAGTCTTTCTTATTAGTTGACACTGATAGACTCTGATACCAATTGATAAATCGACTGAAACGTCCAATTTTAATCGTTTGCTTGTAAGCGTGATCAACTCCTCGCTATTCGCTGTGAAAGCAGGAAAATCTGGATGCACACTACTCGTAAATGTAATAACAAAATTTTTCGAAAATTTATCAAGCTTATGGCGCATTAGATGAAACTAGCACGTTTAGATTACGTAATGGATACGTGTGTCACGGTGAAGTGGACAGAAATATTTTTTAAAAGCGTTATTATATGAGTATATTAATTCAGTATATCAACGTAAGTCAAGAACATGAAAATGTTCGTCGTTAAATATTGCAATTTTCGCTGTAATTTGTATAGTAATTCACTGCAATTCTAATTGTTAAAAGATACACAAGGTTCCAAGGAATAGTATTCTTTTCTATTTTTGTGGATGGTAACAAATACTATTAGTGATAATATATTTCTTATAATATACTTGTAATTTCTATCAAGCGGCATTTACATTAAACAACCTTTGAACTGATTGATACTAAATCATTTAAACTTGAAAAATCTTATAATCGTTTAATTTTTGAAAATAGATACTTTTAAGAATTCGTCCTAGTGGAATAGATTTTGTTATTTCTAGAATGTAGAATAAATATTTGCTAAACGGACGCTCGCTTAATGCACGTTAGGTTATGTTTAGATTTGCCTTCAGGAGAAAGCATAGTAAATTAATTTGCAACGCTACCCAATTCTGTATGTTTTAGTTTTAAATGATTTGATTGAAAGCATTTTAATTAAATGTGATTCAATTTCGAGTATTTCTATTTAACACACCTGAATTTAACGCTATTCAATACAGCACATTTGAAATTAACACTATTCGATTCAACACGTTTGAATTTAACACTGTTCAATCTGACGCAGTTCAGTTCAGTTCAATTAGTCGCGGTCCAATTCGACGCGACTCAATTTATGTGATTTAATTTGACATAATTCAATCAACACGTTCCAATTTAATATTATTTTCAATTGGTGACAATTTATTCAAAATAAATTAATATAACGTGTTTCAATTTAACGCGATTCAATTCGGCGCAATTTAATTCAAATCGCTTCGATTTAATATATTTTTATTCAATGCAATTCTGTTCAACACTCTATGAAATTTTGAAGTGACAAAAACTGCAAATTTTTAAATCGTGGAATTTATAATAGAAGTCTAAAATCCTCAATTTTTAAAATCATGAAATTCCATAAATCTCAAATTCTCAAATCCCAAAATAAAAAGACTGAATTAGATTATTTATGATACTTCTATTAAATACAATATTATATTGTATAAAATAATAGTAGCAAGTTCTATTGTTCCTCTGAAGCATACAACTCTTTTCGTTACAATAACCATGTACCTTTAATAGTATCTGATATTATGTTAAATACAACATAAAAATAAATATACTTAACACTAATCTCTCTCAAAACATTATACCTAAAATTATCCATTATTATATACACAGTGTTGCACCACGTATAATCATAACAACCAAACAGTAAATTTTGCAAATACACACAAGTTAAATGCTTAGAAAAGCAATGGTCCACTGTGGCAGATAGCTGTGACCACAAGTTTACGTCAGTTACATTTACCACAACTTTCAAACAATGTTTAAAGACCTACTAGAGCGACGAATTAATTCTGAATCAACTTTGGAGACCTCTAGCGGCGAAATACGAGAAATTCTGTCGCTCCCCCTCTCCCTAGCGTCGTTCCGCGGTGGAGAGACAAGTACAGCAATTTCGCCGACGCAAGATTTTCAAGCAACGAAGCGACATTTTCTCGTACTTTACTCTTCAAAATCTTCGTATAATTACGCGGCTCACGGAATCCCGATTTTGCGATTCGACTCTTAAAATTTTATTAAAAACGAAAATATATTTTTATAACATTTTGAGAGCCAAATTGCAAAATCAGGCTGCGTGAGGAGTCGCGTAATTACGCGAAGAATACTTTGGAGAAGAAAGCGCGAGAAAATATTGCTTCTTCACTTGAAACTTGTGCGTCGGCAAAATTGTTGCTGTCTTCGTCTTTCCTCGCGAGAGAAAGAAAGCAGAACTTTTCAGTTTCGCCACCAGATGTCCCCCACTTGAATATACTGTTGCGTGAGTCAGTTCGTATCTGTAAAAGTCCTTAAGTTATAAGTAGTTTGTAAGATCACAATCTGGGTTAAGCATGTAGTTCTAGTTGTAAGATTTTGAACGACTAAAGAACAACGCGTACTTCCGCTCTTGGACACGACGTTCTTCTTAAACACTCATTAAACATCGTAATAGTGATTACTATAATTTTTAGTTCCTCATTTGATTAAAAAATAATAGTAATTTGCGTGGTCGTGTTCTGTAAAATATAGTGTGTAGGTTAACCCCTACAATAATGAGGGATCGGGTGCGGTCGGGTGTGATCGGGTGCGATCGGGCGACTCGGATAATTTGCGCGCGAAAAATAGCGTGCATGGAAACAAAAGGAAGAGAGAACGCGGCGTGGCGTCGTGGCAGTTACATCGTAGCGATTGAAAGCAGCACGTTGTCCGAAAAGTGGTCCTGTAATTTTTGTACTTTTGTTTTATTAAAGTTATTTTTTCGTTATTAATCCAACAACATCCTTCCATCAGTCAACCTCGATTTAATCTATCCTACAATAATCAAAACACTCTACTAAAGCCATACAAATAAATCGTACATTGTGTGTCCTAACGTAAATGCCGCTTTATAGGTAGTGTTGTGTACGTTGATATACTGAGAGACGTGTGCATGTGATTTTTCCTAGATTGACCCTGCGCATGTAGAAGGCAAGAAAGCATGTATGAAATACCGAAATCGGGAAACGCACCTGGCATCTGTTGGCTTGTACGTGACGTCGTATTTCTCGACTTGTTCGACTTGACTGGTACTCCAAGAAACGCGGACAGACGTTGGATTTAGGAACATCACCGTGATATTTTCTGGAACACCTGGAATACCTGTCACCGAGCCTGTGAAAAGAAAATGGACGGCCATGAATGGAGCAGCGATCAATCTGATGACTGGGCAAATAAGATTGCTTTTTCACTTTTCCACTCAGGGCGTTTTTCATAATACGATTAAGGGATCTATACGAGTCGATTTGTCAGGATAAACTTTACGAGCTTGGTGAATTCTAGTGATTCTCAATTTTCCGACAGAGTTCTTTTACTGGGACAAATACTTAAATTCAGAAAATCTTAGTGCTTGGACATTTTGGGGATGTGGACACTTGAATATTAAAGGATTTGGAAATTTAAAATGGACATTTGGGAATTTGTAGTTTGAATTTTGTGATTTTTTAAAAATTCGATAATTTTTACGTATGTGATTTAAGAATTTTTATATTTGGATTTCTCAGAATTTGTAAATTTGTAAATTCGAAATTTTGAAAACCAAGAATATGAAAATTTAGAAATGTAAGAATTTGAAAATTCGAAAACTATGATAAGAAATAGAATACTTTAATAAAGATAGTAATAATGAACTACTGTATGTATAGTTGTATGAAAAGATGAAACTTACCGACAAAACTAGCTCCTTGCAGGAATAGTATAGTGGCCCAAAGGACCATGCCGCCAAAATGGCGGACCAGGTATGGACCGCGTAGTCTTCCACACACGTGCTTGTTTCCACTTCCGTTTTCTCTGTGAGATGTGCGTTTCTGTGCTTCGTGTATAACTCTTTGATGATTCGTACATGCACCTCTCTGAAGGTTGGGGCTCATCTAGCCTCCTCTGCCGTGCTGCATTCTTCTTCGCTCATTACGCCATACCCACTGCACAGAAATTTAAGAGTTTCTTTGAACTCCCAAAATTGTTAAACTCTAAAATTCTAACATAGTAAAGTTTAAAAATTCCAAGGTTTTGGAAACCCGAAATGTCACGGACTCAATACTTCAAAATTTAAATAATTAAAATACAGAAATATCAAAATATAAATATTTCAAAATTCCATAACTTTAAAATTCTAAAACTGAATGTTTAGAACTCTGTATTTCTAAAATTCTAAATTTCTAAACTTCTGAAGTTGTAAATTTCTAAAATTCTAAAATAATACATTTCTAAAACTATAAAATTTTTAAATTCTAAAAATGTCAAAACCCTGAAATTCAAAACACCTGCAGTCTCAAAGAAAAAAGGAAATTAAATTTTTTTACATATCTTTACTTATAGAATTGGTGAATTGAGGTAGAATTGATAGTATACATTTGATCGTTTAAGTTTAGGACACGCTATACATATACATATACATACCGTTACAGCAGGATGATCCTTCAGGATCTCCGCGTGGCACATTTTACTTGCATCTCGCTGCTCAGGTCATAAACGAACATATTCATCTCAATCGTGGTCTGTAACAGAATTTAGTTATTTTTATTATACTGTATTGCATTACTTGAGCAAATTTGATATCATATTACATTAATAAGACAAACTTTATATTTTATTATTAAAATAAACTTCACATTATATTGCATTAATAAAACATACTTCATATTATATTTCATTAATAAAGCGAACCCCACACTATATTACATTACTAATACAAACATCATATTATCTTACATTAATAAAAATTCACATTATATGTTAAGGTTAACGTGAAAATTATCTTATTACCATTATCATTTCGTATATTCCTCATAATCTTTCGATAAAACATTTAATAGCCTATGTTTATATAAAATTTTTTTTCCAAATTTAATGCTAGTAAAAAATTAATGCTACTAAAGTTTTACGTAGAAATCTGGGACACACCGTATATGTACATAGCATCGAAAAACAAAGCAATTCGAAATTATTTTGTACTTTTAACTTTTCAATGAAGTATTTAAAACTCTCAATATAACAATTGTGGTGGATCTCACCAGAATATTCTAAACGGTCACACGTGCGAGAACGTTCGCGACGTTTTTCTTGATCAACGCATTCTCCAAGTCGAATATTCTCGAAACTGCGCATCTATATAAACCGTTGCTAGGCGCAATATTTTGTTTATTCTTCGGTCAGTCTCCTCACGACACTCGTGCACGCAGGACCTCGCCCGTGACGTCATACTTTCTCATCTCCACGTTACGCGAACTTCTTTGTCCATCAACTATCGTTACTGTTTTCCACAACTGCATATATCTTTATAAATAGTGTATAATTTAATAATATAATTTTGTTTAATAGTGTTTAGTTTAATAGTGTTTAATTTAATAGTGTACAGTTTAATAACTTTGTAATAGTGTTTAGTATAATCGTGTAAAGTTTAATGACTTTATAATAGTGTTCACTTTCTTTATAAATTGTAATCAGTGCATTATATTAAAGACTAGTTTACCAAAATTGCGTACAATTTATTTACTCATATGTTTCCAAAGTGTTTAAAACTCTATGTTAGTACATCTATTTTTGCGTATGGAATATTCTGATTAATTTTAACAGTAAAAAACATTCTATAATTATTCAAAACAAACAAAATCAGGAGAGTAATAAAATTGCGCATAAATACATACATTATCTAGTAAGTGCACATATTTACTATGCTCGACATTTTTACTATCACATCCACTTTAGATATCCAGTATAAATCGCATAATATTCCACATCCGCTACAAATCATAATTAATTCCGCGAACATGTATCGTAAATAATTGCATAAACATTCACAGTCCGGATCTAATGTAACAAATTTATGGGACGCGTATAAACGTATGTAAATGGAAGAATTCTGTTTGAAGAACGACTTCCGATGCATTGACATGATAGATAGCCTACAAACGCATTAGCAACCATGTTGATTGGTTTGGGGCATCGCACGACCGTCCATGATTAATAAGAGCACAAGGCTTAAGGTTGATAAACGAGATTAACTCGTTCAGCAGCTATTTTTTATCTACTATGTTGTTATGCGTAATTGCTACCTTAATTGAATGGTACCTGTAATATTGATAATATCGGGAATCTTGTTGATACATCACCGACACGTAAGTTACAGATTGTATCGATATTTTAACTTTATTACTTTCTACTGTGTTCATGTTAGTCGTCGCACGACTCACTAGCAATTTTAAACCTGTTTTATTGAAAAGCATAGTGATTGGCAACCAGTCTTGAGACATGCATATTTTCAAGTAAATATTTTATCATGAAAAATATCAATCTTCTATCTATTAATTTTAAAAATAGATCTTTAGAGACTGGCGAGGAGAACAGTGGAGAGTCAACGTAGTGGTTTTTAATTTGTGACGAGAAGCAGTGGCATCATGTGACAAGCAGCGACGCCATTTTGTTTTTCCAAATGCGCAGGGAGTTGGATTGTAAAAAATTAAAATATGGGTTATAAAAAATGTTTGCTATACTTTAACGTATAAATTCGAACTTAAATTATGAATATCTTCAAAATAATTACTCGTTCGTGTACAAAATGCAGTACAAATCACCAAAACAGATTCTATAAAGTAGCGAAGTTTCATAAACGAATGAACATAACTTGAAAAGTTTGGTGAGTTTTGTAGGTGTGTCAGAGTTGCCCGTGGACGAAGTTTTGTCTCCGCCTACTGTAAATCAGCGACAAAATCCTCAATATTGCTAACTATCTTAAAGTTTAGAATGTTCTAGAATTTTGCGTACGTATAGAGACGGAAACCGCATTTGTTGCCAGAGGGCTAACAGCCGTAGTCTCAGTGATCGCGTCGGCACAAAACAATGCGCGTTAGTGCGCGTGCCACGTAATCTAGAAAGGTCAGCACCCACCCACGCCACCCCTCTATTAACGATTTCTATCGTATTCACACGCAAATTGCCATTGATATGTGAGCTGAGAACGTACCGATTGTTATCGTTCCCTAGGTAATACCGGCCTTTTCGGAAGTAGCCGCTGTTTCCTTCTGATATCGGCCCACTGCCACCTTGCTCAGGTTCCCTTATCCCTAATCGCCTTGTAGCTACAGAAAAGTCTTATCGGTTTTGTATCGTGAAAGGTACCATAATGTAAGAAGTGCTACGTAGACGTCTGATTAAAATGTGTTGATCGTTAGGTCTGTGTTTTTAGAGGGAGCGGTCTCACTTGTAGGCTGTCACTTTAAGACATATCTACATATAGACTACTATTTTAAGGCATACTGTCTACATATGGCTTATCACTTTAAGATATATTGTCTACGTATAAACTGTACCTTTAACAATATTATCTATACATGGATTATCACTTTAAGACATACTGTCTATATATAAACTGTCACTGTAAGATATATTGTCCAATGTAGATATATTGTCTACATATGGATTATCACTTTAAGACAGATTATGCACATATGGACTATCGCTTTAATTGTCTACACATGGGATACCTTTCAAGCTAAATATTTTGTTAAGTACATATGTCTAATTTACATGTATGTACATGTATCTAACATACGTTTAGGTTTTCATGTTCTTGAATTACATTAATATACTGAATAAATATTCTCCTATAAAATAATGTTTTTAGAAAATATTTCTGTCTACTTCACACGTATTCATTACGTAATCTAAACATGCTAGTTTCATCTAATGCGCCATAAGCTTGATAAATTTTCGAAAAATTTTGTCTATTACATTTACGAGTAGTGTGCATCCAGATTTTCCTGCTTTCACAGCGAATAGCGAGGAGTTGATCACGCTTACAAGCAAACGATTAAAATTGGACGTTTCAGTCGATTTATCAATTGGTATCAGAGTCTATCAGTGTCAACTAATAAGAAAGACTTGATATTAATTGATGCTTTCTCCTCCTATTGCGGCACAGGGAACACAATGACAGGTACATAGATTTTCTACGGTATTCTATCAAAATTGCGAGCATCGCGTCGATTTAGTGACAAGTCCGTTGTATCGACAGCGGAAAAGATTTTTGTTCGATGATAACCTTAAACAGGATAGCGTAGCAATATTTCACACCGTTGAATTTTGAAGTACGTCTTAACCTCTTCAGGGACAAAATTATTAAAAATGGCGGTGGGTTAGGCTACCTTTGAGATCTAAAATACATAACTTTCAAGGTTTCTTTTGCAAAGTGACAAGAATGAAGAATACCTCTCAAGAGTTTTATTGTACATATTTTAAAGTATATAAAAGAATTAAGTTACGGGGGAACAAAGTTGGCGACACTGGAACCATCTGGCGCTAACTGTTTTTGACATGACCTTTGTCACAGCCTGCAGCAGAACTACCCTATGTTTCGGCGTAGGAAAATTCGATATTTCACATGACCTATACGAAGTTAACTAAAAAAGTGCATATGTGCATGTCAAAATATTGATTTCAAAAACGACGATATTGTTCAGAAGAGATATCTTTTTTAGTTCAAAAGTTTTGCACTACATTGTGTATGACGAAGAAGGTTTTTATTGAATCGAAAAATCGGTATACACCTCTGTAGACATTTAAGTTTCGAAAATACAGTGGAAGCTTCAAGGATCCACGACAAATTATTCTGCAAGGCAATTTGAGAAACGATTTTGCGAGAAACGTGTTCAAAGTTGTGCTTTACAATATTCTTGGTACAAAAGTAGAAGTTTCAAATTCATTGCAGCTTGCGTTGCCTGCATTCTGTAGCAGTCTTTTTGCATTGTATTTAGCCTTCTTTTGGCTTCTCTTCGAACTTCCTGTAGCATCTTCAAGCATCTTTAGTAACAATTAACGTGCGTTCTATATCTTTCATGCGACGTGTTTTCCCCTAGATTTAAAAATTATAACAATTGTTGACGACAGTCTTAGCCAAAAATTGCATCACTTCGTCAGGTTATTATAAAAAGTGCAAACTGCAATATTTATCGTCATACCATCGAATTATTTAGAGCACATTAATGTTTCTGGGAGTTTTTGAAACTGATTATTAAACGGTAAACGATTTCTTGTACTTTACAATCTTAGCTACTTTGCGTCCTAGATTAGTGATTACCGCAAACTCACTATGGAAATTAAATTTCGTATTAAAAACAATTTATGACATTACTGTAATATAATACCATGAACCAATTTATTTAAAATGGAACAACAGATTTTAGATTTTTAAGGCCTAAAAAGTGGCCTAATACCTCAGGCATAAAAGCGGCAGCAACAGCAGAAGGTAATTCAATGTTATTCATTCTAACAATATATTTCAGACCCCAGGCGAGCAAAATAAACCAGCGAACTAAACAATTGTGTAAACGAAACTGTATACGTAAACAAGGTTATCAATTCCGTTTATTTGTTCGTAGAAATCTGTACTCGATTGTTTCAGTTTGCACAAATCGCACGAGTGTGTAAACTATAAACCAAGCTTTTGAAATAGTAGAATGGAGAGGGATAAATTTACGGCCAGAGGATTACCATATAATCGTTCCCTTATACAGGGTGTCCCAGATTGTTACCAAACTTTATTAAAATATTCTGTTCGTGAAAATAAAAAATGTTATATGAACATAGGGTTTCCACCATTTTATTAAAAAGTTTTAAAAAATGTATACGAACAGCTGCTCTCGAATGCGTTATTAAAAGTTATTAAAAAAATATGAAAATCGAGAATTTATTTTTCCTTATTATACTTTGATAAAATATTGCTTACCAATGACATACTGTTTACTAGCTTATTACAAAATTCACTACATTGGTGATAAATTTCACCACAATTAAAAATTTAATAATTTAGAAATTTTATATTTTGATAATTAGAAAATTTAGAGGTTGCTAATTTGCCACTTTGAAAATTTGACAATTTAGAAATGTGAGGAGTTGTAAAGAGAAGTAAAAATACAAGGCAAATAATATAAAAATACAATAAGAATTAAGAAAATTGCTACTTTTATATGTGTCAAAGTCTCCTGGCATGTTGTGTCATAAGATAAATTAATAATAAAAATTCTATGTAATATTTAACAGACAGTCTGAATAATATATAAGAATGTCCCAATCAATACTTAGCTGCAATGCCCTTCGTTTCAATCACGTATAAGTATGAAACATCGACTCGACTACTCGATTAAGAACATCTCGAAAATTTCTATTAAACTCTGCAAATCTAACAGTGTGAAAACACAAAAATTAAAATGTGTAAAAATGTCTAAATTTGGAAGATAGAAAATTTGAAAACAAAAATGAAAAATTTGGAATTTCAAATGTCAGAAAATATGAATTGAAACTTTGAAAATATGAAGATTAAAAAAATTGGAATTCTGATGGTCTAAAAATATGAAAACGAAAAGCTTAAAAAATCAAAAGTTCGAAAATATAAAAATTAAAAAGTTTGAATTCTGAAAGTCTGAAAATATGAAAATTGAAAACTTAGGAAATTGAAAGTTTGAAAATATAAACATTAAAAATTTGGAATTTAGAGTGGTCTGAAAATATGAATTGAAACTGTGATGATATGAAGATAAAAAATTTGGAAATTTTAAAGTTTGATAATGTAAAAATTAAAAACTTGGAAAACCGAAAGGTTGAAAAAATGTGAATGAAAAATTTGGAATTCTGATAATCTGAAAATATGAATTGGAAATTTAGAAATGCGAAGATCAAAAATTTGGAAAATTTAAAACCTGAAACATGAAAATTAAGAATTTCAAAAAATGGGAATTTGAAAATATAAAAATTGAAAATTTGGAATTTCAAAAATCTGAAAATATGAAGATTAAAAATATTTAAAAATTTGAGAGTCTAAGAAACTTGGAGATAAAATATGTAGATAAAAAATTTGGATATTTGAAAAACAACAAATGTGAAAATATTTGAATTTCGTTTTACTATTGAGTTAACAAAACTAGAACGTCAACTAACATTCTTGCAAGCTTAAATTTCCCAAAGAATTAGTGAGAATTGAAAAATTCCATCTAACATTTCATTGGCAAACTTAAACATTATAAATTTCATTTAAAATTCTAAGTATACAAAATTTCACTGCTGTACAAACATAATTTATTTGGTCGTATTCAAAGTAGTTATAATTTGTGACGGTAGTATGACTCGACATTATAAAGCAAGGGTTTAATGGTTTAATTTATGACTTCTTGTTGGGGACAAGCTGCACCTGTTACCTCGAGATCGAACCTATTCACACCGACAACAACTTCAAACCCGTCGGAAGACATATTACATAGCTATTTTGCACTGGGTGGCCAAATTATAATACTCGAACAAAAATTTCCATATTTTATAACTTTAACCGTTGTAATGGAACGGATATTTTTATCGTAATGTTACAATATTATTTTTCAACAATAATGCACTTATTTAAAAGTAAAAATTGTGTACTTAAACATAAGTCGAACGCTATATTATACAAGAAAATACAATTATTTAATATTTCGTCGGCCTTTTTTATTTACAATCCTAAATACAGAAAAATCCAGCAGCTACCGAGATTAACGTCGCTTAATCGCAGTCGAGGTTTTCGTCCAACCACTGACAGAGGCCCGAAACATACAACACTTAACATAACCTCACATCCGCACTCGCCCTTTATTCTAGAAACGAGATTTATGCGTTAACACGTTACCCACAAGTTTGTCGTATATTGTAGCTTACCAATACAGGTATCAATAATATTTTTAAACCAGTCAAAGTCGCGTCTGTTGCATATTTTTAAGAAGAGATCTCTTGAGTATAATAATTTGCACAACCACTGAAATTATATACGCATATATTCATACGCATCTCTTTAACAGTGCAGATAATTTAATCTAATCGGAATTTATGAATCATTTTAATTCGACATTATAAGGAAAATTAATGGTGGTGTATGTGAGCTTGATACGCAACATTAAATTTGTAGGTTATGCGATTGATGTGTACATTTGCTAGGAAAAACGTTCGTTTAAATTCAAATTTATATGTAGTTTTACTGAATTATGTTTCTGTACAAGTCATAAATTAATCAAAGTCAGGTCTGTTGTACATTTGTAAGAAGAAATTTCTTGAGTATAATAATTTGTCCAACCATAGTATTTATAGCAACAGAGACATCGAATCCGTCGGGAGATTTATGGCGCAGTTATTTTAGGTTTAATAAATTTAATCCGCTCTTTATGTTATATTTTACGAAAGAAAGACCGTTGTTCGTGAAGTAGATAATAAATTACTTGCTGAAATTTATGCGTGCTGTAGATTGTAGGTGACATAATAATCAACGTGCTGAAATAATAATATAACATGATGACATGTTTGAATAAGCAGAAACAAGATTTACATTGGTTTACAGATTTATTTTAATTTATGATAATTTGGACAGACACAAATTTAGAAATAACGGAGAAATTTCAGATTTTTGCATTTATAAATTTAAATATTTCCAAATTTATCAATTTTTAGTTTGGAGATTTCGACATGTGGGAATTACAAAATGGGGGAATTAGGAAATTGGGAAAATAAAAAAATGGGAAGTCGAGAAATTAAGAACATGGGAAAATAGGAAATTAGAAGTTTAGAAAATTAGACATTACAAAATTAGGAAACTAGGAAATGTGGAAATTTGGCAATCAGGAAATTAGAGAGTAGCACATTAGGAAACTGAAAAATTAGGAAATTAGATAGTTAGAAATTAGCAAATTTGGAATTAAGGAAAATGGGAAATTAGGGATAAGCAAAATTAAGAAACTAGGAAAATAGGTAGTTAGAAATGATCAAATTAGGAAATTAAGAAAATGGTAAATTAGAAATAAGCAAAATTAAAAAATTAGTAAAATAGGTAGTCGAAATGAGCAAATTATGTAATTAAGAAAATGGAAAATTTGATAGTTAACAAAATAGATAGATAGAAATTCACAAATCAGGAAATTAGAGTAGAAAAATGACAGTAAGCAAACTAGAAAATTAGAAAATTAGGCATTAGCGAATTGGGAAATTAAAAAACTGGGAAATCAGGAAATTAGGGAAAAAGAAAAATGGGAAATTAGGAAATAAGGAAATGAAGGAAATAGGGTATTAGGTAAAAAGGTAAATAGGAAATAAGGCAATAAGGAAATTAGGAAATGTAAAATCTGGAAATTGGAAAATCAGGGATTAGCAAATTAATAAATTAGAAAATTCTGAAAAATGAAATTAAGAAATTGAAAAATAAGAAAATTAGGAAATTAGAGGGTAGGAATTTAAATAAATCAGTAAAGTAGGAAATTAGGAAACTTGGAAACTAGAAAATTAAAGATTAATGAAGATAGGAAATTAGGAAATTAAAAAATTGGAAAATGAGGAAATTATCAAATTACAAAATTGAAGATTAGCAAATTACAAAATTACGAAGTTTAAAAATACAAAATTAAGAGAACAGGACATTAACAAACTCGAAATTAGCAAATTAGAAAGTTCATAAACTGGAAAATCACAAAATTAGGAAAGAAATGATGAAAATAAAAAGTAAATCAAGTTAAATTACAGAAATTAAATCAAACTGAATTAAGTAAATTCGAAGAATCAATCTAAGATCCAAAGCATTTGCAGAACTATATTAAACTTGAAATAAATATTTAGCCTTGAGAAGCTTGCTCGCAATTCGGTAATAAAACGTTCGAGTAAGGAACGCGAGTGACACGAATGAAACTCTTAAGTCATAAAGACTCAATTACCAGTTACTTTATTCACCTGTGTGGGTACACGCTCGGTTACAAGAACGAAAACTGTTGCAGACTCTCTGCAATGCGGTAAATTCCACTTCGTCCGCATACAGAAATTTGATAACATCTGACAAACCCAATGGGAAATTTTAAACTTCTACTAGAGCGTTCGACGAACAACATGGACTCTTAAAAGCTTTCTCAAATAAATTTACGAATATCAAATTCGACTTATTATTATTCACAAACTGTAGGTTATTACAAGTTCACTATTTTATTTATAAATACGATTTGTCTCGTTATTTTTTATATAAGATATGGAGAACAGAAAATATTTATTTTACATTAAATTTTCGTGCACTAAATGTAATTTAATTTTCTATTACAATTCGAGAATAAATTTTGTTCATTCGTGAAATATTAAAAAATTTTTGATTTTTTAATTTCTACATCTCCAAAATTAGATTTCTAAACTTTCAGATTCTTAAATTCTTGAATTTACAAGTTTAAACTCAAAATTTCCATATTTCTAATTTTTAAGTTTGCATATTCATACAATTACTAATTTCTAAGTTTGTCAATTCCAACATTTCCTAATTTCTAAATTTGTTTATTTCTATATTTTTTAATTTCTATGTTTGTAAATTCCTACATTTTCTAATTTCCAAGTTTGTCGATTCCAACATTTCCTAATTTCTAAATTTGTATATTCTCGTATTTTTTAATTTCTATGCTTGTCAATTCCTACATTTTCTAATTTCTCACTTTATACATTTTCACATTTTATAATTTCTAAGTTTGTATATTCCATTTCCTAATTTATAAGTTTGCAGATTCGTACATTTTCTAATTTGTGCAAGCTTAAACAAGTCTTTGCCGACCGCCATATTTGCACACTATGCGCATGCGCATTTCGGGACACCGCGTCGAAATTGTACTCCTACCACGATTTATTTGGCTTAGACTTTTAAATTGGTTGTGTTCTTTATTTCTTTCTAAATAGCAGTTTCCTTGTTTGTCTGTTCTAATTGTGTCCCTACTTCTTGTCTACAAGTTGGTACCCCTGCGTGCTTAAAATTTATAGGGTTGGTACTACTGAGGGAAAACACTGCCGGCGTCGGTTATTGCGCGGGCTTTCCTCTTCCGCGTGTGTCAAGAACAACGAGGAAAAAGGACAAGACTTAACGAGAACAACGGGGAAGCAATAAAAAGAACTTGTGTGTCGTTTATTTGTGAAAATAAATAATCGAGGACAATCAGTGAATTCAGTGTTTAGTGAAATCAGTAAATATTGCATCTACGCGGATTCATATAACACACGCGTACTATGTTTACGTCGAATCTGATTGCACGTTTATCTTGCGGTTTCAATTATTCCCACAATTCTGTCACGTGTTGGCTCTAAATCATCGTGTTTTGATGGAATTCGTATAACATCTGCCCGAAAGAGTGATGAAGTGCCAAACAATCAATTGAACGATCTGCAAACCGCATTCCGGGAATATTAATGGCGTTATAATCTTTAATAACCTCTACGTTTTAGTATTCTCTAAAATATTCCTTCCGCGAAATTCTCCTCTTAACTACTTCCGTAAACATATTGCTAATACCGAACAAGGAAATAATTTCTTCGTCGAAATACTTAGTGGCAATTTGTTTCGTGTATTTCTAAACACAGTTCTTACCGTTAAACTTTATTAACATATTCTATTCGTAAAAATAATGTTTTCTCAACGTAGCGTTGTATTGGCTTTACATTTTTAACCTCAAACCTTGAGAGACCTTTTTTTTATGCTACATACTAACCCTTTAAAGCGTAAGAAAATAAACAAGAAATTTGTTATGTATTATAATAATTGAAACGGAATAATTGTTATAAAGAATAAGTTATTTTTACGAATGATTAGTTTTTCTTTGCACATTTCTCTACGAGTTATGATCCGTTCTACAAGTTTCGCCGGATTAAAATTTAAATTCATTCTCCATCACGAACAAGCGCAAAACCACGGAACTATTTGCACAGCAAACACCTGAATGTCATGAAACAACGCTAGTGAAAACATTACGTCAGAGAAATGACGTACGATATCATGTACCGCAGTTGTCCTGTCTGTAGAAGACTTCATTACAAGTTCGTAATTAATCCTTGTTATAACGCGGATACATCGTCGGGATGCATAAATCTGAACGATCACTTTTATGATAATTTAGACAAACTTATTTGAGTTTAATTAATTTTGTGAAATGGAGGATCACACTTTTGACTTTTATAATAGATTAATTTTAGTTTTTAATGGTTGTACTGTTTGTATTAACATTGCGTTTTGTGTTTACTTTATTTTCTCTATTACTTCCTTCTTTATTTATTCCCTACATTATTCACTTCTTCATTTAATTTCTATATTATTTGATTTTTTATTCCCTATATTATTTGTTTATATTCTGTATTAATTATTCCTTTCTATTTTCTATATTATTAATTTATTTATTTACTTTCTATGAATTATTCATTATTAAGCATTTAATTTATTTAGGTGTTTAATTAATACATATAATTTTCATATTTTTTTAAGTTTCCAAATTTTGCAAAGTTTGTCTTCAACATCTAAATTTATTTTATATTACAAACTACCAAAATATCGTTTACAATAAATTATTCAACTGAAAAATATAAACAATTCAAATAAAAATATTTCTTTAAATACTAACTTCTAAATGAAAAACTACAACCATAGTTATAAATAACCAATGACGATGAAACAAAGATCAATAATAATTCTCCTTGTACATCGAAAAAACAATTAATACGTTCTACAATAAGATTTTAGTTACGTACGTAAGATTTGTAATCGAATGTCTCTAAAAACAACAAAACTTTTCGTCTAACCAGATATCAAGTGTACCCACGCGTCGGCCATATTTGTTTTCCACAGCAGCGCCACTCTAACCTCGGTGATACTTTTCGTTTCCCATATTTTATAGTTTTAGCGTCGCGCCGCTTCAGAAATATACTACGCGAAAGAACGGTCAAAAGAAAAAGCGTCGATATCAAAGAGAAAGACTTTTGGTTACACTTGTTACTTACGTATATTGAAAGTGTGAATTCGGCAGAAAATTGCAAAAGTAGCAGAAAGTCAAAGAACGCGTGAAACGTACGACGTTCATATTTTATTATTTCATGGCGCACAGTCTCAAAGGCTCGAGATTCGTGGATTAGGCGCTACAGTTATTCGTATTTGCTATACTCGGTATTTCCCTCTGCACGCTACAAGCTTTTTCATTTGTTCAATTACTAGCTGAACTCTACCAGAATATCTTGGATTAGCTTGTATTTACTTATTTATCTTTCTATTTTATTTTTGATTTAAAAATGTCAGTGTAGTTCAATTTATAAGTTAAATGCTGGGTTCTAGCGTAAAAGGGACGTGAAAGCAATTACATATACATAACAATTCAAATGTGATGAAATTTTTGACCAAACGGAAAGAAAGCACGTTTCAGGAAAATGTTGGAAACTTATTGTTGATTAAAAGAACTTTCGAGATCACTGATGCAGATATTCGAAGAAAGCTTCCAGAAGCAATTTCGTCCAGTCCGATAATTTGCATTCGATTTCGACCTTGACTGAACGTTAGGGAACTAGTTTTTCGATCGCAGTCAGAGCAGTAGACTTCGATGGAACATAAAACGAAATCCCAAAGGATTCCTACGCCGAATACGGTAAGCAGCTTGGGCAAATCGTTAGATGAAATGTATGTTTTGCAGCTGACGGCAATCTCAAACGAAATTTACGAACTTTCTCCTACCTTCAGACGCTTATTAGATTTTTGCATAGATGCATTTATTCAGATTTTTGAAATGCTGTTGTATTAGTCCGCTAAAAAAATGACATAATATTCAAAAAATAAGAATTACGTTTGTACACGTTGGTATGTATGAAATATGCCATTTTGAAAACGGAAAATTAGTCACTGACAAATTGCAAAATTCTTTAATTTGTAGATCAGTAAGTTTTCAACTTCTGTAATTTTAAAATTGTCGAACTTTCAGAATTGTATGTATCAAAAACTCTAAATTTTTATTTTTCAAAATTACAATGTCAAATTTTAAATTTCTGAACTTTTATATTTGATATAGAGATTTTGGAATATATGTATTTTAGAATCTAGGGATTTTTGGATATATGTATTTTAGAATCTAGGGATATTTTTATACACGGATTTTGGAGTCTAGGGATTTTCGGATATGCGGATTTTGGAATCTAGGGATTTTTTAGTATGTGGATTTTGGAATCTAGGGATTTTTGAGTATGCGGATTTTGGCATCTAGGGATTTGTGAGTACGCGGGTTTTGGAATCTAGGGATTTTTGAGTAGGTGGGTTTTGGAATCTACGGATTTTTGAGTATGCGGATTTTGGAATCTAGGGATTTGCGAGTATGTGGATTTTGGAATCTAGGGATTTTTGAGTATGTGGGTTTTGGGATCTAGGGATTTTTGAGTATGTGGATTTTGGAATCTAGGGATTTTTTAGTATGTTGGTTTTGGCATCTAGGGATTTGTGAGTATGCGGGTTTTGGAATCTAGGGATTTTTTAGTAAGTGGGTTTTGGAAGCTAGGGATTTTTGAGTATGTGGATTTTGGAATCTAGGGATTTGCGAGTATGTGGATTTTGGTATCTACGGATTTTTGAGTATGTGGATTTTTGAATCTAGGGATTTTTGAGTATGTGGGCGTTGGAATCAAGGGATTTTTAAGTATATGGATTCTGGGATCTAGGGTTATTTTAATATAGGAATTTTGGAATTTGAGAACAAGGATATTCGGGAGTTTTAATATTTCAAAATTTACAATTTGAAAAAGCTTGGTGAAAGAGAAATTCGAAAATTCAAAAATACAGAAATCTAGTAATCTACAAATTTGAGATATGAAGAATCGGAATTTTGAAAATTTGAGAATTTGGGGAATGAAAAATTTGGAAATCCGGAAATTTGAGAGTATGAAAATTTAGAACTCTGGAATTTCATGAATTTGTTACTTTGACAATTTAGAAATTAATTTGGAAGTTTGTCAGCTTAAAAAGTTCCTAAATTGAAGAATATCCTACAATAGAAATTTGGAAATTTGAAAATCTAAAAATTTGTGCAACTTGAAAATGTAGAAATTTATAAGTGTAGTGTTTGAAAATTTTCAATCTCACAAATTTGGAAATATGAATATTTACAAATTTGAGAATATGAAAATTTGAAAACTGATAAGTGTACATGTGTGTCCTAATCGATAAGAAGTCTACGTTACACTCACGTGTACTTTTTCCACTCTCACATGTTCGTAAAAAAGCGAAAGTCAGCTATTTGCAGGTTGATGAAGGTTTCGTTGACATTGGCCGAGCTTCGAGCCAAGAAAGAAAGGACCAGATGCTTAAAGAACGGAAATGTCCGAAAGATCTTTATTTGTCTACCGCGCACACGACTTCCGGTAGAAAGTGAAGCCAAACATCCCTCTGAGTAACCGGAAGAGACAATGGTATTAGCTGTAAATAGCTCAGAGTTTCTTCGGATGGTTTCCTTCCATTTGTTTTTTCTATACCTAGTGAAGTATTTCTTTTATATCTTTAGAGAAGAAAATATTCAAAATTATATTAATAAAAATATTTCTATTAATAAGCAAAAATACAGTAGTGATAATAAAATGTTTAAATTATTTTTATTTAACAAGATATGATTTATTTTACGTAGCAAAATATTTGTATTAATAAACAAAAATACTGTAATGGCAATAAAATGTTCAAGTTATTTCTATTTAACAAGATACAATTGTATAACTATTATTTTACGTAGTATATTTACAACATTATACAACGAAAGGTTAATGCATTTATAGACTAATTTTTTTATTTTTATAATAGTTGTAATAAAAAATAAATCAAAGTGAGTGCCTGAATTCGTTCACAATCGATGTAAATAGTATGTGTATATTTTTTTCTAATAAAAACATACTGATATTGTGGTAAATATGTAAATTACATGTAAGTCGGTTTAAATCTCCCGCGCGTCGAGCACGATCGACGCCATATTGCTTTTACTTCGCGCCGAAACCGCGCACTTTATTTTCTGCTGCTTTTGGGATATTTCTTTTTTACAAATTATATATGGAAATAAAGAAAATTAATTAAAAGTATTTTATTATTGAATCAATAATTTTAAGGTTAATTAAAAAAAACAACTTCTTTTTATAAAAGTGCGACTTGTTTAAAAAAAAATATATGAATACATTTTAATAAATATTTCAGTAAAGGAATAAGGTAACTTGTTTTTGCATAAAGTGAATATTACATGTGATAAGAACTATTGCTTATAATATTTATATGAATTTTGTACAAACTATTTGTAGGAATTTCATGCAAATTATTTTGACAAATTTTATACAAATTATTTTCACAAATTTTGTGCAAACTATTTGTACAAATTTCATGCAAATTACGTGTAAAAATCTCATGCAAACTGTGCAAACAACTAAAAATAAATTTCAGTATAATGAAATTTGTTGATTTGTAAAAATAGATTCGTGTGGAGTGAAATTTATTAGTTTGTACAAACACTGAATTATTGTGATCACATAAGTATCTACTTGAGCAAATTCGATTGTACATGTCAATTCGTGCAAATCACATGTACATGTAAACCCGGCTTTAGGTATATAACAGAGTGTAAAGTAGTTGTATGAAAACGAGCTGACCGCCATAGAATCTTGTCTCCTAGGAGATGGCACGTGTGACCACTTATACAAGGTATAACTACAAACGCCTCGTTTCGTCATCGTGTTTGAAGATCGCTTTTCAAGTAGCGGTTATTGAACAGACAGGTATATGTAAGTACATATGTTCATCTCTTGGTGTACAACACTTAACAAGATGTACCGGTTTAACGCGTTCACTGATATGATGAACTTGTCTGGAAGATGACTGAAAAGTAACTAGCAAAAAAGAATTATGCATAAATTCTCAGGTTTGAAATTTAAGAAATTGGTAATTTGGAAAGTTGGTAATTTAGCTATTTTATAATTTGGGAAATTAGTAATTGGGAATTTTGGTAATTAAGTAATTACGTATTTAGGGAATTTAGGAACTTGGTAATTAGTATTTTGGTAATTTGGGAAATTGGTAACTTGATATTTTGGTAATTAAGTAACAGAGGAAATTGGTAATTTGGAAATTAGTAATAAAGTAATTACTTAGTTAGGAAATTTAAGAAATTAAAAATTGGTAATTTTGTAATATTGCAATTTGATATCTTGATAATTTGGTATTTTGGAAAATTGGTAAGATGGTAATTTGTTACGTAGGTAACTTGGTAATATAGTGATTTGGTAATTTTATAATATTCTTGGAAATTTTATAATATAGTAATTTGGTAATTTAGAAATTTAGAAACTTGTAAGTACAGAAATATTAAATCTTCAAATTTACAAAGTAATAAATATTGCAATTTTCAAATATAAAAATTTAGAAAATGAGACAATGTGATAATTTACAAATTTAGAAATTTCAAATTTTGTTGTTCAATCTTAAAAATCGCTAAATTTTGGATATCAAAATTTCTAATTTTCCAAGTTGCCGTGTTAAAACATTTTCCAAATCTAGAAACGTATTATTTCCATATTTTGAAATTTCAAAATCACTAAATTCTCAAACTCCTCCTTGCGAACTAAATTCGCAAACAATCAAAAGTTGAAAACCACGTGATAATTATTTCAAAAGCAAGCGAGTTTCGGTGATTGCTAAATGTTACGAAAATCGCCATTTTGTACAACTTGTTCCTATACACATAACGGTCGAACTGTCATAGTTTCCGAGATATTCGCAAAAAACTGTCACAACTGTCTCACCGAATTCTGCCCATATGTATCTGCGACACGGTCACAAGCATATTCGGTATTCATACATCGCGTATTTACTCCGTTTATTTTTTCAACGCGTACTCGGAAAGATGGACGAGATCGGTTAGGCTATATTTTTTCGCGGCCATCTTGCGCCGGAGATCTAACTCGAACCGAACGTTTTCAAAACATCTCCGAACCTATGGACGAACGGAGGTTACGCGTAGGAAAAAGTTATTCAGAATGTCGAACTTGGCAACATATTTCAAGATCATTGAAATCGACGAAACTGACGTTGTAAAAAATTCGATTTTTACATATGTCGTTTCCACCAAGAACGGATATGACATTCGTAGTCAGCACGTCGATACCAGTGGAATGACTTATAGCGTGTGCTAAACGCTTGGAGGGCAGCAATAAAGTCTGACCTCAAATTATATGTCTTCATTACGAATAAACAGTTAATAGTCGTTGGCTATAATTATCCCGACTATCCAATGATTGGTATTGACAGTGTATGTTCGGCGTTTCAGCTTGAGTGAACTTGCTTACATAACGATCAAGCTTACTTCAATGGAATGTGAATAAACTGTTGGAATTATAACCTTTACATCACATAAATTTTGATGCGAAAATACAGGACGTAAAGATCGTAGCATAATCGGCATGTGGTGATTTGACATATATACAGAAATAAATGAAAAGAAAAGGAATACAATATTTTTCATGTTTAATTTCGTCTTTTAGAATATAGAATCTGAAAAGTCCTAATAATATTTACAAATAAATTGCTACTTTAATTAAGATGATAACTTCAAGAGTTGTTCAATAATTTAAAATAATAAAGAAAAAGAAAAATTAACAATGTAATAAAAAACACAACACTATTAAAATTAACAATAAAAAGGAAACATCACACATGTTACTAACACTCCAGCTAATTTTTAGTACACACTAAACGCAAATACATTAAGCAGACCGCTAAGGATTAATTTTATAATAACACCGAATGCAATGTTCCATTCACAAACAGTTATTATACACACCTATACTCCTGTTATTTGTAAACAATTCCAAATCCCGCTATGATGATATAAATCCCCTATTTAACGCTACAACAGTACCAAGAAACACAAAAGCTAAAGTCCGAAATTACTATTCTATTCACTCGCGACCGTTAAATTAAATATATACACTTTCACTGACACTCGAATAAAATAGTCATAAAATTAGGAATATCGACGTAGAACTTGTTCTTGTTGGTACACGATCGAAGGGGAGAACCGTTGGTAAATTTACGTGGACGCATGGACATTTATTGGCTTCAGATCCTACAACGCTGAGATAAATTCCCTATTTAGTATTGTAGTCTAAATACTGAAGAAAACAAATATATCTAAACAGTAAAAACTGAATTTTAAACGCTGTACAATTCGTTGCATAAATATACCAAATTCTCATATTTTCCATGTTCTGAGCTTCTGTTAACAAATTTTTGACAATATTCGTTAAATACTAATTAATAGTGTGTAAACATTAAATTGTGTACAATTAACGTGTTAACGTAAATATTAAACTAGGAATAAAACTTGAGTTTCAAATATCAACCTTATATCTTCAATCGAGCTTTATATGTAAACAAATTCATTAAACCTTCTTTCATTTTACATTCATAAGATTCGTTTATAAAGGTTAGAAAAATGCATCGCGGAAAAGAACTTCGACAAAGAGAAAAGCCACGATAATTTTCGCATTGAATGTTACGGTTATATCGCGAAACAAATTGGTCGTTCAAAACGTACAATTGCCAATTATGTTAGTAAAAGATGTAATCACGGCGAGAAGAAGCGTTACCCTCCGAAAGTGTCCCCTCGAAATAAACGTAAAATTCTACGATTCTGTAACTCGACAATGTAAATTGGTTCAAGTGCGAGATTATTGCGAATTAAATGCTGAGAAAACCATCCGTGGAATTATTATTGGGTTTCAAAATGAATTCCATGACTCTCTACTTTAATTTATCAATTTATTAACTACACGTCTTTATTCTTCGACTTTCAAATCTATTCTATTTGCCACGTGTCAACCGTTACGGACCGGCAATCGGTTCGCGCGCCGAAAATTGTCGAAGATAGCCGAATCGTTCCGATTGGGAACGTCCTACCGAAGACATGCGTCGTCCGTTTTTAATGTTCCTTTTTAACAATTATTATAATATCTGCACATTGTTAACGCGAAAATGATATCGAAATATCTGAGAAACAAAAATAAATCAACGAGACTTTCATTTGCTGGAGTAAACACGAGTACGGATTGGAAAAATGTTCGTATAAATATTTATTTTAAAAGAAACGAATGTTTTATAGTTACAATTTGTTTTTGTAGGTTATATTTAGTGAGGAGGGAAAATTCAATCTAGGTGGGCCAGATGGTTTTAATTCGTAGTGGCACGATATACGAGATGTGAAATATTTTTCGTAACTCAACTTCAGTGGTGGCTCAGTTATGATTTATTTCTCGGTTCTTGGAAAAAGCTCCACATCATTTATTTTCCACAACATGAACAATAATAATTATACCGATACGCTAGAAAATTATTTAAAGCCCTACTGTAGAGAATACCACAGTGAAAATTCAATTTTCGTGCAGGATAATGCATCGGTTCATTTTGCACGTTCATTAAGGGAGTTTGCCGAAAATTTATAAATAAATTCCGTTATTAGATTGACCTGCACGTTCCCCAGGCGTTAATCTCATTGAAACTTCATGGGAATATCGTTACGAACGATTTTTTCAAATAATCGTATACATTCAAATATGGATAAATTAAAATATAACACGAAACAATGTAGGGGAAAATATATTAAAAAATCTTATTGGCAATATGCCAAATCAAATTTTCGTCTCGTGACGGTGAGAACACGATAAATTATTAAGTTTCTTATTTTTGTACATAAAACACAATAAAGTAGTTTTTCTTGAACGGTTGGTATTATTTATGGACCGATTGAAAATTTTTATACACATCAGCTGAATATCTACTTATTTTTGCTCACGTTTTTTTTACACAATTTATTTACACATTATAAAATATTGGCCATAATTTTCAGCCCAAGACTAATAAAATAGGGTGGTATATTTATGTAACTATTCACTCACGGTTTTTGAATAAAATATAACTTTCACTGGCACTCGAATAATAATTATAAATAATTTAACATATAATTTGTTTTTGTTAATAGGGAAAGGAAGTTTTTAGAATTACATGGACGCATAGTTTAGTTCCTACGCCAATGAGATAATTCCCTATTTAGTACTACAGCACTCTGAAGAACTCAAATACAATTAAACAACAGAAACTGAATATCGTAGTGTTCTATTCACTAGCGATCGTTAAATTAAATATAGACACTTTCACCGATACTCGAATAAAAATGAATATAAATATATCAAAGTCAGAATGTTTGCTGATATCTAATGGAACGTCGAGTAAATATAGACACTTTCACTGGTACTCGAATGAAAATAAATATAATATTTTTGTTTTGTTTTTGAAGGACAGCACCGTTGGTAGATTACGTGGACGCTGAGACGCAGCAACATTTACTGGCTGCGTGTTCGAGTGCCCTTCTGCGCGTACTTTTTTCGTTCGGCAGCGAAGAAAGTGCTATTTCTGCTGGCGGGGAAAACCACTTCCCCGGGAGATATGCAAGGGAATGGTAATGGAAGCTGAAAGAAGTCGCGCGAGAGCTGACGTTACAAGAAATTGCGTGCTTGTGTAGCTAAGCTTCCTCCGGAAATAGGAGAAATAACTGGATGCCGAGATTACGGGAGAATTTTCGCCGCGCGGAATTTCCTTTCGAATCGAGCTACTTATTCGCTTCGAATAATAATATTGGTTTAAACGTTCTCCCGATTCGTCGGAAGTCAATACCCTCGGTGACAGAAGAATAAAACACTGTAAAAAATTGTACAAACCTGTGTTGTTTTTTGAACAACATCATTGTTTTTTTGTGCTGTGTTATTTTCTTCTGTGTATACAAGAAGTTATTGGAGTCAATGAATGTTAAACGGGTAATTGTTTTTTACCATTTCAAGATATGGAATATCTTCATTTAAAAAAAGTAATAATGATTACATTTACAAACATAACAAAAAGGTTATTTATAAAAATAATGTAGGGGAACATGTACCATTTGCTGAAAGTATTAAGAAAATTTAACAGTGAAAATCTTGTGTGTAACTGTATGTATGAGTTTTTTGTACTGAATATAAATATTTGTCGTTGAATGTGAATCTGTAGTTAAAAGAACACAAAAGACGTTTCTTCAAAACAAGATGGCGTGAGTCTTCAAACCAACATGGCGTCAGTTCATTTGTAAAACATTGACTCACAATTACTTTAAAGAAATAAAGCATATCTTAGTAAATTAAAATGAAAAATTATGTAAATTTTGCACTATAATCTGCGACAAAATTGTAAGATACTGCAAGAGTACTTTTTTATGGGAAAAATTAAAGTAAAAATTGTATTTGAATTATTTGTTAGTAATGTGGCGCCATTGTTATGTTATATAACCTGTAACATCTTGTAACGTTTTAGAGATTTGAATGATTTTTATTGCTTTCTGTTTTTAATTTTTTTATGAACTAAGTTTTTAAATAATATGATATAAAAATATGAACAAAAATGACTAATAATGTATTCAAATTTCTAATATTTACATTCATTAATTTATTATCATACATTAATTATTAAATTAATGTAAATCTTGTTGAAACCATCATTTTTCTCGTCGCAAACAACTGTTTTCATGAATATGTATAAAAATTTACAAAATCAGTTTCTTTAGAAATAAAACCGAATATGAAATAATGTTATTCTTTCTTTTCGACTTATTCTTTTAAGATAAATTTACTATCTAACCGTTTGTACCTTTATAACCAAATCCCTAAAGTCACTGATAACCAACATGGCGGCGGTGTTAAAATAAAAAATCTGAAATCGATTATTTCGAAGGGTACGTTTATTATAACGTTCAACATTTATAACGAACGAACAGTGTATTTTTACCTGATTATCTTTATTTATCCCCAACTTGACTGTCTAATAACCTGAAATAGGAATATGAAATGGCAAAACTGAGAAGCTCCGGTTTCTTGTGTTTCCCGTGAGAAAAGTCGAGACAAGGAACAATTTCGCCGACGCACAAGTTTCAAGCGAATAAGCGATATTTTCTCGCGCTTTCTTCTCCAAAGTATTCTTCGCGTAATTACGCTTCTCCTCACGCAGCCCGATTTTGCAATTTGGCTCTCAAAATGTTATAAAAATATATTTTCGTTTTAATAAAATTTTAAGAGTCGAATCGCAAAATCGGGATTCCGTGAGCCGCGTAATTATACGAAGATTTTGAAGAGGAAAGTACGTGAAAATGTCGCTTCGTTGCTTGAAAATCTTGCGTCGGCGAAATTGCTGTACTTGTCTCTCCACCGTGGAGCAACGCTAGGGAGAGGGGGTTCGACGGAGTTTCTCGTATTCCGCCGCATGAGGCCCTCAAAGTCGATTCAGAATTAATCCGTCGCTCTAGTAGATGCTTAAACATTGTTCGAAAGTTGCAGTACATATAACCATAAACTTGTCGTTATAATCATAAACTTGTTGTTATGGCTATCTGCCACAGCGGGACTATAAGGAGAAGAAAATAAGTTACTTTGTAGATCGAGTGAAAAATCTCCGGAGAATAGAGAATCATGCGGAATGACCTTGGCGAACTTTTCTTGCGGAAAAATTGCATGGATATTCTTCGAAGCACCCTCGGAACTCTTTCTATGCAAGAGGCAATATGAAGGTCCAGTTTATTGTCTGAACGTGAGAACAAAGTAACCTTGTGTGCAATATACGTTACACTTGGGGATACTGTTATTTTATCCCTTCAATGCACGTCTTCATCCTTTATATTCGGAAGCAACAACTGAAGTAATTTTAAAATTCGAGTACGATTACAGGACTGAAATTTTTATTTCAGAGTAGATTTGATTCTGGAATATTTTTGATACCCTAAGTCATAGAGGTTAAGAATAGTCAAATGTATAATGATAGTTAAGGGGTAGTAAGAAAAGGGTACATTTTGAGAATCTATTTGTAGTATTTTTATATTTAAAAAAAATGAAATTAACGATTTATTATGTAAACGATACTGAATTTTGGAAGCTTGGCAATTTGGTCATTTGAAAATTTAGATATTTTAAAACTTGTAGATACAGCAATACCTACAAATTTACGAACTTCTAAGTTTTTAAATTTTTTAAATATAAAAATTGAGAAATGAAGAAGTTAAATGAAGAAATGAATAAATTCAGAAATTTTAAATTTTCAAGCTTCTAGATTTCCAAATTCGTAATATACTTAATTTCACAAGGATCTTAACAGTAAAAATGATACATGAAAAAGTTAAAAATTATAAATAAAAAGAGCGGAAAATTCATGACAAATGAAATATTAACATGAAAAGACGATCACGTTTATAAATAAATAAATATTGGAACAAGTGTAATACAAAACGAGTTTATTATATTCATTTAAATATTACAAAAAGAAACTGTCGAAAATTAAAGAAGAATCAAATATGCAGAAATGAAAGCAAGAATTTGAAAAGTGGTCTTCAAAAATTTCAAAAATTAAGATCATATCAAATATTCAATGTTAAAATGAAAGTGACCTTTTTAAAACTAAAAAAGAAAATATTGAAATTATTAAAAAATATTTGAAGAATATTTAAAATTAATAAAACACTTCATGTTAAGTCAGAAATAAATAACTGATAAAAAATGACAAAATAAAATCGAAGTACAATATATAAAATAGTATTGTGAAATCCTTCCAAAACACTGTAAATTATGTCTGAATTATTTGTATAAAACCAAACAATTCAACTGTGCGAATAGCAGCCATTTTGTACATCTGTCATAACTTTTTAATAAAGCGTTCAAAACCCAACGTTAACGTAACATCCTATTTTTGCGTGTATAATACGTCGATAAATTTTCACGGTAGAACCCCGTATATAATGTATAGCACACAAAGAAATCGAAAGGATATTTTCTACCAGAAACATATATCGAAAAAGGTATTTTATTCGAGGTAAAAATAATAAAATGAAGATACCGATATTTCGTGTTGACGATAATCCATCGAAAGGGGTTTCCCAAAGAAGAAATACGGATTCGTACGTAATACGAAGGAAAAACGTGTGCAGTCAAGTGTTATGTGAATTTCGCCTAAGGGGAGAAGGATTTTTATAGATCGCATAAATTCACGATACGATCGCTTCTCTCTCGAATTTTCTCTCCGCTGTGTAAGCCAGATCTCGTCCCTCGAGTATACACCTTCGACGGTGTCGATCTAATGTAAAGCAAAGCTTTTTGTAGCACATTTACGGGTGACAACTAATCTTCTGTCGGTGTATTTTGTTTACCCGTCACACGTAGCCCATAAAACCTGGTATTACGTATGCACCTCTCGTTATTACAAGATAAAGATCTTTTAAAGCTTCTGGCTAATCCTTTGCTATTACGTACCTGTTAGGTTAGATTGTACACTTCGGAATATCGAATATACAGACACTAAGTTTGGAACATTATTAAAAATGAATAATGCTGGGATTTTAAAATGAACTTCACCACTCTCTCTTTAATTCAACAATTTATTGTTACACGTCTTTATCGTTCGCTTTCTGAATCTGTACTACTCGTCACGTGACAATCGCACGAACCGGCTCGCGCGCCGAAAATTATCGAAGATTGTCGAATCGTTCCGAATGACGCGTCCTGTCAGAGAAATGCAGTTAGTTACTTTTTAACGCTTCTTTCAAATAAAATGAACATATCGATGTTATCCAATTATTCAACTTATAAATATTATGACTTGAAGCGATTGAAGGCCCCTGCGTCGTTTAATCGTCGATAAATATTGCTGACACACGTACAGTTCTTGTGATTCACAAAGTAGCGTCATGTGTCCTTTAACCCTCCAATGTGCAGAATGTTTGAAAGAGAATTTTAAATGCCCGCGGTGGTAATTCTGAGAGAAAATGTTGAAGGAATTCTTTTTTCTGAGGAAGCTCGTCTCGGAAAGTTATTCTATACACTTGCTTGTAAATTTTCTGGTAATTTCTGAGGTAATGAAGAACAAGTTTGAATAAATTAACATCCGTTTTTATTGTACCTGTACGCTATGGATACTTTATTTTACTTATTCATTATGCTATTGGAAAGTATGTCGCATGTTTGTAAAATTGTAAATTCTTTCGCTTTTGAATTTGAACAGTTAGAGATTTGGAAATTTTTGGTTTCGGTACCTTTGTTGTTTTTTCATGTATCTTTATTTCTGTACTTTTATTTTCCTATATTTCTACAATTTTATATTACTATAATTAAGTTTGTAATTTTGACTAGCTTAAAATTGAAAAGTTTATCAATTTCTGAATATCCAACTTTCTCAACTTTAAACTAAAAGTTAAACAATTTTTATAAATTTCTGAATTGACATTTTTATAAATTTCTATGTTTTAATTTTAATTTTTAATTTTGCAGTTTCGTTTGTAATTTCTTAAACGTCTACATTTCTAAAATAAAACTATCTTTCTAGATATTTAAATCCATGAATTTCTGAATTATGTAAGTTGTAAGTTTCTAGGTATTTGAATGTCCAAGTTACCAAATGATCAACTTATAAAATATTATCAAATTATCACATCGTCAAATCAAATTACGTATCTAAAGTTTTTTAATCTCAAAAATATGAAAAGCTGAAAATCTGAAATTGCCACTGTGCACACCAATGCCCTTGAACTGTCTGAAGGGCACTTAATCTGCCTATCACTGTTGTAATCCAATCAATAGAACGTATTAAACGGATTTAGCAAAAACAGAAAACATTTAATCCTCTTCATGTTCTTCTGTATTCATGATACGTACATACTCCGTTGAAGGTTAAATACAATTTTGAATACTAAATTTCTAAAAATTGTAAATAATTTCAACAAAATATTCACAATAATGTTAATATTAATTTTATATACAATTCTTGATAAAAATTGGTTAATATTAATTTATACAAATTGTATATAAATTTAATATTAATTTATACAAATTGTATATAAATTTAATATTAATTTTTACAAATTGTATATAAATTTAATATTAATTTTTACAAATTGTATATAAATTTAATATTAATTTAATTGCAGATACCATGTAATAATCAAAATATTAACTCGTATTTATTACAAATTACAAAGAAAATAATAAAATATTTCTTCTAAATAAGTCACAAATAAATGTCAGTTGAATGTGCAGGTAAAAAGCATTGTTTGCCAACGACATACTTGCACACTATGCAGATTCGCTTTCCTCAGCCCGTTTCATTTGTCCTAGCCATTTAAATTCCTTGTATTATTCCGTCTCTCTCTAATAGTAATTTCTTTGTCAGTGTCGCCTTTTGTTATACCTACTCTTTGACATAGTTTGTATTTAATTTGGTTAAGAAATGAGTTTGGAGTTTGCGCTGTTGCGTTGAACGATATCATACTTCGGAAATGTGGGTCCCATGCTAAGGAACACACAGGTGTTCCACCTAACTTGACCATCTTAAATATCTTCCTCGTTTCTCATGATAGAAGAAAATGTCAGATGAAAACACTTTGTTCAAACGGGCAAATATTATGGTGGTTAATAAATTCTTCTCAAGGTCATTTTTTCTGAGATTTCAAGGTCATTAAAGTTTTTAAATGGGATAATATATTTTCATCAGCATGGCGTGATAACTGAGGTCAAGAATCCAATGACTTATAATACTATGACCTTCGCCTGACCTTGAAGTACAAGGAGTACATAAAAACTAAATAACTGAGTACAAAGTGAAATAGCTGATAGAAAGATTAACGGAGGAAATCGGTGGCGGTGCAAGTATTTGATGGCTGCACGTTCACCAGATCTAACACCTTTAGATTTTTTTCTGGAGTGCGATTAAATCGGTAGTTTATAACGACATTACAACGCTGGAAAACAGGAAAGAACTTATTAGAACTGCGTGTGCTAATATCAATGAACAAGTTATAAGAATCGCCAGAGACTCGTTCATTAGTCGTTTAGAAAGTATCGAGACTGTCGGACATCATTTTGAGCACTTATTACAATCAAATTTCCTCCGTTGATCTTTCTATCGGTTATTTCACTTTGTCCATCAGTTATCTAGTTTTTATGTATTTTTTCTACTTCAAGGTCACGCGAAGGTCATAGTATAGGTCGTTGGATTCTTGACCTCAGTTATCATGCCATGCTGATGAAAATATATTATCCCATTTAAAAATCTTAATGACCTTGAAATCTCAGGAAAAAATGACCTTGAGAAGAATTTTTTAACCACCATATTTGTCCGTTTAAGATGGACAAGTTAGGTGGAACATCCTGTATATGACATCATGATGCTGTAACTCTAATAAAATTCTTATTTATATACTGCGTGTAAACCTAATTTTTATTCAGTCAAATCTACTTACAATTTTCACTTTATTTTTATATTATCAAATCAGATTCAATTTATCACTTGAATTCGTACTGAATTGTTGACGTATAATGTAAGAATATCGATGTCACACCGAAGTTATTTCAGATTTAATAAACAGTTTCTTTAGGATACTATAATATTCGGAGCACACCTGCCTCCTTTGAAATCGTATAATACTTTGATATGTAGCTATGATCCCATTGACCTTTCATAAAGATCAGAAGTCAGAAATGGTTTCACGTTCATATATTTTAAGAAAAAGTTCTCTTTGGGGTAAAAGCAGACTAGCAATACCGAATAATAAATAAGAGTACGTCTCCTTTTTGTTCATTCCTTATTCTGATCTCTTGTGGAGCGCTTTATACTTCAAAAATTGTCTGCTTCCCGGATTTTTAATAATCGAAATTTGGACATTGTTTAATTTCATGATTTACGGAGATACAAATTTGGAAATTGTTTGATTTAATGATTTAAAATGATAGAAATTTTGAAATTTGAAATTGTTTAGTTTACAATGTCAGAAAAGATGAAATTTTCAGATGTGGAAATTGTTTAATTTAATAATTGTCGAAAATAGCAATTTTGTAATATGAAATTGTCCAATTTACAAATTCCTAAAAATAGAAATTTTCAAATTTGAAATTGTCTAATTTACAAGTTTCTAAACATACAAATTTTTTAATTTAAAAATTGTGTATTTTACAAATTTATAAAGATAGAAATTTATAAATTTGAAATTGTCTAATTTACAAATTTACAGAGGTAGAAATTTTCAAATTTGAAATTGTCTAATTTACAGATTTACAAAGATAGAAATTTTCAAATTTGAAATTGTCCAATTTAAAGATTATCAAAAATAGAAATCTCAAATCTGAAATGAACTAATTTACAAATTTCTAAATACTATTTAAAAATTAAATTAAAATGAAAATTTTCAAATTTCCTACTTCACAAATTTACAAAAATAACAAATTTGAAATTATCTGATTTACAGAATTACAAAAACATAAACTGCACATTTGAAATTGTTTAATTCTCAGATTTCTAAAAATGGTAATTTTAAAATTTGAAATTGCCTAATTTAGAAATTTCCAAAAATAGAATTTTTAGTATTATCCAATTTGCAGATTTCCAAACAAAAATTCTCAAATTCTCAAATTGTCTAATTTACAAATTCACAGAAATAGATATTGCCAAATTTGAAATTGGTTTATTTACAAATTTGCAAAAACATAAATTTTCTAACTTATAAATTTGCAAATTGTCCAATTTACAAATGAGAAAATTTGCAAATTTCCAAGTTTACAAAGAGAGAAATTTGCAAATTTCAAATTGTTTAATTTACAGACTAAAAATAGAAATTCTCAAATTCTCAAATTGTATAATTTAAAAATTCACAGAAATAGATATAGCCAAATTTGAAATTGGTTTATTTACAAATTTGCAAAAACATAAATTTTCTAACTTATAAATTTGCAAATTGTCCAATTTACAAATGAGAAAATTTGCAAATTTCCAAGTTTACAAAGAGAGAAATTTGCAAATTTCAAATTGTTTAATTTACAGACTAAAAATAGAAATTCTCAAATTCTCAAATTGTATAATTTAAAAATTCACAGAAATAGATATAGCCAAATTTGAAATTGGTTTATTTACAAATTTACAAAAACATAAATTTTCTAACTTATAAATTTGCAAATTGTCCAATTTACAAATGAGAAAATTTTCAAATTTCCAAGTTTACAAAGAGAGAAATTTTCAAATTTCAAATTGTTTAATTTACAGACTTCTAAAAATAGAAATTCTCAAGTCTGAAATTGTTTAATCTATAAATTCCTAAAGACAGAAATTTGCAAATTTATAAATCACATATGTTAAAGAGCTTGTTAAATTAATAAACAAGTAATATATTTCTAAAAATACATCGAATAAATAAATAATATATTTCTTAGAACTGATTAAGTAAATAAACAATTTCAAACATCTTGATAAATATATAAATAATATATTTCTAAGAACCCATTAAGTATTTAAAAATCTTGTTAAATAAATTATATATTTCAGGATCTTGTTCAATAAATAACACATTTCCAAGAACTCGTTAATCAAATAAATAAATAATATACTTCAAAGGACTCGTTAAATAAATACCTAAATATTTGAAAGAGCAGCTAAAACAAACAAATAACTGATAAATTGCAAAGAAATGAACTTTTCAAACGACACATTTCAAACATTAACCCGACATATCCTTCCGAAGCCATTTCGTATAAATCTGGATATTTCCAGTAACTTCTCGTTCATCCCAGTTTCCTTTGAGGTGCACGGCGAATAAAGGGGCTCCCACAAAAAATATGGAGAATATCGATAAAAGATGTGTGTGATCAGTGGACGGACAATCGTTGAGAAGAACAGCCATATCCTTCATAAAACATGGTCGTTTGTCGTGTTGTCCTTGGGCATGACAAATACATATATATTTTTCCTAGAAACTCTTTCGACACGTTAAAGCAACATAACTTTTCAACCCCTCCGGGAAATAATGATAGTACAGCGCAATATGAAAATAAGTAATCGATACTGTGCTGGATACACGTTATTCGACATGCTGTTCTTACTTTGTTACTTTCCTTTGTTTAAGGATTAATGTAACTGGTTAGGTTAGGTTACATGTATACGTACGTATCTAATATTTATTGCGTGATCAGATTTGCGATATTCGAACGCCGTAGCACAATTTTTGTGACGATATAAATAATCGATATAGCGTTGCATGTGTTCGACTCTTTTCTGCTCGTACACAAAATCGTTTTGTAAATATATACTGTTTTTACCAAAAATTTGAGAATTCGACAATTTTCAAATTCGAAAGGTTTTAAATGCGAATTAGTCAATTTTAAATCTGAGAATTAGTCAATTTCCAAATTTTCAAATCCGAAAGGTTTTAAATGCGAATTAGTCAATTTTAAATTTGAGAATTAGTCAATTTTCAAATTCGAAAGGTTTTAAATGCGAATTAGTCAATTTTAAATTTGAGAATTAGTCAATTTCCAAATTTTCAAATTCGAAAGGTTTTAAATGCGTAGACATGGAAGTGTGTAAATTTTCAAATTCTCAAAATTACTAATTTTCAAATTTGAAAAATATTTTGAATTTGAGAAATTTAGTAATTTTTAGTATCATGAATTCCAGAATTTGAAAATTTAAATTTTCATATTTTCGAATTGGTATTTCATGAAATTTAAAATTTAAAAATTTTAGTAATTTTCAAAATAATACTCGAGTTTGAAAATTTTTTGAAGTATGGAAAATTTACAAATTTTTAAATTTATAAATTTCCAAATTCCTAGTTTCAAATTTTTCAAAATTTTCACATTTCCAAATTAAAAATTTGTTCAAATTTTTCCAAATTAAAATTTTTTTTTGAATTTTTCAAAATTTTTAATTTTTTGAAATTTTTCAAAATTTTTAAATTTTCACATTTTCAAATTATCCATACTTTCCAAATTCCAGTATCTATTATTTTGAAAATTACTAAATTTTTTAAATTTTAAATTTCATGAAATGCCAATTTGAAAATATGGAAATTTCTGAATGTGAGAATTTGTGATATTGAAAATTATTCGGGAATTTATGATACTAGAAATTATTAAATTTCTAAAATTCAAAATTTTTAATCTTTTAAGTTTGAAAATTTGAAAATTTCTGAATCCGTAAATTTGTGATATTAGAAATCACTAAATTTCTAAATACGGGAATTTATGATACTGAAAACTACTAGATTTCTAAAATTCACAATTTGGAATTTTTTAAATTTGTAAATTTTTAAATCCGAGACCTTGTGATATTAAAAATCAATAAAATGTTAAATTCGAGAATTTATTATAGTAAAAATTACTAGATTTCTAAAATTCAAAATTTGAAAATTCCTAAATCTGGGAATTTGTGTTATTGAAATCACTAAATTTTCAAATTCGAGAATTTACGATATCCAAAATCACTAAATTTCTAAAATTCAAAATTTGAAAGTTTTCAAAATCTAAAACTTGAAAATCTCCACATCTACGATTGTGACTACGAAAATTTGAAAATTAAAAAATTCCTATATTCCCTAATCTAAAAACTTGCAATTTTTAAAATTAAAAATTTGCAAAATCCGTAAATCTGAAAATTTAAAGTCGTTCCAGAGTGTCCGCACTTTTATTAAAATTAAAAAATCTGAATATTCATTACTTCGTTACCAGCAGCCAAAATTAAGCTAATTATTAATTACTTTCGGAACAGTTCATTTTCCGTAAAGCAATTTTCCCTCGCGGCCAAAGTATTTTACGTAAAATTCGGAAAAATTTCCTGAATTTTATTGAGGAATAAAAAATTCGTTGACTCATTGAACCGTTAATCAATAAATTTACATAACCACGCATCTACTTGATTAATAGGATATTACGAAAGCAGCAATTTAGTCGAAAAATTAGTCGTCACGATCGGAATTTCTAATTCACTCTCATGTTATGCGTCAGACGTGTTGTACGCGAGACGTTTACGTTGGTGTACGTAACAATATTAGCATAATTGACCGTAACCTTGCCGGTCGTACAAGCATCTCTGTCTAAACTGGTTTCAACACTAGCCAATGTGGATTTAATTAATCACGGTCGAACCAAATGAAGAACGACCTACAGTCTGTCAGACGATAATATATATGTATACAGGGTGTCTAACAACTAGTGTAACTACGGTTTGTAGTTGAGAAACTTTGTGATTCTGAACAACTTTCTCCTTCGCGAAAATGCGGTTTGAAACGTCGGTTTCGAATTATTAACTAAAGATACTAACCAATCAGAGCGCGCGAACAGCGCATGCGCAAACGTGAGAATGACAGGTCCAGCGTAACGGCTGACCGTGGTCGTGAAGAAGCACGTTTGTACCGTGTCATGTTTATTTTAATTGTTTAAGTATTGTTTTTAAATTTAAAGTAGGCAGTGGATAATAGATTTACTAACCACTGTAACCTTTTCTATCAAGATAACGGAGAAAATAAATTATACACTTGTATTTATTGTGAAATTAGATATATTTAAAACAGAAATAGAATACTCAACGAGGTACATGTCTCAACGTGTTTCAACAGACTGTCAATAAATATTAACATCAGGGAAACACCAATATTTTCCAGCTTCAGTTGTATTTCTTTGTTATATAATAATTTTGCAGTGGATGTATACAAATATGTATACAACATAAATACAAGCGCCTGTATATTCGTGCGTATAACGTTGAAAACCATTAATGTATATACCCTTGCGGGACTGACTATACGTGCGAATTAATCGTTCAAAGTGGGTGGTTACACTGCTTGCGTATTGAAACAATCATTTCGCATCTCTGTGACGCAAATTGCACGAAATGGATGTAGACCTCAAAAGCTTCAACCATTTCTTAAACAAACATTTATTAAAAGCACTACCAACGAACGAGAAATTGTGAAGAAAAAATTAAGTATACTGCATTGTGTAATACGAACTATATATAGGGTGTCCCATTTAATTTCAATATCTAAATGCGACAAAATAAATGACTTATAAGATTTCACATACATACAATTTTTTTTAATCTACAACTTTTGACTTTCTTAATATTTTTTGACATAATTTCAAGGCACTTAAATTTTGGAACAGTTAACTATTCAAAATAAAGTAAATTTTGTCAAGTTTTTACACTGCTTTCATTAAAAAGAAAACATGACTCAATTTTTTACAAGCTTTCAAAATGTTTCATGTTAATTTTATTATAATATCAATTTTATACATCAATTATCAATTATAATATCAATTTTATATTTTATTTTATTTGTATTCTCATTCTCATTATACGAATTTTATATGTCGATATTATTATTGTTATATCAATTTCCAATATTCGTACTGGTATTATTGTCATAATTACGCTACTTTTATATACTGATGTTACTATTACAAATGAATTGTTTATATTATTATCGTAATTATTGTACGGAGTTATTATTGTAATATAAATTTTATACATTTCTAATACTATTATAGTAAGTTCATATATTGAAGTTAGTACCATAACATAAACTGTATATAGGGTGTCCCATTTAATTTCAATATATAAATTATTTTCACTGGTATTAAAAATACGAGAAAATAAATAGCGGGGGCTTATAGGGTTCCAGAAATTTTTGTCACCGAATGTACATCTGAAACCATATAAGCCCCATCAGTTATTTTCATTCGCTTTTAATAACAATACAAATAATTCAGACGTCCGACTTAAGCGAAACGCTTTGTATATTCATACTGTTACTCTAATACCAATATGCTTATAATACAAGTATTACATGCAGAAGTTGAAAAGCAGGAGGGATAATATGAATTTGTAAATCAATGCCACCGCGTAATATGAAGTTCAAAGCACCGCGGATAATATAGAACCTCGGTTAATCTAACCTCGGATAATCGTGACTCTACAGTATAAGTTATTCGCCTAAAGGTAACAACCTAGTTGCAACAATTACCACTTACTATAATTACCAATCGTGCCGTAAAATAACAACGAAAACGGACCAGTCGCGAATCAAGTTTGGAAAGTGCAAGTAACAACTAATAATATCGTTTCTTCGTTCTCCGTCGGCTCATTAATTACGGTAGAAGTTACTAATTAACTATTATATGTTAATTACATGTTTTCTATTGATTCTGCAGTATTTTTAAAACGTCTCCACGTTTGGACACGTGATATTCATCTAATAACGGTTTCTAATGAATTATTTACTTTTATTCGCAGTTTTAGTATCTACTTGCGTGTTATCAAGAGACAGATAGTACGTTTCAGCATGGCATATTCCGTTACTACACACGGTGTTTCCAATCTGGTGGTACAAAAGGGGGTGAATTTACACGAAAAAAGAAGGTAGAAATATACGATAACATTTTTTTGTACATTTTCGACAAAATTAAATTTGAAAGCTTTTCGAGTATTTGTAAAAAAATTTATATACCACACAGAAAAAAACAGTATCGGTAGTTTGTTAATTCAGTGGTTAAATATTCTAAATTAGTAAATATTTCTAATAATTGCAATTCCGGAAATATAATTATCATTAATGTGGTACTGATTTTGTCTTCATAATTTATAATAATTTTTATTACTTACATGTGTTCTTATCGACTAATGTCATCAGATTATAAGTACCTAATAATCTCATGCAGAATTATTGCTGATAAACTCCAAGGGTATTAATAACTACATTTATTTATTTATAACATTTTGTAAAAATTAAACTTATGATAAAGTTGTTACATTTCTTATCTTTTTACAATGTGAACAGATTTTTTTGCAAATTCTTATAATATTACAAATTTATTTTGATTACATAATTTGAATAATAATTTTTTTATTTTCCAGTATTATTATATTTTATTATCGATATACCACAGTGTATTTTAATTTAATTTCATTTAAACTGTATATCCACTATACCTTTGTTTCGCTGTTTTGCAAGAATATTTACACACAACAGTACATAAAAGTATGCTATATTTTCCAGTTAAGGTTTCCAGTTAATCAACAGCTATCACTGCTAGGTAAGTGGACTGAACGTTACCAGTTCCCAATACTAAAAATGTTACTAATTTTCCACCAGTTACTAAAAAAGTTAAACATGTTTTATCCACCAGCTATTAAAAAACCTAAACGTATCCCGCTGCCACCAAAACAGTTAAAAATTACCAGTTTCTCATCAGTTACCTCTGAAAGAAGTTCAAGTAGTTTTAATATCATACTGTACGAGGGAAGAATCGAATAAATTGGGAAGCGCGTTCCCGTGACACGGATTGACATTCGTTCGGTTGATCGATAATATCGATTTATGTAAGGAAAACGAGCCCGAGCATTCTAGTCACCTGTGACATAGTGTCCACTTTAAAACGTATGTACATATGTAAGTACTGGAAGCGTATACGACCTTGTGTAGCTTTATGCGATTACGTTGGATAACATGTGCCGCACGACAACTAGGCCGACACCATGTCGGATTAGCATTAAAATTTACTCACAAGGAAAAGTTACGAGCTGAACGAGCTCTTTTTCAATGGAACTTGACGGCGAATGTCCTATAAAACTTGTAATCGTACGGGCCGATTGCTTGTAATTACATTTTAACGCGTCGACTGCCACGTCATTCAAACGATGCGTACGTTCAGAAATTGAGATGTTGGTGTTAGTAATCAGCGATATTGGTAATTACTTTGATTGTCCAGTTGGAAATATTTATGCTAGGTAGTTATCGATGTAACGTATCAAAAAGGGGAATGCTTTTTAACCCCTTGCACTATTTTGACGAGTCTGACTCGTGACGCACTGGTACTTCAGTTGGGATCAATTTTACTCGAATTTTGAATATGCTTCAATTTCAAGTCCAATTTTAATTTGCATAGTCAACGATGCATACCATGTTGTCATAACATTTCAACATTCTTTGTCTGTTTTAATATTGTAGCTGTGTTTAGTTAGTTTTGACTGACGCACCTGACAAATAGGTCATAGTGCTTGCACTATAATGCACTATAACAAAGGGTCAAGAAAGTTATACCTTCAGCATTTCATAAACATATTTGGAATTATAAGTTTGTATGAAAAATTATAAATTTATATACATTTTTACCGGAAAAGTGAAACTTGTGGATATTTCATAACGAATCGTACTATATCCCTAACTGCAGGTTTTTTGCCAACTTCTTAATATTTGTTGATGATCTTAAACTGTACAGTATCAGTAGTATCGTCATAGTAATCCGCAATGTGGACATCAAGCTTAATATGACTTTAACAGACTTCACGATTGCGCTCTATTTAATAAGTTATTAACTGCTTTTGCATTACTATGGATTGTCAGAATGTTTGCATTTATATTGTATTAAATAAACTTAGACATTTCAGAGTAATGTATGGCTATTTGGTGGAACGTTATCAATTAGAGACACTAAGTACAAAATAAGCACATGTAACAGTAGGAAGTAATATAATTATTGTTTGCACTTCTAACCTTGCGTGACCATGTCTTTATATCTCGTATGATTAAATATGTCTTAACTCTTTCGGAATATGGGAATTTGGAAATTAGGAACTGACAATTTGAGAATTTGGAAATTTGGAAATTAGGAAATTAGGAAATTAGGAAATTAAAAATATAGTAACTGACGATTTGAAAATTTGGAAACTTGGGAATATATGAATTTGGAAATTGACAATTTGAGAATTTGAAAACTTGGGAATTTGGAAGTTAGGAAATTAGAAATATGGGAACTGACAATTTGAGAATTTGGAAATTAGGAAATTAAAAATATAGTAACTGACGATTTGAAAATTTGGAAACTTGGGAATATATGAATTTGGAAATTGACAATTTGAGAATTTGAAAATTTGGGAATTTGGAAATTAGGAAATTAGAAATATGGGAACTGACAATTTGGAAATTTGGAAATTAGAAAATTAGGAAATTAAAAATATAGGAACTGGCAATTTGAAAATTTGGAAACTTGGGAATATATGAATTTGGAAATTGACAATTTGAGAATTTGAAAACTTGGGAATTTGGAAGTTAGGAAATTAGAAATATGGGAACTGACAATTTGAGAATTTGGAAATTAGGAAATTAGGAAATTAAAAATATAGTAACTGACGATTTGAAAATTTGGAAACTTGGGAATATATGAATTTGGAAATTGACAATTTGAGAATTTGAAAACTTGGGAATTTGGAAATTAGGAAATTAAAAATATGGGAACTAACAATTTCAGAATTTGGAAACTTGGGAATCTGGGAATTTGCGAATTTGGAAACTTGGACACATAGAAATTCAGAAATTAAAAAATTTGGAAACTGACAATTTGAGAATTTGAAAACTTGGAAATATGAGACTGCGAATTTATAAAACAGGAATCAATATTTATTAACAATACTGTATTAAATAAATATACTACTCATCAAAGTCTTTAAGTACCAACAATTATGATGATCGTTTGAAATTTTCATTAAAAAAATATTCCCACTCACCTAAATACAAACAACATGTCACTAAGTACATTTTATTAAACCAATTCACTTCAAAACACTAAATAAATGTTATAGCATTCTATTATAAATTATAGCCGTATTTAGTCATAAATCCCTGTAACATTCAAGTTCCCTCGACGAATAAGAGATAACTGTATAGAAGCAGTTCCAGGAATTGGTGCGGATAATTCAATGTCTATTAAGCATGAAGTACTGTATGTCTTACCGATAAGGCTATGTTATATGTTCAATGCAACTAGTTTTGCGTTACTATTGACTGTCAAAATGTTTGCATCCATTACTAATTGAATTAGATAAACTCAGAGATATTCTGACGTAATATATAGTTACTTGGTAGAATGTTATCAATCCGAGACACTAAGTAATATACATATGTAACAGTAAGAAGCAATATTTTTTGCACTTATGACCTTGGGTGACTATAAATGTCTTTATATCTCATGTGATTAAATATATCTTAACTCTTTCGTATCATATAATAAATGTCAGTTTATTTCACCACTAGTATCTAATAAGTTATGTATCCTTTAGCCAAGTATCACATCGTTAGAGCCAATCATAGGAGTAATAAGATTATTTATAATTGCACGATTGATGGTCAACCACTGTCTGAACACTGGTGAGGATCTAGGTATTACCTTCTCGTCTAATTTATGTTTTACGACACGTCACATAAATATTTCTCGTAGTCTAAAATCGCTGGCTCTTATCTACAGGGTCCCAAAGATTTTTAACGACACTGACACTCTCAGAACGCTATACTGCCAACTAATTAAACCTATTTTAGAGTACGGAAGTACAATCTGGTCTCCGTAGTATGACTGTCGCATTAACGATATCGAATGCGTCCAGCAGAAGTTTTGAAGGCTCGCTGCCAAGCACAGTGGTTGTCCCATGCCGTTTCATTCTCACCACTACGATTTCGTTCTTAATAATCTAAACCTCCAAACGCTACGCGATAGAAGAAAAATGCTCGACGTTATATTCTTTGGTAAAATAATGAAAAGTACGATATCTTAGCCGATGAGGATCCAACTTTCCTCCTTTCTAATACCCTCAAGTTGCCTAGGAAAGTACGCTTTAATTCGTAGCGAACGACCGAGTGCTAATTACGGTTATTTCTGCTGCGCAAATCGAATCGGAAATTCTGTCAACTTTGTTCATCTCAATATCGATATACTCGGAAACTCTGTAGCATCGTTAAAACGCTTTAGCCGACCTTTAATTCTTAGTTACCCTATATTTTTGTGTTGATACGCAAGTTTTGTATATTATATTTTATATTAAGTTACATTGTATTTCTTCTCTTCTCTGTTTTTTTAATCTGTGTCTTATTTGCTGTAAGTGATTGTAAAAGTATAAGACTTGTTTATTATTCTACCTCTATGTTATATTTTTTTCTATATGAAGGTGTTTGAAGGGTGATTTGAGAATTCAAAGATTTAGGAATTTAGAAATCTGCAAATTTGAAAATGGTACTGGAATATTTGGAAATTCAGAAATTTAGAAATTTGGAAATTTGTGAATTTTTAGGTTTGAAAGTTTGCAGATTAAAAATTTGAAAATTTGGAAATATACAAATTTGAGAATGACATTAGAATACTTGCAAATTTATAAGTTTGTAAATTTGTGAATTTGTAAATTGTAAATTTGAAAATGTGAAAATTAAGGATTTAAGAATTTGGAAACATACAAATTTTAAATATTTGATAATTTGGAAATTTGAAAATATAAAAATTTATATGTTTAATCATATTTAATCCTTTCCCCCTATATTATATTTCTTTTTGCATAAAGGAGCTTATCCCATAAATAAATGTCACCTAAATATCAACTTTACTTATCAATAAATAAATATCTCCTAACCCCTAAATCTCCTCATCCGAAAACACACCATTTACAAAAATCACAAACGTACATAAAAATATTTGTACTTCAAAAAAAATTACATAAACAAATTCCAACAACGGGTATTTCACAGATATGTTGTTTCACGTTTAGAAGCACTAATCCTTTGAAAGCTTAATCGATCGCGAACGTATCGATGCGAATTAACGCGTACGTGGAATATAATGATCGCAAAATAAAATGGATGGTGCGTTATTGACCTTAATACGCGCTACGAATGCGTTTCACTGACGAACTGCAATTTTATATCTCACTGAGCCTTTTATGTATTTCCACGGTCAGATGTATCTGTGTGAAACGACGATTGAAACGCGAATTCCGCGAAAACTCTGCCTTTCTGTGACCAGGAAAAATTATACATATGTATTCATTATGTATGTATATATATGCAGAGAATGACAAGTGTGCGTCGATTTTAAGGGAACGTTGCTGCTCGTTTCAACCCTTCAAAGGCTCTCATGCACAAGCAAGCTTTCCAACAATCCCTCTTTGAACAGAGAGCATGGTTTCGTGGACCAAGTGCATATGTGCTACATGCACGCGCAATGAAAATTGTACAAACCGTTTCCGACTTAATTTAGTGACAGAATTTTTATGATTTGTACATACATTACTAATTAAAATTATAAACTCACTTCATTTTCAATTAGTCTATTCTTAAAAATAATACTTTTAACTTTTTCTGTCAAAGACAAAAGATTTTTTCTGAGAAAAAGAAAATTCATTTTTCAAAGGATCATTTACTGTACAAAATATTGGAATAATTTCTTTTAAACAGGCTATCACATTTTCAAGTCACATTAATGTTCAGATATTTTATGGAAAACAAAGAATTTATACATATGTAGGGAGAACTACGATTTCAATATTTCGTCACACACCTTTCTTATTTAATAACATGAAATCGTTTGGGTATATTAAAAATCATCTCTTTCAAATATTCTGAGGAAACAGAATGCTATTCTTCTTTCTATCTCGTTTGAAGTTCAAGGTTTGAATTTATTGCTGTTTTTCTAATATTCTTTAGTCTAATTCAATTCATTGTTGCTTTATACCAGCAAATTTTTAATAAATTATAATAAAAGCGTGAGAATAAAGAGAAGTGCATGTATTCTCACTGCGCATGCGCATAGCATACACCACATGCGCATGATACACACATCTTTCTTCTTATAATGATAGCATATCTAACCTAACGTAAAACATTTATATTGGAATCATTATATTACTTAAAATAATCGTTTTAAATTACTCGGATGCTAGAGAATTGATGCAAGTACTGTTCTAGTTACTTAAATTTCAAATACTGCTCTAGTTAAAGTATTTATTGTGAAGAAATAATAGAATGTTTTCTTGAATAAAGCGAAGTGTATATATCTTCAGCGCGCATGCGCGTAGTATATACAGAGTACGCGCATGATACATCTTCCTTACATTGGTAGTACATGTAACCTAATACAAAACATTTACATATTGGAGTTACTATGCTTCTTAAAATAATTGTTTTAAATGGCAGAGAATACTCGAATGCTAGAGAATTGATGCAAGTACTGTTCTAATTGCGTAAATTTCAAATATTGCTCTAGTTAAAGTATTTATTGGGAAGAAACAATAGAATGTTTTCTTGAGCGAAGCGAACTGCATATATCCTCACTGCGCAAGCGCGAAGTATATTCAGCGCATGCGCATGATACATCTTCCGTATATCTTTTAGCGACGTCTGCTACTGTACTCTTGTTCGTTACTAATAACTGTGCTATTTCTTGAAAAGTTTTACGTTTCTCTCTGTGATAAATTACAAGTTGTTCCTCATCAAAACTACTATTTTTTCCTTTTCGTTGAATGTTACATTTTAGTCATTTACGCTTCGAAATATAAGCTTTTACGGAAGTAGAATTATAGTCCACACGTTTGCATACAAAACAAATTTATCCCGCAGTTCAAATTGGCTTCAAAGTTTTGCTAGCTTGTAGAAAGTGCACCGGTGTCATACTAATGTGGCGTGAAAATGACATTTCGTTTAAAATGATTTGTTCAACTAAATATTATAGCAAAAAGAAGATAATTTGTTTTTAATCTACAATGAACGCTTTATTAAGTAATATAATATCTAGATTAACTCCTCTTATGTAAAACAACAAACAGAGGAATAGTACTGTGTCCGAATATTAATACGAATAACTGTAATTACGGTTATTGGAAATTTAAAATGTTATCATAACATCAAAATACATTTAACACGTAACGTAAAAACGCGATTGTATTAAAGCATCGACGGTGCTTGTATTTACCATTTCCTGAATTATTTATGGTACAAGATAAATCCGCTGGAAATGGAGATGGGGCTTGTTTTAATTAATATCGGAACAAAACGAGAAAGTCGATTTTGATGAATCCTTTATTAAACGTTATTCAAAGGTTTTATTTTGAATATAAATTTTATTTAACCTTTATTGCCATTTGCAAATGTCTTTCTCTACGTTGAAATGAATTTATATTTATATATGTCAAAATAGGTTATGTTCAAAAATTTGTTGTAATATTTGTGTTAGTTATACCGTAATCTAGTAATTTCGTTGTATAATAATAATATCAATATTGATATCATGTAATTTCGTTACATAATAACAATGATATTAATGCTCATATCAAGTAATTTAGTTATATAATAAATGTGACATGTGTATTTATACTTTTATAGTCCAATTGTTAAATCTGTTATCTGATATAATTATATATTAATATAAATTAGTACAATAAACTATATTTTGCAACTCAAATATATTTGCGATTATAACAAGATTTATAAAGCTTAAACAATTAACAAAAATTTTATTAAATTTTTTTTATGCAATATAATTTAACAAACATTTTTATATATAATATTATTTATATGTAAAGCAAAAAATTATTCTACATGTAACATGTATTACAAAATGGAGTGAACAGAAACACTTTTATAACAAACAGCTATTCATATCTGTTTAATTAAAAATTAAATATAGCATCTATATGTTCTGCGTATATTTTTTAAAATTTAGAACTTGGATTTGTAAAATTTATGTTTCTATTTGTTTGCTATTGAGCTGAATAAAAGCAATCATGAAATTCATTCTAAATCTCTTTTTTATGTTGCAGAGATAAATGGGTTCTGCAGATGGTTCTATTTTTAGTGTATTTGCCAAAGAATTGGAAACGAATGATTTTTTAATACCAGACAAAAAATATTCATTCAAAAATAGAAAGTTTATTGTATAACAAAATTCCTGTTCTAGTTTCAGCTAACTGTAATCGAAGTTGTTAAGTTGTAATTGAAGTTGTACTGTTGAGTTTAAATATTGCATTAAACACAAGTGTAGTGAAGCTTTTTTCAGGCATTTACAGAACTGTAATAGTAAAGTTTAAATCACATAAACAGTTCACCAAAGTATTTCTCCTATCATGCATGTTACTTTGAATATTGTTATGTTTAGAATAATTAATATTACATTAATGTATAATATTATTTATTTAATTTAATTAATAAGATCTAAATTTATTCTTTTTTAAAATTATTTTTCTATTGAAATGTGAAACATATTTGGTGTTATATGTATGGAACATGTTCCATTTTGGGTACATGTTCTCTATATAGCATTGTAAGTTATATTTTCACCGCTCTAAGTGCATTATAGTGATAATAATAGAGAAACATGGTTCTAATGCATTCACATATGTACTTCACATGCAGAAGAGAAATAATATCACACAAGATGAATTTTAAAAAAGTGTAAAACATTTGCTAATTTGTCTTTTTTATTCAAATAAATCTGCATTTTTATTATAAAAATGAAGTTTTCTCAGTTTTGTTCACGAATTTCTTACGTGTTTCATAAAGTACCATTTTTTCAAATTTACATCCTTCGACATTTTTAACATTTTTTGACATAGTTTCAAGTTACTTAAATTTTTGTATAGTTAACTATCAACATATGAATACTTATTAATTTTGTCAAGTTTTTACGTTGGATTCATTGAAAGGAAAACATGTCTCAATTTTTTACAAGCTTTCAAAATCAAGTGTTTCATGTTAATTTTATTATAATATCAATTTTATATATTTGTATTCTCATTCTCATTATACGAATTTTATATGTCGATATTATTATTGTTATATCAATTTCCAATATTCGCACTGTTATTATTGTCATAATTATGCTACTTTTATATACTGCTGTTACTATTATAAAATGAATTGTTTATATTATTATCGTAATTATTGCACGGAGTTATTATTGTAATATAAATTTTATACATTACTAATACATTTATAGTAAGTTCATATATTGACGTTAGTACCATAACATAAACTGTATATAGGGTGTCCCATTTAATTTCAATATCTAAATTATTTTCACTGGTATTAAAAGTACGAGAAAATAAATAGCGGGAGCTTATAGGGTTCCAGAAATTTTTGTCACCGAATGTACATCTGGAACCGTATAAGCCCCATCAGTTATTTTTATTCGCTTTTAATAACAATACAAATAATTCAGACGTCGGACTTAAGCGGAACGCTCTGTATATTCATACTGTTACTCTAATACCAATATGCTTATAATACAAGTATTACATGCAGAAGTTGAAAAGCAGGAGGGATAATATGAATTTGTAAATCAATGCCACCGCGTAATATGAAGTTCAAAGCACCGCGGATAATATAGAACCTCGGTTAATCTAACCTCGGATAATCGTGACTCTACAGTATAAGTTATTCGCCTAAAGGTAACAACCTAGTTGCAACAATTACCACTTACTATAATTACCAATCGTGCCGTAAAATAACAACGAAAACGGACCAGTCGCGAATCAAGTTTGGAAAGTACAAGTAACAACTAATAATATCGTTTCTTCGTTCTCCGTCGGCTCATTAATTACGGTAGAAGTTACTAATTAACTATTATATGTTAATTACATGTTTTCTATTGATTCTGCAGTATTTTTAAAACGTCTCCACGTTTCGACACGTGATATTCATCTAATACCGGTTTCTAATGAATTATTTACTGTTATTCGCAGTTTTAGTATTTACTTGCGTGTTATCAAGAGACAGATAGTACGTTTCAGCATGGCATATTCTGTTACTACACACGGTGTTTCCAATCTGGTGGTACAAAAGGGGGTGAATTTACACGAAAAAAGAAGGTAGAAATATGCGATAAAACTTTTTTGTACATTTTCGACAAAATTAAATTTGAAAGCTTTTCGAGTATTTGTAAAAAGATTTATATACCACACAGAAAAAAACAGCGTCGGTAGTTTGTTAATTCAGTGGTTAAATATTCTAAATTAGTAAATATTTGTAATAATTGCAATTCCGGAAATATAATTATCATTAATGTGGTACTGATTTTGTCTTCATAATTTATAATAATTTTTATTACTTACATGTGTTCTTATCGACTAATGTCATCAGATTATAAGTACCTAACAATCTCATGCAGAATTATTGCTGATAAACTCCAAGGGTATTAATAACTACATTTATTTATTTATAACATTTTGTGAAAATTAAACTTATGATAAAGTTGTTACATTTCTTATCTTTTTACAATGTGAACAGATTTTTTTGCAAATTCTTATAATATTACAAATTTATTTTGATTACATAATTTGAATAATAATTTTTTTATTTTCCAGTATTATTATATTTTATTATCGATATACCACAGTGTATTTTAATTTAATTTCATTTAAACTGTATATCCACTATACCTTTGTTTCGCTGTTTTGCAAGAATATTTACACACAACGGTACATAAAAGTATGCTATATTTCAGTATGACATACTACAGTATATCCACTGCAACATTAGTATCGCGTGCGTTCACATTCATCTCGATTCATGTGGTGATATATAAATGAGAACGGCCATATATCCAGATATACTTAGATCTCTCATACCGAGAATATTATTGAAAAAAAAAGGAAACGAGGATATTCTTGAAAAAAAAAAACAAGAAGAAAACAACATGTTCTTGGAAAAAAAAATAATCATGCTAAAAAATATAATTTCCCCTACAATAATCCAAGTATTAAAATTGTGTTTCTATTCACCCCATTTTAAGCCCCAATAAATTCCCCAAAACGTACTTTTAAGACCCTAATATTCCTACCCTTCAGACAAAACGCTGCTATTAATATTCAAAATTAAGCCCCTCTCACTCATTTGTGTTCTAGTCACCGATAACGAGACAAAGATTTCAACCGAAAGCCAGTAGCCACGTATCAAGTTCTACAGCGAAAGACTTTCAACGAAAGCAACGTGTCACGAGTTACAGGTACCACACGAAAATAAGTCCGTTTACTCCTCTCGTTAATCATTCCTCACGAGCGTCGTAAAATTTAACGGGTCCCGAAACACGGAGGCTCCGCAATCAACGTTTATCACGAAATCGAATCAAGCCAACAAACGAAACAACGACGAAGGGCACAAAGAGTTCTGCAGTGCACCTCACATAAACTTAACGATGAACCTGGTACGTGACACCGTTTCGTGTCACATGCGATCGCGAAATTAAAGCGCACCTCGAAAAAGAAGGTCAAAAGGAAACCGTTGTAAATACGATGCGAAACGACAGAGCATTTCCAATAACCGTATCCATCGAATAGCACCAGGACTTACGTTCACCGTCGCATCCGCGGAAAACGAGATCCGAGGAGCAAAAGTGTCGGGGCCGACGCACGAGAACTCGCGAAATCAGTCCACGAAACAGGAAGGTGACAGAGGAGCGAAGCAATCGCTCGAACCGTTGTCAACAACTAATCGGACGTCACTAGTCAAGAGAGCACTGTTCGAATGTACACACGGAAAACGAAGGGACGAGGAGAAATACGCGCGCGTTACGCCTGCTACGAAGGAAGCGGAAACACTGAAAGCTAGGGGTTTGCCGCTTGTCAGGCGGCCTCGAATCGCTACGAGCAGCTAACCATAAGGTTAGCCAGGGTTGCTGGTGGTGGGGTGCGCTGGTAGGGGATGGAACAGGAGTATCCGAGAATCTCACCGCACGGAGCCACCTGTCGAGGTGTTACGTTTATTATGGTAGAGGACGATATATTGCCTTGTGATGCATGCAGCTTTGAAAGGACATTTTTGTGGGTGCAGATATATCGAGCGCGACACTGCCACACTTTGAATAACGACGCATATAAACTTGCGAATTTCACAGGTCGTCAAATTTTGTATTCGTAAATTCCGACGTTCTTAAATGTTAACATTTTTAGATTTTTAGATTCATTAAGCTTTTTTGAATTTTCAAATATTGAAATTTGTATATTTTGAGATTTTCAGATATATTGTTTTTTAAATTTTTGAATTCTTATAATACTACATTTTCAAAATTTACACTTCCAACGATATTACTGAATTTCCAAATTTAATTCTGAAATTTTGAAGATCAAAATTCCAGCAGATCCAATACTACAATTTCCAAATTACCAAATCCCCATATTTGCAAATTTCAAATTTTCAAATTCTCGAATTCTCAAACTCTCAAATTCTCAATTTTTCCAAGTATTAAATTTTCAAATTTTATATTCTTGATTTTTCAAATGCTCAAATTTTCAAATTCTTAATTTCTCAAATTCTCAAAAGCTCAAATTCTTAATTTCTCACATTCTCAAAAGCTCAAATGATCAAATTCTTAATTTCCCAAATGCTCAAATTTTTAATTTTTCAAATACTCAAATTTTCAATTTCTCAAATGCTGAATCCTCAAATTCTCAAATCCTTCATTTATTAATTTTTCAAATACTCAAATTCTTAATTTCTTAGATTCTCAAATTCTCAAATACTGAAGTTTTTGATTTCTCAAATGCCCAAATTCTCAAATTCTTAATTTCTTAATTTCTCTAATTAATTATTAAAATTCCAAATTTCAAAATCCGTAACATTTTAGTACACCAAATTTGCAAATTCCAAAATCCTCAAAATTACAATAAACCAAATTTCCAAATTTTCAAATTACTATGTCACCAAATCCGTAAATCAAATTTTTACCACCGAAACGAAGGAAAAATTGATTTCAAAAAAAGAACAGACAATAGTAATATGAAACAAATATAGATAGACTATATTCCAGCTCTGACAATGAGAGTTTTGCTATTTGTTATAAGAAGAAAAATTCCGTTAAGTTCGTGCAGTACAAAAAAAAAGATCTATATACATAAAATGGCAGGTATAAAGCATCTTCAGCATTCTTAACGTTGTTACGCAGCAGGAAGAAAATAAATTTTCAACCTTCAGCCATTTCCGTGCGACTGCAGCGTTCATTTTCATTCGTAACTTTTAACGAGGCTCAGATTTTCCAATCGAATAAATGTACAGTTAGAAAACTGTGCATTCATCGGTGTACACAGTAAATGTAGTTTGTTTAGTGAAAATATGGCAACCAAGCTAAAAGTGAATTCCTCCTCATTGTACCAAAACTCATTGTTATAAATTTTTATTAACTTTTGAAGACTCGAAAATTTGAAAAATTCCTAAAGATGACTTATAGGAATTTACCAATTTTGAGGTTTAGGGACTTTGAAATTCGAAGATCTAGGGACTTGGGAATTTTTAATTTCGAAGATCTAGGGGTATTTTAATCTAGAAATTTGAAAAATCCCTAAAGATGTAGACTTATAGGAATTTACCAATTTCGAGGTTTAGGGACTTTGAAATTCGAAGATCTAGGGACTTGGGGATTTTTTAATTTCGAAGATCTAGGGATATTTTAATCTAGAAATTTGAAAAATCCCTAAAAATGTAGACTTATAGGAATTTACCAATTTTTAGGTTTAGGGACTTTGAAATTCGAAGATCTAGGGACTTGGGGATTTTTTAATTTTAAAGATCTAGGGAAATTTTAATCTAGAAATTTGAAGATATAGTTTTGGAGATCTAGGGATTTGGAGATCTTAGAATTTCCTAAATCTAGGGATATGGGAATCTAGGGATTTAGAGATTTTAGAATATTTAAGGTTTAGAGATATAATAATCTAAGAATTTGGGGATTTTTTAATTTTGGAGATCTAGGAATTTAGGGATTTTGAAATCTAGGGATATTGGGACCTAGAGACATGAGAATCCAGGGATTTGGAAATATCCGAATTTTTAGATCTAGGGATATTATTGTCTAGGGATATGCAGATCTAGGGATATTAGTATCTAGGGACATTGAAATCTAGGAGTTTATCAGTCTAGGAATTTACGGATCTAGCAATTTGTGCGCACAAATATTTGTGTATCTAGAGACTTATCCATATCTGAGAACCTTGCGATGCCTGGATCTAGGGATATGGAGATCTAGGTATTTTCGTACACAAGAATTAAAATAGTTAATAAAATGCAACTGTAATATTTCAAAATTTTGACAAATGTATTTTCATTATAACTTTTAATAAAATGGTACAAACAACGATCACTAAATCCCTCTGAATAATAAATGAAATAACAGTAAGCAATAAATAAATGAAATTCTGTCGGAGGTAACATTCGTCATAATTTAATTACATTAACGGTAAGGTATCGAGTGACGTCGAAGCCAAAACAGTTTGAACGCTGTCTGATTTTGATAGATTTATGTCTGAAGCTTTCTCCGGAGTACCCAGGAAGACTTGAAGTACATAATATATGTACGTACAGTCAACAACAAATCTGGCTTCCCTACGAAAAATATCGCAACCAAGACTAGGCAGATTTACTACTCGTGCATTTTTAGTAATGTTTTAGGATTTCACAACTTTGCGATATGAAACTATAAGAACTCCAGATCTCACATATTTCGGGACCTTAGAAATTCAATGAATCTTGGAATTTGGGATCTAGGGATTTTGGAACCTGAGAATTTTTCGATGTAGACATTATTAGTTCTATGAAATTTTATTCAGGAATTTAAGGATTTAAGAATCTGGGAACTTAGAAATATACATTTTGGAATATGTATTTGTACATTTGTAAATTTATAAATTTGTAAATTTATCAGTTTTAAATTTAACAATCAATAATTTCCAAAACTTAGAAGTTTAATCTTAGTTAAATTTACGAAGTCCTAAACTTATAAATTTGAAAAATATTAATTCTACAAATTTGTAAATTAAAGAGTTTCTAAATCTAACTATTACGATTTAGAAAATTTCTAAATTAAAAAATCCCCAAATTTCTAAACTAACAAATTATTTAATTCGTAAACTTGAAAATATGTTATCATAAAAATTGCAGAACTTACTTTAAATATTAAAAGGTTTGAAAGTTTCATTGCTGAAAGATTAAAATTATTAAAATATTATTTTTACAACCATTACCTTTCACACCTAAAAATACTTCAGTTTTGTTGAGATTTTGAGATGATCTCCACGAATGTCTTCTTTAATTTAACAATTTATTATCTATTGCACTACATGTCTTTACTATTCGTCTTCCGAATCTATTCTATTCGTCACGTGTCAACCGTCGCGGACCAGCAACCGTTTCACGCGCCGTAAATTATCGAAGATTGCCGAATCGTTCCGATTGGCTCGGACGCGTCCTCTCGGAGACATGCAGTTGTCCTTTTCAACGTCTCTTTTTAACACTTTTAATACTCTTAAAAACATCAAGTCGTATTACATACTTGTCACAGAGAAGGTAATAACTGTCAATATATAAACAAATAACTGAGAACTCATAATTTAGTGTATTCGTGTCCGAAAATTATGGTGAGTAATAGTTGACATTTTCTCTTGTAAAATTTACTTGTTTCTGTTCTTTCGTTTATTATTCATGAGAGTGCCAAAAGTGTGCAAATAATTGAAATAACGTCCTATCGGAGACATGTAGTTGAACCATTAGAACAAGCTTCTTAACACACACTTTTGAATACAGCTACAATCGATAAAATATCAATAAAATAGATAAAAAATAGATAACAAATTGTTTTTATTACAAAGTAGCCTGTTTGCTAACTTTAGTTTATTGACGTATCGCCTTTCATAATGTTTATTATTTTAAAGATAAATTTCACAGCACAGAAAAGGAATAGGGTAAACATTCTTGACGCTGCACTGTTTGCTTTCGCGTGTCGGACGAGGCGAATCTACTTTTATACCGTCTTTACCGTTCCTTTCTTCTGCACAGCGTAACAATTCGCATACAAAAATCTTTTTGTCTGTTTCATTCCTTTTTTACTCGTCTTTTCGCTGCTTCACAGCCATTGTTGCTTTCTATTTTGTCCACACTACGCTCTTTTTTAGTAACGTCATTACGAAACGTTTTGTTGAACCCTGATGACTAAAAACACAGATCAACATAAACAGATATTTTTTGCTTTTTACAAAAATGGCGTTATTTGCTATATCTTGCTTTCTAAACAAATTTTGTTTTACCTTATACCTTCCATTTTTAACAAAATTTTATTGTAATCTATATCTTTCCTTTTTACACAAATTCCAAAGTATTACTATATTGTGTAACTATAATTTGAATGTAATTTAACTATAATAACTAATTAAGATTATTATAGTACTATACATAGAATAGTATTTAGTATTTATTATAATTGATGACTACTTAAATGTGGATAAACAAAACTCTTTTCTTTGCACAAAAATTTTCAATTTTATATTTTATTATTTCACATTTTATAAAACTATAATATAAAATATTTCTTATTTAAAATTCTATTTAAATTAAAACTTAAATTTTCAATAATTTTTCTTTATCCACCGAGATCAGATCTCACAAGGTGAGAACGATTTTTAAAAAAGCTCCTGAAAGGTGAGCGTTTTAAATAGACCCTATTAAAAAGTTCCAAATCTTGTTTGATCGTTAATTAAAACTAAATTAAATTTCGCGTTGAAGAATGGATACTGATTATTTCTCGATGACTTATCGCAATCTTCAGCCATTATGTAATTTGCATGATTTTGCATTTGCACTTTGTTATGCATATTTGCCGGTTTTTGTTTATGTGTACATATATGCTTTTTTAAAATTATAAATTCATATACTAATCATTTTGTATTTGATAATATTCATTTTTGTTAAAGATGGCAAAGTAAGCACGTTTTGCGTGCTGCCCTCTGGCGTTTTTCTTTTGTTTTTCTTGTCTTTCTTTTGTCTGTCTTCTTCCATTCTTGGCGTCCATGTCAGAACCGCGTGTCCGCTACATCAATAAACGATTCGTATTAAACCCTTTGAGGGTCAAGAATAAATACCAATTACACCGAGTATAATTTTTGATACCTATGGTGGAAAATGGATACGGCGGTCCTTGTTTATTTTATGGTGTATTGGTCAGCAGAGACAAAAATGGTAAATGTTTGGTTCATACATATATACAATATGTATATGCATCTATACATGTATATGTATGTTGTGTATATGTATGTATGTATGTATGTGTATATGTATGTATGTATGTATGTATGTATGTATGTATGTATGTATGTATGTATGTGTATATGTATGTATGTATGTGTATATGTATGTATGTATGTATGTATGTATGTATTATGTATGTATGTATGTATGTATGTATGTATGTATGTATGTGTATATGTATGTATGTATGTGTACATGTATATATTAATACATATACATAGAATGACAGTATATACAAAGAAAATTAACTTCACCGAATAATGATACAGGGTACAAGGAAATAAACAGAACTAGGTAAAATATTTATATAGAACTAAGATTGTTGAAAACATATTATTAATAAATAGCTTAAAAATATATGCAATTACATGCCTGTTGTAGAAAATAGAATTACTTTCTGATATGAAGTAAATCAATCAATATAAAATTATCTAATTCATTATAAATAAATAATAATAGTTAATTATTTATACAATATTCTCAAATTAGTATTCGAATATTTCTACTGTCTTATAAAATTTAAGTACATCAATTATAGAATAATAAGAAACTTGAAATAGTACTTACTATCAAATACATTAAACAGAATTAATAATAGATAAATAATTATATGTTCAAAAAATAAAATTCCAATTTTTCAACATTCATATTAAGTTCCAATAAATTAATTATAAAGAGATGAAAAATGAGAAATTATATTTGTTATAAATTAACTTATCAAATTCCGTACACATAAATAATAATAGTTACATAATTATATCCTTTAAAAGTAATATTTATATTTTGCTCATATTTCTAAAAAATTTTAACAAATTAAATAATTATAAAGTAGTAAAAAGTTAGAAATCAAATAACCAATTACACTACAGACAAATAATAATAACAATTCAACAATTATAAATTTAAAAAATTGCATTCAAATTTGTCTATACATCCATAACATTTGCATAAATCATTAATAAAACATTAAAAAATTATAAATGTTATACAATCCAGTTTAGTAATAGTAAAATCGATACGCATTAAAAATATAGATAATTATTTTTAAATATTTATATCATATTTAAATATGACTATTGGAATAATTTTAATAGTAACAAGTATGTGTATGTATTTCGTGAGAGAGACTTTATGCATGACTTTTTAATTAACATCTTTGTGACCAAACAGTCCCTTTGGCGCAGAGGATAGCGCGTTGGACTTCTAATCCAAAGGTCGCGGGTTCGATCCCCGCAAGGGATGATGTGTTTTGCACGTGAAAACAAAAATATTACAAGTTTTCATTTTTTTTTTTTAACAACATACATTATTTTTCTAACATTTACGCTCAAAAATTAATTATACATTAATAGTTTTTTTGGATGTTATATAAACGAAAATAAATCTAAACAGTATTTGACTCTCAGATTTTAATTAGTCTTTCTTTACAACGAAACGTGTGAAATACGAAAAAAATTATTTATGCAGTTTATAATGTATAATTTTCTTAGAATGTAAGAAAATTAATTGTTTATAAGTAGTTCTTTTGAATGGAATGTGAACGAAAAAAAATCTGAACAGCATTTATATCTCTCTAATTTTAATTAGTTTTTCTTGATAACAAAACCTATGAAATCTAGAAAAAATAATTTGTACATTTCGTTTTATTTTAAATAAAAAACCGTGTTATTTCTCTAATGCATAAATGAAAGAATTAGTTATAAACTATAATACTTATTCTTTTTTAATGAAATATAAACGTTAACAAATTCGATAAACATTTCACATTTTCATTTATTCCATAAAATTATTTATATATTTTATTCTTTTTTCTTTTAACGAAATACATATCTAACATGATAAAGTAAAGAATTAATTGCACATAAAAAATTATTTCAAATGAAATACGAAAGAAAACAAATCTGAACAGTATTTATGACACCCAAATTTTAATTACTTTTTCTTAATAACGAAACGCGTGAAATATATATAAAATGATTTATATTTTTCATTCTTTTAAATAATGGAACATCTCGAATGTACAAACAAGAGAAATATTTGATGTGAATAAACACGTATTTTATAAAGCTTAAATGAATGTTTTTATGTTTCCCTTTTTAATAACGAAACGTGTGAAATGTAAATTAAATTAGGTATAGCTTCCATGCTTTTCAGTAACAATACTCGTAACTTTTGTAATATGTTGACAATGAAATGAATTGTTAATAAATTACTGTTTTATAGAATATAAATAAGGGTAGATTTGAATAATATTTCATTTCCAAATCTTCAGTTTTTATTTCCAAAATTCCAAAATTCCAAAATATCAAAATTCCAAAATTCCAAATTTCCAAAATTCCAAAATTCCAAAATTCCAAAATTCCAAATTTCCAAAATTCCAAATTTCCAAAATTCCAAAATTCCAAATTTCCAAAATTCCAAACTTCCAAAATTCCAAAATTGCAAATTTCTAAATTTCCAAAATTCCAAACTTCCAAAATTCTAAAATTCCAAAATTCCAAATTTCCAAAATTCCAAAATTCCGAAATTCCAAAATTCCAAAATTCTAAAAGTCCAAAATTCCAAAATTCCAAAATTCCAAATTTCTAAATTTCCAAAATTCCAAACTTCCAAAATTCTAAAATTCCAAAATTCCAAATTTCCAAAATTCCAAAATTCCGAAATTCCAAAATTCCAAAATTCTAAAAGTCCAAAATTCCAAATTTCCAAAATTCCAAATTTCCAAAATTCCAAAATTCCAAAATTCCAAAATTGCAAAATTCCATATTTCCAAATTTCCAAAATTCCAAATTTCCAAAATTATAAATTTCCAAATTTCCAAAATTCCAAAATTCCAAAATTCCAAACTTCCAAAATTCTAAAATTCCAAAATTCCAAAATTCCAAAATTCCAAAATTCCAAAATCCCAAAATCCCAAAATTCCAAAATCCCAAAATCCGAAATCCCAAATTCCTAAATCTCAAATTCCTAAATCCTAAATTCCTAAGTCCCAAATTTCCAAATCCCAAATTCCTAAATCCTAAATTCCCAAATCTCAAATTCCTAAATCCCAAATTCCTAAATCCCAAATTTCCAAATCCCAAATTCCTGAATCCCATTTTCCCAAATCCGAAATTCCTAAATCTCAAATTTCCAAATCTCAAATTCCTAAATCCCAAATTCCTACATCCCAAATTCCTAAGTCCCAAATTTCTAAATCCCAAATTCCTAAATCCCAAATTCCTAAATCCCAAATTCCTAAGTCCCAAATTCCCAAATCAGAAATTCCTAAATCCCAAATTCCTAAGTCCCAAATTCCCAAATCCAAAATTCCCAAATCCCAAAATCCCGGATGCCAAATTCCTAAATCCCAAATTTCTGAATTCGTAAATTCTTAAATACCTAAATACAGAATTCCCTACATTCTTGAAATCCCAAATTTCTATATTTCCAAATACTGTTCGTAAGTTCTCAACTTCACAAAATTCGATATTTTTTAATTTTCAAATTCTCATATTTCCAATTTACTAAATTTGAAAGTTCTAAAATTTCCAATTTCCCAATATCCGAACTACCAAATTTTCAAATTTCTCTATTTTCAGAGATCGTTTTGACACCCAGAATTATTACTATCAGTAAACCTAAATAGCTGACCGCAGTCAGAAACCCTAATCACGCCAACAGTTATAACAAAACTAACCAATTATTACATTGATAATCACAGAACTAAACCTAACATACGCAGCTTACCCTACATGCAAGTACCGTAATAAAAATGGCTCAGCTAAAAGTTTATAATTACATTCAGAACTGTTTCCCTAATTACAAGGCGGTTGAATTATTGCGTCTATGGTACTTTATAGCTATTTCCACAGAGAGCTTTACTGCCAATAAATATTACAAACTTTGCTTCCCTTTCTTCAGCGTTCTACTTTTTACTCGAAGCGAATAGCGGACAAATTTAGTTCCCAGGATGAAAGCATGGCCCGAAGCATTTGTATGTTACACCGGAAATACACCGGAAAGCGTAGCCTGATAAAATGTTTCGTGATATATTCAGCGGGTCAATTTCCTTCCGGTTCATGGAAACGAAAAGGAAAAGTGAGGGTGAAAGAACTGGAGTGGTTCTCGGGTCAGGTTAAGCAGTCACTCGTCGTTATTGAAACCAAACAGATATAGTTACAAACATTAACATTCGTACATTACAGCAATTCTGTATTTGTTGTTGTACACTAAAAGATAATTTATATATCACACTGATTATCCAAAACACGAATCATTTATTGCAAATCAAAAATATAGAAACAATTTCTTCTTGCTATTCAACTATTATATTCCTTGTTCCTCATTATTCAACGCACAGGTTCAGAAATGATTTTCAGTAGACAGTTTTTGAAGAGAAAAATTTATTTCACATACTGAAGGTACCATATTTCTTAAAATAATTGTTTTAAATTGCTCGGTTGCTAGAGAATTGATACAAGAACTGTTCTAATTGTTCAAGTTTGAAATATTGCTCTAGTTAAAGTATTTATTAAGAAAAGATAATAGAATGTTTTCTTGAAGAAAGCGAAGTGTATATATTCTCAATGCGCATGCGCGTAGTACGTACAGAACATCCGTATAAGGCATACATCCTCTTCGTTACATTGGTAGTATAGCTAACCTAATGTAAAACATTTACATATTGGAATCACTATATTTCTTCCTCACGTAAAACATTTAGTTATTGAAGTCACCATATTTCTTAAAATAATTGTTTTAAATTGCTCGGTTACTAGAGAATTGATACAAGTACTGTTCTAATTGTTCAAGTTTTAAATATTGCTCCAGTTAGAGTATTTATTAAGAAAAGATAATGGAATGTTTTCTTGAAGAAAGCGACGTGCATGCATTCTCACTGCGCATGCGCATAGTGCATATGGCGCATGCGCATGATACAGACATCTTCGAAGGCTGCTACCATGTATGTACACTCTTCTTCGTTATGCAATAACTGTATTACTTCTCGAAGTTTTACTTTTCTCTCCATTAGAAATTCGAAGTCTCTTATCAAAACTGGTTTTCTTCCTTTTCGTTGCATGCTTTTTAGTCGTTTACGCTTCGAAATAAAACCTTGTACCGAAATAGAATTATTTTCCACGCGTTTGCATACAAAACTAACCTATCCCGCAGTCAAATTGGCTTGAAAGTATTACTAGCTTATAGAAAGTGTACCAGTGTCATATTAATGCGTGAAATTAACATTTTGTTTAAAATGATTTGTCCAACTAAGTATTATAGTGAAAAGAAGTATATTTAATTTGTAATAGTTTATCTTCCCATAAAATAAGTAATATAAATTAACTGCTCTTATACAAAACTGTTAGAATAATGTCATGAACTATGTGTTCGTAAAGCATTGTGCATTAGTACAACAAAACCGTCAACTAGTGGCGCTTCATTGGTTTTTCACTTTATTTGCACGTGTCATTCTGCTTTGTTCCGCCGTTCAAGTGGGTGTCTACTGAAATGTTACATGTGCTACGGATGTGTACACTGTTTTCTTTAATAAGATTATTCAATCTTAAGTAAATATCGTTTCAGTGAAGTGTGTGTGATTATTAAAATCCTATCAACAACAAACGCAGGAATAGTATTGTGTCCGAATATTAGTGTAACCGTATTCAGCAGGTCAATTTCCTTCCGGTTCATGGAAACGAAAAGGAAAAGCGGGGGTGAAAGAACTGGAGTGGTTCTCGGGTCAGGTTAAGCAGCCACTCGTCGTTATTGAAACCAAATATATACGTAAACGTGGAATGGAAACGAATCGGATTTTAGTTTCTTTAACAGCCATCTGAATCGCTGTTAACCGCGACCTAAGTGCATTTCAGCATTACTTCAAATCGTAATGCTTCTTCCTCCTCTTGAATTTATAGAACGAGTTCAACTCGTCGTTTCATCTCTATTGGTATTAGGAAAATAATTACATAAACGTTATTACCGTTATTAAATACTGTGCATAGAAATAGATAATGAACGGTACTGGGGTATTAGGAAGATAATTACACAAATGTTATCATCGTTAATTAGCATTTTTAATAAAAATGCATAATTACTTTTAGATATTAAGTTAAATGTATAATTATTTCGTAATTTTATGCGTTTTAATTAACAGTATTGTAAAGGGATGAAAGCAAGAGTTTGTAATATAATTATCGATAAAAAAAATACATGTATAATAATCGTATACATATTTTTCAATAAAATGTAATTATTAACGAATAAGATTTGGAATAAAAAAAGAGGATTCTAATAAACTATAATGTTGTAAATATTCATGGAAGAATGTACATTCTTTCGATGAGTTTGATGGAAATTTATTTACAATGATAATTCCAAACCTGCATTCTTGTAATTTATTTATAAAACGTTTTTGCTGTTGCATTTGATAAGAAAATACTTTGATATCTTTCATAAAATTTGGTATTGTTAATTTTAAATGAAATAGATAATAATAGTGTTGAAATAATATTACATGATAAATTTAATAGTAATTATTATTTGAAAAACGTTACAAAATATTATAAATAATTATTACAAAATTTGTTCTCTTATAGTAACAATTTTTTGCTATAAAATATTGTGTTTTTTAAAAACACTGAAAATGTTCAAATTTATTGTACAATATTATTAAGCAATAAATAATGTGCAAGTGAATCCCTCCACAGTGAAATCAGGCACGACCGGATATGAAAGTTGCATATGAAAAGATTAACAATAGCTATTACGTTTATTTCGTCGTCTCATAGAATTGTTCGACGCACCTGTTCCTCTGGAGAATCCTCGAATACAACAAAGAAACCTCATCCAGGTGTTCAGAAGACTATAGAAATTCTAAAGAATGCTTCATTTTGATAACGGAAATAAACGATACATGGTGAAGAAAAAGAAAAGATTAAATGTAGTATTAAGCTTAAAATGTATTATTAAGAAAAAAAGTTTGTATACAAATTTTATGCTATTTAAATTTCTTAATAATATATTTAATATTAAACAATATTATTTCATAATAATATTAAAAGTGAATCAAGTTAGTGAATCCTCAAATTTCCAAATTATCATATTATTGACATTTTAAATTGTTAAGTGTTCAATTTTTTAAATTGTGAAATTAACAAATCTCCTGTTTTTTAAATTCCCAAATCCTCAAATTCCTAGGAACTAAATTTTCAAGATTCTAAGTTATTAAATTCTTAAATTTTCTAAATTTTCTAAATTTTCAAAATCCTAAATCCTTGAATTCCCAAATCCCAAAATTCCCAAACTCTCAAATTTCTAAACTTACAAATTTTCAAACTCTCAATTCCAAATTTCTAAATTTCCAAATTACCAAATTACCAAATTCCAAAATTCCTAAGCTCCCAAAATCCCAAAATCCCAAATTCCAAAATTTCGAATTTCCAAATTCCCAAATTCTCAAATTCTCAAATTCTCAAATTCTGATATTTTCATTTTCCCAAATACCCAAATTCCCAAATTTTCAAATTCTGACATTTCCAATTTCCCAAATTTTCAAATTCTGAAATCCTCGAATTCCCAAATTCCCCAACTCTCAAATTTATAAACTTCCAAATTTTCAAACTCTCAAATTCCCAAATTTCTAAATTACCAAATTACCAAATTCCAAAATTCTCAAGTTCCCAAAATCCCAAATTCACAAAATCCCAAATTCTCAAATTCCAAAATTCCTAAATCTCCAAATTCCCAATTTACAAAATTCCCAAAATTCCCAATTTCCAATTTCCAAATTACTAAATTCCAAAATCCCAAATTGCAAAAATCCTAAATTCCTAAATTCTCAAATTCCAAAATTCTCAAATTCCCAAGTTCCCAAGTTCCCAAATTCCCAAATTCTCAAATTTCCAAATTCCCAAAATCCCAAAATCCCAAATTTCCAAATTCCTAAATTCCCAAATTTCAAAATTTCAAAATTCGAAAACTTAAATTTCCAAATTCCCAAAATTCCAAATTCCCAAATTTCGCAATTTCTACTTTCCAAATTCCCAAAATCCCAGATTCCAAAAATCCTAAACTCCTAAATTCTCAAATTCCCAAATTCTCAAATTCCCAAAATCCCAAAATCCCAAAATCCCAAAATCCCAAAATCCCAAATTCCAAAATTTCCAATTTCCAAATTCCCAAATTTTCAAAATCCCAAAATCCCAAATTCTAAAATTTCCAAATTCCCAAATTTCTAAATTCTGAAATTCCCAAAATTCCAAATTCCCAAATTTCGCAATTTCTACTTTCCAAATTCCCAAAATCCCAGATTCCCAAAATCCTAAATTCCTAAATTCTCAAATTCCAAAATTCTCAAATTCCCAAATTCCCAAATTCTCAAATTTCCAAATTCCCAAAATCCCAAAATCCCAAAATCCCAAATTTCCAAATTCCTAAATTTCCAAATTCCCAAATTCCCAAATTTCAAAATTTCAAAATTCGAAAACTTAAATTTCCAAATTCCCAAAATTCCAAATTTCGCAATTTCTACTTTCCAAATTCCCAAAACCCTAAACTCCTAAATTCTCAAATTCCAAAATTCCCAAATTCTCAAATTCCCAAAATCCCAAAATCCCAAATTCCAAAATTCCAAAATTTCCAAATTCCCAAATTTCTAAATTCTGAAATTCCCAAATTTCCAAATCTCAAATTTTCATCATCCAAAATTCCCAAATTCATAATTTCCCAAATTCCTAGTAACGCCAATAATTATATTGCTGCAAATCTGTATTTTAAACAGATGTATCTAATCTGATCTAATATTTCTGTTATGAAGCTTTCATAACGTCCCGAACATTCTAACCGCTAGATGGCGATAATATCGTCACTGAAATTTTCCTCGTAACCTATTACACTTCGTAGCAACACGTAACGTCGTAAAATGTTACGTTGTCAACTACGAAATTGGTTATATTTTTCCAACGCAAAAGTGGTGTAAGTTCTGAATTTATGTGAAACAACATCGTGACTGTATTTTGTGTGACTATTAAAATAAAAGCAAAGAATATGTAAGATAGAAACCTGTTTAAGCTAAAAAGATTCGTTACTATTCTACTATACCGAACTGTTAACACAAGGTAGAATAAACTTGTACTTGTACTTGTAAATTTTTCTCTCTTTTTATTTATAATTTTCAAATATTCTTTCTATTACCAAATTCGGGATATCTAAGATAAGACATCTATCATTTTTACTTTTGAAATTATTTAAGGTCAAGTATTTTATATTAGGTACAGTTGCTATGAGAGTGTACTTACTGCATGGACGCCACATAAATGACCGCCATCTATATGAACGTCATATATATGACCGCTCTATATATGAACGTTACTTATATGAATGCACTGTGTATAATTGCAGTTTTTTACCGTGAAACATTAACAAAATATTCCATACATAAAAATATGTTTATAAAGTTTTGAACACCCTATATATAGCGTACCTATTGAACATAAAAATATGAAACTGAAATATATCGTATACATATTGAATACAAAATTGAATACATATTTAATATTTATCAGATACAAAATTGAATATATGTTCAATGTTCATGAAATTGTATATATATTTCATATTTATTAAATACATGTTACTTACATGTAAAACATTTATTTCAACACACCTTTGCGATTATATCACTTGCGATTGTATCAGATTCTAGACGCATTTCGAAATCGGCCATTTAACAACGAACGAATGCAAGTTTTATTTGGCGTAAAAGTAATCAGGCACCAAATAATGCAACACACAACACGAAATCACTATATTTCGTAAAGTAGGTCAAATAAAATATACGTTTATCAGAACTTTTTTCATTATTTTCAAGCACCAAATGAATTTCTGAAACTCCTACATACATGAATTTCTGAAGTTCTAACAAAAATCGCATCATGGGATACCTTATGTATGCTCACTTATACATATGTGCATATTTTTTCATAACTTCTCAACATTTTTAGGGCATCCTTATAATTATTCATTTCTGACACCTTGAGGAGTTCGATCTCCCACTGTTCGCTGAAAATAATATACAGGGTGTCCTGATAAAATATAATTGAATATATAGATGAATATTAATATCAAATATAAATATTGTAAAAAATATGTTAGATGATATTCATGTTGGTCATGGACACTTTTAACATTTTTAGTTTTAAAATATCTAATATAATTTCAATTTAATTTCTAATCTAATTATTAAATAATATGGTAGAGTGGATATATAAAAATTGGAAATGCTAAAATTGATACAATTTGTGAGTTTATAAATTTAAAATTTGGATCTTCAAAATTTTTTTAATTTGGAAATTTGGAAATTTGGAAATTTAAAATTTAGAAATGTAGAAACTTAGAAATTTAGAAATTGGAAATTTGGAAATTGGAAATTGGGGAATTTGGAAATTTGAGAATTTGGAAATTTGAGAATTTGGGAATTTGGGAATTTGGGAATTTGGGAATTTGAGAATTTAGGAGTTTAAGATTTTTGGAATTTGGGATTTTGGGATTTTGGGAATTTGGAAAGTGGAAATTGCGAAATTTGGGAATTTGAGAATTTAGGAATTTGGGAATTTGGGAATTTGGGAATTTTGGAATTTGGGAATTTGAGAATTTGGAATTTTGGGAATTTGGAAATTTAAGTTTTCGAATTTTGAAATTTGGGAATTTGGGATTTTGGGAATTTAGGAATTTGGAAATTTGGGAATTTAGGATTTTGGGATTTTGGGAATTTGGGAATTTGGGAATTTGAGAACTTGAGAATTTAGGAGTTTAGGATTTTTGGAATTTGGGATTTTGGGATTTTGGGAATTTGGAAAGTGGAAATTGCGAAATTTGGGAATTTGGGAATTTAGTAATTTGGGAATTTGGGAATTTGGGAATTTTGGAATTTGGGAATTTGAGAATTTGGAATTTTGGGAATTTGGAAATTTAAGTTTTCGAATTTTGAAATTTGGGAATTTGGGATTTTGGGAATTTAGAAGTTTGGAAATTTGGGAATTTAGGATTTTGGGATTTTGGGAATTTTGGAATTTGGGAATTTGGGAATTTGGGAATTTGGGAATTTGGGAATTTGAGAATTTGGGAATTTTGGAATTTGGGAATTTGGGAATTTGGGAATTTGAGAATTTGCAATTTTGGGAATTTTTAAATTTTAGTTTTCGAATTTTGAAATTTGGGAATTTGGGATTTTGGGAATTTTGGAATTTGGGAATTTGGGAATTTGGGAATTTGGGAATTTGAGAATTTGGGGATTTTGGAATTTGGGAATTTGGGAATTTGAGAATTTGGAATTTTGGGAATTTTTAAATTTTAGTTTTCGAATTTTGAAATTTGGGAATTTGGGATTTTGGGATTTTGGGAATTTAGGAATTTGGGAATTGGGGAATTTGAGAATTTGGGAATTTGGGAATTTGAGAATTTTGAAATTTTGGAATTTGAGAATTTAGGAGTTTGGGAATTTGAGAATTTGGAATTTTGTGAATTTTGGGAATTTGGAAATTTAAGTTTACGAATTTTGAAATTTGGGAATTTGGGAATTTGGAAATTTTAGTTTTCGAATTTTGAAATTTGGGAATTCGGGATTTTGGAATTTTGGGAATTTAGGAACTTGGAAATTTGGGAATTTGGGATTTTGGGATTTTGGGAATTTTGGAATTTTGGAATTTTGGAATTTGGGAATTTGGGAATTTGAGAATTTTGGAATTTGAGAATTTAGGAGTTTGGGAATTTGAGAATTTGGAATTTGGAATTTGGAATTTTGGGAATTTGGGAATTTGGGATTTTGGAAATTTAGCAATTTGGAAATTTAGAAATTTGGAAATTTGGGAATTTGTGAATTTGGGATTTCGGGATTTTGGGAATTTGGGAATTTGGAAATTGGAAATTGGAAATTGGGGAATTTGGGAATTTGGTAAATTGGGAATTTGGAGATTTAGGAATTTTGGAATTCGTGAATTTGAGAAGTTAGTAATGTGATAATTTGAGAACTTGGAAATTTAGAAATTTGATAAGTAGGAATATTGGAAATTTGGGAATTTGGAAATTTGAGAAACTAAGAATTTTATAATTTAATCTAAAATTTAAAAGAACTGGAAAACAAAGAATTTGTTAATCTATCTTAACAAATATAAAATCATAGAAAATGAAATATCTTGAAATACAAAGATCTGTAAATCCCCAAATCTTGAAAATTTACGAAAAAAAATTTCCAAAACCCGACAATTGTATAATAAAAAAATTGTATCAATAAAATTGTGCACTCACAAAATGTCAAATTTTACTTCTGCGTACAGTGCAAATTAGTCTGCGTTGTACTCGAGTATACTACTTGAGATACTGTACTACGCACTAATTGAAAATAACCGTTCCACTAAAAAATTCGCATTAAGAAAGTACGTACAGCAAAATAGTCCACTAAAAGTGTTCCTAAAACCTGCTCGCATATTAATCCGCAAAAAAATCTGTCCGAGATGACACTTTTAATTTTATCTCAGCGTGTACCACTCTCCCGCACTTAATAACCCAATAAAAAGAATGTTGCTCTCGACAGGATGAAAGTCTGCAACGTCTCGTCGTCGAGAAGCAAAGAATTTCATTTGTAACGGATATCGCGAGTATCGCAACCGCGATTATACGCCTCCACGTTCGAGGAACTTACCTGGGTCGTAGGAACTTACCTGGTGGGTTCGTAGGAGCCTATCAGAGGGATGGGTTTAAGAATCTAGCATACCGAATTGGGGACATCTGGTGGCGAAACTAAAAAGCTCCGATTCCTCGTCTCTCCCGCGAGAGAAGAGGACAGCAACAATTTCGCCGACGCACGATTTTCAAGCGAACAAGCGATATTTTCTCGCGCTTTCTTCTCCAAAGTATTCTTCGCGTAATTACGCGGCTCGTCACGGAGCCCGATTTTGCAATTTGGCTCTCGAAATGTTATAAAAATATATTTTCGTTTTTAATAAAATTTCAAGAGTCGAATCGCAAAATCGGGCACCGTGAGCCGCGTAATTATACGAAGATTTTGAAGAGGAAAGTACGAGAAAATGTCGCTTCGTTGCTTGAAAATCTTGCGTCGGCGAAATTGCTGTACTTGTCTGTGGAGCAACGCGAGAGAGTCGAGGATCGACGTTTTTCGAATTTTGCGGCATCAGACCGAAAGTTGGTTCACAGTAGGCCCGTCGCTTCTCGGGGGCCTTAAAGAGGCCGCGCGGCTCGGCTCGGCTTCGGCTCGCGTGTGCCCTGACGCGGAAAGCCGGTTAGTCGGTCTCGATCCTTCGTACCGGTCGCATTTGCTAAATCGCTCTTCGAATTTCGCGTTTTCTATCCGCTTCTAGTTCAATGAAAATTCTCCGGAATTCTTAGTTCTGATTCGTTCGAAATTTTTTGTGAAAATTGTCGCAGTCTGTGTTTTTTATATTTTATAACGAAAGGAACAAATTGTGTCCCCCGTACGACGAAAATAAATTGTGGTGTCCAAACGCGAAAAAAACGTTTTTTTGGAGTGAATTTTGTATTCGGTGTACGAGCAGCTGGGATTTATAGCGATTGTTTTCGACTTCGAGTTCGTGTTGCAAACGGTACGTTCATGTTTTGTTTATTCTAATCGGAACAGGGCGCAGGCGCACGCCATTAATCTATGTTACGCGATTATCGCGCATCTTTACCGCTCTATTTGACGCCGATTTGATTGCAAATGAGCAACATAGTTTTTACACTTTTCGATTTTCAAGAATGTCGGTAGGTCGTGAGAATGTTCATACTGTTCCTAATCTCAAACGATTTTAGGTTTATATTTTTTTAAACAAAATTTAACCCTAGATTTACGGACGTTTAATGACTATATTGAAACAACTATAAATTGATGTTTCAACATAATCTATAAAAATAAATAAATAATAGATAATACACGAACTAGCTATACAATGAATATCTTGATGAAGGTTAACATACATTTTGACAGAAGCTTCTTAATAATTTTCGTTATTTAAAATAAGAAATCTGAAATCTGTCATTTCTACGGGTTTCGTTAATCTAGTGTAACTTTTATTTACTCTTCGTTGCGTGGTTGTTCACCCTTTGTACGATTTTTCTGAGAATATTTTTGAGCTCTCAGAAAGAATAATTAACATTTTTTTTCCAATTTCTGAAATCTGTCAAACCTGAAAATCAAATTAACATCGGTCCGTTTTCTATTTATTATATTTAATTGATTTTTATATAAGAAACGTTTATTCATGTTTTTCTACCTTTTCATGAAATATAACGAAAATATACTTCAGTTAATTTGGCTCTTAGATAAATGTTACTTTGCAGTATTTTGTAGGAGTTTAAAGAAAAAATTGTAATTATGAAAAGTAAACAATTGTTGATTATAAATTATGGTTATTAATTTTAAAACAGAGAAAATTAAGAGCAGTTAATTTTAAAATAGAGAAATTTTGTACAGAGTATTCTACTTAAATTGATAAATTTAACTGCTATTAGATAAAAAAAATGAGTGATCAAAATAGAATATAAGTTATAATATATAAATTGTATATATTGGTAGTATTATTATATTACTAAATTCATGTATTGATATTACTGTAATATAATCTATACATAGGGTGTTACGTTTGAGTTGAACATCTAAATTATTTTCACTGCTATTAAAAATAGGAAAGGCAAAATTTGACTCATTGACAAGCTTTCCTTTTTCAACTACAAAATTTATTAAGGCTCTTTTCTTGAAATCTGCTGAAGGAATTAATATGTATGTTAATTATCATTTATTTATTTATTCTTCTACTTCATTTTTAATCTCAAATCATGTGTACAGGTTTAATGTTAAAAAGTCTCATAGTCCCAAAGTTTAAAAATCTCAAGATCCCAAAATATAAAAATCCCAGATTTCCAAAATCCCATTATAAGAAATTTCATTCTGAAGTTTATGTTTTATATTTTATATGAGTGTATAAAAATTTATTAAATGTTTATGCGTTCTGCAGACTTTAATTCGGTTTTTTAATATTAAAATATAAAATATTCGGTATGCTCTAAAAACTGTATCTGCAAAGAAATTAACTTGGAGGAACCTGTATAACGTATTCACGGACGAAAGTAAACATAATTTATGGAATACAAACGCATGCATCATGGTTTAAAGGAAGTCAAACACGAAGTATAATTTAAACAATTTTATCGTATATAGCAATAAAACGCAGAGTAGCTGGGTTATAATATACATTATTTAGGTGTGCATGGCTGACCACGATGGTGAAGATTTAATTTCCCTAAACGGAATTATGAATAAACCGTTCGCGAGTATTTTGCACATACGCACGATCGTGTGCCATTAAGAGTAAGTAAATTGCATTTGAAAAACGATTATTGCTTCCAGCGAGATGATTGAACAACGCAAATTAAATTGCGAACAAATGAGTTTTGTATAGTATATCGCGCCTAACCTAACCTTACGCTGCACATTTTATTACTAATAAAACCCTTGAAATAATAGACAATTTTTAAACTTTGAAATTTCAAATAGAATAAAATTAATTAAATATGTTTTATCGAGAATGATTTTTATTTTGATTGATTTTAACAAAATAGATGTGATTTTAAGATTTTCTAGGGAAAATAATGACTTAGGGGAAAAGATCTAGATACTCGTTAATTTTTAATTGGTGGATTTTTTAACTGAGAAATTTTTTAAGTAATAGATTTTGAATTTCATAAGTTTTCAAGAAATTTCAGAAGTTAATTCACTTAAAAATTTTAATGTTGTGTAAATGAAGAATAAAATTATGTCATGATGATATTAATTAAAGAAGAAAATTATTTTGTAATGCTAGGTTGAAGAATAAAATTATAATTCAATGGTGTAACTTAAAAAAGAAAATTATATAGTGATGATACAAGATAAAGAAGAAAATTATATTGTAGTGCTATGAGTTAAAAAAGGAGATTATGTTGTGAAGGTGCAACTTATGGAAAGAAATGATATCGTGATCCAACAAGTTAACGAAGAAAAGTGTATTGTAATGGTGCAATTTAAAGAAAGAGATCACGCTATAATATTATAGGTAAAAATGAAAATTATGCTGTGCTGATACATATTAAAGCAGAAAACTATATAATGGTGGTATAACTTAAAGAAGAAAAGAATACTGTGATGCTACAAATTGAAGTGCAATTATGTTGTAATACTAAAAGTGAAAAAAGAATATTATATTCTAACGGTCTAATTTGATGAAGAATATTACATTTTTATGCTGGCAGTTAAAGAAGAAAATTATGTTGAAATGATATAACTTAATGAAGAAAATTGCATTGTGATGAAACAAGTTATAGAAAATATTTTATTGTGATGCTACAAGTTGAAGAAAAAAACTATATTGTGATGAAATTATTTAACAAAGAAAATTACTTTGTGGTGTTACAAGTTGAAGAAGAAAGTTATAATGTAATGATACAAATTGAAGAAGAAAATTACATTGTGATTATGCAAATTACTTATGCGACATGTTAAAGAAGAAAATTACATTGTAAAATGCAACTTATGGAAAAAAATAAGTTAAGAAAGAAAATAACTATGTGAAAATGTAACTTATGTAAAGAAATAAATTAAAGAAGAAACTTACACTATGATGATACCAGATAAAGAAGAAAATTGTGGAGATACATCTTATGGAAGAAAAAAAGTGAAAAAAGAAAATTACATTGTGCAGATGCAATTTGCAGAAATAAGTATTTTGAAACAAGTTAAAGAAAAAATTTATATTATGACGGTATAACTTAAAGAAGAACACATGCTATGTTACAAGTTGTAAATAAAAATTATGCTGTGACGATAAAAATTACAGAAGAAAATTGTGGAAATACAATTTACAGAAGATAAAAAGTGAAAGAACATTACGCTGTGCAGACACTACTTGCAGAAGAAAATATGTTAATCCGTCATATTAAAGAAGAAATTTACATCACGATGGTATAACTTCAAGAAGAAAATTACACTATTTTACTAATAAAAAATAAAAATTATGTTGTGATGATACAAATTGAAGAAGAAAATTGTGTCGATGCAGCTTACAAAAAAAAAGGTGAAAGCAGAAAATTACACTGTGCACTTTTTGCAAAAGAGAATATTTTGATCCAACAAGTTAAAGAAGCAATTTACATCGTGATATAAGAAGAAAATCAGGCTACATTACAAGTTAAAAATAAAAATTATGCTGTGGCGATACAAGTTAAGAAAATTACGATGTGATATAAATAATACGTATCTTTATTTAGACATCAACCGGCGTATGAATTTAGCTGGTGTTTCACGCGAATACATCCAACAAGAAATTTAAAGTTCCGGTTTCCACGCTCGCAATACGAATGTAAATTACAGGTTGCCCGCCCGTGGGACCGATCAAAATCACAGTAGAAGATTAATCGTCAGGTAAACCGATTACCAAGTCGCGCAACTATAAACGATTTTCGTTTTATTGAATTATATTGCTCGGAGCTGTTCGAAATGCATAAATTCAACGCAAGTGTAACGTAACTCTGGATCGTGTTATCTTTCACGCTTTCAAGAGTGTATGTCAGTCATGAATCAAGTCCAATTACTAATTATAGCGGGATATTTACCGTTTACGAGGCTTCGGGACGATTTTCTACGTGTAGAAGCTCTACGATATGCAGTGTTATGTCAATAATTTTGCACTTAACTATAACGATGACAGTAAGCGTTCAGAATTAAAAGTGAGGAATGCTTCTTACAGGACGTGATTGTTTATGTGCAGTGGACAGTGGAATGTTTATTCTTGCGAATGTTCGCAAAGTAATTTTGAAAGATAGGTACTTATTTTTCGGGTTAGAAGTGATACGAAAACTCATACATACAAAAAGGAAAATGTGTAAAGAAATTAGTGAATTAGTTGCGACAATAATTTTTGTAGGTTAGGATTAGATGTACTTTTAAATTGTTAGACTGAAATTGATATTGTAATTCTGGTGATCCATTTCTGTTTTAAGATGATTGTTTTGAGATTCTAAAATTTGGAATTTCCATATTTTTTAATTTCTGAATTGATGCATTTGCAAATTTTCAAATTACCAGATATTAGATTCAATATTTCAAAGCGTCAAATTCCTAACTTTCTGATTTATAAATTTTCAATTTCTTAAATTTCTGAATAGGAAAACACCAAATTTTCATATTTTCAAACACTCAAGTTTACAAATTCTCAAATTTGAAATTTCCTAAATTTCCAAATACTCTATTATCCAAATTTAAAAATTGCCCAATGTTTAAATGTCTAAATCTTCAAATTTGAAATTTCCCAAATCTCCAAATGCTAAAATTTCCACATTTCAACATTTGCAAATTTTCGAAACCTCAAATTCTCAAATTTCCAACTTCTTAAATCCGTAAATTCCCAAATTTGCAATATTGGAAAACATATTTTATGCCGTTAGTCCCTCTAAACGGCCATGATTGCTTTATTCCTCTCTATACCCTACAGATCTCAAACACGTGTTATACAGATCGCTGTTCTGCGGAATTTCATATTGCATATGTACATAAGTATACTACGATAAAAATACAACTGCAATAAATGTGTTCATTTATTCCATAATGGATACATTTGCTACCAGACATTAGTAAGAGCATAATAGCTGGGAACCTAATAATCTTAAGTGTATTTATAAAATAGGAATCAAAGCAACACTTTACGAACCGTTACATGAATTGAATCGTAGTGCGTGGTCAAATTATTATGGCTAAACGAAAACTTCCATATCTTATAACTTTAACCGTTGGAATGGAACGGATATTTTTATCGTAATGTTACAATGTTATTTTTTAACAATAATGCACTTAGATAAAAGTAAAAATTGTGTACTTAAACATAAGTCGAACGCTATATTATACAAAAAATACAATTATTTAATATTTCGTCGGTCTTTTTTATTTACAATCCTAAATACAGAAAAATCCAGCAGCTACCGAGATTAACGTCGCTTAATCGCAGTCGAGGTTTTCGTCCAACCACTGACAGAGGCCCGAAACATACAACACTTAACATAACCTCACATCCGCACTCGCCCTTTATTCTAGAAACGAGATTTATGCGTTAACACGTTACCCACAAGTTTGTCGTATATTGTAGCTTACCAATACAGGTATCAATAATATTTTTAAACTAGTCAAAGTCGCGTCTGTTGCATATTTTTAAGAAGAGATCTCTTGAGTATAATAATTTGCACAACCACTGAAATTATATACGCATATATTCATACGCATCTCTTTAACAGTGCAGATAATTTAATCTAATCGGAATTTATGAATCATTTTAATTCGACATTATAAGGAAAATTACTGGTGGTGTACGTGAGCCTGATACGCAACATTAAATTTGTAGGTTATGCGATTGATGTACACATTTGCTAGGAAAAACATTCGTTCAAATTCAAATTTGTATGCGGTTTTACTGAATTAGGTGTGAAACTACATGTTTCTGGTAGTACACGTTTTAAATCATTCCTTGCGAGTACTTAGAATATTTATGTAAATATTTGCAATATTAGTAAATAGGGTAAACTATACAATGACATACTAAGTTATAACTTCATTTTAAATAATCTGATTTATTTAGAAAGTTCGTATTTTATATTTAACGAAATGGATGAAATAAAATAATTATTTTGTACAATAATATTTAATTATGAAATATAAACAACACCATTTAAAGACAGTAAAGAATGGTAGGAAATTATAGTTATTTGCGCACATAGTATAGTGATTAAAATTGGTTGTATTAATAATTTTGTATTAATCTGGTAAATAAAGTATACATTTTTTTACAAATGTCTAGAGTTTAGTTGCATTTTTGTTAGTTTTATCAAGTTTTTCAATTTTCAATTTCTAAATTGCCACATTACCAAATTTCTAATTTTACAAATTGCCACATTTCTTCACTTTTTAATTTTCTCATTCCTTAATTTCTAAATTCCCAAATTTACCATTATAAAATTTCTAAACATCTAAATTTCCAAATGTCCAAATTGCAAAACTTACAAATTACAAAAATTACAAATTCGAAATTTCTCAAAATTCAAAATCCTGAATTCAAAAATTTAAAAACTCCAGAATTAAAAAGATGGTACGATTTAAAAATTCGAAATTTCTAAAATACTCAAAGAATCTACAACTCACAGAACTTCTCACTTAACACAACAAACAAACGTTAAGCAGAGCTGTTAATCGTTCAGCAATCTAGGAAGCAATTTACAGAGCTTCGTGTGCAATGCTTTATTTGTTCCCTTATTTAAGTACACGTTTCATGGAAATCGTTAGTTCTTTTTTGTTATTCTTCTTCGGCATTCTTCGTGTTAGACTAAATTGATATAGCATCTGACCAACCCATTAATTAATCTGATATACTGGGCGTCTCACCTGACTTTATCATCTGGAATATCTGGCTTATTTTTTATGATACAAGAAAATGTTAGAGGAAACATTATTTTGTTCAAACGTGTAAATATTATGGTAGTTAAGAAATTTTTCTCAAGGTCATTTTTTCTGAGATTTCAAGGTCATCAAAGTTTTTAAATAGAATAATATATTTTCATCAGCATGGCATGATAACTGGGGTCAAGAATCCAACGACGTATACTATGACCTTCGCGTGACCTCGAAGTAGAAAAAATACATAAAAACTAGATAACTGATGGACAAAGTGAAATAACCGATAGAAAGATCAACGGAGGAAATTTGATTGTAATAAGTGCTCAACATGATGTCCGGCAGTCTCGATACTTTCTAAACGACTAATGAACGAGTCTCTGGCGATTCTTATAACTTGTTCATTGATATTAGCACACGCAGTTCTAATAAGTTCTTTCCTGTTTTCCAGCGTTGTTGGAATGTCGTTATAAACTACCGATTTAATCGCACTCCAGAAAAAAATCTAAAGGTGTTAGATCTGGTAAACGTGCAAGCCATCAAATACTTGCACCGCCACCGATTTCCTCCGTTAATCTTTCTATCAGCTATTTCACTTTGTACTCAGTTATTTAGTTTTTATGTACTCCTTGTACTTCAAGGTCAGGCGAAGGTCATAGTGTTATAAGTCGTTGGATTCTTGACCTCAGTTATCACGCCATGCTGATGAAAATATATTATCCCATTTAAAAACTTTAATGACCTTGAAATCTCAGAAAAAATGACCTTGAGAAGAATTTCTTAACCACCATAATATTTGCCCGTTTGAACAAAGTGTTTTCATCTGACATTTTCTTCTATCATAAGAAACAAGGAAGATATTCAAGATGGTCAAGTTAGGTGGGACACCCAGTAGAAAGAAATAAAAGTAGCAGCTGTATTTCGTGTTGGTTAATTAGTCGAACAGTTAACATTGCTCTGGAGGTTAAAATAATTATTGGATTAACGGTACGTCCAATTGGTTTTTCCTTACGGGACTTGATTACGTTTTGAGAATTTTCGCACGGCAATTTGGGTCAGTCCAAGTTTGAACACGCGAGCCAACTGTTAATCCTTAAATCACAGTAATTAACCCATGTTAGTGTTTATCTCTAGCAGGTGAATTTTATGTGCAGTAACTCTGGATTCAATTAGTATCTCTAATAGTATCTACTCAAGTATTTTAGATCATTTTAATCGTATTTCTTAATTTCAGTTGGTCACCTGAAAATTTAGATCTTTCTGAAGATTAGAAATTTTGTAAATTTGAAAATTTTGAATTTGAATAATTGGAAATTGCAATTTAAAAATGTAAATAATTTAAAAATCCGAAACTTGCATTTCAGAATTTAGGAATTTTTTAATTCTGACAATTGAAATTTTGCAAATTTAAGATATACGAGTTTTACATTTTTTTAATTTCTCAATTTAGATATTTGAAAATCTAACAATTTGAAATCTTAGAAGTTTGGAAAATAAATTTTATGATTTGGAAATTTGGGGATTTGAAAACTTGGAAATTTGAGAATTTTAGGATTTAGAATTTTGAGTACTTGGATATCTAGAGCTTTGTAAATTCGTAGATTAATACTACAAAAATATTGTAAACAACTTTCGAAAAGTTATATTCGTTAAACAATTAAATACAAATTACCAGAAAGTTGAACCTAAATTTCTCTCTTATTTCAAAGAGTTGCGCTCTATAATTTCACAAAATAATTCCACACGATGTCCTCTACAACTGTACAAAGTTTCAACGAAATCGGTGTTTCCAATGTCAAATCTCCCACATCTTCGTTTATATATTTGTCCCATCACTTAAATTTGCCCATCTCAATTACCACATACAAAAGAACCACCCAACTCATGAACAGTGTGCATACCTGTAATCATCGTTGTCACCAAATCAAAAATCCAGAGTCGTTAAAACGAAACGACGTTCACCGATGCACTAAAAAGTAACAGAAATTCTTTGCGTGTACCTTTTCAAGGCTCCAGCCAGGCACATTAGCGACATCTGCGAAAGGATGGGAGAGTCGTCGGAGTCTCACCGGGACACCGTCGAAACGACGAGCGATTTCATCGGCAGGATAAGACGAAGCAACCGGAATCGAGAATCGTACGACGAGATCGGCGATCTCGAGGCGAATCTGCGACGAGCTTACATCGCGAAGGAGCTCGAGACGCAGCTTTTAGAGCGGCGCACGGAGCGCTACATCGAACACGTACGCAAACAGGCGGCCTCGAAGCTGATGTTGCTGGAGCAACAGGCGGTCCTGGAAGAGGATATTCAACAGCGGGTCGCGACCCGGAAGAAATTCGAGGAGTACAGAACGGAGCTGACCGAGCAGATGAGAAGAAAGCAAGAGGAAAAAGAGTCGATGATGCGGGAGGCCCGCAGAGAGCGGGAGATCCTGACCGAGGTGGACCAAATACAGGAACAGCGTGAAAAGACAAAGGCGGAGTCGAGGAAGGTGGAGATGATGGAGAGTAGCAGGCGGGAACGTTTGATACTGGAGGAAATGAAGGAGATCCGTCGGCAGGAGCACGCGGAGGCGGAGGCGATAAAAGCGGAAGAGGACGAACGGTACTTGAAGGAGGTGGCCGAACGCGAGGAGAGGGTCAGAGTGCTCCGTCGGGAACAGCGGGAGGAACGGGAGAAATTTTTGCTCGAAGTTGCGAAAACGCTGACGTGTACGGAGACCCAGAAACGGGAGAGGGACGCGTTGATGAACGAATTGATGACGGAGGATTTGAGGAGAGAATTGTTGATCAGGGAGGAGGAAGAGAGAGCGAGGAGAAAGAGGATGAAGGAGGAACTGGCGACTGATTTGCAGGAGCAGATGGTTTTTTCGGAAAAGTGCAAGTTACGGTTTGTGGAATTGGATAAATTGTTCGCTGAAGAGGTTATGAGGAAGATGATGCAGGAGGAAAGGATAACGAAACTCACTGCTGAAGCTAGGAGAAGAATGCAGGCACAGTATAGGGAAGAACTGGATCGATTGATCGAAACTCGACGCAGGATTCGATGGCAGGAAATTCGTAAGATGGAGGACGCTGCTAGGGAAGAAAAAAGGCGGGAAAAGATTAGGTTGGAAGAGGTTAAGGACGAAAGGCAACGGTTGCTGGAACGGCATGTCACGAACGTTGGTGGTTTTATTGATAAAAGTGCTCTTACGGAAGAGGAACGAAGAATTTTTAATTAAAAACGGTAGAATATTAGGTTGATGATTAAATTCCTGACATTTTTGTTTATTTTGATTCAAAATTGTTTGAATCTCGTCGCAGGGTAATTGGAAGGTTACTATAAATCTAACAAGGGATTATTGATTTCAACGATACTTATTTTTCATTCATTTAGAGTTTTTATTCAATTTATACACAGTTTTATACATATTCTTTACATATATTTTTATAATTATTCCTTATACATATTCTTTTTTATAATTATTCCTTATACATATTCTTTTTTATATATTTTTTATACATATTCTTCATATACATTCTTTATACATATCTTTTACAAGATCATTTTTTATAAGAAATGTATTCTATTATTACTTTGAGTGCCATAAATGTAATTTCTGAGGTACATATGAATTTGTGTATAGATCTGTCACTAGTTTTAATGAAAAGCATTTTGCATTGCAAATTATAAATAATTTTGTTGAATATAGAAAGTATTGCTCAATAAAAAATGATTAAATGTCATAAAAATGACATTAGATTTGTTAAACATAAAATTACTATCTCAAAGAGTTTTCCATTGAAAGGATTTCAGAATAATATTTAAAGCGTAAACTTTGATAATGATAAATAATTTTGTAGCAGAAGATTGAATGTCATGGATTTAAATGTTAACATAATAAATAGCTGACACTAATAACCTAGCAAATAAGTGAACTTAATAACCTAATAAATAAGTGAACCTTATAAAATAAATGAATCTAATGATCCAATAAATAAGTGAACTTAATGTGTATGTCCATTAACAGAAGAATTTTATTACGGTTTGCGCATGCGCGTGACGTCACAAATTTCAGTTTATTTTAAACATATAACCTATTTTAACCTAACCTAAAATTTAGAATATAATCAGTGTAATCTATTAAAACCTAAACTTACTCTCTATTTCAATTCGATACAAATGAATTTTGCTTAGAAACAAATGAAAACTGTTATAAATTGAAAAGTTTTCAAATGTATGATGTTATGTAAATTCTGTTTAAATAAATTTTTTTAGTAGAAAATATTTGTTTATCGTTAATTACGTATTATTTTTATTTCTACAAATTCAACAATTCACAATTTTTATTAAAAGAAGAAATCATGCAGTAATTAGTTATCTTAAGAGAAGACATTTAAATACCTTTGATTTAATAAATTTAATTGATATATTTCACTTCATGTATATAATTTGTAATATTTATTATCCTGTAATATTTGTGAATTTAATAATATATATGATATTTGTAAATTTAAAAATATTAGTAAATTTGACAATATTTGCTCTATTTATAAATATTTGTAAATTGTCTTAAAAAAAAAACTTTTAAATCAACTTCCAATATAATAAATTAATAATACAAATTAATGCATGTATACGACTAACTTTTACAGCTATCGTATATTATTAAAAAAGTCAATTTATGTTAATATCACATTTTAAATAACCCAACATTTATTTTAAATTTCAAATGCTGTTCGCAATAAAGGTCTCCCATAAAATATTCCACAGCGTATTCTATAGCTTATAATAAATTTATTAACGGGGCGCAATAATTCCCACGAGTTCATAGGCAACGGAAAATTAAAATCTCTCTTTAATTATTTTTTAGCCGCCAGAATTTGAATGCAGAATCAAATAACTTAGACGCTTCATAGAATAAGATTACAAGGGTAAGGCTCGAAGGCGTTTGTTGGCAGGTGTTGCCAATTATACATATTGCAATATCCTGCTTCCGGTGCATAGGCTAGGTCGACAGTCACAGGAAGTTCAGTTATATACCGAGGGTTAAAACTAACATTCGAAAATTTATGGCTATAGATACTTATCTATATCGCCTTTAAAACCCTATCGTTTGTTCTCGATTTCTTAATGCTTACAATTTAACAAGGTTTCACATAGTACTGAATTGATTGATGAGAAAAATGAGCGAGTACTTAGGCATCAAGGAAAAGAAGATATTATAGAAGTTTCTTGAACTTTGAAATCTTTTATAATTCTCAATTTTTTAATTTTCAATTTTCAAATTTTTTAATTTCCAAATTATCGAATATTCAAATTTATAATTTTCTAAATTTCCAAATTCCTAAAGTTTAAAACTCCCAAATTTCGAAACCCCAAATTCCCCAAGTCTCTAAGCTAAATAATTGTTATTTTATAAAAAAAAATCTACACATTGTACATGCAATGTACATCCAATACCTTACCCAATACCTGTTGCTATAATTAATCATCAGTGGAAGAAAGAATAAAATATTTGTAGCGATAAAGTGAAAAAACAAACGATTATTTGACTCTTGCATGTAATGATACACCGTTACTTAAATTTATAGCACGGTACATGTTCGTTTTCTTCTTGCCACAGGGTGAAAGAATCAAGTTTCTTGGTCGTTAAAAGGAACGGTGAATATCTTCTGGATATATTTTTTATCGTGTTTCCTCGAATTATGTAAGTTCACGTGCTATAAACGTTTCTTTGTTTGTATACAAATAACGAAAGCGTAAATATAAATTATAGATTACTCCTTCGGGTCTAATCTTTCGATTACACATATAGTTCCGACATTGACCGAAGTCTGCCGAATGTCGAAAAATAGCGAGCGACGAAAACCTCCGAATGACTTGACGTAAACAGTAATTTATTCGCAGTATATTAATTTAAAATGAGATTAAATATGACATAATTCAGAACATTTATTCGTAGTTTCAAGCGTTTCTTTTACATCGAGATTTTACTGTAGTATTCGCGGTAAACGGATGAGTAATGACACGTCGGGTAATTTCGGTTCCGTTCGGTGTTATCCGGAAAATCACGTGATACGTTTGACAGTTGAAGTCGTAGACTTCTAGGCTTTGACTTGGAGGGTTTTACTCCTGTTAGTTATTAGAAGTAAATATACCTTAAATTACGTCGTGTTTGGTTTCATTTCAATCTGGAAAATGTCGCGTATATGATGGGAAAAGTTGTATTAAAAAAGGACTGGTAATAAAAAAGTTAACATCGCATTAATATTATAAACAGTATAACAGGTTTGATCTTCACCGATTACCGCAATCACAGCGTCTCTTTTTCACTCGCCTTCTCGATGTTCGCAATTTATCATCAATTAAACCAGTAAATATAGTGCAAATTATATCTTGTAGTCAAAATAATAAATTTCTGTAGCTGAACTGTCTAAAGGCGGTTGAGAAAAGTGGTGAAAATTATAATAAACTTTCGAAATAAGGGAATGTCTCGGATCTGAACTTCCGCTTATTTGTATAGTTCCGATATTGACCGAAGTTTGCCGAACGTAAAAAAGTAGCCAGCGATGGAAACATCCGAACGTAAACAGTAATGTATCAATAAGACAATTCTAATGCAAGAATGAAGCCTTAATTTTTTTTAGCTAGCACTTTAAACATTATTGGGTAATAAACATATATTATCTAGTATTACAAAATATAAAAAATTTGTTTCTTACTGCTTAGGAATATTTTTAAGTTTATTGAAATGTAAACCCTTAAATATCTCGCAATAACAAGAAACGGATTTGACTCAGTTTCGACATAAACGGCTGAAATAATGATGACACTTTGAGTAGCGTATTCATTTCGCTACCTATTACGCCTAATAGATTGCTCGCAGCTTGCCCATTACAGCCACGATCAGTCTCTTTATTCATAAATGTACTTAGCTAGTTTTTTCAGAGATAGACATTCAGTTTAACTGTAAGTACATGTTTCGTTCAATTTCCTGTACTGCGTAATTAATCCGTTGCAGTCCATTTATTCTTTACTTATTTCAGATCAAACTTACTAATGGATTTAGCTTGTTTCAAACGTGTACAGTAATATCTGCAATCTACTGCTGTAACTATGGAAGATACAGTAATTATAACATATGAAAAATTAAAAGATAATTTAAAATTAAGTAATTTACAAATTTTCAAGCTTTAAATGTTTCAAATTAAAATTTGTCCAGATATCAAAATTGTGGAGTTTATAAATACTTCATAATACTTTAACAAAAATTGCAACAGAAAATGAAGAAGAAAAATAGACAAAGTTGAGAGGTGATTATAAAGAAATTAGAAATGTTTATTAATGAGCTGAGCGTGGTTAGCGATCGAAACATGTAACGTCATAATTGTGGGAAAAGAAAATTATGCCTCCGACAAGTTTTATAAATCAACCGGTGGTAAAATTGTTAAATAGCAAGCTATTCGTTTTAGAGTTATTACGACAATTCCAACGTATGATCATAGCAGTCGGACCGGTTCGTAAATACGTGTATCAGGATATAACAGCTTCGAGCTATCGCATACAAACACGTTTTATTTTCATTCGCGAGGTGTATATTGTTGTGATCAGCAGGGATGGTGAAATATACTTGGAACGTTTTGTAAAAGTGATATTAATATAATATTACGATCAAATGGTTATATATACTTCATCGTTATTTTGCAGCAGATAATTTAGTAGGTGTTTATAAGGTAGATAATTAACTTTTTGCAAATCGCAAGTATCAAAAATAAAATACCATGGCAGTTATATTACTTTCTAAGAATTCATATGTTATAGTGAGTGTAATTTTCATGAAAAATGCAAATTTTGTGTATTTGTAAATTTGTTGGAGGAGGAAGTGGATTTTGAATCTTTAAAAATTATATGTATATATTGAAGAAATAATAATAATGATAATGATCTGGTACATATATTATAAATAAATATATCTTTATTATTAAATACATATTTAATAATATTTAATAATAAATAGTCATTGATATGCAACTAATTATTTTCTTATAACATAAATTTATTACTAATTTATGACAAATTAATAATTTATATTTATGACTAAATATATTATTAATAAATATGAATATTATACTTATATAATATTATTTACTTGCAGATAATCTAATAACAAAAAGAAGAGCAGAAATTCATTGTAACATGATATAAAATATAGTATTATAAAACATACATGCCGCGTATCAACACGAAGATATAACGTAATTAAGAATTAAAGGTCGGCTAACGAGTGTTTGAAGGATGCTATAGAGTTTCCGAGTACAATCGATATTGAGATGAACAAAGTTAACGGAATTTCCGATTCGATTTGCGCAACAGAAATATCCATAATTAGCACTCGGTCGTTCGCTACGAATTAAAGCGTACTTTCCTAGGCAACTTGAGGGTATTAGAGAAGAGGAAAGTTGGATCCTCATCGACTAAGATATCGTACTTTTCATTATTTTACCAAAGAATATAACGTCGGGCATTTTTCTTCTATCGCGTAGCGTTTGGAGGTTTAGATTATTAAGAACGAAATCGTAGTGGTGAGAATGAAACGGCATGGGACAACCACTGTGCTTGGCAGTGAGCCTTCAAAACTTCTGCTGGACGTATTCGATATCGTTAATGCGACAGTCATACTACGGAGACCAGATTGTACTTCCGTACTCTAAAATAGGTTTAATTAGTTGGCAGTATAGCGTTCTGAGAGTGTCAGTGTTGTTAAAAATCTTTGAGACCCTGTAGATAAGAGCCAGCGATTTTAGACTACGAGAAATATTTATGTGACGTGTCGTAAAACATAAATTAGACGAGAAGGTAATACCTAGATCCTCACCAGTGTTCAGACAGTGGTTGACCATCAATCGTGCAATTATAAATAATCTTATTACTCCTATGATTGGCTCTAACGATGTGATACTTGGCTAAAGGATACATAACTTATTAGATACTAGTGGTGAAATAAACTGACATTTATTATATGATACGAAAGAGTTAAGATATATTTAATCACATGAGATATAAAGAAATTTATAGTCACCCAAGGTCACAAGTGCAAAAAATATTGCTTCTTACTGTTACATATGTATATTACTTAGTGTCTCGGATTGATAACATTCTACCAAGTAACTATATATTACGTCAGAATATCTCTGAGTTTATCTAATTCAATTAGTAATGGATTCAAACATTTTGACAGTCAATAGTGACGCAAAACTAGTTGCATTGAACATGTAACATAGCCTTATCGGTAAGACATACAGTACTTCATGCTTAATAGACATTGAATTATCCGCACCAATTCCTGGAACTGCTTCTATACAGTTATCTCTTATACGACGAGGGAACTTGAATGTTACAGGGATTTATGACTAAATACGGCTATAATTTATAATAGAATGCTATAACATTTATTTAGTGTTTTGAAGTGAATTGGTTTAATAAAATGTACTTAGTGACATGTTGTTTGTATTTAGGTGAGTGGGAATATTTTTTTAATGAAAATTTCAAACGATCATCATAATTGTTGGTACTTAAAGACTTTGATGAGTAGTATATTTATTTAATACAGTATTGTTAATAAATATTGATTCCTGTTTTATAAATTCGCAGTCTCATATTTCCAAGTTTCCAAATTCTCAAATTGTCAGTTTCCAAATTTTTTAATTTCTGAATTTCTATGTGTCCAAGTTTCCAAATTCGCAAATTCCCAGATTCCCAAGTTTCCAAATTCTGAAATTGTTAGTTCCCATATTTTTAATTTCCTAATTTCCAAATTCCCAAGTTTTCAAATTCTCAAATTGTCAATTTCCAAATTCCTATATTCCCAAGTTTCCAAATTTTCAAATTGTCTGTTCCTATAGTTTTAATTTCCTAATTTCCTAATTTCCAAATTCCCAAGTTCCAAATTTTCAAATTGTCAGTTCCTATATTTTTAATTTCCTAATTTCCTAATTTTCTAATTTCCTAATTACCTAATTTCCTAATTTCCTAATTTCCAAATTTCCAAATTCTCAAATTGTCAGTTCCCAAATTTCTAAATTCTCAACTTCTCATATTCCCAAATTTTCAAATTCTTAAATTTGCAAATTCTACACTTTCTAAGTTCTAAATTTCTGAATTCTTAAATCCTCAAATTTCTACATCTCAAATTTCCAAATCCGCAAATATTCAAATTTTCCTTTTGCTACTTATGTATCAAGCTACTATTACAATATACTACTTACTTATTAAGATACTTAACACGTGCTAATTCCTTACTAAGTTGCTTCCTAAATGTACTAATTTGTGGTAACAAATCAATCGCTATATATCGTTATCAACGTATTTACTAATTTTGCATTACGCGTTTTATGGATGTGAAAAACCTCGATCCAAGTCGAGGTGCAAACATAATAATTGAAATTAACGAGGCAAAAATTGGAAAACGTAAATTTAATAAAGGACGTCTTACTGGACGATGGATTTTTAGCAGCATCGCACGAATAACCAAACGTTCATTCATCAAACCAATTCCGGATAGATCGTTCGAGACCTTGCTTCGTGTAATTAAAAAATGGATGAAACCAGACTACAGTTATATCGGATCGATGGAAATGTTATAATTGTCTCAGCGAAGGATATAAACATTAAACTGTGAACCACAGTTGAATTTCATCGATCAGATAGTGGTGCATATACTGAAAACGTCGAACATTATTGGCACGAGACAAGAGCCAATATTCCACAATATGGAACCCAGAAAGAGCATTATTCCAGTTACATTGCTGAATTTTTCCCTCTGGTACAATTTCAATACAAGAATACTTCCATCTTTTCATACAGACATTTTTCCAATTTCTGTTTCTAATAATCGAGGATAAAGTGTAATATTTTATCTCCAACCATACGGAGGCAAACTCTGATATTATTTTTGCAAATATCTCAAAAACGAAAGCCAATAGGCACAGAGAAAAAATGTTCAGAACAGTGATCTTGACAACGTATAGGATCATAAAAATCGGCGAGGAATCGGTAAAGTAAATAATCACCCTGACGCGAGGTAATTGGCATGTTTGAAACAGCACGAAGTATACACAAAATTAGGAATTCACTTTTTCACGTTAAGCGTTCTTTCTTCCCTTGTAGAACGAATGATAATTGGAGAGTGTACAATGCGAAAAGTGTTCCCGTTTTTCCGACGTTTCATTCAGAGCAACAGTTATGCGGTACGCGGGAAAAAAAAGCTTGGTAGGTACTTCTAACTTCATCCATTTCTTACATTCTGCTTTCAGGGCAATTTATTTCTGAGGAACTAAACGAAGTTACTTGTTACTTGCTGGATTGAGAAAAAGCAGCACTGTAACAAGCAATAATCTCGATAAGTGTATAGAACGTCATCAAACGGTCGATTGTTGGAAATACACCGGTTTGTAACAGTCTCACGGTTATCCGGGGTCTAATAGCTGGTCAGCCATACTCTTTTTTACTGTCGATCACGTTCTAACTTGTATTTGATACAGTTCGGGAATTTTTGGGGGGAAGACCCCTCGAGACGCTCGAATGTCGCTCGCCGAGATATGTAACGTAATCCGGGTTCGGGATATTCATGAGAAAATACCAATGCAAATATAAAACTTTTTTATTTTTTATTTCTTCGTTATCAAACTTTTACCGATAGCTTTCTCGCATATTTCTGATTAAAATGAGACCAAACACGATATAATTTCGACTATATTTACTGGTTTAATTGACGATAGTAAGTTTCGAACGTGAAAAAGGAAAGAGACTGAAAAAGAAACGCTGTAATTGTGGCAACGACAAAGATCAAACCTGTTGTATTGTTTGCAACACTAATGTACTGATAACTTTTTTATTTTCAATTCTTTTCTTACACAACTTTCTCCATCATGTTCGTGATATTTTTCTAATTAAAATGTGACCAAACACGACGAAATTCGGAGCATACTTGTAATAACTTATAGAAGTAAAATCCTCGAAATCATAATGCTATAGTAGTCTACGATTTCGACTGTCAGACGTGTCACGTGATCATCCGAATAGCACCGAAGAAAAACGAAATTACCCGACTTGTCACTGCTCGTCCGTTTACCACAAATCTACAGGAAAGCATCGATACAAAACGCTTAAAATTACAAGTAAATATGTTTCGAATTACATTGTGTTTGGTCTTATTTTAATCAGGAAAATGTCACAAATATATTGGTAAAAGTTTGAAAAATAAAAAAGTTTTATTCTTGCATTAGGATTGTCCGACCGATGTGTCACTGTTTACATTCGGTCTCCACTCGAAATGTAATACCTTTACGATACGCGCAAAACTTCAGACCCGAAAGATTTGCGTACATAGATTATTTACTGTACTTAGAAAACGATCTCGTTCTCGATATTACATCGCACCAAACATACACCCAGTATATTATATTTTTATATTTTCAATGTTGCCGCGTTAGAGATCAAGGTGAGAGGTTAAGCGTTTTATTGCGAAATGAAACGTACAAAGCTCTATATCGCATGCGCGGGGCTACTTGTCAACCGCTAGAAACGCGCATTATCAACATTTCTCTTCTCGAGCTGCGATTTATGTTGTACATCCTTCGAGTTTAAGAAAACCTCTTCTCGCGCTCGCTTCGTTTATCCGATTAAATTCTTTACTGCATGCCACACAGTTACTTAAGCGCCTTTGAACGCGCTTTTTTATTTCTATCCGTTGTAAGTACACGCGTTTCTGTGTGTGTCAGCCTCGAAGAAAAAAATCTTACCGTGATTGAAAACACTTTGACGGAACCTCACGAGAACTGCCATTTTCTATCGTACATTCTGCTTTCGTGTACTTTTGATTTAAACTTTAAACGTTTATTATGCGACTAATCTACTGAACTGACGAATCATAAGAGAGTGATAATTATCGAATGTTATATTGAAAATATAACGAAATTTTTGAAATTATAAATTTTCGAATATTTACGTTCCGAAATTTCTAAATCCTCATTTTCCAACTTCTAAATCACAAATTTTCAAATTCTGAAATTTTCAAACTCTCATATTTTCTAAAACAATTCAATAATTTCTCGATTTTCACATTTTCAATGTTTAAAATCACAAATTTTCAAATTTTCAATTTCTCAAATTCTCAAATTTTCAAATTCAGAAAATTAAAATATTTCATTTTGAGGAATTGAAAAGTGCTACACAGATTTAGTTTTGCTAGTAACACTCCACTTTATCGTGTTTACTTCCGTACATTCATTCATGGCCATACAACGAGACTCTACTGTAAGTACACGCTTTAGGACTGACAAAGCCATAATCATAAGTGGCTATTGTCCTTGACGCATTACTACGATGAACTCGTATGCAAATCTTCCGAACATGTACTGGCACAAATACAAAGGTATCATAACTGAGCATAAATCTGTATCCATAAATAAAAAGAGGTCTCTTATGGAACAGGAGCAGAAAAAAGGAACAGATAACAAGATCTCAGAATATTGTTATAGCGAAGAGTATAACAAGAGGCACTTTGACAAAGAAACTGTTTTCAGTGAGAGACGGAATAATACAAGCAATTTAAATGGCCGTGTAAAACGAAATAGGGCGGGGGTATTATTTTGGCGCGGTATCCCGAACCGCGCATGCGCATAACGTGCAAATATGGCGGTCGGTAAACAATGCTTTATAGGCACGTTCATCTGTCATTTATTTGTAACTTATTTAGAAGAAATACTTTATTATTTATTTGTAATTTGTTATAAATACGAGTCCTTCCCTGTAACACGTATATTGGTAATTTATTTGTAATAAATATTTTGCCATTTTCCTGTGACACATTCGTCTGTATTTTCTTGTAATGAACTGTTCGTCGCTTCTCTATAAGGTATTTGTAATAATCATTTCTGTAATATATATTCTTCAAATATATTTTGTAGAGTACATAGTTTGTCTTTCTTTTTCAACTTTTTAAGTGTTGTAAAATTGATGTAATAGGTAATAGGATGTGCTGTAAAAGCGAACAAATAAAGGAGAGAATAAGTACGTGGCTTACGGTAGCTGTAGTCATTGTTAGTACCATAACGGTCCAATACAATGGCACACAATAGGACTATAACGTCACAATGGATGAGCTCTGTCACCATCTTATTTGTCATGAGGCGATTGAATAGATAACAAGATGTACAGCAAGACAGAACGAGGTGCGACGAGTAGGGTATAGCTTTTTGTGGAAATAGAACATTTTTACACTCCAACATTTGAAAACTGAACGTTTGTACACTACTAGAATTGAAAATTGAAAATCTCGAGATTCGTAGATTTGAAAATTCGGAATCGAAAATTTCTACTTCTCAAGATTTGAAAATTTCTGCAATTCTAGATTTGAACATTTAAAACCGAAAATTTTTATGCTTTTAGGTACTTGATACTACTCTAGATTGAATATTAAAAATTGATAAATGTGAGCTGAAATTTAAAGGTTGAGAATTAAAAGTTGACAATTGAAAATTGAGAATTGAGAATTGAAGATTGAGAATTGAGAAATGAAAATTGAGAATTGAAAATTGAGAATTGAAAATTGAAAATTGAAAGTTGAGAATTGAAAGTTGAGAATTGAAAGTTGAGAATTGAGTATTGAGAATTGAGAATTGAAAATTGAATTTGAGAATTGAGAATTGAAAATTAGAAATTGAGAACTCAGAATCGACAATTGATAGTTATAGTTCATAATTAGATTAGATTAGATTAGTTCACAACTTATTAATTTTAGAAATCTAAAAATTTTCTAATCAGTCCCCTAAATGTTCTAATTTCCTAATGTCCTGGATTCTAATTTTCTCAGAATGCAAATTTAAAAATTTAAAAATTCAAAATTTTATGAGTTCAAAAATTAAAAATGGAGAACTCTATAAATTGAAGAGTGAAAAATTGGTACTTAGAAGATTTGCAATCTAAAAGTCATTACACAGTTCTAATTTCAAAGTTAATTTCTCTACAGAATAATTAAGATAATTACAATATTTAGCACAGCATAAACCAAAGGAAAACTGTAACGTGTGCTCTGAACTGTAATAATTAATTCTAAACTGCGATTAATCCGTGATATGCTCTGATACCAATTTCTATAATACAACGTTTTCCTTCTTTTTAGAATTAGCTCAATGAAATTTCGCGAATTCCTTTATCTCAAATGAGGTGGTTGCCCGTGTTGAAAGAGAAACTTAAACAGTTGACTGACGAATCCTCGCATGCATTATTACGTATACACATATATACTTAGTCACCGGAAACTAACGGAGTTATATGTCCATAAAATCCCGCAATTCTTTTATAAACACACCGTACTCTGTAAGTACATAGTTGATGATTCATCTTCACATCGTAAAATCTCTGATGCGTGGAAAACCTTTAAGTCGAATTATTAGTTTCGCAATTATTAAATTTTAAGTTCGTATAATGTGAGATCAGATATATTTTTGACATATACTGTTAGAATATTAAGTAAAAACAGGAAAGTAAATTGTATTTTACTATTAAAAGCAACGAGTAACAGTAAACAATATAAAATATAAAATTATAATTACATTGAACAGCTTATTAGAATGAAAGAAGAAAATATTTATGTGTCAAAATATTAATACAATATTACTATAATTAATCTATATAATATGTACATTGTGTACTATAATTTCGTTATTATTTTTAGTGCATTTATTTTATTACTATTTTAATGATAATTAAAATTTACTTATTTTTTTAATAGGCTAGTATAATTACAATTTTGTAATATATTAACAGTGACACGTTATTTGAGCTGTAAATCGAGTATTACAAGAAAAATTATGCAAACTGTAGTATACATCTAACTTTCCACTAATAAAATGAAATATTACATTTGTACGTTCACGTTAATGCGTGAAGTGATTTCACGCTTTCGAAAGTCGCGCGCATTTGCACTGAAAATGGCGGCTTCCTGTCACACTGTCCCTTCACTCTCTATGTAAAATATATTAGCGTCCTCATTCTGTCTTCACTAGAACATAACTCTCAGTAGAAAATAGAGAAATGGCACACGGTAATTGTCTGCATCGACGCATTTCAAATTTCGCGCCTGAATTAACATATATTCGTGATTATCTAAAAAGAGTGTTCACAACATTGTTCCGCGCCTCAGTTCGTGCGTGAAGTTCGCGCGAGCTGCGAATCGAAATTAGAATCGACTGTTATTGTCTTCCGACGCGAACGACAGTACAATGACAGATCTCGTTCTGTTAAATCAGTTATTTTCTGTTGATGTGTTACTTGTTTCGTATTTTACTGACCAGCTTTTGTTATTTAAATAAGTGGCTTGTTTTCTGTGATTTAGTTTGTCATTAACGACCGGAAGAAGTAATGGTGCGTAATACCTGAGTTATCTGATCGAATGATATATCCGATATTTGTCATGGTGATGTATTAGGTTCAATTGCATCCAAGAACTGAAAACATTTACAGAATTGGAAATATGGTGTGTGTGTTGTGAAATTGGGAAAGATAAGTACGGTACTGGAATAAATATTCACATTATAAATATGTCTTATGTTTATATTACGGTTTTATTGCGATTATATTAGAAGTTTGATTTTATCAGTAATGGTATGTATTTTACAGTTTAAGGTTAGCTTTCAAAGTTAATTTCTACTGTTTACTATTTACTGTTCGTGAACGCCGTTATACTCAAGGTTAAGATATGTGCAGATTGGTTGAAATTTAAAGGTTGGACAATTGGATATTTGAGAATTTTAGAATTTGGAAATTTAGGAATTTATAAATGAGGGAATTTGAAGATCTGGAAATTTGAAAATATGTAAATTTAGAAATGTGAGAATTGTGTACTTGAAAAATTAAAAACAATGTCATAATTTTTTAGTTTTGTAAATCTATTAATATTCCAATTTCTTAATACTCTAAATTTTAATGTCCGAGATTCTAAATTTCTGCCACTGCAAATTTCATAATTTGAAAAGTTAAATTTCCAGATTTGAGAATGTAAATATCTGAGAATTTGTAACTTATCAACCTGAAAACTTATAAATTCCAAAATTCGTGTTTCACAAATATTTTGTGAGCTGTGAGAACGGTGAGATTTAAAATCGCAGAGTAGAAAGAGAGATACGGTTGGCTTAGATGGGTGTTCGAATATGGTTGTATCCTAGCGCACACCTGACAGACAGCTGTGCCATGGATCGTCATGGTCCTTGGCCACGTATAATTCATTGTTCCCCATCATCCTTTCGGGTACTATACCGTACATTAAGCCATGCGTGTCCTCGTAAATATTTCACTTCCTAACGTTACATTATGGGGGTCAAAATTGAACCGACGCGACGGTTGAAAGTTCGTAAATCTTGAGAGCGACGTATGTATTTCATATTTGTAGCAGAAAATAGAATAAACTGAAGATATACGACTACGTAAAATGTTTTTATTAAATATTTTCAGGTGATTTTTATTTTGTTGTGCTGCAATTTGATTCGTGATAAAGAACATATATTTAAATATGTAATAATACTGTAGGTGTTATTTATTTATTTTATAAATATTCTAACTGAATATTAAAATATTACTGACATTATGTCTTTTTATTGAAAGCTGGGATGAGTGAGTGGTGTTGATTATAATCTAGGTAAATGAGATGTCAGACTTTGATACATTTTTAAGAAAAAACCTTTAAGAATATGAAAATTCAAAAAATATAGAAATATCAAATTTTTGTGATTTAAAATTTAGAAATTAGAAAATCAGGAAACTAGAAAATTAGAAAATTAGGGATCTTCGAAATTAGGAATGTGAGGTTAGGTTACGTCAGATTAGGTTGTGTTGGGAAGCGTAAAGCACCATTTGTAGACACTTCAGTTTTTGACCTCCAGAAGGTCAATGCATGGGTGTTAAGAAAAATAAATGATTACCGTTCGTTTCCTGTGATCAAGGTAATAATACCCGTGGTAAGAAAATGATCACAATGTAAAAAACTCGTTTTCGTAAACCCAACCGGATAATTACCACGTTACTGAGCATATATTCCCTCATGTGTACTCAGGAGTTCTTCATGCATTATCTATAGGTCAAGGTTGACACTCAATATATTTGTAATTAGACTCCGTCAATATCCCTTGGCAACGTTGACGAAATTGATCGTTAATATGGAAGTAACGGTTAGCGAGGAAAAACATTCTACCGTCTTGTCGTTTAATTAACCTGGACAAATAAGGTACAGTAACTTGCAGTAACGAAAGAAGAGGGCTAAAATTTTAATGACAATGTACAGGAATAAATATTAAATACTAATAAATATAGATAAGTGTATGTAGGAGTAATTTGTTATTCTTGGACACATTTTATTTATATAATATTTTGTAATTATAAAACTACTGATGTAAAATACTAGTTTTAATAATTATAATGGAACAGGAATTAGTATTATTATTATAAAGATATGGAAAGGATGTAGCACTCAGTAAACATTTTTGGAAATTTCTCAATTTCAAAATTTCAGTACCTCTGAATTTCCAAATTTTTATATTTTTAAATTTCTATTCTCCTCAATTTTTAAATTTCTATTTCTCAATTTTCAAATCCCCAAATTTCTAAATTTCTAAAATTCTAAAGTTCTAAAGTTCTAAAATTCTAAAATTCTAAAGTTCTCAAATTTTAAAGTTCTCAAATTTTTAAATTCTAAAATTCTAAAATTCTAAAGTTCTAAAATTCTAAAGTTCTAAAGTTCTAAAGTTCTAAAGTTCTAAAATTCTACAATTCTACAATTCTAAAATTCTAAAGTTCTAAAATTCTAAATTTCTATTCTTCTCAATTTTTAAATTTCTATTTCTCAATTTTCAAATCCCCAAATTTCTAAAGTTCTAAAATTCTAAAATTCTAAAGGTCTAAAATTTTAAAGTTCTAAAATTCTAAAGTTCTAAAATTCTAAAATTCTAAAATTCTAAAATTCTAAAATTCTAAAATTCTAAAGTTCTAAAGTTCTAAAGTTCTACAATTCTACAATTCTACAATTCTAAAATTCTAAATTTCTATTCTTCTCAATTTTTAAATTTCTATTTCTCAATTTTCAAATCCCCAAATTTCTAAATTTCTAAAATTCTAAAGTTCTAAAATTCTAAATTCCTAAAATTCTATTCTTCTCAAATTTTTAAATTCTATAAATTTCTAAAGTATCCAATCTTTTGTTTTCAATTTTATAACCAATTTTTCCATTTAAAATAAAGAATTACTAAATTAGCTTAAATCTTTAGAATGAAATTATTTTCTACGCGTAGCAGGTTTTTAAAACTGTATAATTCCAAGTTTTTATGGACTCTGCATTTTGAAGGAAAGAAGTGCCAACTTTACTTTTACGAAGTATTCGATATAAATGAAAGATACAGCGTGATGCGCGCACACCCTGAAACAGTGGTTCTCAACCTATGTTTCGCGCCCATTTAAGGGTTGTAAATTGTTTTCTTGAATATCACTGCAATTATTATGACTTATCTATTTAAATTGCATTATCATATTCATTGTTATATTTTATGTTTTGTCTTATTTTATTTTCTTTCACCTTATCTTATTTAATCAATATTATAACACTAAATTTTGTTATAAACGACAATGTAATAAACTTTTAATATTTTTTTCTATTATATTTTCATTGTGGCTTCTTAATACACACACTGATTTAAATATCATGAATATAAATTATTTCTATTAAAAACTAACTGTTTTTAAATTATTCTTACTTTATTGACTGATATAAATTATTCAACTTTATTAATTAGTATATATTATCCTTACTTTATTAACTAGTCCAAATGATCCTTACTTTGATAATTAGTATAAATGATCCCTACCTTATTAAGTAACAGAAATTACCCTAACGGTATTAATTAGTACAAATTATCCTTTTTAAGTTAGATTAAATTCAACTAGGTTAAATTAGGCCATATTAATACTTGGCCATGTATAACATACTTTTATTTATACGAACAGATGTTAATCAAGTTTAACAGTAAAAAGCGACACTATATACAAACAACAGTCAACAACACTTCAACTTTATATTTACATACATACGCAATTCCGACTATGTTTTACTTTTGTCAGTTACTACCGGAACAGAATGTTTTCAATTATTACAGTTTCGAAAGTGTAATCTTTACTTAAAATAATATTATTAAATCGTAGTTTAATTATACATTTTTAAAAATCAACGACATCTCAAAACGATCAGTTACATAAAATATTTAAAAATCACTGTGCACAACAATGTCATTCGTATTTTACAGAATTCAATTTAGTATTTCTCTTCGCTCACAGAAGATGGCGCTTCAGTCGCGTACACTCATCTTGACTAAATCGACTGTACGATCTTACATATTTTAAAGAAGTTTCTCATACTTTAAAGAAGTTCAGTTTATTATTTTCTCCCAAAGTGAAGATGTCGCTCGGGAAAACCTCCCATGTTTCCTAATTACACTGTACTGTCTACATTTTAACCTCTTAGGCACGATGCACCACTATACACACCGGTTTTCGCGGAGACCATCTCTCTGTACGACGGTCCACTATAATGGCTTTCGCGAATGCTATCGTAGGTTATGTAGCGCCACTATAGTGGCTCACTCTACTGGCTCACTCGCTCACCGTTTCAATCGAATGATCGTTTTCATATGTTTTGATTCGACTTTTTCGCCTTCACCACGTTTTATAAGAGTGTTAACAAATCCCACAAAAGTACATTACATATAAATAAAAGGTACCAAGTAGTTTAGGCACCATGGGAGCATCTCTTTGCACAAATACACGATATTGGAAACATTTGGAAATGACATATTTTGTGAATTTTCTAACAAAGTAAATTATCAAAGGTAAAGTATATATATAACTTTGGGAAAAATTATAATTTAATCATCAAAAACTTCATTTCAATGTACTTGTGTGAACAACAGCATTGTAGTGTTTACCCATAATTCGCGTCGAACTCTACCGTACAGAAAAGCAGCGCCTCGTAAAATTCAGCAGTGCCTAAGAGGTTAAAGAATTGCTCGTTGTGATTGAAAACAAGGTTGAGAAGCTCTGGTAAAAAAACACGCGGTAGCCATCTGAAAATTCAGTGGTTTTGCTCGTGGCATCGAATATAGAAAAGCACCATTTAAAGACAGAATCGTGACAGGAAGTTCGATCGATTTTTCCTATTTTCCAGTGTGTTGTGTGTTGTTCTGCATCCCCTAAACACTTACGTGTGCTGCATTATGCGTCTCGTTACGCGACCTCCGCGAGCTGTGCAATTTACTTGGATGCAACACGTTGTCAGTTTTCCTGTTTCGACGATGCATCGACGTGCATAGGTATCGGTAGGCGGAGGAATGAACTTTCTCGCGCATAACTTATGCAGATCGATCGGCCATTGTGGACGGTTACTTAATACGTTTACGAATATTAGTCATAGTCATAACACGACTGGGCCGAACGTGTCGCGTGGGTTTATAGACCGAGACCGCCTTGGCGCCTCTGCGAACGACACGATTCAAGGTACAGTCGACAACAAATCTGATTTCCTGTAAAAAAATACAGCAAAGGAGGAATAAATTATTTACTCGATCACATTTAGAAAATTCTCGAGACATAAATAATTTTAGAATAAGTTCAAATTTTTGGGATATTGCGGTTTTAGAATTTTGGGATTTGAAGATCTAGGAATTTGACGACCTAGGGATTTGAGGATCTAAGATTTTGATGCCCTAGGGATTACAAGATCTAAGAATTTAATCATCTAGGGATTTCAGAATCTAGGAGTGGGACAATCTAGGGGTTAGAGAATGTAGGAATTTAATGATCTAGGGATTTAAGGTTATAGGAAATTTGGCAATATAATGAAGAGGAGATTTAGGAATTTGAAGATTTATAAATGTAGGAATATGGAAGTCTAGGAAGTCGGGAACCTAATTTGGTAATCTAGGAATTTAAGAATTGAGGAATTTGAGGACATAGATATTTGGGGACTTGTGAATTTATCGATATAAAAATATAAAAATCTAGGGATTTGGGAGCATAAAAGTTTCGAGACATAGGAACCTGGAAATCTGAAGATTTCAGTATAACGAAATTTGAGAATTCGTATATTTAGAAATCTAGGAATATGCAAATTTTAAAATTTTTAAATTGATTTAGCATACGAAACTTTAAACTTATTTAACTTTCACAACTATAAATTGTGCGCTATGATTCATTGTCAGCATATTTATGTACCCTACGTAAAAAGGAATTTGAATTTTCCCGCCAAAATGATCCTAACCACGTGTATCTGTTTACAATTTACAACCATTGACTGCATTCGTCGAACAAATTATCGATAAACACCAATACTGCGTCAAAGATACTTGTAAAATAGTTTAAAAATACCTGAACATATAATCTTTTTATTAGCAACTTTTGTTGTGCACACCTGAATTTCTAATTAAATTTCCTTTTTCTGAGAGTTGAATATTATTATAATATATTTAAAAAATGAACAATTTTTGTGTCCTTAGCATAACTAAAGAATATAATAATTTTTTTGCTTGCCTAGTATATAAAAGATTGTGTTTCAAGATTAGAAAGTTGGGTGCCACAGTGGTTCCGTGGTGTAGCGGTTATCACGTCTGCTTTACACGCAGAAGGTCGCCAGTTCGATCCCGGCCGGAACCATTATTTTTTTTTCATTTGTCTTTTTAAATATATCTATTGTGTAAATAATAAATTCACTATTGTTAAACAATTGAATATTATTATTTTAAATTTAATAATTTAAAATTATTATTTTATGAATGCAGAGTTCATGTATTCATAATTCAATATTACTTGTTTTACAATTTATATTGTTAAATAATGTTCATTTATTGAATATTATTAAATTATTATTTAAATCGTCATTTTGAACATTTTGTTTAATTTTTGTGAATAGAAATCTTTATATTGGGGCAAAAATAAATGTTTTTTATGATATCAGACATTATATTGGATAAGTGATAAGCATAGTTCATTTTTGCTTTCTTTTTACAAATGAGACTTTGGGATTACAGTATTTGGCTTTAAAGTAGGAGATTCTAGTGTGTATTGTTTTGTAGTTTGTTAGTTTGAGATTATCAGAGATATATTATATTATAATATTATATATAGTTGTAACTATAAATTGAATATAGAAATTATAATTATTTATAAAATGTAAATAATATTCTTAAGAATATTAATTTTTTATATGATATAAATTTATGTTTGCACATTTCAAACTTTATGGTTCTGAAAATTTATAAAATTTCTGTATCTTGAAATTTATCAGTTTGAAAGTGTGCAAAATAATTTATTCTCAGATTTGTTTTCGAACTTTCTGAACTCCTGTATTTGAACATATTTTACTTTAAAAATTAGTAAAAATATATAAATTCCTAAATGTGACAATTTGAACAATTTTAAATAAATTTTTATTTTTTAATTTTAATTTTGAAATTAGAATTAGAATTTTAGTTAAATTTTTAACTTTCAAAATTACTAAAATGTGCATTTCTAACTTTGAAATTTGTAAATTTATAAACTCGAAAATTCTTAGACAGTGCATTTCTACTTCTGAAATTTATAAATTTGTAAATTTGCAAATAGCAATGGAATATCATGTTATATCAAAATTTGTCAGTTTCCACATTCTCGAAATCTTAATTTCTCAAACTCTCAATTTCACAAATTCCAAAATCTTGAAATTCCTAAATTTGTAAATACCAAATTCTAAATATCAAAATTCCCTTCTAAAGAAATCTTTAGAGTTGCAAATTTCTAGCTTCTCAAATCCCTATACTACCAAATTCCTACACTCCTAATTCCCTAAATTCACAAATATGTCCCTGAGTTCCTATGTCTCCAAATTCCTAAATTTTCAAACACCTATTTTTCTAACTCCTAGGTTCCCAAACACCTATGTTCCCAAATTACTAGATATCCAAATCTCTAAGTCTCCAAATATTTATATACTCAAATTTCTAGGTTCCCAAACATTTATGTCCCTAAATTACTAGATCTCCAAATCTCTAGGTCTCCAAGTGCCTATATACTCAAATTTCTAGGTTCCCAAACACCTACACAGTATGTCTGAAAAGTAACGGAACTTTTTAATAAAAAAAAAAGTATTAGTTATTTTGCCAAAATTAATTTTTTTTATTCAAAATACATCCCTTCCGCATCAGTACACCGCTGGGCACGCTCAGGCAATGTTAACATAGATTTTTTTATGTCATTTTGCGGAATCGCTTCAATCACCCTTGTCACAGCTGCTTGGACTTGTGTAAGTGTCATAAAACGTTCCGTTCATGGCTAATTTCAATTTTGGAAAAAGGAAGTAATCGCATGGAGATAAGTCGGGCGAATATGGAGGATGTTGGAGCACACAGACTTGTTTTTTCGCCAAAAATTCACGAACTGCGACAGTTCTGTGACATGGTGCATTATCACGCAACAGAAACCAACTCCCTGGCGCTCGATATTCGGACCTCACACGAACGATTCTTTTCCACAAACGTTCCATAACACCCAGATAATATTCGCCATTAACATTTTGTCCCTGTGGAACGAATTCCCGAAGTATAATACCTTTAGAATCGTTTAGAATTTAGAAAAACCCAGAACCTGGCTTTGGGTCGTCTTCCAAAGTATCACGACCATCCTGGAATCGCTTATACCACTCGAACACGCGTGTACGGGATAAACAATCGTCGCCATAAACATTTTTCATTAATTCAAATGTTTCTGTAAAAGTTTTACCGAGTTTTACCGAGCAGAATTTAATATTCGCTCTTTGCTCCATCGTGATTTTGTGACACTGTGGCGAAAGGTTCTGTCGCTTTAAACGCTATAAGTTTACAATTCGTTGCTCGATTCCAATAACGATTGGTTTGTTTTGTAGGGGAGGAATACTGTTTTCTGATAGCATATTGTTTTAATAGGTGCCAGTAGTTTTCCTTGAATTTAAAAAGTTCCGTTACTTTTCAGACATACTGTGTATGTCCCCAAATTACTAGATCTCCAAATCTCTAGGTCTCCAAATGTACTCAAATTTCTAGGTTCCCAAACACCTATGTCCCCAAAATTTGTAGTCCACCATTCTTAATCCCAGAAATGTGCCTATACACATCCTGACATCTCAAGATCCTGAAACACTTCCTAACTCCCTAAATCCTGAAATCCCTATATTGTTGATAATCCCTATATTCTTAACTTATCCACGAACGGTCTATTTATCGACCATAGATATTATTTATATCGACTGAGCGGACCGTTATTTGTTGTTTCAGATGTCCACGTGGCAGGCAAATTGACGTAGGCTGCAATGTTGCTGTCGTCGCTATGAACGAGAGCCGGTGCTACGTTGATTCGCCCGTGCTCGCTGAACATCAGCCATTCAACCGGAATGGGAAGGCAGTCAGGTGTGATTATCATAAACGTAGCCCCGCACTACCGTATTATAATACCGACCCGCGTTTAATTGCTCGCGACAACGAGGGCGTGGAGAGAAATCGTACGCAGACCGCTGATTTATCACCCGTAATTGAAGAGTAGAGATCCGAAAGTATTCCGTGCGTCGCGTCGCGTTCCGAACATTCGTGTCGATTAATTTTCACCTCGATGTTCGCTCTACCTTCCTTTTTTACTCGCGGTTTAACACGTCCTCGAAGGTGCACTTTGTATCGCGATTTATTTTCGGCGAACGATCGACTCTCGACCGATACCTTGTGATTTGAGTTTCGGTCAACGACAAACGCGTTAGGGAATGTATTCGTTGATAGAAGGGTTAGGTTTGTCTTGAGGGATTTTGGGGGATCAGGGTTGAGGATTCGAGGGAAGACGAATTAGAGGATCTTGGGATCTCGAGAGGAGACGTGGTAATTGGACGAGTTTGTGATTTGGGAATTTAGAGTGGTGCAATTCAGTGTAATTGAATTTAGTGTAATTCGAGGTGATTCGATTCAACATGCTTTGGTCCAATGCAATTCAACTTCGAGTAATTCAATTTAATGTGATTTAGCTGAATGGGAGTCAGTTCGATACTATGCAATTCCACGTGATTCAATTCTAAGTAATACAATTCCATGTATAATAATTGAATTCGATGCTATTCAGCTCTGATACAATTCGACATTATTGAATGCAATTCAATTCAATTGTATATGATTCAATTCCAGATACGAAGTAATTCAATTCTATAGGATTCAATTCGATGTGCAATTTGATACAATTACATTGCTCCTAATTCATTTTAATATGATTCCATTCCAAGTAATTCAATTCCGGGTAATTGAATTTGACATGATTCAATTCCACGTAATTGAATTCGGATGTAATTCTACTCGACGTGATTCAATTCCACGTAATTGAAATCGACGAGATTCAACTTGACATAATTCGATTCCAAGTAATTCAATTCCGTGTAATTGAAAGTGACATAATTTAATGCGATGTGATTTAGTCTAACATGATTCGATTCCACGTAATTGAATTCGGATGTAATTCTACTCGACGTGATTCAATTCCACATAATTGAAATCGACGAGATTCAACTTGACATAATTCGATTTCAAGTAATTCAATTCCGTGTAATTGAAAGTGACGTAATTTAATGCGATGTGATTTAGTCTAACATGATTCGATTCCACGTAATTGAATTCGAATGTAATTCTACTCGACGTGATTCAATTCCACGTAATTGAAATCGACGAGATTCAACTTGACATAATTCGACTCCAAGTAATTCAATTCCGTGCAATTGAAAGTGACGTAATTTAATGCGATGTGATTTAGTCTAACATGATTCAATTACACGTAATTGAATTCGGATGTAATTCTACTCGACGTGATTCAATTCCACATAATTGAAATCGACGAGATTCAACTTGACATAATTCGATTTCAAGTAATTCAATTCCGTGTAATTGAAAGTGACGTAATTTAATGCGATGTGATTTAGTCTAACATGATTCAATTACACGTAATTGAATTCGGATGTAATTCTACTCGACGTGATTCAATTCCACGTAATTGAAATCGACGAGATTCAACTTGACATAATTCGACTCCAAGTAATTCAATTCCGTGCAATTGAAAGTGACGTAATTTAATGCGATGTGATTTAGTCTAACATGATTCAATTACACGTAATTGAATTCGGATGTAATTCTACTCGACGTGATTCAATTCCACATAATTGAAATCGACGAGATTCAACTTGACATAATTCGATTCCAAGTAATTCAATTCCGTGTAATTGAAAGTGACGTAATTTAATGCGATGTGATTTAGTCTAACATGATTCAATTCCACATAATTGAATCCGATGTAATTCGACTCGACTAGATTCACTCTCACGTAATTGAATTCCACCTGATTCAATTACATGTACTTGAATTCAACCTGATTCAATTCGATATGCTTCAATTCGATACAATTCAATTCCACGTAATTTATGTCAAAGCGATTCAATTACATGTACTTGAATTCAATCCGATTCAATTCAATATGATCCGATTTCATACTATTCAATTCTTTGCAATTCATTTCAGTATCATTCAATTCCGTGTATTTGAATTCGACGTGATTTAATTTGACACGATTCAATTCCACATAATTGAATTCGACGCGATTTAATTCGACAGGATGCAATTCCACTTAATTGAATTCAATGTAATTCAATTCGACTTGCTTCAATTCTATGTAATTGAATTCGGATGTAATTCGACTCGACATGATTCAGTTCCACGTAATTGAAATCGACGCGATTCAACTTGACATAATTCGATTTCAAGTAATTCAATTCCGTGTAATTGAAAGTGACGTAATTTCATACGATGTGATGTAGTCTAACATAATTCAATTCCACATAACTGAATTCGATGTAATTCAATTCCATGTAATTCAATTCTATCTGATTCAGTTCGATTCAATTCAATTCAACGTCATTTGGTTCCACGCGATTCAATTCTATATTTTTCGCTTCCACGCGATTCAATTCGATACAATTCAATTCGATATAATTCAATTTAATGCAATTCGATTCATTGTAGTTCAGTTCAACATAATTTAATGCCATAGTATTCCATTCGCTGTGATTCAATTCCATGTGATTAAATTCAGCGTATATTAATATGACATGGTTCAATTTTACGAAATTCCTTTCAACACAATTAAGTTGACCGTATTTCAATTTATCGATCGTAAATATTCCCATGGGGTTTAAGATCTTACGTTGCGTTCAGTCTGAACGATTAGCGTGCAAATTGTTCGGTCACACTAAGCGCCTTAAACACAAATCAGAACAGGTTTTTTCAGTCATGGTTTAAACTTCAATTACAGTTTCCGATGAACTTCGATACTTTACCTTTATTTTGCTCGTGCTACGCTTCTACGGACGATTTAAACAAAGTTTCAAAAAAGTAACTTTGTTATTGAATTAAATTTAACGGTTTTTGTAAAAACAGCACGGAAAGCAGAGAAATAAAACATGTCCGTAGTTGTTAAAGTAAGAACGAGGAAAAGTATCAACTTTCATAAACCTATTGAACGATGGTTAAAGTATCATTTCTTACCGTTTATATAATCTAAGTTTAAATAGCGTTTTAAATTGGCTTTTATATCGAAGAATATCGAAGAGAATACCGAGCGCAGTTTGAGCTTGAATGTAAATTGTGAAAAGTAATTTTAAAGAATGTTTGAACTATTATTAAAAAATCTGCCCTGAAGGTTTATAGAGTCTTAAGCCGTGCGTTCAGTATGGTGAATTAAAATACGGTTGTTGGATAAACCCTCTATTGCACGATTATTTTAATTTTAGAAAAGGTACTAGATATTTTAAATTTTCAGAAATAAGAAAATATCGATCTTCTGTTGAAAAATTTATTTCAGGAAAAGATGATATAATTATTTTAGACTTGCAGAATTTTGAAGAAGCCTAACAGAAAGTTTTAAATGAATTCAAAAATGTTTTTATTAATTCTGAAATTGTTTCTTTATATTCTAAAAAATACAATTTCGTTACAATATTTTATAATGCATATTTACAACGGAATGCAAAGAAGGGTTAAATCGGATTTCAATAAAATGTATCGAATTGAATCGGAATTAAACTGTTCCATTTAAGTTGAACATCTAAATTGTTTTAACCGCTATTAAAAATAGGAATGGTCCAATTTAGTAGCATTTATAATAGGGAATTTATCAAGAAATATGTAGGTGAATTTATTACCGCGAATAAAATATGTGTATTATATGGTGTCGATTTCAGGGGATCGAAGAAGAGCGTGCTATTCTACACCACCGATTACGGGGACGAGAAAGAAGATCTAGGAATCAAGCTTCAGCAACGATCAGTTTCTCTGGTAAGTTTTTCACAAAAGTACTTCTATTTTCTTATTATTACCTGTCAGCTTCAATTCCAGATGCATCACAGTTATAATTTTCATTCAAGTCGTGAACCATATCTTCTTTTTAATAAAATAAACCATAATTTGTGATTAATTTTTGTTCGAAAGTAATATGTAAAAAGAACGACGCGATAGAACGCGTCCGAGACATTCGGAACAATTCGGCAATCCTCGGTAATTTACGACGCACACGACGGTTACCGATCAGTGACGGTCGGCACATGGCGATTAGAATAAATTTAAGAGGCGGGTGGTAAACACGTGTAGTGTAAATACGAAAAATAGTAAACATGTGTAGTTAATAAATTAAATTAAAGGAGAGTTGTGGAGTTCATATAAAAATCCCGACATAATTCAAATGACAGTGAAATTGTTAAAGGTTTTTGTGCACCGATACCAAAAGGAGAACCGTGTCGACTTCGTCGAATATTGAAAACTGAACTAGATTACAAGATGATAATAGAAATTGGCAATGACACCTAGAAAGACAGAGATCCTCGCTTATAATTGAGGTTATGCCACCAATATTTTACAATTTATAGTTTTTGACAGAATTCGTATTACTAACATTTAAAACTCTCGTCAGTGACGTATGTTATGTTCTAAAAATTCGATTAAACATAGTTCTGTACAATATTAATCCTTACTTATGTAGATAACTCTAGATAAACTTCGATAGATTCAATTTATTAGCATCATAGTTAAGTCGCAATCGGCAACAGCGTGTCCATGTCACTTTAAAATATAAACCATGTGCAAAATGGCGGGAAAATATGAAAGGGGTTATCGTCGAATAAAATCGAAGAGCAACTTTTCAAAAATTAAAGCTAGAAATTGAAGTTAAGAATTTACCTAGAAATTGAATTCGTTAGATTTCGTGTCACTGAGAACATACTGGGTAGATTTGCGTAAAACACCCATACAAAAATAACAGAATTATTTATAGGACGCCATTATAGATACACGTGTATCCAAAGAATTTTCGGTCGCAATTTATTTTAAGCGAGTGGAAAACAATATGCAATTAAGTAAAAATATAAAAGACATACTGATCGATATATTCGAATCCGCTTTCCATGCAAATTCCCAAACCACTCGAATAGAATTTTGCGTCAATATAAAGGTACATGCTAACCTATTCCCAACGGATAACGCGTTAATACGTCATAGCCGTATATATCTGCGATTTTCACGGATGACGTACTGGCTATCTTCGCAAATGAAGTATTGATACATCACAGTTTTACTCGTTATTTCAGCAACCGCGAACAACGCAACGTATCAATATACATTTAACTGCGTTTTTAACCTGAAGTACTTCAATTTGACGTGATTGAACTCATTGTGATTATACAAAGTATTATAAAAAGAAATTAAGCGCTTTGAGATAAGAATTCTTTTAGTAGAAAAGGTTATAGCAAACATGTATAATATTGAAAGGTATCAGCAATTTCTGATTCGTTTAGAAGTATGGCAATTTGAGAATGTGGGAATTGGAAAATTTTAAGAAATGTAGGTATTAAAATTTGGGAATATTACAATTTGGGAATTTAGAAATTTTAGGATTCAAATTTTTTTCAAATAGTGACTTTCAAAAATCACTAAAAACATTTTTTGAAATAGTGATTTCATTTTTTCAGAAAATTTTTTTGAAATAGTAATTTTCAAAAATCCCTAAAAAAATTTTGAAATAGTGATTTTCAAAAATCACTAAAAATTTTTTTTGAAATAGTAATTTTCAAAAATCACTAAAAATTTTTTTTGAAATAATAATTTTCAAAAATCACTAAAAATTTTTTTTGAAATAATAATTTTCAAAAATCCCTAAAAAATGTTTGAAATAGTGATTTTCAAAAATCACTAAAAATTTTTTTTGAAATAGTGATTTTCAAAAATCACTAAAAATTTTTTTTGAAATAGTGATTTTCAAAAATCACTAAAATTTTTTTTTGAAATAATAATTTTCAAAAATCCCTAAAAAATGTTTGAAATAGTGATTTTCAAAAATCACTAAAAATTTTTTTGAAATAGTGATTTTCAAAAATTAAAAAAATTTTTGAAATAGTGATTTTCAAAAATTACTAAAAAATTTTTTTGAAATAGTGATTTTCAAAAATCACTAAAAGAATGTTTGAAATAGTGATTTTCAAAAATCACTAAAAAATTTTTTTGAAATAGTAATTTTCAAAAATCACTAAAAATTTTTTTTGAAATAGTGATTTTCAAAAATTACTAACAAATTTTTTTGAAATAGTGATTTTCAAAAATTACTAACAAATTTTTTTGAAATAATGATTTTCAAAAATCACTAAAGAAAATTGTTGTAATCGTGATTTTCAAAAATATTATAGTTAAAAACAGTATAATGTATTATATAATAAAAATAGTATAAGTTGAAATTTTTTAAATTTATAAATTTGCGGATATAAGTAAAAAAATGTTGCACTTTAGAAATTTTTAAATTTGAGAATCTAAAAATATACATATTTAAAAATTCAGTATTTTTTTAATTGAACATATCTCGAAGGAACAAAGAACGTCTAACTTAGAAAACCATTATCGGCGATATAGGCAATAGCGCTTTGTCATGGAACTTCCCGCTGGCTGATCGTGCCGCTTGAACGAAGTTAATTGAAGCGATTAAATGCAACCTTACTTCGCAACGGGTTGTCTTCACTTTCGTTAATCATCGAAGATCGTGGGTGTGCTGGTCGAGCAGGCACAACCTGAACACGAGAAAAAGAACTAGTAATCATCGTCGAAGCTGGGTGCTTTTTGCTAGTTCCCCACACCCGGAAGACAGTATACACGGATAGCAGTTAGGTTCGTCAACTCCTAACCCCAGGATTAATTATCGACGTCAACGTAGGACTCGTTTCTTGAGATCTTTATCGAACAAGGGTGATCGTCAAATTCCCCTTCGCTTGTTTCTTTATCACAAGATTGAACGTACCGATAGAAAGAGAAATCATTTGATACCGGTAACCTTTGTGGGCAGTGATTTGAGAATTGAACAGGTTAGATGACTAGTGGTATTTCAATAAAACTGTTTTTGTTGGTGGTTTTGTAATATAGGATAGTGATAGAATTATTTTGGGGAATATTTTTGTTTTTATATAAAAGAATTTTTTGAATAGGTTATCATTTTTTATGTTGGTAGGTAAATTTAAAGATTTTTTAGATTTTTCAGTTTATGTATTTTTAGACTTTTTGATTTTTAAATTTCTAAATTTTAAAGTTCCAAATTGCTGGAATTAATACATTTTCAAATGCTCAATTTTTCAATTTCTCATATTTCTAAATTCTCACATTCTTAATCTTTTGAATTCCTAAATTTTTAAATTCTAATTTTCTCCAATTCCTGTATATTTAAATTCAAAAATTTTCTAATTCTCAATTTCAAAATCCTCAATTTTTCAAACCCTAAAATTTTCAATTTCTCAAATCTTCAAATTTTTCATATTTAAAAATTTTTAAGTTCTCAATTTTTCACATTTCTATATTTTCAAATTCTTAATTTTTTAAGTTCCTAAGTTTTTAACTTCTCAATTTCACAAATTTCTAAATTTTCACACTCTTAAATTTCCAATTTTGTAAATTCTACAATTTTCAAACTCAATTTTTCATATTTCTAAATTTTTTAATTCTCTATTTCTCCAATTGTTAAATTCTCAATTATCCATTTTTAAATGTTCCATTTTTCAGATTCTCAATTTCTCACATTTATAAATTTTCAAAATCTCAAATTCTTAAGTATTAAAATTCACAATTTTTCCTATTCCAAAATCGTCCAAAAAATATTTCATATATCCGTTAATATTATTTAATTCTATATTCTGCACTTTTTCGATTAAAACATGTGAGAGCTAATTGAATTCAAGGCGTTTTAATACGATACGGTTTAATTTTGTTATATTTCAGTTTGACACAATTCAGTTTTATATATTTCAATCGAACACGTTTGATTGGACGCGATTTAATTATCAATATTCGTTTAGAGAGGACATTTCTCATATTACGGATCTGAATTCGTTCAGCAAATTTATCGAGGGTAGAACGTTTTTTATATATTCATAAAGTTACTCTTCCAAGTTCGGGATCTCACCTTGTTAATTACTCCTAGCCAATATTAATTGACGTGTCATAATCTCGCAACCCTAACGCAACCACCCTAAATTACCATCTTGATTTAGACCGTAGTGATGGCACATGGTACATAAGTGGGTCTAAAGTGGATAAACTTGCGAGTGAAACATTTCCAACAGCATGCAATATATCTGACTGCAATATTATGTAATTACTAATTCTGTATAATGACTAATTTAATGTTGTACAGTGACTGAAGTGACTAATCTATTTTCTAAATGCTGTATAATGTGCTTTTCTGAGTGACACAAAATGTCACATCATCACTGGCTTTCTAGAATGAATGTAGGCTTACATTGTGGAGAATGATAAATTTAAAATATTAACTACAACTGATCAGTTATTTTTTATAAATATAAGGTTATAGATCTCAAGATATGGTACTATATTCATATTCTATATCATAGTTCAAAGCACATTGTAATTTCCAAATTAAACATTTTAATTTTCCTGAAGTACTCAATTCCTATCTCTAAATTTCAAATTATTATATTTTTAATTTCTATGTTTCTAAATGTCTAATTATTATATTTATAGTTCTTATATTTCTAAATTTGTAATTTCCATATTCTCAAGATATTAAATGTTCAAATTTCCATATACCATAATTTTCAAATTTCCTAATATATATTTACATATACAATCCAGCTGCTATTCTCCATTTTGTTTATGCTTGTAAATACGCCATTAAAATAGTTCATAATAACCTTTAAAATTCTTAAAACTGTGACTATAGTTGCAACACTTGTTCAATCCACCCACTATAGTATTGCATAACCAGAAAATAATTTGTATTTTATAACAGTAAAAGAATTAGATTTACTTTAACTACCTTATATGACGCATTAAGTTCAAATCCTTGTGAACTTGTCTTGAACTTGTTACAAGAAGTAGAACTTCTTAACTTGTCAAGAACACATACCTAATTCGAAATACTTGAACTGCTTAAAAATACAAATTTTAAATATAATAAAACAGTTGAGAGAAAAACGAAAGTCGTTGAATATTAGTGTGTTGTGTTCAAGATTTTTGTTTTGACTAGTGTTGAACCGTTGCTAGGCAACCGACGGTTGCCGGTTTTCGCGGGCCTGTGACAGTCAGTCTATCCTAAGCGTCCGAATCGTTACGTTATACCGTTTCATTTATTAAATATTATAGTGTGTATGGTTTGACTGTGTGCGATTGAGGATGTCTGTAATACTTAAATAAACGGCACAAGGTGTACTACTATTAGTTTAGTGTGAAAATCGTCGAAAAGACTGTCGGAACGAGTCGTAAAAGCTGTCAGTTTCCTTCGAGAATTTTCGACAGTCATAACGAAACGGTTGATTGTAAAAGTTGTTTAAATAATTGATTTCCTACAATACTTTTTATATGGGTTTATTACGATTCTCCAAAAACTTATACAACACCGTGAAAATATTTGATTTGTTGAAAGTAATGTTATAATCTATATAACTGCTTCAGTATATAAACGTGTTAAGATTTCTTTATGTGAGTGATTAACTCGACTCCGTTGTTGATCCTGTGAAAGCGTATGAAATATATAGAGAAGAGGTCAACGCGTTATTCAATTTCAAGGAAGATAACGAAACGATTTTATATTTCTGAAAGAGTCGCTTGAGGCAACTGGCGTGCGACTGCGGCTCCGTCGAGCAATTACACGAAAGGCCCGATTGTAGGGCTCGTGAGAATTACGATTTCTCGGCCTCCTTGAAAATTCTCACGAGAATAACTATTCCTGCTCGTGTGAGAGACAGTTAACGTGTACACACCGAAGTATTTGCTCTCTGTTAAGCATATTAGCATGTGTCTTTAATGTAGACAACAATCGTTTCTTTATTATTGTACCTCTGTTCATTTTTTATCTTGATACTGACACGAATTATCTTCGTACGAGTGAAAATAAAACGAATTGTTTCCTCTCGTTGGAAATTAACGGGGATTCTTCGGGTATATCCTCTGTTCGTAGGATATCGTGTTACACTCGCTGTCGGACATTATACAGGGTGTCCCACGACAGGTGTAAGTCCCTGAAAGGGGTTGTAGAGGACGTCAGTCTGAACAACATTTTCCTTTGCAAAAATGGGGTTTGTAGCTTCGTTTTTGAATTATCAAGGAAAAACACGGACCAATCAGAGCGCAGGGATTACGCGCGCCGAGAAGCGGGAGCGATAGCTTCGAGCCTGGCTGCTCAGCGCGAGCGCGATCAAGTGCCTTTGCCTCGGAATAGTCTATCGTCTAACGAGAAGTCTTTACATCGAAACTCAGTTAAATAATGAACAGAATAATTGAAAGTAGTGTTCATTTACTCATTCCTTATGAAGGAGGAACGGAATTAGTTATGTGTAATTAGTAGAAACCGAGCAAATTAAATTTCTGTAATTTTAAATTTACACAAAACTTATTAACCATTAAAATAGGACTCACCAATTGTTTGAAAATAATCTTGCTTGATTGAAAATGGATCCTCGTAATTAGATCGTTCCATTTATCCTAACTATTCGTAAAAATAATACGTAACCCACAGTAGCTGATATCACAGCCGGTTCACTTCACTATTATTTTTTATTATCACTGATCACTGCAATATTTTGTTGTCACTTTTCACTAATTTCCTAATGTAATAACGATGAATGAACAAACGAAGACGCGTGAACGATTATTCGAAAATAATTTCAGTGATTTTTTCTCTTTAACGTTTCGCTTCGAACGTTCTGTCCTAAACTGCCGATCGTGACTCCAAATGTGCCGAGTTTGAAGAAAGTGAGAATTCTGGACATCGTTTTCGGCCGTTCGGACCGTCCAGGTAAAGAATCATAAAATAATTAAACGGCTCCGTTTTGCTCGCTCGACGGTCGCTTCATATGCATCTGAGAAAAACCTTGTCCCTTTCCCTTTCTAAAAGGCAAAAACGGTTTTCGCCTTTTTATAAAGAAAGGCATACTCTCACTTTCGTTGGAATGTCAAATGTCCTTCTTGCAAGGGACTGTTGTCTAAATTTCCAGTCAAAGATGTTCATCGCATTGCGTTCGGCAGTTTAGGACAGATCGTCGGGTGTTCAACATCGAAGAGAAAATAAAAAGTCGCTCAAATTATTTAGGAATTATCATTCAGGCGTTTTCATGCGCGTTCTTTATCTGTGATTATTTCATTAGGAACTTAGTGAACAGTGGCAGCAGAATATTACAGTTAAAAATACCAATTAGCAGTGACAGTGAAGTGAAATAATCTCACTGACTAGGTTGTGACATTAGATATTGTGCAGTGTGTCTTTTTACAAAAGATTAGGATCGATGAAGTCATAGAAACACAATTTTACTGGAACAGGATTATTTTTAAACAATAGGTGAGTCTGATTCAAATTTGTTTATACGTATTCACGAAAAATGAATAAATGAACATTAATTGTAACTGTTCTGTTCATTATTTAACTGAGTTTTGTCGTAAGGGCTTCTTATTAAACGTTTAGACTGTCTCGGCGCGTAGGCACTTGATCATGATCGCGCTCAGCTGCAAGGCTCGAAGCTGTCGCTCCCGCTTCTCGGCGCGCGTAATCCTTGCGCTCTGATTGGTCCGTGTTTTTCCTTAATAATTTGAAAACGAAGCTTCAAACCCCATTTTTGCAAAGGAAAATCTTGTTCAGAATGTCGTCCTCTACAACCCCTTTCAGGGACTTACACCTGTCGCGGGACACCCTGTACTTCGAATACAGTTCGTTACATAAATATACATAAATATTCAAAATTTATATTTTATATATACTTTCATATATATATACATATACATATATATATATGTGAAAAATTTTTATTTGTTCAACAATTTTTTGGCAGCAAATGGACAATATTTCTGAAATATTAATTTGTAGCGGGTGAACAATAAATTGTGTAAAATTGACGTATTAACATAAAGACTGATTTTCAGGCGTTTAATATACCAACCTTATGTATTCTTTTTATTTTGACGTCAGTTGAGCTTCATAAGTAAACAAATTCATTGTACCTTCATTTGTTTCATTTTACATTTGCAAGATACGTTCATAAAGGTTAGAAAGTGAAATGCCTTGTGGAAAAGAACTTTCAAAGAGAGAAAACGCCATTATCGATGCTTTCCGCATCGAAGGTTACGGTTATATCGCGAAACAAATAGGTCGTTTAAAGAGTGCTATTGTCGATTATGTTAGTAAACGACGTAATCATGGTGAGGAGAATCGTTTTGGTCGCCCTCTAAACGTGTCTCCTTGAGATAAACGTGAAATTCTGGCATTAGCTTCTAACTCGACAATGTCATTGGTTCAAACATCTCCGTTCGTTGTTAATTTGAAAATTTTTGTATTTGTTATTTCTGAAGGTATTAAAATATAATAGAATAGTAATAATATATTATTATATATAATTATATTATATAATACAATAATGTTATATTTGATATTAAATGTTAATATCTTGAGAATTTGCGGATTTAGAAATTTGGGAGCTGAAAATTTGAAAATATGTAAATTTGGAAATATAGGGATTTGGAGAAATTGAAGAGTTTAAGAATTGAAGAGTTGAAGAATTAAAGAACTGATGAATTGAAAAATGGAAAAATTGATAAATTGAAGAATTGAAAAATGGAAGAACTGACGAATTGAATAATTGAAAAATGCAGGAATTGAATAATTGAAATATGAAAGAATTGAACAGTGGAAGAACTGACGAAGTGAAGAACTGGAAAATGAAAGAATTGAAAAATGCAGGAATTGAATAATTGAAAAATGAAAGAATTGAAGAATTGAAAAATGGCATAACTGATAAATTGAGGAATTGAAAAATAGAGAAATTGAAGAACTGACGAATTGAAAAATGGAAGAATTGACGAATTGAAAAATACAAGAATTGAAAAATGCAGGAATTGAAGAATTGAAAAATGGCAGATTTTACGAATTGAAAATTGGAAGAATTGACGAATTGAAAAATGGAAGAATCGATAAATTTTGGAATTGAGGAATTGAAAAATATAAAAACTAAAGAATTGTAAAATGGTAGAACTAATGAATTGAAGAATTGAAAAATGCAGGAATTGAATAATTGAAAAATGAAAGAATTGAAGAATTGAAAAATGGAAGAATTGACGAATTGAAAACTGGAAGAATTGATAAACTAAAAAACTGACAAAGTGAGGAATTGAAGAATTAAAAAATGGAACAATTGGCAAATTGAAGAATTGATTAATTGACGACGTTAGGAATTTAGGACTTTAGGAATTTAAGAATTTGACAATTTGTAAAATTGTAAATAAAGAATTAAAAAGTTCAAAAATGTTAAAATATCGTGGTTAGATAATTATGTAATTTGATAATTGGAAAATTTAAAAATCTGTATATTTGAAGTTAATAACATACGAAGTTCAGTAGAAAGCACAATTTACTAATTATCGTCGTGCAGAACCGTGCGTGATCTCGAAGCCGTTAAAATGACGTGGTGGAATTCAAGATGAAGGAACAGTTAGAATGTTCAACCGCCCCAGGATGTAGGTATCACGTGCAACTAACCAATTTTACCGATCTTCTGCTTCTGCACCACCCAATACATTCCTTTGTGAGGCAGGTTACTGAATGAATCTTCTTTCGAAAGGTTTCTCGCGAAGCAGCAAAAGTGCAATTGCTCGTATGCTTGTCAAATGAGGATTATTTAGACTTTCTGGAATACTGGTACTTCCGGAAAATTGTGATTGATGTAGTATTACACACCCTAATTTCAATATTAATTAAAATAGGTTTACTTCGGGGATGACATTTAAAAGAAATTCACTATTTTTAATTTCATAAACTGTCATTTAAATATTTGTTAAATTTAAAGTTTTCAAGTGACTTTGTTTTCGAATTTTGAAATTTGCAAGTTTATAGAATTTTAAATTGCCAAGTTAACATATCCCAAATTTATAAATTATCAAATCAACGGATCACTAAACTTATAAATTTCGAAATTAACAAATCCCTATATTAATAAATTTCCAAATCAACAAATTCCTGAATTCATAAAGTCAAAATTAATACATCCGTAAATTAATAAATCAACAGATCCCTAAATTTATAAATTCCGAAATTAACAAATCCCTAAATTAATATATTACCAAATCAATAGATTCCTAAATTTATAAATTACAAAATTTACAAATCCAGAAATAAGCAAATAAATCATTATCAATTTAGCCAGGTGTCGCGTCGATCAATTTAGTCATAGGAATAAAGACATTCACAATAATTATACGATTGATGCTCAATCACTGTCCACACTGAACACTGGTGGAGATCTAGGTATTTCTCGTCCAATTTATGTTTTACGACACGTCATATAAATATTTCTCGTAGTCTAAAATCGCTGGCTCTTATCTACAGGGTCCCAAAGATTTTTAACAACACTGACACTCTCAGAACGCTATACTGCCAACTAATTAAACCTATTTTAGAGTACGGAAGTACAATCTGGTCTCCGTAGTATGACTGTCGTATTAACGATATCGAATGCGTCCAGCAGAAGTTTTGAAGGCTCGCTGCCAAGCACAGTGGTTGTCCCATGCCGTTTCATTCTCACCACTACGATTTCGTTCTTAATAATCTAACCTCCAAACGCTACGCGCTAGAAGAAAAATACTCGACGTTATATTCTTTGGTAAAATAATGAAAAGTACGATATCTTAGCCGATGAGGATCCAACTTCCCTCTTCTCTAATACCCACACGTTGCCTAAGAAAGTACGCTTTAATTCGTAGCGAACGACCGAGCACTAATTACGATTACTTCGTCCGCACAAATCGAATTCTGTTAACTTTGTTCATCTCAATATCGATACATTCGGAAACTCCGTAATGCCCTGTCAGTGATGACAGGAGGTGTCTAGTAAAACACTAATGCAGTATTGAAAAAGAGTTTAAATTAAAAATAAAAATGCGCACATTTCACACGAGCATGCAGCCGCACGGCACGTCACGTAGCAATTTCATAGAGAAGAAACCGGAAGTGGAAAAGAATATGAGCGTGGCAGATGGCGCGGAAGTAAAACAAAAATATGTACATATAGGCGCGAAATACAAATTAATTGTGAATATTAATGTCTCAATACATCTTTCATACACTCCTTAGCCAATCTTCTTTAATTCTTAATTGTATTTTTATACTAATATACGAGATGTATGTTTTATATATTAAATTTTTTATTAAGTTACCCTGTATTTTTTCTCTTTAAACTTTAATCCGTGTTCTGTTCGCTCTAAGTGATTTTAATACTGTAAAACATGTTTAACCTTCCCTACATTATATTCCTTTTCGTACAAAGGTGTTTACCTGGTAAATAAATAAAGCAAAATAAAATGTAAATTGCTGCTATATTTGGTTAAATTTTGATTTGGTCAATTTCGCAATCATGTTACCGTCAAAATGTTGTATCCTTTGAAGCCAACGAAGGGCAATCTTGTGGTCGTTTCTCAACGCCTTTAAAGGTACTCATTATAACTTGAAAATGACGGAAAGAAAGAAAAAGTAACTGCAAAAATGTGAAACGCAGGAAACAAGAATGTGAAACTTGATAGTATGCTATGTATACAGGGTGTTTCTAATAACTGGGTTATGTTATATGTTTAGCTTTCTATAACCCAGATCTTCGACATCTTTTCTTAGATTTTATAAATTATATTACGTTATTATGATATAGTATTTGTTTTATTACTTAATAATTTATTTGTTGTTTACCACTTAATAATTTATTTCTTATTTATTACTTAATAATTAATTCTTTGTTTATTACTTATTTTTTAATTTGTTGTTCATTACTTATTATTTAATTTGTTGTTCATTACTTAATATTTATTTTGTGTTTTATTATTTAGTAATTAATTAGTTGGTAATTACATAATAATTTATTTGTAACAATATAAGCATGCTATAATTATTGTATTTTTTATGCATAATGTGATCTGCAGTAGAATTTTAGTATTTTTATGCTTATTATTTTGGAATTTTGGAATTTTGAAAATTCGAAATTTTGGAGATTTGGAAACTTGAAGATCTGAAGGTATATAAATTTAGAAAGTAAAGAATTTCAAGATTTGAACATTTGGAAATCTAAAAATTTGAATTCTCTAAAAATTTAGAAATTTAGAAAACTGAAAATTTGAAAATTCTGAAAATTTAGAAATTTGAGAACTTGAAAATTTAAGAAGTTAAAAATTTGAGAATTTTTATGTTTAAATTTTGAAAATTTGAGAATTTTAATATTGATAATTTGAGAATTTGAAAATTTATTAATTTGAGAACTTGAAAATTTATTAATTTGAGAATTTGAGAATTTTGAAATTGAAAATTTGAGAATTTGTGAATTTTGCAATTGAAAATTTATTAATTTGAGAATTTGAGAATTTTGAAATTAAAAATTTGTGAATTTGAAAATTTTGCAATTGAAAATTTATTAATTTGAGAAGTTGAGAATTTTGAAATCGAAAATTTGAAAATTTATTAATTTGAGAATTTGAGAATTTTGCAATTGAACATTTATTAATTTGAGAATTTGAGAATTTTGAAATTGAAAATTTATTAATTTGAGAATTTGAAAATGTATTAATTTGAGAATTTGAGAATTTGAAAATTTTGAAATTGAAAATTTATTAATTTGAGAATTTTGAAATTAAAAATTTGTGAATTTGAAAATTTTGCAATTGAAAATTTATTAATTTGAGAAGTTGAGAATTTTGAAATTGAAAATTTATTAATTTGAGAATTTGAAAATTTGAAAATTTATTAATTTGAGAATTTGAGAATTTGAAAATTTTGAAAAATTAAAAATTTGAGAATTTACCATTGTTACAAAAAAATGATCAATAATCACATATTTATATATACAATAATGAGCTCATATAGCTTATATCTATATTTTTCTCACAACGACAAAGAAACGATATACGAAATTCATTTATCGTTTCCGTCAGTTCTGTTGGCCGTCAATTGGAAGCAATCAATTATGTGTCGGTCGGCGAACAATGGTGGAAAGAAAAGAAAATGTTATAAGCAATAATTGTCATTCTAGAAAGAATGATAGTTTCTTATGTAGGAGGAATCACAGGGGTTGCTGCACTAACTGTTCGAAGAGTGAGGAACTCGTAAACTTCGAAATACGAGTTTCGACTATAGAACCGGGAAGTTAATAACAGTATAGCAGACCAGAAACATAAAGCTTCAGGAAAGAACTCGTAGAAAGCTCACGGGCAACCATAAAATTCAGTGACATAGATAAATGGCCACGCCTCGATCTCTGATACTTATAAATATTAAAACGTATAAATTTAAAGCGAACGCAACGAAAAAGGCAATATTGTATCATAATTTTTATATATGAAATTGTTGGGATTTATCTTTTATTTTATAATAATAATTTCTTTCTAAAATATTGTGTTGTGTTTGATACAAAAATATTTTGATATCTTTAGTGAAATTTAATTTTAACAATTTTAAATAAAATTTGTTGTCGTGTTAACTAAATGGAAAAACTCGTATTAACTACATGAAATTATGTTTTATGAATATAACAAAGTGTTGTGGATATATTCGGTAAGCTTTGTTAAAAATAAAAGTTCTACCTAATAAAATTTTCAACTTCTTCTATATGACAGTCGTGTCAACACACGTTTCCGCAATCTGGTTTAAAATCTCTGTAATTGGATCAAATACCCTGCAGTGAGTTAAATTGAGAATCTGATACAAGATCTTCGGTAAAGTAGCGACCTATATTTACAAGCACTAGCTAAGCGTTCCAATAATTACTACGTCTAGCAACTAAAAATATCGAGACAGTTGTTAAATCTTTGCTAATAACGGAAACCGCAACCTGCTAATCGATTACCGATTGTTCGATATTAAGCAAACTTCCATATTTACGAGCGACTGTAACGCTGCATTGCATTAAATGAAAGTAATCAAAGAAATATTCGGAATTGAAAAAGAATTAATATGACGGCGATTAATTAATGTGATTTAAATATTTTATTGTGTCTTGAATATTGGAGTTGTTATGGAATTAAATTCTAAAGTGTTTAATTTCATTTTCTGTAATTCGATTTTTTTGATATTATAAAAATTAGTATGACTTGTAATTAACAAACTTTATCTTTCTAACAAGGAATTGTTTTCAGATTTGATTTTATTTTAATATATTTTATTATATTTTATAACATTTATGTAGTGATACTTTTTAATTAATACAGTAAAGTCTGGATATACGCGAATTTCTTGGCTCTGAATTTTCTGTTACTGTAGTTTCGCCATTGTCCGAAGTTTGCCGAACATAGAATAGAACAGCGAGTGACGGAAACGTCCGAACTACCGAACGTAAACAGTCAGTAATATATTGATGTGACAATCGTAATGCAAGCGTAATTTCTTTATTTTTAATTCTTTGTTATGTTTTATTAACATATTTGATACTGTACTAATTAAAATGAGATCAAACACGATATAATTCGAAAAATATTTATGCGTAGTTTCAAGCGTTTTCCTTATATCGAGGTCTTACGGTATTCGGTTGAATAATAACACGTCGGATAACTTCGTTTCTCTTCGGTGTCACTCGGATAATTGCGTGATACGTCTATCAAATTCGTAAATTTTTATGGCTGAAGTGGCGAAATGCGGTTGAGAAAGTTGGTTATAATATAGTTTTGAAATAAGCGAATCTCTCGGGTCTGAACTTCCCTTGTATCACGTAGTTCCACTACTAACTGAAGTTTACCGAACGTAGGAAAGTAACGAGCGAAGAAAGGACCGAACGTAAACAGTACATACCGGAAGGCAATTGTAATGCAAGAATAAAACTTTATTTTTGACTTCTTAGTTATGAAACTTTTACTATGACATTTGTGATATTTTCCTAATTAAAATGAGATGAAACATGACGAAATTCGGAGCATATTTATTGCTACTTTCAAGCGTATCCTTCACATCGTGGGTTTATTGTAATAAAATTCGCGGTAAACTGACGAGTAATGACACGTCGGGTAACTTCGATCCTCTTCGGTGTTATTCGGATAATCACGTGATACATCTGACAGTCAAAATTGTAAAATGGCTGAAGTTTCTAAATGCGGTTGTGAAAAGTGATTGATGTTATAATAAAGTTTTGAAATAAACGAATCTCTCAGGACTGAACTTTCGCTTGTATCGCGTATATCCGCCACGAAGTTTACCGAACGTATGAAAGGAACAACGGAAACGTACGACGTAAATAAACAATGACATATCGGTAAGACAAGCCTAATATAATAATACAACTTTTTTATTACTGATATTTTTGTTATTAAACTTTCGCCAACATATCTGTGATATTTTCCCGATTAAAACGAAACCAAACACGACATAATTCGAAACATATTTTATTTCATAATCGGGACACGCACCGTATATTTAACCAAAATTATCGTTTACTTATGTTTTTTTGAAAAATGCACTGTATCTCGTTCAGACAAGACGGTCCACTCAATAAACGATATTAATTTACGCAACTTTTTGTTCGGTTACGAGACAGATATTAAATTTACGAGTCGTAAATAACAAAAGATGAAGAGTTAAAAATGCACAAGTGGTCTTGATTTCCTTGTTTATTGATTCCATCATGTTCAGTTGCCTCTAAATGGCAGTAAATTCTCAATTTTACTTGTCACCAGAGCGATAAAGCTTGTACCGGTTCAATTTTACGCGTTACCTGTTATTTCGTGGTCAATCCGAAAGGAGGTATAAAATGCTTTCATCAGCAGCGCCACAAATGGAGACGTAAAACACGGCAATAAAGAAAGGAAACATTATGTTTCGTATAACATCGCAATCATTCCTTCCGGCGCTAAAGGTCGCAGTGATACGTATAATGCGAAATGAAAACTATTTCAAGGGGAAAAGTTCTTTCTCAAATTAGTCTAGTCACAGCCATAAAATTTAACAAATCACTTTCTGTTAAACCGAGTAATTTGTAGTCTATAAATAATACTGTGTTAAAATATGTGGGAAATGAAATAACTGTAATATACATATAAAACACGTGCGTCCTGATACACGGTTATAAACTGAATAACGAAAAAGACAATTATGAGTAATCGTTCATGTGGTAAAAATATAGGTGGCGCATTTAATCTGTTTCCAATATTGCCACATTTAATGTATTTCCGATACAGTTCTTTCTTGTAATGAATTCAATAAATTACCTTACTTTGAACTGAATAATTTGTTTGCTACATAAAATACGTTAAAATAAATTTTTGTTGTACTAAATTAAATAAATTACTTTAAACTGAATGATTTTTATGTATAAATAATACTGCGTTAAAACAACTTTTTATTATACTATTAAATTAATTGAATAAATACTAAATTGTTTGTGTATTGTTCAAATAATAATTATATATTATTTAATCATTATTTTACATATTAAATATTTATTAGGAAGAATAAATTAATATTTATTTTTATTGTTTCAGACTGCTCTACACACTGGAGTTGGTTCGCAACCACAGTTTTTGGAACCAAGAATGGCACAGTTAGAAACGTTGGAGGCAAAGGTGAGATAAACAAATGTTTCATGTTTAATATTAAGTTACTTTGCTTCTTTTAATATTAACCTACTTTAGCTTTTTCAATGGTTTAGTTATAATTGTTATAACCGGAAGATAACTTCAGCTAATTATTTAATCTAGTTAGGAAGTTTGCGAACTGAAAAATTGAAAAATCGGAAGTTTGACAATTTAACAACTGAAGAATTAGAAATTTGAAAATTGAAAAATTAAAAAATTGTCAGTTGGAAGATTGAAAAATTGAACAATTAAAAAATTGAGAAACTGAAAAATTGTATAATTGAAAAATAGAAAAATTGACAAATTGATTAAATAAAAAATTATAAGATTGAAAATTGCAAGATTGAAAAATTGATAATTTGTAAGTTTGGGAATTGAAAAATATGAAAACGTAGAAATTTGTAAATTATAGAAGTTAGGAATTGAAACTTTGATAAAAAAAAGTTTTATTTCTTATTAAGATCATTGAACAATTAAATCGAAATAAGTACTACAACGAAAATTTAATTTGGTCAAGAAAGAAAAGTTTCATTCTGATCATTAAAAAACTGAATCCAAATAACCGCCAAAGTGAAAATGGAATTTACTCAACAAAAAAAGTTTCAATTTCTACTTTAGAAATTGACTCCGACCAACAAAGCAAAGTTTTCATTTCTTCAAAATTTGAATACCGCAAAAGAAAAAATTTCATAACATTATCAGTACGGCGTATTACTTTTGAAGAATTCGGTCCTAGTTGTCGTTGCAATTTTATTTAAGTGCCACGTTCGAGCGTTCCCTCGTGGTAAAAAGTACTCCTCGCGATTATTCTTTTCTTCCCCCGGTCTGTCTTCTTTGCCCTTCCTTTTTTGCCCGCTCGAAACACTGTCGAAAAAAGGGCAGGTATATGGGAGCCGTTTTTAACCGCGCGCGTCGGAAGAAACCGAAGACGATGTTTCGCAGTTATTGGCGGGTCCGCAATAGCCCCCGGCTTTTTAAGGCTGTCCAGCTAGTGATTTATATGCAGATGCGTGAACCGAACAGTGTTTCGATCGGGGGCCCTTCACTCGAGTTTGGGTTCCAGGGGGACCATCCTGCGCCCTGCTGCCATTAAAACTGCTTCGCGTCCACACATGGCTACGCAGTGGCGCAGCATCCTGCGGAATTCATTTTTTTATCACTTCTGTTAGGTCCTGGAATACAATACCATAGCAAGAAAATTAGATCTCGATCCAAGTTTTCATCGATACAATAATATACAGTTTTCTTATTCTTTACCGTCGCAGCAATAACATCCAAGATGTCGTAACATTCTATCGAGTATTTTTAGGTTATTATTATACACATCTGCCAGAACCTTTAATCTTAGTAAAGTCCTTCACTTGTAGTTTCCTATTCGTGTCGAGGTATTGCACGGTTTTATTACTTGCTACGGTTACTTTTTGGGAAATAAACTCACCGCATACGTCACTCGGTTTTCCATTTCCAACCGAATTGATGTATCCAATAGAAATCAGAAACTGTTTCACTCACCCTTGCTCGTAAAAATTGTACGACCATACCGAGCCTTCATCTTGCGAAATAAGCGAAAACATAGACGCGAGCTTGTTCACTTCGGTACATTGGATACATTGACACGAAGCTGTTTGCTTCGGAACAACATCGGGTACGTATAGACACGCAGTCGTTCCGTTTGGAACATCGTAAGTAGTATTAGGATTTCGGAATGAACTCCAAGACTCTTTTCTTTAATTTAACAATTTGATGTTTACGTTACACGTCTTTGCTATTCGCCTTCCAAATGTATTCTATTCGTCACGTGTCAACCGTCGCGGACCGGCAACCGGCTCGCGCGACGTAAATTATCGAAGATTGCCGAATCATTCCGATTGACACGTTCTATCGAAGAAATGCATTTGTTCCATTTTACCAAGTAAGCACATATCGGTGTTATGCAATTATTCAACCTTAAATTTCTAATGCTCGAATTCATCAATTTTTTAATTTCCAAGTTTTCTATTTTTCGAAAACAGGAAATCATATTTTCAGAGTAAGTACTCTAGTTCCATAGATCTCTACTTCTCTGGTTCCGAAATTTCTTACTATCCAATTCTAGATTTTTCAAAATTTTTAGAGCTACAAATTTGTAAATTTGTAATTCTCAAGTTTTCAAAAACCCAAATCTCCACATTTTCAACTTTGAAATTTTCAAATCCCTAATTTTGCAAATTTGGATGACTAGAAATTTGAGGATATAGAAATTTAAGGATACAAATATTTGAATAATTTTCGAGATATGGCTATGTAAGGATATAGTAAAATAGTGATCTAGGAATGTAGGAATATAGGGATATGTTTTAGAAATAAAAAAATCTAAGAAGTGTAAAAATCTAGGCATATAGGAATGTAAGAATGGAGAAATTTGAGAATATTTATCAATATTATTACCAATAATATTGCAAGATAATATAATAATAATGTTAATAATATTCATGATAAAATAGATAAATATAATATTAATAATAATAATTCCAGGAATATTAAAACATACTATTCAAAATTATTACAAAATAATTTATTAAATTAATTAGTTACATAAAATATTACAAAAATTATTAAAAAGTGATAATTGTTTCCACCGAAAATGCAAGGGCTCCGTAATACGGATAAAAACATCTATTTTTATTTCGTTAAATACTTCGTGACAATTTAATTTCTTTTATTTAAAAAATAGCTCGTTAGAAAGTGGTAGAATAATGTTACGATATATGTGTTCGCAAAGTGTCATGCATTAGTACCACGAAATCGTCAACTAGTGGCGCTACATTGGTTTGCCACTATATTCCCGTATATCGTACCCTCTACTTTGTTCCACTGTCAAGTGCGTTTCTACGTATGGATGTTGCAACACGTGCTACGGCTACAAATAAGTTTTCCTTTAATACGTAAAGTAGTTTCTTTACGTATATTCTTCCTCAAATATCGTTTAAGTAAAGTGTTTGTGTGGGTCATTATCAAAATCCTATCAAATAAGAATTGTTTAATAAGAGGTACTGATTTTAGGAACATTTATGTAGCAGTTCTTTTTATCACTTTGACTACTCGTCACCCATATATGATGCTTCAATTTTCGTACGAATGTGCCATATTATTTAGAATTTGTTCAGTTAACTAATTGGAAAAACTCGTGTTAACTACTTGCAACTGTGTTTTATAAATATAACAAAATATTGTGGATATATTCGACAAGTTTTGCTAAAAATAAAAATTTTATTTAATAAAATTTTCAACTGCTTCAGTGTTACTGCTTTCAGATAGTTAATGTGTCAAATAATACACGATTCTCTGTAAATCTCCGTAATTGCTCTCGCAACTAAAAATATCGGGACACTTGTTAAATCTTTGCTATTAACGGAAATAGGGACCTGCTAATCGGTTATCGACTGTTCGATATTAAGCAAATTTCCATATTTACGAGCAATTAATATGACAGAATTAATATGACGCAATTAAAATGTTTCATTCCATCTTCTATAACTCAACTTTTTTGATATTTTAAAAATTTATATGACGTACAATTAGCAGATTCTAACTTCATAAAATGGAATTGTTTAGTAACCGATATTATTGATTTTAGGAACATGACATTCATGTAGCGGTCCTGGTAAATATTGACAGAAGGGTATCCAGCTCCAATGACCTTGACATACGTTGACGTCATTGTCCTGAGTAACATTTCCTTATAACTTGATCGTCGCTCGTTGTTTATTACAAAGTTATTTCAAAAAATTGTTTGTAAAAATATTAATCTAACCAAAAATGTTAATCTAAAATATTAATCTAAATTAACCTAATTTCACCATGTTTTGTAATTCATAGTATTTACTCCCTGACATTCATTATCAATTATATTATAAAATATGTTAGGTTAGGTTAGAATGTTATCTCGGTTACACAACCTGAAATTCAAAACAATCTGTTCAGCTTGATTTATGAATTCATCTGTTATACCCCCCCTCCGTTGGCATGGTTACAAATACTAAAATGGCTGCCAGAATCATGAAGCTGTTTACTGTCAGTTTACGTACAAATCCTAATTTTTATAAATTTGTGACCAATAATTTTTTAACGAACAATATGCGACGGTTAAGTTATAAGGAAAAGTCACTCAGGAACATGTCCTTAATAATAATTAAGGTCAAGATGAAAGTCATTGGAACTGGGACTTTTTTTGGTCAATACAACTTTTAATTAGATTGTATAAACCATGTTAAAGCCTCCGTAATTGGGACATGCATTTCTACCCCTGATTTTTACTGACAGCCTACAACAGTATCGTACTTTGATTAATTAATTCTGCCCGATCAAACTTGCCTACGGGGAATGTAAGTAACCTGTAGAACACATTTCATCGCGCTCGTAGTAACCCCATGATGTTTTATCGTGGCCCTTAGCGTGGCTGCGTTTCCGATTACATTTCCCCTCCGAGGATACGATTAATGCTCGTTGTCAGACTCGTTGAAGCGGTTTTGACTTCTTCCAAGCGTACTAGAAAAATTCGTTCGAATGTTTACGCCCGAGCAGAGCCGCGCAAAGTCGTGTTTTGCCATCTCGAAGGGAAAGTCAAGCAAAAAGGGCAGAGCGGAGGGCGAAGAGGAAGATTCGCCGAAGGTAGGACGATAGAAGGAGAAGACAGAAGGTGCATGGTGTGCGCAGGGGGCTCGATATGAATAATGAAGAAGAGCGTCGACTCGAAGAGGTTGCATCAACGTCGATAGGATATCTTCTTGTAGCCAGCCAAATATGTTTCTCAAGCTGTACGATGATCCCCGCTGATGCGAAGGAATTTTTCACTTAATCTTCCTGTTATTTCTGCGAACCTTTCTGTTTCTACTTTGAAACCCTTCCGGTGGACAGTTTATTTGTATCTTGTGAAGTTTTTTTTTGTAGCGTAGAATATTTTATATTCTTTCGAATGATACTGATACAAATTTTTGGTATTAATACTGGTCAAAATGACCGGTTTCTTATTTTGAATTATAGAAATTAGATGAACTTTGAACATAAATTTTTCCATTATTTTTGAGAGTTGCGACTTATGGTTTTGTGTAAGTATTACTTTTGGTGTAATTTATGATTGCACAAAGTTTGAAAGAAATTGGTGATTCCAACCTAGTGATGTCACTTTGCAGAAAGGAATTTCGTAAATAGCAAATCTTGCAAATTTTCTGTGCATTCACGAATTTTCGGGGACTGAATTTTCAGAGTTCAGAATTAAAAAATTCTTGTACTTCTGAATTTGCTAGTTTTCAATTCCTCAAATTTCGAAATTCTCAAATTTTTGAAGACCGGAATTTTTGGATTCTCAAATTTTTAAGTTCCATTTCGTAACTCTCAAATTTGCAGTCTCTAATATCGGATTTCTAACTTTTCAAATCTCCAAATTTCAAATTCCGAATTACCAAATCCCCAACTTTGTAAACATTCAAATTTCTACATTGCAAATTTTCCAGTGACTAAATTTCAAATTTCCTAATTTCAACTTGCACATTTCAAACTTCCAAATTTCAAATTTCCAGATTTCAAATTTCCTAATTTCAAATTTCCTAATATCAAATTTCCTAATTTCAAATTTTCAAATTTCCAAAATTCGAATTTGCCAAATTTCCAGATTTCTAATTTCCACATTTCAAATATTCCAAATTTCCTCATTTCAAATTTCCAAATTTCCTAATTTCAAATTTTCAAATTTCCAAATTTCAAATATTCCAAATTTCCTATTTTCAAATTTCCAAATTTCCAAATTTCCAAATTTCAAATATTCCAAATTTCCTCATTTCAAATTTCCAAATTTCCTAATTTCAAATTTTCAAATTTCCAAATTTTCAAATTTCCAAATTTCCAAATTTCCAAATTTCCTCATTTCAAATTTCCAAATTTCCTAATTTCAAATTTTCAAATTTCCAAATTTCCAAATTTCCAAATTTCCAAATTTCCAAATTTAAAATTTCCAAATTTCAAATTGTCAAATTTCCAAATTTCAAATTTCAAATATTTAAAATTTCCAAATTTCAAATTCCCAAATCTCCAAATTTCTAAATTTGCAAGTTTCAAATTCATAAATTTCAAATTTCCAGATTTCAAATTTCCAAATTTCAAATTCCCAATCTCAAAATTTCCAAATCTCCAAATTTCCAAATTTGCAAATTTCAAATTTCCAGATTTCGAATTTCCAAATTTCGAATATTTCAAATTTCCAAATTTCAAATCTCCAAATTTCAAATTTCAAATATTTTAATTTTCCAAATTTCAAATCTCCAAATTTCAAATTCCCAAATCTCCAAATTTCCAAATCTCCAAATTTCCAAATTTGCAAGTTTCAAATTCCTAAATTTCAAATTTCCAGATTTCAAATTCCCAAATCTCCAAATTTCCAAATTTGCAAGTTTCAAATTCCTAAATTTCAGATTTCAAATTTCCAAATTTCAAATATTTCAAATTTCCAAATTTCAAATTCCCAAATCTCCAAATTTCCAAATCTCTAAATTTCCAAATTTGCAAATTTCAAATTTCCAGATTTCGAATTTCCAAATTTCCAAATTTCGAATATTTCAAATTTCCAAATTTCAAATCTCCAAATTTCAAATTTCAAATATTTTAAATTTCCAAATTTCAAATTCCCAAATCTCCAAATTTCCAAATCTCCAAATTTCCAAATTTGCAAGTTTCAAATTCCTAAATTTCAAATTTCCAGATTTCAAATTGCCAAATCTCAAAATTTCCAAATCTCCAAATTTCCAAATTTGCAAGTTTCAAATTCCTAGATTTCAAATTCCCCAAATCTCAAAATTTCCAAATCTCCAAATTTCCAAATTTGCAAGTTTCAAATTCCTAAATTTCAAATTTCAAATATTTCAAATTTCCAAATTTCCAAATTTCAAATATTTCAAATTTCCAAATTTCAAATTTCCAAATTTCAAATCTCCAAATTTCCAAATTTCCAAATTTGCAAATTTCAAATTCCTAAATTTCAAATTTCCAGATTTCGAATTTCCAAATTTCCTAATTTCAAATTTCCAAATCTCCAAATCTCCAAGTTTAAAATTTCCAAATTCCAAATCTCCAAATTTTAAATTTCAATTTTCCGAATTTCAAATTTTCAAAATTGCAATTTTTTTTTTCAAATTTACAAGTCTTAAAATGATACAGTTCTAAAATTCCAAATTTCAAAAATTCCCAATCTACAAAGATACAGCATTACAAACTGCGTAAATACTTTGCAAAGTCATAAACAACAGTAATATTTTAATTTCATCATCTTGGAATGGAACACCATGTGCAGCCAAATCATACGATGGTCCAAAAATTTGTTACAAATGACGCATTGCCGGCAGCGTAATAGGAAGTGAAGAAGCATTCGTGATTAATACTGAGCCGAATGTCGGGTTAAGAATGATTAGGTTCTTTGTCCATCCGAAATGTACCGACTAAAATTACAGTACGCCCTTGGGTCCAAAGACTCAAACAGATCTGGCCGACAAGATTGCGGATCCAGGAGTCAGTGCCCTTTGCTGCCCGAACGCGAGTACCCCTGCCCACATTTCTTCTCTTGATTGTGTCGAAAAGGTAGCTGTTGAAAAATTCCGCTCTGCTTGCTCTCGAATGACCATTTTAACCACTAACTATAAAACTGCGAAATGTTATTATGCGAAATATTACATACAGGATCGTCCCAAATGGGTGGAACGAATCACGCGATGATTCAGCACGCAAAAATTAATCGAAACGGAAGAATAGCATTTATATCGAATTCGTTCTAATTTTTTTTTCTTTTGAGAAAACTGAATTGAAAAATTCTTAAAAATATTTATAAAATTTTAATTATTGGTTAATTTAACAATTAATAGGTGTTGTAAATTGGTATAGAGTGATATAGATTCTGAAATTCCTAGATCTGTATGTTACTAAATTCCTAGAGTACTAAATTACTAGATTCATATATCGATAGATGCCCATATCCCTAAATTGCTATATTCCTAGCTTACTATATCACCAGATTACCGAATCACTAGATACCTATATCCCTACATATCTATATATCTAGATTGTTATGTCTCTAGATAGCAACATCCCTAAATTGCTATATCCCTAGATGGCTACATCCCTAGTTTCCTATATCCCCAGATAACTACATCACCAGATTTCTGTATCCCTAAATGCCTATATCCCCAGATTTGTATTTCCCAAAATTTATACATCCCTAGACTTCTATATACCTAGAATATAATATCCCTAAATTTCTATATCCCTAGATAACTACATCCCCAGATTTCTGTATCCCTAAATTCCTATATCCCCAGATTTGTATTTCCCAATATTTATACATCCCTAGACTTCTATATACCTAGAATATAATATCCCCAAATTTCTATAACCCTAGATTGCTACATCCCTAGATAACTACATCACCAGATTTCTGTATCCCTAAATTCCTATATCCCCAGATTTGTATTTCCCAAAATTTATACATCTCTAGACTTCTATATCCCTAGACTGTAATATCCCTAGATTTCTACGTCCTTAGGCTGTAATATCCATAGATTTCTATATCCCTAGATTTCTATATCCCCAGATTGCTATATCCCTAGATTTCTACAGCGCTACAATTCTATGTACCTATATTGTAATATCCCTAGATTGTTACATACTTAAATAGATATATCCCTAGATTCCTACAGCCCCAGACTGCTGTATCCCTAGATGGCAACATACCTAGATTGTTATATTCCTAGATGGCTACATCTCTAAATTGCTATGTCCCTAGATTCCTATACACCCAGATTGTTATATCCCTAGATTTCTACATCCCTACAATTCTATATACCTACATTGTTATATCCCTAGATTTCTACGTACTTAAATTTATATATCCTTAGATTAGTGCGTCCCTAGATTGCTGCATCCCTAGATTTCTACATACCTAGACTGTTATATCTCCATATCGTTACATCCTTAGATCACTATATCCCTAAATTGCTGTATACCTATATTCGTATATCCCTAGAATTTGAAATTACTATCTCTATTTGAAATTAATATCCCTATAGAATTTGTAATTACTAGTACTATAAATTCTTTGATCCTTATATCCCTAGATGCATATAGCTCTACATGTATATGTGCCTAGATAACTAGATAATCTGGCGTCCTAGATTTCGCTATCCCTAGAACCCTGAACGGTTAAATTGTTGTTGTCTGTAAATACCTATTTCCTATTTTTGTTAGTGAAGTCGGATCTGGTGTTGACCATGCAGCAGAGTTTAGTTGAAACAATATGTGTCTCTATTTAAACCGTGAACATTCCGATGTTCGATTATTTTTATAGACGCTAAAGTCGCCACGAAGGGTGGCAGTATTAGCTCGGAAACACGGCCCTTCTCCATGCAAATTCCACAATAAATTTCCGTTTGCTGCGTACACTGGCCGATTCTCATCCTCGTGGCTCGAAACAACGTGGCTTACGCGTGACAAAAAATTCACGGAATGCCCGTAGCAGGATCACTTTTGCTCGTTGACCACAGCCGAGAAGAAAGTGTTAGATCGGATCTAGCACCTCGACTCGAGGCGTGTCTAGCATCTCGTTATTTAGGGCCCTTTACCGACCGAGAATTGTTTTTCCTGGATTTTGTATCGCACTTCGGATTGCGATGTACAGTCGGCGAGGAAATCTGGATTTCTTTAGGGGTTTTTAAAATTTGGGATTTCAAATTCGAAAATTTGAAATTTGAAAATTTGAAAATTTTAAAAATGGAAATTAAGGAATTTAGAAATTTGAAATTTAGTCACTAGAAAATTTGCAATGTAGAAATTTGGAACTTTAGAATTTTGGAAATGTGGAATTTTGGAGATATAGAATTCTAGAATGTTGGAAATTTAAGAATTTGGACATTTGAAATTTATGAATTTTAGAATTTGGAAATTCCAAAATGCAGAAACTAGGGAATTTGGAAATTTCAGAATTTAGGAACTAGGGAATTTAAAAATTCTGGAATTTGGAAATTTCAGAATTTAGGAACTAGGGAATTGGAAAATGGTGGAATTTGGAAATTTCAGAATTCTGGAACTAGAGAATTGAAACAATTGAGAATTTAGGAACTAGGGAATTGGAAAATTTAGAAATGAGGAAATTTCAGAATTCTGGAACTGGGGAATTGGCAAATTTGGGAATTTGGAAATTTCAGAATTCAGGAATTAGGGATTTGGAAAATTAAAAATTCAGGAACTAGGGAATTGGGAAATGGTGGAGTTTGGAAATTTCAGAATTCTGGAACTAGAGAATTGAAACAATTGAGAATTTAGGAACTAGGGAATTTGAAAATTTAGAAATGAGGAAATTTCAGAATTCTGGAACTGGGGAATTGGCAAATTTGGGAATTTGGAAATTTCAGAATTCAGGAATTAGGGATTTGGAAAATTAAAAATTCAGGAACTTTTGGGAAATTTTGGAATTTGGAAATTTGAAAATTCAGGATCTAGGGAATTGGAAAATTGAGAAATTAGGAAATTTCATAATTCAGGATCTAGGGATTTGAAAAATTTAGAAATTAGGAAATTTCAGAATTCAGGAACTAGGGAATTTGGAAATTTGAGAATTTAGGAACTAGGGAATTGAAGAATTGTGAAATTAGGAAATTTCAGAATTCAGAAATTAGGGAATTAGAAAATGAAAAATTCGGGAACTAGGGAATTTGAAAATTTAGAAATTAGGAAATTTGAGAACTCAGGTACTAGGGAATTGAAGAATTGTGGAATTAGGAAATTAGAGAATTCAGGAATTAGGGAATTGGTAAATTAAAAATTCAGGAACTAGGGAATTGGAAAATTTTGGAATTTGGAAATTTGAAAATTCAGGATCTAGGGAATTGGAAAATTTGGATATTTCAGAATTCAGGAATCAGAGAATTGGGTAATTTTGGAATTGGAAATTTAAAAATTCAGAAATTTGCGATTTGAAAAATTAAATTTAGGATCTAGGGAATTGGATAATTTGGAAATTTTAGAATTTTGAAATGGGTGATATAAAATTCTAGGGATATGGTAATTTACAAGTTTAAAAAACTATGAAATTATAATGTTTAAAAATTTGTGAGTCTACAAGTTTGAAAATCTACAAATCTAAAAATGTAGAAATTAAATAATTCAAAAGAATAGACAGGAAGGATATGTGAAAATGATTCAAGTTTACGTACTTGTTCTTATCCATAGGAGGCGTAAGTTGCACTTGAATGTACCACACACGATAAGAAGCGTAGGTTCGATTCGATACTCGGTTTGTAACAAAATCTGAAACTCGAAACCATAACTTGCGCGAAGATTCAAGCGCACGATACTTGGTGGATAAAAAGAAGCGGCAGATGCACGTTTCACTGTTCGTTTTATCGACTGAGAGTATCTTTGACACTGTGGCATCGTCGTCGAGTCGTGTTTATGGAAAACAGCTACTTTAAGGCTTCGAACGAAATCCTTGAACTCGGACTGGCTTTTGTTTTCGACCACGTGCAAGCGATTATGGTAACCTTCGTGGAAAACGAGCGAAGTGAGCAACTAACAAGAGAAGACATAACAAAAATATTTGTGAAATAAATGAAGAGTGTGTAGCATGTGAGGTGGCATTTCAGTGCAATTTTGTAGGAACCACACAATATGGATTGTTAATTGTGAGGTTATTTTTTGACGGAATACTACGAAGTGTTCAACTAGCAAGAGGAGACGTAACGAAAATATTTGTGAAATAAATGAAGAATGTGTAGCAAATAAGAGGTGGCGTTATTTCAGTGTAATTTTGTAGAAATCGCGAAATATGGACTGTTAAATGTGAGGTTATTTTTTCACGGAATGCTACGAAGTGTTCAACTAGCAAGAGGAGACGTAACGAAAATATTTGTGAAATAAATGAAGAATGTGTAGCATGTGAGGCGGCGTTATTTCAGTGCAATTTTGTAGGAACCACACAATATGGATTGTTAATTGTGAGGTTATTTTTTGACGGAATACTACGAAGTGTTCAACTAGCAAGAGGAGACGTATCAAAAATATTTGTGAAATAAATGAAGAGTGTGTAGCATGTGAGGTGGCGTTATTTCAGTGTAACTTTGTAGAAGTCACGAAATATGGATTGTTAATTGTGAGGTTATTTTTTGACGGAATACTACGAAGTGTTCAACTAGCAAGAGGAGACAAGACGAAAATATTTGTGAAATAAATGAAGAATGTGTAGCAAATAAGAGGTGGCGTTATTTCAGTGTAACTTTGTAGAAGTCACGAAATATGGATTATTAATGGTGAGGTTATTTTTTGACGGAATACTACGAAATGGTCAACTAGCAAGAGGAGACGTAACAAAAATATTTGTGAAATAAATGAAGAGTGTGTGGCAAGTAAGAGGTGGCGCCATTTTAGTGCAATATTGTAGAGCGAAGTGTCGGTGTCGATTGTAATCGGTGCCGCCATTTGTCAACAAAATACCGCGAAATTCAATTTGTAAATGGTGGAGTATTTCATTTGAGAGATACAAGTCAAGTAAATAATACATTTTTAAAACGTGAATATTAGATTATTACAGATTAAGTAAGTATATATTCTTATTTACTAAGATATGTATTTATAAAAATACTGTAAATGTATAATATACTATTACTAATTTTTAAAATAAAAATCTGAATTTTCATATGAAAATAAAGAACAATTTTTGTATATTTATACAAATAATAATATATACAATAATATTTTAATTAATTAAACAATATCAATAATTTGCAATATATATATTAATTAATGAATTATGTATAATATTAAATGACTCTTTTTCTTAATGATTCCTCCTCTCCTTTTCATTCAATTTATCAAGTACCATATTTCACTTTTTTTTGAACCAAAAAAGAAGAAGTTCCTGTACTCAAAATACGTGCAATATGTTAAAAATACATATATGCATAATTAATCAACTTCTCTATTTATTCAAAGCGTAATTCTTTTTGCTCTTCCTCGTTGCATTTAATTAGTATCTTCACTCGTACGCATTTGTTACGCTACTTCCTCTCTTCTAATTAGTCGAAGTGACACTTCTATTGTGGTTCTATAACGAACACACGGCCACAAATAACTGCGAGAAAAATGCGTTGCTTTTCCTTTTGCTAACAATAGAAAGTTGCAGAGCTCTAATAAGAAATTTTATAATCGCCCATCGTTGTTTCACCTTTCAGGGAAACAATTTCCCAGCCTGAAATAACGTCTTTCTTAGAACGGAGGCGCTATGAGGAGTGCGAACCATAATACCATGCCGGTCGGTATTGTTTGTAGTATTCAGTGCAATCTCGTTTTTATTATACCTTTTTTATTAAAGCAAATATACGTTGTTAGGATCTTCGCCGGAGAAAAGATATCAAAATAACTTTTAAACACTTTTATACTACTAACTATGCCTATATTTTATAATAACAGTAACTGATATCAGTATGTACATACAGGGTGTTTCACAACTAGTATAATTTCCAGAAAGGGGTTGTAGCTGAGGTCATTCTGAACAACTTTTTCCTTTGCGAAAATGGGGTTTGAAGCTTCGTTTTTGAATTATTAACGAAAAACACCAGCCAATTAGAGCGCATGCGCAGACGCGAGAGCGATGGGTTCGAGCGTGACGGCTGACCGCGGTCGTGAACAAGCGTCTCTGTGCCGGAACAGTGTAATTGTTTAACAGGAAGCCCCCATGTCAAAATTTAATTAAATAACGACTAAAACAATTCAGAATAATGTCCAGTTATTCATTCCTCGTGAATAATGGATGAACTAATTATACGTTATTAACCGAAACCGAAGAAATCAAATTTCTTGAATACTGCTATTCGTTATTTAGAAGGAACGTGAAATAAAATATCGAAAATTCTTCCTGTCATTTGTCAACAAAATTTTAACCAACAAATTCACGCATTTTAACGGTAAAATAATTTTTCTGTCCAAGAGGAGTTTAAATATAATAATTAATAAATGTATTAATCCTTGTATACTTTAAATTTACAAGAAATATGTAAACAATTAAAATAAGCATGGTACCAACGGTCTTGTTCACGACCACGGTCAGTCGTTGCACTCGAACCCGTCGCTCTCGCGTCTGCGCATGCGCTGTTCGCGCTCTCTGATTGGTCAGCGTTTTTCGTTAATAATTCAAAAAGGAGGCTTTGTAATCTATTTTTGTAAAGGGAAAAGTTGTTTAGAATCACCTCGCCTGCAACCCCTTTCCAAGAGTTATACATTTTAATATATAAACGATAATTTAATAGAATAATAATGATATATGATTTAATGATAGTCCATTGGGTGCATTGTATTCTTGTATTACAACATGGCACAGCTGCCAGTTATACAAGAAAAAAGATATTCAATCTTCTTAATCTCAGTTTTTGATAAGTAAATTTTGTTTACGTGAACATTGGCCTTCCACGGGTATAGCTGCTGGGTAGTCTAACGAAATAGGATTACACGGTTATTCCAGCATTCAAGCTTCATCCTATAACCGTGAATCTTTATGCCGTAAATCTTGGCTGGAGATAATCTCATGAGCGGACGTTGAGTAGCCGGCGCGAAAAAGCTGAGAAAACGAAGAACGCGATCCGAAACGAACGATGTCGCTTAGAAACCGCCCGCTTATCTCGCGTGTGCTTGAAAATTAATGTGAATGGGGTTCGCAGATTCTACATCAACCGGAATGGTTGTGTACAAGTAACAGAGATGAAATTCGTAAGCTCGAATCTTCTTCGAAGGAACAAAGCAGAAAATACAATTTTGGCGAAAGTTATACTTCAGATTTAAAATATCTGCATATCTACATAAATAAAATTTTTAAGATTGGTTTAATATTTTGTAAGAGATAGATTGAAACAGAGTTTTTCAGGTATTTTAAGTTTGTACACTTGAAGAGATTCGATAGATTGAAAATTTATGAATTAAGGGCCTGATAGACTGATGGACTGATAAATTGATAAACTAGTGAATTGGTGAATTGATAACCTGGTGAATTGGTGAACTAATAAATTGGTGAATTGATAGATTGATGAATTAATGGATTCATGAATTGGTAGATTGATAAGTTGATAAATTGATAGATTTTGGAATTGATAAATTGGTGAATTAATAAACTGGTGAATTGGTGAATTAATAAATTGGCGAATTTATAAACTGATGAATTGGTGAATTGATAAATTGATAAACTAGTGAATTGGTGAATTGATAAACTGGTGAATTGCTGAATTAATAAATTGGTGAATTGATAGATTGATGAATTGGTAGATTGATAAGTTGATAGATTTTGGAATTGATAAATTGGTGAATTAATAAACTGGTGAATTGGTGACTTAATAAATTGCTGAATTAGCGAGTTGCTGGCTTATGACTGGATGAATTGATAGATTTTTGAATTGGTAAAATGGTGAACTGAGATATTCATGGATTGATAAATTAATAAATTGGTGAATTGATAGATTGATGAATTGATGGATTCATGAATTGGTACATTGATAAGTTGATAAATTGGTGAATTGATAACCTGATGAATTGGTGAGTTAATAAATTGCTGAATTGCTGCCTTATGACTGGATGAATTGATAGATTTTTGAATTGGCAAATTGGTAAAATGTTGAACTGAGATATTCATGCATTGATAAATTAAATTGGTTTATTGATAGATTGATGAATTGATGGATTCATGAATTGATAGATTGATAAGTTGATAACTTGATAGATTTTTGAATTAATAAACTGGTGAATTGGTGAATTTATGGGTTCATTAATTAAAAGATTAGAGAATTAATGAATTTGTGACTTGAAAAGTGAACGAAAGAAAGAATTGATGCTTAGAATCCATAAAATTCCGAAAATCCATAAATCCCACAGAATGTAAAAAATCGTCAAAATCCATAAATTTCCTAAAATCTCAGAAATCCCTAAAGTTCCTAAAATCCCTAGTCGCTAAAATTCTTAAATCCTCGTATTATAAATTACTCAAATCACTACGACATCCAAATTTCCTAAGTCCAAAACTTAAAAGTATTTATGTTCCGAAATTGCCACATCCTCAAATTCCCGAATTCCAAACTGAAATTTCTAAATTCCAAAATTTCAGTTCTCCGCGCATCTCGCACACCTTATCACCGCACCCACTATGTTCAACTACGCCCGTGACCTCAACCCCGGGCACTCAATCCGCCCATCACTGCTCTTACAATAAAAACAGCAAACCCAAACCTTATACGGCTCACCCTATACCCGTTTAGAGCAGCACTCAAATTTAAAACATTTTCATTTCATTCATAAAAATGGCAGAATGTTCACGGCGCGTTTACGATAATTTTCACGATCTATCCCGCAACGAATTTAATTGAATATTCGCTAGTTAATAACTTTCAACTGCGAAGTATTGGTGAGCACTGCGAACCAAGACTGGAGCTATTAACCTTCGACCTTTGTATGAAACCAATGTCATGGTATCGTAGCCCTTGAAAATATACGTTATCCCTCTGGCAACATGAAAGTATACAGGGTGGTCAACCTAACTTGCTCACCCCGAGTAAAGTATACGTTGCGAGAAAAACTTTTTCCTGCGAAAGTTCCATGATTTAGAGGAGCACGTACTGCACGTACTTTTCCTATAAATGGAGGTATTTCAAAGATTTCAAGGCAAAGAAACGAAGGGAAATTACTAGTTAGGGACAGAGAACGTACTATCAAACTACTTTGGGGCCCTCGTGCGGCGAAATGTGAGAAACTTCGTCGATACTCGTCTCTCTTGCTACACGCTGGAGGGACAAGTACAGCAACAATTTCACCGACGCAAGATTTTCAAGCAACGAAGTAACATTTACAACATACACACAGATATAACATATCTCAGAAAAAGAATACAATAGAGTACTTTGTTAAAAGCTATAAGAAAGGTGTGCGTGTCACGCGCATGCGCTATGTCTGTTACGCGCACGCGCAGTGAGAATACATGCACTTTATTCAAGAAAACCTGTTACTTCCCAATAAATACTTTAACTCGAGCAATATTTGAAACTTAAGCAATTAGAACAGTACTTTGACATCCGAGTAAGTTAAAACAATTATTTTAAGCAAAATAGTGATTTCAATATATAAATATTTTACGTTATATTATAATAGATATACTATTAATATAAAGATGTATTATGCGCATGCGCTATACACACTACGCGCATGCGCAGCGAGAGTATACGCACTTCGCGTTATTCTGTTACTTCCCAATAAACACTTTAACTCGAGCAATATTTGAAAGTGAACAATTAGAAGAGTACTTGTATCAATTCTTTTCAGCATTCGAGCAAGTTAAAACAATTATTTTAAGCAAAATAGTGATTTCAATATGTAAATATTTTACGTTATATTATAATAGATATACTATTAATATGAAGATGTATTATGCGCATGCGCTATACACACTACGCGCATGCGCAGCGAGAGTATACGCACTTCGCGATATTCTGTTACTTCCCAATAAACACTTTAACTCGAGCAATATTTGAAAGTAAACAATTAGAACAGTACTTGTATCAATTCTTCAGCATTCGAGCAAGTTAAAACAATTATCTTAAGCAAAATAGTGATTTCAATATATAAATATTTTACGTTATATTATAATAGATATACTATTAATATAAAGATGTATTATGCGCATGCGCTATACACACTACGCGCATGCGCAGCGAGAGTATACGCACTTCGCGTTATTCTGTTACTTCCCAATAAACACTTTAACTCGAGCCATATTTGAAACTAAACAATTAGAACAGTACTTGTATCAATTCTTCAGCATTCGAGCAAGTTAAAACAATTATTTTAAGCAAAATAGTGATTTCAATATATAAATATTTTACGTTATATTATAATAGATATACTATTAATATAAAGATGTATTATGCGCATGCGCTATACACACTACGCGCATGCGCAGCGAGAGTATACGCACTTCGCGTTATTCTGTTACTTCCCAATAAACACTTTAACTCGAGCCATATTTGAAACTAAACAATTAGAACAGTACTTGTATCAATTCTTCAGCATTCGAGCAAGTTAAAACAATTATTTTAAGCAAAATAGTGATTTCAATATATAAATATTTTACGTTATATTATAATAGATATACTATTAATATAAAGATGTATTATGCGCATGCGCTATACACACTACGCGCATGCGCAGCGAGAGTATACGCACTTCGCGTTATTCTGTTACTTCCCAATAAACACTTTAACTCGAGCAATATTTGAAACTAAACAATTAGAACAGTACTTGTATCAATTCTTCAGCATTCGAGCAAGTTAAAACAATTATTTTAAGCAAAATAGTGATTTCAATATATAAATATTTTACGTTATATTATAATAGATATACTATTAATATAAAGATGTATTATGCGCATGCGCTGTACATACTACGCGCATGCGCAGTATTCGACATGCTATCAAGACAAGTACTACATAATGTTTCTCTAAAGCAAAGTTTTATGTAACTTTTATAAAACTTTAAGTAAAAGATTTTTCTCGTAATTCGGTACATGCAAGACGGGTGAACCACCTTGTATACTAAGGGTCAATGCTTCTTTCAATACTGTACCACGTAAAGAAACATGTGATACTGGACTATTGTGAACAGAGCATGTCTCGGATGAAACAAGGGACCACCCGGCGGGAAAGAAAGAATGATAAACCGGATATCCTTACAACTCAGTACACTGCATATTATCGCTCACTGCACATGTTTTTCAACTTGTTTGATACTTTCTGTATGTCCCAAGCATTCGGTATTATATACCATAAATACAATTCAGTAAATATATATTATTCTAGAATAACATCCAAATATTTACTTTTACAGCTATGTGTGGTTTGAAATTATGCGTAAACTATGAAATTATAACGAATGAACTATATATGGAAACGCATTGCCACTCTACATTTTATATTCTGAACAGTGACAATTTCAAGCAACAAAAAATGTAGAAACTGACAAAAGGCACATTGGATATTCAGTTGCATATTTTCTGCGAAGAAGTCTAGTCTCGTGTGGGACACAGAGCGTGCAAGGTCTCCTCTCGGTGCGCTGCGCAGCCAAGGCCGGCATTGACCTTCCCCGCGCTATATGGCAGGAGAGACCGAGTGCTGCTTTCTCAAGGACCATCGAGCTCGCATCGTGTGCAGTACCGATGTGGAAGTCCATTAAGGTCGGGACATCCCGTCTCAGACATCCTCGCAAATCATAGATTTAATGGAACGATAAATTTATATTCATGACGCGTGTCGTTCCGTCGCCCTCTCTTCGATCGTTCTTCAAATACTCCTCGTATGTTACTGCTTTTTAACCCTTTCAATATGCCTTTTTACGCTTCGCTATTATACTTACCCGAGCTCCAAACTGATATTCTATCGACAGATATTTTACAGGACATCTTCTTGTGCGGGAGAGCTTTTGAAAAATCACGGTGATGCTTTTTAAAAATTGGAGAAATACGACGGAGTGAAGTATTCTGTGACAAACATCTCGATTTGTCAAACGCACGGGTAACGTAGCTGGAACGAGCTATATCTCCGATTTGATGTGAAATAGGACACTGTTGAAGAACAAGTTGAATGGTGTGATTTTTTATTTATTTGAGTTTAACTGTAACACGGTGACCTTCGGATGACCTTGATTTTACAATACATTTATATTAACACTCTAATGGCCGCTCACATAACATGTGTGTGATTGATGAACGTAGGTAGTTGCCTTAATAATTATCGCACAAAGGAAAATATTAAATTTGTTGCATTAAATATTAAATTTATTAAATTTGATATTTAGAAAATATTAAATTTGTTGTATTAAATATTAAATTTATTAAATTTGATATTTAGAAAATATTAAACTTGTTGTATTAAATATGTTATTGTTGTTTTCGTTTATCTTATGTGCATGTTCACACACGTTGCATTATTTCATGAATTTATATAAAGTTTTTTTAAATTAATTCTTGAAAAATATTGCCGGCCCCTGACGACCTTGGACTGCGTAAGCGACCATTAAAGTGTTAACACTAACTGTCAAAATTTGACATAATAAAGTGTTACATTAGATAAAATATTGTTTGTACTATTTTCTAAAGTAGTTTTTATTCCACGAACGGTAACAGTCTCAATCTAGTGATGTAGCCATACAAGTTTATTATTAGAATCAAATATTTTTGAAAAACCGCTATAGAAAGAAATCGAATAACGTTAGAAGTCATGTTACGTATCAGCTATGTCCAGTCCATTTACTGTTAAACTGTTGATTCAATTAGCTCAGCGCAGCGAGGTAGAGCACTATCGTGTTGAAAGCATAAATTGTGTCGTGAATGCAGTGACATATCGTACGAACAGAATTAGACATTTTTTAAATGACATGTTCATATATTCTATCGAATAATGCGTTATTTTTAACCTTTCAAAAAGCGATTTCAAACATTAAAGAATTTTAGAATCTGTTACAAACGTACCTTCTTATGATAGTTTATTTAAAATTTAATTGAATGTAAATAAAAATGTTTAAATACTAGTGAAACTTGAAGATTATTTTTGTGTACATTAATGTAAATTTATAGTTTCACATTGAAGTATGTTATTGCATATGATAGTATGAATAGTATGTATGCAATAGTATGTAATAGTATATCAATGTAATTGCATTAAAAAGTTTAACATATATCTCATTAAAATTTTAATATTGAGATATTTTTTCCTTATTTTATACTGTTAAATTATTATATAATTTTATATTAATGTTATACGTGTATAAGTTACACAATATTCTATAATAAACATTATTAGATTCCTTTATTTTATATTACCAACGTCCATTTTGAATTTGACTGTCACTAACTACCTCGACTGTAATTACTAATATTATAATATTGTTTAATTTTATTAAACAATCGAGAAATATAACCTATAACAAAAATGGTTAGGTCGTCTTTGAGAATCATTTTGTTAATCTGATAGTATTAGATTATACTATATATTGGAATTTGTTGGTTCAAGAGTTATATGTTGAAGTTTAATAATTTTCGAGTACTGTATAGCTTTAACGTGATAAGTAGGCGAATTTTATTATTTAGTCAAATACATCATGCGCTCATGCATTAAAAACACCATCACTATTTCGGCAATAAAATTGTCGCCATAAATATTCGCAAAGTCAAAGTACAAATTTTTCGTCGTGAAAACGTCCTCATCCAACCTTTTGCAGGACGCCAGTATGATTGAATTTTTTGAGTACACATACCTTCACTAGCTAACATTAAATTTCATTTAGTTAAAGTTTCATAGAAATTCGTCCGTGAACGCAGATTCAAAGTAAATTATATTTGCCTACGAACTCTTTACCGTGATCAACAGTTATAAAGCCTTCTGCACCGAGTCCTGTATAACTTTTCAAACAATCCATATGAATTTCACTAGCGATATTAACGTGTTCCTTTATAACTAGTATAGTGATCGCCGAACGACTCTTGATTACGATCATACAACAGCTTGCGTCATCCACCATGCAACACCCAATGACCGTCTACTTTTCTGACACGACTACATTTTCTTTTACGAAATTTCATCGATCTTTAAAATCATGTAACAATATTGTTAAGGTTAAGTGGAAAGAATAAAGGCAGGATGTGCGAATAATAAGAGGTTTATTGTATACTTTGTAAAAGACGCGTGTCAATCTCGTGCAACGCGTGCACGCTAGCGACGCGATCAACAAACTGAAGTTATCGCGTAATGAAGTGTCGCGCGGTGGAGGTACGACCACAGTTTCGGTTTGCAAAAGACAGAGGGCCTGCCATTGTCTGAATACATACGCGTTATATAGACTAATAAATGTGAATTGGTTTGTATTAGTACGACTGAATAACCTAACCAATACTCTTATTTTTTCTTTAAATTGTGTACCTGAATTATTGGAGAACCAAATTAAGACTTCTATCGTATTCTTATATTCAAAATTATTGTATATCATAATTTAAATTATATTTAACTTTCATTGTTATAGATGGCCAGTATAGAAGTTTCTTTGTCTACGACACCGAGACGGAAGAAGGGTGGAAGCATTTCCGGTGGAGTCACGTCACCTGCTGGTCATCGAAACAGAGATCATTACAAGGAATTGGATGCTCTACGAGTTGCATTGCGTGATAAAGAAAATATTATTCAAACGTGAGATGTTTATCAATATCTACCTTACAAGCACGTATACAAAAACTTCTAATTACTTTCTGAATTTTTATAAAGTATAATGATTAGAGCGGCTGTTACTTATGAAAAATAAAAAATTATTGATTATTCTTTGTGTTCAACAGCGAAAGATTATTTGTTGGGATTTTTCTGATTTAGTAATAATTCAGTTTGGTAATTTGGTCATTTGGCACCTTGTAAATTTGTAAATTTAGAAATATGGAATTTAATAATGTGCAAATTTAGAAATGTAAAAATTTGGGGGATTATAATTTTGAAAATTGATAAAAAATTGGAATTTTGAGAAAGTTGGAAGTTTTCAAATTTAGGTATTTGAAGATATGACTGGTTAAAAAATTTAGAAACTTAGGATTTGAAGGTTAGATATTTAGAAATGGAAAATTAGTAGTTTAGTAACTTGATAAGTTTGTCAATTGGTAACTTGGTAATATGGTAACTTTATAATTTGGTAAATAGATAACTTTATAATTTTGTATTTTTGTAATTTTGCAAGTTTGTATTTTTGTATTTTGTAATTTTGTAATTTTGTAATTTTGCATTTTTGTAATTCAAGAATTTGAAAATATGAAGTTTGGAAATAAATTTGAGGAATTGAAAATATGTTTCTAAACCATTTGTCTTACAAAAAAAGTTAAAAAATTATACAAAAATATTGCTTGTCTAGATTTACAACTTTTATTTAACATTTTTTTACATAATAAATAACTTATAATATAAATAAATATAAGTGATATTATTTTGAGAAATAGTCTAAAAAAATTCAAAAACAAGACCGCGATTCTAATGACTGTAAAAAAAAGTTAAAAACATCACACGAAGATAATTACGTTGCAACTAAATTTTCATTAACCTAAATAACAAGGAGAATTGTGCAATTAATTTCTATAAAAGTGTATGTCCATAGATAGAAGGTTTCGCTTATGAAATCGAATCTGCACCATAACAAGAAAAATCCTACCTAATTGGCTAAAATGTAACGATGTTCTTAAAATACCATTGTAAACCACACGGAACGCGAAGAAGCTGAAAGTAAATTCGATAGGTTTAAAATTTTAATTAACGTCTAATTAGCGCCGTTAGGATCGGAAGCGATGGTCGATTTTAATCACGCAACAATTTACTCGATTTTGGCGAGCGATATTTTTTTGTGAGAAAAACTACTTTAATAAAATGAACAATAAAAGTATAATTGTTATGTTAATTTTTGTACATGAACGGTAATAATTGAGTAAATGTATAAACACAGTAATCAATGTATATTTATGTTTAATTTTTGCAAAATCAATTTAATACAAAAATGTAAACTATTTTTAATAAGTACATTAATTTAGTAGATAATATATACACTTTCTGCAGCACGTCAGTGTTGTAATTTTGTTACTTTTAAATTTCCAGATTTTTGTATTTGCAAGAAAAGAAATTTTAATATCTTTATTTTTAAATTTTGAGAGTTTCAAATATTCACTAACCAAATTATTAAAACATTGACTACAAACTGTTAGAGACTATTATATGTATATTTACTGACAAGAGTAAAGAATAGTTGTGAGAGTAATGCTTTCACCGTAACATGTGTAAAATACATTATTATAAATTACTTACATTGCTGCAATTTATATGTAAATAAATGCATGTTCATATAGGTGCAGTTTACAAATTGATCCAAATTAGAAAACTTTCTGCTAGCTGTTTGTCGTTGTTGATTACTCAGGTATTGTTTTCAATGAAAGTAAAGTTCTGTTGTGTTTTAGATTAAAAGGGCAGCTGTGCAACACCCTAAGTAACCGGTTGGCATTACGCAATGGCGCACCACCTTTGACCGAGGCTGACAGAAAAGCAACCGAGGAACGTCTTCAAAGGTTACGACGTGACGCCGACAATAAACGATTAGCGATAAAAAACTTGAAACTTGCACTAGAACGCCTGAACATCACCGAGTAAGTGAACAATTATTATAATACCAAAAAAAAACACTATTTTTGTAATCTTTCAAACTCTAAATCCCACCATGGACCTAGGAGTTAAACATATAAAAATATACAGTATCCGACCGAATAATATTTAAAAGCGGACAGCACGTAATTCCTTATAAGGAAACAAGGAAAATATATAGAATACAATTTGTTGACTTTCGGCTGAGTTTCCAAGAAAATCAAGTTCGAAGATCCGTTGTGTTCCTTCGCTGTTATAGCAATGTTGTCTTCCCTCGAGCAAAGTAAACGCGTATTGTGTTTGCAAGCAATGTGTGCACAGCACGCGATGCTTGCGGCTCGAAAGAAAAACGAACAAAATTTTTAATGGAAAGAATTTTACTTTTTCGGTTGCAAAATTGCTGAAATCGTTGTCCCCGTTGTCGGATGCGTAGTTGTGTCCGTCTAATTTACCGAAGCATGTACCCTCGGTAACGCGTTTCGATTTTTCGCTTCCTTAACCTCTTAGGTGCGACGCACCACTATAGTGGCTCACTCTACTGACTCATTCGCTCACCGTACTCTGCCGTACAGAGAAACAGCCCGCGCAAAATTCAGACGTACCCAGGAGGTTAAATGCGTAATTAATCGCTTGCACCGATTGCTCCTCACTTTCGATATTTTTACCGTATACTTTTTCTGGAATGTATTCCCATAAATAAAAGTCCAGGTGTGCGAGGTCCGTGGAGCTTGGAGGCCAGATCGTTCTTCCACGTCCTATCCAATAATCGTAATTAACATTTTCAAATCTTTTTACATTTCGGCCGAAGTGTGCTGGGGCACAATGCGCATGCGCATCGCTCCATAGGAAATAACGTATAGAAATTTTCAAGTTCATAAATTTCAAATTTACAAAGTTGCTAATTCGACTTCAGAAAAATTGAAAATTTTGAATTCATTGAAATATTAAAAAATTTTTTTGTTATTTTAACATTATAAAAAGAATTAGAGAAGAAACTGTTCAAAAAGAAACCGTTCAAAAATAAAGGGCGGTTATAAAATAACTTTTAACCAATATCTAAATATATCTTTTTAGTGCAGTTTAAAATAAGGTGTTAATATGTGATATTAATATGTTATCGAAAACAGATAACGTTATTATTAACAAGACTAGAACATTTTAAATAAATAAACTTCATAAGTAATTTCGGATTTATTTATATTAAACTTGAATAAAATTTGAAATAAATGAAATTGAAAATCAAAATTTAGAATAAATAAAATTTCAAATAGATGGAATTGGAAATGAAAATTTAGAATAAATAAAATTTCAAATAGATTAAATTGAAAATCAAAATTTGGAATAAATAAAATTTCTAATAAATGAAATTGACTATACAAATTTAGAATAAATAAAATTTCAAATAGATAAAATTGAAAATCAAAATTTGGAATAAATAAAATTTCAAATAAATGAAATTAGCAATTAAAATTTAATATAGGTAAAATTTCAAATAGATGTAATTAAAAATTAAATTTAGTATAAATAATACTTTAGATATAATTAAAAATGAAATATAAATTAAATAATATTTCAGATAGATAGAACTAAAAATGAAATTCAGAATAAAAAAATTTGAAATAAATGCAATTAAAAATAAAATTTGAAATAAATAAAATACTGAATGACCTTGACAATAAAATTGTAAATAATAGAAATTGCCAATAAACAATATTGAAAGTTAAATTTGAAATAAACAAAATATTTATTTCCAATGAAATAAAATACATTGACTTCTATAACAATACTTCAAGATCAATGAAAATCATCGAAATACATAAACAATGTAAATAATTACCGAGTCGAACGATTGAAATACGATAATTAGAATAACGACAACGAGAAAACATGAAGTGTGTTTGTTCCAGCAATATTGATGTTCGAATTCAACAAGCGGAGCTAGAATACAGACTCGGACGAGAGGAACTTGAACTTCTGACCCTTCGCGAAGAAAGCAGAGCCCTTCAAGCTGCTCTAGAACTGGCGGAGACCCAAGAAAAACAAAAGAATGATACGATATTCAGGTATCTCATCGACAGTAATAAAAGAACTTCCCTTATATGAATCTTATCTAGCAACCTTCTAAGTTTTTCTCATTTCATCTCAACTATGATCTCATTCTTCCTCTATTTCAGTAATGCACCCAAAGAAACTTTAGGGTGCAGTACACTGTGACACTTCCCAAAGGAAAAGGAAAAACGAAGAAAATAGAATAGAAAATTTGTAATTCAAATTTATGACGTTCATTTCTTGCTCTATGTGTACTTTCTTTATTTTCATGCTGCATTTCATAGCAATATGACCATAAAGTGAAGACTATAAGGTAGATTATAGATTACAAACTATAAATTGTAGATTATAGATTGTAAACTATGAATTGTAGACTATAGGACTATATAAGATCATAAAAACTTGTAACATAAAATTTTTGCTGCCTGCAAAAGACTAATGTTAGCATCAAGATATGTCGTTCCATGAGTGTTGTCTTTTATCAGTCTAGCATTTGCAGAAATAAAATTTATGTGTAGAAAAACACCCAATGTCATCCGTGGCAGAAATGTAAGACGCAGAGTACTTTTTTGTGAACTACATCAATTAGTGCACATTCTCTAACAATCGTATCGCAAGAGATTTATATAATTTTTCCATCGCTTTTTATTATAAACTTTTTCATTCCTCTTCGAGGCATGTTATAACTCATCCACTATTTGTTTCCCCGCAGAATATACTTTTTTCGTCAATATTCTCCAACGATTCTCAATATTGTTTAGGTTCAGACCTACCTATACACAGCAAAACTATTTTCACAGTCAGAACGTAAATTTTTAATATTTCCGCAGTGAGAACGCTGGAAGTATCGTGTTGAAAAACAACATCTTGTTTAGATATCTTATCTGCATATTTCGGTAATTCTCCATTAAGTATATTTACGTGGATTACTATACATTTTCGTTGAAGCAAACGTATCTGTTTTTCTCAGAACTCTATGGTCAAATCATGATACAACAATAATTATTATCATGGCTAAGAATAATAATCATAATAATTATTATACTACAATAATCGTTGTACGACCGTCATCTTCTTGTCCCTTTCCTAAATTCATTTTTCTATCCGTAAATAGTGAAGATAATTTAAACATACCAAAACATCCAAACTGTGATGTTTTTCGTAAGAAGACGTTTTTCCATTTTTTGCCGATGTGTCCATTTCCTTGCAAATTGCAATCGTGTTTTCTTCCGATGATTCGATAACAGGAGCTTTTTCAACATTTTACGCTTTTTAGATGTTAATTCTTTATCCTCTGTATTGTTCCATCACAACCGTTGTATCAGCCATTTTGTCGCCATTTTGTCGCGCAGTTAACGCGGGACTGGACACTTTAAAATTGCTTATCTCGCGAACATGTCACCTTTCGACGACCACCATGATATTTTTTACATAATTTTCACTGTTTTCAGATAATTATACACTGCATCGACTCCTTTCTCATAGTTCTAAAATCTTTATTACAGAATAAATTTTCTCTTTCAAATTGTTAATCATATTAATTTTTCTTACATTTAACATTTTGCTCTGGGACATTTTATACATAGAACAAATAATTATTCTGGAACTTAGTATTCATACTTTTAGACAGAGAGGTATTTTCGCATCGTGCATTTTGACAATTTTAAATAAAAATTGTTTTCTAGTTGTTTTACTGTTGGTTACGTGCCTGTTAATTTGAAGAAAATATCGTGCTAATTGACACATTCCTTCATATAAAATTGATGACGCTAGAAATAGATGCTTGTATTGTATTGTATATGTGCTTATATTATATTAAGTATATACTTGTATTCTATTGAGCACATACGTGCTTATATCATATCGAGTACGTGCTTATATTATGTTGAGTACATACATGCATTATCTCGAGAACATACGTACTGGTATTATACTGAGTACATACTGTCCTATATTATATTGCGTGCATACTCATATCATACCGAATACATATAAACTCACATTACATTCGGTAACCGACTAAATTGACTAATTAAAATCTGCAATCACACCATAATTATATGAACGGGAATCCTAATAAAAGAAGAATGAAACAGTAAATAAAATACTTTCAACTTGAATGTTCAAAGATTTTGGTCAACAAATCGCTTCATTTATAATTTTTAGCGAAACGAAGTAAACAATTAGTCGCTAACGGAAAGCTGATTTTGTTGACAAGAATATTTATCGCATATCTTACTTTTTTCTTATCGTCAAAATGATTTGCAGTTGCATCTCCGGTTCTACACAAGTTACCATTCACGCTGTGGAAGTCAGTGCAGATCCGAAAAGTCCCCGTTTCGGTGCTGGACCCAGAGAAGACACCCCTGGACTTTACGTGGATTGGGCTGTGGAAGATTCTGGTTTATGCAAAGGAGACAGGTTCGGCTACCTTTTTTTTTTCTTTTGAATATCTTTAAATAACAAGGTTGTAAATGTTTACGCACGATAAATATCGTGAGAACGTGCGACATTTATGCACGTGAAGTATGCAAATGTGTACTAAAAATGTGCGAGATACGTGCCTGTGAAGACACGTTAAATAACATTGATATTGACGGTTATAAGATTGAACGTTTGCAATATCAAGATAGCTCATGTGAGATTAATGTAATCTATGTTTATTGCAGTTCGTAAATTTTATGACGATAAAGTGTATACTTTTTATAGGGATATTCTACACATATGTATGTATATCATATGTTTTTATGTTTGTGTATATGTATAGAGTGCGTGTATTGAATATATGTATGTATATTGTATGTATGTATTGTGCATATGTGTGTACGTAATATGTAAGTGATGCATATGTATCACATATGTGTATGTATATTACACATATGTATTATGTAGAATTTTGGAAATGCAGAAGTTTCGAAATTTGGAAATTTGGAATTGTGGAATTTTAAAAATTTGGGAATTTTGGAAATTTGGAATTTTGGAAATTTGGAATCTTGGAAATTTGAAAATTTGGAATTTTGGAATTTGGAATTTTTAAAATTTGGATTTTTGGAATTTTGAAAATTCGGAATTTTGGAATTTGGGAATTTGGAATTTGGAAAATTTGGATTTTTGGAATTTTGGAAATTTGGAATTTTGGAATTTGGGAATTTGGAATTTTGAAAATTTGGATTTTTGGAAATTTGGAATTTTGGAATCTTGGAAATTTGGATTTTTGGATTTTTGGAATTTTGGAAATTTGGAATTTTGAAAATTCGGAATTTTGGAAATTCGGGATTTTGGAAATTTGGAATTTTGAAAATTTGGAATTTTGGAATCTTGGAAATTTGGATTTTTGGAATTTTGGAAATTTGGAATTTTGGAATTTGGGAATTTGGGAATTTGGAATTTTGAAAATTTGGATTTTTGGAAATTTGGAATTTTGGAATCTTGGAAATTTGAAAATTTGGAATTTTGGAATTTGGGAATTTGGAATTTTGAAAATTTGGAATTTTGGTATTTTGGAATTTTGGAATCTTGGAAATTTGGAATTTTGGAATGTAGGAATTGGAATTTTGAAAATTTGGATTTTTAGAATTTTGGACATTTGCAATTTTGAATTTTGAAAATTTGGAAATTTGGATATTTGGAAATTTGGAATTTGGCATTTGGGAATTTTGAATTTTGAATTTTGAATTTTGAAAATTTGGAAATTTGGAATTTTGGAAATTTGGAAATTTGGAATTTTGGAAAGGATTCTTAAAACTAGATAGTTTAGTTTACACAATATATTTTAAGCATGTATATTGCAGAAATGATTATTACAAATAACAAATAAAGAAATGACAAACTTTTTATCTCAAGAAGATATAGATGAATGCGTTACAGAGAAATGACAAAATATTACAAATAAATTGGTGAATATGCAGGTTAAACCATTCTCTACCGACCGCCATACTTGCACACTATGCGCATGCGCATTTCTGAATACGCGTCGAAATTGTACCCCCACCCCCGATTCATTTAACGCGGACATTTAAATTGTTTATTTCAGTCTGTCTCTCTCTAAAAAGTAGTTTCCTTGCAGAATATCGTCTCTTGTTATATCCCTACTCTTTCTAGTTAGAGTATTCGGTCATCAGAGCTGACCCTTAAGACTATACATATTGAATTCGGTCCCATCGGTACAAATAACGCGAAACAGCATGTGCTCGCACTACGTAGCCCAGCTATCAGTACAGAACAATGCTAAAATCTTGGTATTCGGTTCCCAACGGGTCACTGTAGCGTGAAGCAGCACCGGAAGTTCGCAGTGTACCCCCACTAATTGCACCCGCGACTTCACATGACCCCGTCGTTTCTCCTGTTCCTTACACATGCGTACACGACATATGTACCTTCACGAGAATTTGTTAAAACTCAAAATATCTCCCTTCCAACCTCACTCCCTTCTTAGAAACTTAAATTTGTATCATTTTACAGAAACTACAATTTTGTTATTTGAGAAATTGTGATTCTAGGATTTAAATAACATTCAGAACTGAGTTATGCATTTTTATACATATTTATAAATTTTTATGAATCACTTTTATGGATTTTTATGGACTCATAGATTTTGATATATTTGTACACATTTGTATGTATTTGTATACATTTGTATACATTTTTGTAGGCTTTTACAGATGTAGTAGATTTTTATACACTTACATACATTTTTATATGTATATTGTAGTACATTTATATTTATTTTTATACATTTATACTTTTATATATTTTTATATATTGTAATATATTCTTATATAATTTTATACATTCTTATATATCTTTATACACTTTTAAAGATTTTTATACATTTATATACATTTTTATGTGTATACTGTAATACATTTATATTTATTTTTATACATTTATACTTTTATATATTTTTATATATTGTAATATATTCTTATATAATTTTATACATTCTTATATATCTTTATACACTTTTAAAGATTTTTATACATTTATATACATTTTTATGTGTATATTGTAATACATTTACATTTATTTTTATACATTATTATACATTTATACTTTTATATATTTTTATATAGTTGTTCACAATTTTTATATATTGTAATATATTTTTATATAATTTTATACATTCTTATATATCTTTGTACACTTTTATACATTTTTATACACTTTTATACATTTTTATACATTTTTATACACTTTTATACATTTTTATACATTTTTATACATTTTTATACATTTTTATACATTTTTATACATTTTTATACATGTTTATACATTCTTATACATTCTTATACATTCTTATACATGTTTATACATTCTTATACATGTTTATACATTCTTATACATTCTTATACATTCTTATACATTCTTATACATTCTTATACATTCTTATACATTATAGTTTCATACATTTTCATACATTTTTATACATTATTGTACATTTTTATACATTGTTATATTTTTGTAACCATTTATTTTTTAGACAGTTATATACATTTTTATACATTTATATTTTTATATATTTTGTGTACATTTCAATACATTTTTATATATTGCTACATGCTTTCATACACTTTATACATTTTTATAAATTTGTATACTTTTTTGTACATTTTTATACACTTACACCTTTCAACATTTCTGTCACTCATACATCATACAAAATACAATCAAGCTTTTCACTAAGAAAAAAGAATCGCCATATAATACAATTACATAAAAACAGATTGTTTTAATGATTATGTAAAACTTAATTGTCCGTACAAGATGATATAATTTCCGCTGAACGATGCAGCCCTGCTCAAGTACGTTTCCCTTGGAGCTGTTCGATTGTCAGAGGCACGATTGTAATTAGCGACGAAAAAAAATCCTCTCCGGTATAGAATATAAAGCAGAGACTGGATACTTTCACGATTAACAGTTTCTAGCGAGCGTATTTCTTGTCGTCACCCATTACCGTAATGAATCAATCTGCCTCTTTGTCGGCGCTACAGTTTCACCCAATTAAGCGTTAATATCGCGCTCGTGAAATTCAACGCTTTATCGGTCAACATTGTCTTCAGGATCTTGGAGGTGAATGGAAAGCTGGTGGTGGGAGCCGGCAGGAGCGACTTGGCGAGGCTATTGGCCGTTGCACCCGATGCGGCACAAATCGTGGTCCTTCGAAAAGGCGAATCCCTCGCAGCACTGCGCACACTTCGATCAGATAACCTCAGGTTGACTCACAGGATCGGGTATCTCGAAGAACAGGTTAGGGATCTTCTGGCACCAAGTAGGGCCGAAGTCCCCGCGGATCCTCCGCCGACTCGACAAGAACAAGTTCAGGTATACTACGCAACTATTAATACAAACATAAGTTATCTATAAATGTTCATTTTATACGTTATTATTCGTGCCCTTCATTACCTTATCTTATCTACCGTTGTCGTTAAATTCGAGTCCAAACTCTTCAGGTGACGGTGGAATTGGGACGTGTATCCCTTATTAATTTTATTATTTGTACATGTTCAGGTTAGTCTCATTAGCCAGTATTTAATGTTCACATTTACAATTAATATTCATACCTCGAATTTACTTATCTGATGTACCATTAGCATTAAATTCGAGTACAAACTCTTCAGGTGGCGCTGTGTCTGAAATGTGCATTTCTTATCAATTCTGTTATTTGTGTAACAAGTTCAGATTAGCACAATCTCATAAACTAGTTGTAAATGTTCACGTTTCTAATTAATACCGATACCTCTGTTTCACTTATCTGATGTACCATTATCGTTACATTCGAGTCCAAACTCTTCAGGTGGCGCTGTGTCTGAAATGTGCATTTCTTATCAATTCTGTTATTTGTGAAACAAGTTCAGATTAGCACAATCTCATAAACTAGTTGTAAATGTTCACGTTTCTAATTAATACCGATACCTCTGTTTCACTTATCTGATGTACCATTATCGTTACATTCGAGTCCAAACTCTTCAGGTGCCGCTGTGTCTGAAATGTGCATTTCTTATCAATTCTGTTATTTGTGTAACAAGTTCAGATTAGCACAATCTCATAAACTAGTTGTAAATGTTCACGTTTCTAATTAATACTGACACCACTATTTCACTTATCTGATGTACCATTATCGTTACATTCGAGTCCAAACTCTTCAGGTGGCGCTGTGTCTGAAATGTGCATTTCTTATCAATTCTGTTATTTGTGAAACAAGTTCAGATTAGCACAATCTCATAAACTAGTTGTAAATGTTCACGTTTCTAATTAATACCGATACCTCTGTTTCACTTATCTGATGTACCATTATCGTTACATTCGTGTCCAAACTCTTCAGGTGGCGCTATGTCTGAAATGTGCATTTCTCATCAGTTTTGTTATTTGTGAACCATACTCAGATATAATAATATCATCATAATAAAAATGATGATGTTTATGACCCCGAGAAAGAATTCATAACCATTTGTCCCTCCCGCAAAATGTTCCCTTCTGAGACTTTTTTCTGTCATGAAATTAAACAAGATATTCAAGATACTCAGGTTACGTGGGACGTCCTGTATAATACCGAGTTGCCACGTATCAGTCACATGGTAAGTGAGTAAGCGATCATGATGGTTTTCGTGAGGAAGATTTCCAAAAAAACGGATGACTATCTTTCATCGTGTCTGCGACACTTTCTGAGGATCAGTGCGTTGGTAATCTTCCCCAAGTGACACCATGTGTCTTCAACAGCACGTACTTAAACTACAGATTTATGATACGTCAAGTGCTATCAAGAATGATAGAGCAAGAAGTGTAAGAGTCATGAGATTAAAGGCATGAAGGTAGATATACCAATGGAGCCTAAAATATTAAGTATTAAAATTATAGACAGAAAATGTGCATTAAATAAGCAGAAATAAAATTTTTTTAATTATATATGATTATTGAGGAAGAAAATTCAAATTGAAAAATTATAATTTTATTATTTATTTATTTATATTTATTAATGCACATTACACTTTTGATGATTTTTATTAAAGTTTGTTTTCAAAATTTGAAGTTTCGTACAAATTAATTATAAATAGTATTTTCGCAATGTAAAATGCATATTGTTCCATAAAATGGTCTTATTTAGTGAAAGAAAAATAAATTCAACACCTACAAATTTGTTTGTTTTTATTTTTGAATTTTACATTCTGAAATATTCATATCCCTGAATTAGTATATTTTCAAATACCTCAATTTTCACCATTTTCAAATTTCCATGGTCCCAAATTCCAAATTCCTATATTCTCAAATTTGCAAATTTGCAAATCTCTACATTTTCAAATTTTTTAATTTCCAAAATTGGCAAGTTTTCATACTTTTTAATTTCCCGAATTTACAAATTTTAAATTTCCAAAATTTGCAGATTTTCATATTTTCAAATTGTTCAAATTTTCAGATTTTCAAATTTACAAATTTTCAAATCCCAGATTTCTAAATATTTCAAATTACCAAACTTCTAATTCTTTGAGTCCCCAAATTTCTAGATATTAAACTTCTATATTTCTAAATTTTGTAATTACCAAATTTTTAAATTCCTAAATTTAAAAATTCTCAATTTTTCTAACTTTCTATCCAACCTCTGAGAAATATAACTACTATAACTTCTAATTTCTCTTCTCAACTACCAAATCCCTAGATCCCCAAATACCAGAGTCCCTAATTTACAAAATTCACAAATGCCAAGGTTTTCAAATTCGTAGACCTTTCAATTTTAATATTTCCAAAAAGCTATATTCCCAAATACCTTAACTCCTACATTCCTAGATCCCTAGATTTTCATATTCCTTTGTCCCAAAATCCCTAGACTCTCAAACTCTTAAATCTCCAAATCCCTAGATTCCCACAGTCCTTTGTGCTCAAATCCCTAGATCCCCATATTCCTATGTCCTTAAATCCCTAGATTCCCAAAGTCCTTTGTTCTCAAATCCCTAGATCCCCATATTCCTATGTCCTCAAATCCCTAGATTCTCAAATTCTTAAATCTCCAGATCCCTAAATTCCCTAATTCCTTTGTTCTCAAATCCCTAGATCCCCATATTCCTATGTTCTCAAATCCCTAGATTCCCAAATTCTTAAATCTCCAAATCCCTAAATTCCCAAATTCCTTTGTTCTCAAATCCCTAGATCTCCATACTCTAATGTCCTTAAATCCCTAGATTCCCAAATTCTTAAATCTCCAGATCCCTAGATTCCCAAAGTCCTTTATTCTCAAATCCCTAGATCTCCATATTCCTATGTCCTCAAATCCCTAGATTCCCAAATTCTTAAATCTCCAAATCCCTAGATTCCCAAATTCCTTTGTTCTCAAATCCCTAGATCCCCATACTGTAATGTCCTCAAATCCCTAGATTCTCAAATTCTTAAATCTCCAGATCCCTAGATTCCCAAATTCCTTTGTTCTCAAATCCCTAGATCCCCATACTCTAATGTCCTCAAATCCCTAGATTCTCAAATTCTTAAATCTCCAGATCCCTAGATTCCTAAATTCCTTTGTTCTCAAAACTCTAAATTCCTATATTCTAATGACTTCATATCCCTAAATCTCCAAATTCCAAGATTCCCCAATTCCTGTGCTCTCAAATCCCTACATCTCCAGATTCCCATATCAGTGGACCCTCAGATTTGTAAATTCTCAAATTGTTATATCTTCAAATCCCTAGATTAACAATATCAAATTACCATAAAACCTCCAATCCCTAAATCCCTAAATTTCTAGACCTTAATCACACTTAGGTGAATCGTCTTACATACAAAAACGTGTGCAATCATCCCATAAGAAAAAAGTAATCAGAACATTAATCTTGACAACATATACGAAGGACAAGATCATCAAGGATTTATCTTTTCCTCTTGTAAATAATGAAATTACATGTACATTGTATTGTATAGTTTTTGTTCCGTATTCGAAATAACGTCGCTTTTTTGCCTAGGTTTTTCAGAAGGGACCACAAGTGACCGCATTAGTCGCCAATCTGCCAGGCCTAAACGTAAGAAACTCAATGGAGCTGCGACAATGTCTGCCGACAGTAAGAAACAGACACAGCGACCATTCGAGGCGTACGACGGATGCTAAAAGTCCGAAAGAACTTGATTTCTCCTCGGACAGTAATGGCTACCAGAAAACGAGGAACAAACAGAAACACCAGGGTTTTCAATTGACCAGGTCAACCGCCAGTTTAGACTGCAAACAAACGCAGATACAATCGCAGCTGCGCAGAAGACCACCTAGGGTTGAATCTGCCATGGAACAATTGTCGAAAAATCGCAAAAACGCGTCACAGATGCAGTCGTTGGACTTTGATTCTGAACCAACTTATTATCGTTTACAGGTATATTATTGTAACTTATAGTTCGATCAACACTTACGTATAAATTAATTGGGTTAATATTTATATTGCAATTAATCATATTCATATTTACAGTGGAATTATTTCCATATTTACATATGAATTAATTATATACATATTGACATTTGGATTAAATTATAATCATATTGACATTTGGATTAAATTATAATCATATTTGCATTTGGATTATGTATATTCATACTTACATTTATATTGATTATGTTCGCATTTGCATTTGTATCGTGTTCATATTTTTATTGCAATTAATTATGTTTATATTCACATTATATTAAATTATAATCGTACTTAGATTTGGACTAATAATTATATCCGTACTTACATTTGGACTAATTGTGTTCATATTTATATTGGAATTAATTATAATTATACTGACATTTTGATGAATTATGTTTTCATTTATATTTACTTTAAATTATTATCATATTTAGATGTGCATTAATTCTGTTTGTATTCACATTGAGCTTAGTTGGGCTCATGTTTATAATTGAATTGATTATATCGATATTAACATTTGGATTAATTCTGTGCACGTTTACATATGAATTAATTATGTTTGAACATTTTGACTGCCACAGTGAAAACCGACATAGTAATCAATCACTCAGTAGTGCAGATTATTAAAATACATAATTAATTTTTCAGTTTCATTTTTCAATATGTCAGTATACGGTATGGTCTTATAACATGACCTCAGTTAAACTAACAATCCAATAAATCTTTGCTAATAAATAATTTATATCCATGTTATGTCATATTTTAATAATACATTATATTATAATAATATTAATAATATTTTAATATTTTAATATGTGATAATAATTTAATACATGTTGTTTAAAGCCGTCACAGACTCCTATATATCAAAAGTGCAATACAGAAAACACTCAAAAGTTTGCACCTTTCATTTTTCCAGTAAAAGAATAATAAAATTCGGTTAGTATCATCGGCTACCGATCACCAATATGGCGGTCAACGTGACAAGAAGCTTCACTAACAAGTTTAAATGCTTAAGTAATAGACACAATAGTTTTAGTGCATTATGTATAACATTTATTATCGCTTTAGGATTCCCAGTTACGAGCTTCGGATAATTTGGATGCTTCGATGGTATACAGTTCTCAAGACACGAAATCTCGACCAGCGCCACCAAAGAAGCCACTTCGATTGTCCCTCCATCGTGCGGCGAGTCTTCAGTCCGTTGAAAGCGCGCCACCAACATCTGCTCACGATGTAGCAAAAAAGCCAACCAAGAGAAATCACAAAGGCGATCCACCAACGGAGAACAGTCCAAGGGTTGACAAAAACGGAGAAACAAATGGCCAAACGCAGGAATCGCAGTCTAATCCTCCTCAGCCTCCTCCGAGAACACCCTCCAGGGCGGAATCCTGTCAAAGTGCATTAAGGTGGCCTTCTCCTAAACCAAGACCACATTTAGCGCCAGTCACGATGGAAAAGTGGTGTTAAGACAGAGTAATCTAAAAATGATAATCATGATTTCAGAAAGTGCGTGCATGCGTATTTATGTTATTGTTAGAAAGATTTTAGTGGCGCCGTTGCGCATAACCTCTTCAAGATCTCCGTTAAGAAGACATTTTGTGTATATAATTTGCAAGTATTTTAGATCAAACATGACCAAGTGATGCTGTCATTATTCGTACTTTTATTTGCTCCAAGTTACAAATTTTCAAATTATCAAATTATCAAATCCTCCAAATTCCAAATCTAAAATTTGTGTGCTGTAAAAATGTCAAACTTACAAATTGTCAGATTTTTTAATATTTAATTTCTTAAATATTTAAATACGAATAGGCGGTTAAGTAATGAGATCAAGTAATATAAATGGTGGTTATATAGTGATGTAATTGTGGCCTGTATTTATGTACATGATGGTAGATAGACACTTGGTCTTGTTTGTTTACAATTAGATAGGTATGTATGTAAATACACAATATTTTGATAGTTAGTACTATACATATAGTACAGACTGAAGTATTATATTTTGAATTAAATTTTTATACGCTATTTTTATAAGATAAGATACAATATATAAAAATTGTAATACATTCTCTATCACAGTATTTAATATCAACAATCGCTAAAAATTTCATTATATAATGAGAACTTCTTAATGAAAACATATTTTAGCACCAGCGAAAAGATTAGACTGTACTGATTATAATACATGTGATAAGGAACATGTAAAGGATGTTTTATGTGCATGACAAAAATCATAAAACACTTTGAATGTATGTATTTTCTACAATAATACGTTGCTGTATTATTGAAACATGAAAGAAATTATTTCAATCAAAGTCACATTAATAGTTTGTATTATTAATATTTCGCGCGTGAAACGTACATTGAAGGGCACATATGGCTTCCCTGGGGAACATTGTGGTCGAGAGGAGCAGATTCCCACCGCATTAACATCGACATTGTGGCAAGCATTATGCATAATTTACAACTTACACCCTCGAAATCGATAATAAGGTTTTTCGCTCACTTTTAAAAGCAAGCTATTTTATTACGTTCTTGTTTCAAAAGGATGATTGTAGAAACGACGTCAGAACGTAACTGAACATTCTTTATAACTGAATTTTAAATTGAAATTTATATTCATAACGAAAGTATCGCGAAGATGTATCATGTAAAACAGATATAAAAGGCAGTGATTTATTGTGAGGTAATTACTTTTGCAAGGTTGACAGCTTTTGGAAGCGTCACTTATACATATATTTTAAAATTAACATTTTCGCGTATTATCTGAAAATAGTACAGCCAACGCTATCTAACGAGCAGACGTGAAACTGTCAAAACTGAAAACTGCAATATTCTATAAAATAAAACAGTTTCACGTTTTGTTGACGCTCGTAAATTGTTATACAGATTTGACAAAGTCAAAAAGTCATCACAAAAGGCAGGAAATAATATCATAAAAGTTCGCTGAAAGTTCTGGAAAAGGAAATAAAAAAGAGGTTGTTTTATGGACAACAAGTGCAGCGCCATCTGGCGGCGAGACAGGCGAACTAATCGATAAAATCTTATGTCCGAATACGCATATAAGGAAATTATATAAAGTCACATTTCGTAACTTTCACGACATATTATGCTTCCTGAGACATTTTAGAGAAAATTTCTATTAACATTTGATGTATATTAGTGCCGAATAAACCGAAAAACTCAGTATTTATTGAATTAAGGCCAAAACGATACAGGTGGCGCCATCTAGCGGTGAGTAACGGAACTACAAAATAACAAAATTGCGATTTTCTACAAAATAAGCGCATTTTATGCATTTCTGAGGGTAAAATATTACTCTGGGATCTTTTTGGGACAGAAATAATGTTACCACAAGTTCTTTAAAGCGCTAGAATCGAAAATAAAAAAATAGGGCTTTTCCATGGACTAAAAAATTGCCGTCCATCTAGCGGTGAAAAGAGGAACTACAAAAATATAAAATTGCGATTTTTGACAGAATTAGCGAATTTTAAGTATTTCTGAGGCTTGTACACTGTTATGTGATCACATTGGGAGCGAAATAATGTCATAAAAGCTTGCTGAAAGTGCTAGAAACGAAAATAAAGAAAAGGTCATATTATGGACAAAAAGTACAGCGCCATCTAGCGGCGAGACAGATGAACTAATCGATAAAATCGTATGTCCGAATACGCATATTAGGAAATTATAAAAAGTGATATATCATGACTTTCTGGACATATTATCATTCCTGAGACATTTTAAAGCAAATTTCTATTCGCATTTGATGCATTTTATTGCCGATTATGCCGAAAAAATCGATATTCGTTGCATTTAGTTCAAAACGGTACACGTGGCGCCACCTAGCGGTAAACGGTGGAACTACAAAATCACAAAATTGCGATTTTCTGCAAAATTAGCGCATTTCATGCATTTCTGAAGCTAAAATATCGTCCTGGGGTCTCTTTCGGACAAGAATAATGTTACAAAAACTTCCTGAAAGTGCTAGAAACGAAAATCAAAAAATAGGGCTTTTCATGGACTAAAACATAGCCGTCCATCTAGCGGTGAAAGGTAGGAACTAGAGGAGCCAAATTTGAGGAAACACGCGTTCGGAAATATGAATTTTCTGGGCCTAATCGGCAACAATATACCTCAAGTATTAATGATAGTTTACTCTAGAATGTCTCAGGAATGATAATATAACCAAAAAGTCATGAAATATGGCTTTTTATAATTTCCTAATATGCGTATTCGTATATACGATTTTTTCGATTAGTTCATCTATTTCGCCGCTAGATGGCGCTACACTTTATGTCTATAAAATGACCTTTTTTTGATTTTCGTTTCTAACGGTTTCAGCAAGCTTCTAAGACATTATTTCGCTCCCAATGCGACCACATAACACTGTACAAGCCTCAGAAATACTTAAAATCCGTTAATTTTGTCAAAAATCGCAATTTTATATTTTTGTAGTTCCACCTTTCACCGCTAGATGGACGGTAATTCTTTAGTCCACGGATTGCACTATTTTTATATTTTCCTTTCTAGTGCCCTGAGGAAGATCTTGTGGCATTATGTCAGTTCTAAAGAGATAACAGAGTAATATGTGACCTTCAAATATACGTAAAATGCGCTAATTTTGCAGAAAATCGCAATTTTGTATTTTTGTAGCTCCTCGGCTCGCCGCCAGATGGCGCCACACGTAAAGTTTTTCGGTCGGCACGTGAAATATAAATTTTCCAAAAACCTAAACCAACAAAACTCGAATCATTTTCGAAGAAATCAAAATTGCTCTAATTTAAAAACTAATTACGTCATCATTAGAAGTGCGTTATTTGACCTTTCTGGGTTAATCCTCTTTTTAAAAAATTTACTGCGCATGTTTATCACTAACGGTTTAGGACTGCGCAGGGGGTCAAGGTTTTCATGAGACAATCGCGGATCCTGGCCAACAAATTTTGGAACAAATTAAAATTGCTCCGATTTAAAAACTGATTACGTCATCGTTACCGGTGCATTATTTGACCTTTCTGGGTTAAGCCTCTTTGTAAAAAACTTACTGCGCATTTCTATCTCGAACGGTTTTGAACTGCGCAGGGGGTCAAGGTTTTCATGAGACAATCGCGGATCCTGGCCAACAAATTTTGGAACAAATCAAAATTGCTCTAATTTAAAAACTAATTACGTCATCATTAGAAGTGCGTTATTTGACCTTTCTGGATTAATCCTCTTCTTAAAAAATTTACTGCGCATGTTTATCACTAACGGTTTAGGACTGCGCAGGGGGTCAAGGTTTTCATGAGACAATCGCGGATCCTGGCCAACAAATTTTGGAACAAATTAAAATTGCTCCGATTTAAAAACTGATTACGTCATCGTTACCGGTGCATTATTTGACCTTTCTGGGTTAAGCCTCTTTGTAAAAAACTTACTGCGCATTTCTATCTCGAACGGTTTTGAACTGCGCAGGGGGTCAAGGTTTTCATGAGACAATCGCGGATCCTGGCCAACAAATTTTGGAACAAATTAAAATTGCTCCGATTTAAAAACTAATTACGTCATCATTGCAAGTGCGTCATTCGACCTTTCTGGGTAAAGCCTCTTTTTAGAAAATTTACTGCGCATGTTTATCACTAACGGTTCGGAACTGCGCAGGGGGTCAAGGCTTTCTTGCGATAATGGCGGATCCTGGGCAACAAATTTTCCAAAAAGTCAAAATGCTCCAATTCAAAAACTAATTACGTCATCATTGAAAGTGCGTCATTCGACCTTTCTGGGTTAAGCCTCTTTTCAGAAAATTTACTGCGCATGTTTATCACTAACGGTTCAGAACTGCGCAGGGGGTCAAAGCTTTCTTGAGATAATGGCGGATCCTGGGCAACAAATTTTCCAAAAAGTCAAAATGCTCCAATTCAAAAACTAATTACGTCATCATTGAAAGTGCGTCATTCGACCTTTGTGGGTAAAGCCTCTTTTTAGAAAATTTACTGCGCATGTTTATCACTAACGGTTCGGAACTGCGCAGCAGGTCAAGGCTTTCATGAGGTAATCGCGGATCCTAGGCAACAAATTTTCCAAAAAGTCAAAATGCTCCAATTCAAAAACTAATTACGTCATCATTAAAAGTGCGTTATTTGACCTTTCTGGGTTAAGCCTCTTTTTTAAAAATTTACTGCGCATGTTTATCACTAACGGTTTAGGACTGCGCAAGGGTCAAAGTTTCCATAAGATAATAGCGGAACCTATGCAACAAATTTTCCAACAAATCAAATCGATGCATTTTTGGAACGACGGAATTGGAACTTATGGCGGATTGTGGGCAAACTTCGTCAGGACGCTAGAAACGAGAATAAAAAAATAGTGCATTCCATGGACTAAAGAATTGCCGTCCATTTAGCGGTGAAAGGTAGGAAGCAATGGAGCCAAATTTGAAATAATATTATTTCGGAAATATTGATTCTCTAGGCTTAATCGGCAATAATAGGCATCATGTGTTAATAATAGTTTACTCTAGAATGTCTCAGGAATGATAATATATCCAGAAAGTCATGATATATGATTTTTTATAATTTCCTAATATGCGTATTCGGACATACGATTTTTTCGATTAGTTCATCTGTCTCGCCGCTAGATGGCGCTGTACTTTTTGTCCATAATATGACCTTTTCTTTATTTTCGTTTCTAGCACTTTTAGCAAGCTTTTATGACATTATTTCGCTCCCAATGTGATCACATAACAGTGTACAAGCCTTAGAAATACTTAAAATTCGCTAATTCTGTCAAAAATCGCAATTTTATATTTTTGTAGTTCCTCTTTTCACCGCTAGATGGACGGCAATTTTTTAGTCCATGGAAAGCCCTATTTTTTTATTTTCGATTCTAGCGCTCTAAAGAACTTGTGGTAACATTATTTCTGTCCCAAAAAGATCCCAGAGTAATATTTTACCCTCAGAAATGCATAAAATGCGCTAATTTTGTAGAAAATCGCAATTTTCAGATTTTGTAGTTCCGCTACTCACCGCTAGATGGCGCCACCTGTACCGTTTTGGCCCTAATTCAATAAATATTGAGTTTTTCGGTTTATTCGGCATTAATATGCATCAAATGTTAATAGAAATTTGCTTTAAAATGTCTCAGGAAGCATAATATGTCATGAAAGTTCCGAAATATGACTTGATATAATTTCCTTATATATGTATTTGAACATGCTTTTTTTTATTAGTTCACCTGTTTCGGCTCTAGATGGGGCAATATGTAGTGTCTTCGGTTAGCAGTATTTTCATGTAAAATGCTCTAAAATAAAAATTTTTATGATACAAATATACAAATAGCTTTATTTTTAAAAATTACAACTTCTGTATGTATTATTATTAAGATTGTTTGGCTCTTTGACAAAGTCGTGCCAGAAGACTGTTCAATTGTAATAAACTATTCATTCCGTCTACTATTCCTAAGTGAGTTATTCCTATTTCCTGAAATCGAGAAGTATACAATATAAATATTACAAGAATAGACAATTTTCATACGTAAACTTATGTAAAAGTTACCATACCCTTACAAAATCCAGTTTTAAAGTTTCATCGACTGGTAAATTTTTACAAACTCTGAATATATTACTAATTAAATCTTCCGCGGAATACCCCATTTTCCATAAGTGCTGCAATACCTATTAACATTTATTAAATACGTTTTAGACCTATTTATTGTATGAAACCAATTTTGCCACATTTATAAAATTTACAAAATTAACAGGTATTTTACCTGGTACGCTTTGCCAATATTACTCTGTGTACAAAACTCAAGCATTTCTTTAACAAGCAATGGGTGAGGTTCATCACAGACTTTAAAAACATTTTCACTATTTACATGACCAAAACCATTATATGTAGACTGTAAATTATTTAGTGCTTGTCTCATGTCACCTTGTGCTGTAAATACAATTGCTTCTAAACCATCATCAGTGTATGAAATCTATTCGAATATATAATCATTCATGAATATTATTACAAATCTGCAGTAAGTAACATAAAAATTCAATGAAAAATCTTACATACGTTTTCTTTCTGGCACACTTCAAGTATTTTTGCTAAAACTTGTGCATCAGTAAGTTTTCCATATCTTAACATAGCACAACGTGACTGTATTGGCTCAATTATTTTCTCGCTGTTATTACAAGCTAATGCAAATCTCGTAGTGTTACTGTATATCTCCATTGTTCTACGTAATGCTTGTTGAGCACCATCTGTCATGCTATCAGCCTCGTCTAAAATAATTATTTTGTGTTTGCCTTTGTCAAGGTTTACCTGATGTCAAATATACAAAATCTATGTATTATGAAATCATGAGAAACAAAATCTTGAATAAAATACACATAAAATCTTTTACCCTTTTTTGCGCAAACATTTTGATCTTATTTCTAACAACATCTATTCCTCTGTCGTTCGAAGCATTTAATTCCAATACTGCCTCTTTAAAGGCAGGCCCTAAAAGGATGCGCGCTAAACATAGAATCGTTGTAGTTTTACCGACTCCAGGTGGACCGGCAATAATAATATTAGGGCAGTTCCCATTTTTTGCAAATACAGACAGCCTGGATACAGTGTCTTCATTTCCAACAATATCCGTAAATACTTGGGGTCGATACTTTTCAATCCTAAAAAATTATTTATTATTTATAGTTATAAAGTTATTATGTTTGGGTATCTTAAGAAATATTTTTCTATTAACAAAAGCTTTTGCTAGATATGTCTTTGTATATTTTATGTATTTCTGTTTATCTACCATACAAAATTTCATAAGTAACTTATATGACAACAAGCTTTCTCGAGACTAACAATAACAAAGGTAATAAACTTCTTAAACAAATCGAGTAAAAAATCAATATATTTATTTATGTTGCAGATAATTGAAATATTATTATCAAATTTCATTAATATTGTATTTTAACATTAAAATTTTGTAAAGATTCTTTCACAATATTATAACATAAATATGGAACATGAAAAAAAAGAATTTTTGTTCGTTTCTTGACTTACTCTGCTTTCAAAATCACCGGCGCATTCATAAACTTAACCTCAATCACTTTAACCGTACTTCGAAAGGAATTACATTCTAATTAACGATAATAACGTACCATGGTAAATTTGCTGATTTAAGATCTTTTTGTTTCTTTTTTTCAACATAACCACTTGTTGATGGCACACATTCAACATCCATGGGCTCTTCAATAGCACCTATACCACCCATCTTTAAAATTTCAGCTTGAAACGCGGGAAAAATTTACGCATAATCTAATCGACCATGGACTACGCAATAAGAAAGAAGGTCGTATTTTTGTAAATTTTGTGTTAGAGATAAAAGAGAAAACTGTATTATCTGTTAACAATACAGTTATAGCTGTTGGTAATAAAGAAATGTTGCTAAAATTTAAAATGACAACAAGCACTTATGTTTGTAATCATTTTATTAGCTATTAAATAAAAAGGTTTTCGGATTTACGAGTTTTCAAGATCACAAAGATCCAGATTTATAAATTTTTAAATTCAGAAATTCAAAAGTATTTAAATATTCAAATTGAGGGATTGAGAAATTTTTAAAATTTCAAATTTACAAATCTACGAAATTTTAGATTTTAAATTTACAAACTTTAGAAATCGTTGACAAATTGTCAAATTTGCAAATTTATATACAAAATTTCTTTTGAACGTCAACGAAACTTATACTGAATTTTTGAAAAGGCAAATATAATATGTGGAATAGTAAAATAAAAATAAAATTGGGTATTAAAATAGTGGGATAGTAGAATAGTACAATAGTTGCATAGTGAAATTAATAATAATAATCATGAAATAATGGTATTACAGTGAAAGAGCAGTATAGTAGTACAGTAGAATATTAGAATAATAGAAAATAATAATAAAATAGTACAATGGCAAAGATGATAGTATAGTAGTCTACTAGTAAATGTAGAATAATAAAAGATATATAGTAGTAACAGAAACCATTAGTATAGTAAAATAGTAGAATAATAGTAGAATAATTGTACAGTAGAATTCGTATTATAGTAGTATAGTAATATAATATTGTAGTAGTAACGTAGTATAGTAAATAGGTAGCATAATATAGTAGTAAAATAGTATTCTAGTAAAGTAACATATTAGTATAGCAGCACAGTAGTAATCTGGCATAGTAGTGAATTAACATAATAATATAGTAGTAAAGTAGTATAGTAGTATAGTAATATATCAGTATAGTGGTACAATAGTAATATAGCAAATCAGTATAGTAATATAGTAGTAAAATGGCATAATAATATAGTAGTGTTGTAATAAACTAATATAGTAATAAAGTAGAACAACACAATAGTACTATAGTAGAATAGTAGAATGATGAAATAGTGAAATAATAGAATAATAAAATAGTAAAATAATTAAACAAGAAAGTAGTAAAGCAGTAAAACAGTAAAGCGATAAAGTAGCAAATAAAACAATAAAATAATAAAATGCAAACGCAATAAAATTCTTATTCCCTTAAAAAATTGTACAATCAGGCACTGTAGAACAATAATATAACCTAAAAAGCTGTAAAAAAAAGTGTATCAACGAAAAACTGCTCCTAAATAAAACATGAACGGAACAAGATATACTACTCTTCCGTTTGTTTAATAATTCATGCTGATTCACTGCGAACAATTCCTAATCAATAAATTATTTACCGTTCTCGCGTATATCGGTTAGCAGGTAACAGTCATATCCGTTGAAAATATCGCGATATTCCCGAAGAGGGCGCGCGGTTCGTGCAAATTTTTCGCGTCCAACAAAATCTCGCAAGATTGTCCCTCTTTCACAAGTATCTCGTTGGTGGCTCGCGGAATAAGATTCCAATATGGCAGCCGTCGTGATATCTGCACAAGTCAGTGTCGCGGAAATGTTTTGAACTCGTTGAATAATCGTGACAACCGGTCGACGTACAACGCATAGGTTAGTAGGGCGAAACGACGTTTCGTTCATGTATTCGCATTCCAAATTGAATCGGTCAATTTGTGTCAGGAAACCGGGCTTTCCTGAAAATCGTTTTTCTCGCACGGCCGTTCCGTTCAAGTATATAGTGTACGGGCCGCAGTATCGTCCGTTTCGATACAGGTACAGGTTACCTGGTTTTTACGAATCGTCGATTAAAAGTCCGTTATTGGTCCCGTTTAGGCTTACCGACGATACACGAATGCACCACGTATGATTCTGCGATTGTATGCCTGATGTGTGTACGATTTTCCCAGCGATGCTACGTGTATGCGTGCATGATGTGTCAGGTGTGTGGATGCGGTTGTCGATGCGTGAACGTGTGCGTCCGTGAAATGTTTCGATTTGTCGTTTATCTTTTCGTTTCGAACATACGTCGTTCGTGTGTCGCGCGTGTTTAAACCTGAAGAAAGAAGAAACGTCGTGTGCGTCTTTGACACATCACGCCATGCTGAACGAACGACACGCTGTCTCGGCTTGCTACGCACCGAACAATTTACTACACAGCAGTGTTCGGTGAGTTGATTACTTTATCCTTTACGTTTACCTCGTATTTTAATTAATCGAGCGTCATTCGATCGTACAAAGGTTCATGAAAGATATTCGTGGAGGATACAACAATCCGATCTCGCGTTCGAAAGGTCGCATAGTACACGCAGAAACGAAGTCTTTCGAATTGACTTTGTGTAATCGGTACGTGAATTCAAATCGAAATAGTCTCCCGCTCTTTTGAAATTTTCTTGCGTGATGTAAGAGCTTACGATACAGCGCACTGGGTGGGAATTCCCGTACCATAACTTTATGAATTAGTATTATAAAGTGGTGATGGGTAGATTAAGTGCCCGCAGTGAGCTCGCGGGCATTGGTTTGCGCCATGCATGCTGCAATGAGGTGTGCAAGAAAGAAAACCATAACGAATACTCCCATCCAATTTTTGACGATCAAATAAATACAAAAATTAGAAGCTACTATATTTAGTAGAATAGCTAGTTTAGTAGAATAGTTATATTGCTAACATTTATATTGTCGGTTGAGAGAGTTTTCTTTTGTACGAACTTCCATGTTTATTAGTGGCGCATTTCTCAACCCCCTTCGCTCTCCTTGTCATGGTTTTGGCAAACTTTTCAAATTTATGAATCTATAAATTTAAAACTTCTTCATTTACGAATTTGTAGCTCTTCTAATTCGTAAATTCTTAATTTACAAAGTATTAAGTTGTTAAACTTGGATATGAGTTTGATAATTGGACTAAGTTTAATAATTTACTTAGAAATTAAATTTTCAAGTGTATGAATTAAGAAATTTATAAATTTAGTAAGTTAAATTTTTTATTACGTTCTTTACAAATTCTTATATTTATGGATTTTCGAATTTTCAGATTTGGAAATCAGAAATTTACTAATTTATTAGAAATTTTCATATCCCTTAATTTAGAAATTTTTAGCATAAAATTTTAATGTTTATTTTAAATATCATAAATGAATTTTTTAACCCATGACAAGTGTACAAAAAGTCGCCATTCTTTCATGACAAGAATATTAGTAATTGAACAAAATGGCACCTGTCCATGAATATACCCCTATTTTAACAAAAAGATCATATTTTACCTTGGAATCTTTAATATTTTTCACTTTCTATCATTTTAACATTTGACTCATCCCAGTTATATAATACACTTTATATCTTCTATACACTCTGTACATATCTGCTTTAATATATAATAATTTTAATTCATAATTATTCAAAATAGCGGATTTCTCACTGATTACATTGATCTTGAAATATGCAGATACTTATGAACAACGTTCTGAATAAATTTTCCTTATTCACGTTTAACTTTAGGGATATTTATTGCCATTGATATATTCTACTATTTCTTAGTTACTGTATTGCATCTTTTTAAAGAATACTTTCTATATAATTCACACAATATAATATAGTGAATAGATTGCGGTCATATATCCGGATATCACTGTATATAGTACATAGAATGTGCCAAACTGAGATTCAGTATTTGTGTCCTGATAATCCATAAATATCTATACTCGTTATGTAAATTTAACCCAAGTTTTTTTATCGTATTTTAGAAATCGAAGTCGGAAGGTGGTTATGTATAGAATTCAAATGGATGTTGCTCTTGATAACATATTTCAATTTCATTGAAATTGATAAGGAATCTATTCAAATATACATTTGTATATTTTCATATTCTTAAATTTAAATATTTTCAGATTCATAAATTTTTAAGTTTGTAAATTTCCTAATTCTTATATCTTTAAACCTAGAAATCCCCAGATTTTCCAATTTTTAAATTATCAATTTTTCAAAATATAAAATTATAAAATCTTAAAATCTGTAAATTTATCAATTTTCAAATTATAAAAATTTTTAATTTCACAAAACAAATTTCTAAATTTCCAAATTCCTAAATAGTGAAGATCTTTAATTTCTATAACTTTAAACTTATCTAATTTCAATATTTTCAAATCTAAAATTCTCTAGATTTCGAAATCCTTAAATTTTAATGTTAGTAAATTTCCTAAATATCAAATGTTTTAGATTCGAAAATGTCTAAATTTCCGAGCCATGTAATTTCATTATTGACAAATCCAAAATTCCCTAGATTTCGAAATCCTCAAATTCCAAAATTACTAAATTTTCTAAGTATCAAAAGCTTCAGATTCTACAATTTCTAAGTTTTCGAACCATCAAATTTCACTATTGTCAAATCCAAAATTCCCTAGATTTCGAAATCCTCAAATTCTGAAATTACTAAATTTTCTAAGTATCAAAAGCTTTAGATTCTACAATTTCTAAGTTTTCGAACCATCAAATTTCACTATTGTCAAATCCAAAATTCCCTAGATTTCGAAATCCTCAAATTCCAAAATTACTAAATTTTCTAAGTATCAAAAGCTTCAGATTCTACAATTTCTAAGTTTTCGAACCATCAAATTTCACTATTGTCAAATCCAAAATTTCCTAGATTTCGAAATCCTCAAATTCCAAAATTACTAAATTTTCTAAGTATCAAAAGCTTCAGATTCTACAATTTCTAAATTTCCGAGTCATATAATTTCAGTATTGTCAAATCCAAAATTCCCTAGATTTCGAAATCCTCAAATTCCAAAATTACTAAATTTTCTAAGTATCAAAAGCTTCAGATTTGACAATTTCTAAATTTCCGAGTCATATAATTTCAGTATTGTCAAATCCAAAATTCCCTAGATTTCAAAATCCTCAAATTCCAAAATTACTAAATTTTCTAAGTATCAAAAGCTTCAGATTCTACAATTTCTAAGTTTTCGAACCATCAAATTTCACTATTGTCAAATCCAAAATTCCCTAGATTTCGAAATCCTCAAATTCTGAAATTACTAAATTTTCTAAGTATCAAAAGCTTCAGATTTGACAATTTCTAAATTTCCGAGTCATATAATTTTAGTATTGTCGAATCCAAAATTCCCTAGATTTCGAAATCCTCAAATTCCAAAATTACTCAATTTTCTAAGTATGAAAAGCTTCAGATTTGATCATTTTTAAATTTCCGAGCCATCTAATTTCAATATTTACAAATTCAAAATTCCCTAGATTTCTAAACATTCAAATTCCCTAAGTCTGTATTTTCATATCACTAAAATACCAAATTTCTAAAAGCAAAAATTACTAAAATACAAAATTTTAAAGTCACTGTTTACGCTTCGTAAGTTCTTAGTTTCCAAATTCCCCAGTTAAAAAATTACCAAATCCTCAAATTCCATAATTTCTAAATTTAAAAATTCTCTGACTGTGTCCTCATTCCTCCGCGTCGATATATTCCCCAGGAAAACCCACAGTATTCACCAGTGTGCTGCTATTACATTGTCATTTAAAATTCTGTTTTTAACCTAGATGAGAACGAACAAATACACTAATCGGTAAAAATATTTCTATTTCTCTTAATTTTTATTTTTAATCAAATTTTAATTCCGCTAGAATAGTGAAGACAATTTGCATCTACTTTGTCCGTTGATGACTGTCATGCCTAATCGATTACGCGGAAAATTCACTAATTACGCAAATTACACATTGTTTCGCGATTGCGTTATTCTATTTATGTATTTCGATGTGTCGATAATCGTTTCCGTTTGTTCTTGATATTCGACGTGCATCGGAACGTTGGAAGGACGTAGCTTATTTATTTCTGTTTAACTCGCATCCCTCTGTCCGCTTTTCCCCGGTTTCATTATTATTCAGTTAAATCTGTTTACAGGATGCGTTCGATATTCCTGATAGACGGTTATAATAAAACGAGGTACAGTTATTCGCTTATCAAAGTTTATCTCGTTGCTTTCAAATGTATTTTAAATCGCGATACCTTTTTATAATATCCAAACGGGTCCTTCTCTCCTTTAACACCGGTTTCACGGAACACGTCAAAATTACGTATTCTTCCTTATTTTAAATTACAGAAATTATTAAGATGCTTTTGTCGAAATGTATGTTAACTTCTGTCGAATTAAAGAGTAATTGTGTAAATTAATTTATGTTTCGTCACTCATTCACTCATTTTGTACTTTATTTCTAACCTAAAACCAACTGTTAATCGCACAACCATAAACGTAGCGTTAATAAGAGAGGTATAAGATGGTCAAATGTGTCCTTGAACCAAATGAAACTTGTAATACGTCATTTGATAGCGTATTCAAAAAAAAAACTTCTCACACCAAGGTTGAACCCCCTATCTCAAGGGGTGGAGGGAGAAGGGAGGGGTAGTAACAGGAAAAAATCGGAATTCCAGTTTTTGTCCCATTTTTCCTATTTAATGACGGACAAAAATTCTGAAACATTAGAGATGCAGTCTCTATTTTTTTTCAGATTCTTTTATCGCACAGTTGTAAAAAATAAAGGTCTTGCAAAAAATATAATTTTTTATTGAAAATGTTGGAGCACTACTTTTGTATTATTGTAATAATATATTGGCATAACTATTATTCTAGAATTTTTTGGTAAGGTGTGCCATAATTAATAGGGTAAAATACGCGGTAAAATAAAAATCCTCAGTAATATAATTTTATAGTCACAATATTTGAAATAAAGTGAGAATTTGTAGCATAATTTATGAAAATTTAGTGTAACATAATTAGTGGAATATGGTGATGTAAACATATTGTTAGGAGTAAAGTAAAATAAGAAATAAAAATCGTTAACTAAAAATAGGTATGACAACCGTTCAACAAAATGCTTCATAACAAGTTGAGAACCACTGGTTTAATATTATGTAGGTTTATTATTTAGATTATATGGGATGTGTCGCGTGTCTAGTTCCAATATTTTCAAATCCAAAATTTCCCAGATTTCTAAATCTGAAAACTCCCAAATTCTCAAATATTAGATTCTAAAATATAAAAATTTCCAAATCTCTAAAATATCAAATTATCAAAATCAAAAATCCCCCAATTACTAAATTTCCAAATTCCTAAAATGTAAAATTTCCAATATAAAAAATCTATAAATCCCTATATTTTCAAATCCCTTAATATACAACTGTCAATTTTTAAATTTTTCAAATTCCCAAGTTCCAACCTAAAATACTTGAAAATCCCGAAATTTCTAAGGTCACCAAATAGCGCATTGTTCCTTTACATTTTCCCCAGGGAAGTTTACACTACGTGCCGCTGTATCGCAGAGATAACCGCGTCATATTCTAAAATTTTCACTTAAAGTTTACACCAACTATTCCTAACGAGTTCAACTTTATTAACAGCCGAACATTTGAAAATTAAAAGTTCTGATGCTCCCCGAGGCATAACTGGTACATACCGCGAAGCCTGATCTCTGTTCTCCGCCATTTCAGAAGATTATAATTACAGTCCATTTTGCGTTTGTCGCTTAGAACTTGTTCCACATTCGTTCTGGAATTACCTATATTCTCGCGTTCGTTCTGACACATTCCATTGCGAACTTCACAGATTATATCGAATAATTACAGAATCCTAGTATTATTTGTGCCGACTTCTTGCATCATATAGACGCTTGCTTCATGGAAATTGGGTTACGACCATTCATCGAATTTATCTCTATTTAAGCAGATCGAACACCTATGGAACAATCTAGAACTGCAAAAATACAAATATGTATATGGATACTATACTAGAATTATATTTACATAATTACGTTTACGTAATTGTCATATTACATCTATATACATATATATATATAATGTACATATACATGTATACACAATTCTAGGTTTTAAGCAGTTTAAATACCTGTGAAATAATTTAAAACTTTAAAACCTCAAAAATGTAGATAGATACAATATTAGAATTATGTTTACATAATTAGGTTAGTAGAATTCTAGTACTACATCCACACATACATTTACATATATAATGTTGCATATATGTATACAATTCTACCATTTAATCATATTAAATCTTATGGAATAATTTAGAAGTTCAAATATTCAAATGTATATAATGATGCAATAGTAGAATTATATTTACATAATTAAGTTTACGTAGTTGTCATATTATATTTATTAACATATATATATATTATTACATATATATACACAATTCTAGCATATAATCAAATTAAATATCTGTGGAATAATTTAGAACTCTAAAAATTGAAATTTGTACATAGATGCAATATTGGAATTATGTTTACGTTATGAGGTTTACATAATTGTCATCTCACATCTATATACACATGTATATAATATTACATCTATGACACTATTCTAGCATTTAAGAAGATTAAATACGTGTGGAATAATTTAGAACTTCAAAAATTTTTACTGTATACAAATGTAATACTAGAATTATATTTACGTACTATTAGTATTATGTTTACGTAATTTTAATATTGCCTGTGGTACGCACATTTTAATTTTTAATTTTTGCATTTGAAATTCAAATTTGTAAATGCAATACTAGAATTATATTTACGTACTACTACAATTACTGCTAGATTATTAAAATTATGTTTGCATAATTTTAATAGCTCTTCTACATACACATTTTAATTTTTGCAATTCTGGCATTTAAAATTTAAATTTGTATATAGATGTGATTATGTGAACATAATTCTAATATTGCATTAAATATTGCAAATGTACACATTTTAATTTTTGCACTTCTAAATCATTTCACATTTATTTTACAATACTTTTCACAGGAATTTACAAACATTTTTCTGGGAGGCAATGATATTTAGTTATACTAGAAAATACTAGGATAATTGTTCTAAATTGTTAGGATCAAATTTGTACTACATGTTAATTATGTTGAATAGGTAAAATAAGTATGTTACATGTAAACATGCAGCAGTATACTATGAAGAATTTGCAGTTTTTAGGTTATATTTACAATCTTTCTAGAACACTCGGTACGATTATTACACCATGTAAATTGGAAGCCGGATATTTAATAATAGACGTTTATTGTTTATTACTCTAATACGTTTTCATTTTTACTGGTTTAATTTTAAATGATACGAAATTCGATATCCTCTTATTATCAGACTTTTAAATGGGGAGTAACTACTATTAAATAAATTATGAAATTAAGTAGCAAATAAATTATCAAATAAAGTATCGAATAAGTTATTACATAAATTATCATATAAATTAAAACATAAATTATCAAATAAATTATCAAACGAATCATAAATATTGCAAATATTGTTCATATAAGTAGCTGTAGTCGTTTCCGAAATGTTGATGCATAACGCGAACCTCTGCTAAAGTTGTTAGGTTAGGTTAGGTTAGATTAAGTCCTTTAAAATCAGCTTAGATCAAATTAAGTCTATTAAAATTAGATTAAGTTGAATTAAATGCGTTATAGTTGGTTTAGATTAAGACTGTTAAAACTAAGTTAGATTAAATTAATTCTTTTAAGATCACGTTAGAGTTACAGATAGTTTAAATTAGATTATGGTAGTGTTTGGGTAGGTAGAATCGATTATTTCCGACTGATCTAACCTAACCTAAAATTATCGTAATCTCTGTCTAATTCAGTATTATACTTCCCGAGACCTCTCTTATCCAGTGACGTCATTAAAACACTCATGCGTGAATATAGCTTTTTTACGCGTAATTACCACTATTTGCGTTTCACAAATATTTTAACAAAAGTATTACAAGAGTAACATTTCAGGTTGTACCTTTTGCACTCAAACAATCGTTAATGGTTCATAGTAATTGAATTATGTTTATTATTAGAAGTTCACGCGAAGAAAGAGTAAAAATCTCACAATCGATTAGAGGTTGTGGAGAACTGTTGTCGTCTGTTATCTTTCGCGTACAATCGAACAGGTTTTTCGTTTTTATTTCTGCATACGATAGCGCTTGAATTTCTTTATCGTCGATACTCCTGCGTCACGACAATCACATGAATTTTTATCGCTGTAATTGTCGAAAAAGATACGCGGTATCGTTTCGCTGTAGTTCTGCATGCTTACAGTTGCGGATTGCTTGTGTATCAATTCCTAGAATTGATTTTGAATCTTGCTGAGTATCGTTGAGAGGAGCAATTTGAACCTTACATTGTAGAATTGTTTTCGCTGAGTCGAAATCTTCAGATTCAGGATCCACCTGCAGCGATACGATTAAATAATCTACTGGTTAAAAATATGCAAGATAAACAACAAAACAGGTCAACAAGAAATGTCGGTAATTATTCAGAATGCGGACAGCGTTATTGATTTCGATGCTTTTTAATTGTTTTATAGGAATCTACATTCCGGACAACTTTTTCATATACACTGGATTAGGAAATTATATTTCTGCAGGAATTTTCAATACCCCGCAACTCAAAAATTCACAGAATTTTCAAACTCTCAAATTCCCAAGTTCTGAAATCTTTAAATACATAAATATTAAAATCTCTAAATCCGCAGATTTACAAATACCAAAATTTTCAAATTTTTTAAATCTCGCAGTCCCAAACTTCCAAACCTTTAAATGCCTATGTTTCCACACTCCTACATTTTACATCCCTAGATCGCAACATTCCTAGATCCCAGAGTCCCCATATCACAGTATCTTCAGATCTCAATATCCCTAGATCCCAGTACCCATAAATACCGAAATCCCAATATCATAATATCACTAGGTCCAAATATCTCTAGACACCAATATTACTGACTGGAAATTTCCCTAGATTCAAATATTCCAATATCCCTAGATTGATATCTCTCTAGAACCAAATAGTCGCAGATGGAAATCCCCTTAGATCCAAATATCCCTAGATAGAAATTGCTTTAGATTCAAATATTCCAATATCCCTAGATTCAAATACCTTCAACGGGAAATTTCTCTAGATCCGGATATCCCTAGATGCAAATTTTCCTAGATCTCAACATCCCCAGATGGAAATCTCCCTAGATCGAAATATCCCCACGCGGAAATCTCCCCAGATCCAAATATCCCTAGATGGAAATTTCCCTATATCCCAGATGGAAATCTCCCTAGATCGAAATATCCCACGCGGAAATCTCCCTAGATCCAAAAATCCCTAGACGGAAATTTCCCTATACTTTCAGATGAAAATTTCCCTAGGCCGAAATATCCCCACAGGAAGATTTCCCTAAATCGAAATATCCCTAGACGGAACACCTCTAGATTCAAATATTACTAGATAGAAATTTCCCTAGATTTAAATATCCCGAGGCGGAAATCTCCCTAGATGCGAATATCCCTAGATCGAAATTTGCCTAGATCTAAATATCTCACGGCACCAATGTCCCTAGATGACAATTGTTCTAGATCCCCATGTCCCTATAGCCCAATATCTCTGGATCCAAAAATCCCTAGACGACAATAATCTCAGTTCGCAATGTGCCTAGATCACAATATACCTAGTTCCAATGTCCCTAGGTCAAAAAATATCTAGCACGCAATGCGCCAGGATCGCTATATCCGAATGATCCCTAGATTCATAGGTCCTTAAATCTTTATATGTAATACTAAGTTCCTAGATTTTTACATCTCGAAATGTCTATATTGCCGAGTTTTTAAACCACCAGATTTCTGAAATTCTCAAATTGTGAAATTCGTAAATTTCTGAATTTCGATATTTTCAAATTTCAAGATTCAAGATGGTACTATTCTCCAAATTTCAACATTCCTGTCCTCCATAATGCTTCGTCCCTGATTTGTTCCCGGTGAGATTAAAAATATTGATCGTCTTCGAGCACATATTAAAATAACATGTAACGAGATAATTGTTATATGTACAAAGAAAGCAGCGATAACGAAGAGATATACACGCTTTTGTTAGGTTCACCGATCGTACGATTGCCCCGCGATGATCATTTAATATCGTTTTACTATAATCGAGCGTCATAATGAACGATAAATAACCTTTATCAGTTCGTTAATGAATCGACGTTTGATAAAAGAGAAACGATCGATCATTTCCGTCGCTGCACGTTTTCTCGTTAAAATGATACTTTGGAAGCTGGCGCGAAAGCTGTCAAATTGATTCGTAAGTTTTTGTATACTTTTGTTTTAAGTTCATTTTCATTCTGTGAAATTTACTTGCTCGCGGAGAATGGATTGACATTTGTTGACGAAGCGATAGATAATAATTTTGTTATGATAATAATTATTGAAATTCTAGTGATTGTGATTACATTATGTGCACATGTGGATTGTAAGACGTGGTTGTAAAGACGTAAGTGCAGATTTAATTGAATATTTATTTGTTTAGTGATATAGTTAATGGGACAGTCATTACTTACAATTGTGTGCAATGATAATTAATATAATTACAATTGTAGGTAATTATAGTTAATAATAAAACAATGATAGTTAACTGTAATTATCTTAGTTGTTATAAGTATTATTTAATATTATAGTATTTACGGATTTCACGATTATTATAATTATACGTATGCTGATTAGTATAGAATTTAGAATTCACTATAATTATCATAATCCAATTACTGTTAATTTCAGTCGTAATTATAATTAGAATAGTTATAGTGCTAGTTAATTATAAATTCTTCTAATTACAATTATGTATAACAGTTTATATAAAATTTGTAATTCGCTATAATTATTATAACAGAACAATTATGGTTATAATTATATCCAGTTATAATTTTAATTATAACAACTATAATTGTGATAACCGTGATTATAATTATAATAATAGTTAATTATAAATTGCATTAAATCAGTTATAATTTATATAAAATTTACAATTCGCTATAATAATTATAATTAATTACAAATTTCACTAAATTAATTAATTACAAAATTGTTAATATAAATACACGTACAAATATTTCATAGAAACTTTTAGTTATAAGCTTTCGCTTATCCGTCCATGTTATTTATCTCTGTATTATACAGTTCATAAAATATTAAATACATAATATAGCAGAATCATCCGACATTCATTGATACATAAATATTGAACGCGGAGGTTCTATCGCGTGTTCATTATTAACCAATCTATGTTAATGGGTAGCGGGTCAATAACAAACACACAATTTTCGTATTTCACATGAAAATTTAAGCTCAAGTACGTTGATAGTTATTATGATTACACGAAGAAACATTAATGATTCTGAGCACTGTTAAATTCATAAAATTTGTATTATCGTAAGGAAGCAGTTCTAAATTATTAATTATGATTTTTAGATTTCATGAATTTAGAAATTTAGAATTTGCAAATATTTTAATTTGAACATTTAGTGATCTGCGAATTCAGGAATTTGCAAATTAAATTTAGAGATGTTGAAAGTTTGAACATTTAGAACTTCGGAGATTTGAGAATTTTCAGTTTTCCAAATTCTTCAAGTTTTTCACTTACAAATTTCTGATCCACGAATGTTCAAATTTTTCAATTTTTTTGTTTAGAACTTTCATGTTTACTAAGGTCCAAATTTTCCAATTATTTCACTTAAAAATGGCAGATCTACAAATGCTCGAATATTCAAATTTAGAAATTTGAGAATTTGAAAATTTATGAAAAATGAACATATTTGATTAAAAATACTTATACATATTTGTTGAATATTTAATTAAAAATTATATTGCAGAGATACTTTTATTGAAATTATATTTCAGTGAAGATACCGGAGAGAATTAAATACCTTAAATATTTGCAACGATATTTCTCCTATTTTTATGACAATGACGTTATTATCGTGCTTCAGATATTAAAAAACTTCCGCATAAACACGGAATTAATAAGTGTTGCATACACGGAGGACACAATATCAAGTTTATCGAGCAATCGCGTACATGCCTGGTTCACAAAATTAGCATACAAAGAGGTTCAAATTTATTAACTATTCTCCCTACTTAAAAGCGGTCAAACCACGTGCATCCTCTTTTAGATACAGCCTCTAGACACTCTAAAGACATTGCGATCGCAATAAATCGTTATTTATAGACCAGACAAATCCGAAATTTCCATTGCGATTGTAACGCGATTCTCTAATTCAGTTTACACGATAATAAAAAAGTAAGATATGCGGTAAATATTCTTGTCAACAAAATCAGCTTTCCGTTAGTGACTAATTGTTTACTTCGTTTTGCTAAAAATTATAAATGAAGCGATTTGTTGACCAAAATCTTTGAACATTCAAGTTGAAAGTATTTTATTTACTGTTTCATTCTTCTTTTATTAGGATTCCCGTTCATATAATTATGGTGTGATTGCAGATTTTAATTAGTCAATTTAGTCGGTTACCGAATGTAATGTGAGTTTATATGTACTCGGTATGATATGAGTATGCACGCAATATAATATAGGACAGTATGTACTCAGTATAATACCAGTACGTATGTACTCGAGATAATGCATGTATGTACTCAACATAATATAAGCACGTACTCGATATGATATAAGCACGTATGTGCTCAATAAAATACAAGTATATACTTAATATAATATAAGCACATATACAATACAATACAAGTATCTATTTCTAGCGTCATCAATTTTATATGAAGGAATGTGTCAATTAGCACGATATTTTCTTCAAATTAACAGGCACGTAACCAACAGTAAAACAACTAGAAAGCAATTTTTATTTAAAATTGTCAAAATGTACGATGCGAAAATACCTCTTTGTCTAAAAGTATGAATACTAAGTTCCAGAATAATTATTTGTTCTATGTATAAAATGTCCCAGAGCAAAATGTTAAATGTAAGAGAAATTAATATGATTAACAATTTGAAAGAGAAAATTTATTCTGTAATAAAGATTTTAGAACTATGAGAAAGGAGTCGATGCAGTGTATAATTATCTGAAAACAGTGAAAATTATGTAAAAAATATCATGGTGATCGTCGAAGGGTGACATGTTCGCGAGATAAGCAATTTTAAAGTGTCCAGTCCCGCGTTAACTGCGCGACAAAATGGCGACGGACGCTGATTCAACGGTTGTGATAGAGCAGTACAGAGGATCATAAAGAATTAACATCTAAAAAGCGTAAAATGTTGAAAAAGCTCCTGTCATTGAATCATCGGAAGAAAACACGATTGCAATTTACAAGGAAATGGACACATCGGCAAAAAATGGAAAAAGGTCATCTTACGAAAAACATCACAGTTTGGATGTTTTGGTATGTTTAAATTATCTTCACTATTTACGGATAGAAAAATGAATTTAGGAAAGGGACAAGAAGATGACGGTCGTACAACGATTATTATAGTATAATAATTATTATGATTATTATTCTTAGCCATGATAATAATTATTGTTGTATCATGATTTGACCATTGAGTTCTGAGAAAAACAGATACGTTTGCTTCAACGAACATGTATAGTAATCCACGTAAATATACTTAATGGAGAATTACCGAAATATGCAGATAAGATATCTAAACAAGATGTTGTTTTTCAGCACGATGCTTCCAGCGTTCTCACTGCGGAAATATTAAAAATTTACTTTCTGACTGTGAAAATTGTTCTGCTGTGGCTAGCTAGGTCTGAACCTAAACAATATTGAGAATCGTTGGAGAATGTTGACGAGAAAAGTATATTCTGTGGGGAAAAAAATAGTGGATGAGTTTATAACATGCCTCGAAGAGAAATGAAAAAGTTTATAATAAAAAGCGATGAAAAAATTATATAAATCTCTTGCGATACGAATGTTAGAGAATGTGCACTAATTGATGTAGTTCACAAAAAAGTACTCTGCGTCTTACAATTCTGCCACGGATGACATTGGATGTTTTTCTATACATAAATTTTATTTCTGCAAATGCTAGAATGATAAAAGGCAAACCCTCGTGGAACGACATTTCTTGACGCGAACATTAATCTTTTGCACGCGGCAAAGAAAAATATCTTAGAACAGAAGTTTGTATGATTTTATTCAATCTTTCAGTTTTTCAGCGTTTCAGCTTTGCGGAGTGTAAAATGGGTAACGCTGGTGTTATAAATGTAAGTGTCACGCAATTTGGTTTGAAGTTTATAATTGCGTGTACACGTTTTAGTCGCGCTCGAGGTAGCTGTAATTAACATGAAAGCTTTTCGAGGATCGTTTCTCTAAAGTTCACACTTTCTAATAGTAGAAGGAATGGAAAGATGGTAAGCAGCCAAATGGCGATATACGTATATTGTACGAAATCGTCAGTTACACAATCCTTGCGACCGTATCTGCAGATCAACTATCTTGGCACTATTTCGCATTGCGCCACGGAGACCTTATTTTCATTGTTATTTCTAGTGGAAAATTGTACAACTTTTAAATTGAATTTTTCACTTAGTTCCTATCCTTTGGAATATTAGTTCCTTTTTCGTTAGCTTGAGTTATGTCTAAATAGAACGATGACTCGTTAACAGTAAAACTAGCAAGTGAGTCATTTGAACTATTCACATGTTTATTTTAGGTTACGAAATTTGTTAAGGTAATTTTTTTGAAATTTGTGTAGGTTTTTATGGAGATAAAGTGCATATTAATTTATGTTCAATATTTATTTATAGTTTATTTATTTAATTTTAAATTATGTGTGCATACGTCAGTAAAATTAGTTGACTGTAATATTTTTCAGTCTAAACATCTTGGAAAAGCATTTAATGTTTTGAACACTAAGTGCACATTTAACGGCGTATTTAATGGCATACTAAAATTTACATTGAAGGTAGTTATTTTGCACTATAATAAGTTACATAAGGACATAAAATATCTGACTATAAATTTCATTCCTTTTGTTGTATAATTTTTATGTTTCCGTAATACCAATAAGAGAATAACAATAAAAAGATATTTTCTGTTATGCAAATTTGTTCAAACAAAAATTATGTAATATTTTTGTATATTGCTAATACAGTTTGGACATAAGCGAAAATGATCTACACGATATAAGCGAAAAAGTTACCTTCACCACTGAGAAAAAGACTCTTCAAGGTTCCAGAAAGTTCACTCACTAAGAAATGTGTTGTAACCCGCGTTCCAGTATATCCAGTAGACAACGAATGGAAATATAAAACTCTTTTATTCTTAATTTTTTCATAACTAAACTTTTACTAACACATCTTGACATTTTTCCGATTAAAATAAGATCAAGCACAATATAATGTGGACTATATTTATTGGTTTAATTGACGATAGTTTTCGACCGCGGAGAAGAATAGCGAATGAAAAAGAAATGACGACTGTGGCAGTCGACAAAGATTAAAAGTCTATTCCATTGTTCTCAATGCCAATATGTTGCAAACTTTCTTCATTATCAGTCCTTTTTTCATAGAACCAACATATTGGTTATGATCTCCTGATTAAAACGTGACCAAACTGGACGTAATTCAGAACATATTTATTTGTAATAACTTATAAATTCTTCGAAGTCATAAAACCATAGGAGTCTACGATTTCGACTGTCAGACGTATCACGTGATTATCCGAATAGCACCGAAGAAAAACGAAATTACTCGACATGTCATTCGGCGTTCGTTTATCGTGAATGTTACGACAGTAAAGCCTCGATATAACAAAAACGCCTGAAATTACAAGTAAATATATTCCAAAATATGTCGTCTTTGGTTTTATTTTAATCAGGAAAATGTCACAAATATGTTGGCAAGTTTCATAAAGAAATAAAAAATACGGTTTACGCCTGCATTAGGATTGTTAGTTTGTTTACGTTCGGTCGTTCGAACGTTCTGTCGCTCGCTGTTCTTTTTTCGTTCGGCAAACTTCGGTCATTGTCGGAACTATACGATCTAAGCTAGACGCTTGAAAATACAAATAAATATATTCCGAAATACATCGTGTTTGGTCTCATTTTAATCAGGAAAATATCACGAATATGTTGATAAAAGTTTCGTAACAAAAAAATCAAAAATAAAAAGGTTTCACGCATGCATTAAGATTGTCCTGCCGATATATTACTGTTTGTTTACGTTCGCTCCTTCGAACGTTTCCGTCGCTCGTCGTTTCTACGTTCGGCAAATTTCGGCCAATGTCGTAGCTACTCGAGATTTACTGTATTGACTTTCGAAGTATTTTCACTAATTTTATAACATTCAAAAAAATGAAAAAGAAAAGTGTATACTGAAAAGACTACTCTACAAAATATATTCGAAGAATATATATTACAGAAATGATTATCATAAATAACTTACAGAGAAACGGCGAACTATTTATTACAAGAAAATACAGACGAATGTGTTACAGGAAAATGACAAAATATTTATTACATATAAATCAACGGTGAACGTATTACAAGGAAGAGAGAAAATATTTATTCGAATTTATTATAAATTACAAATAAATAACAAAGTATGTCTTCTAAATAAATCGCGAATAAATGACAGATGAATGTGCAGGTATGAAGCATTGTTTGTTGAACGCTTGCTTGCATACCGTGTAGATTCGTTTTTCGGAATACCGCGTCGAAATCGTATTCCCAGTCCGTTTCGTTTTGCGTGGCCATTTAAATTGCTTGTATTATTCCGTCTCTCTCTAAAAGCAGTTTCTTTGTCAGAGTGTCGCCTCTTGTTATACCTATTCTTTGACGTCGTATTAAATCAAACTCGAAATGAAAAAACTGGTGTCTTATATTTTTGTAGCTACGTTATGTTTAAAAATTGTCTTGTAGTTTTTTTAGATATTGTAAATGTGGAAATAAAAAGAAGTCGAAGGTGGACACCTACCTAATATCCAAGGTTTGACGAATAGTAGAATTACTTTCCTATCATTATATGGAACATGAGTGGGCGCAATATGAAACATGTTCTGTGTTCAAAACCTTATTGTTACTCCTACGGTATATGAGAACAGCGACAAAATTACGTTGCAATTGTATAAATTATTGATTTCTGATCCAAGCGAATAATATTTGCGGAATGAAAATGAAAAATGAGGATGATAATTTTTTGTTTAAACATACGATGGAGAAAACACGTGCTCATGTAGCGTGTTAGTTTCTTTTATCTGTTCATTATTGTCTTCAGTTAGCCACAATTATCTTCAATTACCTCCAGTTATCTGAAGTTATTTACAATAATTATGATAACTATTTGTAACACATTTATTTCATGGAGCTTATTTGCTAAGTAGTGGGTTGTTATTTGTACTATTGTAACGTAATTAAGCATTTTACTTTTAGTTCATTAGTTATTTTAAACAGTTATTCAAATTAGTTTTTAATTATTTTTTCTAGTTAGTTATTTTAATTAATCATTTAAGATCATTTTTAGTTATTTTTATTAGATAATTATTTCTAGCTGACTATTTTAATTATTTATCCTAATTAATTAAGTTCTTAAATAAATATTGTAAAAGTCTGTTTGAATTAATTGATTATTACAGCTAATTATTCTAATTAATTTTTAACTAATTATTCTATTCAGTTATTTTAATTAATTAATCATTTTGTTTTCACAAAATATTATTATTGTTATTGTTAAAAATTATTATTGACATTAAGCGAACATTTTATTGACATAGATAATAATATTGATTAAATGATTTGCCACTCAAGTTCAATAAAATTGAAAATGTGATGTGGAAACGAATTACTTCCATATCAATTATTATATCAGCCCATATGAAATGCAATATTTTGCACATATATTTCTTGAAATAAAATTACCACAAAATTTATGGTATATCAGTTAAGATCTTTAAGTTCAGCCAAAAAGTCTAGATACACCCTTCGTTAATATTTTAAATCCACAATGGCTGATTGCCAACCGTAGTAAATAATGAGCAACTTAGAAGCACAAGAATCTGACACAAATTCATGGCATAAAAGTATCTCGAAATAGCACTTGTGCCACATTAATTTGAATCTTAAAGAAAATAAATTTGACGCAAATTTCTACGAAATCCGTTAACTAATATTTTTCACAACAATCAGACTACTAAATAACTATCTTACAGATCTTCGCTTATTAATTAGATTTCGAAATATGGAGAATCCAACTAAATTTGATGGTATACAGGTACCCTAAAATCCCACTTTTGTTATGTCAGTCTGAAGTGTAAAGTTCATCGAAAAAGATCACACAAGCGTTTTATTAATAGTTTGAATACAAAATGGCTGGTAGCCAGTTAGTGCAAACAATGATCGATTTTGGAACCTTTCAAGACCGACACAATTCGTTGACATAAAACTATCGCAAAATGGCGCTTGTATCATATCAATTCAAAGATTGTTCGTTGAAAATGACCGTATAAATCTTTGGTCGGTGTTCTTAATACAAAATTGTTGATCGTTAAAGCGCCATTTTACTGCGCATTGTACGGAGCCGTTCATGAAACGATTTTCTTATAACAAGACAGGTTGTATTAAAGACATTTATGAAAAGTTTACGGAATCATTTTCAACGAACTTTCAGCTTCAAACTGATACGTCGTCAGAACTGTTTTATGGTACTTCTGTGTCATCGAATCGCATCAAAATTTGATGATTGGAAATCCGTTCTTTCATGTGCAATTTATTGGTGAATTGGGAAAATGTTTTTAAATTTATCAGATGAACCATTTTGGCAGTGCGTTTAAGTCGAATATAAATTTTAATGAAATTTGAAAAAATGAGGATATGGAAATTTGAGAATTTGAAAATTTATGCAATTTTGGAATTTGAAAATTTGAGGAATTGAGGAAATGTCAAATTTCTACATTTTCAAATTTCCAAATTTTCAGATCTTTCCCTTTCCAAATCCCAAAATTCTTAAATTCTCAAATTTGCAAATCACCTGTTGCCCACATCCCCAAATTTGATGATTTGAAACTTTGAGAATTTTAGGATGAAGTAATTCGGACTTAAATTTTTAAATTTGAGACATAAAGCGGTAAGATTATTAAATAATATTAAAACCACAATATTATTCATTAATAATAATACTATCAGTTGATAATCATATGACAATGATATTAATTCATAATAACATAGTTAGTGATATTATTTCTTAATAACATAATAATAGTATTAATTAATAGTGACACAATAATGATACTAATTGACAATAATATAATAATTATAATAATTGATAATAACATAGTAATGCTAGTAATTCATAGTAACATTATTATGATTATTGTTGATAATTATTTAGTAATCGTATAAATTAATAATGACAGTAATTACATTATTTAATAGTAATATAATAATGATAACAGTTGATAATAACATAAGAATATCTAATAGTGAATAAATTGATAATGACTTAATAATGCTATTAAATGTTAATAACGCGATAACGAGAATGTGTTGCGCTATTTCGGAGTTTTCTCGATGCAATAAAAGCTCTTCTGATCGTCGATACTCGTGGTAAATTTTTACGAGCCCACGAACATACGCAACTGCATGTACACCGCAAGTTTACCTAATAAACAACCTTGTAATGCGGGAGATAAAGCAGTCTTCCTCCACCGTATTGCCTTCCCATTGAAGAAAAAGGTCAAGGTGATAGGTATAAATAATTATAAAAATAATTTATTACAAGCCACCTCTTTTAACGGAGCACGTGCTGCAAACCTTAAACAAACAGGGTTACAGTTCATTTTATTTAATTTGCACATTCACTGCCATACAGGAGCAATTGAAAATTGTTATTAACAAATCTTACCAAATATTTCCACAATACCTTGTTATATTTGTTCTCCATAATTCCAAGTAATTAATGTGAGTATTTTTAGTTAGGAAAGTGAACGAATTTTTAATAATATAGATGCTAGATCTGGGTAGAAATCTGTGTCCACGCATACAGGGCGTCTCGTAACTAGTGTAACTGCTGGCAAGGAGTTGTAGTTGAGATGATTCTGAACAAGTCTTTCCTTTGCGAAAATGGGGTTTGAAGCTTCGTTTTTGAATTATTAACGAAAAACATCAGCCAATTAGGGCGCGTGAAGAGCGCGCCCAAACGCGAGAGCGATGGGTTCGAGCCTGACGGCCGACCGCGGTCGTGAACAAGCGCCTCTGCGCCGGGACAGTGTAATTGTTTAATAGGAAGCCCTCGTGTCAAAATTTAGTTAAATAACGACTAAAACGATTCAGAATAATGTCCAGTTATTCATTCCTCGTGAATAAGGGATGAACTAATTATACGTTATTAACTGAAACCGAAGAAATCAAATTTCTTGAATACTGCTATTCGTTATTTAGAAGGAACGTGAAATAAAATATCGAAAATTCTTCCTGTCATTTGTCAACAAAATTTTAACCAACAAATTCACGCATTTTAACGGAAAAATAATTTTTCTGTCCAAGAAAAACTGAGTTTAAATATAATAGTTAATAAATGTATTAATCCTTGCATACTTTAAATTTACAAAAAATGTATAAACAATTAAAATAAGCATGACACGGTACTAATACTCTTGTTCACGAGTGCGGCCAGCCGTCTCGAACCCATCGCTCTCGCGCTCTGATTGGCTGGTGTTTTTCGTTAATAATTCAAAAACAAAGCCTTAAACCTCATTTTTGCGAGGATAAAAGTTGTTCAGAATCAGTTCAGCTACAACATCCTTCTGGCAGTTACGTTAGTTATGAGACACCCTCTATATGAGTAACATGGAAGTCAAAGTATTTTTGACTTTGACTAATATTTCAAATTGTAAATTTAATAATTTGGAAATTAAAAAATTTCAGGATTTGGAAATTTGAAAACTTGAAAATTAAAAAATTTCTAAATTTTGGAATTTGTTATTTGGAAAATTAAAAATTCCACAATACTGTAACTTGAAAATTGAAATATTTACAAAATGTAGAGAATTTGGAAATTTGAAAATTTTATAAGTTTTGAATTTACAAAATTCTTTTTGTTTACAAAATTTACAGAGAACTTTTAAATGTCAACATTGATGGAATCTGTCTATAAAACTTAGTAATTGGAGATTGAAAATTTGGAAAATAAGATCAGTTTTAAATTTGAAATTTGTAATATGATTTATTTTTATTTCCTAACTTCCCAAAATCGATCATACATATATGAATTAATAATTTCAACATTGTTTCATATATTTTCACCCTTATCTCGTATATTTTGATCGTAAAGATCTGATATATGTTCTTCCGAAATAAAAGAGCAAAAATACTGTTTCTCCTTACACGAAATGATTTTACTGACCAAAATGGGTACAACCTGTCCAGAGATTCAACCTTGACCTTTGTATTCAGTGGTACATGGTCTTCCTCTGTATCGTCATTATCGCTCGGGGGATAATTTTCTTGGATTTCTTCCACAATTCTGTCAGAACACATTCGCTGAATACAGATACCATCGATCATTTATTTGGTATTTTGGGAATTTGAGGATTAATAAATTTATGAATTTACAGACTTGTAAATTTTGATAATTTTAGAATTTAAATATTTTGCAGTTTTGAAATTAAAAATTTCAGGATTTGTAGATTTTGGGATGTGGTTATTTGGAAAATTTTAAATTTAGGGATTTTTGAATCTGGGGATTTGGGATTTGGAAATTTAGAAATTTAAAAATTAAAAAATTTAGGTGTTTGAAAATTTGGGAATTAAAGGATGTCAAATATAAAGATTAAAAAATTTGATAATTTGAAAATTTGGAAATTTGAGCTTTTGAATTTTAGAGAATTTAAGAAGTTTTGAATTTAGAATTTGAGAATTTGGAGGTTGGTGATTTAGGAATTTGAGAGATTTGGAAATATATCAATTTTAGAATTTAAAAATCTAAGGATTTGTGTATTTGTGATATATTAATTTAAGAATGAAAAATTAATTGAGGAATTTAGGAATTTTGAGATATAAATATATGTATATTTGAATATTTGTTATAGAGCAAATGAAAGAATTTTAAAATTTAAAATGTAATTTGACAAGCGTTTGACTTTTAGTTATTAATATTGTGAGGAATTATTCCATATTAAATACAATCACTCTATAGCATATATTACTGGTAAAAATTTCAAGCCAGATCCATATACAGTAGTTGGCCACATTATTATACTGAAACAAAAATTTCCGTATTTTATAACTTTAACTGATGGCATAAAACAGATATTTTGATCGTAATGTTACAACATTATTTTTTTAAAATAATACACGTATTTAAAAGTAAAAATTGAGCACTTAAACATAATTCCAACGCTGTATTATACAAGAGAACACAATTATTTAGTATTTCGTCGGTCCGCCTGTTTTATTTACGATGCTAAATACAGAAAAGTCCAGCAGCTACCGTGTACAACGTCACTTAAATCAAAGTCAAGGTTTTTGTCCAACCGCAAACACAGGTCCGAAACATACAGAACATAACCTCACATCCGCACCCGCCTTTTGTTCTAGAAAAGAGATTTATACGTTAACACGTTACTCACAGATTTGTCGTATATTGTAGTTTATCAATACAAGTATTAATAGCATTGTTAAATTAATCATAGTTGCTTCTGTCTCATATTTTTAAGAAGAGATCTGAGTATAATAATTTCCCCACCCACTGTACGTTGGCTTACAATCAGCATTCAACGACGTCGACCGATTGACAAGTTGCCGAAATTACTGTCAACACTTGGCACGCGATGTATGCAACACATTGTCGGACGACATTGTTTCAATTGTCTCAGCGGATATGTCAGAAATCTACTCACGTACTTATTTATTAGGTGTATTAATAATAGATGGTTGAAGTTGTTGTGTTTAGATAACGTAAACAATAGTAAATAGCTAGGTATTTCTGAATGAAAAGCCGGGATGAACGTAATTTCACTTTGCTGTACAACTTGACAACCATTCATACTGGTTCACATATAAAATTTCTATACTTTTACATATTTTAATGGCAAAATATTCATAACTTATATTTCTATATTTTTAAAATGATAAGAGATTAAAGGTTCCACGTTTAAAAATTTTAAACATTTTAATTCTTTAAGTTTTGAAACTTCTCTTTATGGTACAACAAATAAAGAAATAATATTTCTGTCTGTAATGGGTTTATTTATGAATTTATGCTAATTGTTATGAACTGAAGATATTCTTAGATGATACTAATTTTTCAGATCTCAAACGATATTCGATCAATTTATTACCCATCAAGCGTCGTAACGTATTCGGAAATGATTTCCCGCCATTATTCAGACGCCATATTGGCGGGAAATTCCATTCTGTTCCACCTGCAACAGATCAACTCATTTGATGTTAAAAATTCTACTAATACTAAAGACTCCGTACAGGAAAGTCTTGATATGAACAGAAGACATCTACACGGTATAAGCAAAAAAATTATCCTCACCAGTTGACCCTCAAGATTCCAGAAAATTCGCTCGCGGAGAAATGTAACGTGATCCGGGTTCGGTATATCTGGGAGACAATATCAATGGAAGTATAAAACTTTGTCATTTATCTTCTTCAAACTTTTATCAACAGATTTTTCACATTTTCCTGATTAAAACGAGACAAAACACGATATAATTTGGACTATATTTACTGATTTAATTAACGATAGCAAATTTCGAACGCTGAAGAGAATGGCAAGTGAAGAAGAAAGAGACGTAGCAGTCGGCAAAGATCGAAAGTCTGTTCCATTATTTTCAATATCAATTACTAACTTTTATTTTCAGTCCTGTTTGTATACTTTGTCCAATATATTCGTGACTTTTTATCTTATTAAAAAGATTTTATTCTTGCAGTAGGATTGTCCTGCTGACATGTTACTGTTTACGTTCGTTCGTTCGAACGTTCTGTCGCTCGCTGTTCTTTTTTCGTTCGGCAAACTTCGGTCATTGTCGGAACTATACGATCTAAGCTAGACGCTTGAAAATACAAATAAATATATTCCGAAATACATCGTGTTTGGTCTCATCTTAATCAGAAAAATGTCACGAATATATTGATAAAAGTTTCGTAACAAAAAAAATAAAATATAAAAAGGTTTTACGCATGCATTAGGATTTGTCTGCCGACATATTACTATTTGTTTACGTTCGCTCCTTCGAACGTTCCGTCGCTCGCTGTCCTTTTTTCGTTCGGCAAACTTCGGTTAATTTCGGAACTATACGTGCTAGCGAGACGGTTGAAAATACAAATAAATATATTCCGAAATACGTCGTATTTGGTCTCATTTTAATCAGAAAAATGTCACAAATGTATTAATAAAAGTTACATAACAAAAAAAATAAAAAATAAAATGTTTTATTCTTGTATTAAGAATGTTCCACCACTGTGCTACTGTTTACGTTCGGTTATTCGCTCGTTGTCTTCGTACATCTTCAATCAGTGTAAGAACTCAATATAACCTAAGATTCAAATACGGAAAATTCGCTCACGTCGAGGAATTACTGTACTTCGAGAGAAATCGCAGTGTTCGAGGAAGAAAGTTGTTTGGACACGTAACAAATTCGCTATTGAGTCCCGTGATCTTCCTAAATAAGTTCACGCGTTTCGCGAATATCATTTTCACGCTCGTTGGGTCAACAGTGGGGCAACGCAACGTTGTTTACCAGTTATACGTGAATTATGAAGTGGAAGCAGTTCTTCCCGGCTGTTAAACAGCAGGTGGAGAATGTAGAAACGACAAATGATTATACTTCACCTTGTACTTCTTCCGTGTATCTATATTCAGCCCATCCGGCCGCTGTGTTCACCACTATTGATCCATTACAGCTACGTGCAATGTTGGAAGTAACTTTTACACGCGGACCGAAGGTGAAACTGGACATAGTTTTTGCCATCTTTTTTTTTACGTCGCGATTCGAGAAACTGAGGAGAGGCAAGACGGATTGCTACGCACGAAATGGAGATATCATTCTCGGTTATCGATGTTACATTTGGGAATTTAAGAATTTTGAGATTTGGGCTTGGCAATTTTAGAAATTGACCATTTTGGGAGGTTAGGAATTTGAATATTTAGATATTTGAGAATTTGGGGATTTATACATTTTTGAATATGTAGATTTAAAGATTTGATAATATAATAATAGGAAAATTTGAGAATTTGGTGATTTTGACATGTGGTGATTTGGAAATTTTATAATTTGGTAATTTGAAAATTTTACACATTGGAAATTTGTGAATTTGGGAATTTGATGTTTTGGGAATGTGGTAAATTGAGTATTTGAGAATTTGGTGATTTATACATATTTGAATATGTAGATTTAAAGATTTGATAATATAATAATAGGAAAATTTGAGAATTTGGTGATTTTAGTATTTGAGAATTTGGTGATTTGGAAATTTGATTAATTGATAATTTGAAAACTTTGGACACTGAAAATATGAGGATTTGATTATTTGAGAATATGGTGATTTAGGTATTTGAAAATTTTGAGATTTCTAAGTTTAGAATTTGAAAATTTTGAAAATCGAAGTTGCACAATTTTTTGCTACTTTGTTTTCATATCTTGGTTCGAGAGATTGAGGATAGTGAAGACGGATAGCTAGTATAAAATAGGTGTCATTATCGGTTCTCGATAGCTTATCGATAATTCATTGATATTTAATGGTATATCGATAATATTTCTGAGATATCGTTAATGCCAATGCGAATTTAAGTGTAGCAGAATGTAATGCATATATGAATGTCCAATTTTTTATTTTGCAAATTTAGGAATTCTGAAAACGAAAATTTTTAGAAATTAATGGATATAAATATTATTGCACTTAGCAGTTTGCACATAGGATTCAAACATTTTTAAAGATTGTTAAATACTGTTTTCACTGATACTGCTGTTTTCAAACTTTTAAATTTAGAAGTTGACAAATTTTTAAGTGTATTAATTTTGAAGATATACAAATTGTTAAAATATATTTTGTGAGATTTTGGAACTTAAAAATTTATAAATTTATAACTTTGGAAACTTGTTAATATAACAATTTGGGAATTTGAATATTTGAGTGTTTAGAAATTTGTGATCATAAAATATGGAAATTAAACAATTCGTATATTAAAAATATGGAAATTTGAGATAATTTTGAACTTGCAAATGTAGCAGCTTTGAGATTTATAAATCTAAGATCAGAAATTGTGGTAACTTGTTAACTCAAAAATTTTGACACTTGAGAAAATGGAAATTTTTAAATTGGATACTTTAGAAATTTAGACATTTTTGAATTAGATTATTTTGAAATTTGAAAGTTGAGAATCTGGGAATTTGCGAATTTAGGAATTCGTAAATTAAAACATTTGGAAATTTAATAATTCAGAAATTGAGCACACCCACATACAATAGCGATGGGTCCGAGCGTGATGACTGACCGCGGTCGTGAACAAGAGCATTAGTACCTAATCATGCTTATTTTAATTGTTTATACATTTTTTGTAAATTTAAAGTATGCACAGATTAATACATTTATTAACTATTATATTTAAACTCGTTTTCCTTGGACAGAAAAATTATTTTTCCGTTAAAATGCGTGAATTTGTTGGTTAAAATTTTGTTGACAAATGACAGGAAGAATTTTCGATATTTTATTTCACGTTTCTTCTAAATAACGAATAGCAGTATTCAAGAAATTTGATTTCTTCGGTTTCAGTTAATAACGTATAATTAGTTCATCCCTTATTCATGAGGAATGAATAACTGGACATTATTCTGAATCGTTTTAGTCGTTATTTAACTAAATTTTGACACGAGGGCTTCCTATTAAACAATTACACTGTCCCGGCGCAGAGGCGCTTGTTCACGACCGCGGTCGGCCGTCAGGCTCGAACCCATCGCTCTCGCGTTTGGGCGCGCTCTTCACGCGCCCTAATTGGCTGATGTTTTTCGTTAATAATTCAAAAACGAAGCTTCAAACCTCATTTTCGCAAAGGAAAGACTTGTTCAGAATCATCTCAACTACAACTCCTTGCCAGCAGTTACACTAGTTACGAGACGCCCTGTATGCGTGACACAGATTTCTACCCAGATCTAGCATCTATATTATTAAAAATTCGTTCACTTTCCTAACTAAAAATACTCACATTAATTACTTGGAATTATGGAGAACAAATATAACAAGGTATTGTGGAAATATTTGGTAAGATTTGTTAATAACAATTTTCAATTGCTCCTGTATGGCAGTGAATGTGTAAATTAAATAAAATGAAGTGCAGCCCTGTATGTTTAAGGTTTGCACACACCCCGTATTTATTGTATGTATATAACTATAACAATAAGAATTGTCATTCATTAAAGTAACGTTAAAAAAAGAACAGTAGCAGCGTAAGAATTTAATATATAAATTTATGATTGATGTCACGCTGTGTGCGTCAACGGCAACAATACTTGTACGAGGCGTCGTATTTAGCTCTAACTTGGTCACAGCTCCGGCGAGATTGCTTCATGATTTCCGGCACACGCGATGACGCACGGAAACTGATTTGTAGTTTCAAGAATGTATTCTACCGACCTGTCTATCAGGACAACGTATAAGTAATTTTAAGCAGCTCTTCAACTGCATTCTTTATACGCCTTCGAACGGACGCGATCTTTTTTTAATCGGATTGTGTTGCTTCTTTGACTCCGTCGAGATTTGTGTTTAATAAAAGAGTCTGGATAGTAACAGGTCTTTGCCGAGATAGACCACAACAGTTTCTATTAAAATTGGGTGATTTATGGATTTCTTCGTTTTCGTACATTTTTGATAATTGGAAAATTTTTGATAATTGTATGAAATTGTATTGTGTTTAAAATTTGCGGTAGTTAGCTTGCAGTATTATTAAGCATTAGAATATTGTTTATGTGTATATGAAAATATTAATCACAATTGAAAATTAATGAATACACAGTTTCTTTATACGTTTTAAAAGCTTCACTTTTATAAAATTTCGAATTTTTGTAGTTTTTGAGATCTTAGATTAGCAAATTTTTAGATTTTTGTGTTTTCAATTTTGGAAATTTTTAAATTTGGAAATTTGCTTGTGTTCAGAAGTTTTCAAACTTCTCAGGTTATCAAATTTTCTTAATTTCTAAATTCTCAAATTCTTGCAGTTTTTATGATTTTATATTTGCAAATTTCTAGGATTTCAAGTTTGAAAATTTTTTCAATTCCCAGAACTGAGGATTTCTAAATTAGCTGAATTTAAAAATTTAAACATTTTTTTTTAGACTTTTATATTTTCAAATTTTGAACTTCTCAATGTTTCCAAGTTTTTTAAAAATATCCACAAAATTCCGAACTTCCAGATTTGTATACTCTTAAATTAATAATATTCTCTAATTTTTCAGAAGATTGTCAGATTTTTAATTTTTCAGATTTCTCAAATTTTCAAATTTATGAATTTCTAAAGTTTTCCAGAAAATTATCAGATTTCTAATTTTTTAGGATTTCAAATTATTAAATATCTTAAGAATCTGAAGACTAAAATAGTGAATTAGAAATTTGAGAATTTGCAAATTTGTAAGTTTGGAGATTTTTGAATTGGAAATATGAGAAGTTAATGGTATAGAAATTCTTTTATTTGAAAACTTTATGATTTGAGAATTTTCAAATTTGAATATTTGATAATTTGTAATTTTGAGAATTTTCAAATTTGAATATTTAAAAATTAAAGAAATTGGAATATTTGACAGTTTGTAATTTTGAGAATTTTCAAATTTGAATATTTGATAATTTGTTATTTTGAGAATTTTCAAATTTGCATATTTAAAAATTTGTTAAATTTGAATATTTGATGATTTGTAATTTTGGGAATTTTCAAATTTGAATATTTAAAAATTTTTTAAATTTGAATATTTGATAATTTGAAATTTTGAGGATTTTCAAATTTGAATATTTGATAATTTGTAATTTAGAGAATTTTCAAATTTGAATACTTGATAATTTGTAATTTTTAGAATTTTCAAATTTGAATATTTAAAAATTTTTTAAATTTGAATATTTGATAATTAGAAACTATAGAGAATTTTCAAATTTGAATATTTAAAAATTTTTTAAATTTGAATATTTCATAATTTGAAATTTTGAGAATTTTCAAATTTGGCGATATAGGAAAATTTGTGAATATCTTGATAAAACATTTTCGAAATTTGTTGTTTTGAAAATGTAAGGTCCCATAAAAAATATGTTGAAGTAAAATACTAGTTAGTTTACGAGGAATAAAAAAATTACGACAAAGTATGGTTGGAAATAAAATAGCACAATATCACGGGAATACCAATAAACCTTTTATGTTATAAGACCTCAATAGCAATAAAAAAGCAAGAAGTACTGGAAGCCTTGGCCCCAACAAAAAATGCCATAAAGCTACGATTCTGTTACGATGCGGGTAATTTGGGATTTCGTTTTATCTTCGCTTTATAAAATTAAAAAAACTGCCAGGTCATAAAAATATTTTCTCACGTGTTTCACACGTGAAATATTACCTTTTAGTATTGGATTACTTTTAACAGTAAGGATAGTAAATTTAAATATTAAATTAATTAATAAAATAATAATGTTAAATCTTTATACTGATATTTTTTAAATAATAACATTTTTAATTTTAAATTTAGTGATAGCAATATTACTTTATTTTTAACAGTGAAAATATTAAATTTCAATTCTGATTTGTTTTTAATAATAACAATTTTAAATTTAAATATTGTTTTATTTTTAACAACGACAATATTAAATTTTAATACTGGATTGTTTTTAACGATAACAATATTAAATTTCAACACTGAATTGTTTTCAACAATCACAATATTAAATTTCAATACTGATTTGTTTTTAGTAATAACAATTTTAAATTTAAATATTGTTTTATTTTTAACAACAACAATATTAAATTTTAATACTGGATTGTTTTTAACAACAACAATATTCAATTTCAACACTGATTTGTTTTCAACAATCACAATATTAAGTTTCATTACTGATTTGTTTTTAGTAATAACAATTTTAAATTTAAATATCGTTTTATTTTTTACAACGACAATATTAAATTTTAATACTGGATTGTTTTTAACAACAACAATATTCAATTTCAACACTGATTTGTTTTCAACAATCACAATATTAAGTTTCATTACTAATTTGTTTTTAATAATAACAATTTTAAATTTAAATATTGTTTTATTTTTAACAACGATAATATTAAATTTTAATACTGGGTTGTTTTTAACAATAACAATATTCAATTTCAACACTGAATTGTTTTCAACAATCACAATATTAAATTTCAATACTGATTTGTTTTTAGTAATAACAATTTTAAATTTAAATATTGTTTCATTTTTAACAACGACAATATTAAATTTTAATACTGGATTGTTTTTAACAATAACAATATTCAATTTCAACACTGAATTGTTTTCAACAATCACAATATTAAATTTCAATACTGATTTGTTTTTAGTTATAACAATTTTAAATTTAAATATTGTTTTATTTTTAACAACAACAATATTAAATTTTGTCACTGGTTTCTTTTGAACAATGACAATGTTAAATATTCCTTTATTTTTAGCAATGAAAATATTAAATTTCAATGTTGTTTTAATAACAATATCAAATTTTAATGTTTCTGCAATTTTAACAATAAATAATGGTGTGTTTTGAATAATGACAATATTAGATTTAAATATTACTTTATTTTTAACAATAAAAATATTAAATTTCAATGCTGTTTTAATAACAATATTAAATTTTAATATTGCTTTAAATTTAGCAATAACAATTGACGACTCTTGAACAATAAAAATGGTAAATTTAATGTTAGATCTGGAAATTCCATCAACAGACGAATAATCAATATACTATAATTATTTAAAAAGAATTTGAGAAATTTCATTCTCCTCAAGATTAAAACATAATTTTATCAGCTTGTGAATTAACGAAAGAAAGATATTCCAAAAGTGCTTCCATACAACTATATTGTGCGTAATCTTCAATCCTGTAACGTTTATAGAATGTCAAAGGCAATTTATGACCCAGGCGTTTTTGGATCTGTGTTCTGTGTACGCACACATGTATGTAAACGTTTTGGCACTGAATCACAGTTTACTTTGGCATGTCGGTGAAATATGGCCGTAGAAAAATCAGGGAGTTTTAATTTATGACGGACAATTTGATTTTGCTCTGTTACATCTTCAGATTCTTTAAAGATTGTTAAATTAAGTGTTTATTATGTTTTTGTATGTACATAGCTCTACTAAGATTAGATATTTTTATTATATTAAAACTGAAATGTCATATCATATTAAATGTAATTGATTCTCTTTATTTTGATGTACTGGGGTGTAATACCGAAAGTTGATATTTTTAAGAAAATAAATAGAAAAAGAAACAGAAGTAGAGATACAAATACAATATACAAAGTACAAATATAAAGTACAAGATACAAATACAAGATACAAAGTATAAATACAGAATACAAGATACAAAATACAAATACATAATACAAGATACAAAATACAAATACAAATACAAAATACAAATACATAATACAAGATACAAAATACAAAATACAAATACAATATACAAATACAATATACAAATACAATATACAAATACAATATACAAATACAATATACAAATACAATATACAAATACAATATACAAATACAATATACAAATACAATATACAAATATAATATACAAATACAATATACAAATACAATATACAAATACAATATACAAATACAATATACAAATACAATATACAAATACAATATACAAATACAATATACAAATACAATATACAAAGTACAATATACAAAGTACAATATACAAATACAATATACAAAGTACAACGTAGAAAGTTCAACATACAAAGTACAGGATGCAAAATACAAGGTACAAAGTACAAATACAAAATACAAGATGCAAAGTACAAATACAAAATACAAGATGCAAAGTACAAATACAAAATACAAGATGCAAAGTACAAATATAAAATACAAGGTACAAAGTACAAATACAAGATACAAAGTACAAATACAGAATACAAGATACAAATACATGATGCAAATACAAGAACATATTCTACAAGTACAACATACAAATACAATATACAAAGTACAACATACAAAGTACAGGATGCAAAATACAAGATACAAAGTACAAATACAAAATACAAGATGCAGAGTACAAATACAAAATACAAGGTACAAAGTACAAATACAAGATACAAAGTACAAATACAGAATACAAGATACAAATACATGATGCAAATACAAGAACATATTCTACAAGTACAACATACAAATACAATATACAAAGTACAACATACAAAGTACAGGATGCAAAATACAAGATACAAAGTACAAATACAAAATACAAGATGCAGAGTACAAATACAAAATACAAGATGCATAGTACAAATACAAAATACAAGATGCATAATACAAATACAAAATACAAGATGTAATGTACAAATACAAAGTATAAGATACAGGTACAAAGCGCTCATACAAAGTAAAAATACAGAATACAAGATACAAAGTAAAAATAGAGAATACAAGATACAAAGTACAAATACAGAATACAAGACAAAAATATTAAATACAAACGCAAATGCTCACTATTACATAAAACGCAAATACGCAAGTTATATAAATATAAATAAATAGAAACTTCAAAGAAAAAGAAATATATTTCTTACAATAATAAATTATATTATTAAATGTACTATATTGTATTCGAAATATATCCGAAAATTTCTTTCTACAAATTTCGGATCAGTCCAGTTATTTCACGAAAAAGGAATAAATTTTAATCCGAATAATAAATTGTTTAACTAAAGATTTATTTTTATTTCTAAACAAAAATCTTGAAACCCGAAATTGTGCCGTTAGCTATTAATTTCTTAATTTAATAATCGATAATTGATAATACTTTTTAATTTCGACTTAAAATGGAATGGATAATTTAATTATTCGTAAATTGTAAATAAACTTTAGTATTTAATAGGAGTTCGTTGAATCGAAAATCAAATATTAGTTATAATTGATAGGTTATCGATTGAAGTTCTATATTTAATCAATACTTTTACTAATTGGGAACAACAAATTATTTTATAATTTAGTTGTATGTGATGCTGGAATAAAATTTATTTCTAAGTTTAATAATATAAAGAATGAAATTTACTTTGTAACTAAAATTTATAGAAATTTAAATAGATTTTAATCCCTAATTGCAGTTTGTTTAATCTGATAATGAAAATTTAAGATTATATTAATAATAATATTCACTAGAGAATCAAAATTAAATTTCTTTATTATGTATTTAATAATTAGTAAATAAAATTTTATTTAAAACTTTATTCTGAATTTAATAATTATTAAATGTATTATGAAGTGAAGTTTAATTAATTAATTTACATAATTATTTAATTAAATTAATTATGTAATTAATTGTTTAATTTGAATTATTAATTAAAATAAAACTTTTAGAAGATATTTTTAACATTTGAGGATATAAATGAGATAACAAAAAATTATTATTGTTATTGAAGGTGTTAAATTATTAACATAATTTTTAATTAGAAATTAAGACTACAAATTAAATTAATCACTTAATTTTTTCGCCACTTACCAATTAAGGTCAGTTATAACTAAGGATTTCCATTAATGTTATACTTACAGGCGACTCAATTAAAAAGTGAATTTTAATCTTAAACAAGACACGACTGAATTAAAATTGAAACCTTTTATTCTTAACTTGATGAAGATCCAATTAACGGTTGAAAGTTCGGAGTTAACTGAAAAAGCTTCCAATTAAAATTATTTAATCTTAAATCAGATCGTTCAGTTCAATCGAAACCTTAGACAGTTTAAATTAAATTTCAATTAAATTACTTACTGTTTAAATTAAAGAATTAAATCTGAATTTAAATAGAAAATTAAATCTCAGACAATTGAAACTAAAAAACTCAAACTGTATATCCATTTAGTTAACAATTACAATTTAATTCTTATTTAAAAGAAATTTATTTATAAACATTGCTCGATAATTATTAATACCGAATTAAATTAAAAACTTAATTAGTAATTTGTAACCTTATTTCAAAATAAGTTTTCTTTAAATCTCTTTATTTTAATATATACAAATCTATTTTTGTTAAAAATAGATTCGTCATTTTATTTTAAATTATCATTAAAAGATTAGTAGAATAATATTCCACTTTTTTTTTCATATTCGTTCGTTTTTAGACAGATGTACGAAAAGAAAATCAGTACGTTTTAGATGTGTCCCTCACAGCTATACGAAAACTTGAAAAAAAAAAAAAAAGAAAAGGCGTATTTCAAAAGAATCAGAAGAGGGATCGATAAATTGCTATTCACAGCGCCAGTCGCAGTTTTTAAATGTCAATATATTTACACAATAATGTTACCGACGGTCGGTAACATAGAACTCTGCAGGTTTATGATTGTTTTTATCGACTGCCGCAATTTCTTTTCTTATTCGTAGATGGAGCCTGTATTCAAAGCCTTGTAACTAACTTGTAGATAACGTCGATCCCTGTTTTATGTGTGTAGGTAAAGACGATTATCAATTAATTTTATATAAAAATTCTTTTTTTGTTAAATATGATATTTTTTTGTTCACAGTTCGTTAGTAAGGAGACTATTGAGAAGGCATTTAAAACTATTTGTTATTAAACTTTTTCATTAATTAAATAATTTGTAGTTAGAATATAAAGTTTAATATTTGTGTTTTCAAAAGTTAATTTAACCTTTTTAATTTTTCATGGTTAATTAAAATTTTTAAATTTCATTTCAAATTTAAATCCTCAAATTTTGAATTTTGCAAATTGACTAATTTCGGTGCAAACGAGTTTCTTGATTTCTACATTTCTACAAATTTATCAATTTTTCAATTTCTACAAGCTTAATTTTCTAAATTTCTAGACTTCCAATTTTTTAAATTTAAGTTCTGAAATTTCTAATTTTCTAAAATAACTGTTGTTTCTTAATTTTCATATATTCTTAATATCCAAATTTTCAGAAGCTCGAATAATCAAATTTCCAAATTCTCAGTTTTTCAAATTTCTTTGTTACATAATCACCAATCTCCAGTTTTCAAATTTCCAAATTCCCTAGATTTCCTAGACGTAAGAAATTATTGTACGTCCAAATGTTCTGAAAATTTATAAATTTCTAAGATCCTGTTTTCCTGAAGTTTCGAATTTCCAAAAACCAGTTGTTTATTTGCACAATATAATTACAAATATTATAGTCACCTTCCAGGAACAATTATTCTGTAATATCATTTTAATTGCGTACTTTATTTTTAAAGATAAAAGTTAAGACCCAGTAGTTATGAGGTATTAAACGGATCATAATGTGGTAGTAATTTTTTTATAAGCGGGGAATCTTTTATTTCATCGTTTTTTGATCTCCATGGTATATTAATATCTCGTGAAACCAATAAACTCTCAGATTTTATCACACGGTTTAACCGAGACAAAATAATTTTGTTCAAAGTAAATTTATTATATTTACTTTCCACTAAATTTATCACGGTGAATATTAACACATGTATTAGTATTGTCGTGGGTAATAATATGAAATATACTTTATTAATCAATTTTACTGTACAATAATAATAAACTTCATTGTTTAATAGTAATAAACTTTGTTTTATAATAAAAGTAAACTTTGGTATATAATATTTATAGTAAAAACTTTTTTATAATAATAATTATAGTAAACTTTATTTTAGAGTAATAATAATGAAAAACTACATATTATAATAATGATAAAAAACTTTATTACATGGTACTAATTAACTTCATTATATACCAATAATATACTTTGTTATATAATAATAAATTTCAGCACTATTATTTATTAAATTTGTAAAATATATGAATTATTAAAATATGATGCATTCAATAGATGAATTTTTGTATACAGTCTTTAATTCATTTGTACATTGTAGGATACTAAATTGTTGAATTCTTTTTAACGTCAGTTAAAATAAACTATAAATATTTATTTATTTATAATATGTATCTAGTATGTATCTTGATATACATAAAATATGTAATGTATATTATTGCTAATTAAAAATATATGTTGCTGTTATATATTTTATTAATATCATAATATGTCATTAAAGGAGTTAAAATTGTTAACTTATTTTGTTTAGCGCAAATAGAATATTTAAATAATTTTTTACAATATACATTGACTGCGTATCTGACGGCTGCATTAGTAACAGTCACTTATTTGTCGGTTATTTAACAAACAGTCATTGTATCTGCTGCGACAAAATCCTGACATTGAAAAATGAGAAAACTATTTTCTTCTTCTTTAAAAGAGAAATATAGTTGGTGTTCCAGAAATATGTATAATTTTTTATTTTACAAATGAAATTTATTGATGTAAGCAAACTTTCTGATAGTATGTTTGGACCGCAATAGATGTCGCTATGTCCTCGTTCCATAACAATCTCATAATAAGAATGTTTTCTACCTTACCGACTGTTGATAATTGTTCCATTTTTTTTATTATAAATTATTTATTTTATTTGTAAGTATTTATTTCTTATTTACACAAAATTTATTTCTTATTATAACTAATTTTTTTTTTATTTTTTATTAACGTAATGGCAGGAAGGAAACATAATATTCACAGACACTACATAATCATAATTTAATGTTTTGAAATAAATTTTATATTATTTTGTTTTCAGATATTTTCTTCAGCTTTGTTTTCAGATATTTAAATTATGAAATTTGGATACGTTTGCATTTTCAAATTTTCAACTTTAAAAATGTAGAAATTCTGTCAGTCATAAGTTTCCAATTTCACCAATATTTCAAGTTCTTAAATTCAAAAACTTGGAGTCATCCAGATATACAAATATTGACATTTTTTTAAATATTCACAGCTATAAATCTTCAAATTCACAGACTTAATTATTTAAATCTTTGTATTTGTAATCACTCCGAATGTTCAAATTTACATTCTTCCAAATGTTCACATTAAGAAATTGAATAATTTTTACAGTAATAAATTTTCAAATTCTCAAGCTTTACAAATTCATAATCTTCCAAATATCAAAATTTTAATCATTCACAATTAGTCTTAAATTCACAATCTCTCAAATATTAAAATTTTCAAATTCAAACTCTCCCAAATATTCAAGTTTCGACATGTACAATCAATTAAAAAATAAAAAGTTTGTAGAGTTCCATCTTCGATAATATTACAACGAATTAAAATGGCCAAGTAAGAAAAATGATCGTCACAAAAACGCTGCCGATATCGTGCTCGATATTTTATTTGTCTCTCACACTTAAACGAAGAGTTTTATTCGTTCCTAATATTTTAGTATAAATCTGTGGAAGAATAGAGAAATGACGTTTTCAGAATGAATTTTATGTCTTTCTGTTTGGCATTCCCGAATCTCTTTAATGCATATCTATGTGCGACTTCCTGAAAAAGGCAGGAAGCAAAAAACCAAAACTTGGCACAAGCTCGCTCGGTCACTGCAGATACAATCTGATCGATTCTCGAAAGAACTAGTTGTTTGGGCGGGGCATTTGAAATTACGATTCGAGGAGAAAAGACGATTTTTCATTTAGTGACAGGCAGAAATCGACGAATAAGCGTTTCTCCTTATCTATTTTCGAGGAAAATCTAGCAAGTCTTTTAAATAAAAATTACAAATATTCACAAATATAAAATGGCGCGATTTTCAAACACGGAAAGAATTTATGTTTTAAAGTTTGATTTATATTTAACTATTTGAAAAGCGGTATTAATAATAAAAATTAAATATACACCATTCATTCCTTTTTTTAAACATATGTATTATTTTAAATGTTTAAGATATTTTTGTTTCATATAAAATTTAAGCAAATATGTTTAATTTTTTCCGTTTGAATTAATTTTAAAATATTACTATTAATTATAGCAATAATATATATTTTTGTACAGATTTAAAGGAATGCAGAAACGAATAAAAAATTGTATGTAAATTCTCCTAGTTTCGAACTCACAGCACTCGATTCAATAAATTCAGTTTAATACATCTGCGAACTTTAAACATAAATATCCCCGTTATTTTTGAGAGTTGCGCGTTATGGTTTTACGGAATTGTTATTTTTGATGTATTTTATGGTTGTACGAAGTTTGAACGGAATCGATGTTTCGAAGGTTGTGTGGTCTCGTTAGACTTTTCTTCTGACAGGAAGTCGAATGATTTTACACTCGATTGTTATGTCCGTGCTTATAAATAGCATTATGACTTGCAGAAAATCATGTTTTGCCTGCTATTATTCTCGCTGCAACTATCTTGCAGAACTATCAGCATCTGTAAAACAATAACCACGACGAAATAATTGCGAATACGCAGTTGTGTCGCTGGATGGTTATTATACTCGAACAAAAAATTCAGTTGACAGAGTTGAACGGATATTTTTATAGCAATATTATTTTTAACAATGATATCTGCTCTTAAAAGTAGAAATAGAGTATTTAAATATAAACGAACGCTAGGTTATACAAGAATGTACTTACTACTAATATTTTCCCGCCTTTTTTATTTACAGTTCTAAATACAATTACTCACGTTAATATTTTGACATACTACGCCTGCGAATGTTGATAGGATTTTAATAACCCACACAAACTTTACTTGTACGATATTTATTTAAGAATGAATAACTGTTTTACGTATTAAAGAAAACTTGTTCAGACCGGTAGCACGTGTTGACATTTCGGTACATAGAAACCCACTTGAACAGTGGAACAATGCAGAGGGCACGAATATATGCGAATATGGTGGCAAGCCAATGAAGCGCCACTAGTTGACGATTTTGTTACTAATGCACGATGGTTTACGAACACATGACATTATTCTAACAGTGTTGCAGAAGAGCAGTTAATTCAGATATTATATTACTTATTTTACAGAAAGATTATAAATACAACTTCTTTGTACCATAATATTTAGTTGAACATTTTAAACAAAATATTATTTTCACGTCACATTAATATGTACCGAGGCACTTTCTATAAGTTAACAGTACACTGCATTTGAAATGCAGGGCAGGTTTGTTTTGTATGCAAACGACTGAAATATAATTTTACTTCAAGGTAGTATTTCGAAGCGTATACGACTAAAATTTAACATGCAGCGAAAAGGAAAGAATAGTTCTAATGAGAAACGACTTGTGATTTATCGTAGGTAGGAAGGTAAAGCTTGTCGAGAAATAGCACAGTTATTAGTAACGAAAAAAAGTACATTGTTAAAAGATACAAGGATGTATGTATCATGCGCTGTATGTACTACGCGCATGCGCAGTGAGGATATATGCACTTACCTTTATTCAAGAAAACATTCTGTTTCTTTATCTCAATAAATACTTTAACTCGAGTAATATTTGAAATTTAAGCAATTATTAAACTGCTTGTATCGATTCTCTAGCATCCGAGCAATTTAGAATGATTACTTTAAGAAATATGGTGATTTTAATATGTAAATACTTTGTTAGGATAAATATATTACCAACCTCATATTTTTAAAATCGTTTAAGAGTCACACCCTTTTATTGCTGACACAAAGAAACAAAGTGCTTTATACTAACTTTCACAATTCCTAGAAATATATTCCAAAGAGAATCTATGAAATGAATTAGACCACAGAATTGGAAAAGCACCAAAAAATTGAAAAGTTGAAATATAAATGATACTGAAATAAGAATGGTATTTTGTTCTGTAAGATAGTAAAATAGTAAAGTAGTAGGATAGTGAAATAATAAACTAGCAAAATAGTAAAGTAGTAAGATAGTAAAATATTAAGACGGTGAAATAATAAAATTGTAAAATAGTCAAATAAGATAATGAAATAGTAAAATAATATTTTAGTAAAGTAGTGAACTAATAAAATTGTCAGATTGTAAACTTATAAAATAGTATAATAACAAAGGAGTGTAATATTAGAATAATAATAAACTAATTGAATAGTAGAAAATAAAATAGGTAGGATAACGTGTAGAATACTAGGTTAAAATTTTGAGTGATCCCAGTTTTTCATACTGGTAACTAGTAACACACACAGTATATTCGCTCTATTTTTATAATATTTTGTAATAGAGATCGATTGATTCCCCTTTGTCGAAACAAAACAACGAATATCTATTGATGAATATCCAGTTTCCAATTTACGACGTACAATAGATATGCAAGCTTTTCAAAAAAGAGGTTATATAACCTATAATCGATAAATTCTGCATACTATAATTGCACAGAAGATATGATATTCGTTGAAATACGACACAATGCAATATAATTTAATATCGCATAAAATACAATACAATATGATACAGTATAAATTAGAATACAGTATAATACAATATCACATACGTAAAATAAAATACAATACAATACAGTATTACATGAAATGTAACACCAATAAATTACAGTAATATTTTATTAGGTAAACTAAATGCATTCACAGAATGTTTTAAGCAAAAAATAATTGACTTTATTAAATCTTCACGAAATTTAAAATCTATTTTTGACCCCTTTTTTAAACTTGTCTTATATTACTGTCATTGTTTGTAACATCGTATAATTTAATTTTCCGTTAAATTCATTTCAAGCGTGTTCTGTCACATCAGTATTAGACAATAGGGAAGGTGTTCGAAGGACTTCATGACAGTTACACAACATTTTACTTTCCGTTATGTAAGAATTATTCTTCGAATATCGCACAGCTTGAAGTCATTTAAAATTCCTATTTTCAGATTACACTGTGTTAAATCTTAATTTTTAAGTCATTATAATAACAGCAAATGTTAATCTTCATCTTTAGATATTACACTTTCTTTCTATACAAATGCAATTAAATTATAGATTTTTTAAAATATTAAAAATCCAACAGAATTTGATGACATAAAAGTACTCTAAAATCCCACTTATGTTATATCAATCTGAAGTATAAAGCTCGTCGATAAAGACTGCATAAGCGTTTTATTAATAGTTTGAATACAAAATGGCTGGTAGCCAGTTAGTGCAAACAATGATCGATTTTGGAACCTTTCAAGACCGACACAATTCGTTGACATAAAACTATCGCAAAATGGCGCTTGTATCGTATCAATTCAAAGATTGTTCGTTGAAAATGACCGTATAAATCTTTGGTCGGTGTTCTTAATACAAAATTGTTGATCGTTAAAGCGCCATTTTACTGCGCATTGTACGGAGCCATTCATGAAACGATTTTCTTATAACAAGACAGGTTGTATTAAAGACATTTATGAAAAGTTTACGGAATCATTTTCAACGAACTTTCAGCTTCAAACTGATACGTCGTCAGAACTGTTTTATGGTACTTCTGTGTCATCGAATCGCATCAAAATTTGATGATTGGAAATCCGTTCTTTCATGTGCAATTTATTGGTGAATTGGGAAAATGTTTTTAAATTTATCAGATGAACCATTTTGGCAGTGCGTTTAAGTCGAATATAAATTTTAATGAAATTTGAAAAAATGAGGATATGGAAATTTGAGAATGTAAAAATTTATGCAATTTTGGAATTTGAAAATTTGAGGAATTGAGGAAATGTCAAATTTCTACTTTTCCAAATTTCCAAATCCCAAAATTCTTAAATTCTCAAATTTACAAATCACCTGTTGCCCACATCCCCAAATTTGAAGATTTGAATTTTTTAAAATTTTAGGATGAAGTGATGCAGAATTCAGAAATTTGAGAATTTGGAAAATGCAATTTGAGAATGTAAAAATTTATGCAATTTTGGAATTTGAAAATTTGAGGAATTGGTGATATCACAAATGTCAAATTTCTACATTTTCAAATTTCCAAATTTCCAGATCTCAACCTTTCCAAATTTCCAAATCCCAAAATTCTTAAATTCTCAAATTTGCAAATCACCTGTTGCCCACATCCCCAAATTTGAAGATTTGAATTTTTGAAAATTTTAGGATGAAGTAATGCAGAAATCAGAAGTTTGAGAATTTGGAAAATGCAATTTGAGAATGTAAAAATTTTGAAATTTATGCAATTTTTGAATTTTTAAAATTAGTTGTTGGGCATTTGGAAATATAGAAATTTGAGATCTGAAATTGAACATTTTGAAATTTGATCATTTTGGGGCTCAAAAATTAGGGACTTCAAAAATTTGAAAATTTGAAAACCCAAGATCACAAATTAAAAAATTTAGTGATTTGGAAATGCACCGATTTGGTAATTTGAGAAATTTAGGTAATGTAGATATTTCAGATTTTAACAGTTAAAGATTTATAAATTAATTCATGGGAAAATATAGAAATTTGCGAATTTGAAAAATTAATAATTTGAGAATTTGAAAATTGATCTAAAATTGAATATTTGAAAATTTCAAAAAACAGAAATTTCAAAGCTGAAATTGAACACTTAAAAATATAGAAATTTCAAAGCTGAAATTGAACATTTAAATATTTTGAAATATGATGAATTTACCATTTTTTGTATTAAACAAATTCACAAGTCGGAAATTTAGAAATACAGGGGTTTCAAAATCGGATTTACGTTGCTTAAAAGAAGATAGCCATAACAGCGAATGAACGCAGTGGATCTAGAAACTAAGCTGAGAATCATCAAATTTTGTTTCTCATTCCTCCACAGGAATTACAGGGTGTCCACTCTTACGTGTTATTCGGCCTGCATAACATTTTACTTCACGCGAACGGAATCCTTTCATAACAATTTTCTTTTTCTTTATTATATTACGGTTTCAGTGCTCGTTCGAAAGTTCCAGAGTTTCCTTTCATTCGCCGACAGCATTTCTCTTTCATAGTATATACTATTGATATTCATGGGGCGTAGGATCCGCAACGTACACCATACAAACAAGTCATTGTTACGTTATTGAAACGAGGCACACACTAGAAACGATATACACGGTGTACCAGTTTTTTACCATCAAACTTTATCGGCATATTCTGTTCGTAGAAATGGAAAAGAATGTTATATACAGAGTTTCGAACACTTTATTAAAAAGTTATAACAAAAATAAGAAATGGCAACGGACGGCTTTGTTCGATACCGCAATAGAGTATTCTAGTTTTGTAACTTTACTAGAATATTCTATAAATAAAAATGAGAAAAAATGTTTATACAAACATACGCTCTCGAATGCATTATTAAAAGTTATTAATAAAAATATGAAAGTCGAGAATTATTCGTACGTAGCATCAAAGGAGAAAATCGTCCATTATAAAGTATATTGCTCGTAATCTTCCGATAAAGCATTTAAGGGCTTATGTTTACACAACATTTTTTATCATTTTTATTTACAGAACATATTCGTGGTTTTACATAGAAAGCTGAAACATACTGTATGTATGAAGTTAGTTTATACTTTCACAACTTTTGGTTAAATTTTACTTTTGAACGTATAAAATTATTGACTTTTTATTTACAATTTAATAATTTTTATTGCCTTGATTACAAAAATACAACCTTAAGAACTCAGCGATTAAAAGTTGTGCGTATATCAATTTCAGTGCTTTTGGCGTATTTGATTGGTTGTTGCGACGCCATATTGGCTTTTACCCATGCTCCATTGGTCGATGTAAAAAATGTCATTACAACGGTAAAACATGTTTTTCCGATCACTAATTGTGAAGAGACGTTATTCTTTTTTTTAAATAAATGACATAGAATCACTTTAATTTTCACAAACGTAGCCCAATCAAATTGTAGAAGTCAATATGACGTCACACTCACACGTCAAATAAGCTACAAATACTCAACTTCACATACGCAATTTATTAACATTCCTAACATTGAAACTTGCATTTTTGTATTCGAGGCACCAAAAACTATCAAATGATAAGAAAAAAGTCCGTTCCGCAAAGTAATTTAACCTAACCTTTTAATAAAGTGTTTAAAATACTGTCTTAATAACGTCTTTTTCTTATCTTCAAATGGAATATCTCGATAAAGGTGCACCCTATATATCACGATGAGTTAACGCATAAAGGAAGTCATACTCGTTAATGTCATCGCCTTCCAAAATATATACGCCGTTAACCGCACACGAGGCGTGTTGTTCGACACATTTGCCATGGAAATAAAAATCTTCCTGAGATTTTTCCCTCCGGCGTTACCCAAATATCTGCTGATCAGCGGAATAAAGCTGTGGTTGGTCGACGGGCGTGAAACCATCGAGATTAACCCATATGTCAATACGGGGTTTCATATACACTCGTCCTGCAATTTACGCGGCACTTTCCTTACGCGAATCTCTTTTTTACGCGGTAAATTAAAGCAGTATTTACGCGGTAAATTAGAACACTATTTACGCGTTAGTTTTTGTTAGAGTTGATGAGACGTTTAATGATACACTGACACAGTTAAGCGCAATGAAATATAGTTTAATTTAAGAGTTAAATACACACACTTCGCACGATGATGCTGCGTAGCGTCGCGTGACAATTTCGTCGAGAGAAGAAGCCGGAAGAGAACACGTGAACGTCGCAGAGGGCGCAAAACTAAAACAAAAAGGCGCGAAATACAAACTAATTAATTGCGAGTATTATTGTCTCAACAGTTGTTATGCGCGGCTCAATTTACGCGGGCAGAAAATATTCCAGTAAGTTTTAAAAGTTGAAATGTTTCGTTTGCGCTAATTAAAAATAAAAGGTTAACTGTTTTGAGTTATTGTAGCCTGCGACATGGAATGAAATTTACTGCAGTTTGCTGAAACGTTATTTATTGTTAAGCTGTTCGAAATGGATATCTATTTCTAAAATATGTACTAGCCTTTATTTCTAATATTTTTTGCACTGATTTATGTAATATAGGTTATGTAATACTTTATGTAATATAGGTTATAAACAGTACTTTACACTACAGATTTTCTAGTGCTTATTCTATGACAACTTTGTAGATTCTTTTATTCTGTATTCATCTGTTATGTTCGCATTTAATATTTCTATAAATATTGCGTTTATTAATTGTACTACCCATTTCCAACAAAAAATAAGAAATTCTATACTTCATAACATGCTGTAAAACATACATTGCACAAAAGGTAATACCTAGGTCTGCAACAATGTTAATCATAGTAAATACTATAAAGTAATTATAAATAATATTACTCCAATAATGACGATAGGACACTAAACTAATGCATATAATTTTGATAAAAATAAAAATTCCTAAATAAACTTTTTAGAAAGGTGCTACGTTATTAAATTTTGTCTGCATGACATTTAAGTGTCAAAATATTACTCAAAAATGTGTTCAAGTCACCGTGTAATAATGTAACATTTCGGTTAGACACTTGTTTTTCTTATCTCTTCCAAGTTGATCTCAGCGTTTATTGCATCCACAAAAATATCGCTGGTAGCTTGTCATTTTGACACGTAGAATCCAGCGCGACCCCTTGGAAGGGGTTCCAGTGCTTGGTGTGTCTGTATAGAAGTACCAACCCTTCGGCAGTCAACTAATAAATTGCGCTCCACCCCAAAGAAAAGCGGCTTTTGTTTCCATTTCGCGAGATTACTAAGACTGTCAGGTTGTCGTTTCCCCGTAGCCCATTTGTACTTTCCTTCTCAGATCTTTTTTGCATGATCGTCCCTTTGGAATAAGGGGAAAACATCAATTTCTGATATTATTTCTCGATCTCTGGTTAATTTGAATTTGAACGTGAGATATGGCTGCTCGCGGTTATAGGGATTTGTCAGAAACTATTAAATCTCTGCAATTGAAGCTGGTTTCTTAAATTTCATGTTTGCAAATTTCAGAATTTTTTAATGTCTAAATGCCTGCATTTCCAAATTCCCATTTTTCTACATTATTAAATTTATACTTTCCTCATTTTTCTGTTTCTAATTTCCAAATTCTCAAACTTTCGTCCTCAAATTTTGAAATTCCAAAATTTTGAAATTCTCAGTACCAAATTTTGAAAGTCCCAAATTCACAAGTTTTCAAATTTTGAAATTCTCAAATTTCGTATTTCAAAATTTCTAAATTCTCAAATTCTCAAATCTACGGATTTTCAAATTTTCAAAATCTCAAATTTATAAATACGCAAATTTCCAAATTCTCAAACTTTCAAATTTTCAAATTTCCAAATATTCAAATTCTCAAATTTCAAAATTTTCAAATTTTAATATTCTCAAATTTTCAAATTTTAATATTCTCCAATTTCAAAATTCTCAAGCTTCCAAATTTCCAAATACTCAAATTCTCAAATCTACGGATTTTAAAATTTCCAAATTCCCAAATTCTCAAATTCTCAAAACTCTTATATCTTGAAAGTCTCAACTTTTCAAATTCTCAAATTTCAAAGTTCTCAAATTTCCAAATTTTCAAATTTTCAAATTTTCAAATTTCCAAATATTCAAATTCTCAAATTTCAAAATTTTCAAATTTTAATATTCTCAAATTTTCAAATTTTAATATTCTCCAATTTCAAAATTCTCAAGCTTCCAAATCTCCAAATACTCAAATTCTCAAATCTACAGATTTTCAAATTTCCAAATTCCCAAATTCTCAAATTCTCAAAACTCTTATATCTTGAAAGTCTCAACTTTTCAAATTCTCAAATTTCAAAGTTCTCAAATTTCCAAATTTTCAAATTTTCAAATTTTCAAATTTCCAAATATTCAAATTCTCAAATTTCAAAATTTTCAAATTTTAATATTCTCAAATTTCAAAATTTTCAAACTCAAATTCTCAAACTTTCAAATTTTCAAATACTCGAACTTCTAAACCCTGAAATTTCCAAATAACCAATTGCTGAAATACCATAATATTCAAATTTCCTATTTTCTAAATTCAAAAATTTCGAAGTTTCCCAGGTTTCGCAATTTCGAAGTTCAAAATCTCTAATTTGCAGAATTTATAATTTCCAGATTTTTAAATTCGTATATTCCCATATTTCTGAATTTCCAATGGTCCTATTTCAAAATTTCATTCCCAAATTTGCAAATTTCCATATTACTTATTTTCTAAATTCCAAAATTGCCATTTTTCCAATTTTACAAATTTTCCGAATTTTTCAAATTTCGAAATTTAAGCTTCCAAATTCCCAAATACACTTGGTCCTTCCCTTGCAAGTAGAGTTTCTGTTACAGGAATCCTATTCTATAGCTTATCTTCTTAGATTAGACTATCGTATCGTAACCTTGTCACCGTGCAACCACGAATACGAGCTTGCAGTTAACTGTGCTCCAGGCCACACTGACCCAGCGATGTTGTGGTCTTCTCTAATGGAAACTGTTCCTTAATTTTAATTGGCTACCAAGTAGCTTTCGCTGTTCCAATAAAAGGGCCATGGCAGCTTCAGAGTTAGGTTTCACACTTACTATAATCTACCACAGGTTAACCACACTCTGCAACTCTCCACGAGTTAGTGTACTTGTCAACTTTTGCACTGTCAAAGCAACGCTGTCGAATCATTACACATCAGTTTCACCTGAAACCATTGGAACTTGCAACTTAATTAACGTTACACTTCATTATGCTCGTAATATTCCTATGGCTGCGGAGCAAGACATAATAACGTTATTAATACGTTGATCGCCGCAGTGAAAACCGACGTTTATAATCAGACACTACAGTTCACAGCAGATTTACGGAACGAGCCAAACTGACAGATCTTACACTTCTTACTTTAAATTACAGAAAGTACTAAGAAGCTTTTGGCAAAATGTTTAGTTTTGTCAGGATAAAGAATAATTGTATATCATACGTCATTTATTTATATTTCTACGTTAGTTTTCATTAAAAAATAAGTGGTTATGAAGCATCCGTAAATCTAGTGGTACAGTTTTGACATAAGCGAGTATTTCGGGTCTGAACTTTCGCCATCCGATATTGACCGAAGTTTGCCGAACGTAGAAAAGTACCGAGCGAAAAAACGTTCGAATGACTGACGTAAACAAACAGTACATATCGGATTGTAATGCAAGAATAAAACTTGTTTATTGTTGACTTTTTAGTTATGGAACTTATACGATGATATTTAAGATATTTTCCTGATTAAAATGAGATTAAACACGACGAAATTCGGAATATATTTATTTGTAATTTCAAGCGTTTTCCTTAAAGCGTGGCTTTACAGTAGTAAGGTCCGCGATAAACGGACGGGTAGTGACACGTCGAGTAACTTCGTTTCTCTTCGGTGTTATTCGGATAATCACGTGGTACATCTGACAGTCAAAATTGTAAAATGGCTGAAGTGTCTCAATGCGGTTGAGGAAAATGATTGATAATACAGTTTTTTGATAATAAAATGATTGATAAAAAGATATTAAAGTTACAATAAAGTTTCGGAATAAGCTAATCTCCCGGGTTTGAACTTCTGCTTATATTGTGTAGTTCCGACATTAACCGAAATTTGCCGAACGTAAAAAAAAAACAGTGAGCGTCGGAAACGTCCGAACATAAATAGACAGTAACACATCGACGGGATAATTCTAATGCAACAAGTTATAACATAACTTGCTAATATTGAAGTATAAAAATATAGTAAATTAAGAATCTAATAGTTCGGAAATTTAGGAGAGTAATTTAAGTATTTACTAATTCGTTAACTTTCAAATTAAAAAATTTAGTAATTTAAGACTTTAAAATTCTTTAATTTTAAAATTTAAAAACGCAAGAATTATTAGAATTTTAAGCTGATTAATTTTAAGATTGAAGATGTAATAATTTAAATATTCGATAATACGTAAATACCAAATTAGAAAACATTTTAATTTAACAATTTTAAACTCGTTACTTTTCAGATTTATAAACGTAACAGTCTTGAATTCTAAAGTCGTTAATATCCAAATTTAAGAACATAATAATAACCTATTTTAAACTTAACAAATTCCCCCAAACCATTCTTCTAAGCATCACAAAGTAAATCCATTCAGAATCACATTTGGCCGCGTTATTCGTCCGTATCCTCCCTGATTCAGCTCGCGCCATAAGATGCGTTTTATAACTTACGGAGGTAGACTCAGCTGTTTTGCGACAGAGTAGAGTGGCAATATTATCGACAAAATTAGGCGAAATATGGGTTTTCGTGTCCAAACTTTTCGTGCTTCAATAAGAGGAGTTTTGAAGTGTAACGAAGCTCGTTCGAAAGAGGAAGGTTCAATGCGGCGCGCTGGTCATGGCTCAACGACATTATGTAAATATTCGATAAGACGAGTGCTACAAAGTCGAGCAAGAATCAACACAACACAGCCGTGGATTTCAAGTATTTTTCTATCATCGAGAGATTGTTTTGGATGCGAGCAATACCAGCGCGCTGGAGCAGGCGCATTTAGCTGCGGAATAAGCTATAATTCACCTCGGTTCGAATAAGAAATAAAGGTGACTAGTTTGGCCCCGTGTCATCGTTGCTTTCCACACCATTTTGACATATTATCGATAAAACGGTGCAAAATACGTGACCGGTGTGATTGGACAGATAGAAATAAGATGGTTCCTCATTAGAAAAATTGCAAACGTAAAACCAGTGCTGTCAAATCGAATCGTAGATAGAATCACATGTCTACGGATTTAACGATACGTCGCAACTCGAACGACTTCTGCACTACAATAGCGATGATCCTCTTGAAATCACAGCACGCCAATCGAGCAATTCCCAATGCTCCAGACCTTGATTTCTTTTTTTATTTATTATTCACCCTAGCCCCTTAAGGTCCTGCCAAATGATACATCGATATAGCAGTTTGTATCTCATCGAAGGTTAGGTCTCTCGGTTCCTGGTTCTCGTCGCGCTGCCCGCATTGCGTCGCGTTTGCCTCACGCCGGCGCCTGGCACCCCTTTGCTTTTTCACCCCCTCCTATTTCGCCCCCTCTCTTCGACCCCCACCTTTTTTCCTCGACAACGCCCCTCCCGATTTTCCCCCTTGCTCTCTGCAACGAAGATGCTCGTTAAGCGTTCCAAACCCCCTACAACCCTCCCCCTAATTTGGCAGTGTCGAATATACTCGATTCTCCTTTTACACCGTTTTAATTGAATACGATGTAGCTGACGACACTCTCGACGCCGGCTATTAGAGTTCTCGCTCGATTTTATCTATTTGATTCTATGAAACGTCGCCAGATAGACTTTTATTCGTTTATTTACGGGCAAGTTGATACTTGGACTGAAAGGTGTAGGTGGGCGCGCAGAGGAAATGTGAAATATGGTTTTATGGTTGATTAGAACGAGTTGGAGGGTAAGGGTCGAATTGAATGAGCGCTGCAGAGAAGAAATGTAATACAATAATGTAGATGTAGTATGTAAAATATACGCGATTTATGTTGACGTGAAAATGTGTGATTCAGAGTTAAAGGACGACTAAAGTGTTTTTTAATGGTGCTCAGTTTCTTAATTTTTAGACTTCTGATGCCTAAGAATTTCCTTAGCTTTCTGATCATGTGCATAAACTTCAAAATTTGTAAATTTTCTAATTTCAAAATTTTCATAATTCTATACTTTCGCATTTCTAAATTCTTGAACTTATAAATTTTCAAATTTCTGTATTTCTAAATTTCAACATTTAGAGATTTTCAAAATTTCAAATTTCAAATTTCAAATTTACAAATTTTCAAAATTTCTAATTTCTAAATTTCAAAATTTACAGATTTTCAAAATTTCAAATTTACAAATTTCTAAATTTGCAGATTTTCAAAATTCCAACTTTTCAAATTTCCAAATTTCTGAATTTACAGATTTTCAAAATTTCAAATTTCCAAATTTCTGAATGTCTGTATTTCCAAATTTCTAAATTTTCAAATAATCAAATTTCCTGATCTCCAAATTTCTAAACCTCCAGATTCCCAAGTTTCAAAATATATAAACTTTAAGTTGTCTGAGTTACAAATTTTGAGGTTATAATTTTCAAATTTTCATATTTCGAAATTTACAAATTTGAGAATTTCTGAGTTCAAAAATATAAAAATGTCGAAGCTGTAAATTTCAAAATTTGATTATTTCTCAGTTTCGTAGTTTAGAAATCTGTAAATTTACGAATGTTAAAAATTTCTAATTTGGAGTTCCAGATTTGAAAGTTTGAAAATTCAAAACCTCAAAATTAGAATTAAAAAATTGTTCAATTCGCCAATTACACAAGCACCGCTTCAAACGAATCAAATCAATGAAATTAATTTTTGCAATCAAATAATTAATTTCACTAATTCTCCAATTGCACATAAAATAAATTAATATCACAGAAAGCGTGCTTATTATCCACGGTTCGCATAAAAAGGAAACTAATTTCGAGCTCTAAAAAAATAAATTATTTGTTGAAGCAAAAAAATGGTTTCATCGCTTTGCATCTTCGAGTATAAAAATTAGCTTAATTGTACTCACGATTTTCCTCTGTGAAAGAGTAACGTTTTCGTACAAAAGAAAAACGACCGGTATAATTATTTGGAGCATGACGCAATGTTTACGTGTCCTCGTTTTGAGACGTTTCGCTTCCTTTTTTGTATTTTTCATTTTAAAACAAACACAGACAAACCATTAATTCCGTTAGCTGACACGAAAACTCCGCTTTACGAAACTTTGGTTAATACCGTCGCAGCTAAGGTGTAATTAAAACTCAATTATATTAGGATGTCGTGTTTTTTACGTTCAGTTTCGACGCTGTTCCTACTTTTACGGTTCACCGTTTTAACATTGTTAATTAATACGAATTCAAATTCAATATTACATCCGTATTTCGTCATAGCTTATTCTTGAAATATTTATTTAAAGGAACAAAAATGAGCTAAACTTTACTTTGAGGCATGCAAAATTGATTTTATTGAGCAAAAAGTTTTAATGTTAGGAATCAAGTAGTTAAGAATTTATACATATGTCAATTTTGCTTTTGGTGTATTTGATTGGTTGCTGCGACGCCATGTTGACTTTTACCCATGCTCCATTAGTCTATTACGGAAAAATGGTAAAACACGTTATTCCGATCACTGGTTATAAATAGATGTTGTTCTTTTTTTTAAATAAATCACTTTAACGGTCATAAACGTAGCCCACTCAAATTATAGTTAGAAGTCAATATGACGTCACATGTCACATAGGCTAAAAATACTCAACTTTACATACGCATAACTTATTAACCGCTGTATACTAATATTGCAACTTGCGTTTTTTGTACTCTGGGCATCAAAATTAACCTCTTAAACACGACGTGCAACTATAGTTGCTTTCGTAGATACCATCTGCCTGTACGACGGTTCACTATAGTGGCTTTCGCGAATGTCATCGTAGATTACACAGCCTCACTATAGTGACACACTCTACTGGCTCACTCGCTCGCCGTTTCAATCGAATGATCGTTTTCATATGTTTTGATTCGACTTTTTTGCCTTCATCACGTTTTATAAGAGTATTAACAAATCCCACAAAAGTACATTACGTGTAAATAAAAGGTACCAAGTAGTTTAGGCACCATGGGAGCACCTCTTTGCACTAATACACGATATTGGAAACATTTGGAAATTACATATTTTGTGAATTTTCTAACAAAGTAAATTATCAAAGTTAAAGTATATATATAACTTTGGGAAAAATTATAATTTAATCATCAAAAACTTCATTACAATGTACTCACGTAAAGAGCAATATTGTCACACATTGTAGTGCTGTTTACGCATAATTCGCGTCGAACTCTGCCGTACGGAGAAGCAGCGCCGCCTAAAGTTCAGCCTGCTTAAGAGGTTAAATAGTAAAAGAGTCAACAATTTTGTGTACCCCAAAGTAAAGTTTAACTCAGAGATGGTATAGATGAGCAAAAATAATTGATTCAAACCACAATTAAATGACGAAAGATAAAAACTATAGATTATAAATCGCATTGATGCAAAAATATAACACTGATTACGTAGCACTTTTCGAACACATCTTATAAAACCGTGCCATAGAAAAACGCGAGTAGCGCCCCCATTACTTTCTTCCGCAGATCACTCATGCAAAGTCACCCTAAGTTTACTGCACTTTAACTCTTTGGGGTTAGGTTGAACAAAAACTGTCTCATCTTTTGCTTAGCTTTTATGCATGGTGGGATATATTTTAACCTACCTTGACAAGTTTACGTCTTTATGCTAAATAATTGAAGTGAACGTTTTTCTGTTTATATTATAAGAAAATTCTGTGCAACTTGGGTTTCTATTTTCTTTAAAATCGTGTGCCTCAAAGAGCTGATATGTTGACTGTCATACTGAAGCAGTAGAAAATGTTAGTAGATATTTTTATTTTTAATTAATTCTACTGAATGTGTTCACAATATTTGTTGTATTTATTATCCATAGTTTCAAGTAGTTAATACGAGTATTTTTAATTATATAAGTGAACAAATTTTTAATAGTACAGGCGATAGATTCAAATGGTAATTTAAACGTCACTCATATGTGATGTACCAGTCGAAGTTAATACTTAGTCAACTTATACAAACTTTATCAAAACGAGTTCACATTTTTATACAATTTCTGTAAAGATTTAACTATTTTTCTTAAAAAATTGATATCAAATGTGCACAAAAATTAACATGAAAATTAATAACAGTGAAATCAAGTAAATTTAATACAACGTCAAAGTCGAATTAATTAATTAATTCAAATATTAATTTATGAAAAGTAAATTAACAAGTTGTCATACGAAAACATAATAAAAAACATACTTCATGTTTTCAAAATAGAAAAAAAACATCGCAGCGTGCAGGTCTCAAAATTTTTAAACATTAATTACGCAATCAGCATAATTAGTCCGCTCTAGTACTTTATTTTGAAAATATATCCGCCACGCAAGCGGTTTGAGCACGTTCTAAAATTCAATACATACTAATGCATGTTTGTCGATATTTATTAATATGCAAATCGGAAATTGATTGCAAGTAGCTATATTTTTACGTGTTTACCCCGGTTTTGCTACACGATCGAACACTCGAGCTACTTTAGCGAGCGATTGAACGAAAAATTTGCGAAGTAAGGCCAATTCAGAATCCTCGTCGTGGCTTAATGATCATTTTCAACCGCTTAAAAATCATTTTACTCTGGCAATTTAATTGAGACACTTGATGATTCGAGTTTGGAAAACGAACAGGTTGGAAAACGTGCTTTTGTATTGATAGTCATCAGCAATAATCCGTCGGACTTGTTATTTATATATTTGTGCATTTTATTATATCACAATTGTTAATTTAAATTCTTAAATAATATTTTTAGTATATATCATACCGATCTACTTATTTAACTAATAAATATTCTTTCTTAGTAGTAAGTTTTGCTATAATGTTTTGTAATATTTTACTGTAATTTTTTATTACTAAATTAATGATTTGTTGTTAAACAATATAGATGAAATTTTAAATATTGTCTTAAAATTATTTTATGTATAACTGAATAATTAAGAGAATAATACAGAAAATATATTTTACTTATAATCAAAGTTAAACTAATTTAATTTACATGTTAATTGAAGAATGAATTTTAATTGAAGCTTCAATTTAAAAGTGAGTAAAAATTATGGTTGTAATTTTCATTAAAAAGTTGAAATCAATCTGTAGTCAAATTTTATTGCGAATTGTTAAAACCTTTTGAATTTTTATTAAAAAATTCTGAAGGATTTAAAACAATTTTTATTCTTTTATTAAAAAATACAAACTCTAATTTTCATTACAAAAATTTAAAAAATAAAAAGTGCAATCTTCGTTAAAAAATATGTAAATAAAATTTGGAAATTTCATTGAAGAAATTAGGAAATCAAAATTGGAATTTTCATTACAAAATTTAGAAAATCAAAATTTGAATTTTCACAGAAGAAATTAGGGATTAGAATTTTCACTAAAGTAATTAGAAAATAAAAACTTGAATTTTCATTTAAAAAACCAAAAAATAAAAATTTTTCCAAAAAAATTGTAGGAACTAATATAAAGTGATAGATCTGAAATAATAAATTGAACACTTGCTGCATCGCAAATTGTATACCAATATAATTTGATTAAAAATAAGATAAAAAGGAAGTTGTTAAAATGGTCCGTCATTTCATTGAAGGTTTAGTTGAACTGCGGATTCATATTATACAGTTCTTTTGAAACTTTTTGAATGGAACGCTGTTGAAGAGTAGAAGTATCTTGAATACCGAAGTTGCTATTACCCCACCGTTATTGCTATCTTCAAGATGCAAAGTGGTTCGGAATATATTTTGCAAAATTGCTTCAACAATAGGGCTGAGAAATCTTAAATTCTAAGATAAAAGGTCTTTTGTGTACCCACTTTGACCTGTAAATGCAATGGGCAGCCAAATGATACACTGTAACATATATTACAATCTGTTTACATACGTATACTTTTAATTCACAATTTCAGCTTCACTATTTAATGAATAAATTATTTTGAAATTTGGTTTTAATTATTATAGTTATTATTTTAATTTATAACATTCATTGTTTGTTTCATTTATTTTTATTTTATTTATTTGTTGTATTTTGTCAATGTTTACAATTTGGTCAATTTCTATAATTTTTTCCAATTTTGTCAATTTTGTCAATTCTATCAATTTTGTTAATTTTTTCAATTTGGTCAATTTCTATAATTTTTTTCAATTTGGTCAATTCTATCAATTTTGTTCATTTTTTCAATTTGGTCAATTTATGTAACTTGGTTTATTTCTACAATTTGCTTCAATTTGGTGAATTTTATCAATTTTATTAATTTCATCAATTTTATTAATTTTAACAATTTGGTCAATTTCTTCAATTTTATTCAATTTTGTCAATTCTATCAATTTTGTTAATTTTTACAATTTGGTCAATTTCTATAATTTTTTTCAATTTGGCCAATTTTATCAATTCTATCAATTTTGTTAATTTTTACAATTTGGTCAATTTCTACAATTTTATTCAATTTAGTCAATTTTGTAAATTCTATCAATTTTGTTAATTTTTTCAATTTGGTCAATTTCTACAATTTTTTTCAATTTGGTCAATTTGGTCAATACTATCAATTTTGTTAATTTTTTCAATTTGGTCAATTTATGTAACTTGGTTTATTTCTACAATTTGTTTCAATTTGGTGAATTTTATCAATTTTATTAATTCCATCAATTTTGTTAATTTTAACAATTTGGTCAATTTCTTCAATTTTATTCAATTTGTTCATTTTTGTCAATACTATCAATTTTGTTAATTTTTACAATTTGATCAATTTCTACAATTTTTTTCAATTTGGTCAATTTTATCAATTTTGTTAATTTTTACAATTATTTGATCAATTCCTATAATTTTTTTCAATTTGGCCAATTTTATCAATTCTATCAATTTTGTTAATTTTTATAATTTTTTCAATTTAGTAAATTTCTATAATTTCTTTCAATTTGGTCAATTTTGTCAATTTTATCAGTTTTGTTAATTTTTGCAATTTGGCCAATTTCGTCAATTATTCTAATTTGGTTAATTTTGTTCGTATTGTCGATTTGGTCAATTTTGTCAATTTTACAAATTTGTCCAGTTTGGTCTGTTTTATCAGTTTTGTCAATTTTTCCAATTTCGCCAATTCTCTTAACTTTGTTAATTTTGTCAATTTTTTCCATTTGGTTCACTTTGTTAATTATTTTGTCAATTTATCTATTTTACTTTGTTTTAATTTAAAATTAGGATACCATGCTTCTTCTACTAATTTTCCTAAAATGTAAAATTCTTATTGTAAGAAATTTATGTTAAATTTGTACTATTCCATATTTAAACGTCTAAATTTTTATATTTTAAAATTATAAATTCTAGACTTCTAAAATTTCAAAATCTTGAAATAACTAAATTTCGAAATATTTACCTATGAAAATTTGAAATAAATATTTAACATTATCTCACAATAATGATTTTGGAGAAAATCATAGTTATTTAAACTGCAATAAATATATGAGATATTTCATCGACAACAATTTAACTCTTACATGACACATGAAAGTTCGTATCGACTTTTAAACGGAAGTGCAGCTGTCGTCCTTAATATCAAGCATACATTCAAACTATTCAGATTAACTCTCGAGAACGATGATATTTCACCATCAACTTCATGGACAAAGCAAGTGTATCTACTGCATTATACATATAATGCTTCAAGTTTCTAGTTTAATCATCCCTTAATACCTTGACACGTTGACCCATTTTTGCGTCTTTTAGACTAAAAAAATTTTAATGGGGTAAAAAGAGCTTTATCTGGAACTTTCTTACTTTTTAAAAACGTGGAAGCTTTTTATTATTCGAAAGGATATTTCGGTGAGAAATTCAAGAAATTTAGAATTTTTGAATATTGAAGTTTGATAAGTAAAGAATTTGAGAATCTGACAAACTGTGTATTTCTAAATTTAGTAAGAAGAGAATTGAAAATTTGAAAAGTTGATATTTCCGAAATTTGGAAATTTGAAGAACTGAAAATTTCTTCATTTGATAACTTGAGGAACTGTAAATTAATTGTACATTCTGTGGTACGAAATACTGAGTAGAAACAGTTCGAGTAGATTCCATAAAGCAGCAACGTTCAATGATATCTATAGTTACAACTCGTTAAAAGTTCTCAATGGGTCCTCGTTGCCGTTCCACTCTCCTAGTTAGCACCTACTCTTGCATCATTTCATTTTATGAGATGCCAACTTCTGATTTCTTGCCAGCCTTTTTGTACGAGCATACTCGATAACTATCGTGTCCCTCCGATCAACTGCAAAAATCAATGGTTTACTACCACTTGTGTTGTAGCTGAAGTTTCACATTGGAAAATGATCCTTAACACGCGTATAAAAATTTACACAGCATCTAATAAAGATTCGATATGAGCGAATCTCTCGGGTGTGGATATTTTTTAAATTTTAAGGAGTTTCGACATTGACCGAAGTTTGCCGAACGTAGAAAAGTAGCGAGCAACGGAAACGTCCGAATGACCGAACACGAATAGTGTCCTATTCATGACACAATTCTAATGTACAATATACATAAATATTGGATAAAACTGTTTTCTTTTTTATCTTTTTATTATTGAAACTTTTATTAACATACTTGCGATATTTTCCTGGTTAAAATGAGATCAAACACGACATAATTCGGAACACATTTACTTGTGATTTTAAGAGTTCTGTTCATGCGGTAAAATCTGGACATAAGTGGATCTTTCGGATCTGAGTTCTCGTTCACATCACGTAGTTCCGATATTGACCGAAGTTTTCCGAACGTAGAAAAGTAGCGAGCGATGGAAACGTCGAACGTAACCAAACAGTAACATACCCGTGACACAATCCTAATGCAAGAATAAACCTTTAAATTTTTGTCTTTTATGTTATGAAACTTTTAGCAACAAATTTGTGACATTTTGTCGACTGAAATGAGACCTAACACGACATAATTCGGAACATACTTTTCGTAGTTTTAAGCGTTTTCTTTACGTCGGGTAACTTCGATTCTTTTCGGTGTTATTCGGATAATCGCGTGATATGTCTAACTGTCAAAATCGCAAAATGGCTGAAGTGTCTAAATGCGGTTGAGAAAAGTGGTTGAGGTTATTAAAGTCTCGAAATAAGCAAATCTCTCGTGTCTGAACTTTTACTTACATAGTGTAGTTCTGGCATTGACCCAAGTTTGCCGAACGTAGCAAAGTAGCCAGCGACAAAAACGAATCTTTACTGTAGCACGATTAAGAAATATAATATCGTTTATAGAAATACTGAATACGAACTCGATACGTTAATGAAAATATACAAGAACAAAGTGAATGAATAATAAATAGTGAAGTTATTATAGAAGTTGAAAAATTATTTATTTAGTTATTTTAGTTATTTAGGTAGTGTAATTTATTTAATTTATTTACGGTGTAAATTTCTGTGCGTAGAAAGAAATACATATAATGTAGGGGAGAAGATTGAGAACGGTTTACGGTTGTACAATCACTTAGAGAAAATGAGACATATATTTAAATTTAAATAAAAGGAACGATTTAATTTTAAATAAAAGGGAAAGAAATATAAGGTAACATAATGTAGAATATAATAAACGAAATATACTAAAGTCCTAAATTTAAAAGGAAAAGTATAAAGTTCCAAATTTTAGAACTGAAACATTTGTAAGCGTGCAACTTGAATAGCTTGAAAGCTTTCAATCCAATATAAATGTAAAGATAATTGAGAAATTTGAAAATTTTAATAATTTGGAGAAACACCTTATATAAATTCTTGCACCCGTAACGTTTGTCATGGTAATACGTTAAACGAATGCAAATGATTGCAGCTTCCGTTGGCTTTCAGCAATTATTTCCGTCTAATTATTCAGGAAAGGAGAATGATCAAAGGAAAAAGGAGAATGTAAAACGGTCCGCCATATGGCTTTGAAATTTCTCGTTTGATTTTCTCGAGATGTAGCTCTAGGAATTCTATGCATTATCGTGGTACCCGAAGGGAACATGGATAATCCAGAATCTGTCCTCGAGAGCAGTCAACTTAATTAAATCTTTGGATTATCCGTCGCTCAGTAAAATATTAGGTGGCCACGAATGCGAACGTACAAATACTCTACGCTATAGTAACCGTAAAATACTTGTAAGGAGATAGTGCATTATACAGATTAGTTTAGAGAAAATAGGGGGAAATGATAGTATACCCTCAACTTGTCTAAGAAATTACTCTTTAATTAGTAGTGAACTTGTGATTATTAATGTTGCTATTAACAATGGTTATTTCGGTTACACAAATCGAATTGGAAGTTCTCTTAACTCTGTTTATCTTAATATTTTTTAGTTAACCTTCTTTAATATTTTCGTGTTGATACGAAATTTCTTCTCTTCGTTACTTTTTAATTTACACTGTAATTTGTGCGTTGTTTACTCTAAGTGTTTGTAAAACTGAAAATGTGTTTAATATTTTCTTCTGTGTTATGTTTCTTTTCTTATGAAGGTACTGAAAAGGTAATTTGAAAATTTGGGATTTTGAGAGTTTGAAAGTTTGTAAGTTTAGGAATTCGGCTATTTAGAAATGTGGTAATTTGAAAATTTGGGAGTTTACGAATTTGGAAATATAGAAATTTGACAACTTGAAAATTTAAGTAAAAATTTCAGTTTTGGATTTTGGAATTAAGGATATTGGAATTCTGGATTTGAGATTTTGGATTTTGAAATTTTGGATTTTGGAATTTTAGATTTTAACATGTTTGATTTTGAAATTTTGGGATTTTGGATTTTGAAATTTTGGGATTTTGAAATTTGGAATTTTGAAATTTTGGATTTAGAAATTTTTTAATTTTAGGATTTTGGAATTTTAGATTTTGACATTTTTGATTTTGAAATTTGGAATTTTGGGATTTTGGAATTTCCGATTTTGGGAGTTTGGATTTTGAAATTTTGGATTTAGAAATTTTTTAATTTTGGATTTTGGAATTTTAGATTTTGACATTGTTGATTTTGAAATTTGGAATTTTGGGATTTTGGAATTTCGACTTTTGGAATTTCCGATTTTGGGAGTTTGGATTTTGAAATTTTGGATTTAGAAATTTTTTAATTTTGGATTTTGGAATTTTAGATTTTGACATTTTTGATTTTGAAATTTGGAATTTTGGGATTTTGGAATTTCGACTTTTGGAATTTCTGATTTTGTAATTTTGGATTTTGTAATTTTGGATTTTGCAATTTTGGATTTTGCATTTTGGATTTTGTAATTTTGGATTGTGGAATTTCGGATTTTGTAATTTGTAATTTGGAAACTTTGGATTTTGACATTTTTTATTTTTAAATTTTGAATTTAGGAATGTAGAAATTTTTGAATTTTGGATTTTGAGATTTTGAATTTTTAAAAATCTGGCAACTTGAAAAACTGAAAATTTTCAAATTCGATAGTGTGTAAATTTGAAAGTTCTTACATTTTCAAATTAGAAGCTTAAATATTTGGAACATTGAAAATCTAGAAAATTAGAAAAATATCTTGCATATTACATTTCATATTATATTACATTGTATTTCGTCTTCATCTTTTTGTGCATTTAAATTTTAATTATTAGCTTACTTTAAGTGACAATAAAACTTTTCCCTCCATTTATATTTCTTCTGGTATAAAAACTTACTCCATAAATAGAGTACACAAATTAATTAATTAAAATAAACAAACGATAGAACTCATTTCCCTGTAGGTTTATTCGTAGCCAAGGGGTAACCACGTTGTAGTCGTGTGTCTCTCGATTGGTCTAAAGATAATAGCACAATTTATTAGCTACACAGTACACAAAGTGCATACTATTTCACTTCGCAGCGCTCGATGCCAATGTAAACGCGTGAATTAATAAATTGAAGGAATATAACAGTTCGCCGGAGTTGGAACGATATGCCGCTGCCACATTATGAGCTCATGAAACTGAAAAGGCTGCTAGAGAGAGAACGAGAAGTTAGTTACACACTACACTCGCAAACTTCCGACGGAAGTTGAATTTTTCGATGAAAATTTCTTCTTCTTTCTCTTTGCAAACTGACAAAAACAGACGAATAAGGGAGAAATGAGAGGAAATCGCGAATATTATATGTGGTCGGTGAAAAAATACTGAGTAGACGGAATTTTATATGGAGATCTTGCTTCAGGTATTGATTTAATTGTCCCAAACATATATTTATTAAAATACTTGAGTTTTTAATTTTGAATTTAATTTGTAATTTTGGTGACACTTGCTTTTTATTTGTTAATTGTTTTATTGAGTTGTGGTGGTTGACAATTAGTTTCTTAGTTGAATGAAATGAGTTGAAGAAAATTTAAATATGGAAATTTAAAAAAAATAAAAAGGAAATTCAAAGAAACTTCAGAAATTTTAAAAACCTGAAAAAGTGTAGATACTTAGAAAAATTTAGAACAATTTATACATTTAAAAAATATATAAATTTAGGAAAATAATAAAAATTTAGAAAAATATATAAATTTAAAGAAGATTAGAAAAATTTAAATATCTGGAAAAACGTAAAAATTTAAGAAAATATGGAACTTTTATAGTATTTACAAATCCAGGAATATTTAGAACTATTTAGACATCTAAAAAAATGACAATATTTGGAAAATTCTAAGAATCTAGAAAAATTAAGAAATATAAACAAATTTTTAAAAGTAGAAAAATTTAGAAATATTAAAAAATCTAGGAAAATCTATAAGTGTAGAAAAATCTAGAATAATATAAAAATTCAAAACATGGAAAAATCTAGAAATTTAGGAAATTGTAACAATTTAGGTATGTGGAGAAACCTGGAAAAAATGTAGGAAACTATAAACATTTAAAAATATAGAAAAACCTAGAAATCTAGAAATGCAGGAAACTACACAAATTTAGAAAAGTTTTCTGTACTATTCCACAATGACTCGTAAGAAAAATAGAATTCGAAAAGAACACGAAAATGTAGTAGCTATCAGACTGTGCAAGTAGATCTTTCTGAAGGCTGCATGTAATAGCAAGTTCTCGAGTTCTCTTGGGATCGAGAATGAATACCAGATAGGTGATATTCCTGCTTCATGGAATATCAATACGGTTGGTTTAAAGGTTGGATATTCCATTCTTCAATCTCTGGTTTTGTTATGGATGAGCATAACCTCACTTCTGTTACGACTTATTCTTATCTTCGATCTGAAATGAAAGTCACGCAAAATGCTCGACTGTTACGACACTTTGTGTACACTGGAAGTTAAAAATGTGTCAGAAGATGCGTGAAGTTGTTAACCTTTCGTCGCGCGTGTTCTAGTTCAGTTTCTTCTAAATACTTAACAAAGTCGACACGGTTCTCGTTTTAGTTTCGGTGCACAGAACCCCTTAACAATTTCAGTTATTTGGAAATTGTAGTTTTGAAGTGAACTCTACAACCTTCCCTTAGTTTAACAACTAACTACATGTTTTTACTAGTTTACCTATTTACACTACACGTATTTACTATTGTACTTATTTACACTACACGTTTTTATTATTATACTTATTTACACAACACATATTTACTGTTCGCCTTTCAAATCTAATCTAGCCGCCATGTGTCAACCGTCGTTGATCGGTAACCGTCTCTCGTACCGTAAATTATCGAAGATTACCGAATCATTCCGATTGGCTCAGTCGCGTTCTATGGGTGACGTGTAGTTCTTTTTTAACACAAATTAATTAGTTTAAATAAATACTTATTTTTATCTTCGATTTGAAATGGAAGTCACGCAAAATGCTCGACTGTTACGACACTTTGTGTACACTGGAAATTAAAAATGTGTCAGAAGATGCGTGAAGTTGTTAACCTTCCATCGCGCGTGTTCTCTTTTATAATACGATTACCGTTGCGTCGTATTTTTTACGCCACGACTTTATTGTGCTTTTATGAAATTTTCATACGCTCTTTTTCTTTTATACCGTACTCTACGGTTTTCAAGGATATGAATATATCTCTATTTTTTATATTTTTTTTCAAGGATATGATTATATCTTTCTACGTGCTACTGGTTCTGAGATAGTGAAATGGACGAGAAATATTTGCTAGCTTGGTTTTTTTAATTTAGAGAACCGAGTGGTTGAACAGTTCGCTGATTATGATAACGGTTATGAATTATGCGAACAGTATATAAACGGGAAAATAGGTCGGTGAAAAAATAATTTCATTTTCTGTTTGTGTATAAATTTCGATACATATTTTTAATTAATTCCTTTTACTTACGGAATACTTTTTGATTAAATATTTAATTAGAAGACATATAATTAATAGACATATTTCACTAAATATATATTTTATTTAATAAATAAATTTTGACGACTAAATATTTCATTTAACGGATACTTTTTAATATTTAAACAGTTTAATCCATAAGCATGTTTTAATAATTTAATATTTTATTTAATAGACATATTTTAATAATTTAATATTTTAATTAATATACATATTTTAGTAATGGAATATTTAAATTAATTAATCAATCAACAATTAATCATTTTTCTCGTTATAACAATTTTTCTTATCAATAATTAATATCGCTCTCATTCGAATTATTTTGCGGTATTTCAAATAATTCAGCAGGTATTAAAAATTCAACACTAAAGGGATGGTTTGAAATCGAACACCGTATATACATTTTCTCCAACTCTCTGTCAAAGAGGAAATCGAATAAGGAACAGCTATTCCAACGACAATAAATCCTAAACTAAATCAAGCATTTCCTGCCAACGATTTATTTCGTGGTAATTTACTTTATTCGCTTCTGTTAGCCGAAGCACGTGTTACTGACGGTTATTGCTGTAAAATTAGAGCGTTTCCCATCACTTTAACCGATACCACCACTTTTTTTTACCTTTACATAGTTTTTTGTGCGAGTTCTTGTTGCGAATAAATGGAATTCTTACCATGTTCCCTTGCATCCTCACGTGTGGTCGAAAATTTATGAGAAAAGCAATTATCTTGCTTGATAGGAAAAAATATAAGATACGCAGACATGTGGAGTAGTTATATGTGTATTTATATACGCAGCTAGAATTATGTTGTACCAGTGGTGCATTATTAAAATATGGTTCTTAGAGCTGGGTTGTTGGTTCAATTCCTTGATAGTGAAATTTTTTTAACTAATTTTTGATACTAAAAATTTTTTTGTAAATTACTTTTTGATACTAAAAATTTATTTATTTTTTTTAATTAATTTTTGATACTAAGTAAAATTAATTCTTGATACTAAAGATTTCTTTTTGTAAATTAATTTTTGATACTAAAAACTAATTATTACATACTGGTATTTGAATAATTATTGAAAATTTGCAAGTTTACAAATTTTCTACAATTAAAAAATGACAAATCTTTCGAGTTTCTCAAGTTGCAAATTTGCAGATTTTTTAGTTGTTAAATTTTTATGTGAAATTGCAAAATTTTTTAAATTAAAAAAATTTTGAATTATGAAATTATCAAATTCACAAATTTTTATTGTTCTGTACTTTTAATTTTTAAGTTTTCAAAGATGTAAATTTGTAAATGTTTAAATGTTTAATTTCGCAGTTTTTTAAAAAAATTTTAAATTTGCAAAGTTTTCAATTCTTAAATGTTTAAATTCACAAATCTTCAAATGTTCAAGTTTTCAAAATCTCAATGTTTCAAAAATAAAATTATAAAAATTAAATGTTCCTAAATTCCAAGTATCTAAATTTCTAAATGAAAAATTTTGAAATCTGTAATAGTACATCTGTCCACCACAGAAACACATGACAAAGATTTACAAATATTATAAATATTTTAATATAGTTAAGAACATGAAAAAGTTTGTTAATAACAACTTTTGTCCTTTGACCATTAAAACTTCTGTGCATAAAATTTAGTTATCTCCTAGCTGAAAAAAAATTCAAACATTTCTGAACAAAAGGTATCTGTAAAATGTAGAATGGAGGATACAGATTTATCTAATTAATCCCGTTCCATTTTCGCTGCAGAAAATGAGCAATCGTCACAGTATAGTTATCCATTGCTCGTTTTAGCACTTTTATGAAGTACGAGTTCGTAGTAAAGAGCTTTATTGAATTTAAATGAATTCATTTATATGTTAATTGGCTGAAGATTTTTCTACGCCAAAAGCGAACGTAGTCGCGCGTCTAGAAAACCTTTGAGCGATTATTGAAGGCAATTAAAAATCCGGATATATTTTATAATAATTAAACTCGTATAATGTAACGTACTTTGACATCGTTCGTCTGCAAACGCATGATAGACAGTTCATTAAAATTTCTTTGTCAACTTTTTATTAATTATCAAGTCAATTTCATTATGAAATATTTTCTCGTTATTAAACCATAAGCTTTTACTTTCTTTTTTTTTTCGAAAGTTTAAATCCTTTTATGAGGAAGATACTAAATAAAAATTTATATTTTTAAAGGAATAAATGTATCGATTATGGCAATTAGTGTATTTACGGTTTTCATTTGTATTATATGAAGGTTGTTTTTCATGTCATATTCATTTTCCATAAATAACATATAAATAAATAAAACATATTGTTCAATTTGATGCATTGAGTATGGACTTTATATGAAAATTTTTGAATTTACAAGTTATTAAACTTCTGTTCGGAAATTTTCAAATTCTTAAAATTTTAAATCATGTTTATAGATTTTTAATTAACATACAATTAAATATTTACGTTAAAAAAATGTCTAAAATTCCCAAATTATAAAAAACATTCATTTTTGAAATTTTCAATCTTCCAAATATACAAATCACTAAATTTTGGATATTGGAAATTTAGACAACTGGAAAATTGTAAATTTGGAAATTTGGAAATATGGAAATTCAAAAATTGAGATTTTTGAAAATTTGAAAATTAAAAATTTCGAGAATTTTGCAAATTGCAATTTAAAAATTTGGAAGCTTTTAGAAATTCGAAAATTTTGCAAATTTGGGAATTTGGAAATTCGAAAATTGCGAATTTTGAAAATTCTGACTTTTTTTGGAAATTTGAAAATTAAAAAATTTAAGGATTTAGAAATTCGAAAATTTTGAAATTTTGAAAATTGGAAATTCGAAAATTTTGAAAATTTGGGAAATTGGAAATTCAAAAATTTTGAAATTTTGAAAATTGGAAATTCGAAAATTTTGAAATTTGAAAATTGGAAATTCGAAAATTTTGAAAATTTGAGAAATTGGAAATTCGAAAATTTTTAGATTTTGAATCTTTGAAAATTTGAAAAATTGGAAATTCGAAAATTTGGGAAATTGGAAATTCGAAAATGTTGAAATTTTGAAAATTGGAAATTCGAAAATTTTGAAAATTGGAAAATCGAAAATTTTGAAAATTGGAAATTCGAAAAATTTGAAAATTTGGGAAATTGGAAATTTGAAAATTTGGGAAATTCAGACAGTTGTCGAAGTTTGAAAATTTAGATATTTTGAAATATTTTCAATTTTAGTATTTGCAAGTTTGGAAATTACAAAATTTGAAGATTCGGAAATTGGAAAATATAGAAATTTTTGGAATTTCGAATATTCGAAAATTTGGGATTTGGAGGTTCAAAAGTTTTTGGAAATATGAGTTTTAATATTTGGTTATTGAGAAGTTCGAAAATTTGGAATTTTCAAATTCGCGAATGTATAGATACATATTTTTGACAACTAAAAAACTTAATATCTCTTAAATTCAAGATTTATCGTTATTTCGTGAGGCTAATAAGGAAGACTCTATCTTAAAGTATTATCGATCAAAACTAGAGTATCGGACTTTCGATAGTTTCTCGAAAGAAATTAATCGAACACGTCACAAGCAGGTAATTCCGTACGAAGCTGTGCACGATGCCGGAGAAATCAAAGTTTGCTCTAACTGAATTCCAGCATAAATTACTGACTGGTACTAATTAACCAATTATCGGCTCACGTAAAGATAATTTGTCACTGGCCTTGTCGTCTACGCTTCCTTCCGTTATTGGAATCGATTTCGGTGTTTAATTAACCGGGCTAATTTAAATTCGTCCACGATTGATCCCTTCCCATATATCGTGTCTCTTCCTTTACTTCCTTTTCACCAAAATTACCCACTACTGTTCCCTCTAACCCAGTAAATCTACTACGTGATTCATCGATTTGCACACTTTAACAGTAGTCTAAACCTATATCTCTATTTACACTGAAAATACGTACCTGAAAAAACAGTGTATTTTGAAATAAAATAAATCAAAATTATCGCCAATTAAATGAATAAACACAGGGTGTCATGTAATACTTTTTACGATTTTTTGAGTACATTTGCATATAATTGCAAAGGTCACCTTCTTCTTTAAATAGCACTCTGTATTTTTTATTTAACAGTATTATAACCCGTGTCGAAACAAATTCAATGAGCTATTATACAATGACCTTCGGATGACCTCGAAGACAAAAGAATTTTGAGAAAAAATGATGATGCTTGAATGGGTGATACTAAGAATAAAAGTATAATATAGTATTACATACTATAATAATAATATAATATTATAAAAGTAAAATAATAATATATTAAAACATTAAATTAGTAAAATAGTAAAATTGCAATATTGCAAAATACTAAAACAGAAAAATAGTTAATTGTTATGAGATAAAAATAACAAAATATTGAAACAGTGAAATAATATAATAATAAAATAGAATGCTACATAAAAAATAATATAAAATAAGTCCATCCTTTCAAAAGAATTATCTGAAATCTAACCTCAAAGACCAAGATATTAAACCCAAATAATTAATCACAAGCTATTTTCCTTTACACCAAATACGCACAAAAGTCTGCGTTACCTACAAATAATAAAACACACGACGAAGAAGAAGCAGATGATAATTGAAATACGCAGCAACAATACACGCCACATTGTAGTAACCAGAATCCGGAAATTCGGTTATCGGCTGATGTATCGATGTTCCGGCATACTGCATTACTAACAGGTTTTACCGTATATCCTCCTTCCGGTAAACATGCCTCAAAAATGACCATCCATTCATTTACCGTGTAAATAGTACCCTCACACATTCTATTTGCAATTGATTTCACAAAATTCAAACAAAATTTCACTGAGATTTGCACACTGATCACGAAATATAATCTGTTAAACTTAACGTCCCTATTCTGCTCACTAAATATATTTCTATTTTGTTATAAATATTTAGTTGATGAAATAGTTATAAAAAATTCGCTTTTAATTATGTGCATATTATTGGAAGAGTCGTGTAATACCATTACCATTGCTGGTGATGGCAATTATTTAAAAATAAATTTAATATAATTTAATTATTGAATAATATAATTTATCATTAAATTATAATTTCAAAATAATGTATTTTCCACCCTTAGCATAGACAAATTTGTTGTTTATTAATCACGTGAAAGTAATTACTGTTAATATTACAAATATAACGTCTTCTATAGTAATCTCATAAGTTAATATTTTGTCTCAGATGTGACAGTCGCGTATAAATAGGAAACTCACATTTGTAAAACGTAATTTAATTCTACATCGTTGTCATCAGTTATTAGCCACAATCCATCACATAATATACACAATTCGTATTAATTACAGTGGTGTAAAGACAGTTTGTCCGATTACTCGGTGACCGCCATTTTGAAAAGAAACGTGCGGGAGTTTCAAAAGTATGAAACTGTTCTGTATACATACCAGAGTAGAACAAAATCAGCTGCATACTATCAAACATAAAATTTGCACCAATTACACTTCACACGTCTTAATCAAATGCAGGTGATTACTTTGCTAATACTATTATCAACTTTTTTTATAATAATCTCATGTACATTGACACAGAAAACTTTTCAAAAAGAATCACATAAAACAATTGTAAATTTATGGTACAAGCAGTATAAATTTAATGTTTGTGACGTACCAGGAGAGTGAATTCATACGAAACAGGGTAATATATTTAATTATTGACACTTTAATTCATACAGCGTAATGCACTGTTTTATAATGTATATTACAATTTTTATAAAATTGCACATGTGCTACAAAATTTGAAGCTTTTTCTCTTTGGATAATATTGTTTTCTACAGTCACTTTGAAATCATTTTCCATAAAATATATTTATATAAAAATGTGCATACGAATCTTTAATTATTTACGCCGAACACTTTTAACTAAAACTCGTTATTTCAATTATTTGCATACTTTCGGTACTCCCATAAATAATAAGCACATGAACAAAAACAGGTACATGATGACATGAATGTATTAAATTATTAGTTCGCAATTATTTGTTTATAAATTGACGTGGGATTTCTAAATTAACTCCACGACAGTCTTCTTTAGTATAACAATTTATTAGCTGTTTACACTGCACGTCTTTACTATTCGCTTTCCAAATGTTTTCTAATCGCCACGTGCCAACTGTCACGAACCGGCAACCGGCTCGCGCGCCGAAAATTATCGAAGATTGCCGAATCGTTCCGATTGGCTCGGTCACGTCCTATCGGAGACATGCAGTTGTTTCTTTTAAAACATTCCTTTTTAACATTATTATTAACAAGTATTAACTTTCCCTATAACAAAAAATTCTTATTTATATAAAATCACCCATGTACAATAATTTTGATCGTCAAAAGTTGGCGAAGAAACGAGAATTTAAAAAGTTCGTTCGTAAGAAAAGAAGATGTAAAAGACGAATATTGAAGAGGATGGTTCACGGGTGGTTCTACGTTCATTGTGTTGTACGTGAAAAGGGTAGGAGATGGAAAGAAAAGAAGGGTTAAATATCAAATTTGTCAGAGACAAAGGGATTCATTGTGTGACAGATCTGGAAGTTCGTGAAAGTAACTTATTCTTGTAGTAATGGTCATGCCTTTGTACGTGTCAATGGAAACGTGCATATTTAATTGATTCATTAAATAGTTACGGAGACTTATTTTGTAGGTCTTTGAATGTAACAATTTTTGAAGTAATGAGATCATTTTTGAAATGGTGTCAATGAAAATTTTCAAATTCATAAATTAGAAAATCGTACGTCTTTCAGTTTTTAGATTGTAAGAGTTATGAAATTTTTCATTTGTACATTTTTTAACTTACAGACTTTTCAATTTATAAAATTATAGACTTTTAAACTTAGGAATATTCGAGAATAGAAATTTATAAGTTCTAAGTTTTTTAATTTATAAGTACTCCAGTGTTCATATTCAGTAATCTTCAAGTTTGCGAACTGACATTCCACATTTTCATATTTGCATATTTAGAAGCTTCGTTGAAAGTTTTCAAGTTCTTCAATTACCAAATGTTCTAATTTAGAAGTTTACATATTATTAAATTTTCCAATTTAGCAAGTGACATATTAAAATATTTAATAATGTTCATAATTTTAAATTTAGAATTTTCTCATGTTAAAATTTGGATATTTACAGATCTTCAAGTACAAAATTATGAAATCTTGAAATTTACAGATCTTCAAATACAAAATTATGAAATTTTCAAATTTACAAAATTTTTAAATTTGTAAATTTGTTAAAGAAAATTTGTACGAATTAAATAAATTTTGTAAACATGTATCAATTTCAATATAACGAAAAAAATAACTGTTTTTTTATGAATGCTTTAAATAACACATTGCCATTGTGTTTTGTTGCAGGAATGTGGTTCGGCACTCGCAGTATGCATCGATTAAACCCAACAAGGTATTTACCGAATTTATTTAGAAATCGTTTATAGGATCTGGCGAAGCGTCTCAAACGATTAATTAAGATTTTTCATGTGATTAAACATCGTCCATCTATAATTAATACCTTAATCTTACATTTTGGTAATTTTTCAATCAATTAAATTCTTAATTAAAAAATAATAAATTATTGATTGCAATTTAATTTAATTGCCAATGGAAAAATTTTTCAAATTAATTATTTCTTATTAATTTCGACAACATTGTTTATTTGTGATTATTAATTTTGATTGATTTTGCAGTTTGGTTTGTAATGAAAGGTTTTTACAATTTTTTAATTAATCTGCCTGATCGATCTGATTCATAGGACCCTTAGTTACCTTGGTAGCAAGTACGTCATAACTTCACTAGGTACGCGTAGATACCAAGAACCATATTGATTTCTTAGCTTTGGTAACCGAGGCGCACCCGAAATTCAAATCTCACAGTTAAATTGACTTTTCGATAGAAATTGCTTTTCGCTATTATTCTTTCCGTTAAATCATCAGTTCCTATCAAGTACCAACTTTCAACTGGTTATTTACTATATTTTTATGAGCCTTTTCTAACAAAATAAACTTGCAAACATTTAAACTAAAAAATTAACAAATTTTGTGATTTTAGATTTTTAAATTCAAATATTTCAGCAATTTAGAAATTTAGGAATTTTTTAATGAAAAATTCTTCATTTTTAAAGCTTATAAACGTTCAAATTACAAGATCAATGAATTGAGCTTCAACACTCAATCGCTGCAGCGTTTCCGTTCAGGGCCATATAACGGGACTCCGCTATAATAAAACGTATAGTAAACAACTTTTTTTAGGAGTAGTTTATCCGACGCATATGTCATAAATCAAGCTATATATCTGAGAAAATATTGGAAAATGTTCTCTAAAACAATTTACGAGTCGCATAAATCGAAAACAGCATGAAACAAACAGTTTATTAACAAAATTACGATTTTATACGAGTGATACTACTAGCGGAATAACGCGTTCTTTCGAATGTTTTTCTGGATTAAAAACTCGAGCAAAGAAGATAGGAATTCTTCATAAAATATAAGAGGCATAAGTAGAAAATTAGGATAGAATATATGACCCATGGCGATTTAACTTGAATGGAACAAAAAAGGAGATAATTCACAGCGGTCTTACTTTTTATAATGGCGTGGGTAAATGAAGGTTAAAGTGTTACTTACGATCGAGAACGCTTCGAAATTAATTACTTATCGATATTTTACTATTCGTACCGTTTAATTTGAATGTGGAGCAAGTTTCTTTTCGAAAAAAATGCAGAGAATAATGAAAATAGATAAAATTTAATATGATGTTTTTATCTATAAACAATCTTTAGAAAAAATAATTAAAAAACCCTAATGTTTGGCCGATGGAATTTTGAGAGGTTAATAATATTGGAAAGATGTGTATTTTAACCTCTCAAGCACTACGCGTCACTATAGCACCATGGGAGCATTTCTTTGCACTAATACACGACATTGGAAACATTTGGAAATCACATATTTTGTGAATTTTCTAAAAAAGTAAATTATCAAAGTTGAAGTATATATATAACTTTGGGAAAAATTATAATATAATCATCAAAAACTTCGTTCCAATGTATTCGCGTAGAGAACAGCATTGTTGCACATTGTAGTGCTGTTTATACATAATTCGCGTCGAACTCTGCTGTACAGAGAACACCGTGTAAAGTTCAGTCGTGTCTAACAGGTTGAAAGTAGTGCAAGTATATTATGATATTTAGCTCCGGTAAATTTTAGTAATTCTGACTGTTCTGTGAAAAACTACAAACTGTATAATACTAGTGGTATAACCTCAATGTGAGCGAGCATCCGCAGGTTTGTCTAGGTATCATCACTGTTTTCCATAATCAGCTTGCAAGTTCTAGTTCAGTTTCTACTAAATACTTAACAAAGTCGACACGGTCCTCGTTTTAGTTTCGGTGCACAGAACCCCTTAACAATTTCAGTTATTTGGAAATTGTAATTTTGAAGTGAACTCTACAACCTTCCCTTAGTTTAACAACTAACTACATGTTTTACTAGTTTACCTATTTACACTACACGTATTTACTATTGTACTTATTTACACTACACGTTTTTATTATTATACTTATTTACACAACACATATTTACTGTTCGCCTTTCAAATCTAATCTAACCGCCATGTGTCAACCGTCGCTGATCGGTAACCGTCTCTCGTGCCGTAAATTATCGAAGATTTCCGAATCATTCCGATTGGCTCGGTCGCGTTCTATGGGTGACGTGTAGTTCCTTTTTAACACAAATTAATTAGTTTAAATAAATAAAACTTGCAGTATCGATAAGAAGAAGACAATAAAAAGCAAAAAATATTTTAATTTAATTATATATCAATATATAGAGTAGTAATTGATAGTTTGTTATGGTATTCGAATATTAATGTGAATAAAAGGCCAATCAATGAAACGCCACTAGTTGACGATTGCGTTGTATTATTGTTAGACGCTTTACAAACACACATGATCATAAAATTATTTTAAGCAATGGTATTCGATCGTATTCATCGTGAACATGTTTGTTTTTGCGTTCCCTTGCATTTCACGGCTTCGGAACATGCGTATAATAACGTAGGTAAAACGGGGTGATCTACTTTATGTACGATGATCACAATAGCTGTTCCTGCTCATCTAGGGTGGATTTGCATACGCCGACTGGAAACACAGGCCCTTAATCGGCTGAAATATCGTCTCAATTACCGCGGATTCAGTTGTTTCTATCTGTTCGAGAACAATTTATACCCGGAATTCTACTTGAGTTAGCCGGTTTATCCCAGCTTTATGAAACGTCAGATGTAACAGGTTAAGGAAATGGAAAAGTAAGGGCTAGCAGCAAGAATGATGGCTGCTTTGCTATATGACTGTCATTCATCGTGGCCCGTAGAGAATATTAGAAATGAAAGATTTAGAAATTGAGATATCTCAGATTTTTTAGTTTTTAGTCTCAGATTTGTACGTAACAGGTGAGAAATTTTAGTTCATAAATCATTAGGCTATTCAGTTTTAACAATTTTGAGGATTTTCATTTTTTATATTTGAAAAATTTGCAGTTTTTTTTAATATTTAAATTCATAAGCTTTCGAGGCTTTAAATTTGTCATCTTTCGAATTTTTATATTTGGAAACTTTTCATTTTCTGGTTTATCTGCAAGTTTTCAAATGTTTCTAAATATTCGAATGTAGAATTAGTACAATTCAAAATATTCTCAAATTCGTGTGCTTCATAGTTCAAATTTGCAAATTTCCAAAATTTGGTAATTAAGAAATTTCAAACTCTTCAGATCAATTTTTAATTTTTAAATTATAAAGTATAGTTTAAAACTCTTACTTTTAAAATTTTAAGAAATCTCAAATTTGGAATACTTATTTGCGTATTTACAAATTTATTCATTTTCGAAATTTTGAATTTCTGTGTTTTCGAATTCACACATTTCAAATTTCCAAACTTATAAACTTCTAAATTTAGAAATTAAAAAATATCAAATTGCCATATTTACAAGATTCTACACCTTAATCAATAATATTTAGAATATTTAGAATAATAGAAATATTAATAATATTTCTAAAGAAAATGTAAAATACATTTTCATATAAAACTGTATAATGTATGTACCTCACTGTGACCTGTTTTATTAATAATAAATTTAACTAAAAAATTATACATAAAACTCTTTCATAAATTAGTATATATACATATATTTTAAGTTGAAGTATTGCCAATTGAACTATGACATTTATTAATAATAAATAAAACGTAATATTTTTATAATCGAAAATGCATAAAGTAATTAAAATTTCCATAATTACATTTCACTCTAATTAGATCAAAAAAACATTTTCCCAGTTGCCTGCAAGCTGGCAATAAAAACCTTCAATTGGAATACGTTCGTCATTACCCGGCAATCATTAATTAATTTGTTTCGATACATGTATTTTTCTCATAATTACTTGGCCATCAGAAAGCATCTAAAATTACTGATACATTCATTTTACAAGAGCATTATACTAAATTTTATTGAAATCTGAGAGCATCCAGAAATCTCCATTGTTAGATATCTATACTCGATAAAGTAACCTAACTCCATTCTCTTTACTCTTCAATAAAAGCAGACCATTCACACGTTCTTTGTATAAAAATCGATGAAAGAGAAAAAATGGATCTGGGTTGGCTTGATTCCCAGGTACAAATATTCTATTTATAAAAACAAAAACTGCGATTCAAACGTGTATAATATAAAATATATTCACTTTAGGGTTAAAAATGGACTACTAATAGCCCTTCAAGAGTCAACAATTTGCACTCCTAGATTTTATTTCGAGGTTTAATATTAAAAATCTCAAATAGATCATTTGACTCATTCATAAGTTTATTTTGTTAAATTAAAAAATTTATTAAGACGCTTGTCTTGCAATCTGTTATTTATCTAGATAAGGAATTAACGTATATACTAATTTATGTTTTATCGACTGTTCGTTTACTTTCAATTTTATTTACTTCAGTTTTGTTTACGTTTTAATTATGTGTGCATTATACGCTGGTAGGTTTATTGTCAATATTTCGAGACGACAGTCGTATTTAATTCTACATTTCATCAGTTATTAGCACCACAATTCACCGCATAGTGTACACAAATGGTATTAATCACAGTGGTAAGAAGACAGTTTGTCCGATTACTTGGGAACCGCCATTTTGAACAGAAACTTGCGGGAGTTTCAAAAGCAAGGAACCGGTCTGTGTACGTACCGTGCACTGAGAAGTTGACTAAATAAGATACTCACGTCGTAAATTTACAATGGTGGCTACACAAATTCAGCTGCGTACCATTAAACATAAAATTTTCACTAACTATATGTATTAAAAATTAAAAGTTGTTAAAAAAGGAGAGTTGATTGTTTCCGACAGGACGTGTAGAACCAATCGGAACGATTCGGCAACCTTCGATAATTTACGGTGCGCGAGCCGGTTGCCGGTTTGCGACGGTTGGCACGTGGCCATTAGAATAGATTTGGAAGCCGAATAGTAAACACGTGTCGCGTCAAAAGCTAATAAAGTGTTAAATTAAAGAGTGGAGTTCATTTCGAAATCCCAACAAAAATGAAGATCGCAAACATTGCTATTTAAAATCACTCATATGCAATAGAAATGATTTTGGTCGTCGGAAGTTAGTTCCATCATAAGAAATTAAGTTGTGGTTAGGTTACGTTGAAAGTTAGATTAGAAGTTGTGGTGTATAAAAGGTGGTTTGCCGTTTATTGAATCGTACATGAAGTACAAGACAGTTTTGAAATTACTTTTGTGTTTGATCGTTATTCGTAATAAGAATGACCGCAATAACAGATTTCCGTCGCGTACAAATGGAATAGCGGAGAAAATTCGATCTGTTCCGCGGATCACAGGTAAAGAGGAAGCAACGGAAAATTGTGAAGGTTAGAAGTCTCAGGGGCACCCCTCGGCAAAATACGAAGCCGGGCACAAAGTTTGCCATCTCGTTTCGCCCGCTACTTTTTTTCCTCTCTCCGGCATTGTGCGCGCGTCACCTTCCACGACTTTCCAGGGAAACGCTCATTGTTGTCAGGGCTTTCTCTCGTAACCTTTGTGGAGGGCGAACGGTGTACACAACCATGTACCACACTCCCACTACTACATACACATATATGTAATACCAGCAATCTTTCTACCGTGCATACAGGGTGAGTCTTGGAACCTGATGACTTCAAATAACTCTTAAATCGCTCGTTGCTGAAACAAATTTCTCAAGAACACGTTGCATTCTTTCTAGTGCTACACACAGTTCGGTGTTCTTTTTCTTGAAGAAAAATAGGATATTCTATATTTTCTTTCTTGTTACTTTGTTTTTTGAAACATAAAGGTCACCCTGAGGAAATGCCTAATATTGTAGCAGTAACAGTAAAGCAAAATAATGCGATTTGATGATACAATAGTATACTTTATCTGCAATCTTTCGATAGAATTTGTTTTTTATCCTGTGAACTCCAATCACAGTCTTTTCATCGTTCGTCCTTTCATTCGTTTCCCCGCTAGTTATAAGTTTCAAACCGCGCTCGCTTGTAATACATTCAGGCTTTGCTACCTTAACGCTTTAATCAGTTTCTTATATTTACTCTTACAATGTTGCCTTTTGAATTTGAATGAAGCATGAAAATTTGTATAAAAATGTATAAAGAAGGTCTCAAAGTGATAATAATAAGTATAAGTATAGTAGTGTATTATAAAAATAAGTCTGAATTTAACTTATTTTTTAGAATAACCTCAAACATCATGTAATTCTATTTAATAAATTTTGTTCTATAACCATTACTTATGAGATATATGAAATTGTTATAATTAGGGATTAACCGGGTATATATATGGTTAGGTTACGTTGGTGTCCCAGATTTTTACCGTGAAACTTTTTTAATATATTTTATACATAAAAATCTGCAAATTCCATAATTTAGAAATTTTTTAATTTGCAAACTTTGTAATATAGAAATTTGGGAGTGTGCAAATTGTGGAATTTAGAAATCTGGAAATTTAAAAATTCCATGATTTAGAGATTTGGAAATCTGCAAATTTCATAATTTAGAAATTTGAAAATGTGCAAATTCCATCAGTGAGAAATTTAGTAATCTGTAGAGTGCTTCATTTGCAAATTTGTAGAAACGCAAATTCCGTAATTAAAAAATTTCATGATCAAAAAATTCTGTAATTTAGAAATTTGCAAATGTTTGATATTTTGTAAAAAAAGTAGGACACCCTGTATCTCTCTCTCAGAACTATCTTTTCTTTTATACGCGGCGATGTAACAGAGAGGATTCAGAATTCACAGAGTCGTTAGCACCCGTTGAGCCGAACGAGAAATCCTTGATGAACGTGCATCGAAACGCATCAACCCTTTGTGGTTGCAAGGAATTTTGGTCAAAGAGAATTCGGTTGTTTCTACTAGACGTGTTTTTTAGGTAAGGTCCATTTTAAAGTTACGGTTAGTTGATGTATGGTAATGAGACCGCAGTTATGTACGTATGTACATACCTAGTACCTTTCTCAAGTTCGTTAGCTAGCTGTTGACCATTTACCCCTACAATGGGACGGTTAGGCGCTGTTGCTTTTATTTTAATTTCACTTCTATGCTGCTTTGTGTTGTACCGTGTGTATATAAACGGAGCTTACGTATGGTACTCTCGTTTGATGTTCTAATTTGGGTGTTGGGAATTTGAAACTTTGCAGATTAGATTCGCGGATTTGAAAATTTGGACCTTGGTGATTTTGCACAGTTGGGAATTTGGCGATTTATAGTTATGGGATTTGGGAATTTGCAAAGTTAGAAACTTGGTAATATGGGAATTTCAAAATTTTGACAATTTGGGAATTTGCCATTTCGGGAATTTTGGAATTTGAAATTTTAGAAATTGATGAATTTGGAAATTTGGAATTTTGAAAATTGGGGAATTTGGAAATTTGAAAATTTAGAAATTGGGAAATTTGGAATTTTGAAAATTGGGAAATTGGAAATTAAAAATTTTAGAAATTGGGAAATTTGGAATTTTGAAAATTGGGAAATTGGAAATTTAAAATTTGAAATTAGAAATATTAGAAATTGGGAAATTTGGAATTTTGAAAATTGGGAAATTGGAAATTTTAAATTTGGAATTTTGAAAATTGGGGAAATTGGAATTTGAAATTTTAGGAATTTGGAAATTTAGAAATTTGGAATTTGAAATTTTAAAAATTTGGAATTTGGAATTCGGGAATTTTGGAATTTGAAATTTTAGAAATTTTAGGACTAGGATTTTGGAAATTTGGAATTAAAAATTTTAGAAATTGGGAAATTTGGAATTTTGAAAATTGGGGAAATTGGAATTTTAAAATTTGGAATTTGAAATTTTAGGAATTCGGAAATTTGGAATTTGAAATTTTAAAAATTTGGAATTTGGAAATTTAGAAATTTGGAATTTGAAATTTTAGAAATTTGGAATTTGGAATTCGGGAATTTTGGAATTTGAAATTTTAGAAATTTTAGGACTAGGATTTTGGAAATTTGGAATTAAAAATTTTAGAAATTGGGAAATTTTGAATTTTGCAAATTGGGGAAATTGGAATTTTAAAATTTGGAATTTGAAATTTTAGGAATTCGGAAATTTGGAATTTGAAATTTTAAAAATTTGGAATTTGGAAATTTAGAAATTTGGAATTTGAAATTTTAGAAATTTGGAATTTGGAATTCGGGAATTTTGGAATTTGAAATTTTAGAAATTTTAGGACTAGGATTTTGGAAATTTGGAATTAAAAATTTTAGAAATTGGGAAATTTGGAATTTTGAAAATTGGGGAAATTGAAATTTTAAAATTTGGAATTTGAAATTTTAGGAATTCGGAAATTTGGAATTTGAAATTTTAAAAATTTGGAATTTGGAAATTTAGAAATTTTAGAAATTTGGAATTTGGAATTCGGGAATTTTGGAATTTGAAATTTTAGAAATTTTAGGACTAGGATTTTGGAAATTTGGAATTAAAAATTTTAGAAATTGGGAAATTTGGAATTTTGAAATTTTTGAATTTTGGGAACTGGAAAATCGAAAATTAAAAAATTTGAAACTAGGAAATTTGAAGTTTAAAAATTAAGAATTTGAAAATGAAAAAATTTGATAATTTGAAACTAGAAAATGAAAAAATGAATTAATATAAATAAAAAATGATCCAGATCACATCTTCAACATTTAATATACAAGGCATGTTTCATGCGTGTTTCCTCTTAATATTTGAGTATGTTCTCCTAGAAAAGAAATGAACGTAACATAGTACAAACCTAAGAGGTGTATAACTGATTAGCTGTTGCAGTCTGTGACCAGGCATCTGTTGAAGGATTAAACGGTTAACAGCTTACTTGTTTAATAGTGTCAGCTTAGTACTCTAATCAGGAAATGGCAGGCATGCGGTAACGACAAAGTTTGAACTTGAAACATTATAACAGTTGCCTGAATCACACAACAGCATATGCAGTACAGTTACTGAAGTTGACCGCCATTGTATCTCAAAAGCTGGCACACTGTCCCATCCAATTCTTAGACATACTTATTGCCAGTGAGGTTACATTTCACCGATATTATATTATACATATTGTATCGACTAGATATATCAATTACTTAGCGTGTTTCAATTTTGAGGCAATTTGTATTCAGTTTGTATTAAAATTGTTAGAAAAAAAAAATGTAAATAAGATTAAATAAAATTTATTAAATTAAGTGTAATTGTCAAGGAGTGACTCAAAATAAAAATGGACTATTTTAATATTTTATTTAAATTTAAATAATGTAATTGTTATAATTAGCATCATTGTAATAATATTATAATAAGATTAATAAGCAGCAGTTACAGAACCTTTGTATTAAATTTATAAGTAAAAAAAATATAGATATAAATAATCATAAATAAAATCCAGTAAAAATCAATGAGAAAATAATAATACATAATATGTTTATTATGTCATAAATTCCTGGATAATATTGCAGAATTTATTAATAATATTACAAGCTTGATAATAAAATTATTAATTATATTGTAACAAATTCGTTAATAAATTTATTAATAATATTACAAGTTATATATCAATCTAAAGAAAAAGATTGTGTTTAAAAATAACCAAAATTACTTCGAATCATTTCAGTAATAAATGTGTAGGAGTTGGACTGCTGAGTACAATTTAATTCGTTTCTATTGTATTTAAATTATCTTACATTTTGCATCTCAAATTGGCACGTGCATTTGTAACACATTAATCACCTTTCTCTTCCTTTTCACAATGTCAAATCACCCAGTCATAAATCACGTAACTGTCAGGCAGGCGATATAACATTATTTAAGGTTGGCTACGTCCGCTAGTTTGCTGAACCACGTGCTGATTAATTATTATAGTTACCTCTTTATACGATGTGACATATGTTTTATGTATTTATTCTGTTTTTCCATTCAGCTGAATAGTCAGCTGCACCTCGAATGTAAATTTGCCCACTATATCTCTGACATTAAGCCGCGATCGCTAACCTCTTACTTTGTAATACGCGAATACATTTTCTTGATATCGTAACTGTCGGAAATCCGTAAAATTTGTATAATTTGCTCCGATTTACTAATATTTCAACACTTATTTCACATGCGTTTTAACTTCGTTTCAGATTTATTATCGTAGTTATAGATTAACTATAATGTTTTTATATTTGTCAGGGCTTAAATCACTTTCACGAGAAGGTATTTATAGCAGTAGGACATTATGTAAACTAACCTATAAGAATGGCGCGTAAACAAAAGAAAATAAAAGATGCGCACTCTTGCGACCGATTCGGATAACACATAGATTGCTTTCTCATTTTCAAGGATAATATGATCCGTTACTTTTGAAAGTGGGACAAGTCCATTTTTGAAAATGAAGGTAATGATAATATTAAACTTAATGAGGTGACATACAAAAATATGAAAATTATACAAGCTTTGTACGAGTAGAAATTATATAAGATTTATTAAATTTAGCACGTGATACAGAAGCATCCACCAGAATGCGCGCATCCGTCGCTACACACACACATACAGACAGTATGCATTGAATATTATTCGTAACTGATGATATTTTTATCTGTAAGCACCTTGCACACAAAAGAATTGAAATTCTCTAATATTTGGACGATGGAAGTTGTGATGAACGGTATTGGAAACACGTTTATTTTGATAGTGGAACACCTCAGGTTGAAATTATTTAAAACCGAATATTACGCTATTTAACTGCGGCACATTTTACTAATACGGACAGTACTGTGAAAAACTACAGATGGTATAATATTGGCATAACCTTAATAGCGAGGGTCTGTAGCTCTGTCTAGGTATCATCACTGATTTCCATAAATCAGCTTGCAAGTAAGTTCCTGTTCCGTTTCTGATAAATACTCGACAAAGTCGACATGGTTCTCGTTTTAGTATCGGTGAACCTCTCAACACTTCACTGTTATTTGGAAATTGTTGGGATATCGAAATAAACTGTGCAATTGTACGTTTTTACTGTTCTACTTATTTATACGACACGTTTTTATTATTCACGTTATAAATCTGTTCTAATTGCCATGTGCCAACGGTCGCGGATCGGCAATCGTCTCGCGCGTCGTAAATTATCGAAGATTGCCGAATCGTTCCGATTGGCTCGTTCGCGTCCTCTCAGGGACGGGCAATGGCGCTATTTTAACGTTCTTTTTGAACAAAAGTTAATTACGAATTGTGGTTTATTTTATGATAAACAAAATATTGCTGAAAATGATTTTAACGCAAATTATAACTGATACTGAAAATAAAACTTATAATCTAAAAATGAAGCTGGTGTGTAATAATAAGGAAATAAAAATACATTTCTGGGTAACGACGTCGCTCAAATAAAATCCTTGTTTCCGAGGAATTTAATTATGTTTATTATGTTTATAGAAATAAGATCCATAAGAGTTGCTAATAAAAGAGAATCTTGGAATTAGGACTTTGAGAATGTTATGGTGCTCTAGTAATATTTTAAAAGTTGTATTCTGAGCACCGTCTTACCGTCGATGTGACCGATGCATCTTAGTTCATGTCATTTTTCTTTTAAGATGCAAGTTGATGTTTGAGAAGCCTGCAGGTTGTGGGAAGTTGGTCGGCACCCTTCTATCGTTCTTGTAGGCCCAATGGTTCATTCTGTAAAGCATCGAGTACGAATAGGGGTAGAGAGAGGTCTCCAGGTGGGCGGAGATCGATAGCACTGCGACCCAGCTTTACCCAAGCCAGCCCTGGGGTACACTCGGTTGCAACGTAGGCTTCAGATAAGGATACTTATACGAATTTGAGTTTTTCGACCTGAGGATTTTTATATTCTCAAATTTCAAGTTTTCAAAGTTCTCTCAATTTCATATTTTTACATTTTCAAATTTTTATATTTGCAAATTCTCAAGTTTCTAAATGTACAAGTTCTCAGATTCTCAATTTTACAAATTTGCAAATATTCTTTTTCTCAGATTTCTAAATTTACAAATTCGCAAATTAAAAAATTACGAATTCGCACATTTGAAAAATCGCAAAGTTGCGAATTTTCAAATCTTTAAATGTCGAACCTCTGACGCCCCCAAATTTCTAAATTCCAATATTTCAAAGTCCCCAAATCCTTAGATCCCCCAATTAAGCTCCTATATTTGATATTCCTAAGTCCCCAAATCCCTAGATTTGAAATTCCTAGGTCTTAAAATCCCTAGATTTCACATTCTTATGCTTCCTTTAATATGTATCTCCAAATCCCTAGATCCTCAAATTCCTATATTAAAAAATTCCTAAATCTCCAAATTCTCATACTTTGAAACTCCAAGATCTTTAATTTCCTAAATCGTCAAATCCCTAGATTCACGCATCCGAGAATTTCTGAATTTCCCAACCCCAAAATTCCTAGATCCCCAAATTCCTAAATCGACAAATCACTAGATTTTCAAATTCTTATCCTCCAAAATTCCAAAATCCCCCAATTTCCAAAAATTCCCAAAAATCCCCAAATTTGTAGATTCTCGAATTTCTATACCCTAAAATTTCCAAATCCCCAAATTTCTAGATTTTCAAATTCCTATACCCCACAATTCAAAAATTACCAAATTCCCAATTTCCCAAAAATCCCCCAAAATTTCTATACCCTAAAATTTCCAAATCCCCAAATTTCTAGATTCTCAAATTCCTATACCTCAAAATTTAAAAATCCCCCAACTTCCTAAAATTTCCAAAAATGTCCAAATTCCCAATTTCCCAAAAATCCCCAAATTTGTAGATTCTCGAATTTCTATATCCCAAAATTTAAAAATCCCCCAATTTCCTAAAATTCCCAAATATTTCCAAATTTCCAATTTCCCAAAAATCCCCCAAAATTCCCAAATTTGTAGATTCTCGAATTTCTAACCCCAAAATTTCCAAATCCCCAAATTTCTAAATTTTCAAATTCTTAAACCATCAAATCCATAAATTCCTAAATATTCAAATCATATTGATTCAACTTCAAAAATCCCTAAAAATCAATGAGTGGCAAATCTTCTCCTTGGTAGCCATTTTTCTTAGCGAAGTCAGTTTTGCTCTTGACTGTACATACTCTCTCCGCTTGCTGGTTTTCGGTGATCCACCTAACCCGTGCGCATTCATATAAGCACACACCTGTGACCACCATGTGTTACGAAAAGTAATTAGCACTTTTTACGAGACATACGTGTACCATTGTTTCACGCTGCCTTGACATTGGCTTACGGCGGTGGCTGGGTATATGACCGCAAATCTGTCCGCTTATATGGCCGTCGACTTTGTTCCCCAATTTCTATAATTGCCGACTGGGGACAGATTATTGAATTACTGAGACAAGAAAGATGTAATATTTTTAGATTTGTTATTGTATCGATATAAAATTTCTAAATTTAAATTTGTTTATTTATTATGCTTTTTTTGCAAGTAGGATTATAATCAAATTCCTAAGTCCCCAAATCTCCAATTATGAGATTTCTAAATTTCATTATTTTCGAATATTCACATTTTTAATATTATTTGTCTAATGAGTTTCTAAATTTCCGAATTTTTGGATTTACGAATTTCAAAATTTCTATAAGTTCGATACAAATTTATAATTTTGTTATGTTTTTATATTTCTGAGTTTTTACATTTCAAAATTTGTACAGTTTTACATTTCCAAATTCTAAGTATCCACGTTCCCAAATTTCAAATTTTCACATTTTTCAATTTCCAAGTTTTGGACTTCCAAAATTTGAATTCTCAAATTCCAAATATCAAACTTTTAAGTTTCCAGATATCAAATTTTCAAATCTAAAATTTTTAGATTTGTAAGTTGTCCAATTCCTAAACTTCCAAATTTTCAAATTCTCAATATCCCAAATTTTAAATTGCAAATATCCATGTTTCCAAATGTCCAAATTTACAAATTTTCAAACTCTTTAATTCCAAATATTCAGATTCCATATATCCAAATTCGAAATTTCCAGATTTCCAAATATTCAAATTTTTAGATTTTTAAATTGTCAAATTTCAAAATTCTCGATATCCCAAATTTTCAAACTCCCAAATTCCTTAATCTCTAATTTCTCAGATTACCCTGTCACCACCTTCATACGAGAAAAAACATAACATAGAAAAAGATATTAAACATATTTTACAGTTATGCAAACACTTAGATTAGACGCACGCATTAAAGTCTAAATAAAATAGTAAGGAAAGGAAGAAATATAACATAATATAAAATATAATATATAAAACATATCGTATATTAACACGAAAAAATAACGTAATTAAGAATTAAACAAGGTTGGCTGCCGCGTGTTTTAAGGATGCTACGGAGTTTCCGGATATATCGACATTGAGATGAACGGAGTTATCATAATTTCCGATTCGATTTATGCAACCGTAATAACCATAATTAGCGCTCGGTTGTTCGCTACGAATTAAAGCTTACTTTCTCAGGAAACTTGGAGTATCAGAGAAGAGGAAGTCTGGATCATCATCCGCCAAGATATTGCACCTTTCATTATTTTACCGAAGAATATAACGTCATGCATTTTCTTCTATGGCGTAGCGTTTGGGGGTTTAGATTCTTAAGAACGAAATCGTAATGGTGAGAATGAAACGGCATGGGACAACCACTATGCTTGACAGCGAGCCTTCTCTTAACCTCTTAGGCACAACGCGCCACTATAGTGGCTTCCGCACATACCATCACTCTGTACGTCGGTCCATTATAGTAGCTTTCGCGAATGTCATCGTAGATTACATAGCATCACTATAGTAACACACTCTACTGGCTCACTCGCTCGCCGTTTCAATCGAATGATCGTTTTTATATGTTTCGATTCGACTTTTTTGCCTTCACGTTTTATAAGAGTATTAACAAATCCCACAAAAGTACATTACATGTAAATAAAAGGTACCAAGTAGTTTAGGCACCATGGGAGCATCTCTTTGCACTAATACACGATATTGGAAACATCTGGAAATGACATATTTTGTGAATTTTTTAACAAAGTAAATTATCAAAGTTAAAGTATATATATAACTTTGGAAAAAATTATAATTTAATCATCAAAAACTTCATTACAATGTACTCACGTAAAGAGCAATATTGTCACACATTGTAGTGCTGTTTACGCATAATTCGCGTCGAACTCTGCCGTACGGAGAAGCAGCGCCGCCTAAAGTTCAGCCGTGCTTTAGAGGTTAAATAGTAAAAGAGTCAACAATTTTGTGTACCCCAAAGTGCAGTTTAACTCAGAGATGGTATAGATGAACAAAAATAATTGACTCAAACCACAATGAAGTGACGAAAGATAAAAATTATAGGTTATAAACCGTCTGATGCAAAAGTGTAACACTGCGTAGCGCTTTTCGAACACATAAAACGGTGCCATAGAAATTCTGCCGTGCGTACGAGGTTAATGTGACAGTCTTTCTTTGGAGACCAGACTATACTTCTATATTCTAAAATAGGTTATTTAATTGGCAGCATAGCGTTCGAAGAATAGTATTCGTCAGGTTGTGTTACTCGAATTATTGAGATTTATAAGATCGATATTGTTAGAACATCGAATGCACCGTATTGTCCTTTCTTTCTAGTTTAACTTTATATGCGCCATCTACCGGGCGGCGGTGCGTATTGCGTCGCGTTTCTTTTCGTTCACTTTCTATAAAGAGTAGCGTGCGTGCAAAAGTGTAAAAAAGTAAAGTAAAGTAAATATCAATATATGTAGATATTTATTTATTTATAAAATAAATACTTTTATAAAAAAAGAAATGTAAAGCAAAAGATTTAATATGTCTTACAGTTTTACAATCATTAACAATAAATAAGATCCTCCAATTAAAGTTTAAATGCACTGGAAACTATTTTTAGCGGGAAATTCAAAACAGAAGTTCAGTGTACCGCATATTGTTATTTTTTAAAATCTTTCATCCAAAATGCATGATACTTTGTCACAACAGTTATATAATAATCTCCTTTAAAGTTTTTACTTTAAGAATTTCAGAAGCGTGAATTTTTGCGCAGAAACAGAAATAATGTTATATTTTATTAAACAGAACTTCTAGCTATCCGTATTTGAAAACAGAAATAATAAACTAGCCGGTTTTACTTCAACTGTCTCGGGAATTTTTCTGCAAAAGAGTTCTCATAAAACGCCTACTTTTTGTCAGAAGTAAAGAAGCGAAAGGACCCTTAACGTTCTTCATGCAAAATACAGTGGGCACTTGTTATATTGTCACCAGCGGGGCTGTAAAAGTGGAAAATTCTTGGAATTACGAATCTAGAAAGTGCTCTTCCCAAAAAGCCTTTTGGGAAATTTATTAATATGGAAACATGAGGGTTCATAAATTTCAAGGTTCAATAATTTGTATCCTTTTTTAATTTGTAATTTAAATATTAATAGATAACAAACATTCGGAAGGTTTTGAATTTGAAACACTTAAAAATTAAAAAATTTGAAATCTTATAAGTTTGAAAATTTGATAATGACATTCCACTCATCGAAAATGTGATATCGCACGAAATATTGGTTTCTGAACATTATACCGTAAAACATTTTTACGTAGAATGTTCCGGGGCGTTGATACGAGTATGAAAAAGTATGAGCGTATTTGCATATTTTGGATGCGTCGTTGCATTCACAAAGCAAATGAAGTCACAGAAAAATGGCTATTATCACACCATTCAACTTTTTCCTCGACAACTTTTTCCTGTCCCGTATCAAATTCGAGATTTAATTTGTCCCAGTTGAGTGACGCACTCTGTATATCGAAACGTTTTTCACAGAATACTGCATTCTTCGTCATTTTTTTGTTCGTTCCCGAAAAATATCACCACAGTCGAGAATTACTAAAAGCTATGCGAAAAGCTCGTTTTAAATTCTGCAGAAACGATTCCGTTGAAATATTTGTGTATATAATTGGCGGAATTGCGTTTGAATGTCCTAAAACGAACTTTTAAAGGGTCATTAATATCGAATAATGACGCTGTTAGCGTTCGGAATGATTAATAATTCTTGTTTCAAATGCAAACGTAACAAATCCGTGAATATGTACATTCAACTGAACTTTGAAAATCTCTTCTCTTTTATTTTAACGATAACAACTTTATTTTCAATACCGCCGGTAGTGATTGTTAATTATTTAGATACACTATTTAATAAACTTTAATGTTATTTACGTTTTTCTTTCTCACGTATTATATTACCTTATATTGTATCACTACGTACTATATAATCACGCGTTGTATGGCCACGTGTTATATCACGCGTTATATTGCCACGCGTAGTATCATCACGCACTACTTAAGCGTGCGTTATATCACCTTGCGTTATATCGCGACACGCAATGTTACTACATGCTATGTCACCACGCGTTATATTGCCGCGCGCTATATTTTTGTGCGTTGTGTCACTGCGCGTTATACACGTGTTATATTACCACGTACTATATCACCACGTGTTATATTACCACGTACTATATCACCACGTGTTATATCACCATGAATCGAATTACCATGCACTATGTCACCACGCGTTATATTGCCACGCATTATATTACCACGCGTTATATCGCCATGAACTGAATTACCATTTACTATGGCATCACGCGTTATATTGCCACGCACTATATCACCACGTGTTATATCACCATGAATCGAATTACCATGTACTACATCACCACGCGTTATATTGCCACGCACTATATCACCATGAATCGAATTACCATGTACTACATCACCACGCGTTATATTGCCACGCACTATATCACCATGAATCGAATTACCATGTACTACATCACCACGCGTTATATTGCCACGCACTATATCACCACGCGTTATATCACCATGAGTCGAATTACCATATACTACGTTACCACGCGTTATATTGCCACGCACTATATCACCACGCGTTATATCACCATGAGTCGAATTACCATATACTACGTTACCACGCGTTATATTGCCATGCACTAATATAACCATAAATTGAATTACCATGTACTATGTTACCGCGGGTTATATTGCCACCCAATATATGGCCACGCGTTACATCACCGCGCACTGTATCGCTACATGCTATATCACCACGCATTGTATTACCATGCACTATGTCATCGCACGTTATATTGCCACTCACTGTATTACCATGCGTTAGATTACCGCGCGTTACATTGCCACGTATTATAGTATTACGCGTTGTATCACTACGTTGTATTTCCATGCGCTAAGTTGCCGCGCGTTATATCGCTACTCCCTATATCGTTACGCGGTCCATTACGTGTTATATCATGACGCGTTTTGTCGTCGCGTATTATATCACCACTCGCTATATTTCCTACTTATTATTACAGCAGTAATGACATTAAACTTTTGTCCTCTTCTATTTCGTAATGATTCACTTTTATTGCATTTCAAGTAATGCGACGTCTTAATCACCATGCTGTAATCGTCATGATAGTCATTAAATTCATATGCTACAAATAGAATCGGGTGAAACACATGCCGTCTAATTCAAGGCTAGACATTCTCAGGAAGGGATGCTATTACCAATTTCCCTGATACACGCAGGAGCCGTGTAATTAATGTTTCTTGCACGATCCGCACAGTTTCTGCAGTTGTAACTGCTGTGTTGCTCGTTTGATTAATAATTATGTAACCTTCCATGTTCCTGTACTGCGTACAACAGTAGAGATCGGTATATTCCTCGTTTTTCTTCCGAGTATCTATTGCAACGTATTTTAACGGATTTTCGAAGGCAACTAATTTTAATATGTTTTGTTCGCTCACAAAGGAACGCACGATGTTGGCAACAGCGATTTGATTCAAACTTGGCACACTTATTAGGAAAATCTACAGACAATGATTTGGCAAAATTGTAGCGCACAATTTTTCCAAATAACAGGGTAATTCATGTTAAACGATTTTTTAATTTATATCTCGGTAAAAGTTTAAAAAGTTGCTGATTTGTGAATTTGATAGTTTTTGTAATTTGGAAATCAGGATATTGTAGTATTTGAAAATATTGAAATTTAATATTTCAAGAATTTGAAAACTGATAATTTCTGAATTTCCAAACTATGAAACAGTTCTTTAGGAAGTCTTATTCATTTACATACATTAATTTATTGATATTCATGTGAAAATTTTATAATTATAATATATGTAATAAATTGAATTCAAAAGCGACAATTTCGTTATAAAAAATTGCAAGACCTATAGTGATGATGGTAAGCATATTTTTCAATGTATATTAAAGTGATTTTAACAATACCTCATGGCACATAGATGAGGTTTGCTGTCCAGAGAAATCGATAATCCTGGGTTTCAAGCTGTGTCGCGTGAGGTGTACTCGTTACACTATAACCATCATCAATCTCGTTCTAGCTGCGTCTTTCTTATACCTACGTTTCATATTTCTCTCCTTTTCTCTTTTAATTTCTCCTACAGTCACACAATGAAATACGTACGATGGATTTCTTTTTAGAACGTCGTACCTTTTCTTAAAGAACCCTTCTCTTAAGATAATGTTTGAAATTTTTTATCAAAATGGGTGCCAATTTGTCTTATAACGTAAAGATTTAGTAGTATAAGTTTTTGGGGTTATTAAAATTATATTGATGTCTAATTTAATATCATAACGGTATAATATGTAATATTTAGGATATTAGTAATAATAAGTGTTTTTTGATTAAATTACAAAATTTCAAAATTTAATGTTCCAAAGTTCCTAATTTTCAATTCAAAAATTTTTGAATGCGAAATTACTAAAATCGGTAAATTGAACAATTTTTTGTATTAGAAAGATAAAAAATTGTAAACCTGCAAAATTTTAAAATCCAAAAATTCTGGAATCTTTGAAATACAGTAGTTCAAATATGCAAAAATTTCAAAATCTGGAAGGTCAGTTATTATAACATTTAAGCCTCAAAAATCGAAAATTCCAAAATACAAAATTCCGAATTCTAAAATCTAAAATACCAACATTAAAAATTTCGATATCTAAAATCCAAAATCCCAAAAATCCAAAATTCCAAAATCCAAAATTCCAAATTCCAAAATTCCAAAATTTCAAAATACAAAATTCCAAAATCCCAAAAATCCAAGATTCCAAAAATCCAAAATTCCAAAATTCCAAAAATCCAAAAATCCACAATTTCAAAATACAAAATTCCGAAATCCAAAATTCCAAAATCCCAAAAATCCAAAATTCAAAATTCCAAAATTCCAAAATTCCAAAATTTCAAAATACAAAATTCCAAAATCCCAAAAATCCCAAAAATCCAAAATTCCAAAATTCCAAAATTTCAAAATACAAAATTCCGAAACCCAAAATTCCAAAATCCCAAAATTCCAAATTCCAAAATTCCAAAATTTCAAAATACAAAATTCCAAAATCCAAAATTCCAAAATCCAAGATTCCAAAAATACAAAATTCCAAAAATCCAAAAATCCAAAATTCCAAAATCCAAAATTTCAAAATACAAAATTCCGAAATCCAAAATTCCAAAATCCCAAAAATCCAAGATTCCAAAAATCCAAAATTCCAAAAATCCAAAATTCCAAAATCCAAAATTTCAAAATCCCAAAAATCCAAAATTTCAAAAATCCAAAATTCTTAAATCCAAAATTTCAAAATACAAAATTCCGAAATCCAAAAGTCCAAAAATCCAAGATTCCAAAATCCCAAAAATCCAAAATTCCGAAATCCAAAATTCCAAAATCCCAAAAATCCAAAATTCCAAAATCCAAAATCCAAAATTTCAAAATTCCAAAATTCCAAAATCCAAAGTTTCAAAATCTCCAAAAGTAAAATGTTGACTTATTCAAAAATTCAAAATGTTCGATTATTATAACTTTCGTAAGTCCCAAAATTCCAAATTTGCTGATGTATCATATCAAAGTTAAAAGAAAGTGAATTTTTATTTACTTAAAATCCCTACAAAACAATCATTCTAATTATTAAATTCGTGTCGAATAATTTACCATCGCTCCATCTTGTACCAGTATCGTTTCACTTTTTATCAACATTTCCTATCAGACCTAGAGCTTACGAAATAAGAATAAGAATATCAGTTCCATCTTCTCCCGTAATGTACATATGTTCACGTACAGGTAGATTATATTAAAGCGTTAGTTGTTCCACTTTTACGACCTCATTTAAATACATATACACAGTGTCCCACTTTTCTATCACCAAACTTTATTAACATTTGTGAAACTAAAAAAGAACGTTATATTAATACAGTGTTTTGACATTTCATTAAAAAGTTATAACACAAACACAAAATGGCAACAGATTGGTTTGTTCGATGTCGTGTACACGGATCCAGTTTTGTCCTAATAACTTGACTTGCATATTCTATAAATCGAAATAAGAAGAAATGTTTATATGAATATAGGCTTTCGGATGCATTATTAAAAGTTATTAAAAAAGATATGAATGTCGAGAATTATTCGTACGTAGTTTCAACGAGGAAAGCCGTCCATTATTTCATATATTCCCGTAATCTTTCGATAAAACATTTAAGAGCCGATGTTTATATTTTATCATTTTTATGTATTGAACGTACTGGGAGAGTTTAAGTAGAAAACTGGGGCACTCTGTGGCATCGAAAAAAGCGCTCGGAAGTTATTTTATACTTTTGTTATAACTTTTTAATAAAGCGTTTAAAACTCCATGTCAACGAACATCTATGACAGATCTCGCCATAACATTCTAGACGGTCACGTGTGCAAGAATGTTCGCGACGCTTTTCTTGATCGACGCAAGTCGAATATTCCCGAAATCGTGCATCTTCATAAACCGTTGCTAGGCGCACTATTTTGTTTATTCTTAGGTCAGTCTCCTCGCGACGCTTGTACTCGTCGGACCTCGCACGCGACGTCAAAGTTTCTCATCTCCGTATTATGCGAATTTTGTCAATCAACTATCGTTATTGCTTTCCTTAACTGTATACATTGTTATAAATAGTGTTTTAAATTAAAGAGCAGTTTAACGAAATCACGTACAACTTATTATTTACCCATAAGCGTTCCAAAGTGCTTAACCTCTTAGACACGACGCGCCTCTACATAATGGCTTTTGCGGATACCATCTCTCCACTATAGTGGCTCACTCTACTGGCTCACTACCTCACCGTTTCAATCGAATGATCGTTTTCATGTTATAATTCGCACTTTTTTTGCCTCAAAATAAATTTTTTTTTATTTTTACGTGTAGAATATATACGTAAAGTTTGATGGTAAAAAGCTGGAACACCCTGTATATTCGACTATATGTATCTACGTAAAAGTATATATACGTACTTTTACGAAATTTAACCGATTACGAAGACTGTCCTATAACATGAACCTGTTCCATTTGTAAAACGGAATTGCTCGTATCTTCGTTATGTTTCATACGTTTAACACTACTGTGAAAACGACCCTGACTCTTGGAAAATATGAAAATCGGGGATTATACTGCAACGGCTGCTAAATTTTATAGTATACTCCTTAATATTCCTGCAAATATATTTCACCTCAAATATCTCGCACAGCTTTTTGAATTTTGCAATTTGCATATTAATAAATCATATTATTTCGAATATGTACGCCTAAAAATTTGTGAATTTGGAAATTTAGTAATGTATAAATCTAATTGTTGAAAAATTTATTCCTACATTTTTATTTCTGCGTGTGGATATTAAGAAAAATAAATTTAAATTTTATTTCTATAAATAAGATGTAGAAAAATAAATTTAGTAAAAATAAATATCAACGTTAAAAAATGTGGAAATCTGCAAATGTAAACATTTATAATCTTGTAAAACAAATAATTGAATGTTATATTTTTGTATTTTTGAATTTATGAATTTGGTTATTTTTAAATGTGAACATTTGTGAATGTTCAATTTTTCAAATCAACAAAGTAAAAATACAAAAATATATTTGTTCATTTTCAAATTCTCAAATTTACAAATTAGTTTCCGAATTTCTGACTCGCCAAATTCCCAAAATTCCCAACTTCCAAATTTTAAAATTCCAAAATTTCAGTTCCAAATTTTCAAATCAATTTCTAACTCTCCAAATTTCAAAATTTGTGAAGTTCTCAATTTCCAAATTCCAAAATGCCAAAATTTAAAAGCTTCAAATTTCCAAATTAATTTTCCAATTTCGAATTCTTCAAAACTTCTTAATTTCCCACTTTCCAAATTTCTAAATTTTCAACTCTCCAAATTCCAAAATATCCAATTCTCAAAATTTCATAATTATTAAATTTCCAAGTCTTCAACTTCCCAAACAAAAAAACTTGACATTTCTAAATTTTTAAATATCTAACTTTCATCCATCCTTCTTTTCGTGCTTTTAATTACGTATTTAATCCAGCTAAACTTTTAACACGGATTATTCTCACTTCAATTTTCTTTTCTTTTTTTTTTCTTTAATTATTTGACCGACTTAGAGTTTTGTCAGCTTACGTCAACGCGTTAACTTTATTCACCTTGCGTCACATGGGTTGGTCAATGCAAACTTGTTACATTATGCGGCTTGTTGTAGATCAATCGGATCAAGTTTGTGCGAGAAACTTTATTCGCCATCGCGTCGCATGTTTTGAAACATTTTTCTCTACACTTTCCCAATTGAAAAAAGCTAGTACAAAGAGAGAGTGAGAAAGTTGACGTGTATTTTATAAATATACATGTACAGGTTCTGTCATAGTTAAATGATTTATAAATACAGATTGTGTCGTAGTTGAATGATTTATAAATGCAGCTTGTGTTATAACTAAATGATTTATTTCAGACTCTACTAGTATTTTATAATTTTATTTTATTTAATAGAGCTGTTTCTGTCTATATGTAGTTTTAAAAAAGCTGTGATTATTTTTGTAGCAATATTTTTTATTATTTTTCTACTATATTGTTTTATTATTTTACTGTTCTTTGATTTTAACATTTTGCTATTTCAATATTTTATAGTTTAATTGTTTCATTACTTTATTGTTGTAGTATTTGAATATTTCTATATTCTTCTATTTTACTAGTTTATTATATTAATACTACACTATTTCACCATTTTTAAATTTTAATATTATACAATTTCATCATTTTATTGTTGAGTTATTTTATTATTCTACTATTTTATTATTTTCCTATTCTACCGTTATATTGTTCCATTATTCCACCATTGTGACATTTTATTACATAATCATTTTACTATTTTACTGCCCTGGAATTCCACTAGTCTCTTCATCTGCTATTTCAGTATTTCACCGCATTTTATGTTACTTCTTATATTTTATTTTTTACTATCTCACTGTATGTATTATTATTATTATTATACCACAGTATTATTCCACTGTTTTAGAAATGTCTCAAAATAACCACTTATTTATTTATTTATAAATAACCAGCAACATCAATTTGAGATATAAATAAAAATAAATTTGAAGTGAATGACTTTGTCAGAAGTAAAAAGTACAAGGCCATGTAACAGTTTGCTGAAATTAAAGAGGCATAATTAAAGTTGAAATAAAAAGAAATATATAAATTTTCATTTATTATATTAAATTCGTGCATATAATATTTCGAATATGAGGCTTAAAATCTGATAAAAAAGATTACATAAAACCTTCACTAATACTGCTAATACAAAATGGCAGGTTACTCATTACAGAGAACGACCAATTTCGAAATACAGAGTCAAACAGAAATTGATGAAATAGAGGTATCTCAAAATAGCATTTATAATATTCATAAATGTTGGGATTTTTAAATGAGCTCTACGACTTTACCCTTTTCATAGAATAATTTATTAACTACTTACACGACACGTCTTTATTGTTTACCTTCCAAATGTATTCTCCTTACTATATGCCAACCGTCGCGATCGGCAACCAACTCGCGCGCCGTAAATTATCGAAGATTCCCGAATCGTTCCGATTGCCTCGGACGCGTCCTATCGAAGACAGTTGCCCTTTCCTAACATTTCTTTTTAACAATAAAAACTGACTAGACAATAAAAATTAACAATAAAATTTAGACGATTTTGAAATATCGAAAGACCAACAGCATTTGGTGACATAAAAGTACACAAAAATACCACTTATGTTAATCAATTTGAAGCATACAGTTCAACGAAAGTGACTGCATAAACGTTTTATTATTACTTTGAATACAAAATGGCTGGTAACCTCTAAAATCTGACATAATTTGATGACATAAAACTATCGTAAAGTGCCAGTTGTGCGTTGTATCATTGTGAAGGTTAACGTTCGTTGAAAGTGACGGTATAAACTTTACGTTAACGTTCTTAACATAAACTTGAGATTGTTGGATAATCACCTTACTGCACTTTACACGTAGTAATCCATATGCGGTTTTTTGACATTCAGATCGTATTAATGACATTTATCCAATGTTCGCGTAGATATTTTCGGTAAACTTTAAATTTCAAATTGATACGTCGTATGTACTATTTTATAGTAATTTTGTGTCACCACTGTGCGTCAGGTTTTTGATATTCCGATATCTGATATTTCGCGCGCAATAATTTCATGGCATTTTAATGTTGATTGAGAATTGAGGATTTAATATTTATTGATTTATTTTTAGTAATTTAGTTTTAATGGAGGTTGAAGCAGCGTTGTAATGAGGAGAGTAATTTAACCACGTACCTCCACACATTGAATGATGAAATATGTATACTGCAATTTTACACGGCTGTTGCTAATCAAATTTTATTTCTATTTCTATTTACATGAATAACATCGTGCAGAACTACAATCAAATTTATTCGTGCATTATAATTACAGAGTAATTTGTTTATCTGCATTCTATTTATCTGCACTGTAATTTGTATTTTAGATCTCCTGTTTAATTTGATTGCATCGCAACTCGTAATTAGAATTGAGGTACAACTACAATAATACAATGAAATTCAGTCACGGTTTCGGATCAGAAACTAATCAAAGAGAGAGACGATGAGGGGTACATGTGTAGATTTTAGATAGAAAAACATTTGTGTTACTAACCAATTACAAATTATGTGAAATAATAAAATTATATAATTTAAATGATATAAATTACAAAAATTTACGTCTCAACAGAAATGAGTGTGATACAGTTGCATCCGTAATTACATTGATTAGCAATTAAATTAACTTTTCGTACGTTGATTTCAATTGCTATCTCTTATTCCATTACTTCAGTATTTCATTTTACCAATCAACCACATAATATTGAAACGCAACTATAAAAGTAACTAAATAATAAATACGTAAGCCAGCTTATACAATGATTCTATATCTCGACGTACACTTTAACAAAAATTTCTTATTAATTTTCGTAATTGAAAATAAGAAAAAAGGATGCTATTGGCATGTTCTGTAAATCTAGTATTAACTTCAAAATAAGCGTATTGTACCCCAATAGATTCTGTGTCGAATCGGACACCGTGTAGATGGGCAAGAAGTGCTTGTCCGTGTTTGTCGTGGTGTTGTGACACGCGAAGGGATTTCAGTTGCCCTTTAAAATGCCGTGGGGTCGCCGCGAATATTATCCAGCTTGCCAATCTTAATTTCTCCTTACGAGCAGCGCGTCAAGGCTTCCTCGGGCTGCATTTATTTTGCCCGCTCGACGATTTCGCGCTGCACGCGAGCTGCGCCGCTATATCGTTCTATGATAATAAACACGAAAACAACCGGATCGTACACCACCCTACACGCGATATGCATTTTTTAGTGACGTCATTCGATTGCATTTTTTCCCGCGACGCACATTGCGATGTTTTAGCGATTTAACTGAACGAAAGCCAATTTCGTTGATGTCTCCAATTGTTTGGAACATCGCATATTTTATTTCCACAGTAACCATGTTTTGTGTAATTGTTATGCAATTTGTCCACATATATTGCTGGAACTGTTAACAATCGCTGACAATTAAGTTTGCTTATCAAGTACGAACTTAGAGAACTTGGAGACCCCAAAGGATTATGCGATCCCGGGATGTTGGGATTTGGAGATCTAGGTAATATTCAGATCTAGTGATTTAGAGACGTAAAGATATTGTGATCTGGCGATTTGGAATATCCCATCTAGGCATATTGGAACCTGGGGATTTGCTGACTTAGAGATATTAGAATCTAGGGATTTGATGACGTAGGATAATGGAATCTGGAGATTTGCAGGCCTAGGGATATTAGAATCTAGGGATTTGAAGGTCTAGGGATATTGCAGTCTGGGGATTTTCTGAACTAGGATGTTAGAATCTAGGGATTTGAAGATCTAGGGACATTGCAATGTGGGTATATTCTGGCCTAGGGATATTGGAATCTGGGGATTTTCTGGCATAGGGATATTGGGATCTAGGGATTTGAAGATGTGGGGATATTATGATCTGGGGATTTTCTGGCATAGGGATTTGAAGATCTAGGGATATTAGAATCTAGGGACATTGGGGTCTAGGGATTCCCCGATCTGGGGATATTGGAATCCACGGATTTGGAGATCTAGGGATATTGGAAGTTGGAATTTGAAGATCTAGGGATATTGCAATCCAGAGATTTGAAAATCTAGGGATATTGAGCTCTGGGGATTTGCAGCAATAGGGATTCTGAAATTTAGGGATATTGAGATGTGGCGATTTGTAGATCTAGAGATTTAGCGAGTTGGACGTTTTTAGATATAGGGAGATTGAGATATATAAATTTTTGGTTATAGGGATATTGAAATATATGACATTTTGAATACAGAGATATTGAGATATATGAATTTTTGAAAATAGGAATATTTGTGTTTAGTATTCTTGTGTTCTATGGATTATGTTATCTAGGGATTTTGGGATGGCTGTAGTGTCTTCTCAAATTTTCTAAATCCTCAAACCCTCGAATCCTAGAATTTTCTAAATCTCCTAAATTTTCAAACCATCAAACTTTCAGATCGAGAAATTTAGCATCTATCATTACCCACGTCATTTGCACTGTTGTCACAAATACGTGACGAGCCTGAAATATGAACCTGTGCAGGTATGGCGAGCAACTTTCACGCCATTTAAGAGAACTATTGCACTGAAACTATCTGCTGTAAAACGGTTTATAACCTAGTTTTAGAGTTTCGAATGTTGTTGTCCGCTATAAAAGTCCAGATAGCTAATAGATCTCATTTTATCGTAAATTGGATTAAGTAACCGAGTTCGTGACTAGTATCAAAATCATTCGTATTCTAAAACAATCGAACAACCGAACGGGTTAGTGAACTATCCTACTAGTCAGGATAGTTAATATAAATTAAAGTGAAGGTAGATTAATTTATGGTTATATTAGATCACGGGTGGATTGGACTAGTTTATAGTTATGTTAAGTCAAGATTTTATTAAATGAGTATAGTATAGTTGCATTAGGTTAACTAACAATAAGTATAGCGTTAGGTTATGTCGAGATTATACTACTTGTTTAAGCTTGCAGTCATTCATTTTTAATTACATTATAAAACATGTTGAGTTGGATGAGGTTAGAATAATATTCAGGTTACACGACCTGAAATTCAAAATGATTGAAAGCTGTTCAGCTTGATTTATAAATTCACCCGTTATACGTGCCCCAGTAAGCGTGGTTTCAAATACTAAACCGTTGCAAAAGTTTTTCTTTATCATATTACGCACAAATCTTGATTTTTACAAATTCTTATGGTTAGCTCTAGGGAAAAGTTATTCAGGAGTATGTCCTTAATAATATATGTCAAGGTCGGGGTCATTGTGGATAGGTCCCATTTCGTCAATATTTATACGTTAGTCTATGGTTGGATTAAGTCAAGAATAAATTATAGGATCAACGTTGGGTCAGTCTGTAGTTAAATTAAGACACGGTTATGTTCAGCTAATATTTATATTAAATCAAGAAGATTGGCGCAGGTGCCCCTATTTCATATATTGTCCATCCACCGTCCAATTTTTAACGAAATACGCCCTCAATTTACGCGGATTATCCGTTCCACGTGGATTCGTTTTACGTGGATGAAGAAACTGTTAGTACGAAAGAGGAAATATTGGAAAAAGAAGCTAATACACATTTCAGAAATACATATGCATTTCGAACATCTTAAATCGTTTCAGAAAACAAAAGTAAGTTTTAATGCATGTTACCATCGTCAATGTAATTCAAAACAATCGTTTCCTTGCTAATTGGTACAAACGTATCTTCATTGCTGTAATTATCTTCAGTTTTAAAACTTCCAAAAAGTAAATTTTTTATCCGCATAAATTAAAATCGCGACAATTTAACAATTTAAAGGATTTAAACTCTCCTACAATTTAACAATTTATTAACTTCTTACACTACACGTCTTAACACATGCTCATCGGGAAACTAGAATTCTTGTCTTTTAAACATAAACGTTGTCGTTGAGAACCGAGAACTCTCGTTTTGCACTTACTACTATGTATTCTTGAAAATTTCAATAAAATATATTAATTACAAAAACAATCATTGCAGTTTTAACACACATCTATTAAAATATCTTTAGATCACTGAAATACCTTGATTTACATCGAAAGTTTGTGAAAAATAGCCCGATGGAATACGTTAACTCTTAGCTTTCCAAATATATTCTAATTACATGTCAATCGTTGCGGACCGGCAATCGGCTCGCGCGCCGAAAATTATCGAAGATTACCGAATCGTTCCGATTGGTTCCGACTGATCCCGACACAAGTTCTCTCGGAGACATGCAGTTGTCCTTTGTCACAGAGGAAGATAACTCAATGTATAAATAAATAACTGAGAACTGATAATTCAATGTATTCGTGTCCATAAATTAGGGTGAGACCAATAGTTGACACATTGTTTTCTTGTAAATCGTTTTTGTTTATTATTTATGAGAGTGCTAAAAGCATGCAAATAATTGAAATAATGTCCTATCGGAGGCAAGCAGTTGTCTTTCTTTAACGTTTCTTTTTAACAAAAAGTATCGCGTGAATAAACTTATAATTTTCCGCGTGCAGAAGAGACTCGCGCAATTTGCGAGAAGACTGTATACTGTTTATTAATTCATGCAGTATTCATGTTAAAATTATTTATTTATGCAGACAACCGAAGACTCATTTAAAACGATAGTTCGAAAGCCGGGTAGTTTAATAGTTCGAAGTTGCGTCAGTAATTTCCCCTGAATTAAAGTCGAACAAGCAGTCGGGGGTTGTTATCTTACGGACAATGGTGATAAAAGCAGCAATCTCGAGCTGGAGATAGCTGGTAATGCAGGTATGTATACCGCATCAGCATCTTGACAAGTATCACCACTGTAGTTTCATTTTACCCGGTTCGTGCTCGGTTTCGCTGCAAAAATGAAAGAGATACCATTGCAACCACGTATAACAGGGGTTCCCAAACTTTTACACAACTGAGCCATATTGTGAATTCCAAATATATAATGGACCAAAAGAAAATTTACGGAACATACATCCCAATCCATAAAAAATTATCAACGAAAGATTTATACAATAATTTTGTAAAATATACTTTGTGAGAATAACTACTCTTTTTTACAAACTTAATTAATTTACTTCACTTTCTATTAATATATCACAGAAATAACTTGTAACTTTAAATATTAACTATTTTATATATATATATAAAATATCCCGGACAATACTATATGTATACAAAATTTATATAATAATATATATGTATTATTATTTGGCACAAAATTTGGTACGTTATCAGTTTTGAATGATATGATCGAATTCACTAATTTATTTGTAAAAATATAAAATACCTCTATAAAATCAAAATGGCGTATCATCCGATACTTGGAGAACCACTGACATAGAGGAATCGCATTTACTATTTTTCCGTGTTGGAAGTGCACGTCAGAATCGGTGTATAGGTATGATTTATTATTAAATCGCAAACGAGTTTTTCACCAACATATTCGTGCCCGATGCATGCAATTTTGAACTTCGAGTAATTGTACTAATAGCTTCTAGAGTTTATCTAATGACGAAATCAGAATAATGGGACGCAATTAATATTGTTCGGGTACTGAATCTATAATGTTCTGTGATGTGGAATTGTAAAAACGATAATAGCGTTTGGAATAAATTATATTAGTAAGTGTAGAAATGGAAGGACTTTAATGTGAATTTATTATCGTATAATAAAGAGAGTATAACCCCTTGGTATAATGGTTATAACTTCGAGATACACTTGTGACGAACACTGTTCAAATGTGATAACTCTAAATCGTATTTGCACGAGTGAATTGTGAATACTAATTATAAGCTGTACAATTGAGATTTCGAAATGAATTCCACTTTCCTTTAATATAACAATTTCTTAGTTACTTACATTATAGGTCTACATTATTCGCCTTTCAAATCTATTCTACTCGCCACGTGCCAACCGTCGCGAACCGGCAACGGATTCGCGCGCCGTAAATTATCGAAGATTTCCGAATTGTTCCGATTGGCTTGGACACATTCTATCGTAGACATACAGTTCGTTTTTAATGTTTCTTTTGATAGTCAAAACCTACTAGTTTTAAAAAACGTTTTTAAATATACAATTTTGAAACATCAAAAATCCGACAGGATTTGATGACATAAAACTACCCAAAAATTCCATTTATGTTACATTAATTTGAAGCAAAAAGTTCAACGAAATCGACTGCGTAAACGTTTTATTAATACTTCGAATACAAAATGGCTGGTAGCCAATTAATGCAAACGGAACCTCTAAGGACTGCCATAATTTGATGATACAAAACTATTTATTTGTGTTAACATTACAGTAATAATTAATTAACTTAACTAATAACACAACTTCTGAAAAAATCATAGGTGAAGGTGTTAAAAGCTTGTTACAGGAAAAAAGTAAGTAGTAAGTATCAAAATAAGTAAGAACTCTCTTAAACTGAGCCATATAAGAGACAGCCATATATCGAGACTGCTCTATGTTAAAATGTTTCTCAAGTAAATGGTAATCTATTTTAATTCAATACATAACCTAATACATCCATTCTAATTTATTATTAAATTGGTACTAAATTTCCTACGGCCTCGTAATAAATTCCTATTAAATTTCTTCTATTTTCACCTTAACGGCGTATAAAATTTAGTTGATCTAATGTACCTACAAATTCAATTTATTTAACTGCATTTTAATTCCCACATGCCCCGGAGAAAGATCCGCATGGATGATATTTCATCCACTTTCTCTCTATACTTAAATTAATGTTAGCAACTCACTGCGCTCGGTATATTTCATTAAAAAATTACCTTTTAAACTAATGCACCGGAGTAACTTTATTAGCGAAATAAAATGTTCTGGAAAAAGCGTTCGACAATTATTTTTTTCTTTCCCGGTTTTTTTTTCGGACGGAAGACGGTAACCGTAATTTATCTTTCTTATAATATCTCTTTCTCTAAACTGTTCCGCTGACAAAGTATAAGCCGTGACAAATACTCGCGAGTAATTTTTCTGTCTTTGAAATTATCCAGAAAATACAAAGCCCTTTTCTACTGAATCTTTTCAGAAGAAACACAAGGTTTTTTTTTATCGCTGTACAGGAAGGTGGTGCGAATATGCATTAAGGTAAAATATGGTACATCCAGAGTTTGATATATGATATAATAATAATTAGACAACGGATGTCTTTATGCATTGAAATATCGAGGTTTGTTAAATGTAAATGAATTATGTAATCTATGAGATATACAGGATATAGTTTACATGTGTAAATATTGTTATCATACTGTTACTATTTACTATCATACAGTCAGTACATATTTAGTATTATGTATACTGTCATCATGGTGTCACTGTTTATTTTTTTTTTTTCATAAATACTGTTTCATGCGATTGGTAACTAGTATCATACTCTTATCATACTATCACTACAATCATAAAATATGTTATCATACGATAACAATTTATTGGAATATTATCATACTGTCATGATAGTGTATTATAGTATATAAATACTGTTTAATACTATCAATAATTATCATACTTTCATCATACTGTCACTATTTACTTTCATGTACACCGTTTTCATAAGATTTCTATTTACCATTGCAATAGTGTCATTACTTCATGACACAAATACTGCTTCGTGACACCCTAATTACTATCATACTCATTATCATATTGTCACTATTTATAATCATAAATATTGTTAAGGTGACTATTTAGTATTATAAGTATTATTATGATAGTGTAATTATGTGATGTAAAAATACTGCTTAATACTACCAATAATTACTATCATACAGTTATCATACTGCTAGTAGTTACTATCATACAAAAGTCATCATCATAATATTACTGTATAATGCAATGAATACTGTTATCATAGTGTCTCTATTTCATGTTATGAACTTTGTTTCATAAAATCCTGATCACTATCATACTATTATCATATTGTCTCTATTTACTATCATAAGTACCGTTATCATATAGTCATTATTTACGGATAATGCATCTCGCTATTATAATATCATTGCGTGCTGTAAATACCGTTTCATACGACTACTATTCATTATCATACTGTTATCATACTATCATAAATACTGTCATCACATTGCCAGTGTTTACTATAATGAATAGTCTTATCATAACGTCATTAGTTTGTCTCATAACCACTGTTTTATGCTATCAGTAATTTCTATCATACAGTTATCAGACCATCACTATTTACTATCATACTATTTACTGTCACTATAACTACGGTTATTATCCTTACAATATTTATTGTTATGATTACTGGCATCATAGTGACACTGTTTCGTGTCATAATTACTGTTCTTCTTTATCGTTAATTACTATCATACTTTTATCATACTATCACTATTTACTGTTATAAATTATTATTATCATACTGTCATTATTTCCTATTATAAATTACTGTTATCATACTATGACTCTTTACTATCATAAATTCTGCTATCATAAGTGCTGCTATCATACTGCCACAAATTATGATCTAAATACCGTTGTCATACCGCCAGTATTGGCTGTCATAAATTACAAATATAGTGTCACTATTTATTGTCCTTAATACTTTAATCATATTATCATCATTTATTATCGTAAATACTGTTATCATACTGACACTATTTACTATAATACACAGAGTTAGCATAAGTTGTGGGTCATACAATATTCCATGCAAAATTTGTTGATGATAATCTGCCTATTGCAATAATTTTTCTTCTACACTTTTCAACTATAATAATTACATGTTCCAAACTCCTAATTTGAAATAAACAAATATCTAATTAAAAAAATCTGTAATTTTAAAAATCTGCAAGATGTGATAATTCCATACATAACAGTGTTAAATATTAAAATTTTTTAATTTTCCAATTTCCACATTTTTAATTTCCAATTTGTAAATTAACAAATCCTTAAATTCGAATTATAAAAGATGTATTGTAATCAATATATAAAATTATGTTACCCACAAATGAAAAACTTTTGTATGTAAAATTCCATATTGTATATGTCCTAAAAAAATTGCATATACGTAACCTGATTCTAACCTCTAATGTCAGAATGTGATCGAATAACTAATGTGCAATTTTAAATATTTTACATAAAAACTACCTTCCTATTTATACAAAATATTTAAAATCGCACACTACTTATTCGATCACGTTCTGAAAATAAATTCTGCCAGTAAAATGCACGTGATTTTTGTTTAGTCTTGAAAGAAAACTGAGTTGCAGAGAGTTAAAATTTGTCTATAAGAGGAAAAAGAAATTTCTCGAGTGAGGGATAAATATATGTGACCCACGAAAAAAGCGATTCACAGGTCCATAATCGTGTTCGACGGCGGAAAAGATGCGGCACACAAAACAGCTCGTATGGCACGATTACGGTACGTGTGTCTGTACGTGTTTGAAAACATAAAAGCGGATTATTACTGAACCAAAAACCCGTAAAACCACAGCAATATCCGTACATCATCATCTCTTGCATTCAAACGCTTTCATGTAAGTCTGTTCGTATCTTTCAAAACGCCGGAAAGTTGAACTGTACGTGCATTGTCATTTAGAAAATTACACCCTACGTTTATAGACGCATTGTTATAAAACCTCTATCGGAGTCCAAAAATAGTCATCCAGGTTACGCCTTTAATGCTATATTTTTAGGGAAATCCATTTATCTGTAAATAGCAAATATTAGTTTTATGAAATATGGAAATACGGAAATTTCGATGCTGCAGATTAATAAATACTCACCTTCCTAAATTATACAGTTCCTAAAATTTCAAATTTGAAGAGGTAATAATTTGGTGATTTGGAATTCTGGAATTTTGGAATTTTTATATCACAGAACTTTAGAGTTTTAGGATTGTATGATTTTAGAATTTTAAAATAGAAACCTCAAAGTGTCAAATTAGGAAATGTAAAATTACCATATATTAAACTTGCAAATATTCAAATTTAGAAATTAATTATCGTATCCATCATAATTTACATAAAAGCCATCTGCTGTACCATTACAGTTAAAATTGAAGTAAGAATTCATTTATAATTGAAACACACATATACAAAGTTAACAAAATATCAAAGGCAACGTTACCAACACTCGCCAACATCGCAGTCACCTTAATTTATTTAATAACCACAGAGAAAGATAATAGAATAATTCCTGTCCGATTTTAATTTTGATTTTATTAGCTGTAATTTCATCCTGTAAATTGCCCTCGCATTTCAAGTAGTATTATAATCAGTCGTACGCAATACGCATGAATAAATTCGATTACGTATGTCAACTGGAGTTCCTTGCTTTTCATTTCACTCACACGTGACGTGAAATCATCGTACAAACGAAAGCACTACAATAACGTCGAGTACCGCCATATGCTGTTTGCACGATCCGAAATTTTGAATCCAATATCGTAATGTCACGGTAAATATATGTACCTCAAATATCAAGCTGAACAATTCTATTGTAGTTGCCTAATAACGTACGAAAATCAATATGTCCTTAAAGCTAAATTAGTAATTGTTATTATTCAATACACTGTTTTTACAAATATAGATATATGAGCCGTTTGTTTTGAAAGTGGAGCATATATATCGCGTAGTTTCGACACTAACCGAAGATTCCCGAACGTAGAAAAGTAGCAAGCGAAGGAATCGTTCGGTCAACAGAACGTAAACGAGCGGTATTTGTAGGATAATCTTAATGCACGAATAAAACTTATATTTTTTGTTATAAACGTTTTACCAATATATTTGTGATATTTTCGTGATTAAAATGAGTCTAAACATGACGTAATTCGAAACATATTTGTAATTTCAAGCGTCTCGTTTATATTGTATAGTTCCGACATTGACCGAAGATTCCCGAACTTGCAAAAGTAACGAGCAACGGAAACGTCCGAATAACCGAATGTAAACGAACGGTACATATTCGTAGGATAATTTTATTGCAAGAGTAAAACTTTTATATTTCTGACTTTTTTGTTATGAAACTTTTATTAACATGTTTACATTTTGCTGATTAAAATGAGATCAAACACGACGTAATTCAGAATATATTTATTCGTAGTTTCAAACGTTACCGTTACATCGAGATTTTTCTGTAGTAAGATTTGCGGCAAAGGGATGTGTACTGACATGTCGGGTAAATTCGTTTCTCTTCGGTATTATTCGTATAATCACGTGGTACGTCCGACAGTCAAAATCATTTCTATGGCTGAAGTGTCTAAATGCGGTTGAGAAAAGGGATTGAGGTTATAATAAAAGTCTTGAAACAAGCAAATCCCTTGGGTCTGAACTTCCGTTTATATCGTGTACTTCCGACATTGACCGAAGATTCTCGAAATTAGAAAAATAGTCGAACGTAAACAGTAACATATAGGTGAGACAATCTTCATGTAAAAATAGAACCTTTATTTCTTTTACTTTGTACTGTGAAGACTATTCGATAGTAAAGATACATTAACTACTGCCACAAAATACAAAAAGATTTGTCTATTAGTACTCACCAATGTTTTGCAGTTTATCGAAACGCAAATCCTTAAATATCTAGCAATAACAAAAGATGGACTTGCCCCACTTTCAAATAAACGGCTCATACATCTTACAATTTCCATAACGAAAAAGCCTTAACACGGAAAAGTACAAATCGCGCAATTCTCATTTCACTCCGGATCAAAAACATGATGAATCGAGAATACGTAAATAGAGAGCAGCGAAATTGGAAAAAGCATGACAAAGAAAATTTCGTGCACGCAGGGGACCCTAATCGCGAGCATTCCGTGTATCTTTTTATTTCTACTTTTTTCAATGGTTAAACTTGCACGGCACACGCGTATGTTTCTGGTATGTAGGAGACGCTTTGTAAACCGCGGTTACATAGCGAACGCACAATTTTCTTTCTGTCATTTTTTTTTCTTTTTTTTTTTTCTCGTTCAGGGAATACAACACAGAAGAAACAATAGCGAGTGTGTCTCAGTCGATTTCAGTATCCGTGACCCGATTACTCGACGTGGCCCGTATTGACGTTACTTGTAGTTTTCAGTAACGAGCTTTTAATCGATATTACTGCTCTTTCATCTTTCTGATTCACGGATAAACCGTTTCTCGCTCGGCGCTGGTCACCTTTTGTCGGAGTTTATTGGTTGAACGATTACTTTTTTCTTCAGATTTTTGTACGGGCGTCCGGGGAAATTGATTGTCGGAATGTTTTGCGACGATGAGTTAAAATCAACAGATTCAGACGATCGAGGTTTATATGTATATTCGTAGCGTCGGTGCGATAAATTCATGACGGACGAAGGTGGACGAAGATGGACGAAGATCGACGAAGTTTGTTTGTACATGTAAATGTAAAACGAACTATAATATATATGTATAACAAATGATTTGTGGTAAACGAAATTTATCTGTGTACGTTTGTTACAATTTTAAAACGTGCTAAAACATATATGCGTAATAAACTTGCAAACAAACAAAATTTATTTATATATGTGTATATTTTAAATTTGCACTGAACCGTGAAATATATGTACAATAAATGATTTATGGTAGACGGCATTTGTTTGTATATATATGTTATAAATCAGAAATTATGGGTAACGGACATGTAATAAATAATTTGTGCGATAGAAAGCAATTTATCTGTGTACACATGATATAAATTATTGTAACAATTATCAGTTACTCATTGTAATATGAAATTTAACGAAAATTATTTGCCGAAAACGAAATACTCTTGTTGAGAATGACACTGGTGTTCCTTTATATTTTCAAGATACATATTTCATTGCAACATGAGCTTCCTGCGCTGCCAGCATTCTTGCAGTTTGTTGCATGAATGATAGCAGCTGCGATTTATGTTCGATATTTATCTTTGTTAAAGCAAAACTATTACAAACCCATTACCAAACGTTTCTGCTGTGAGTTATTGCAAAAAAAAGTGCGTGGTATATGGACAGTCTAAAGCTGATGTAATAAGAATCTGTCGTTTCTATTGTACGTACCGGTTTTCAATATAGTACCGTGATATATCGATAGCCCGTTAAAAATTAAATTTTCGCATTGTTGTGATGAGATTTACTGGAGAAATATTTATGGCCCGCACAGATATGATTCACACAATATAAAGAAATAAAAAAGGGGTAGCAGAGATGATTTATAGGTAGCGGATACCAATTTATCTGCGGTTTAAAAACTTTCAAGTGAGTTTGCTATATTTTGAAGCGAATTTTTAAAGTAATTTAAAATACGCTTTTTTTAATTTCTTTAAGTTATTTTGATTTTTGTTTAATGAACTTAAAGTTGATTTAATTTTTGTTTATTGAATTGTTCAATTAATGAATAAGCTGTTTTAAATTTTGAAACTTAAAATTGAAGAAATTTTGAAATTTAAAATTAAGGAAATTTTGGAAATTTAAAATTGATAGAATTTTGGAATTGAAAAAATTAAAAATTGAAAGTATTTTGAGATGTAAAATTGAAAGAATTTTAAGATTTAAAATTGAGAGAATTTTGAGATTTAAAATTTACAAAATTTTGAAATTCAGAGATTTTGAACTTTTGTAATTTTGAAACAGAAGGGTACAATTTTCAAATTTTTAGATTTGTAAACATTCGGACTTTCAAATTTTTTAGTTATTATTTTCGAAAATGTTTCAATTCAATCTTTTGTGGATTAAAGATTGTTGATATTGAAAAACAAATATTAAAAACTTTTTAAATGCAGTAATTTAGAAATTTGTGAGTTTGGATATTTACAAATTCTAAAATTTAGAAATATAGTAATTTAAAAATGACAAATTTTAAAAATATAGTAATTTAAAAAGGACAAGTTTTAGAAATATAGTAATTTAAAAATGACAAATTTTAGAAATATAGTAATTTAAAAATGACAAATTTTAGAAATATAGTAATTTAAAAATTCTAAAATTTAGAAATATAGTAATTTAAAAATTCTAAAATTTAGAAATATAGTAATTTAAAAATTCTAAAATTTAGAAGTATAGTAATTTAAAAATGACAAATTTTAGAAATATAGTAATTTAAAAATTCTAAAATTTAGAAATATAGTAATTTAAAAATGACAAATTTTAGAAATATAGTAATTTAAAAATTCTAAAATTTAGAAATATAGTAATTTAAAAATTCTAAAATTTAGAAATATAGTAATTTAAAAATTCTAAAATTTAGAAATATAGTAATTTAAAAATTCTAAAATTTAGAAATATAGAAATTTAAAAATTCTAAAATTTAGAAATATAGTAATTTAAAAACGACAAAATTTAGAAATATAGTAATTGAAAATTTATTCTATTCTGAATCAAAAATTCAAAAATTCAAAAATTCAAAAATTCAAAAATATAGTAATTTATAAATGGCAAAATATAAGAATATAGTAATTAAAAAATAGCAAAATTTAGAAACATAGTAACTCAAAAATTCTACAATTTAAAAATTCAGAAAATATAGTAATTTCGAAATTTACACTTTCAGAACTTCCGCAATGAAAATTAAAATTAAGACACATCAAAATATTAAAATTTAATTTTTTCAATCTTTCTAGTACAAAAATTGTTCATCACAGTTAACTCAATCTAGACATAGTGTATCTCAGAACCAGGTATACAAACTTACCTCAATTCAAAACGTGTATACACATTAACAAAAGCTATTCTGTTAAAAGTATTTAAAAATGTCCTTGATGTCACAGAATGCTACATCAAAAAAATTCTCCGTTTAAAAGTCTGCAGTAAAAAATAAAACACGTCTTCACTTTAAGAAGTTATCTTTGTAAACACTCTTCGCAATCACTCTTCATATTAATACTCTATCGATGTTTCAACTTCTTTGGTATAAATACTATCTTATTCTTATCAAAGATAAATTATTTTTAAATAGATACGATTGCAACTATGTCTTTCTAGCAAAGAATGTGATTTTTATGTCATCAGCGTGCGACAAGCTGCAGTAATGCGTTAGCCTCCGCTAATTATTGCAAAAACAGACCGACAGGAAAATTATTCAAAAAAACAGAACCAGCGTGAAATATGGTTCTTTCGAACAACTTTGCCGAAAGTCATTAAGCCAAGACTTAGGTAGGTTCTTAAGTAAGAATATGTGAACTGGATAAATTGTGAAAAGTCAATTTTCTGGAACAGTAATGGAACCTTCTGCAGGGGACACTGGACGCTTATTTTAAACAAAATATGGCCGTAAAGGGTAGTAACATAACTAAGGTTTGAATGTTCTCCTAAAGATTTCCTAATTTCCAAGTATTCAGATTTCTCAATTCTCAAATTCTCAAATATTTAACTTCCTTAATTTTCAAATTTCTTTATTCTGAAATTCCCAAATTTTCAAATTTCTTAATTCACAAATTTCCAAATTTCCCCATTCCCAAATATCCAAAGCTTGATTTCTACATTTCCAAATACACAAATTTTCCAATTTTCAAATTCTCAAATATGTGTAATATAGAGTTTGGAAACTTGGAAACAATAAAAATCAAAATCGACCTTTTCTTAATATTTAAGAGACTCTTTTCAACATAACCTCTAATTACAACATAATCCATGAACCATTGCAAAATTACTTATTGGACATTTTAATGCAAAGCTGTCTCTTAAAAGAATAAATCCAAATAATCACATTTCAATGCAAAGTACCATTGTTTACGTTTACTTCAAACAAGCTATATGGCCGTGAAGGGTTAGTAACATAATTACACACAATTTTCATTCGTTCAACCATGTATCTACTTAGAGAAAGATGAATCTAATGAAATCTTGAAACGAACACAATCCTCGTGACACCATTCGCAATCAGTCTGAATTGTTTCGCGGACTGAACGCAACAAAAATGACGGAAATAAACTGATCTGCGAAGCGTTATAAATATATTAGACACGGTGTTAGCTTTCTAGAGAATATCTCCTGAAAAAACTGTCGACGTGAAAACGTGTGTGTCAGGGAAACGTGATGTTTTACTGCGACGCTCCATTTTTCTTACGTACAGGGAAGGATGCTGTACATAAGGACGAATGTACCGAGGGACAATGTTATTTTCTTCAAATATTACCGTCGAAGGACAATTTTGACCTGCTGTATGATCGGTAGCCTTGCAGCGGTGACATCTGGTCAGCTGCTATTGCAAATGGCCGCCTGTCCGGTGTTACGTGAGCGTCTTTGTGTATTCGGTGCTTGCGAGCAAATATTTTTCTTCGCTTTTACGAAGAAAATTTTCAATCTTGCAGCTACATGGGTTTGGAAGGGTTATATGGAATTATTACATGGTTTTCTACATAAAATTACGTTACCGAAGCATCCTGAGGGAGATAATCTCAAATTTTTAGTCGTTCCGATGAAATGTACATTGAATAGGAAGAATTAAAATCTTTATTTAACATTTTTATTTTTTCAGCATTCAAATTCTCAAATCCCCATTTTGTAAGCTTTAAAATCGTAGGATTTGTATATCTCTACAAACAAAATTTCAAGTCAAATTCCTAGAATTCTAAATATTCAAATTTCCTACATTACAAGTTTCGCAATTGTTTAAATTAAATAATTTCTAGGAGGCGAAATCTTTATATTCCCACATTTCTAGATGCTAAATCTCAAGGTTCTTAAGTCTCTAGATTTGCAAATATTTAAATTTTCTAATTTCTAGTCCCCAAATTCCTGTTTTCAAATCAATAGAACTAAAAATTCCATTTTTCTAGGAAAAATCTGAAGGTTCCCAAGTTTCTATGTCTCCAAATTACTACATTCATCAATTCATATCCTTCTTAGGCTTCTAAATCTTAACCCCTTGATCTACACAGTATGTCTGAAAAGTAACGGAACTTTTTAAATTCAAGGAAAACTACTAGCACCATCTATTAAAACAATATGCTATCTGAAAACAGTATTCCTCCCCTACAAAACAAACCAATCGTTATTGGAATCGAGCAACGAATCGTAAACTTATAGCGTTTAAAGCGACAGAACCTTTCGTCACCGTGTCACAAAATCACGATGGAGCAAAGAGCGAATATTAAATTCTGCTCGGTAAAGCTCGGTAAAACTTTTACAGAAACATTTGAATTAATGAAAAATGTTTATGGCGACGATTGTTTATCCCGTACACGCGTGTTCGAGTGGTATGAGCGATTCCAGGATGGTCGTGATACTTTGGAAGACGACCCGAAGCCAGGTTTTGGGTTTTTCTAAATTCTAAACGATTCTAAAGGTATTATACTTCGGGAATTCGTTCCACAGGGACAAAATGTTAATGGCGAATATTATCTGGGTGTTATGGAACGTTTGTGGAAAAGAATCGTTCGTGTGAGGCCCGAATATCGAGCGCCAGGGAGTTGGTTTCTGTTGCAGGATAATGCACCATGTCACAGAACTGTCGCTGTTCGTGAATTTTTGTCGAAAAAACAAGTCTGTGTGCTCCAACATCCTCCATATTCGCCTGACTTATCTCCATGCGATTACTTCCTTTTTCCAAAATTGAAATTAGCCATGAACGGAACGTTTTATGACACTTACACAAGTCCAAGCAACTGTGACAAGGGTGATTGAAGCGATTCCGCAAAATGACATAAAAAAATCTATGTTAACATTGCCTGAGCGTGCCCAGCGGTGTATTGATGCGGAAGGGATGTATTTTGAATAAAAAAAATTAATTTTGGCAAAATAACTAATACCCTTTTTTTTATTTAAAAAGTTCCGTTACTTTTCAGACATACTGTGTATGATTAATTTGGTACGACATAAAATACGGCCACAATATAAAAACAGACAAAGAAAGTTAAAATGTTATGCCAATTTGGTATTATGCAATCGTTGACTATGCAAATTATAATTGGACTTGAACTCGAAATTGAAGCATATTGAAAATTCGAGTAAAATTGATCACAACTGAAGTACGAGTCAGACTCGTGGAAACAGTGCACAGGGTTAAATTCGAGATGTTCAAACGTCCAAACTCCAAATTTGGAGTTAAATTTCATTCCGAAATCCTTAGATTGCCTAATTCCTAGCTCTCCAAATCACTAAATCCACAAATTCTCATATCTCTCAATTTTTGGCCCGTAAATCTGAAGATTTACACATCTCTGCATGTCCAAATCTCAGTACCCCAAATTCCTAAGTTCTGAAGTCTCAAGGTTCCCAAATTCCTACGTTCTTAAATTACTATGTTCACAACTCGCGCATCTCCCAATTTCTAGGTCCCTAAATCAAATTTCCATATCTACATATCTCCTAAATCTCAGTGACCCCAAATTTCTACGTCCTGAAATTCCAAGATCCCCAAATTCCTAAGTCCCAAAATCTCAAGGTTCCCAAATTCCTACGTTCTTAAATTACTATGTTCACAACTCGCACATCTCCCAATTTCTAGGTCTCTAAAGCAAATTTCCATATCTACATATCTCCTAAATCTCAGTGACCCCAAATTTCTACGTCCTGAAATTCCAAGATCCCCAAATTCCTAAGTCCCAAAATCTCAAGGTTCCCAAATTCCTACGTTCTTAAATTACTATGTTCACAACTCGCACATCTCCCAATTTCTAGGTCTCTAAAGCAAATTTCCATATCTACATATCTCCTAAATCTCAGTGACCCCAAATTTCTACGTCCTGAAATTCCAAGATCCCCAAATTCCTAAGTCCCAAAATCTCAAGGTTCCCAAATTCCTACGTTCTTAAATTACTATGTTCACAACTCGCACATCTCCCAATTTCTAGGTCTCTAAATCAAATTTCCATATCTACATATCTCCTAAATCTCAGTGACCCCAAATTTCTACGTCCTGAAATTCCACGATCCCCAAATTCCTAAGTCCCAAAATCTCAAAGTTCCTAAATTTCTACGTCCGTAAATTACTATATCCACAAATCCTCACATCCCCCAATTTCTAGATCCCTAAATCAAATTCCAACATCTCCAAATGCCCAAATCTCAGTGTCCCCAAATTTCTACGTCCCGAAATTCCAAGATCCCCAAATTCCTAAGTCCCAAAATCTCAAGGTTCCCAAATTTCTACGTCCCTAAATTACTATATCCACAAATCCTCACATCCCCCAATTTCTAGATCCCTAAATCAAATTCCTCTATCTCCAAATGCCCAAATCGCAGTGTCTCCAAATTTCTACGTCCCGAAATTCCAAGATCCCCAAATTCCTAAGTCCCAAAATCTCAAGGTTCCCAAATTTCTACGTCCCTAAATTACTATATCCACAAATCCTCACATCCCCCAATTTCTAGATCCCTAAATCAAATTCCTACGTCTCCAAATGCCCAAATCGCAGTGTCTCCAAATTTCTACGTCCCGAAATTCCAAGATCCCCAAATTCCTAAGTCCCAAAATCTCAAGGTTCCCAAATTTCTACGTCCCTAAATTACTATATCCACAAATCCTCACATCCCCCAATTTCTAGATCCCTAAATCAAATTCCTACGTCTCCAAATGCCCAAATCGCAGTGTCTCCAAATTTCTACGTCCCGAAATTCCAAGATCCCCAAATTCCTAAGTCCCAAAATCTCAAGGTTCCCATATTTCTACGTCTCTAAATTACTATATCCACGAATCCTCACATCACCCCAATTTCTAGATCCCTAAATCAAATTCCTACATCTCCAAATGCCCAAATCGCAGTGTCTCCAAATTTCTACGTCCCGAAATTCCAAGATCCCCAAATTCCTAAGTCCCAAAATCTCAAAGTTCCTAAATTTCTACGTCCGTAAATTACTATATCCACAAATCCTCACATCCCCCAATTTCTAGATCCCTAAATCAAATTCCTACATCTCCAAATGCCCAAATCGCAGTGTCTCCAAATTTCTACGTCCCGAAATTCCAAGATCCCCAAATTCCTAAGTCCCAAAATCTCAAGGTTCCCATATTTCTACGTCTCTAAATTACTATATCCACGAATCCTCACATCACCCCAATTTCTAGATCCCTAAATCAAATTCCTACATCTCCAAATGCCCAAATCTCAGTGTCTCCAAATTTCTACGTCCCGAAATCCCAAGATCCCCAAATTCCTAAGTCCCGAAATCTCAAGGTTCCCAAATTCCTACGTTCTTAAATTACTATATCCACAAATCCTCACATCCCCCAATTTCTAGATCCCTAAATCAAATTCCTCTATCTCCAAATGCCCAAATCGCAGTGTCTCCAAATTTCTACGTCCCGAAATTCCAAGATCCCCAAATTCCTAAGTCCCAAAATCTCAAGATTCCCAAATTTCTACGTCCCTAAATCAAATTCCTACATCTCCAAATGCCCAAATCTGTGTCCCCAAATTTCTACGTCCCGAAATTCCAAGACCCCTAAATTCCTAACCCAAAATATCCAAATCCCCCAAAATCCCTCAAAATCAACAGTCACGAAGTTTTGTCAGTACAAAAGAAGCTCAGTTGCTGTATTTTCCCTAAGGAAGCCAGATTTGCTGCTGTGTGTACGCGTGAATCTCCCATCCGAGTTATGGTTCTTTTATGGCGTCGGAACGGATCCTCCAGATCCAATAATAAGAGGAATCATAGGAGATGTCACCTGGTTTGTGGCGGGTTAGTGGATCAAATAACCTGCTACGTGTCGGAACAGTGATACGCGATTCCCTCTACTTCGATCCGTATATTTTCTTACGAGAACCATAGAAATTGTAATTAAAGAATCCCTCGGGAGGAAATACGTTATTGATTAGTGCCTTACTGTCGAATCCCTTTGATCGGCAGATTACGGCACGACATTCGTCACTGTATTGGGGAAGGTCAATCCTAGACATCTCGATTAGAATTTACAGTCTGTTAACCCATTTGCAACGGATGACGTACTGATACGTCAAAGCCGTACTGGCCATTTGCGCGAGTGACTGACTGCTACGTCAGAGATGCAATGAATAGCTTCAAGCAAACAAGTGTGTTACAGCAAGTAAATAACGTTTATAGCTCGCAGTGGGTGGATAGATTGTTTATATTTCAGAGATTTTTATTTTTAACGCGCTACAAGCGTGATTGTTGTTGTTTAGTTTAATTTTATCAGTACTTGTACTGATAAGGTATAGTATGTGGAAAATTTGTATCATTTTATTCGAATAACGTGTTTCTATACACGAGTTAAATTTTTTAGTTAGTCTTCAGTTTGTTCTTATCTTTGTGATACGTAGGAAAATTTTACGGAACTGTATTCGCTTACAAGAACATTTCCAACTTATTGATCCATTTAGGGCCATATATCGAGACTCTTGTAATCAAGCTTTTATATCATATTCATTTTAATGAAATTATATCCATTTTTCCGCATAAAGCTAATTACTAATTTTAATCGATTTTAGTCTTCTAAATATGTCAAGCAGGGCCATATATCGAGACTTTTCTAATCAAGCTTCTATTTTTCATATTTCTCTTAAAGAATCCATTTATAAAGCAAATTACTATACTTTGCTTTTAATAGATTTCAATTTTCAAAAAATATTATGAAGGGCCATATATCGAGACTCTAATAATCAAGCTTCTATTTTTCATATTTCTCTTAAAGAATCCATTTATAAAGCAAATTACTATACTTTGCTTTTAATAGATTTCAATTTTACAAAAATATTATGATGGGCCATATATCGAGACTTTTATAATCACGCTTCTATTTTTCATACTTCTCTTAAAGAATCCATTTATAAAGCAAATTACTATACTTTGCTTTTAATAGATTTCAATTTTACAAAAATATTATGAAGGGCCATATATCGAGATTCTTATAATCAAATTCCTATTTTTCACATTTATTTTAAAGAAATATATATCCATATTAGTCGTTAAGACAAATTACACATTTTAATCGTTTTTAGGCTCTCAAATATATATTACAGGGCCATATATCAAGACTCTATTATAATCAAAGCTTCATCTCTAATATTTGTTTCAAACAACGATATCTGTTTTCACTTCCAAAGCAAATTCTTTTTGCATTCCTAGAAATATTATTTATGGCCATATATGGAGACTGTTATAATGGAACTTCTATATAACACAATTTTATAAAAGAAGAAATTATATTCAGTTCCTCTGATGTTCTTAGAAATATCATCCTTGGTCATATATCAAAACTCCTACAATCAACTTTATATCTTCTACTGTTATTTTAATCAAATTATATGGAATTTCATTGATAATCAAACTACTAATCTCAATTCTTCTCAGTCTCTCAGTAATATCATCCAGAGCCATATATTAAGAGTCCGCCGCTATAAAACCTTAATCTTTACCATTTATTTGAAACAGCGATACCATTTCCATCCACGGAAGAGATTTCCTAATCTTTCTTAGTTACTGATAAATATCAAGATTCCGTAGAATTTAATTCGTTTATACGATACTTTCCAGAATGCTATCCACTGCACCAACTCTATTATATAGGGTCATATATCAAGAGTTTTTAATCCAACGTATATGAAGCACATTTCTCTTAAAACAGTCACATCCATTTTCAATTACAAAACAAATTAGTCATCGTCCTTAGTTTCTCAAAAATATCATGCACGGTCATATATCAAGACTGTCATAATCAAACTTGTATTTGTCATAAATTTATTTTAAAGAAATCATGTTCATGTTCATCCCCATAGCTAATAAATAACGGTAATTCTTCTCATGCACTTAGAAATATCATTTATGGCCATATATCAAGACTGTTATAATCAAACTTCTATTTGTCATAAATTTATTTTAAAGAAATCATGTTCATGTTCATCCCTATAGCTGATAAATAATGGTAATTCTTCTAATGCTCTTAGAAATAACATTTAGGGCCATATATCAAGACTTATAATTAAACTTCTATCTATCATAAATCTATTTTAAAAAAATCATATTTATTTCTCTTCACAGCGCTAATTAGTAACACTAATTCTTCTAATGCTCTTAGAAATATAAATAACGGTCATATATCAAGATTCTTATAATGAATCATTTATTTGATAGAAACCATATCCATTTTCAGTCACAAAGCAAATCACTAATCCTGCTCGTCCTTATTTTATCAAAAGCATCATTCAGGGCCATATATGGAGACTACGGCACAATAAAACCTGCCCTTTCCCATATACTCGAAACAAGGGTACTATTCCCATCCAGCGAGTAAATTTCCTAATCCTAAGTTCCCGTCAGGCACGAAAGTTCCGTCGGTATACCTCATTTCGTGTCGGACACTTTCGCCGACTGAGTTCCGGCAAACTGTCATTAGTTGGAGCGTTCCCTCGGCGGAGTGCAAGGAACGCAACAGGAAAAAGAAAGTAGCCGAACGTCGGAAAGAAATAGCGGCGGTGTAGAGCGTCGGTAAACGTGGAACGGGCGTCGATGGTGGATGCGGTGGAGGATGAAACGATGGTGGGTGGATGGGTGGGTGATGGTGGCGACGGTGGTGGAGGTAACGTAAAGGGGGCAGAACGTGGAAAAGGTAGGGGCAACGGGTGGCAGCGGAGGCGGCTCGTTTAGCACGCAGGATCAGCTTCGAGGGAGAAGCTCGGTCCGTCTCTTTTACCTCGCGCTAGGTAGTAGTAGCTCCGCCGCAATCGTACGTGCCACGGGTCACACGCGTCCGTCAAACAGTTACGTACAACCTAGTAACGTTCATTTTCGCATAACCGTAAGCGCGGATCGGAATTCGGTGCCCTCCTCGATCCTCCTCCGACGCGTCCTCGGACATCCCTTCCCACCGTCGCCTCGCTTTAAATCGCCCGTCCATCGTGCAGATCTGGAAAGAATACACATGGGTCGACCGATTCGCGAGTCTCACGAAAGTTACAGTCGCGCACGGGCCCTCGAACGTGTCGCATTGTCCTCGGGAACGTTCGGACTGTCTAGCCCGGACGACGAATGTGGTGACAGGAGGAGCCACACGCGTTCTTTCCAGTTTTGAACGGTGGTAGCCTCTCTCCCTCTCGATCTCGAGTCCGACATCGATCTCCTGTGAGTACGCAGCGAGGTGTTCGCGATTTTCGATCCGGAAGAAAGGAAGCCGAGTGGGTTGCGTCCTCGTGTGCGTCCGCCGGAGTGGGCCCAGTACGCACGCTCAGGAGGGACGAAGACGCGTCAGGACGTTCCGGGGACGATCTTCCGTGACGTTGTTGTCGTTAACGTTCTTTTCAGAGAGGGAGGGAGAAAGCTTACAGGTAGAGCGAGTCCGTGCCGCGGTCTAGTGTGCCTCTAGAGGCTCGTAGAGCGCGATACGGATCGGATAGCAGAAACGCGGGGCTAATTGCTGCTGCTCGGATGATTTTTCGACCAGCCGACGAAGGAGGAAGGGAAGAAAGGAAGTGTGCTCGTTTCGCTTATTCGGAAGAAGAGGATGTTATGGTGCGATCGGAGGACGTTTTCATCGGGTTTCTTCTCTTCTTCGCTCGTTCGGCCGATTAGCTCCGCGATCGATCTTGATTTTATCGTAATCGTGCGTTCATCTTTTTCCTCTGGTTCGTCGTTCTTAGGACGCGTGGGTGTTCGAATGATGCGTACGGATCAGTGAACGGAACAGTGAGCTGTAAAGAGATTTGATCTACGTGGTTTGTGGAAAACGTGCGTGGATTCTCGAACGAGATACGTTCGCTCGGTTGTTTCGGGAGATCGCTGACTGGTTTCGCGATTGTTGCCGCGTTAATGTTGTGATCGCACGGGCTGCAGAGAAGCTGTCAGACGGATTGTGAAATTTTCCTGCGGTACATCGGATCTCTGGTAAGCACGGTTCAAAATTATCTCGTAGACGGGAACCGACGGGGCCGGGATTCGATTATTTTCCTGCGACAACGTGGATTATTTTTTCTTTTCTTGCTTTTGTTTGGCTTGGAATTTAGGAATTTGGGAGTTGCTTGCAACATCAAGACTTTTGAGTTTTCGAATCTTTTAGGTTTTGAATACTATAGATACTATTTGGTCATTTGAAAATTTAGAAGTCAGAGATTTGGTCATTCTCGAATTTTTAAACGACTATAGAGATTTAGAAGTTTGGGAATTTGGGAAGACAGAAATTTGGAAATGTAGGAATAGAGGTATACTAAATTCTCACGTTTGTTTTAGTATAGAGGTATACTAAATTTTCGAGTTTTTTGTCTTTAAATCTTTCAAATCTTCCATTTAGAAATGACAACATTTGGAGATTACAAAAAACTCAAAAATGTTTAAATTTGAATATTCAGAAATATAAAAGTTATAAATTTCTAAGTTCACAAGTCTGCTAGTATCTCAATTTTCAATTTCTCGAGTTTAAAAATTGTAAGATTTGAAAGTGTAGAAAATTTGAAAATATAAAAATGTCAAATTGTCAGATTTATAAGTTGGGAAAATTGAGAAATTAAAAATTTCAAAATTTGGGAATTTAGAAAATCAGATGTTTGGAATTTGGAAAACTAAATCTGAAAATTTCCAAATTTATGAATTTAAAATATTTGAAAAATTGATAGCTTAAGACATGTATAGGTTCAGAAGTTAAAAAATTGAAGAATTTGAAAATTTAGTCTTTTAGAAATTTGAAGATTTGGAAATTTAGGAATGTGAAAATTTGAAATTGAAATTTTGAAAATCTAAAATTTGGAAGTCTGTACTTTGAAAATCTTAAAATTGAGGAAATTCAGTTAAATATATTTTGATCTGTAAACAATGTATAGACAAAGTAATATAGATTCCCTGATATTTGGGCGATGGAAGTTTGCGTGATTAGCGGTATTGGAAAGATGCTTATTATGAAAGCGATGCAAATCCATCTTAGGTTGAAATTATCAGCCGTACATATTAAGGTATTTAGCTTCATCAAATTTTAGTGATACTGTGAAGAATTAAAAATTACATAACATTGATGGCATAACCTCACAATGAGCGAAGATCTGTAGGTCTGTTTAGGTATCATTTCTATAGTCAGCTTGCAAGTAAGTTCTAGTTCAGTTTCTAATAAATACTCAACGAATTCGACACAGTTCTCGTTTTAGTATCGCGCACAATCCCTTGACAATTTCACTGTTATTTGAAAATAGATGGGATTTTAAAATTAACTCCACGACTCTCCTTTAATGTAACAATTTATTAACTACACGTTTTTACTATTCTACTTATTTACACTGCACGTTTTTATTATTCGCCAAATCTATTCTAATCGCCATGTGCCAACCGTCGCGGATCGGCAACCGTCTCGCGCGTCGTAAATTATCGAAGAATGCCGAATGTTTCCGATTGGCTTGAACGCGTTCTATCGAAGCGTGCATTTCCCCTCTTTTAACGTTTCTTTTGATCAAAAGTTAATTACGAATTGTGGTTTATTTTATTAAAAAAAAGTATAGCTCAGAATGATTTCAACGGAGATTATAACTACAATACATTTGAGGGTAAAGCTGATGGGTAATAATAAGAAAATAAAAATACTTCTCTATGTAATAATGCCGCCCCAATAAAACTCTTGTTTCCAAGGAATTCTATATTTTTTATTATGTTTACTGAAATGGCACCTATGGGAATTGGTAATAAAAGAGGAATCTTGAAGTCAGAATTTAAATGTGAAAACAGTTCAGATCAAAATGATTTGAAGCAAATAAGAAAAAGAACAACTGAAATATTATTCGTTTACTTTAAAAATCTTGTAAATAATGTACCATGTAAATTGTGGTATAGTTGTATTATTAAAAGATTACATTATGTGTGCAACAATGAGATCATTTTCCTTATTTGCTGAGATATTTTGGTGCTGCATGTCAAGTGCAGTAACGCTACACTCTAAAACAGAGTAACATTTTTAAAATTAGACCAAACGACTAAAGTTATTTTGAGAAGCTCTACGGATTAGTTTACTAGATTACATACCTTGGTAGTTTTAAGAAAATCACTGTTGTAATAGAGAAGATAAAGTGGAGGTTCACGACTTTCTTAATTGGCTCTGTAATGAAAATGAAATGTACATTTTTTGCAGATTTAAATATATAAATAGTATTGAAAATTTCATCGAAATTGATTTACATGCAACAAGCTTCAGGCATCGTGTATGTAACAGTGTTTCAGATAATTAATTAATTTCTTGATTATACTTTATCCCAATTAACAATTATCGTTTGATTGATAATTAATTTCCTTTAACTTGGATTTAAATTAATTTGTAACTAATTTGATTTCAAATTTGATTGAAGCTTGTTAAGGTGAAGGTTAAAACTGAATCTTAATTTGATTTGTTTTTAATTAACAATTAATTTGCAAAAGGTATAATTTTTCTTTCGATCTAGATATCTGTGAAAATTAATTTGAGTCTTTAATTTAATTTCCCTGAATTATTAGTTAACAGGTATTATTCTAATATTCGATCAAAGATGATTGATTGATGTGTAATTAATCTAAAATTTTAAACAATAATAGTCTTCACATGTTCGTACCCTTATGTACAATATGTTACATTTATCTATGTATAATCTGATACATAAATTATGATTTGTGCATCAATTTTTGTTTATTATTGTATTTAATAATAGACATTGTTTAGTAACATCATTAATTCGAAAATAATTAAGGACACACAGTGAAAGAATTATAAAAGCAATGTGTTCAGTACTGAAACAAATAATAATAATATTCTATAAATATGACTGTTTAACTTAAATTAATTAAAACACTACCGAAGTTGATCAAACTTAATCAGAAGTTTATTTTTTAACCGAATCCTGAATGAACAGAAAATAATTTTAATCCTTGCTTAGATAAATTGATAAACAGTAACAAATCGGTGGAACAGTTCGAAGGCAAGAATAAAACCATCTTATTTTTTATCTTTTCTTATTGAATCTTTTACCAACATATTTGTCACATTTTCCCGATTAAAATGACACCAAACACAACGTTATTCGGAACATATTTGTTTGTAATTTCAAGCGTTTCCCTTACATCGTGGTTTTACAGTAGTAAGGTCCGCGATAAACAGCCAGGTTACTCGTCGAGTAACTTCGTTTCTCTTCGGTGTTATTCGGATAATCACGTGATACGTCTGACAGTCAAAATTATTTCTATGGCTGAAGTGTCTAAATGCGGTTGAGAAGAGTGGTTGAGGTTATAATAAAGTCACGAAATAAGTGAATCTCTCGGATTTGAATTTCTACTGTATCGTGTATATCCGACATTGACCGAAGATTCCCGAACGTAGAAAAGTAGCGAGCGATGGAAACGTCCGAATGATCGAAGGTAAATAACTAGTAACATATCTGTAAGATAATTTCATTGCGAGGATAATCCTTTTCTATTCTTGATTTGCTGGTATGAAACTTTTACCGAAATATTTCTGACATTTTCCTGATCAAACACGACATATTTCAGAACATACTTATTTGTAATTGCAAGAGTTTCTTTTATATCGATACTTCAATACCTTTCACCCACGAAAGAACGGTAACATGCTAAAAGTCCATGCATTTGCTCGATAAAAACCCTGTGGGTTTTAGGTTGATAGATAACACACGAATCTTTCAAGGGAATCATAGTATTCGCGTTCGTTGTCACCTGATTTTTATCAACCGTATTTAGCCTGATTTTTATCAACCGACTCACGATCCTTTTCAATCCGTTGCGACATTATACGAAACAGAAAGTGCTCGGTTCAAATTACCTTGTCATTGTATCCGTTCACAAATTGCCTGAAGAAAACGATTTCGTTCGAACTTTTTGCTTTTGTCATGTATTGAGTTGATCAAAAAGTTATGTCGTTCTTGTTAGTAAACGATATTTATTCAGTTTATGTAACGACACTTTCTCTTTTTTCGATATATTATATTTTCCAAATACACAAATTAACAAATATTTTAATTCTTAACGTTTAATCATTTGATGTGCTTTAGGGATTATAGCGATTTTAAAAGTTTTAGGGAATTGAGAAATTTTAGGAATTTTGGAAGTTTTAGCGATTTTAAGAATTTTAGAAAATTAAAAAATTTGAAGATTTTAGTCAGTTTTGAAGTTTTAGGGATTTTAAAAATTTTAGTAATTTTTGAAGTTTTAGAGATTTTAGGGATTTTTTAAGTTTTAGTGATTTTAGAGATTTCAGAAATTTTAAGAATTTGGAAATTCTAGGAATTTTTGAAGTTTTAGAGATTTTTGAAATTTTAATTGAGGGATTTTAGGAATTCTACAAATTCGAAGACAATTTTACACAATCTGGCACAATTTTTATAATTTTAATGATCCATGTTATATATCATATTTTTAATATAAAAAAATCTCACTAAACTTTCACAAAAGTAATTCAAATTAATAAATGTGTCCTCTGAAATATACCTTTATACTAAAAAAAATTGTATACCACAATAAACAAGATATATGTTAAAGTAACCTTATTTACTGAATCACTCTATATATCTTTCCAAAGTTATTACTAAAATTGTTACGTTTTTACCAAAAACTATTATTTACTAAAAGTCTGGTTTTATACATAGATATTTTTTGAGTCCAACCTGTGTATCCACGCGAATATCCAGTTACAGTGTTTTATCCTTGACATCTGATCGATTATTCTTTTCAAGGATATGAACCTTCGATACAAATGATTGTCAGAAGTGGATGTTGAATAATTCATCATAGTAATAGGGACAGAGATAAACACCATTGTTCACTTATAAATACAACTTACGTACAATGGATTAATAACCTATCAGATCTCAGCTATTACGATAATTGATAACAATTTATAGAAAAAAGTTTTATCGAATTTGTTCAAGATCGTTAAAAATAGTGTTTATCTGTTAGAAAGTTAATTAAGGTTTTTTTTGACAGTTTTACTAATTTATTGATAAGTGGAGAATTGATATAAGGATTTGAATTTACTTATTATTTGGCTTCATTTATTTATTGTTATTCGGAATTTTGAATTAATTACTATTTTATATTTCAAATTTATTATTATTCTGTATTTTCAATTTATTATTCTTTTATATGTATATTGGATTTATTATTATTCTGTATTTTGAATTTATTATTACACTACATTTTATATTTATTATATTTCATATTTTGTATTTATTGTTAGTCTATATCATTGTACATTTTTTAAGTCATTACATGCAATATATTTAGATATATCGCGACGATGTATTTTAATGCTTTTAATTTTATAATTTTTCAGTTCTGATGTAAAAATTTGCATCGCATATTTTTCATGTAGATATTATATATGATTAATGTTTAAAAATTGATCAGTCGAAAATTCTGAATCGAAGCATTCTACATGTAGATTTCGTTTTAATACAAGATGGCCGCTTGCCAAGAGCAGAATATTGTATATGTTGCAATTTCCGCATGGATTTCAATCAAAATATTATGTAGCATAGACTACAGGTTTTCAATACAATATTTAGAGGAAGTTTGGTACAATATTTTACTCACGAATGTACAACTTGGCATTTGATCTGCACTCAAATTTTGATCTAAGGATTGTATAAGTAATATCTTTACATGACTATTTTGTATATAACTATTAATAACTATTATGTACACTATTACACACGTGATTAAATTACTCTCATTCTCATTATAACCATATTTCGACCTCCGTCCAAACTAAATTACTGAAAATAAACCAATCAATATCAAATTCTCAATCAACATTAAAATGCTATGTAGTTATTGCGCGCGAAATGTCAGATATCGAAATATCAAAAATCTGACGCACAGTGGTGACACAAAGTTACTACAAAATAGTAATTTAAAACTTAAAGTTTACCAAAAATATCTACGTACATATTACATAAATGTCATTAATACGATCTGAATGTCAAAAAACCGCATATAGATTACTACGGATTAAGTGCAGTAAGGAGATTATCTAGCAATCTCAAGTTTATATTAAGATCGTTAACGTAAAGTTTATACCGTCACTTTCAACGAACGTTAACCTTCACATTGATACAACGCACAACTGGCACTTTACGATAGTTTTATGTCATCAAATTATGTCAGATTGTAGAGGTTACCAGCCATTTTGTATTCAAAGTAATAATAAAACGTTTATGCAGTCACTTTCGTTGAACTGTATGCTTCAAATTGATTAACATAAGTGGTATTTTTGTGTACTTTTATGTCACCAAATCCTGTTGGTCTTTCGATATTTAAAAATCGTCTAAATTTTATTGTTAATTTGTATTATCTAGTCGGTTTTTATTGTTAAAAAGAAATGTTAAGAAAGGGCAACTGTCTTCGATAGGACGCGTCCGAGGCAATCAGAACGATTCGGGAATCTTCGATAATTTACGGCGCGCGAGTCGGTTGCCGATTCCCGACCGTTGGTACGTGACGAAGAGAGTAGATTCGGGAAGCGAGAAGTAAAGACGTGTTGTGTAAATAGTTAATAAATTGTTTTATCAAAGGGACTAAGTCGTAGTATCCATTTCGAAATCCTAACATTTCTAAAAATATATGAATAAACAGGTTACGTAGTCAAATTTATTTTCATTTAAGCCGGAAATTGATTGGCATAAACGCTATTTTGAGCTTCTTTTATATCATCAATTTACATCAGACTCTGTAGTTCGAAATTGGTCACTGTTTTCTGTAATTGCTAACCTGTCATTGTATGTTAACAATATTATCGAAGGATTTATATAATCCGTATGGCTTCATACATTGTTTTCATAAACTCGATAAAGAGCTATTTTCGAAATTGGATATTTTATATTCATCAATATTTTTATTCATTCGCGAATAAAAATTGCTATTTTTTATTTATTTTATTATAAATATAATATTTTAATTTCGACTTCATAGATCGTTTTATGAAATGAGTGTATTAACAAAAGTGTTAGTGCAATAAAAGTGTGAACGTATTAGTAAAAGTTCCGTCTACGTAAATGAAACATAAGCTGATAACCGCAGTGTGGTAAGTAATATGGATAATTACACACAGACCTTAATTAACGATTGTAATCGAATAGGTATTGCTTGTTTAATAACATCGAATTATCCGCTTATTACATTTCTAACAAATGCTACGGTTTTCATTCGAATATTTGACATTTATTATTAACGTTCTTATATTAATAAATCTCTCACATCCAAATAAGTTTATTAAATGTAATAAAATTAATAGTCATCGACTTGCTGCTTCAATTATACTTTTTCAAAAAACTCTCATTTATTGTAAATCACATTCTTTATTTTATTTTATAAAATTATACAAATTTAAAATTGAAAATTTTGTAACCTACAAATTCGAAAATTTCCTAATTTCTAATTTGTTAAAATTTAATGTATCTACTTTACTAAAATTTCATGATAAATATTTTTAATTAATTTGATTTATTTTTAACAGGACTTTTTGAGCATTCTGTTTATTTATGTCCGCAGAAACACAAGTACTTTATGTATCATGTTACGGTATAACAAAATGCTATAGGGAATTGAAAATAATCTTTTATTCGCAACTTCATCAATTACTTGTTTATTAAAGTATTCGTTAACAAGTATAATTACAGATTTTGATAAAACAGGTCATGAAACGCATACATATGCATTAGTTCTGTCGGAAAGTGTCCGATTTTATTGCCGTTGCTGTTTTCGTTGTTAAATACGTTACAAGCAGGTTATAAACAGTTGCTAGTACATTATATATTCGCTGCGGGTTTATGCAATATATGGAAAGTAGTAATTCTGTGTCGAATAAATTACTTTGCAACAAATTATAGTGATACAAATGTACAAGTTTATTCAATTTATACCATTTTTTGCAAATTTTGCATTCTGTGTAAGTTTTAGCGCAATTGTAATAGAAATTTAGAAATTCATATAATTGATAATTTGAATATTTGGCAATATTGGTATTTTGAAAATTTGGATGTTTTAGGACTTCCAAAATTTTTAGGAATTCCAGAATTTTCAGGAATTTTAAGATTTTTAGGTATTTCAGGAACTGTAGCGATTTCAGTGATGTTTGAAGTTTAAGAAGTTTTAGAAATTTCAAGAGTTTGAAGAATTTTAGAAGTTTTAGGAATTTTAGAGGTTTTAGGTGGTTTTAGGAATTTTTAAGATGTTTGGGATTTTAAGGGTTTTGCAAATTTGAGATGTTTTAAGAATTTTAGAAGTTTTAGGAATTTTAGAGGATTTAGGTGGTTTTAGCGGTTTTAGGAATTTTAAGAATTTTAGGGATTTTAGAGATTTTAGAAGTTTAAGGGGTTTTAGGAATTTTATGAATTTTAGAAATCGTAGGAATTTGGGAATTTGAAAATATATTAATCTGGATATTTGACAATATGGGGATATCAATAATTTGAGGATATAATAATTTTAAATATTTTAAGAATTCTAGAAATTTTCGTAATTTTACAAATACTGAAATTTGGTGATTTGCAAATTTCGCTAATTTGAATATTTAGAAATACATAAATTTAAAATACTTAGATATTTAGGAATTCTAGGAATTCTAGGAATTCTTAGGAATTTTAAGATTTCTGACAATTTTTGGAATTTTAGAATAATTCCTCGATATTTTAGTAACTCTCAAAATTTGGGGATTTTAGAAATATTAGGAATTCAGAATTAACTAAGTTAAGAAATTATCAAATTAAATATGTCGAAAAATGACCAAATTAAATAAAATAAAAAATAATCAAATGAAATGAGTCAGGAAATAAATAATTTTTATTATCAAATAAATCACTTTTGTATTAAGTAAGTCACGGAATAAATAATTTTTATTACCAAATGAATCACGTAACTATTAAACAAAATAAATAAATTTTATTATGAAATAAAACACGTTATATGTACAACAGTCGAATATTCTCCGTCGAATTAAAAATGAAAACCCTTGCAGAATTTTTGCGTTTATCTGCACCGTGTTTATACGCACGTACAAAAAACGACGCGAAAAACGGCTATCAAGATAGAATATCATTATTTACAACGTGGCACGGAAGCACGCAAATAAATTAAACTGACTGGTTCTCCATTATCCCCTTCTCCTAAAGTTCTGCTGATTTTATATGGGTCGAAAGTGAAATATTTGTCTTCTTTTCAGAAAGTAGAAGGTCCCAGTAGATCGATAGCAGGACATTTAAAACAGAAGTAGGATTTAGTGCAACCTTGAGCTACTGTTCTGACCCCTATTGTACGGAATCTTTCACCTTTCAAATTATAGTGCTCTTGTTTCCCTTAGGTCGTTTTCATCAGGCTGTGTACGTATTTTTCTTTACGATTTAACGGTCATTTATGTAGCAAACATTTTTTTAATGAAAGGGATGAAAATTATTAAGAATAGCTATACTTTATATATAAGAGTTTTATGTGGATTCATTTGTGTGGCAGAAATGTTTATACTGAAAGGGATGAAAATTATTAAGAATGGTACACTTAATATATAAAGGTGTTTATGTGGATTCCTTTATGCAGCAAAAATGTTTATAGTGAAAGGGATGAAAATTATTAACAATGGTATGCTTACAATATAAGGTTTTTACTTGGGTTCATTTATGTAGTAAAAATATTTGTAGTGAAGAGGATGAAAATTATTGAAAATATTATATTTAATATATAAAGGTGTTTATGTGGATTCCTTTATGTAGCAAAAATGTTTATAGTGAAAGGGATGAAAATTATTAAGAATGGTAAACTTACAATATAAGGTTTTTACTTGGGTTCATTTATGTAGCAAAAATATTTGTAGTGAATGGGATGAAAATTATTAAAAATATTATACTTAATATATAAAGGTGTTTATGTGGATTCATTTATGTGGCAGAAATGTTTATAGTGAAAGGGATGAAAATTATTAAGAATGGTATGCTTATAATATAAGGTTTTTACTTGGGTTCATTTATGTAGTAAAAATATTTGTAGTGAAGGGGATGAAAATTATTAAAAATATTATACTTAATATATAAAGGTGTTTATGTGGATTCCTTTATGTGGCAAAAATGTTTATAGTGAAAGGGATGAAAATTATTAAGAATGGTATGCTTATAATATAAGGTTTTTACTTGGGTTCATTTATGTAGCAAAAATATTTGTAGTGAAAGGGATGAAAATTATTAAAAATATTATACTTAATATATAGGGTTTTTATACAGATGCATTAATAAATATTTTTATTCTTGAAGTCGCAGTTTTTATAGTGAAATTTTGTTCGATTTGAATAGTGTACCTTTATTAGTGAATAAGTGTTTCTGGTTATGATGTTGTGTGAAATTTCAGTATAAGATATATGAGATTTTTCTTTTTAAACTTGAATTGCAGAATTTTATGATTATAAATGGAGTGGTTGTGAGTTTGAGAAATTGAGAATTTAAGAATATGGAATTTGGGAATTTGAAGGTTTGCAAATTTGCAAATTTTGGTATTTTTGAATTTAGAAATTTGGAAGTTTAAAGATTTAGGCATTTTTGTATTTGGAAATTTGCAAGTTTTGAAATTTAGAAATTTGGAAATTTTAGGTTTTTGGAATTTGGGAATTTAAGAATTTGGAATTTTGGAAATTAGAGGATTTAGAAATTTGGAAGTTTTGTAATTTTAAGAATTTTTAATTCAGGAATTCGTAGATTTTGAAATTTGATACAAATGGAATTTTGAAATTTGAGACTTTTAAATTTTGAAATTTGTGAATTGAAGATTTGTAAATTTTAAAAATTGAAAGTTTAAAAATTTGCAAATTTAGAAATTTGTCAAGTTGACAATTAGAGTGTCTTTTAATTTAGGTATTCAGAATTTTGCAAATTTGTAAATTTTAATATTTGAAATCTCTAAAACAAAAAAATTCTGAAATTAGAATATTTGCAAACTTTAAAATTACCTAATTCTGAAATTTAAGAATTCGAAGAATAAGAAATCCTTGTAATGGAATCTTGATATTTTAGTTCTTCAAAAATTGGTAAATTTGTGTATTGGAGAACTAGAATTTGCATATTTCAAAATTTGCAAATGTACACATTTGTCTTTATCCAAAAAAGTCCTTCGTTTCGCTCTAATGGAGGTACATAGTACTTCCTCAGTTATCGATTGGTACCGTAATCTGTTCCCACTCATAAAGAGTAATAACAGCAATGAGATATCACTTTGCCGAGTCCTCGGCACGTTTCGTTCAATCAATATCACAGTATGTATGTAGTTACGGTTCAGAAGCATGATTTAATACGGCTCAGTATTTGATGCAAGTCAAATTGTTTGCCGGCCAACTTCCTCCTTTTTCTTCTTTCTTTTTTAACGATCGCACTTCATCGAAATAACATTATTCTTTGTTTATTGTAATAGAAAATTCTCCTTAATCTTAAGAAAAAATGAAGATAAATTTTATTAAATAATCGATTAACTGAACCTACATGAGTTATGATTACCGACTATCATTACGACTCCATAAATGCTCGTGTAAGCTGTTAAACGAAGTACGTACTGAAATTTTATTATCGAATCTGCCCGATATTTTGTTATCGAAACTGGAACTTCTACTATTTAAACAAGAAATTATTGTTTGGTGGAGAATTCATTATCCCAGAATCGGTTATCTACGCCATTTTGAACAAGGGATAAAATTATAGAAATTCACAGCTTTACATAACCTCATATCCCCAAATTTCTGAACTCGTTATTATAGGATTAAGTATAATAGTTCAATAGTTTCAGTAACAATAATAATTCTCATTACAATTTCTCATTTTCCAAAATTCTGAAAATTTACAAATTTTTACATTCTTAAATTTTCAAATTTGGTACATGACGTTGTCAGCTATATAAATGATAGTAATATAAAAATTGTCTGCTGTACTTAAAAGTACATCTAACCTAACCCATATATATACATACATACGTACCATACATACATGCATATACTTAGATATAACATCCTATAAATGTAATATACTATATTACATGTATAATGTGATGCTCATATGTAGCTGTCGAACAACAAATAGTCAAACCTTGATTATACGTAACTTGAGCATTCAAACTACAAATTTCAAATAGGAGAAACAACGCCAAATTTCACATTCGCGTGTGACTTACTATTTGATCACATCGTGATCGCAGCCTATGTCGTAAATGGTCCACGTATCAGCTTATTTTTACGCTAAGCCAACGTATTCATGATGGCTCCGTGAACGTAGACCATCTAACTTTAGAACGCACGCTACTTCTTCCTAACGTAAAAAGATTTTTCAGAAGAACGAACATTCGTTCATTCCCCAGAAAAAAAATATACAATCTGTCTTGTTGGCTAGTTCGGGTCAGTATGTTTGTTCTCATGGAATTACGACTTAGACATCGACTGTTTTACATTAAACTGCTGCTATTTTCTCCTCGTTATAAGTATATTCCTGTCGTAAAGTACTTACAATGTATATTTCCAGTAGATTTGCGGTTATTGACTTTGTAAATACTTCCCTGAAAATTCATGGCTGATATAGAATATAGGTTATAACTTCTTAATAAAATAAAAATAAAACGAATAGAATATGTTGATAAAGTTGTGACAGTAAAAATGTGGACACCGTATATAAAAATTTAACTGCATTCGAATTTTATTTTATCCCACATTATTTAAGACAAGGTTACCTGTAATTAGATCCGGTCGTTGATTTCATAAAATAACTTGCATTAGTGTCGTTCCGAGATAATTCATGCTATGTCATCGAGTCGTTAAAGGAAATCTGGAACACGAGCTGCAGAAAAGATGTCGATGGCATTTATACATATTCAAGTAAACCATCTTCGGCATAGCTTGCGCTTGTTATACTCAAACTAGGTGAAGAATTAATGATGTTACATCAAGAGTTACGTCATTGCTGCTTTTTCTATCACATGACGGTCATTTTTCATTTTTACTTTAAAAATTTGCAACGATTCTCCTACTTTCGTGACTTGATTACGGTTTCAAGTGATTATGACTACGATTATGGTTAAAAAGTGACGTATTATGAATAATAATGAGTAAATGTATCTTTTACCGTGCATTTATACATTAGTATTATATATTATACTTGTTGAAGAGGAACGTTAAAAAGAAACATGTCGCCGATAGGACGTTATTTGAATTATTTGCATGCTTTTGGCACTCACAGAAATAGTAAGCGAACAATAACAAGTGTCAACTATTACTCACCGCAATTTTTTGACAGGAATACCGTAAAATCAGTTCTTAGGTATTTGTTTATATATTGACAGCTATTATCTTTATCTATGGCAAGTATATAATACGACTTGACGTTTTTAAGAGTACAGTTGTTAAAAAGGAACGTTAAAAATGGCAACTGCATGTCTCCGAAAGGACGCGTCCGAGTCAATCGGAACGATTCGGCAATCTTCGATAAATTACGGCGCGCGAGACGGTTACCGGTTCGCGGAGGTTGACACGTGACAATTAGAATAGATTTGGAAGGCGAATAGTGAACACGTGTAGTGTAAATAAGTAAGATAATAAATACGTGTAGTTATTTGCTAAATTAAAGCAGAGTCGTGGAGTTCTTTTCGAAATCCCCAGTACTCAAACTAATAATGTCTGACTGAGTTTTTAGCCGTCTTATCGACGTATTTCATCCTTCCTTGACATTTTGAAGTCTTCCACAAAAGTTCCGTTGTAAAACCTGTGATTGTCCTTCGAGCGTAGCCGCGTCATTTTTCTACGAGTGATAAAATATCGGTGTAACGTGGTCTATAAAATATGAAGAAGGTTGGATAAAAATGCCTGATGAATTTCATACTTCTAAGGTAACCTTTTGCAAGCATTGAGGAGATTATCCCACTTACGAAATTTTTGTATTAAAATTACTTTTGTATTTAATATTAAAATTCTCGAAATAATTAACAAAGAACGTGAATCACACTTTCAGATAATTTTGATAGAATTTCCATCAAAAGTAGCATCAAAACAAAAGTTTCATTAAAAGTAGTAAATTGTATTATATATTTGCAAACTTGATTGCAATTTTTTCCTGTCTCCCACGAGATATTCGTTGGCTGCATTATAATCGCAAAAAATCAATAGCTCACACAATCCTCTGGATTGTTATTAATAGAAGACCTGGTTCACGAGTAGACACTCCACGAAATTAAAATTATATTCGTTTTCTTCATTATACAAGCTGTACCACGTTAATATCACGATTTTTGTAAGTACTTCCGATAAGCACTCAGATATATATACACTTCCAACAGAAATTAATCATCTACGTTAAGTACAAATTACCACATAAAAGATTTCTAGAAAGATCCATTTTTTATTAGATTTCAAGGTCTATCAAGGTCACCTTTTTTCGATTGGACTGTGTATTTAAGTTTGAAGCTTTTACTGAAAATGGGTGCACAAACTTTTCATAAATATCTTTAATACAAACTGGCCGATTATCAGAAAATCGTTTCATCTGTTACTCCGTGCAGTTATATGTAATTTACAAAATTAATAATAATTTGAAAACCTTTACATTTCTCTACCTCTTATTATTTCTCACTTTGATCAGCTTCTGGTTCGAAACCATTGAATTTCATTGAATTATTGCAGTTCTACCTCAACTATAATTACGAGCTGCATTGCAATTAAATTAAATAGGAGATCTAAAATACGAATTGCGGTTAAATAAAATGTAGATAAATAAATTACTTTGTAATTTAATAATGAATGGATAAATTCGATTGTAATTCTGGATGATGTTATTCCTAAATAGAAATAGAAATAAAATTTGATCAGCAACAGCCATATAAAATTTCAGTATACTTATTCTATTATTCACCGTATGCAATGTGTGATTAAATTACTTTTCTCATTATAACAATGTTCCGATCGCCGTTAGAACTAAATTACTAAAAATCAAACAATATTAAATTCTCCAATACAACATTAAAATGTTATGAAATTATTGCGCGCGAAATTATGTTACCAGCCATTTTGTATTCAAAGTAATAATAAAACGTTTATGCAGTCTCCTTCGGTGAACGGTATGCTTCAGATTGATGTAACATAAGTGGTATTTTTGTGTACTTTTATGTCATCAAATCTGTTGGTCTTTCGATATTTCAAAATCGTCCATTTAATTCACTTTGACTTGATACGCGATAAGATATTTTTTTTTAAACTAGTTGGTTTTTATTGTTAAATAGAAACATGAAAAAGAAACGCTAAAAAGGGCAACTGTCTTCGATAGGACGCGTCCGGGTCAATCGGAACGATTCGGGAGTCTTCGGTAATTTACGGCGCGTGAGTCGGTTACCGATCCGCGGAGGTTGACACATGGCGAAGAGAATACATTTGGAAAGTGTATAGTAAAGACGTGTAGTGTAAATAGTTTATAAATTCTTATATCAAAGGAATAAAGTCGTGGAGTGTATTTGGAAATCCCAACGTTTATGACAAATATTAGTGAACGAGTTATTTAATGATTTGCATCAAATTTATTTTCATTTAAGCTTGAAACTGATTAGCATAAATGCTATTTTGAGGTACTTTTATGTCATCAATTTGTGTCAGACGCTGTGTTCGAAATTGGTCATTATTTTCTGTAATTACTGCCATTTTAGACTGAGAATATTACCGAAGGATTTATGCAATCTTTTTAATAAATTTTATGATGTAAATTGCCTAATAGAAATTGAATCACAATCTAACAAAAATTAAATTGCTATTAATAAAAGATCAAAAACACTGCTTCCACGATGTTACAACTTCAGTTTCTGTATATTTGTACAGGGTTGTGACGCAAATAATTTTGTGTTAACGAATGAAACGTGTATCTCTAACGAGTGTTGTGATTATGTTATCCAGAAATAAACAGTTCGTTTGACTAAACTTTAGACGTACGTATTTCGTATACTGTCAATGTAGTTTAAAATCGTTCCTTGGTACTTGCAGCGTGTATAAATCCTCTGATGATTTAGTCGAGGTGTTTACGCGTTAATTCTCAGCTTAATCGCTTGATATTCTTCCGGCTTGAAATTTCGCGGCTGTTTAAAACACTGAGTGTCTCGTAATGAGATTCGTAATTGCACACGCTCGGAAAACTAGCGCCTTCCAATTTCCCTGCGACGACCACAAATCCTGCACAATTTATATACCGACGGAAAATGCACCAATTTCGTTTCATTGTTCAATTAGATTATTTCTTCAAAATAATCACAACACAATAATAGCCAATTTTAAACTCGTTAATTTCGAGAAACAAATCTCTAAATGCAGTAATAATTTACATCAGTTTTAAGCCTCGCGAAAAAATCTTCGAAACCAGTCTTCTAAACATCACAAAGTAAGTCCATTCAGAATCACATTTGGCCGTGTTATTCGTCCGTATCCTTCCTGATTCAGCTCGCGCCATAAGATCCGTTTTATAACTTACGGAGGTAGACTCAGCTGTTTTGCGACAGAGTAGAGTGGCAATATTATCGACAAAATTAGGCGAAATATGGGTTTGCGTGTCCAAACTTTTCGTGCTTAAATAAGAGGAGTTTTGAAGTGCAACGAAGCTCGTTCGAAAGAGGAAGGTTCAATGCGGCGCGCTGTCACGGCTCAACGACATTATGTTAATATTCGATAAGACGAGTGCTATAAAGTCGAGCAAGAATCAACACAACACAGCCGTGGATTTCAAGTATTTTTCTATCATCGAGAGATTGTTTTGGATGCGAGCAATACCAGCGCGCTCGAGCAGGCGCATTTAGCTGCGGAATAAGCTATAATACACCTCGGTTCGAATAAGAAATAAAGGTGACTAGTTTGGCCCCGTGTCACCGTTGCTTTCCACACCATTTTGCCATATTATCGATAAAACGGTGCAAAATACGTGACCGGTGTGATTGGACAGATAGAAATAAGATGGTCCCTCATTAGAAAAATTGCAAACGTAAAACCAGTGCTGTCAAATCGAATCGTAGATAGAATCACATGTCTATGGATTTAACGATACGTCGCAACTTGAACGACTTTTGCAATAGCGATAATTCTCTTGAAGAAATCACAGCACGCCATCCGAGCAATTGTGTTCCGCCCCTTGATTTCTTTCTTTATGTATTATTTAACACATTATTTATATTGTTTATTATGATATGTAAATGGTGCATTCGTACAGTATATTTATTAATATATTTCTTAACATTTCACTTAGATTTGTAAACGGACTAATAAAATAATTTTTGAACAAGACTTAAATATAGTAACGTGACTATTTTTTTTTTAGTGTAATAGATTTATAAATTGCAGCAGCTTTAATAATTCGTTAATCTTTTTAGTTTTAAAGTAATTGTGAATTTATGAAGAATTTGTTAATTTATAATTTTAAATGTTCATGAATCTGTAAATTTATAAGTTTGAATATTTGTGAATTTGTAAGTTCATAAACTGAAACATTTGTTAATTTGTAAACTTATAATTTTAAATATTTGTGAATTTGTAAGTTTATAAATTGAAACATTTTTTAATTTGTAAATTTATAATTTTAAATATTTGTGAATTTATAAGTTTATATAAATTGAAACATTTGTTAATTTGAAAATTTTTAATTTTAAATATTTGCGAATTTGTAAATTTATAGTTTGAAATGTACATGAATTTATAAATTCTTAAATTTAAACACTTATGAATTTATAAATTTATAAATTAAAATATTTATGAATTTGTAAATTTATAAAAGTGTTTACATTACAGAAAATTGAACGGAGGCTATCAAACATGTAATTATTATTTAATATTTAATATATTAAAATATTAACTTACTAATTAATTATTTCAAAATCGAAGAAATTAGCATATCAAAATTAATTAAAATTGTTATAATTGCTTTAATTATTGTCAATATAATTATATTAAAATTAATATAATTATTATTATATAAACAATAATTTATACATGTACATAAAAATTCAACTAAATAAATTATTAATTTTTAATCACAAATTAAAATTAATTACTCAGTGATTTTCTGCAATTAATTTGAAGCTATTAGTCGAGTAACTCGATCAGTGATAGAAGTTGAGGACAAGTTCTTTGGAAGTAGGAAACATAGGGAAGGCTTTATAAATCCGATTTTCCGCAAATCTCTGAGGATATTTCCTGTTCGTAGAAAGTTAATTTTCGTAATTGATTTCGGGCTTGGAAAACACACGCAGGGAATCTCGTGGACGAGGGTAGGTGAAAAAAGTTCAATGATTTTCTTCGAGACCCAGTTTCAGCCAGATTACGCTCGTCTTTGAGAACTATCCAGCTTTCTACCCTGAAAAACGTTTCAGCGGGCTGATGGAACGTCAATGCCAATATGAAATGCACCGATGGAGTCTTAACGGATAGAAAAACCATCGATGCTCGTGAAAGCGATTTCAGTTTGCTCGAATACGAACTGCAGTATACTGGGTGTAGTGTTTTGAAGTAATGTTCAAAAGACTCTATTGATATAGGTTCTTATTATAGGATCACTAATTTTCTAGTTTTCTTCATTTACTTTTGAATTTTTGGGAGTAGTTTAAATTTTATAGTTTGCAAATATTGAAGATTTTTAGATTTGCAAGTTTTTTAATTTTTTGGTTTGTACATTTATATTAACAAATTTGAAAATTTGAAAACTTAAATTTTTCAGTTTTTCACAATTTTCAAATTTTTTAATTTTTCAACTTTCTACAATTTTCAAATTTTTTAATTTTTAATTTCTGCAATTTTCTAATTTTTCAATTTTCAAATTTTTCAATTTTCTACATTTGCATATTTTTAAACTGAAAAATTTCTAATTTCCAAATTTGAAAATTTTCTCATTCTCAAATCCTTCAATTTGTTTCTACATTTGCATATTTCCAAATTTTGAAATTCTAAAATTTTTAATTCTTCAATTTCTCAAATTGTCTCTCTCGAATCCCTCAATTTTTAATTTGGTACATTTTCATATTTATATATTTTTGTATTCTTGACTTTTTAACCCTCACACCAGCAATTACTTATTTTTTGATTTTTTAAATTTATATATTTCCAAATTCTTATATTCTCAAATCCTTCAATTTTAAATTTACACGTTTGCATACTTTCAAATTCTCAATTGTCCATATTTTCAAATTTCTAAATTTTCAATTTCTTAAATTTCCAAATTTTCAAACTTTTACATTCTCAATTTCCAAATTTCAAAAATTTCAAATTGTCCTCCCAGATCCTTCACTTTTTTATTTCCTACACTTACATATTTCTCAACTTTCAAATTTTTAATTTTCCAAATTATTAAATTTAAAAATTGTAAATTATCCAAACTTTCAAATTCAAAAATTTGAGAATTTTTCAGATTTTTGAATTTTCAAGTTTGCAAGTCTTCAAATTCCCAAATGTTCAAACTCTTAAAAATGCTCGAAATTTCTAAAATTCGCAAACTTCAAAATCCACAAGCTTTCAAATTTCCATATCTCCAAATTCACCGATTTGCAAATTCAAATTTTGTTAATAAAATAACATTGCATAATGTGTATATAAACAATTGTATTATTTATGGAACCTGTATGTTTTAATTAACACGTTAGCTGTCACGCGCATTTATGAGGAAAGTCAGGCCACGCAATGAAATAAAATCCATTAAAGTTTTATGAAAATAAATATATAAATACCTTAAAAATCCAATCCTATAATAAATATAAATTGAGTAAATTTTAAGTAATTACTTTATACTGTTTAAATGTGTAAAATTGAAAAAAATGTAAATTTGTTGGTTTTATACATTTTACACTGTCAGTCAGTGAATGACGCGGTCTGAACAGAAAGACCAGTGTCAGTCATCGGCGACTGACGTGGCAGCTAACGTGTTAAAGTATACGATTCCTTACAAATTAAATTGCATAATACTCGTCAGTATATAATCGTCACTATATTTTGTATTTTTCTAAAAATTTGCTTTATTGATACACCTTGCATCTTTCAGTTAAAATATACCATCATAAATTAAAATAATCCTTCATAAATTAAATTTCATTATGTCCTACAATCGTTTCTATATTATATATTTCTCTAAAAAGTTGCTTTATATATAGACCTTGTATCACTCAATTAAAGTATACCATCCGTCACAAACTGTATTTCATTATACTCGTCCTGTGGTCGTCTGTGATACAGATTTTTCCAAAAATTTCGTTATCGAGTCAATCTCGTTTATCGTTTCGGTACAGCGATTAGAGTGACCGTAGATTTGATAATCGTGGACGCATTTACACAGCTACGATGTCACGAAATGTTATCACAGCGAACCGAGGTGAGCTCGAACACCATTGATGGTGATGGTTCCGACACCAGAATCCTGTTACCGCTTGTCAGCTACTCGCTAGTCACTAATCACCGAGCGTTAGTTGCCGTCCACGGATATTACCTTTGACACCCTTTCGAAACAGTTGACTCCTTGTCACTCTGACAATATATTCGCCGTTAAGATAAACCTACGTCTGTCAACACGTTTTCTCGATTTACTTAGTCCTTCATTAACTGTTAATTTTTACTTTTTAAAAATATTGCACAGAAATCGTCGGTATTTACTTGGGCAATTTCTCTACTTTTAATGACGTTGGAATATTTTGTCAAGGTATTCTGAACAACTTTTCTAGGTTAAATTTTTAAGTGTTTTTAATTGTTATTCTATAAATAAACGATTTTAATTTCCAATTAATCCTATCGTTCAGGTACATAATTTAAGTAAATAGGAGTATTGGTTAGGTTATTCAGTCGTACTAATACAAACCAATTCACATTTATTAGTCTATAAAACGCGTATATATTCAGACAATGGCAAGCCCTCTGTCTTTTGCCAACCGAAACTGTGGTCGAACCTCCACCGCGCGACACTTCGTTACGCGATAACTTCAGTTTGTTGATCGCGTCGCTAGCGTGCACGCGTCGCACGACATTCTGACACGCGTCTTTTACAAAGTATACAATAAACCTCTTATTATTCGCACATCCTGCCTTTATTCTTTCCACTTAACCTTAACAATATTGTTACATGATTTTAAAGGTCGACGAAATTTCGTAATAGAAAATGCAATCGTGTCAGAAAAGTAGACGGTCATTGGGTGTTGCATGGTGGATGACGCAAGCTGTTGTATGATCGCAATCAAGAGTCGTTCGGCGATCACTATACTAGTTATAAAGGAACACGTTAATATCGCTAGTGAAATTCATATGGATTGTTTGAAAAGTTATACAGGACTCGGTGCAGAAGGCTTTATAACTGTTGATCACGGTAAAGAGTTCGTAGGCAAATATAATTTACTTTGAATCTGCGTTCACGGACGAATTTCTATGAAACTTTAACTAAATGAAATTTAATGTTAACTGGCGTACGCGTATTCAAAAAATGGAATCATAATGGCGTCTTGCAGAAGTCTGGATGAGGACGTTTTCTCGCTGATGAATTTGTAGCTTCGACTTTCCGAATATTTATGGCAACCATTTTATTGTCGAAATAGTATTAACCTAATAGTGTTTTCAATGGACGATCCGAGTGCAATATGTGTTTTACTAAAATTTACCTAGTTATCATGTTAAAATAAGAGCCCAAAATCACTTTTACAATATATAACTTATGAACCAATATAATTCCAATATTCAAATTTGTTATATTTATTGAATACTATCAGATTGTGCAAAGAAAGTTAAAAAAATAGTTCTGCAGAAATTATAATATTAGTAATTACAGTCAAGGTGGTTGCATGGTGATAAATTCAAAATGGACATCCGTTAATAAAACCAGTAAAGGAATCTAATATTATTTGTAAAAAATATTTATTGCATATATAGTATATAACTTATAGTACAGATATTGGCATAAAGTGTTATTTATATCATAGCTAGCGTGATGACTTATTTGTATAAAGCACAACCTAATAACTACTAACTTCATTACATAACCTAATAACTTCATTACATTATCCATTTATCGACTAACTATAAGTGAGGTTAGATTTGAATGATATTGTAACAAGCATGAAATTTTATTTGTACAACGTATATGTAATGTCACCTAACATAACCTAATATTATCCAATTATCGATTAAATTTGGTTAGATTAGATTAATATCATAACTAGCATTAAATTTTTTGTATACAAGGTATAATATAACCTAATAATTTAATAATATCCACTTGTCGATTAAGTTTGGTTACATTAGATTAATATCTTAGTTAGCATGAAATCTTGTTTGTACAAAATTAGAATGTAAATTGTTACATGATTTTCAATACTATGATGGCAGTATTTCATGGTACTATGTTGTAAAAAGCTACAGGCGAGTTATTTTATGAGTTTGTTACACGTTCAGTCATTATTCTGACTTCAGTGATTATGTGTCTTAGCAGTATATAAAATGAAGTTACATGAATTTCTAGACATATGTAATAATTTTAACAAATTTATCAATTTCTTAATTGCACAGAAAGTTATCCACAGTGGTATAAGTAGCATTAAGTTTAGAAAGAAATGTTTAACCAAGAAAACTTAATATTTTCATCTTGCATTAAAAATCAAAATAAAAAACATATTAAGCAGTGCCATTCAAAAATTAGTGCATGCAAAAATTCTTAGTTTGAACAATCGCACCTTCCCGTTCAAAATGTCCGCCATTTTATTGGATGCCACTTAATGCTCAGACCTCCACAAGTTTTTCTGAAAAATGAATTTGATGTGTCATCAAAAACAGTTGTTGCCAGTGGAAATTTTTGCTGATACGTGTTTTGTGGAAAAATACTCAGTCCAAGGAGGTGCAAATATAATTGAAATTGGAAAACATAAATATAATAAAGGATCTTAGTGGACAATGGCTTAGCGGCGTCGAGCGAACAACCAGACGTTCATTCAGTGAACCAATTCCGGATGGATCATCTGAGACTTTGCTTCGTGTAATTAAAAATTGGATTAAACCAGACTACAGTTATATCGGATCGATGGAAATGTTATAATTGCCTGAGCGAAGGATATAAACATTTAACTGCGAACCACAGTTGAATTTCATCGATCAGATAGTGGTGCACATACTGAAAACGTCGAACATTATTGGCATGAGACAAGAGCCAATATTCCACAATATGGAACCCAGAAAGAGCATTATTCCAGTTACATTGCTGAATTTTTCTCTCTGGTACAATTTCAATACAAGAATACTTCCATTTTTTCATACAGACATTTTTCCAATTTCTGTTTCTAATAATCGAGAATAAAGTTTAATATTTTATCTCCAACCATACGGAGGCAAACTCTGATAATATTTTTGCAAATATCTCAAAAACGAAAGCCAATAGGCACAGAGAAAAAATGTTCAGAACAGTGATCTTGACAACATATTTTAAGGTTATTCATATCGGTGAATCACTAAAGTAAATAATTAACGAAAGTATTGTTTTAATGGCTAACGCAGCGGATCTTCCATCTTGATTTTCTCAAACTAAGTCAATTGTATGTAGTGTACTATTTTGCATATTATTTGGTCCGGCTCTGTATAGAATGATCATTAAAATCGATGATGCTATTGTGAACTACTCAGTTTGTTTTGTATCTGAAGTTTCTCTATGACGAAGGGCATGGTTTATGCATTTTTGCAACCCGAATGCAGTCTCTTGAGTGAGAATTCGAGCTTCAGACCGAGATTCTATTCCGTCTTATGCAAAGCAGCCTATGTGTAGCCAGTGGCGAGGACGGCTGAATTCGCTTGTATACATACAGTCGTGTATATATGTACACAAGACAGAGAATGCAGTGTCGTGGACGTGTTGACACATTCATCAGCACTCTGAAAGGGTCTGTACACCAGTGAACAGGTAATCTACAGGGAACACCGATCCAAAAAGTAGCCGAGCCATATCTGCGATCTTCTAGATTCTAGCATTTGAATAATGGTAGCTGAAGTTGTTGCAGGGCGTTCCGAGAGAAACTTCCGATATCTTTTATTGATAGAACTTGTTCGAATTTTTTGCTCCTCTGAATTGTTATTCGAAGTTTCAATAGTCGAGGGAAATGTTGACTTGCTGGATTATTCTATTTTATTTATTTAGCGGGGTTTATTTTATTTGTTATTTATTTGGGAGGTAAACTCCTTTATACAAAAAGGAATCAACATGTAACTACATCTATTTAAACTGTCTATCTTCTTTATGGTTACAGTTTGTGATAAAACTTTACTTTGAGGCGCACAAAATTATTGACTTTTTTTGTCATTTAATAGTTTCTGATGCCTAGAATATAAAATGTAAGTTTTAGCTCATTTGACATGTGAGTATGAACGTTTACTTCTGTCTATAATTTGATTGGGCTATGTTTATAAGCGTTACAGTGATTCTATAATATGGAAAAACATGTTTTTCCATTTTTATGGCATTCTCTACCTAATAGGCCAATGGAGCATGGGTAATATCCAATATGGCGCCGCAGTGGCCAAGAGCGTCCAAATTGACATACACATAACTTTTTAACCGCTGCATTTATTAAAACTTGCACCTTTGTCTTCTAGACGTCAAGAACTATTAAATAGTCAAAAAAATGTGAACAATTTTATGTAACTGTATTTTTTGTATTTACCGCAAGTAAAATTTAGCTAAAATAATTACTGATATTTTTACTCCACACAATAAAAAAGAATAACGCTTTTATTTGAAACTTTGCGACCTGAATCCTTCAAAAGAATCCAGCATTTAAAGCAAACATACATTATCGACCGACACATAATTAACCTCTTTCACTTCGATATCATCGTTAGCCAAACGTCATAACCTCAAAAGATTTCTAAATAAATCGAGCATTTTATTTATAACGGCCAATCCTATCGCAAAATTGAAAAAGAGTAATTTAATAATTTCTTTTTACTACGGAACGTTCGTGTTTAAATATTGGTGTTCGATGAAATGTACTAAAAGCTTTTTATAAAATTGAAGCAATTACGTTCGCCGACGTTTTTAGGGAACGATTATAGATAATATTAAAAGTCGTGGCTTTTAATGTTAATAAACAGAGTAAATGTACTACTTACCTTTGTATTAAAATCAGAAATATAGAAAGAAAGATACATACAGTGATATTAATATTCGGACACAGTACTATTCCTGCGTTTGTTGTTGACAGATTTTGATGACTGGCACAAACACTTCACTTAAACGGTATTTACTTAAGGTTGAATAACTATTTTACGTATTTAAGAAAACCGTGTTCAGATCTGTAGCACATGTAACATTTCGGTATGTAGAAACCCACTTGAGCAGTGGAACAATGCAGAGAGCACGAATATATGCGAGTATAGTGACAAACCAATGTAGCGCCACTAGTTGACGATTTCGTTGTACTAATGCACGATGTTTTGCGAACACGCATAGTTCATGACATTATTCTAACAGTTTTGCATCAAAGGAATTAATTTAAATATATTACTTATTTGACAGAAAGATAAACAATTGTAAATTAAAAATACTTCTTTTTACTATAATATTCAGTTGAACAGATCATTTTAAATGAAATGTTAATTTTCATGCCTCATTAATATACGGACGCAGGTACGCCTTCAACAAACAAGGAATACTTTGAAGCTATTTGAACTTTGAGATAGGTTTGTTTTGTATGCAAATATCTGGAATATAATTCGACTTCGGTATAAAGTCGTATTTCGAGGTGTAAACAACTGAAATTTCGCATGCGATGAAAAGGAAAGAGCAAGTTTTGATAAGAAACAACTTGTAATTTATCGTAAAGAGAAAGGTAAAGTTTATCCAGAAATAACACAGTTATTAGGAACGAAGAAGAGTTGCAGCTTTGCTAAAAGATACAGGGAAGATGCGTATCGTGCGCATGCGCTGTGTGCGCTATGCGCATGCGCAGTGAGAATATATGCACTTCGCTTTATTCAAGAAAACATTACCTTTTCTCAATGAATAATTTAACTTGAGCAATATTTGAAACTTAAGCAATTAGAACAGTACTTGTATCAATTCTGTAGTATTCATACAATTTAAAACAATTGTTTTAACAAATATGGTGATTTCAATATGTAAATATTTTACGTTAAGATAAATATACTACCATCGCTCGCTGATCTTTCCTACGTTCGGCAAACTTCGGTCAATGTCGGAACTGCACGATGTAAATGTAAGTTGAGACCCGAAAGATTCGCCTGTATCCAAACTATACTATATATGTGAAACGCTTAAAATTGCAAGTAAATATGTTCCGAACTACGTCGTGTTTGGTCTCATTTTATTCAGGAAAATGTCACAAATATCTTGGTAAAAGCTCCACAACAAAAGGAACAAAAATAAAAAAGTTACTTGCATTGACATTGTCTTAGCGATATACCCGAACCCAGGTCACGTTACATTTATCGGTGAACAAATTTCATAGCGTTTCCAGGGATCTTTCGAATCATTTTTTCCCTTATATCAAGACTTTACCGTATTTCCGTGAATCTTGATATTCCGTAATTTTCGTTTTATTCAAAAAACGTCCGTGCAGTCTCGGTTCGATAAAACGCATTCGTGTTCCGAACTGCATAAATTACTTATTTATGTTCCCCGCATGGTCTCACGGATTTCCTTAAATAACGCATTAATTATGCAAATTGCTTTCCCGACGGAAAGTTTCCAGAAGTTTTGCTACTTAAATGCATGAGGCATAAGTTGCCTGTGGGGTTGTCGGGCTTGCGGGAGGGGCGTAGGGGAATTGTAATGGGCTTCGAGCTGAAGAATTTTAACTTCCCTGACGATTAACTGCTTCGACAAGTTTCAGTTAGACCAAATAATAGGTCGTTCATGTATAATTTTCAGGAGTGCCGTGCTGAGCGTTGTATGATTTTATCGCGATTGTAATCTCGTTCTGAAATATGTATCTACAGCCGGGGCTGTTACTATTGTTCGGATTTACGAGGACCTAAACTCGAGTACTCGCTCGACTGAGATCTGAATGTTCGAATACATACAAGTACTCTGACTATTCAATTTAGATCTGAGTACTCAACGAGCTCTTATCCATATTGTGTTTTACTATTTTAACGTTTTAGCGTTTTTTTTTAATTTTATTATTATTTCGCTATTCTGCTGTTTCAGTGCTACTATACATTTCGTAGTGCTATAGCTATTTTATAGTTGTGTAGCAATCAGTGTAATAATAGTAAAATACTAGTGTAATAGTAGTAAATAGTTGGACAGTAAAATACTATTGTAATTGAATATTAAAATTAATGAAATAGTCATAATAATATCATGGAAAAATCTAATAGTAGCGTAATAGTATAATAAATAGTGCAAAATACAAATGATAGTACATATAATAATATAAAATAAAAATAGCAAATACAAATTATTAAATTAAATACAAATGATTAAAATACGGTTTTAAATTTTACTTCCACAATATTAATATATCATATTACATTATACTAATGCTATACTTGCATCTATATTTTTAAGATGATAAAAAATTGTTTAAGGACAACATCACTCATTGCAAGTTCAAATTGTTGACAAATTATTTTTTTTTTAATGAGCACCGTTGATTACCCAACTTCAAATTTGGTAATTAATGCAAATTAATTAATTTACTATTTTAGTGAATTTATCAATTTATCAAATTATAAATTTGTCAATTTTCAATTTATCAATTTGTCATTTTATCAATTTGTCATATTATCAATTTGTCAAATTATCAATTTGTCAAATTATCAATTTGTCAATTTATCAATTTTCAATTTATCAATTTGTCATATTATCAATTTGTCAAATTATCAATTTATCCATTTGTCATATTATCAATTTGTCAATTTATCAATTTGTCAATTTATCAATTTGTCAATTTGTCATATTATCAATTTGTCAATTTACCAATTTCTCAATTTGTCATATTATCAATTTGTCAATTTGTCAATTTGTCATATTATCAATTTGTCAATTTACCAATTTCTCAATTTGTCATATTAGCAATTTGTCACATTATCAATTTGTCAATTTATCAACTTGTCAATTTCTCAATTTATCAATTTGTCAAATTATCAATTTGTCAATTTATCAATTTATCAATTTGTCAATTTGTCAATTTATCAATTTGTCATATTATCAATTTGTCAAATTATCAACTTGTCAATTTATCAACTTGTCAATTTATCAATTTGTCAATTTATCAATTTATCAATTTGTCACATTATCAATTTGTCAATTTATCAATTTGTCATATTATCAATTTGTCAATTTGTCATATTATCAATTTGTCAATTTGTCATATTATCAATTTATCAATTTGTCATATTATCAATTTATCAATTTGTCAAATTATCAATTTGTTAATTTATCAACTTGTCAATTTATCAATTTGTCAAATTATCAATTTATCAATATGTCATATTATCAATTTGTCAATTTATGAAATTACCAATTTATCAATGTATTTTATATATAAAGAACACTTTATTTCTGTATTAATTTACGTTTTTTCTTCGGAACCTGTTACTTTCTGTTTCGCACGTGATAAATAAACTTCGATACAAGCGTTCTATTTCTCCGTCATTCTATCGATCTTCCTTTATCGACGCCACGGTGTTCCGATGGCAAACTAACGAGTTTATTTTTAACACATTTGAGGAATAATGTGGCCGTGTGCATGCGATGCAACGGTAAATTACACTGACTTCAATGACTCTTATTAATTGGCTGAAGCGAGTCGATTCTGCAACCGGTCAATACTTCACTTTAACACTTTTACGACATACAGGCTGTTCCATAAAAACTTGCTCAAACTAATCGGTTACTATTTTCAAGTACATACAGTTAACAAAAAAAATGCTATTAACCCTTAACGATCGCGTTGGAGTATGAAACGACCCCAGCCAATTTATCTTTAATTTTAGCCGCTTTATATACTGAAAATAACCTTTTTTGAAACCCCGGTATTTTTACCATTTTTTCCCTCAAACTATCATATCCCAAGAGTATCAAACTACAATTTTAGCTCCGTATATTAAAACCGGAAAAAATTTTGAATTTTTTTGTAAAAGTCATCTTTTCAGTTTTTACACATTTCTAAATTTTTATTCATTTTAATGTACTGAAATCAGCTGTGAAATATGTTAAAACAACTTTCAAAGATTATTTGTAATTTTTTTCAAGTTAAAATGAGTAGCTTTTTTGTGGGAAACATTTTTAGGTTTCTTAAAAGTCCCAGTGTGCCAGGTGTATTATTTCGGTGAAGCGTGACTGTTAAGGGTTAAAATAAAGCATGACAGCTTCAAACAAGAACGTATGCAGTGTTCCAGTTTTTGGCAAAACTTTATGAAAACATTCCATACGCAAAAATAAGAAAAAGGTGTTATATTAACACAAGGTTTTACACTTTATTAAAAAGTTATAACAAAAGTGCAAAATGACTATTATTCATACAATTGAACTGTTTGTTTCTATACAAATAATTCAAACATAATTTATTCTGTTTTCCAAGCATTTTGCAATATTATTTTATGTTACTCTGAAATACTTCATTATTGCATTTCGATTTTGTTTTGTTATTTATTTGAAACATTCTGACTTAACATGACTAATTTATTAATTTTATATCTTCTTTAATTATTTCTAAATGATTTCAGTATTTTCTTTCTTAGTTTTTGAAAGGTTTTTCTTATTTAAATATTGAGGACTGATACTATCTTAATTTTGAGAACCTTTCATAACATTTTGATCACTTTTTGTATTTTTGTGTATTTGATTCTTCTTTAATTCTCACTATTTTCTTTCTGTTATTCTTAAATATTAGATTCGACTTGTATTATACTTGTATCAATATTTATAAAGTCGATGGTCTTCTTTTTATGTTAATAATAAATTCGTTATGAATTTCTCTTTTTTATTTGTAATTTTCAAGTACTTTTTCCATCACCAAATTCAGGATATATTCAACATTTTTATTGCTGACAACCCTGTAAAGTCAAGTACTTTGTACTAGGTACAATTGCTATGTCAATGTGACTATATGCGCGCCATATAAATGACCGTTATATATATGAACGTCAGATATGTGACCGCTATAGGTATGAACACCATATATATGAACGTCAAATATGTGACAGCTATACGTATGAACACCATATATATGAACGTCACATATGTGTCCGCTATATGTATGAACACCATATACAGGGTGTCCCGCGACAGGTGTAAGTCCCTGAAAGGGGTTGTAGAGGACGACATTCTGAACAAGATTTTCCTTTGCAAAAATGGGGTTTGAAGCTTCGTTTTCAAATTATTAAGGAAAAACACGGACCAATCAGAGCGCAAGGATTACGCGCGCCGAGAAGCAGGAGCGGCAGCTTCGAGCCTTGCAGCTGAGCGCGATCATGATCAAGTGCCTACGCGCCGAGACAGTCTAAACGTTTAATAAGAAGCCCTTACGACAAAACTCAGTTAAATAATGAACAGAACAGTTACAATTAATGTTCATTTATTCATTTTTCGTGAATACGTATAAACAAATTTGAATCAGACTCACCTATTGTTTAAAAATAATCCTGTTCCAGTAAAATTGTGTTTCTATGACTTCATCGATCCTAATCTTTTGTAAAAAGACACACTGCACAATATCTAATGTCACAACCTAGTCAGTGAGATTATTTCACTTCACTGTCACTGCTAATTGGTATTTTTAACTGTAATATTCTGCTGCCACTGTTCACTAAGTTCCTAATGAAATAATCACAGATAAAGAACGCGAATGAAAACGCCTGAATGATAATTCGTAAATAATTTGAGCGACTTTTTATTTTCTCTTCGATGTTGAACATCCGACGATCTGTCCTAAACTGCCGAACGCAATGCGATGAACATCTTTGACTGGAAATTTAGACAACAGTCCCTTGCAAGAAGGACATTTGACATTCCAACGAAAGTGAGAGTATGCCTTTCTTTATAAAAAGGCGAAAACCGTTTTTGCCTTTTAGAAAGGGAAAGGGACAAGGTTTTTCTCAGATGCATATGAAGCGACCGTCGAGCGAGCAAAACGGAGCCGTTTAATTATTTTATGATTCTTTACCTGGACGGTCCGAACGGCCGAAAACGATGTCCAGAATTCTCACTTTCTTCAAACTCGGCACATTTGGAGTCACGATCGGCAGTTTAGGACAGAACGTTCGAAGTGAAACGTTAAAGAGAAAAAATCACTGAAATTATTTTCGAATAATCGTTCACGCGTCTTCGTTTGTTCATTCATCGTTATTACATTAGGAAATTAGTGAAAAGTGACAACAAAATATTGCAGTGATCAGTGATAATAAAAAATAATAGTGAAGTGAACCGGCTGTGATATCAGCAACTGTGGGTTACGTATTATTTTTACGAATAGTTAGGATAAATGGAACGATCTAATTACGAGGATCCATTTTCAATCAAGCAAGATTATTTTCAAACAATTGGTGAGTCCTATTTTAATGGTTAATAAGTTTTGTGTAAATTTAAAATTACAGAAATTTAATTTGCTCGGTTTCTACTAATTACACATAACTAATTCCGTTCCTCCTTCATAAGGAATGAGTAAATGAACAGTACTTTCAATTATTCTGTTCATTATTTAACTGAGTTTCGATGTAAAGACTTCTCGTTAGACGATAGACTATTCCGAGGCAAAGGCACTTGATCGCGCTCGCGCTGAGCAGCCAGGCTCGAAGCTATCGCTCCCGCTTCTCGGCGCGCGTAATCCCTGCGCTCTGATTGGTCCGTGTTTTTCCTTGATAATTCAAAAACGAAGCTACAAACCCCATTTTTGCAAAGGAAAATGTTGTTCAGACTGACGTCCTCTACAACCCCTTTCAGGGACTTACACCTGTCGTGGGACACCCTGTATATATGAACGTCAGATATGTGACCGCTATATGTATGAACACCATATATATGAACGTCAGATATGTGACCGCTATATGTATGAACACCATATATATGAACGTCAGATATGTGACCGCTATACGTATGAACACCATATATATATGAACGTCAGATATGTGACCGCTATATGTATGAACACCATATATATGAACGTCCTATATATTACCGCCAAAGGATACAAACAATTATATTTTTATAGTATATCAAATTTTATATAATATAACATAATATAAATATAATACAAATATAATGTGAATATAATACAGATATAATATCACATAATACAAGTGTAATATTATATAATGCAAATGTAATACACTACAAATATAATGTAAATCAAATATGAATATAACACAAATACAATTTTAATTTGTATTATATTTAAATGTTCAAAAACACATAAGTAATAAACATAATTTCTACAAATAATCTGTATAATAATCTATATATAAATGTATAAATCTATATATTTCTGTAAATAATGTTTTTATTTAAAAAAAAATGAAAACGGTATTTATAGTATTTTTATCTGTAACTAGTTAATTTTTACTAGCAACTCTACGTTTCAAATTTTATACAAAATTTGCTAGAAGCACTGCTATAGTAATTATTTTCTAAAAAACAATATTCGAATAGGTATATATTTTTGTATTTTGTAATATAACTCATTTCAACAAGCATGATCATACTTCCGGTAAAGCTGCGATAAAACTGCAAAGTCTGGAATAAACGATTATGGTCCAACGAACACTTTACTGAGTCATAAAACCATAGTGACATACATCTAGTTTCAACAAGTTGCTATGGAAAATGTCGTGTAACATGTCTCGCAAGAGGACGTAACTTCTGAAACACCAATTTCATTCAAACTTTGTACAGTTATAAAGTGAGCTAAATGTAATAATCTTGCACAACCATAACACGCAACTTTTCGAAATGAGGGAGTAATTTACGTTTAAACTTCCCCGTAATTTGTATTTAACTATTTAGAAGTAGCGTGATCTCGAAAATAAAAATTAAATGAAAATAATTTTTCGTTTTCTTTTTAATTCTTTTAACATAACGAAATAAAAGAAAATTAATCTTACTTTGTTTCATGGAAAATTTTAAACAATACTAAAATTGCGTTCATTTAATTTTTTGTTGCAGTTTGAAAATATATGTGTTCTGATTAATTTGAGTGAAAAATATTGAAGATAGTATGCAAAAACTTTGTGTTTTGCTAATTTTGAACTCACGGTTTTCGCTTTAATGAGTTCAGTACTTTTCACTTAGGACGCGGTGCATTTCTGATCAACTTTAAACGTATATTTCTGCCCTATTTTCGAGAGTTGCATCCTGTGGTTTTCCATAGTAGTTACTTTTAATGTACTTCATCGTTGTACGAAGTTTGAACGAAATTGGGGTTTCAAAAGTCGTGACGTCACTTTGCCAGAAAACTGTAGATTTTCTGATTTCCATATTTTTAAATTTTAGAATAATGAATTTTTATATTTTCTAGCGCTTCAGTTTAGAAACTATGAAATTTTTCTTCCATATTCAAAAATTTTCAAATTTCCCTTTTACGAATTTGAGGTTTCATGTTTCCAAATTGTCTTTTGTGAATTTTCAAAAATTTCTAGATTTTGAAGAATTCAAATTTATAAATTTTCAAGGACTCAAATTCATTACTTCTCAAATTTCCAGAATTTTAGTTGCTAGTTAAGTTGAAATTTATATAAAATATTTCTATTATTCTTTTTGTCATTATGTTTTTGTTATTAAATCACCTATGTTATTGGTAACAACAATAAATACAATAAACCTACATGATATTGAACTTCAATCGGCAATAAATATTACATGTTTTCGTAAAATAAGCAGTATGATATATAAATCATTCCTTCTATAATAACAAATATAGAAGTGTCCAAATATTAATGTAACTATGTCTTGAATTATATCTCATTTTAATCAGGAAAATGTCACAAATGTGTTGAAAGAAGTTGTATAAAAAGAAGAGTAAAAATAAGAAAGTTAGCAACGCATTAGCATTGTACATAATACAACTTTTGATCTTTGTCGACTGACACAATCGCAGCGGCTCTTTCTTTTTCGTTCACTGTCCTCTGCGTTCAAAACTATCGTCAATTAAAACTTAGGTCAATGTCGGAACCACACGATACAAGTGAAAGAGTAGATCCGAGAAATTCGCTGATTTCGAAACATTATTATAATCTCTATCACTTTTTTCAACCGCATTTACTTCAACCATAGAAATGTACGATTTGACTGTCATACATATCACGTGATTACACGAATAACACCGAAGAGAAACGAAGTTACCCGACGTGTCACTAAGCGTCCGTTTACCGCGAATCCTATTGCAGTAAAACCTCGGGAAACGTTTGAAACTACGAATAAATATATTCCAAAGTACATTGTGTATGGTTTCGTTTTAACCAGGAAAATGTCACATATATGTTAATAAAAGTTTTATAACAAAAAAGTCGGAAGTATAAAAGTTTTATTGTTGCATTCAGATTATCCTACGAATATGTTACCGCTCGTTTACTTTCAGTCGTTCGGACATTTCCGCCGCTCGCTATTCTTTTGTACGTCCGGCAAACTTCGGTTACTGTCGGAATCACACGATGTAAACGAAAGTTCAGATTTAAACGATACATCTCATATCCAAACTTTACTGCATAAGCGAAACCCTTAAAATTAAAAATAAATATGTTCTGAATTGTTTTTTTTAATTTTATGCCTTTGAACTTACCAACAGCAATTTTTATAGAAATGTAAGATTAATATTGTATGTCATAAATGAAGGAATAGTTTATCAAGCATCAAAATGGCGGAGCTGAGGACGGTAACGATCAGTGTACCGGATCGTCAACAATCCAGATTGCGGTTATCGCGTATAAAATGCTGAGTTTGATGATGGAAATCCGTTGGTTGACCATGGGAGGAATTGTTAATGATATTTGAACTAGTGACTATTCTGCGTTCGTGATTTTGACGGGTGATTTTGGCGTGCAGAGAATGCTTACAAAATTTCCGATCAAACTGCTGCTTTCGTTCGAACATAAATTTTACTTGAACCTCAAGGCCCGATAAATTGTTACAATGGTGATACTAATTTATTGAAAACGGAATTGGAAATCATGTGGTACGATGAAGAATACGAGGACACAGATGGTTACTGTGCCAAACAGCGTCCGTAGAAATTTCTGCAGCAGTGGAACAGCTGCTAGGTTAACACTAAACCTGCCAGCGTATAATGTACACTGAATTTGAAATTAATAATGAAACTGAAAAAACGGCGAAACATAAAATAACTTTATTTCAATAAAAATCAATGCAGGTTTCAAGAAAATCACTTTATCAAATTGTATAATTTATAATAAGCTTGTGACCCGGTCATTGGACCGTTTTGGTAGTTTTAGAATTAAGTGATAATATCGAAAGACGAAGAGGAAGTATTTTGAAAGACATTCGAAGTAAGGTGAAAAGTTTGAAGACTTGAGAATATGGAAAATTTGAAGACATGAAAATTTGAAATTGATGTGATGTGTTTATTAATTATGTGCATTTGGACGACTGAAAATTTCTAATTTGGGTATATTTCTAGGTTTTTAAGTTTACAAGTGTTTAGATTTTGGTTTTTACGGTTTTCAGATTTTTAAATTATAGATTTCAGAATCATGAGAATTTTTTAATTTCTAATTTTGAAAATTACTAAACTTCTGAATTTATAGATTTTTAGATTTCTAAATATCTACATTCCTCAATTCCTAAATTTCTAAAATTCTAAATTTCTAAATTATTTAAACACTAAACTTCTACAGTACTAAATGACTAAAATTCTAAAATACCAAATTATTAAAATTCTAAACTGCCATATTTCTAAAATTCTAAATTTCTAAAATTCTAAATTACTAGAATTGTAAATTCCTAAATTTCTAAATTTCTATATTTTAAAATTACTGAAATTATAAATTCCTAAATTTCTAAATTAGTAAATGTACTAAAATTCTGAAATTCCAAAGGACTAAAAATCTGAATTTTTAAATGTCTAAAATTCTAAACTTCTAAATATGGAAAATTAAAATCTAAATATTCTAAGTCTCTAAATTTCAAACTCTCTAATTTTTTGCACTTCTGCACTACAAAATGAAACCTTAAGATTAGAAAAAATTCTTCCTCACAGCTCCACTCTATGCCCTCCATACGCTAAAGCCCGTGGCCCTTCAGCGGGCACTCGTGCCAGCCACACAGTCACACTCCCTATCGTGGTTCCGTTACATAACCTTACATGTACCTGTACAATAACGACGATTTAATGGTTGTCAGTAAGAATATCACTGTTTGAAATGCGCGTAGTCGTTGAAAAATATGTGCATTCCCGTTGGCAGATAAAGGACTCGATGATCGCTAACGAGGTGATTAAATTCAATCGCCGATAACGCGTAACGAAAGTTTCTGTTAAACTGCGGAAACTTTTCACTGTGCTGCACACAGCGGCTTATCGATTACCGTTCAGGTTTGTTATCTGCATATAAATGGACCATCGGGAAACGGGAATTGCAATACACGCTTTCATGCACAATAAAGTGCAGCTCAGCATTGCATACCGATTTCTACGCTGTTCCCTTGTAGACTCACGCGGCAATCGAACCAGGAGAATCTCTTTTGACAAATTTAGGACTTCGGTTAGTTTGGTCATGGCTCGCTGTTCTAAAGGTTAGACTGTGTCGAAACTTCGTACCACTTGCAATAGATACACGTTTGGCAGAATGAGACCTATTGGGGCTCAAGCGCCATCTTCCTTTGAAGAAAATAAAAACTGAACTAAACTAGATACACGTTAACCCTCTACACTCGAAAGACTACGAATATCATGTTCGTTCTTGGTGGAAACATGTATAAAAATCGAATTTTTGTCGGTGTATGTTTCGTCGACGATCTTGAAATATGTTGTCACGTTCGATATTCTGAATAACTTTTTCTTACGCGCTTAACCTCCGTTCGTCCTTAGTTTCGAAGATGTTTTGAAACTGTTCGGTTCGAGTTACAAGATCTCCGCCGCCAGGTGGCCGCGAGAAAATATAACCTAACCGATCTCGTCCATCTTTCTGAGTGCGCGTTGAAAAAATAAACGGTTAAATACGAGATGTACGAATGGCGAATATGCTGACCGGATCGCAGATACGCGCCTATGGGCAGAATTCGGTGAGACAGTTGTGACAGTTCTTTGCGAATATCTCGAAAACTATGAGTGTCCGACCGTTAGATTATTAAATTCAATAACCGTCTTATCCGATTCTTAATTATAATATAATCGTATTATCATTTCATGATAATCGTAAACTCAATTTATCACGAAATTGCAAAATTGTTCAATACAATTTCATTGATATAAACACAAAATTGTCCAAAGTTCCAATGTCCTTTACTGTAAAATGCAAATTTTCACAGTTATTGCAAAGTTATCCCGATTAAAAAACAAATGTACTTACGGCACTTTCAAAACAACGGATATCTTGAATAATAAGCAGATAAATTCATTCAGAGTCCAGAATATCGTCAGCCGTGGACGTAAGAGGAATCACAATATCTATTGTAATTCTGTTCTATTTGCAAGATTATTGACAGTGCTATCCGCATAGCGAGCGTGAAGGCTCTGAAAGTCAATCAGGTTAGGTCTTAGAGTACAAAGGGTCAAGAAGGTCATCCAATATGGTAAGGACAGATCGAGTGAAGAAGGAAATGACGAGACGCGATCTGCATTCGCCATCGTACGCAGACGCGCGGCCATTGCAATCAATATACATGTAGATATCTGCTTGAAACGTGGACACCGTTAATTTTATCGGTGCACGAGTGACTTTTGATATTGAAACGAAAACACTGGACGCACATAGAGAAATTGACGACGAAACTGTCCACTGATAACGAGTCACAGCCGAACAATACCGGTGGAGTATAAAATCAATAAGCGAAGTATGAAATGGACACTGAAGTCACGATGATGGTAGGAAACGAGCGCCGTTACTCGTAAATGGATTTGTTCGATTGAACTTCCGACTGCTTTCAGACACCAGCTGGAGAAAATTGAGATTTTATGGTCGGAGAATAATTGGAGCGTAAAGATTTCGGCGATTTTTTAAAATTCGGGGAAATTTTAAGACTTGCCAGTTTGGGAATTCTTACAGCTTGGGTATCTGAATGTTGTTTTAAACTGTAAATACGTTTGTTAAAAATTTTTTACTGAAGCGCGTATGGGTTAACAAGTTATACGTCATTTCGTTAAACTAGTCTTTAATATAAAACACTGTTCACAAAGTATTAACTGTTGAGGAAAGCAATAACGATAGCCGAATCACAAAGAAGATCGCGTAATGCGGAGATAAGAAAGTTTGACGTCGCGTGCGAGGTCCTGCGTGCACAAGCGTCGCGAGGAGACTGACCGAAGAATAAACAAAATATTGCGCCTAGCAACGGCTTATGTAGACGCGCGATTTCGGGAATATTCGACTTCGAGAATGCGTCGATCAAGAAGGACATCGTAAACGTTCTCGCACGTATGACCGTTGGAATATTATGGCGAATTATGCTATAATACTTTATTTGCCAGATTAATACAAAATTATCGGTACACGCAATTTTAATCACTATTTACAGCGTACAAATAACTATTATTTCGTACTATTTTTTATGTTGTTTATATTTCGTAATTAAACATTTGATATTTTAATAAGTTGAATATTTGGAAGTTTAAAAATTTTTAAATTAGATAAGGTGAAAATTTAGAAATTTGATAAGTTGGAGATTTGGAAATATAGAAAAATAGTGATAAGTTGAACATCGAATAATGTGATAATTTAATAAAAGAAAACTTAGAAAGCTGGTATTAGTAATTTAGTAAGTTGGAAAATTTTTATATTTAAAAAATTTGGAATAGAAAAGTATAAAATTAAACTTCTTAAATTTACAATTTTCAAATTTTTCAATTTTTCTTTTTTAATTTAACAATTTCTGAGTTTGAAATTTGCTTACGTTACTTGACACGAAATAATACAGTCTATAATACAATCTGAACCATGTAGAATAAAATCAGTATGTCACGTTATTACTTTTTATAAAAATTATTTCGATTTACACAGATTTTGCAGATTCAGGTTATTTCACGCTTTTTTTACGCACTCGTATTTACAGAAAGCGGGAAAAAACGCAGTGCAATGCACACCATCGCCCGGCAGACAGCGCACATAAAATTAAATTTAAAAAAAGGGAGGGAAAATACGATGAATAAAGCACGCTGATGTTCTGACACAAGTCCTTAGAGAGAATATGCCGGACATTCTGTCCCACTGAAAGTTCCAACTCTGCTTCATACTCTGGTTTCACAGCTGGACGGATGAACAGATAAGTTTCTCCAACCTTTAATCATCTCTGTACCCCCCGGTAAATCCATCGTGACTTCTGGATAGCATACCATAGCCGAGCGTTTGCAGCTGGAGATTTACTTAGTTAGAAATCATGCTTCTAAACCACCAAACTTCAGTGGTTGCTTCGTCTCTAGTTTCGGAGATACCACAGAACTTGATCAACATAAACGTATACATACAAACATAATCAGTTCAACCACAACGTGTGTGTTTTAAACTTTAATATATTCTATTCGTAAAAAGAAAAAGATATGTTATATCAATGTAGGATTTTTATTAGAAAGTTATAACAAAAATACTGATTGATAATTAAGCATAAGTAGATTTCAAATATATAAATTTTTAATGTTGGGTGAGAATTACAGTTACGGACTTAAATCAGGTTATGTAAGGTCTAAAATTTAATTCAGAATAAATACTGTTAAAAAGGAATGTATGAAAGGATGACTGCGCATGTCTTTAGGACGTTATTTCAGTTATTTGCATGCTTTTGACACTCTTACAAATAAGCAAAAGAACAATACTAAGTACAATGTACAAGAAAAGAAACTGTCATTGTACAAGAAAAGAAAGTTACTGGTCTTACCCTAATTTTTCGACGTAAATGCATTCAATTCAGTTCTCAGTTATTTCTTTATATATTTATAGTTATAATTTTCCTCTATGACAAATATGTAATACAACTTGACGTTTTTAAGAGTATTAAAAGTTGTTAAAAAGACACTACAAAATTGCGCCTTTGACAGAACGTATCCGAGTCAATCGGAATAATTCGGCAATCATCGGTGATTTTCGGCGCGTCAGTCGATTGGTGATCCGCGACGGTTGACACGTGCAAATAGAATTTGAGAAGGCGAATATTAAAGACGCGTAGTGTAAATATCTAATAAATTGTTAAATTAAAAAAGAAAGTCGTAGACATCATTTCCAAATTTCCAACTTTTGTGTTTGTAGTGTATTGGTAAAGTGTGGTGCTAAAAAACTCCCGTCAGTATTTATTGAGCAGAAATATTTGTGGAATATTTGTCGGTGAAAAGAAATGAAGTATTTAATTGGTGAAATGTTTCGAGCGGTAAAAGGCATACTGTGGTTCTCTAATGTTAGAAATTGTTCACCCCCGTTGAATTTATAGTAGAATTCCGATGATACGGCATGTTTGGAACTTTGGCAATGCGGGATTGTCTGACTGTATCCGCAGTGCAGAGAAAATGGAGAACATGATTTCGCAAACGGTAGTAATGAAGCTTATTAACAACAATGAAACGAATGAATCTGGAGTCCGGAGATAGACTGCATTAAGTGACGTTTGTAGAATTTAAAAGAGTTCAAATCAAAAATGTAAATCACGGTGATACGCAGTCAAGAAATGTAACTACGAAAATGTTAAAGGTACAGTAACTACTCCTATATATAATTTCGTTTAAAATTATTGTATGTAAATAATTAAATTATTTATTGTTACAAAATGTTAAAAATAATACGTAACAAAAGGTTATACGACTTCAGAATTTTTTATCGTCACTAGAATAACATAACCTCTTATTAATTACATTTTTTAGTCTTTAATAACAGTAAAAATAATATAAATATACCATATAGGTGATATATAAGAAGTTTCACTGTTTATTTTTTAAGAAAAAAAGATAGTAAATAAGATTTTTGGCCGATTGCAAATGGTGGTTTTTACCGAACGCCATATTGGCAATGTTGCATCTGTTGTGACGCAATAGTGGCGCGAGTTTTGAATGGAATAAAACCAAACATGTACATATGCCCGTATATTGTCTTAGGCAGGAATGAAGAAGATGCAAAATATTAATTGCTTTTAACTAAGAATATATTTTATTGAATATATGAATTTATAAACTTTTGTTATAAACATTTTGTACCATTGCACATATCTTCAATAACTGACTCAATCGTTCTTTCTCTGCTTCATTTGCTGCTCTCTCTTAGGTACAGTAATACGTAATTTTATGTGCTCATACATAATTTTTTGAACACAAATAAACAATGTACCATTTTACTGTTTAAAGGTGGAAGTTTAAACAACAGGATAATACATCATGACTTTTTAAAATAAATAGGAAAACTTGAAATGTATTTTTAACTTAATTCAGATAATGAAATTGTTGCTTTTTAAAATAAGAAGTATGTTTTCTCGCTTCGACGACACAGTTAACGTCAATGTATCTTAACTTAACGCTGTTTGGTTATAATTTAGTATCTGCTCTGTGTGACTTAATGTCATAAGGCTAAACATGATGTTACATGGCTTTGACGTATCTTTTGAAGCAAATATGAAGTCCAAAATTATCTTAACCAATGTGATGGACTTAATATCGTATACAGCCATTAGCGTAACTACGTAGGGACCAGAGTGAGCTTCGTGCACCCAAAATACAGATTCGTCCTCGCCACATAATGGAAAGGATGTAGAGCGAAGGATACCTTATACATATACTTTTATCAAACATTTGGATACTTTTGAAGTTTTTTAAATTTTCAAATTTTATAAATATTTATGAATGTTGACGTTTCTGAATGCACAAATTTTCAAATATTTAAATTCTCAAATTCACATATTTTCAAATTCTCAAATTCATAAATTCACAAATTCATAAATTTTCAAGTTTTCAAATTTTCAAATTCAGAAATTTTCAAATTCTCAAATTTTCAAATTCTCAAATTTTCAAATTCACAAATTTTCAAATTCTGAAATTTTCAAATTCTCAAATTCTGAAATTTTAAAATTCACAAATTCTCAAATTCTCAAATTTTCAAATTCACAAATTTTCAAATTCTCAAATTTTCAAATTCACAAATTCACAAATTCACAAATTCTTAAATTCTCAAATTCACAAATTTTCAAATTCTCAAATTTTCAAACTCTCAAATCCTCAAATTTCCAAATTTTCAAGTTCGCAAAAGCCTAAATTTAGAATTCAGAAATTCCCAATTTTTAAAACTTGAAAATTAGAAATTCCCAATTTAGAAAGTTTAAAAATTAAAAACATCGAATTTAAAAATCTTGAGAATTAAAAATTATTAATTTAAAAATCTCGAAAATTAAAAATGACAAATTTAAAAATCTCGAAAATTTGAAATTTGCAATTTGAAAATCTAAAAATTAAGAATATCTGCTTTCATAATTTTAAAAATTAGAAATACTCAATTCAAATATTGTAAAAATTAAAAATTTCTAATTTAAAGATTTTGATAATTGAAAATTCATAAATTAAAAATTTAGAAAATTAAAAGTGACCAATTTAAAAATCCATAAATTAAAAATTTCAAATTTTTAAAATTGGTAATTCCCAATTTAAAAACCTAAAAATTAAAAATCTTTAGTTAAGCAGTTTTAAAAATCAGAAATTTGCAATTTAAATATGGTAAAAATTCGAAATTTCCCATTTAAAAATTCCTAACTTAAAAATCCAGAAAATTAAAACTGATCAATTTAAAAATCAAGAAAATTAAAAACGTCTAATTTAAAAATCGTAAACATTAGAAATTCCCAGTTTTAAATTCTTAAAACGTAAAAATTCTCAATTTTGAAATCTTGAAAAATAAAAATTTCCAAGTCAAAAATTTCAAAAATCAACTACCCCAGTTTAAAAATATCCAAAAGCCAGTTCACAATTAAAAAATCTCACTGATCATAAACACGATTAATTTTCCACTGTTGTATCGCGAAACATCGTATAATATACCTTTCTCATTAAAAATTCTATTTTTCTGTCCACCCTAATGCCTGTACGTCATAGTACCTTACCGTCGTTCCGTTTCCACTGTTTTCACTGTTTGCCGTTCTAATTTTGTAGTTCGCCTTAACGAGGATTGCCAACCTTTAGTTAACCAAAATTCGTGTACTCTCGTCTGAAGCTGGCGCGGAACAGTCGGTCGTGGAATAGTTGATTTGCTTTGACACATTCAAGCTTGTTTCGCTGGTTTACAAAGTTAGACGCGCGACTGCGTCCATTTAACGCTTTAATCCGTTTCGCGATTTTATGGTGTAAAAGACAGCCACGAGGCGAAGAGGAGGATAGAGATTGAAGAGCATAAAGGAAACTCGCTGGAAAATGCATTTAACCGATTAGTACGTTACGCCGATGGGAGGAGAGTACACGAAGGATTTAAACAAGTTCCACGTAGGAATGGAGAATATTTGTTTGTTTCTTTAGGTGTGCGCGTTCGAGAGTCCTCGTTGTTGGTTAAACGTCGCTTGAGTGTACATTAAATTATTCTTTCTCGTTTTTTGTTTGTCGTTCGTTAGGTGGACTTCAGAGAAATTGCGTGACGTGAAAATATACGGGATTTGAACGTGGCTCTATTTTTCTTATAGACAGTCTTTCTTTTTAAAAATTACTTTGTATTTAAAGAGTATTTGAATTTTTTACATTTTCTCAGCTTGGATTTTGAATGTTTTTTATTCTTCAACTTTGAAAGTTTAGAATTTTAAGTCCTTGGAATTTTTTTTTAAATCTTTTTAAGTCTGGAATTTTTTGGTTTTAGAAATTTGGAATTTTGAAATGCAAAATTTTTGGAAATTTTTAAAATTGAAAATTTTAGTTTAATGAGTTTGAATTTTAAGTGTTTGGTATTTTTGCATTTATTAATTTTCTAATCTTTAAATTTCAAGTCTAAAATATTTGGGTTTCCGGACGTTTTTTTAACTTTTGAATTTTAGATTTTTTTAATTTTTTATTGTTCCAATTTTAATTCTTATATTTTCTTTCATATTCGTATAATTTACAAATTTTTAGTATTACAAACCTTTTTTTAATCAAATTTCTAACACACAAACAATTTATTTAATTATTATTATCACTTGTAGCAATTCAGAAATGTAGTTCCATGCAAAATTGAACAAATGTTGAAGTATAGAATTAAAAAGTAATATTCAACAAGTAATTCTTATGAATACTTACTAAAGTTGCATGTTCCAATAGTTATTCCGACGTTAAAATTAGTATTTTACTAGTACAGCTTACCCTACATCCTTCAGTTTTTAAAACAAATTAAAAATAGCGTCCTCCGGTTATAATTAAAAATATACCCGTAGTAAAAGTTTTTCCTATACTGCATATTTTAAATGGGTAATTATCCGGAACAGGGGGTTCCTTCGTTGACCTTCAAGTATGTCGTCAAGTACAACATTTTAAACAGTTTTTTTCTATACATTTTATCTCAACTCGTTCTTAATTCCAGAGATTTAGTAGAATACTTTGATTAAATTTATGTTTTGGTTTGCATAGACTGCATATAGTATATTTATTAATATATGTATTAGTATATTTATTAGCATATTGTTAGTACATGTTTAGTATATTTATTAGTATACCTATTAGTATATCCACTACACCACCTGTTTGTTTTTTTGTATACAATTCTTCATATAATACTTTCAATATTTCAATATAACATATTTTACCATATACAGGGTGTCTCGCGACAGGTGTAAGTCCCTGAAAGGGGTTGTAGAGGACGACATTCTGAACAAGATTTTCCTTTGCAAAAATGGGGTTTGAAGCTTCGTTTTCAAATTATTAAGGAAAAACACGGACCAATCAGAGCGCAAGGATTACGCGCGCCGAGAAGCAGGAGCGACAGCTTCGAGCCTTGCAGCTGAGCGCGATCATGATCAAGTGCCTACGCGCCGAGACAGTCTAAACGTTTAATAAGAAGCCCTTACGACAAAACTCAGTTAAATAATGAACAGAACAGTTACAATTAATGTTCATTTATTCATTTTTCGTGAATACGTATAAACAAATTTGAATCAGACTCACCTATTGTTTAAAAATAATCCTGTTCCAGTAAAATTGTGTTTCTATGACTTCATCGATCCTAATCTTTTGTAAAAAGACACACTGCACAATATCTAATGTCACAACCTAGTCAGTGAGATTATTTCACTTCACTGTCACTGCTAATTGGTATTTTTAACTGTAATATTCTGCTGCCACTGTTCACTAAGTTCCTAATGAAATAATCACAGATAAAGAACGCGAATGAAAACGCCTGAATGATAATTCGTAAATAATTTGAGCGACTTTTTATTTTCTCTTCGATGTTGAACATCCGACGATCTGTCCTAAACTGCCGAACGCAATGCGATGAACATCTTTGACTGGAAATTTAGACAACAGTCCCTTGCAAGAAGGACATTTGACATTCCAACGAAAGTGAGAGTATGCCTTTCTTTATAAAAAGGCGAAAACCGTTTTTGCCTTTTAGAAAGGGAAAGGGACAAGGTTTTTCTCAGATGCATATGAAGCGACCGTCGAGCGAGCAAAACGGAGCCGTTTAATTATTTTATGATTCTTTACCTGGACGGTCCGAACGGCCGAAAACGATGTCCAGAATTCTCACTTTCTTCAAACTCGGCACATTTGGAGTCACGATCGGCAGTTTAGGACAGAACGTTCGAAGTGAAACGTTAAAGAGAAAAAATCACTGAAATTATTTTCGAATAATCGTTCACGCGTCTTCGTTTGTTCATTCATCGTTATTACATTAGGAAATTAGTGAAAAGTGACAACAAAATATTGCAGTGATCAGTGATAATAAAAAATAATAGTGAAGTGAACCGGCTGTGATATCAGCAACTGTGGGTTACGTATTATTTTTACGAATAGTTAGGATAAATGGAACGATCTAATTACGAGGATCCATTTTCAATCAAGCAAGATTATTTTCAAACAATTGGTGAGTCCTATTTTAATGGTTAATAAGTTTTGTGTAAATTTAAAATTACAGAAATTTAATTTGCTCGGTTTCTACTAATTACACATAACTAATTCCGTTCCTCCTTCATAAGGAATGAGTAAATGAACAGTACTTTCAATTATTCTGTTCATTATTTAACTGAGTTTCGATGTAAAGACTTCTCGTTAGACGATAGACTATTCCGAGGCAAAGGCACTTGATCGCGCTCGCGCTGAGCAGCCAGGCTCGAAGCTATCGCTCCCGCTTCTCGGCGCGCGTAATCCCTGCGCTCTGATTGGTCCGTGTTTTTCCTTGATAATTCAAAAACGAAGCTACAAACCCCATTTTTGCAAAGGAAAATGTTGTTCAGACTGACGTCCTCTACAACCCCTTTCAGGGACTTACACCTGTCGTGGGACACCCTGTATGGGACATTGATATTTGGCAGAATTCGAATAATAACGGCGACGTATTAAAACGTAATGTACTTGTGTGTATTATTTTACTGACATTCTTTACAAGGAGGCAAAATCTAGTAGTAGTATAGTATGCTATATTTGAATATATTATAGTATTTTTAAATTCTGTAGAATGTATTATGTCTTTTGTGTTCAACTTACAAGTAGAAACTAAAGTAGATAGGGTTGCGGGGCGTGTGACTAGCTTCGGGTAGTGTCGGCAGTATTCGGAGACGATCGGACTGGGGATCGACAGTGAAGGAGATCGATGTACGAAACGTAGAAGAAAAGCGCGGTAGAATGTGATGGCGTGCATAAAGCAATAATTCATTCTTTCATTGTTAATGTTCTTTATTATATAGATTACTAGAATTGTTTTAATGTGTGTTTCCCTAACCACCTCATTAACAACAGGAGCTACTATTATAACATAGACAGGTACATTATTATACATCAGTATACACTGCTACAAACTACTATACATTATTATACGTCACAACAGATGCAACATTGGCAATATGGCGTTCGGTAAAAACCACCACTTACAATCAACCAAAAATCTTAATTTACTATCTTTTTTCTTAACAAATAAGCGGTGAAACTTCTTTTAAGACAAAATTCCTTATATATTTATCTGTAACCTAAATTTTTACTAAAGTTGAAATGCCATTTTCAAGTTAGTATTGAATAACCTGTTACTGCAATAATAGGAATACACTTAATTTTAATTACAAATTACACGAATTTAACAGGATAAATAAAGTTTGTTTATTATAATAAAAAATTGTTCTTTTTAATAATGAATTATAAAATAATTTAAAAAGCTTAAATTACGTATCAGATGGGGGAAAATATTCAGTTAATCTTTTTTCACAATAAATTGCGTGTTTAGTTACGTTTAATAGTATATTATACCTATATCGTAAACTACATTTATTCTCCGCTATTCTTAATATTAGTAAATGAAGTGAAATACCTTATAGAAGCGGATAAACAATTAACGAAAAGTTGGACGCGATAAGTTTCATCAAAGTTTTGTGAGCAGCAACTTTTCATTGAGTTTACCGAGCGATGTTTTCACAGGTAACAGAAAAATATTTTCCAATCATTCCATAGAAATTTTAATGGAATTATTAGGTAATGCTTTTATGAAGTTTCTTCTAGCTTAGTTTTTTACTTAACACCTACAGTATTTATAAATATAATTTTAATATTCAATAATATTAGGGTAAAGGAATGTTTATAGTAAAAGAGATAATTACATTACTGGACTTAATGCGGTTTTTTTTCATGGGTTGAAATTTTTGAAATACAGAAATTTTTAAATTTCTACATTTATTTTTGAATTCTTAAATTTTTAGGTTTTTAAGTCTTTTAATTTTTTAAAGATGGAGTTTTTTATTTTTTCAAATTCAAAATTGACTTATTTTAGAATGATGAAACTTTCAAATTTTTTAATATACAAATTTTTAAATTGTCAAAGTAAGAAATTTTTGGATATCCAAATTTCTCAATTTCAAATTACCATGTTGATACTCCCAAATTTGAAAATTTGGTGTTTTTACATTTTTAAATTTCAGACCTAATAAACTTCTAAATTTCTATATCACTAAATTTGTAAAATTCTAAATTTTCAAATTACCGAATTTCTAAATTCTAAAATTTGAAAATTTAGAGGTCCAAAATTGCTGTATTTTTACATTTGAAAATTGTTAAATTCCCAAACGTAGAAATTTAAAAGCCCTTCAAAATAAATTTTTAGACTGATTCTGAAAATGTTGACCTTTGGAAATTTTAATATGCAGACATTTAATTCGCGTATTACTGTATTACATCTAACATGTAAAACAGGAATTAACTATTATCCTTTCAGTACGGACCTTCTCTATAATTCAAACACAAGAAATAAAAACTTCAACCCTTTCTCTCACGTTGACACAAAACGACCCTCCCATAAACTGACCGTAAACCTTCTAAAACCTTAATCACCCAAGGATTAACGTGTTGCTCCTTCGCTCCACGTGTGGACAAACAAATCCCATTTGTTAGGATATTCAAATATTACTCCATATTTTAAATGGAATTTAAATCATCAAAGATTGTCAAAGGAAACTTATACACAAGAACTTAGATATTTAAGTGACACATAATTGTTGAACAAAAATGTTTAAATACCAAAACTCAGTTTACAATCTATCTGCACATAATTTATAATTTTGTCAGAAAATAAACTTAATTCAAGGATATATTTAATTTAATATTTTTAAAATTTCAATTATCCAATTCCAATTACATGTTGTATAAATAAATATGTGTATACATATATACAGTGTATGTGTAATAAAATATTTTATACATATACATTTTATTGTTTAATAAAATGAAATATTTTATACGTGTAAGTTTTATAGCATCTATATAATAAAATATTTTATACATGCACATTTTTTTTATGTAGGCAATAAAATATTTTATGCATACACATTTTATTATATAGGTGAAATAAAATATTTACTGTATATATACACAGCAAAATATTTTGTACCCACTACTTATACAAAAAATTGAGAACTCAGAATTGTAATAATTTCTAGAATGATTAGAATATTTCTTTAAATAATAATAACCTCAACAATATGAATTCAAACCGTGGAATAAGCATTATTTTTAGATACGTAGAAAATACTCTGTTTGATTGTGCCTTAGCATTACATTTTAACGCCTCGCGTGCTATTTTCAAACTCTTTTATGCTTTTACCATTAACATTATTTTATTACCGTTGCATCAGACAGCGCAGCTGCGTGACTCTAGTGATGTAAGCTCTGAAATATAGCCTGCTCGAATTTAACATTTAGATAGAAATGCTGTTCCTCTCGAAACATTATATCTCGTGACGGAAAACGCGATACGAGCAAACACATAATAAATTTTCATTAAGAAATATATATCGTTCGTATAACATGTCATTTTATGAGATAGTAGACATAAAATTCTGACAGATACGTATTTACGTTTCTGTAGACGCGGTATTTACGTCCATACGCAATTATTTATTAATACCAATGCGTGACTGTAATCAGGAGCAAATATAACATCGTTTCATGACGGTATTTGCGTATTGGAGGTAGAATTTTAATATAATATTTAACTCTGCCACGGTTTTTTCGTATTTTGACACATTGTAATTTTCTACCTTCAGAAATTTTTCTTACTGTCAAAAGAATATAATAAAATTAGTAACATAATATACTAAAATTACTAATATTCCTTTGACATAATGTTTATTATCTGTATTTGTAGGAACTCAATAAATGTACTTGTTTAAATAAAATAAGATATCTAAATAAAGTTGACATAAAGGAGCAGGTTTAATTTCAACCGTGAACGTTTATCGCGTATTCGTTGAGAACAAATCTGCTCAATCCCTTTTTATAAAGTGTAGGATTTTACTAATTAACAAAATTAACACGACTCACCTTTATAGTAGAAGAAATGCGAACATGTACAAGGTGCATTTTTTAACGATATTTTATTTGCATTTTCACACGAGATGAGGATTAAAGCACATTAACAATTTAAATTATGAAATTGCGTCCATACTGTTCGAAGAACCACTGCGTCGCACGCTGGGCGCAGATCCATTGCGCATGCGCTGCGCAGATGCCTACTGCGCAGTCCGGGTAGATGTTTCGAACATATTTCCCTTTAATAAGTACCTTATATGATCAGTATCTTATTGATATTCTAGATGTAGGAATCGCATAAAAATTCAAATTTTTACTACTATCTGCTCTTTTACTTTGGAAATTCACCAGTATGGAAGTTTCAAGTTACTACACCGAGGTCTTGAATTTTAAAGATGAGATATTTTCAGGTTTTTGAATTCAGAAGTTTAGATATTTGGTAATCTTGACATTTAGAGATTTAAATACTTAAAAGTTTAGACATCGAGAAACTTAGACATTTACAATTTAAAAATTTGAAAATGTAGGAATGTGAAAATCTAAATAGGTTGAGAAACTTAGTAAATTTAAAATTTGCAAATTTTCAAACTATGATATTGTAAAATTGATAATTACTGGCTGCAAATCCATGATCTTATTCTTTTTAGTAAAATTAATGACTTTAGCAATACATAGTAATAATTTATCTTTTTAAAATCTGTATTGTATCTGTTATTAAACATCCAAGTTTTGTCCAATATATACGTTTTATTAAATGATTTATTATATTATTATATATTATATTATTAATATAGTTGTTCATTAAATGAGGACGTGATTTCTAATAGGTACCATTTCCTGACCATCTGTTCCCCCCTCTTCGTTTTAAACTTTAAACAGCACGTAAAGAAAGGACAAATAGCGTGATATAACAAGTGCAAACTCCCTTCACGGTACAAGAGACAATTGCTGTCCCGCACAATGATAGCAATTTTTAACCGGCTGTGCCGTTGCGAAAAGGGTGGAAAAAAGGAAAACAGAAATCACCATGAATGGTCGGTTGGACGGATAACAGTTGTCACGATCGATCGCATCCCATACATATCGAGTGTTCCTGTTTCCATTCAAAGGGTTTAAACGTTCGTGTACTGCAGCTGCAATGCGTTGAAGATCGCCCTGACTGTTTGTCCACGATGATGTATTATAACGTTAGATTCACTTATGGATTACGTTGCCATCTGACAATAAAGCATCGTTCTACGGTAAATTTAATGAGCCTGAACGTAGATACGTCCCTATTGTCAGAGACAACGTATTAATCCTGCATAATACTCGCTTCGTGTCCTGATAATACTCTGAACCGTGTGCACATGCTGCCCTCTGGCATATAGGGCTATCTTAAATCATGCGGTGTTTCATTTAATCACTTATGCTCGAGATAACCAAACAATTACTCGCACTACAGTTACGATTATTATTTTCTAAGCGAATACTGTCATACCTTGAAGTGTGTCATAAGTGTAGAGGTTACACGAGGAATTGCTACCAATCTTCATATGACGGAAAAATATTCGAATGACTTTGTAGCGTCCTTTTTTGTTTGCCTCTTAGTGGTTTCAATTAATATTTTAATTATTTCAAATTAATATTTGAAAGAATATTGTTAATAAACTTTATTTGGTAAATTACAAGTTTAATTATTTTTATATTTGCTTCTATAAATTATGTATTTCTGATCATAATGTTGGCAGTCCTGATTTTGTACATTTAGTATCAAGATGGCGGTAGGAAGTGTCAGTGTTACCTCAATTCTTCACTCTCAGTACAATTTCTGTCTATTGCTTTCAAAGCGTTTGAATTTTATTGTACAAAGTGTAGACTTAAACATTTCTAATATGTATCTCAAAAATAGTAGCTTCCCACGAAAAATAGTGAGTATAATTTTTCATAATTTCAAGGGAGAAATATCAGTATCATTTTACTTTGTATTTATTGAGTTTACAAGGTTATCTAAAGACGAATGATTTAATTAGAAATGTATATTTTTCTTAGCAAATTTGTATTCTGTGTGAAAAATAACCTAACTTGTGTTTTGTGCAAAGCATAACCTAACTTATGTTCTGTGTAAAGAATAACCTAACATGTGTTCTGTGCAAAGCATAACCTACCTAGTGTTCTGTGTAGAGAATAACTTAACCTGTGTTCTGTGCAAAAAGTAACCTAACTTGTGTTCTGTGTAGAGAATAACGTATCTTGTGTTCTGTGTAAATAACCTGACAAAACAAAACCTAACCTAATTGTAACTGAGGAGTCTGGATTGTTCGTAACTATACGAGCAAGAAATTATTTGGGGAAATAATTATTTTGAGAGTGATCGATCGGTATTAGAAAATGTTCGTAGGTAATTAAAATGTAGAAGCTTAGCCACTTCAGCTGAATAGCAATTGACGTATCGTAACCTCATAAGCGTCGCGAACGATGACTTCATCTCTTGACCTGCATCGTCGGCGCACGCCTGGAATAGTTAACCCGTTGAAACTGTCCCTTTTTTTTTTATTAAAAGCAAGTATCGAACGTAGATTGGATGTTGATGTAATTTCTTACCTTTAGCAATATACAGGGTGTCCGAAAAATCGTGGAATAAGCGACTAGATAGAGTCCACAATAAAAAATTAGAAAACATTTCTTCATGTACGTTTTCTAAAAATGGTTAATTTTCAAAAAATCGTAGATTAGAAGATTCTTTAATATACTTGTAAGAAAAATTGTTTATGATAAGAAGAATTGTATTTTAACTTTTCCGTTATTTTAATAATTAATAGATATTATAAATAAATGAAATATTTTAGTAAATAATTAACAAATAAATAAATGAGTGTTAATATTAAAACTGTTAAAGTATATTGATATAACATTATTCTTCATGTTGTTGATGTGTTAACATGTAGCATGATGAATTTAGTTGCAAGTATGATAAATGCGCATATAAATAATAATAACAAAGACACTGATTAATAACAATAGTTTTTATTAATAATTATATTTATTAATTTATAATTGTTGAACTGACCAAACAAATTTTTGTCTAAAAATTCTTTAATAAATATTCTCAGGAATTTTGAAATTTAGTTTTTTCAAAAAACGACGGCAAATATACAAATGTTTTTCTTTTATTTTTTAATTTATTGTTGCATGCAGAAAAATTTTGAGACCACTTGTACCGCGATTTTGGAACACCCTGTATAGTAACGAATGAAATGATGGAAGTGAGGAAATTATAAAGGAAATGAGTCGCTAAATTGTGTACAAATTGAAAAATTAACATCACGTGTACGAAGTATGATGATCAATTAAGGATAAATTTTGTAGAAAAAATAAAAAATTGCACCGTACTATTGGATTGAAAATAAAATTATAGAAATAAGTAAATATGGGGTGAGAGGTAAACTAATTTCTATAATTACCTTTTATTCCTGCAAAAGTCAACATACATTTTAAGAGCAACATCTTAATGATTTGTGTAAATTAAAATAGGTAATCTAAGATTCGTTATTTTAACACAACCCTAAGAATACTTGTACTTGCTTCACAAATTTACAAGTTTCTAATTTCCGAAATTTTCAAGTTTTTAATTTTTGAAATTCTCAAATTTATAATTTCTGAAATTTTAAGTTTATAATTTCTGAAATTTTCAAGTTTATAATTTCTGAAATTTTCAAAAATCAAAAATACAATTTTTTGAGATGAAAAAATTTTTTAATTTTTGCAATTCGCTCACAAAATCCCCAAATTTCCAATTTCTTCATTTTTCACGTTTTCCATATTTTAATTTCTGTATTTCCATGTTCTTAAACTTTTAAATGTCCAAATTCCTAAACTTTTTAATTTCTAAATTTCCAGATTTTTATATTCCTATATTTCAAATTTCCAAATTTTTCAAATCCCTAGATTTCCAAGATCCCAAATCTTCGAATTTCCCTGTTTATTAATTTTCAGCACTTTCATGTCCCTGTATTATTAAATTACTAAATTATTAATTTAATAAATTAGTATATCTCTAAATTCTTTAATTATTAATTACTGAATTTCCAGAACCCTAAAAACCCAAATTCTCAAATGTCCAAATCCTTAAATTTTCAGATTTCAAAATCTTGAAATTCCTACATTTATTTTACTGTGTTTAATAAAAAAATATTTAATCCACCGTAGATCAAAAGGAATCCCATTATTTCCACTTATAGCAGATGACGCACATGATGCGTCGTTTAGTTTTCACTACAAAAACGCCCATCTACGTTACAATATTATTAAAACAGAAACTATCGAAAGCATATCTTTGTTAAATATCGATCCATATTCCTTATCCAATTGTGTGGCACATAATAAGGTAAATTTCAACCTCTCAGAATTCTATTATAATAAAACCTGAACTTTGAACAAGGCAGAGAGTGGACAATACTCTTTCACGTATTGTCCGATTGTCCAATTTGTCGCCGACAGGCCATCTCCATAATTAAAATTATCTGTATAATTATATATGTGTAGATCTGTACCGAATGCGTCATTACTCCCTCGAGTACGAATTTAATCCTGTAAATAGCCGAGGAAACAAACGCAATTTCATTGACACAGATCGGTGTCGTCTTCACAAAAACGGAGGCCTGTCAATGTGTGCGTTGTGTTAATTTCGTCCTACATTTACGTCGCGTTTTACGAGGTCTCGTCACTCATCTAAAGTCTATTACTACTGCACAACGCACTGTTCTCTGATATACGTCGTGTTTGGAGAATCATCAAATCCTACGGTAGCGTAGTAACGTAGTTTATCGTGCAAACAGTTTTACCGCAGTCTAACGTCACGGTGTAATTGCTGTTTGGATATTAATCGATGTAAATTCTGCGCGAACCATAAATCAGTATCGTTTCATCTTTATTTACAGTGGTAATACAAAAATAATTACGTTTGTAAAAGAATGGACATGTTTTATAATTAAAATGTATAAAACAATGGATTTGTTTTATAATTAAAATATGTAGAAGAATGGAATAAAAATATATTACTTAAATAGCTTGTATATTTCAATTAAAGTATTCTGAACGGTTTAAATTTCGCGGTATGGATTTTGGCAGGAAGATGGCGTTATTGACTTAACCTCCTTGACTATTTCAGGACTCTGATTAGGTGTCTGGTTTTGACATGTCAATAGGTCGTTTAACTAATAATGAATTTAATAATAAGAAGCCAATTTATACAGGTATAATGACAATCAAATTTAAACAAGTAGCGTAATGACAGTCTCATTTAAACAAATATAAGTAGTATAATGACAATCAAAATGAAATAAATGTAGGTTTGTATAATTACAATCAATTTTAAACAAACATAGGTAGTATAATTGCAATCACTTTTAAACAAGTATAAGTAGTGAAGTGACAATCAAATTTAGACAAGTATAAATAATATAATGATGATCAAATGTACACAAAGTGTAAATAGCGTAATGACTATCAAAGTTAAACAAGTATAGGTAGTTCCATTATAATAAATTTTAAACAAGTATAAGTAGAATAATGTGACAATCTCATTTAAACAAGTATAAGTAGTATTATGACAACAAAATAAATATATGTGGTATGATTATAATAAATCTTAAAGAAGTATAAGTAATACAAGCGCAATCAAATTTAAAGAAGTATAAGTAATATAATTACAATCAAATTCAAACAAAGCCAAATTTAAACAAGTATAAGTAGTATTATGACAACAAAATAAATATATGTAGTATAATTCTAATAAATTTTAAAGAAGTACAAGTAATACAAGTGCAATAAAATTTAAAGAAGTATAAGTAGTACAATTACAATCAAATTTAAACAAAGCCAAATTTAAACAAATATGTGCAGTATAATTATAATCAGTTTTAAAGAAGTATAAGTAGTGCGATTACAATAAAATTTACATAAGGATAAGTAGTTTAGTAACAAGCAAATTTAAACAAACATGTGTAATATAATTACTATCAATTTTAAAGAAGTGTAATACAATTAAAATCAAATCTAAAGTAGGATAAGTAGTATAATGTATAAAAATAAAATTTAAACAAATATATGTAGTATAATTACAATCAATTTTAAAGAAATATAAGTAGTACAATTACACAAAAATAAATAATATAGGAACAACCAAATTTAAACAACTATAAGTAGCATAATGACAGCTAAGTTTATACAAATTTATCTAGTAGAATTATAGTAAAACTTGAATAATTATTACAATGACAATCAAACTTAAAAAAATATAAGTAATATATTAACTACTAAATGTACTTGAATGCAAAAAGAAACGATCGCCACAAAAATGTTATAAAAGCGACCTTTCAAAAGTTCGATTCTAGGCATCATCGTAGGCCAATGAATCTAATTTCCAATCTAGTCACGAGCAAACTCCGGCTTCCTCTCTGTGCACGTGGAAAATGAAACTCTTTCTACCCAATGAAGCAGCTCATCGAAAGACGACTGGCTGCTTTCTCGAAACTCTTATTATTCGAGCCGAGTATCGACCGCTCGTTACAACATTATTTTACGTCCCCGCTTCTGTCTATCTGTTTGCGCGTGCTTGCGCTTCTGATGCCTTTTTTCTCTCTCTATGCCTTTTCTTCTCTCACTTCTATTAAAACAGTATTGATATTTAAATTAACGCCGTAGGAATTAAGTTTTGGTCACGTTTTTATTTTTCTAAATTTTCGTACTTTTCAATTCTTACATTTCGAATTTCGTAATTTATCATTTTTGAATTCTTACATTTCAAATTTCATAATTTATAAGTTTTGAATTCTTACATTTCAAATTTCGTAATTTATAATTTTCGAATTTACTAATTTCTGTTTTTCCATTTTAATAAAGCGTGAAATGCTTAAATTTCCAAATTCAAAAAATTTTTAAGTTTGTAAATTTCAAAATTTTCAAATGCCTAAATTCTAAAATCCACAATTTCTAAATTTTCAAATTACAACATTTCTTAGTTGTCAGGTTTCTAAATTTCTAAATTCCCAAAATTTAAAAATTGTAAATTTCTAAATTAAAAATTGTAAATTTCTAAATTTTTTAATTCAAAAATGTTCAACTCCAAACTCTAAATTTCCAGTTTTTCAAATCTATAAATTCCGAAATTAACAATCGACATACGTTATCAATATTTCACTTTTATGAATAAATGAATATTACGAATCGTGAAGTATTGACAGCGTATAAATAGATATTGAGAGTTCTGAAATATTGACAGTACATATTGATCGTCTGCGGGCTCCATAAAATAATGAGGCTCGTTATAATCGCCACTTGTCTGCTTGATGCATATAATCATTACATACCTACTGCTGCAGACGGAAATATTCATTGTCAGACAATATTATATCGAAAGTTGACTAATGTACATCAAATATTGCGTTTATTACAGACATTTATTAACAAGACTTATTCAGCATGTTATACGAGATTAATGAAAAACCATTTGTATTACTGAATAATGTATTTATGATGTATAAACAAATTATTAATATAAGCCAGTATCAATAATAATTTAAAACATTTCAAGTTGGAAAATACAGTCTTAAAAACAATTCTCATACAAAATGGTGTGAAAACATCATACAGTTTACAATTAAATAAAGGTTAATAGTAGCTGTTCAAAAATTAACCTAAAAATTCAATTCAGTTCATTCCACGATTCATTATACATATATTTAAAACGTATTCGAGAGATTTCTGAGACTATAACTAAGAAGTTTTGTAACATGTATAATGGAAACAATAAATGCTTCAAGATTACTTACTTATTATAACGATTTCATTTTAATTAGACACAACACTACACTCGGCCTATGGTTTCTACATTTTTCGGCCGCTGCGCGCGCATGTACAATTCGCGGGAAATACAAATATGATTACCGCAAAGTCTTCATACAGTAAATTATCGTGCCCCATATACGTAAATTATGTGGATAAATAATAAAATAAAACTGTGACGCTAAATTTCTAACAAGCCACTATGTAATATTCTTTCTATACTTATTTAAATGCCAAAAGAATATCATTAATAATATAATCGTAGTTCAAACTTATTTATAGAATGATATAATATTCTAAAAGTGTTATACCATTTAATAAGATATTACTTACAAAGTAGCAGAAGGCATCAATAATTCATTTTAAAATGAAGAAGTCGTAAGTTGTATTGTTCGTGATTCTAATCGCGTGTTAGTTTATAATTTCCTGTCTGTTGCGTTAGCTTCAACTTCGGCATCTGTACAGTAATCAATTGCGTTGCGTGCATCCGCAACGAGGATTGGTCGTGAAAATTACATAGTATTTTATTTTGTAATACCCAAGAACGCTAGTATCATTACTAACACTGCAGCACTACTTACGTTCCGATCTAAAAAAATGTACACTGTCCTTACATAAAGTATTTATTTATAAATAATATTTACTGTTGTTTATTGGGATTTGATTTAAACAGGAAAGAGTTATTGAAATTTTAGATATTAATGAAAATAATTATTATTATCCTCAGATATCTTAATAATTTCATGTTTTTTATCTACAGATATAATTTTTAATTAAATATTGTGGGTCAATCATAAAATTGTGAAATAAGAAGAAAAGAGGTTTAAACAAAATTTAAGCGTAACATCAGTAAAATTGGAACTGAAATATAACAATTCATAATAATGATTTTGGTAGTGAAAATATATTCTGTTTTTTATAATAATAGAGAATGTTACTTTTCATTGTTACAGATCACAAAATGGGTTGTTTTGGGAGCAAAGATAAGTTGAGCAAAGAGGACATGGATTTCCTCAAGTCACACACAAGATATGACGAAGCAACCATAAAGGAATGGTACAAAGGGTTTAAAGTAAGTACAATATTTATTTTATAGTAATATTGATGGTTTATTACACAAATATTGTATATTCCAATGTTTTCTGGAGAAAAGGATTAAAGATTCAACAGCTTTTTACATTACATTAAATAAATATTCAAATAACCAGAATAATTGAATTAAGAACATATAATAAATAGAAAGATAACTTTTTACAAATTTGTAAAGTAAATATAAATATAATATTTATACTATATAAAGAAACAATGAAGAACTATTTATTAAAAATTCAAATGACATAAAAAGTAGATATACAAGATTTGTGCACCGAGTCATCAATATAATACTTTTTCTTAAATTATTATATTACATTATAGACAAGAATGATCAGAAATGTAATAAACAATACTAAATTCAATACAAAGTACTCAAATTATATTAGATAAGTACAAAATTATATTGTTTTAAATCTATATTAAAGAGTGCAAATAAAAGGACAATAAGTTTTTTTTATAAAATATAAAGACCAATGTCATTACATATGAGTGGAAATGTTATTAGAGTTATTTATAGCATTTTTAGCATTTTTAGTAATTAATATAGCATGCATGTTTATGACCACTTCCCTAAATTAGACTGGACATGTCTGCGAGCAATTATCACTGTTCTTTGCTGTAACATTTTGTATTTATTACATTTTTGTTCATTTCAAAATGTACTGTTATTTTCAACACTTTACTATGTTTATTGAGAATATAATTCTAGTTCTCTTTAAGTAAACTGTACAAGAAATCTTTATTCTTTCTCAAGACATTTAATTCCTTTTATTGTGATTTAACAAAAGTAGCGTTAAATAATGCAAAGCACTGTGATATGTACAAGAAACTTTTGATGTACTGATTTTTTTTTTAATAAACTGCATTTAGGTGAAGCAAATACTGTTTTGAAATATTTAGTTACTTACAATTTGATTAGTTTCCACTCTTCACTTGTATAAAAAAAAATCACATTAATTTAACTCATAAAAGGATAATAAATAAATATGATAAAAGACTAAACAGTGAGTAAACATTTCTTCCAGTCACCAAGTTGACTTAACACGTGTGACACATGTGTTCATAATTAGGTTATGTAACTAAAACTAACAAATAAGTAGAAATGCCAGCATGGTTTACACAAGGTGCTATCTGTAATAAAAGTAAGAAACTTTGAAAAGATTATTTAATGAAATTTTCTAGTCTTTTAAAAATATAAATATATATACAGTTTTATATAGATTTTAATTACTGAAATCCTCAAATAAACTATAGAGTAAAAATAAGTAATTGTTAATAGGTCTTGTTGAAAATATGAAGTTGGCTTAAAACAAAATATTGAATTGATGTCTTTTACACAATCTTTTGTATAAATAAAAGAAAGAAATTGGTAATAAAAAAAGTAAATAATAAAAGAAATTTGTATTTACGCACTGTGTTTAAGATTTCCGCAAGACTTGTGTTTTGTGTTAGGTTAAGTATGCAACCAACTTCATATTTTGAAGATGGTCCATTAGCTGTTGAAATTAACGAGCAGAGTGCTTTTTTTATACGAATCAAAGAAATCACAGCAGTTATCCATAAATCTACACTATAAAGGCTATAAAAAGCCGGGGAGAGAAAAAAGGAAAGAAAAAACACGGGGTATCTTTAACGTTCGATGTTAACTAGTTTATCAAGCATAAATCCGATTGAATCAAAGAGAGGACTCTCCATCTCCGTCGATCTCCGGCCTCTTGGATGTTTATTCGAGCTTATTCGATCAAATAAAAAGAAATAAATCCGCGCTAACCCGAGGGATGAATCAGTTTTCATTGCATCTCTAGCAGGAGCATCTAGCCCCGGCTAATTGGCCTTTAAAGAGAATTTAACAATTTCGAGGGAAATCCGAGGCTCCTCGAAAAAGTTGTTCGCTCAAAGTTTCTCGGATAATTTGAAACAGCTCTCGAACGAAAGCCGCAGCTCGCACAACTAATTAAACTAAGGTAAAACTGTCGTTATCCCAGGACATTCTTCGATTTGTCCCGCATTTCACGCGAACTTCCGGCCATTTCGTAACACGAACACAAACGAGTCCCCCCCTCTGGTGGAATTGAAATAAACGATCGCTGCCCCGTTTTCCAACGCCATCGCTAAAGGCAACAATTCCGTTTCAAAAACCGCCCAAGACAAACGACGCTCGTGTAAAGGTCAATCAGATAGAAGCTATTGGGAGTGGCAGAGTTTAAAAAGGTTCGATTTGCACAAGGTCATGTTACGATTGACCCGATGAAGTTGCGGTATCTTTAACCGAACACGATCGCTCGTAATTTTTACGTTTGATGGAGATTTTACTACCACAACTCGTAGTGCGTTAGAGATATACCCGGTGTTCCGACAGAAATAGTCAATATTTTATGAAATGGCAGTTCCACTATTTTTAGTTAAAATGTTTGGCAATTATGTAGAAAGTTGAGTTAAGTATAAGGTTAAGTATAGACACTAGTTGTAGAGAACAAAAAATTTCAATTTTAATCCACACATTCTTTGTATTAAAAATTCCTGGAATTTCCAAATTTGCAAATTCTCAGCTTCCAAGTTCTCAAATTTAAAAATTGTTCAATATTAAAATTATCAGATTAAAAAATTGTTCATTTTCAAATTTTCATTATCTACATTTAAACATTGTTAATTTTGTAAATTTTTATATTTCTAGAATTCTTAAAATGTCACAGGTTTTTAAATGTCATCATTTTTTAAATTACCAATGTAGTCATTGATATCGCCAAATTTTCAAATCTTCAAAATTCTAATTTGCCACATTTCTAAATTTCAAAATTCTAAAATTTCCAAGTTTGAAAATCCTAAAGTATCCAAGTTTCTAAATTTCCAAACTTCCAAATTTTTAAGTTGAATTTCATTTAAACAGAAATGGAAGCTACAAACCAGACCTAGGCAAATTAAACAAACACATAAAATAATCATTATACTATATATAAGTGGTACATAATTATTCACTTACAACAAAGGGGGCTCCGATATTTACGTTTTACAACAAAAATGTTAGTACAAAATATATTTTTGACCATCTAAATGCAAATTGGAAAAAATATAAGGTCAAACGTAATATAAATGAAGCAATCAACTGAACTAAAATTATTAATAACGTCACTTCCTTCAGAAAATATGCTAAACTAAATGTTGGAAATAAGGATCGAAGTGCCCACTCGAATAAATTCACAAGTGTGCGCATGCGCGTGCGATTGTACGCAACGTTTATGATTGTACGCAACGTTTATGATTGTACGCAACGTTTATGATTGTGCGCATGCGCGTAAGACTGTACGCATGCGTGGAAGGTCGCAAAAGGCATCGTTTTAATCGTATTATAATACGTCAAACGCAAGCACGTGAGTGGCATATAAACGTAAATAAAGTGCGAATAAATTATTATCACGTGTCAATTTATAATGTGACAAGTTTATTAAACGTAAAACGTAAAAACAAGCTTAAAAGTAAAACTAACCTATCTAAGTTGTACGATAGTTATAAACATTGCTTACGACATAATGTAGTAGGCTTTTTGGTTAAGAATGCACACTGTACAACATCGGAAACGTAAATGTATAAAGTTACTTACGACTTAAAACTTGAAATAAAACGAAGATATTTAAAGTATTTATGAAATAATTTGTTTGTGTTGCAGCAAGACTGCCCGAATGGTAGGTTAACGCCAGCGAAATTCGTCGACATGTACAAAATGTTCTTCCCCTCTGGCAACGCGGAGGAATTCTGTGATCACGTCTTCCGTACATTCGACATGGACAAGAATGGCTACATCGATTTCAAGGTAAGCCGTTTCTCCGAATCGATTTTTCTTTCCTATTACGTTACCTTTTCAATGGAAGAATGCTGCGCTATTCGGGAAGGTAGAACTCTCTCATACGTCGTTTATTCCGAACGATTAAACTTGATCGCATCAAACCCTGTCGATCGACCAATCCTTCGTTTTCAGCGGAATATCGTGCCGACGGCGCTTAGCCTTCAAAACTCATGTATCTATTCTCACGGAAGTAGATATTAGGTGTACCATTCCGATAATCCACTTTTCTACCGAATTTGGTACTGTAGACGAACACGATGGGAAAAATGTGATTGGGTGTATTATGGTTAGCTGGAAATGTTCAGTAACATTTTTCTTGTACTCGAAAGGTAATAGTATTACTACTTTATACATTTGAAGGTGAATTTGATGTTCCTATGGTAATCTGTAAATTTGCAGGTCTAAACTAATAGGACTAATAGGATACGTATGACATATAGGTGTCATCTTGTCAGACGCGCAATACATTGCCGATAAACAGTGATTTGTTCCCTGTGGTTTATACTTTGGTTTGTCTAACATCTTGCATATAGATAACAGTGAAATCAGCAATTTGTACGACTGATTAATTAGTAGATATGGCAGATTAATAGGTGTCATATTAAAATTGCTAAAACGTGTTACAACGTTATCTCGTGTAATAAAATCCGTTAGCACATTCGAGAACGAGCTAACAGGTGCAGCTCTGTCGAGATAAGGCGAAATCGTAAATTAAACCATTAGGAAGCGGCGCCCATTGATGACGTAATGTTCAGGGCCGTATATTGCTTGTTCCATTTCGGTATCATTAAACTTTCAATTTTTCAAATTTAGAAATTTGTAATGTGGATATTTAATCATTTAGGAATGTAGAAATTTTATACCTTCAAATTTGTATACTTTCAAATCTATAAATTTATATCAAACTTTTAAATTTACTTTCTTTTTTTCAAATATTGAAATTTGTAAATTTTTGAAATTTTTAAATTTAGAAATGTACTAACTTGAAATTCATACATTTAAAAATTTATAAATATAAAAATATGGGAATGTAGAAGTTTTACAATCTAAATTTCAAAATTTTGTAATTTATAGATAGTTAAATCTACAAACGTTGAAATATCAAATCTTTTAATTTGCAAATTTTTTAATTCTGAATCTTCTATGTCTTTCAGGAATTTAGTGTTGTACAACTTGCAAATGTAAAGATTAAAAAATATTGAAATATAATATTGATATATTTTAACTTAGATACTTTTTTAATCCAGAAATTTAGAAGTTTGATAATTTACGATTTTCGAAATTTGGAATAGTGGAAATACATAAGTTTAATATTTCCAAAACTATTAACTATAATATTCTCTACATTTGGAAATTAAATTGAAAATCTGGAAAATAATGTGGAAATTAATTTGGAACTCTGGAAATTTAAAAAGTTTGAAAATACAAGATTTTGAAAATTAAAAAGTAACTTTGCATAATTTGCAATTTGAAAATTTAGTATAGAAACATGAAATTATAAAATTCTAAAATTTGCAAATAGAAAAATTGTTAAATTTCATAAAAAAAAATTTCAATTTCAAAAGTCCTAAATTTCGAATATAAAAATACACACATTTCCCAATTATGAACCAATTTTCCACAAAATTAAATAACGTATAAATGTCCTTATCCAAAGTACAGCAATAAGCAATAAAACCGCATTTTTAAAAATAAATAAAGAACTGCAATTCGTATAATAAACTTTCTCAAAAAACCAATTCAATATCGTTCAAATAAATTTACACGAAAGCGATAGGAAAACAGGTTTCAGCGAAAAGCGGGGAAAATGAATATAATAAAAAAAAGTAATTAAGCGATAGCTGTGCAAACTGCAGATGTTCAGTGAACGGTAAAGTAAACTGGAGCAGAATCGCGAGAGCCATTATGATAAATTCCCGCAGTTTCTGCAAACGTTTCAAACGACCAAGGTAAAATATTGTGGAGTAGAAAGTGTTGTCCCCGTAAACGTGAATTGCATTCATCGTGAGCCTCTGTTGAAGTGTAAAGGATAACGTGAAACTGTCTGTCCATTGTTGCGAATACAATATGGCTTGGTAAACGCGTGTTGCAAACGTATCATATATATATACATCCATTGACTATCCGTCGAGCAGGTCGAATAGGCTTGATAAATCCATGATTTTATGCGCTTATGGCCTTTATCAGGGCTCGTTTTAAGACGGATCACTGGTCAAAGCATGTTGTCGATTGATCGCGATTTCATGGTTTCAAAATATTCGGTGAACACTCGACGTATGATTTTTCGTGGAAACCCTGATCAGCTTTAAGGGAAGGTTTTACGCGGTGAACTGGAAATGCCGGATTTTAGGGGTTGCATTCTTAGACCCTTGTGATTATTGGTGTAGCTAGCTGTTTCGTTTGGGGTGGATACAGTAGAGTGAGCAAATATGCCATTGCTACAAAAAATGTTATTTAAAAAGGAACTAGGTTTTTTAGTAGTCGATTTTTGGGAGTTTTATGGAGAGAGTTAAGAATTTGGGGACCTTGTGAATAGGGGAATTTTGGGATTTTGAGATTCGAGGATTTGGGGATTTTGAGATTTGGTGATTTTAAGATTTGGGAACTTTGAAATTAGGGAATTTTGAGATTTGGGAATTTTGGAATTTTAGAATTTGGGAACTTTGGGATTTTGAAATTTGAGAATTTTGGGATTTGGGGATTTTGAGATTTGGGAACTTTGGGATTTGGGAATTTTGAAATTTGGGAATTTTGGGATTTGGGGATTTTGAGATTTGGGAACTTTGGGATTTGAGAATTTTGGGATTTGGGAATTTTGGGATTTGGGGATTTTGAGATTTGGGAACTTTGAGATTTGGGAACTTTGGAATTGGGGAATTTTGAAATCTGGGGATTTTGAGATTTGGGAATTTTAGAATTTGGGAACTTTGGGATTTTGAAATTTCAGAATTTTGGGATTTGGGGATTTTGAGATTTGGGAACTTTGGGATTTGGGGATTTGGGGATTTGGGGATTTTGAGATTCGAGAATTTTGGAATTAGGGAATTTTGAGATTTGGGAACTTTGAAATTTGGAGATTTGAGAATTTTGAGATTTGGGAACTTTGGGATTTGAGAGCTTTTTGGGGTTTGAGAATCTTAGAATTTGAGAATTTTTAGATTTGAGAACTTTGACATTTGGGAATTTTGGTATTTGAGAATTTTAAGATTTGGGAACTTTGGGATTTGAGAATCTTGGAATTTGGGAATTTTGGTATTTGAGAATTTTGAAATTTGGGACTCTTAGATTTGAGAACTTTGAGATTAGGGAATTTAAGAATTTTTGGATAATTGCACATTTTTTGAAGTAGGAGATTGTGGATTTGGGGTCCTTTGAGGTATGGAAATTTTAAGATTTGGAGACTTTGAGAGTTTTAAACTCTTGGGATTTGGATATTTTGAGATTTGATGGTTTGGGAATTTTGGGATTTATGAAACTAGGGATTTGTAGATCTTGTAATTTTGTTATCTACGAGTGCGAGAATCTAGGAATATGGTTGCTTAGAAATTTAAAGACATAGGAATATGGGAATCTAGGGACTTTGGGACATAGGAGTGAGGGCATATAGAAATTTGGAAACATATAGGTATTTTAGTACCCTAAAATTTCAAAACCTTATAAATGTAAATATATAGGAATATGGATATCCAGAGATTTGAGAAGTTAGGAATTTAAGAACCTAGGAATTTAGCGGCTTAGGTATTTGAGAATCTAGAGATTGGAGGTTTCCTGATAAATGAATCTAAGGATTTGACTATCTTCAAATTTATGGACATATGAATTTGATGTTGTATAGAATTTGTGGACATAGGTATTTGGTGGTCCAGAAATTCTGAAACCTTGAAATTTAAGAATTATAGATGAAAAAATTGGGAAAATTGTACATTTAGAAATCTAGAAATTTGGTGATTTTGGTTTTGAGAATATAGAGTATATTGAAATTAAAAAATTCAAAAACTTAGAAGGAATTAAAAAATATGAAATTTGAAGAATTAACACTGTATACAATTTGTCAACTTGTATTTACGAAAGTATAAAAGTGTTAGAATTCATGAATTGTATTTTTAAGAAAAAATTTCTCGAGTAAAATAATTTGGCCACCGGCTTTGTCACACTTCAACTGTAATGTGCGTCACGAGTGCGATTCAATGTCATATGCCAAGGGGTTAAAACTATGCATAATAATTAGAGGTGGGATATAAGGGAGAAGATAGAAATGAATCCGAGAGGGATGCCCTTTGAGAAAGCGATTTAAATTCACCGTTCCAAATAAAAGATTAAATGTGCAGGATTGAGGGCAGCGATTCAAGCCAGAGAGCTTTTGCTAGATTCTTAGGTAATTCACCGAAAATCCAAAAGATTCGAGCTGCAGTTTTAAAGAACTGTAAACCCTTCGAAACTTTTGTTAATTTCGAAATTTTAACAATATTCTAAACAATTTTAAATTATTGCAATTGTAATAATAGGTATAATTATTTTTTACTCAATTAGACTGAGTAATAATAAAACTATTAAATGAGTCAGAATAAGAAGTTTACAGAATGGCGGAACATAGCGGCGGTACTCTACTTGCTTCGTAAAAATACAATTCGTTGACAGTTGTAACAACCGATAAAGATCAAAAGTCTGTTATATTATTACTAACGTTTTTTTCAGTTCTCTTATTTGAACAACGTTTTCCAACATATTTGTATCATTTGTCTCATTAAAATGTGACCAAATACGACGAAATATAGGACATATTTGCTTGTAATAATTTATTAGAATGTGTTACTCGATATAGGCACTTGAAATTACAAGTAAATATGTTCCGAATTATGCCGTGTTTGGTCTGATTTTAATAAAAAAGATATCACAAATATGTTGGTGAAAGTTTTTAGACCTGGGAGATTCGCTTATTTCGAAACTTTATTATAATCTCAACCACTTTTCTCTAACGCAGTTAGACACTTCAGCCATTACAACTTTGACTGTCAAAGATGTCACGTGATTACCCGAATAACATCGAAGAGATACGAAGTTACCCGACGTGTCACTGCTCGTTCGTTTACCGCTGATGTTATTACAATGAAACTTCGTTGTAAGGAAAACGTTTGAAACTACGATTAAATATGTTCCGAATTACGTCGTGTTCGATGTCATTTTAATCAGGAAAATGTCACAATTATGTAAGTAAAAGTTTCCATAACAAAAAGTTAAAAATAAAGAAGTTTCATTCTTACATTAGAATTATCTCACCGATATGTTTACTGTTTGTTTACATTCGGTTGGTCGGACGTTTCCGTTTCTCGCTGTTCTTTTTTACGTTCGGCAAATTTCAATCAATGTCGGAACTATACGATGTGAGCTACACTTTGGTCCCAAAAGATTCGCTCGTATCGAGGTTTTAATGTAACGAGGAGACTTTTAAAAAAGACGATCGTACGGATAGAAGTAAAAAAGTAGCCAATGGCAGAAGTTGGCCAGAGGGGCTAGCACGTCGATAGGGTCAATAAGAGAAGTGGAGATACTCGAGAGGTCAGGAAGAGCAAAAGAGCCGACTCGCCCTCGACTTCGTTCTTTAAAATTCTCGTCGTTTGTCTACCTAAGGCGTCAGGTGACCTAATTCAGCATCGCACTTGTATCTGTAACGACGATATTCGAAAGCTCCTATGAGACCTGACGTAAAGCTGTTCGACTTCCAAAAATCACCATATTGTTTCCCAATGTCGCACACTGCGATAAAATATTAAAAATAGCACACTTAGAAAAACCTTTAGAATAACTTTTCTATATTTATTTGAATTTTGTAACTTTATTGTTTATCATTTATTTTGATAATGGCCATATTATCAAAGAATTTCAGTAATGGTGATCATCACAGAATTTTAATAAAGGATATCACCCATAAACTTTTATGTTTGTGATTATCCGAAAAATTATATTTAATTTATTTCAGAATCAGATCAATCACTTTTTGAGTGTCCAGAATTTTGTTTCAAATTAAGTTGTACATATTATACAATTTAATTTATAGTATTATTGTGTATATAAAATTGGGGAGTATTTAAACCGTTCATTCGCTAATTTGCAATATATTTATAGAATATCATACGTCGAACGTTGTAATATTTTTCTATTTTTTGTTTTGAATTTGTTTCTTTCTTATCTTCATATAACAGATATATTTGTTAGATTGTTATCGTATTTTATACTGTAATAATTTTATAATATCTTCTTGTTTAAAAAGTTAATTTTATAATACTCGGAAGTCTACACATTTTGTATATATTTCTCCTCGAAAACAGGATATAAAAAAATAAATACTAACAGTAAACAAGCCTGTACCTTTACTTACTAGTAAGAAGCATGCTATAAACAGGAAGCAGTTTTCTAGAAAATCACGCTTACAATCTTTTGCATTATCATTATCAGATTAAGAAAATATATCATTCCATTTTCCCTGATATTCCACCTACAAAATGAGCCTTTTCTTACGTTCGTAACTTCGAAATTAACGTCGAACAAAGCTGTTAAAGAACCCATGTGCCTCGTTCCCGCGTGCTGCGCCATTATGTAGAATGTAGGAGCTTTAGCAAATGGCTGCCATGATTTATGAGACACTTCCACTAACCGCAGTAGACAAAAAATGTTATGAACAGGATGTAATCAGTGCTGTATCATCAGTAACTTGTGACCATAAAGATTGGAGAACACACTTTCTACAGGTTACAAGATTTAACCTCAAAGTCATTATTATGTCATAAAACATGCGTCATAAAATTACTAAAATATAAGTCAAATGTAACCAAGATTTAGTTAGGCGATTGTTCTGATGGATATTTAAGTTAATTATTGTTAATTAAATTTTGATGCAAAAACTTCTGGAATAGTTCATGTGTTATTTTTAAAAATTAAGAGAAATATGAAGGGTAGATACTGTACTTGTACAAACTTGTCTAAAAATAGAACTATCTCTATATTATTGTTATATTTTTTGTTGCAGGAATTTCTGTTGGCCATTGATGTTACATCCAGTGGCACACCGGAAGAAAAGTTGAAATGGGCTTTCCGTATGTACGACGTTGATGGAAATGGCGTCATCGACATTCAGGAAATGACAAAAATTGTGCAGGTATTACATAATTTAGTAATTTTAGCATAAGTAACACGTTTAATTTTTTGGTAACTGGTTTAATTTATATTTTTATGTCAATGATTTTTCAACGTAACTGTTATCCAAGTGATCTGAAATTTTATTAAAGTATTTGTAGAATGATATGCAATTTTATTTATTACTATTAATATGTAATATTATTAATCAGGTACCTTTGGAAATATTAATTCTCTGACATGTATGAATCTTAAATTATAATTACTGTATTGGTTACATAGAAAGTATATTTAAATTGATGAATAATAATTGTTACAATTAATAAGTAAAAGATTGCAAATGTGAACTTTAGTAACTATGAATGATTAGTAATTTAGAAAAAGTAGCAAATTAATAACAGTTATCATAATGAAGAAATACATTATTGCAAAATGTAATAACCATAAATATTTACAAAATTTATTTAAAAAAAAAATACGAGCATTTAGTAGATAAGAGAGTTTTATAAAAATCTTTGTCATAAGAGAATTTTTTAAAAATCTTTGTGTTAAAATTCGAATGTTATGAATGAGAGAATTATTGCGTATTTTAATTTGCTTAATTCCAAAATCCAACCCTCTAATGAGCATGCAAATCCTATCAAAAACGCAGTTGTTATCGAATTTGGCTATATCCAGATTGAATTTTTGATTAAATGTCAATTCGACGATGAAACCACGAATTGTTGAACTCGCATTGCGAGATAATTATTCTCAGTTTCAACCGAATAGGTCAGAGTGTTAAATTGAAACACAGTTTAACGGGGTGTAATCAGCGACCGGAACGATAATGAGGGAGTTGCGTCGGAAGGGTTATAAATCGACCTCCTGCTTGCGTCCATTATCTACCGACGATTCTGTTACACATATTTCTGCATGTGTAATACTAATGGTTTTGTTAGACACCGACATCGAGATAAGAACATTTTGAGCCGCAACTTGAATACGAGCCGATTATTTTGGAGGTTAGGCCATTTCTTGTTATTGCGAGATATTTATGGGTTTGCATTTCAATAAATTTACAAATATTGCTAAACACTAATAGACACATTTTTTGTATTTTGTGGTGATAGATAATTTTTGTTTATTATCCAATAGTGTTTATAGTGCTGGCTAAAAGGAAATGAAGATTTTAGTATACCCAAATTGACTTATTATACCCAAGTATTAGTATACCCAAAATTCTTCCTTTATTACCAGTTCTCAAGGGTCTCATTTATACAAACATAAAAATAATAAAGCGTTATTACCTAGGAAAGTTATTATCCAGCTTCACTTTCAGATGCATCACAGTTATAATTTTCGTTGAAATCATTCTGAGCCATACTTTTTTAATAAAATAAACCACAATTCGTAATTAACTTGCGTTCAAAAGAAACGTTAAAAAGAGCAATTGCACGTCTCCAATAGAACGTGCCCGAACCAATCGGAACGATTCGGCAATCTTCGATAATTTACGACGCCCGAAACGGTTGGCGAACGCAACGGTTGACACGTGACGATTAGAATAGATTTGGAAGGCAAATAGTAAACACGTGTGGTGTAAATAAGTAGATAATAAAAACGTGTAGTTAATAAATTGTTAAATTAAAGGAAAGTTGTGGAATTAATTTCATAATGAATGAATCAATCAAGTTTCCAATAATTGTTATGGGGTTTTGTGCACCGATACTAAAACAAGAACTGTGTCGACTTTGTCAAGTACTTATTAGAAACTGAATTAGAACTTACTTGCAAACGGATTATAGAAACCAGCAATGATACCTAAACAAAACTACAAATCATCGATCAGAGGTTATGCTACCAATTTTATACAATTTGTAGTTTTTTACAGTATTGTCAGTATTACTAAAATTTACCGGAACTAAGTACCATAATATATACGACTGAAAATAATTTCAGTCTAAGGTGGATTTGCACCATTTTCATAATAAACATCTTTCCAATACCGTCAATCATCCATACTTCCATCAGTCAAGTATTAGGGAATTTCAGTTATTTTTATCATAGATTGTTTATAGATAAACATATATTAAGTTTCATCAGTTGTTATCATTATATTCGTTTTTTCAAAGATGAATATGTCTCACTTTCAAAGTAAACGGCTCCTATCATTGTGAAAGACGTTATCGTTCATCGATAATAACTGTAATACCTTCATAATTAAGAACTGATTTTTGTCCCACTTGATTACCACTTTGATTAAAATGAGACTAAACATGACGTAATTCGGGGAATATTTACTTGTAATAACTTATTAGCGTAAAATCCTTGAGGTCATAAAGTAGTAGAAGTCTACGATTTCGACTGTCAGACGTATCACGTGATTATCCGAATAGCACCGGAGAAAAACGAAACTTCCCGAAATGTCATTACTCGTTCGTTTACCGCGAATCTTACTACAGCAAAGCCTCAATATAAACGCTTAAAATTACAAGTAAATATCTTTCGAATTACGTCGTGTTTGGTCTCATTTTAATCAGGAAAATATCACAAATATATTAGTAAAAGTTCAGACTCGAGAGATTTGCGTATATCGAATGATTACTGTATTAATTAAGAATTAACGTTAAACAGCCATAGACTGATATGCAAACGCGACGTGTTTTTGTTCGCAGGCGATATACGACATGCTGGGCGCGTGTTCAAGTAACAGACCGGCAGACAGTGCAGAGGAGAGAGCGAAAAACATTTTCGCAAAGATGGACGAGAATAACGACGGTCAACTAACCCAAGAAGAATTTCTGAAAGGTTGCCTCCAAGACGAGGAGTTGTCAAAGATGCTGGCCCCCTAATTCGCATACCATTTTTCGGGATCAGTCATCGATACGCTACTACCAAAAGACGTTCGGGCAACATCGACAAAAACAAACGACAAACGAACGATTTTTATTACGAAACCTAACCTCATTCACGATACGGCCGCTACGGCTTGATCGGACGCCTACGGTTACCGGACAAGAACGAACACGAAGAACACGTTCGAACAATAATCTCAAATCGAGTCGTCGAATCACGTAATTTAGAGAACAGTTAACTCACCGGAAAAAACGATTCGTCGATGGAACACGAACTGTGCCGAGAGAAGAAAGAAGAACCTATCGGACGCGGCGGCAACTTTTGAAAATCTCGAAATGGCGGGAAGATTGTCGACGGAGAAAATGTTTCGGTTTACCGCCATCTTGATTCTAGCTAAACTAGAAATGGCTTCCGGTTGTACGACCAGATCGTAATTGTGGAACTTTAACGGACGTTTCTCGTGAGATCGATGTTTCAAGGTAAACGGTTAAATAACGAATGTTTATTCGACGGGATCTTTCAGCGTTTCGCGATTGAACACGGTAAGGAAAAAACGTATTAACCTTTCGATATGGAACAACGAGGATTTTCAGTGATAGGTGACGTTCTGCGAGTGACATCAGGGTGACACAACGAATCGAACGAGAAGCTATCGGCTCTCGATTCTCGGTCAAGAAATGTTTTATATAATGCTGGGGATATACCTCTAGCTAGATAAATGTGGACATACGAACGATCGATTCAACTATTTGTCTTTTGTTGCAGCAGTTTAAGTCTGTTACTATGGTGATTAGAAGTTGTTGTCGTTGTGTCTTATTCATTGGCGTAACTAGGATTTTTGAATGGGGAAACTGAACATGGTAGAAGTCCCTAGGGGAAATTTTGGTGTAGATGATGGCTTAGGATGTAGGTACGCGATGAATTTCTCTAGAGAACATGGCGATTTAAGGAAAATGTTTCGTCAAAATAGAATACATATTGGAAATTTAGAAATTTTCAAAGTTTAATGCTTGTAAGTGAAGTTTAGAAATGTCCTCATTTGCAAATTCGAAATCTTCATTTCAAATTTCTAAATCTTAAAAATCCCAAATATGTAAATTGAAAAAATTCTGAAACCTTATAATTTCTAAATCCCCAAACCCTCAGATTCTGAAATCCTCAAACGCCCTAATCCCTTAATTAAAAAAATTCCATTCAGAAATTCCCAATTTCCAAATTCTTAAGTATACAAATTTCCAAATATTAATATTTTGAAATTTTCAAATTTCTGAAGACATATTCCCCACATTTGAGGTTAAGGGGGGTCACTAGGATCGCCTCGGGGCCCTACCTAGTTACGTCAGTGGTCTTAGGCTTGTTTCGAATAGCGCATGCGTTGATTTAACCCATTTGCATCGTTCTGAGACTTTGAAAGCATTTACCAATTTTATCTTTTATTAACGTTAAAGATGATAAAGTCTGATTAAAATAAATGTACACCCTACTGATTTAATTGCCGGAAATAAATAAATAATTATGTATACATATACAGGAACATTATTTCTGAATTTGAATATTCAAATTAATTAAATTCAGAAACGTGAAAATTGGGAAGAAACGAGATTGAAATTTCTGTATTTTTAAATGTGACAATTTGAAATTATTAAATCCTTTTAAAACAGAGATATTTCCTGGAAAAAAATTCCAGGCAATCAGATTTCTCACTGTAAAATTTTTACGTCGACGTTCATTTTAAACAGACTATAAAAGCGACTTGAATAATTCATATAATTTGCTTTGATATTACTCCGTCTAATAGAAAAACGTGCAGAATTTTCCTTGTATACTTATTAGATTAATGCAAATATTGTTTGGATAAAAAGAAGCATTTGATATAAGGAATTAATGAGTTCTGTTTTGGAAGAATAAAATGTACGTAATTTTGACAAAAAATTTGTAAATTAATACAGAAATATTCCAGAAATAAAGAAGACATTCCATTGAATTTAATTCAAGACTATTATCAAAATACGAATAATAATTAGCACAAATATTACTCTAGTAAAAAAAGTAGTACCGCTCCAGAATTGAAATTATTATTATTACAGTAATGCAGTATTAATTCAGAATTTTGATGATAATATCATAGGTTCCTTTAGAATACAGTAGACTTTCGTTATATTACAAACGAGACTGTAACAGTGGAAATTGCTAATATTCCTAGTTTTTGATTTTTTAATTTTTAGGTATGCACAAGTTTTATTTCCCAAATCCTGAAATTTCCTAATTTTCAAGATTTCAAAATCGAGATTTTAAATTCCTAAATTCCAAAATTCTGTAATTTTTATATCCTGAAAATCTACAAATTTGAGATTTTCAAATTTCAAAATGGTCCAATATTTCCAAAATTTTTTTAATTTTTTAAAATTTCCAACATTCCCCAAAATCTCAAAAATTCCCCAAAATCTCAAAAATTCCCCAAAATCTCAAAAATTCTCCAAAATTTTCAAAATTCCCCAAAATTCCCCAAAATCTCAAAAATTTCCAAAATTCCTATAATGTCCACTTTCAAAAAATTCTTCAAATTTCCATATTCCTATATTTTGAAATTATCAATTTTCCAAATTTATGAATTTCTGATGTCTTAAAATTCTCAAAAATCCGAAATATCTAAACAACAAAAATTTCTCAGCTTTCAAATTTCCAAACTCTAAGGTACGTAAATAAACAGATCCAAATTGTGAAATTTCCACTACCCTAAAAATTCCCAAATTCCTAAATAAAACAAGTCAACAACATTCGTGCATTTAACTCGAACAGAGAAATGCAGAGTGCACATAAAGCAAACGTCTCTCAACCGGCAATATAACAAGAGTCCACTGTAACAAAAGAGTTCCATAAAACATTTTTCCAGATTACATTGCATCTTCGTCGATTGTATTGTACAATCTTAACACTACAAGGAACATTCTTAAAATTATGTATGTACCATTACTCAAATTTGCAAGATAAATTTCTACCACACGCGCAGATATATTCGCGAAACGAAACGGACGTATATATCCGCGTCTGATGCAAACGGGTTAACGTTCAAATTCGTTTCGATTGAAACGATGAAACACACCGTCGAACAGTTTCCACGAAAAGACCAAAATGAAAAAGAAAAAGGCAAAAAAATAAGAAAACTAATCGCTTGCGCTTGCGTCTTTGATTTTTTTTCAACGATGCACGTGCAAGGTCCTTTTATACGTACTGCACAATGTTACGATTAATGTAATGAATATATAATTATACATATATATATATGTCATGTAATATATAGTGAGATATATTACCTGTCATATTGTACGTGTTTAGCGAATTGTGTGTAACATGTATCACGTCAAACATTATATTACGTATGATATGTATAATATATTTATACTATACATGTATAGGGCATACAGCAATGTTTCTCGCGGAAATTACTAGCACAGTTATTTTATGATACGTATTTGGCTCATTTAAAGAAGGTCCGGCGATATATATAGAGAAACTTGATGGCAAACAGAAATTTTCGTTTCCTCGTTACGGACAACTAATAATTTCTAGTGACTATAAATCTAGTCACTATAAGTCCATAGAAATTACTAGCACCGTTATTTTATGATACGTATTTGGCTCATTTAAAGAAGGTCCGGCGATATATATAGAGAAACTTACTTGACGGCAAACAGAAATTTTCGTTTCCTACGGACAACTTATAATTTCTACTGATTATAAATCCAGTCACTATAAGCCTGATGACTATTAATACTGTCACTATACGTATGGTGGGTATGGACATATTGACTATAGATATAGTCACGATAAATGGTTACCACAGTTACTCTGTATAATAATATATAGAGAAATTATTTGAAGTGTAAATTTTCGTATCTTCAGTTCTAGATAGTTGTTAATTTGTAGTGACTACAATTGTAGTCACTATAAATGGTCGCTATAGTTACTCTGTATAATAGTATATAGAGAAATTTTCGTACTTTTTGTTGCAGGCAGTTGGCAATTTATAGTGACTATAAACGTTGTCACTATATGAACATATTGACTATAGATATAGTCACCATAAATGGTCATCACAGTTACTCTAGTAATATATAGAGAAATGTTGTCAAAGGTAAATTTTTGCATTTTTAGTTCCAGATAGTCATTAATTTGTAGTGACTATAATTATAGTCACTATAAATGGCCGCTATAGTTACTCTGTATAATAATATAGAAAGAAATTTTTTCAAAGGTAAATTTTTGTATCTTTAGTTCCAGATAGTTGGTAATTTGTAGTGACTGCAATTATAGTCACTATAAATAGTCACCACAATTACTCTATATAGTAATATGTAGAGATATTTTTTCGACGGTAATTTTCGAATTTTTTGTTGCAAACAGCTGGTGGTAACTATGAGTATAGTCACTGTAAATAGTCACTATGGGCACTCTATACAGTAATATAGAGTTTATTTGAAGGTAAAGAGAAATTTTCGTATTTTCCTTCCAGACAATTGATAATTTATAGTGACTATAAGTATAGTCACTGGAAATAGTCATTACATATACTCCATATAGTAATGTATGCAGAAATCTGATCGGAGGAGAAATTTTCGTATTTTTTGTCACCGATAACTGGTAATTTATAGTGACTATAAACATAGTCACGGTAAATAGTCATGATGGTCGCTCTATATACTAGTATATAGAGAAATTAATTTGAAGTTAATGGGGAATTCTTATATTTTTGTTGCTGAATTCGGTAATTCGGACTTTTCTTATTATTATTATAAATGATACGATTTACAGTTGTATGCATCCGATTTATGTAAAAGTAAGTACATAAATTGGACGCATTTAGTAAATTTTCAGGACGACATATACCTAATTTTGTATGCTTTTTTTTTAACTACAATTTGTTACAATTTTATGAAATTTGAAGTAGGAATCAGTTTTTTCTATTAGAATCTTTGATATTTTCTTCGATAAAACAATAACTTCCACATATTTCAATATAACTGCACTTTCAATGAGAAAAATTTTCTTTAACAGTTTTAAGTTATCGAGCGTACATTTGCAGGGTAGGCTTTCTTAAGGCAAACGGCAATATAGGGAAAGAAAGTCACCATTTGCTTTAATGTAACGTTTTACACTTTTCAAATTTTTAAGATTGGAAACTTGAAAACTTTCAAGTATCTTAATTTAAATATTGAAAAATTTTTGAAATTTCAAAACTCGAAGAAGTTTCTGAATTTTTGAATCTTATGAATTTGAAGATTTGAAAATTTGGAAATATAAAAATTTGGAATTTTAAAATTTGTAAGTTTATAAATTTGAATGTTTATATATTTGTAAATTTAAATTTTCAAATTTTTTATTAAATCCCCAAATTTTGAAATTCAGTCATTTTTATATCAAATTTTTAAATTCCGATATTTTCAATTTTTAAACTAACCAAATATTCCACTTTTAAATTAAAAAATTTTTTAATTTAGAAATACTAAAATCTGAAAATTTGTTAACATTTAAAATTACCAGTTTCCAAATTTTCAATCTTGAAAACTAATAATTTGAAAATATAGTAATATTTAAATTTTTTAATTTTCAACATTACAAATGTCGAAAATTACAAATTTAGAAATTGTAGAAATCGTCAGGTTCGTGTGTTAAAACTTCGAAAATGTTAATAGAAGTAATGGAATGCATTTTCCCCTAACCTTGCTCTTTTCCAAAGAAAGCCTCCATTGCGTCAAAATGTACGCATTCTGTGACCTCTAACATTCCGTTTCACGCTTGAAATAACTTCACGCGAATCAAAAATGTAAATAATATGAATAGAATCTTTAACAATTCTGTATGTTATATGGTACTAAAATTCGTTTAATTTTTCTTACATCACCTTTTCATGAAATGCTGGTACTTCAATCGATGATGCTATCCTACAATGAAAAAACTAACGATAGACGGATATTAATTAGTAATAATATTCGACCAATTTGCGCATTACGGTTAGGTGAATGTATGTAGGCAAAAAATTTGTCCTCTCGTGCAAAGAGCGTTGATAATATACTTTAGAATTCTACGAATTTATAAATTGTCGATAGAAAGTGTCTACCTATTAGGACTAGAGACTTTTTAATCAGAACCCCGAAATAGTCAGCAAGGATAGGACAACAACGCAGTGCAGTCGCCGCGCATTTCTCTGCGCAGCTTGTACCGCGAAATTTAAATTGTATAGGATGATATACATACTTTAACTGAAAGATACAAATTACATGAATAATAAATTTTTATTCTTTTATTTTCAGAATATTGTGTTTTCTCCTTATTTTTTTAATATGCAATATTATATTTAAACTAATTTTAAATAAAAAATTAATCAAAGTTTTTAAACTAAAAAATTTTCAGTTTTAAATTATGACAGATAGGTAAAAGTTATAGACACTTTACCTATATATGAAGAGCTTTATATATAAACTGCATGCTTTTTATAAATTGCAGAATTTTTTTGTAAATTGCAGAAATTATTAAGAAGCTCTTGTCAGAATATATGTTAATTTTTGACGAAAAATTATTGTATAAATATGCGGATCATTCTTTGTTTTAACTTCGGTTTAAAAATAAGCGGTCAACGCACATAAATCTATTGTTAAAAGTTATTTATGTAACTTGTATCTCTAATTTAAATACGTTAGAACGTACAAGATAAATTTCGCGCTTTTTAGTGAAAAATGGCGGCGCCAATCAAAATCGATACCATTATTTCGCGATTGTGATTAGGGGATCTCTACTTAGGACTAGTTCGAAAGGTTTCTAAGCTGAACCTAGATACCTATTGCTACTTATCTGCAAGAAAACTCCGTGCAATTAACGCGTTCTAACTATAATTACGTATTAGGCTAAGTACATATCATTGGCTATTCGTGAACGGAAATCGACGATGGGACGATTTCCGTTTCTCGTTCTCGCACTGCGTAAACGTGCTTCGATCATACCATCATTTCAGTCAATTTTAAAGGCGAATCACGCTGTTATCTGTTAGTATATTGATATTTCACGTGCACCACATCTTTACACGTAATATTAATTGCTATTGAACCTCCATTATCCGTAACGAAAAGAAATCTAGAGGAGTCTTAATGGGATACTGAAATGGACAGTTCACGTAAAGCAATTTATTTTATGTACAAAGTGTTTCAAAGTTGGATGATACAATTTTATTTGATGTCGAAACTTATAAATTTGTGTACTTTTATTTCTGAAATTTCCGAACTTCAAATTGCCGAGTTTCAGAATTTCTACACTTTCAAATCATAAAATTTTCAATTTGCAAACTCACAAAATACAAACTGCCGAATTCCCAATGTTCAAATTCTTAAACTCTTAAATTTTTAATTTCTCAAATTATTAACTATCCTAATTTCAAAACTTTATCAACAGCAAATGCCAACAACAAATTCGCAATTGCAACTAACGTTCACATTTTTCTTATAACTTGTTTATAAATCACTAACACCCTGTATACAAGGTATCTTAAATTATATTAATTTACTGCATATTATATTACCGCTTTTGAAAACAGAAAATCACAATTTTATAACGTAAACATGTCACAAAATAGCACTTGTAATATATCAGTTTAAAATGTAAAATCTGACGAAACAAGCTACATAAAATCTTTGCTAATATTCTTAACACAAAATGGCTGGTTGTCAATCACAGAAATCAATGACCGATTTCTAACTCACATCATTAATATTTTTCATAAATACCGGTATTTTTAAATGAACTCTACGACTTTGTCCGTCTGATATAACGATTTATTAATTATTTGCACTACACGTCTTTACTATTCGCCTTACGAATTTATTCTAACAGCCGCGTGCCAACGGTCGCGATTCGGCAACCGACTCGCACGCCGTAAATTACCGAAGATTGCCGAATTATTTCAGTTGGCTCGGACGCGTCCTATCGAAGACAGTTGCCCTTTTTAACGTTTCTTTTTCACGTTTATTTTTAACAATACAAACCGATTAGATTTAAGAAAACATCTTATCGCGTATCAGGTCATGTTGTATTAAATGGACGATTTTGAAATATCGAAGACAATAGGATTTGATGACAAAAGTACCCAAACTATCACTTATGTTATATCAATTTGAAGCATACAGTTCAACGAAAGTGACTGCATAAGCGTTTTTATTACTTCGAATACAAAATGGCTGGTGGCCTCTGAAGTCTAATATAATTTGATGACATAAAACTATCGCAAAGTGCCACTTATATTGTATCAATTTGAAGTTTGACGTTCGTTGAAAGTGACCGTATAAACATTTCGTTAACGTTGTTAATATAAAATTGTGATTTCTGGATAATCACCTTACTGCGCTTTATACGGAAGCAATTTTTTAACGCACAATTAGATTGTATTAAACACATTTATGTAATGTTTTCGTCGACATTTTTAGTACACTTTAACCTTCAAATTGAGTAATCGTTGGAGGTAAATCTACTTATTTTGCATTTCTACCAATATGTTTTATGAACAAGTATAGTTATCAAAGGCTTGGAAAGGACATGTGTGTTTGGGTGGTAAATATTCGGATACTGGAGGTTCTACTGTAATTAAATATGTTAATAGGAAAATGTGTATATAGTATTGAACACGGTGTATAGAAGAGAGAAACACCTATACTAATTTGCTACTGATTAATATTTCAAAGATATTTACTTAATTAACCCTTTACGGTTGTATTTATCTCAGGTTTGAATATTTTATTGACTTTATTACATTGTTCATATTGTTCCAAATTTCAAGATTTCCTAATTTCCAAGTATTCAGATTTCTCAATTCTTAAATTCTCAAATATTTAACTTCCTTAATTTTCAAATTTCTTTATTCTGAAATTCCCAAATTTTCAAATTTCTTAATTCACAAATTTACAAATTTCCCCATTCCCAAATATCCAAAGCCTGATTTCTACATTTCCAAATACACAAATTTTCCAATTTTCAAATTCTCAAATATGTGTAATATAGAGTTTGGAAACTTGGAAACAATAAAAATCAAAATCGACCTTTTCTTATATTTAAGAGACTCTTTTCAACATAACCTCTAATTACAACATAATCCATGAACCATTGCAAAATTACTTATTGGACATTTTAATGCAAAGCTTTCTCTTAAAAGAATAAATCCAAATAATCACATTTCAATGCAAAGTACCATTGTTTACGTTTACTTCAAACAAGCTATATGGCCGTAAAGGGTTAGTAACATAATTACACACAATTTTCATTCGTTCAACCATGTATCTATTTAGAGAAAGATGAATCTAATGAAATCTTGAAACGAACACAATCCTCGTGACACCATTCGCAATCAGTCTGAACTGTTTCGCGGACTGAACGCAACAAAAATGACGGAAATAAACTGAACTGCGAAGCGTTATAAATATATTAGACACGGTGTTAGTTTTCTAGAGAATATCTCCTGAAAAAACTATCGACGTGTGTGTCAGGAAAACGTGATGTTCTACTGCGCCGCTCCATTTTTCTTTCGTACAGGGGAGGATGCTGTACCTAAGGACGAATGTACCGAGGGACAATGTTATTTTCTTCAAATATTACCGACGACGGACATTTTAGATCTGCTGTATGATCGGTAGCCTTGCAGCGGTGACATCTAGTCAGCTGCTATTGCAAATGGCTGCCTGTCCAGAGTCACGTGAGCGTCTTTATGTATTCCGTGTTTGCGAACAAATATTTTTCTTGACTTTTTCGAATAAAATATTTTCTTTCAGTCGTCTATTCTCGTATGTTCGAAAGTGATGGTTGATGAACAGTAATATATTTGTTATTTACTAATAAGTTATGTACCTGTTTTGATAGCTGAGTATCAAGTTTTATTCACGTAAATAGTTTCACTACAACATATATGTACACATGAGCAAATCATCTAGAAATAACTAAAAATTTAATTTAAAAAATGCATTGAACTTATTAGTACAGTCTTAAGAAGATTTACCTAAATAATTTTATGATTCTTAAAAGTTAATTTGAATGACAATTCGACTAAAATTAAAATGTTCCTAGATACAGCACCTTTCCTCCAGTCACGAGCTACCCGTAGCCAATGAAACATAAATAATTATCGTTGTTAATTAATTTACTGTTGGTTATATATTAAATGTACGCTAACAGACGTATTTCTCCGAGTTCTGATCAGTCATTCGCTAACCAATAGTCTGTTCGTAATCTTTCGCTTGATTTCGATGAGCTGGACAGAAAAATGCAGAACAGAACATCGCAATTCTTCTCAAATCGAAAGTGCAGCATTGACAATCGAAATAATAAGTTTCCTTATCGAAAGAGTCAGTGAACATAGGCGACAGAGTTTTATAAAGCTTAAGAACGAACCTAAAGTGCATTATATTTAAACAAAGATGTCGGTTCTCATCTTTGAACTTCACACAATGTCGATGGAACAATTAATTTAAAGAAGGTGTAACGAAGCTGTTCAATTCCATGAATTGTTCGTTTTCTTCTCCTTTTTTTTTATGCTTAATGTTTAGCACTGAAACAATCAGAGGTGACCTTTAATCAAATATAAGTGAAATATTAACTAAAATTGGCAAAGATCGATATTTGGTATGTGATTAGAAACATAATTAATTTTATTTTTACTTAACAATTAAATTCTTGAATTGAAAAAATTTTGGTTTGTAATTAAGAGGAAAGTTAATTACATTTGTAATTGTAAACCTTTCTTTAGTTAAAAATTTTGGATGTTAATCGAAACCTAGAACCTTCGGAAACCTAAATTATTTAATTGGAAATCTAACTTTTAATTTAAAAAAATAATTGTTAATTAAAAATCATTCCATTAAAAAATTAACTTCTGATTAACTAAATCAGAAACTAATTTTTAATCAACAACAGTAATGTTTCAAATAAAAAAACGCAACTTTTAATTTAAAAAATGGTTATATAGGAATTTGATTAAAAAGCCAACTTTTAATTGAAGTCCCAAAATTTTACATGAAAACTCTAATTTTTAAGTATATACATTAAACGTTTAAGTAGGTCAATCACAGTTTAAAATAAAAATAATTTTGAATTAAAAGTGATTTAATTACGATTTTAATTAGAAAGTTGAGTGTTTAATTGAAAACCAAAATCGTTTAATTGAAAAATCTATAATCTGCAATTTAATCCTTGATTTTTCAATGAAAATTTTGAATTAAATACTTCAACCTTTTTTATTAACAACTTTTAATTCAATAGCTGATTTTTAGTTGAGCACATAAAACTCTTAACTAAAAACCTAAATTTTAATATAAAAAAAAAACTTTAACTAGGTAGTTTTAAACAAACAACCTATAATTAAACGTATAATTTATAATTACAAAAAGAGGTTAGTTAAATTTTAATCTAAAGTCTGAATCCTCGATTCAAAAACATAAATTTTAAGAAAAAAATTTCTGCCAAAAATGCTATATTTAATTAAAAAAAATTTAATTGTGTTTAAACGAAAACCAGAAAATTATATTTAAAAGCATAATTTATAATTAAAATTGTTTAATAAAATTTGTGATCGGACAGTTAAATCTGTCAGTTAAAATCAGAATCTATAAAATCACAATTAATAAATTGATTAATTAGTATTTTAATTACAAATATATAACATTTAGTGAAAAACCTAATTTCCAATAGTAAATTTAAAACCTTTAATTATAAACCCAATTTTTTATTATAAATCTAAAACACTTGACCGTTCTGATTTCCAATTAAAAAGTAAATCTTAACTCAGATCTAACAGACAACCTAAATCCTATAATTAAAATCCTAATATTCAATTATAGAAGGTGGATTAATCAAGTTTTTAATGAAATATCATACTATTAATTAAAAATCCAATTTGGTATTATAAACCGTTCTAATTTCCAATTAAAAAGTAAATATTAACATAGTTTTTAACAGAAAACCTAAATCCTTTAATTAAAATCGTAATATTCAAACAAAGAAGGTGGATTAATCAAGTGTTTAATGAAATATCTGAGGCTCTTAATTAAAAGTCTAATTTCTAATTAAAAGTAAACCTATATTTCAAGAAAAACACTTTAATAATTCCTATAAATGGAAATAAAAAATCTGGAATACACATTTTGAGTGAATTTGATTGTTTCAGTGCTAATTTTACATATTTTCAATATACCTTATATTTATCTTCTATATTATTAATATATCTTATATTAATCTGATATACATTGAAATATTTTACAATTAAATATCTGCCCTTGATAGAATTTCGTTGCAGTAATTTTTCAAATTACATCACCGTAACGTTTCGTGCATAAAATTGCCAACTAAAAAGGTCGAACTTTTTAAAGTTTATCGATCAGTTTCATTAACTATACAGGAGACGCTGATGTACCGTTATAGGATCGTTTTACACGCGGAACGCGTTATTAATTTTAACGTGACGTTGAAATTTTAAAAGGATCAAACCTCGTTTCGTTTTTAACAGGATTTCGATACCAAGTTAAACTTAACGTTAAAAGCGTACGCGAGAAATAAAGGAACGAACATTTTTTAACGACAGACCATCGTTAAATAAATTATAAATTTTCCGTCGCGACAATTTGATGGATTTGCGCTTCGTGATATGAGGAAATACAGAAACAAGGGAGTAAAAGTACCATTCGAAGAAACAATGTTCAGTTGTTTCGTAGTGAGATAACCGAATGTGAGAAACAATGCGAAAAACATTGTCAAGTCAATTCAATTAAAAAAGTAACGGGATACTTACATTGAGAAAACAGAGTTACGATGCGAACAAGAAACTGAATTTGTACAGGCATGATCAAGTGATAGTTCGGCTGCCATTTCTACTTTTTCGCCCAATTTTTAAATACAGTAAAGATTCGATATCAGCGAAAAAATTATCCCACCTCTGGGGCAGAGACGCTTCGAAACGCCGAGAAATGTAACGTGATCCGAGTTCAAGTATATCCGTAAGACAATAACAATGCAAGCACAAAACTTCTTCATTTCCTATCTTTCATTATCAAACTTTTACCAATAGATTTGTTACATATTTTTTATTAAAATGAGACCAAACATGACGCAATTCGAGGAATATTTACTTGTAATAACTTAGCGTAAAATCCTTGAGGTGTTAAAGCAGTAGAAGTCTACGATTTCGACTGTTAGATGTATCACGTGGTTATCCGAATAGCACCGAAGACAAACGAAACTACCCGAAGTGTCATTACTCCTTCGTTTACCGCGAATCTTACTACAGCAAAAACGCTTGAAATTACAAGTAAATATCTTTCGAATTACGTCGTGTTTGGTGTCATTTTAATCAGAAAAATGTTACAAATATGATGGTAAAAGTTTCCATAATAAAACATCAAAAATGAAACAATTTTAGTCTTGCATTAGGATTGTACTACCGGTATGTTACTGTTTACGTTCGGCCGTTCAGAGGCTTCCGTCGCCTGCTAACTTTCTGTCTTTGGTAAATTTTGGTCAGTGACGGAACTACTCGATATAAGTAAAAGTTCATATCCGAAAGGTTCGCTTATATCGAGTATTTACTGTAATTACATTATGAAATTTAAACTTTGTATGCTTTCACATTTTCAAATTATTAAATTATTAAATTTTCAACTGTAATCAATTTTTAAAATCAATATCTAGATTTAATCAATTTTTAAAATTGAAACTTTCAAATTTTGTAAATTTCCAAACTGCCAAATTGATTACCAAATTTTCAAATGTCTAAATATTTAAATCTATAACTTCTACAATTGTTAAATTTTCAAATGCCAAATATATAAATCTATAACTTCTTCATTTTTTAAATCGTCAAGTTCCTGAACATTTAAATTATTAACAATTTATCAAGCTTTCAAAGCCTTAAATGTCCATATTTCTAAATTTCTAACATTCTCCAATCTTCAAATTTCGAAATTTCTAATATTCTCCAATTTCTATATTTTGAAATTTCAAAAATTTTCAGATTTCAATTTTCAAATTTCAAATTTCTTCATTTTCAAAATTCCAAATTTAAATACCTTAAAATTTTTAAGGTACCAGGTTATCAAATTACCAAAACTTCCAAAATTTCAAACCCCAAATTAAATTACTAAATTTTCCAATTTCTCAATTTCTTAATTTCTCAATTTTTCAATTTCTCAATTTTCGAATTTCCAACTTTCTCGATTTTTCAATTTCTAAGCTTCTCAATTTTCAAATTTCCATGTCTCACTATTTTCAAATTCGAAGATAAGGTTAGTGAACAACGTAAATGACGGCAATATAACGAGATTCTAGTATATCTATTATATGCATAATATGTGTACATTGCATGTATACCTCAATCTTGCATGAGAATGAACTAATAAATAGTCGTTCAACAAATACCGATAGCAGATCATCTTCTAGTAGGGACCGTGTAGCTATCAACAAAAAGGCACTTGATCATGCCTGATCTACGCTATACTTGCAATCTATGCTATTTTATATTTTTCTACGCCTTCAATTTTGTCTTCCCAACACATCCTATTTCACCTTTTACTTATTAACACATTCCAGATCGATGAAACGTCCATCTAACCTAACTTACAACACACTAAACGTGAAAAAAATCAACTTTATCGATCACAATCAATCAGTTATCAATACATTATTCAAAAACAATAATTACAATTAGTTATATAACCAACACAAAAACAAAATTGATAAATATTGACAAAAAGTGACCTAGCCTTAATGACCTTCACCTTTATGTTGTCCAGGATGTCCTGAGAAACTTTTCCGTATAACTTAATCATCGCTCGTTGTTTATTGCAAAGTTATTTCCAGAAAATATTTGAGGAAATACTAATCCAAATTAACCTGATCTAACCTAGCACGTTTTATAATTCATGATGTTCATTATTTGACACCTATTTTTAATTATGTTATAAAACATGTTAAGTTGGGTTACGTTAAAACAGTCTTCCGATTATACGACCTGAAATTCAAAATGATTTATATCTGTTCACTTGATTTGCAAATTCACCCATTATATATCCCCGATAGGCGTGGCTTCAAATACTAAACCGCTGCCAAAATCCGCAAGTTGTTCGTTGCCAGATTACAGATCTTGATTTATCTGAATATTTTATAGTTAATAATTGTTAGGGTTCATCAGGCATTTTTATCTACTCTTCTTCAATTTTATAGACCACGTTATACCGATATTTTATCACTTGGAAGAAAATAACTCGGTTTCGCTCGAAGGACGATCATACATTTTACCACGGAATTTTCGTGGAAGACTTCGAAATGTCAAGAAAGAACGAAATACGTCGATAAAATGGTTAGAAACATGCAGTTAGGCACTTGTTCGAGTACTTGGGGTTGGAAATGAACTCTTTCCTTCAATTTCACAATTTATTAACTACACGTCTTTATTCCTTTACTTATTGTATACGTGTCAACTGTCGCGGATCGGCAACCGGCTCGTACGCCGTAAATTATCGAAGATTGCCGAATCGTTCCGATTGGTCCGGCCACGTTCTAGCGAATACATGCGTTGTTCTTTTTAACCCTTCTTTTTAGCAATAACTTTTTAATGTATAATGAACGACGATTAAGTGTATTAGGGTCAAGGTAATTGAGTTTGGGTCTCTTTTTATCAATATTTACCACGAAATTTCGCGTTATAAGACCGGTCTCGAACGTGTTAAAAGCACACCGCTCCTTTCCTCAGTCCCTAACCTAACCTCAATTGGGGACTTTCGTGTTTTCTAAAAATTTGTACCGTTTTCGTTCTCGTTTAAAAATATAATTCGCTGTTGAAAATTATGAAATCAAATTCGGATGAAGATTTCATTTAATTTAGGTATTTATTTACGCAGTTTTTTCAATATCTTTTGTCCCGGTTCCTGTTTCTTACGAATTATAAATTGCATTAAAACTGTACCATTGTAATATTAAAAGTTGAACTTGTTTTACTTTTTTATCGTTCTTTCGAGTCAGCTGTATAATAATTCTCAACGTATTCGAAAGATTTCGAACGAAGACTTAAGGTCGCATCGTTTAACATCGTTTGACCAATTTTTTCAACGTTTCTTGCATCGATCATCGAAAGGATAAATCGCTTATTCGAAGAATTAGCTTTCAAACTATTCGAGACTAACGGTAAGATAAAGATAGAAACGTCTTGTTCTTTTTGATATTACTGCAGATTTTTTGGATCTAGAATATACATGTTTAAGAAAAAAATATATTAAAAAGAATCGTATACTACTTTATAAGCATGTAATCTATTCTATCCTCGAACAAGGATGAAATTTCGTGGTCTCTAGTCAATTCAACGCGTAACAGGATTTCCACGAACTTTATCTGTCAACACCCTCTGGGTTTTAAAAAATTTTAATATTTACCGAAAATTAAGATTTACACGCAAATGTTCATTTCCGAAAATTGTGGATCACATTTTTAAAAAAATTTAAGAACAGTAATCTTAAAAAATACAGTATAACAGTATATAAATTTCATTGAAAAATTTTTAGGGGTGATTTTTTTTAGCTCCTTAGGTAACGTTCCAGATTTGTAATCAGAAGGACATTGCATTGAATCCCGATTGTTGCAATTTTTTTTTATTTTATTAATTTACAGTTTATTTTTGTTATATGAAGTTTTGATGACATGTGTGTTAAGTGACAAATATTACATCATTGTTTTCAATTAAAAACACACATCTTTTTAATTATCTTTTACTAGAAATTTTGTGTCTTGTATATCTAAACATTCAGTTTTTTATTTTTAATTTAGTATAATTATCTTTATACAAAAATACTATCTATAATAAATCTATAAGTGTGATATTGCAAGCAAAAAGTAATTATAAACAATTTACGCGTTTTAGTTGAAAATAATCTAATATTCCTTAATTAATATAAACTTTATCAAATTTGTATTTAACAGATGTAAACATACAAAACAAGTTTCAGATAAATAAAAAAAAAAAGAAGTGCCACGATCGAGATTCGATCCAGCGACCTTACGGTTATCAGTTCAGAACCGTAGACGTTGAGCTAAAAGAAATATTCAGATAATTATTTACTAAAAGCTATTTAACGTTTTACTAAATTTTCAAAATTAGTTTTCTTAAATTCTTTTCGGAAATGTTATCCACTACTTTAAGAAATCAATGTTTGAATGAAAACCTATTTACACAGCAGGTATCAAAATTGTTTAAAACCCGTCGACCTGAGGATCTGCATTATGCTCGCACTTTCATTAAACTAGGATTAAAAGTCGGGCAAATTATTCCTTTTATTCGAATAGTCGTGTTCGATTCTTACTTCCTATCTATTATATTAAACTTTATCGATCGAAGAAAGTGTACGATCGATGTTAATTAATTCTGTCTTCTTGAAAAGCCTAATTAATAATGTAGCGCTGAGAAGTATAGTAGATAAATAAAATAAGAATGGCAAGCATATAAAAGAAGAATCGAATTTTATAAGCGAATATAAATTTTTTTCTGAAATTGTCAATAATTGAGTCAACAATTTGCGAATTTATGGTTCTTTATTTATTGTTAATATTAATTACACTTGAACGTTCACAGAAATCATTATTGAAAAGTGATTAATATAATCTAATTAGATGGAGCTTATTGACTACAGTGTCTTTAGCTGAAAGTATTTTATATATGCAATTATATCAATCCTTTTTAATTATTTCACAAAGTGTCGAATTAAATCGTGAAGGATAACAATTTTCGACGTGTAAAATATTTTTCGATGAAATGAACCCATCGCTTTTTTTTTTAACACGTTCCAGTGCAGTGTGGGATAATAATATTTGTGGTACGCAATATGTAGTAGAGGCTTTAATTTTTCAAATTAATATTGCATTAATCCTCAGATGGCGATACTCAAAATTAAAAATTTGGTACATTTGCGAATTTAATTTTTTAAATGCATCTTACAAATTAATTTGTACGTATTTACACAGACCCAGGCGCCATCTGGGGCTTCAAACAAAATGGAGGAACAACAAAATGGCAGCGTAACTAAAACACAGATACAATTCTATCACAAAGTAGTATCTTAATCCCAGATTATCATCTTATAAATTACGATTGAAATGCAATCTTTACTTCAAATATTTTAATTATGAAGTATCATTCGAAACACAGAGTGATCAACAAATTTTGAACACCGTTGAATTCTGTCACAAAATATGTACAAAAGAAAACAATTAAAAATGTTCAACACAATTTATCAATCACATTTACACATGTTAGAAGTTTATAAATTTTTATAATCTTCAAAAAAGTTATATCATTTCCATACTTTTCATTTTTTTAAGATAGTGATCAAAAAACCTGATTTTAACGTTAAAAATAAAAGGAACTACGAATGGTATGAATCACATAAATACAGTTCCGAAGTGCTTCGGTAGAGGGTGACGTCACACTATGGAGGGTGCGCAGAGGGAATACGCCAAATATTAAGCGATATCCGCTTCAGTCCATTAGTTTCGGAGATATTAATTAAAAACTTCCATAAGTTGATAAGACGTAGAATTCTTCCTGTACAGACTTTAACTGGCACAACCATCTTCCCTGTAGTAGCCACTGTTGTCAAATGACGAGCAACCGATGACACAGTAAGAAGCCACGATCTGAATATGTTCCACTAAGAATTTTATTGAAGCATTGACACTTGCATTACATTTTGGTAAGCGAGATCAAATTTCACTGTTTTAAAACAATTATCACTGTACTTTAAAGCTGGACAGGGCTCTCCTCAGAAAATATAACCTAACTTATACTGCGGTTTAATGTTTGTACACGAAATGTCATCTTCTATTTGTGTATGTATAAGTGGCGAATTCACAAATTCATCGTACACGAACAGAAGGTAGTTAAAAAATAGTTTTATTCTTGCATTAGTGTTGTTCCGATATGCTACTGTTTGTTTACGTTGGTCGTCCGGACGTTTACGTTCGGGCATTCGGACGTTTCCGTTACTCTCTGTACTTTTCTTCGTTCGGCCAACTTCGGGCAATGCCGGAACTACTCGATATAACCAAAAGTTCAGACCTGAAAGATTTGCTTGTACCGAATTTTTTATTATGCTGAAAGGTTTTAATTAATATCTCCGAAACTAATAAATTGATACAGATACCGTTTGACATTTGAGATCTCCTCAATTCTCTATTTCACACAAGAAAAACACATGTCAATCGACTACCGGAACACTTCGGTACTATACCCCTTTTTCGAATCAAATTCACGATTCTTCTTTCACTGTTTCTTTCATCGGATCGTGAAGTTTAAAAAGGTGTACTGCTCGTAAAATGAAATAACTATATTCTAGAATACGCACTTACACGCTTACGAAGGGATGTAATAACGTCGTTCGTTATCTTTGATTTTAAATGTTTCTCGAAAATCGAAATATTTAGTATATAGAATCTTAAGATATTTAATGAATATATAGGATCCATAGGATCACGTGTACTCGCGAAATATTGTAGTAGTACGCTAAAATCTGAGGCTACTGTGTCATAGTGATGAATATGATTTGAACAAAATTCAAATTAAACCTCTCTATTTCTCTCTCTTTGCTGTTGCAATTACTTGAGAAAAGATAATACGTAAATTCTTGTATTTATAGGTCCGTGTAAATAAATTCTTTTGTGACAGGGCTTATGCGAATTGACGTTTGCTGAATCAGTCTGTGAGCTAGGAGGAGCTTTCAATGATCAGAGTTAAAGATTATACTTGATTGAAATTTTTAATTAACCGTTTCCCATGCGTCTACGATTTCAGATTGTTTAATCCTCTGTTGCATTCTCGACAAATTTGGGAAATATAACTGTATATTAAGATTATTAATTATGCTTATGATGTTTATAAACTATATTTTATAATTTATATATTAATATTATTATTTAAATAATATATAAGTTTATATAATATTGTTAATATTTAACAATGTTATTTAAATAATATTATATATTATTCTATACAGAATATGCTACATAAAGCAATCAACAAAATTATTTAAAAACATATTTTATCTTTCACAACAATTTTAGTTAGTGCATTCTGAAAATGTTGCACATACATATGTTTTTAAATAAATCTTTCTAACTGAAAAAATTCATTCATTATTATTTTCTCAATGTCACACTTGTGAGAGTCGAAAAATGCATTCTTTCAGAATGGAAAAACTTATGCAACAAAGGGTTATCATTCTTCTGTGCGCAGAACTATCGTGTTGATTATTTCAAGAGAAAATTGTCAATCGAAGATTACAAACGTTAACGAAAGATCTTTTTAACGATAGTTCTAACCGATTAAGGAATAAGATGAATCGCGAGGAGCTTGTCTGATTCGATCGCACGTGAAAGTGACGTTGAACTTGACACTTAAAAAATCACGAATACTACTCGCGTAAAAGTAATAATAATGTAACGATAACCGGCGATATTTTCCGTGACGGTGTTCATTTCGCTCGAAATTCCTGTCTACTTTGAACACAAATTTGTAACGTGTGGTTCTTGTTTATTTTTCAAGGACGAATAAACAAGTAATATTTGTGAAGGACACGCATAAGAAGCGGTTCAATGAAAACGTGAATTAAAATTAAGGTGCGTTGGAATTAGGCTACTCGACCAATGTGATCACACCTTTACCATGATGTTGTTAACTCCTTATCTTATTGTTATTGTTAATTTAATGACCTCATGATAATTGAGTACAATTTGATTTAAACGATAATTTACCAAATTATCAATTTGTGAAAAAGAAGGTAAGTTTTGTTTGCACTTTCTGTCTGTAACAATGTTCAAGTAAATAATATAGTAATTGTTCGATAAATGCCTGCGACTGGGGCTCTGAACGTGATTACATTGCGAGGTTTTTGAGAAATTATCATCGAATGCGATGAACAAAAATATACTGAATCGGATTGTGTCGTATCAGGCTGAATTGAAAAATATAAAGTCAAATTGAGTCACACTGAATTGAATCGAGATGAGTCAAGTTACACTGAATTGAATCGCATTAAAGTGGTATGCGTGGATTTCATATTCGCTGAATTTAATTACCTTGGATTCAATTTTGAACTGCACTGAATTGAAATCCGTTAAATTGAATTGCACCGAATTCAACTTTGAATTCAATTATGTCGAGTTGCATTACTTTGAATGGAACAATTATGCGATTGATTATTACGAATTGAATTACATTGAATTGAAATCCGTTGAATTGAATTGCGTAGAATTGAACTACGTCAAATTCAATTCCGTCAAATCAAGTTATATTAAATTTAATAGTGGTGAGTTAAGTCATACTAAATTGAATTTCATAAAATTGAAACGCCTAGAATTGAGCTGGGTTGAATTGAATTGCGTCGAATTGAACTACGACGAATTCAATTCCGTCAAATCGAATTTTATTGAATTGAACAATGATGTGTTAGACTATAACGAATTGAATGATTTTAAATTGAAACAGGTTGAATTGAATTGCATCGAATTGAATTGCGTAGAATTGAACTACGTCAAATTCAATTCCATCAAATCAAATTATATTAAATTTAATAGTGATGAGTTAAGTCACACTAAATTGAATTTCATAAAATTGAAACGCCTAGAATTGAGCTGGGTTGAATTGAATTGCGTCGAATTGAACTACGTCGAATTCAATTCCGTCAAATCGAATTTTATTGAATTGAACAATGATGTGTTAGACTATAACCAACTGAATGATTTTAAATTGAAACAGGTTGAATTGAATTGCATTGAATTGAATTGCGTAGAATTGAACTACGTCAAATTCAATTCCGTCAAATCAAATTATATTAAATTTAATAGTGGTGAGTTAAGTCACACTAAATTGAATTTCATAAAATTGAAACGCCTAGAATTGAGCTGGGTTGAATTGAATTGCGTCGAATTGAACTACGTCGAATTCAATTCCGTCAAATCGAATTTTATTGAATTGAACAATGATGTGTTAGACTATAACGAATTGAATGATTTTTAATTGAAACAGGTAGAATTGAATTGCATTGAATTGAATTGCGTAGAATTGAACTACGTCAAATTCAATTCCGACAAATCAAATTATATTAAATTTAATAGTGGTGAGTTAAGTCATAGTAAATTGAATTTCATAAAATTGAAACGCCTAGAATTGAGCTGGGTTGAATTGAATTGCGTCGAATTGAACTACGACGAATTCAATTCCGTCAAATCGAATTTTATTGAATTGAACAATGATGTGTTAGACTATAACGAATTGAATGATTTTAAATTGAAACAGATTGAATTGAATTGCATCGAATTGAATTGCGTAGAATTGAACTACGTCAAATTCAATTCCGTCAAATCAAATTATATTAAATTTAATAGTGGTGTGTTAAGTCATACTAAATTGAATTTCATAAAATTGAAACGCCTAGAATTGAGCTGGGTTGAATTGAATTGCGTCGAATTGAACTACGACGAATTCAATTCCGTCAAATCGAATTTTATTGAATTGAACAATGATGTGTTAGACTATAACGAATTGAATGATTTTAAATTGAAACAGGTTGAATTGAATTGCATTGAATTGAATTGCGTAGAATTGAACTACGTCAAATTCAATTCCGTCAAATCAAGTTATATTAAATTTAATAGTGGTGAGTTATTAGAATTGAGCTGCGTTGAATTGAATTGCGTCGAATTCAATTCCGTCGAATCAAATTTCATTGAATTGAACAATTACGCATTAGATTTTGACGAATCGAATGACATTGAATTGAAACGCGTAGAATTGCATCGAAATTCAATTCCGTCGAATCAAGTTGCACTGAATTGAATTTCATAAAATTGAAACACGTTGTATTGAAGGACATTTACCTGAATGGCGTCGAATTGATTTACATCGAATTGAAATACGTTAATTTGAATCATCTCGAATTGAATTGCATTTAATTGAAACGTGCTGAATTGAAATCTCGTTGAATTCTATTAAGTGGAATTGAATCGAATTGTAACGCATCCGGTTAAAATGTATGAAAAATAAATAAATAAATAAATATTCCAAATTGAAACTTGCCGAATTGATTCGACGATCGAACATTTTTATCTTTGCATCGAACAATAAAAAAATGACCGTTCGATTGCTTATTCTGAAATTATATACGCTCTAATGTGCATTAAACTAGCGAGCACTTATCGAACGGTTGCTGTATACGTACATATTTAATTCTACATAGTGATCAAGACAAACATCATAAGGGAAGTGGTTAACAAAAGGAAACTTGTTTGAAACCGTAATTGATTATCAAAAGAACGTTGAACTGTAATTTATGATCTTATAAACGCATCGATCGAACAATATTATGTAATTAAAAATGGGGTTATAGAAACCCCATACGTCAGCATGTTTCTCGAAAATGTGAGCTGTTACGAAAATTGTGGGAGATGTACAGTAAAACTCCATTTATCGAAACAATTAATACTCAGTTGCAATTATACTTTTAACGTTCCACTTTTTCATACCTGACTTCATAATACTCTGTAACTTAAATATATAACACTGTAGATATTTAATATAAGTTAAAACGTGCTTTTCAATTTTTAAAAAATTAGAAAAGCTATTTCGTCGGAAAAATTTGTACGCTTATTAATTTCCTGCCCTAGGGGCTTTGGTGGCGGGTCTTACAAAAATTCAAGAAATGTATGGTTTCTCCATCGTTTGTACACTGGAAAGGTAAATACAATACGTGTATACCTTCTGCGTACTTAGGACCTAGAACTAAATTCCTTAACAGGGAATTATGAGGATGTCGCTGAAGTTTATCATGATTTATATTTAAAATAAACAAACGACGTCATATATACTGAAGACGTCTTGAAAAGTCCATCTGCCTCGTAAATTGATATTATTCTGTATATCGCGCATCGGCGGGGAATTATCGGGCGATTACTATATTCTAGTTATTCGAACCGTCTTGTTCCACAGCTAGTGTGAATAAAGGGAGTTATACTGTACGTTGAAAAGCGTTATTATACATCAACTGTCACGTTATTGTACATCAAATGACCGATTTTTAAACATTGAAATCTTACATAATTTAATAGCATAAAAATACTGCAACATAACACGTACAGTGTATTAATTTGAAGTTAATAATTTGTCGAGTAAGTATTTTGTTAATATTATATAATCTGAAGCTACATAATTATTTAACGTTTTTGATATAAATGTTGTCCGTTACAAAATGGCAGGTTGTCCGTTATAAAATGGCTGACTGTTTGTTACAAAATGGCTGACTCTCCGTTACAAAATGGCTGACTGTCAGTTACAAAGTGGCAGGTTGTCCGTTACAAAATGATTGTCAGTAACAAAATAAAGGCTATTTATATTTGCTAACGAACGCATAACACAGCATTTGTTTCATAATATTTTATTCAAAAGATCATGATCGGTTAAAATATATTCAGTAAAGTCTCATTATATTGCCGTACACGTGCTGCAAAAGCAGCAAATCACTGAAACAGGCTACATAAAAAAGTCTTTTTATAGATGTCTGTATAATGCAATAATAAAAAAGGGTCACTGATGTGCAACATATTGCGCGCGGCAATATAACGAGAGTCTACTGTAATATGTTTCGTAGCTTTCTGAAGTAAAGATTTTCGTTACGATTATAATTTGTTAAACGTCGTTATAACTCTGTAAATAAATCAGTCATTTAATTTGCAACAATTTGATAGCACTAATCGGATAATAGATTAATAAATGAACAAATTAATAGGATAACTGAGAATTTGTTGTTAAAATACTGAATGTTTAGTACAATTTAAGCAATCACGAGAAGCCACGCATTTATTAAAAATATCTTTGTCATCGTGATTCTAGAACGAACGCTGCAAGTGAGACACGATATGAAATGCAAAAATTATTGGAGAATTTTAATCGATGATCAATTATGTGATCTATCGGTAGCACAAATTTTGTAATGCAATGTTGACGTGTTCGCTGTGGAAATAAAAGTTGTGAACCGGTGTGAAAGGCAGTGAACGTGTTAAATACGACCGCGCATGCAGTAAAGTCTCGCTATATGGCCCTAAGCGAGATAATAATAAGGAAAATATTGAAAAATGCTATATAAGCTGAGCTCTTTGTATACAGCGCTTAATTGTCAACGATTCATCCTTACAAAGTTTTTAATTTTAAAAATTTCTCTTCAATTTGAAAATTTTAATTTTTAATTTGGAAATTTCAATGTTCATAAATTTGGTAATTTGAGAATTTTTAAGTTTCCAATTTTCAACACATGAGCATTTAAAGATTTGAATGCTGATAAATTTAAAAATTTTTTAATTTTACAATTTTGAAATAAATTCTTAAATTTGAAAATTTAAGCCCTTTCGAAAATTTCAAGATTTCTTAATTTGAACATTTCTAAATTTCATAACTTAAATATTTGGAAATATTTTATTTCTAAATTTTATAACATATTCCTAAAACTGAAAATGTTCAAATTTCCAATTTAACAATTTTTATATTATTCAATTTAAAAAATTGAAACTTATCAAACGAAATTTTAAAGTTTACAGATTTTCAAATTTTTAGATTTTACAGCTTGAAAATTTTTTAATTTCTGAAGTTGGAAATTTCATGGTTTGTAGATTTGAAAATTAAAACAAAAAAATTTTCAGTTAGAATATTTATAAATGTATAAATTTGTTAGTTTAAAAATTTCAAGGTTTGCAAATGTCTACATTTGAGAATTTTTTAATTTCTACCTTTTTGTGCATCAAAATTCAGAAATCCAAAACTTGATAAAATTGTAAATTGAAAAATTCCAAAATTAAATATTTCGTCAATTAAAAAATTGCCAAATAATTTTTAAATATTTGAAATTAAAAATTTGTAAGATAGAAAATTGTTATATTGATCTGCGCGGTAAAATAACGGAAGAACGTCAGTGTGGCCAAGGAGCCATGTAGCGAGACTGCAGTGTACTATTATAACAATGAACAAAATTGTAATATCTTTATACCAACGATCCTGATGTTACGGAGAACTGTCATAATTATTTGTATCAAATAATAATTATTAGTTCTATGCTTTGTCCGACGTCTTTACGCCTCGATGATCGAAATTAAGTTAAAACCTTACGAAAGACTTCATCGTTCTAGCGAGAATCGCTAAGTGAACTTATCTCCGTAGGAATAAGTGGAAAGAAGAAATTGTGAACGGTAACGTAAAGATTCTTGTAACCATTGGAATTGCAAAACCTATGAATGACTTGTTGTTCCATTAAGAATGGACCTTTTCTTTCCAAGATTAAACCTAACCTCTAAAGCACGGAGATTTTAGGACGTAAACAACCGAGTGAAGTGGCCGGAGGTAATCTGCTATAAATTTATCTAAATAATTTTTAACGAATATTATCCAATATTTTAACATCATATAGTGTTACAACTCTGTATTGAAATTTATTCGTACGACAAGATAAATAAAATTTTCGAAAGACTCACCCGCTCCGTACTCTAAAGGTTACATTAATATTCTTCTCCTTTGGCCGTATTCTTTGAAAACGAGACCTTAGTTACGTAGAAAGGATGCGAACGCTCAAGAGACTCGATAATAATTTTAATTGAAATTCTTGAACGAACATCTACGCTTCGAACTGTGCCCGCACTAACATGGCGTACGCGGTCTAACGATACTGTGAATATATGTATATGTACGCGTTATGTTTGTTAAATGTACTGATTAATATTTCGTTGATGCAAATCGAAATGGACACGCATTTCGTTCGTGAATTCTGCACGGCAAAGAATCGAAGGAAAACGCATTTATCATAATTAATTATTAATATTATTACAATAATAAACTACAGTATGCTCTAAATGTATTATCATTGTTGTTGTTGTTGTTGTTGTTGTCGTTGTTGTCGTTGTTGTAATCATTGTTGTATCGTAATCGCTTCTTTAAGTGTCCGATTTATTCTTTTCTCCTCGTCTCGCCATTATACCCGAAATGATATTAACATTTTTTTTCTTCTGTTACAGTTGTGTGAGTGTGTATGACTGTAAACGTGTAAATGTTATACTTATGGTAAGCTAATCCGGTCTTAATATGTTTCAAGACTCCGTAAAGAAAGCAGACGTGGCCAATCTCTTTCGATAGATTCAATGGAAAAAGTATTACGGAAACGTTTCGAAGTAATTCTAGTAATCCTATCAAAATCTTGTAAGAAATATATCGACGTGTTTTGAAACGTGTTGTTCTATCTGTATTTGTTATTGCTGCAGCTACCGAGTACTCGTATGTTCTAGCGGCAGGAACGATTTCTTTGACTTTCATTTTGATGTACAGTGGAACCTCGATATTTCCGTGCGACAAGGGCACGAAGGGCTCAAAATTATAAAGGATCCAATGTCGAGCACACTTTATTTATGACCATCCATTTACTTTTTTCCCTTGCAGAATATTTTGGGGATTTTTAGGATTTGGGTATTTTTGAAATTTGGGAATATTTTAGATTGGGGGATATTTGGTACTTTGTTTCTTTTTTAATTTTTAAGATCTGCAAGATTTTGGGGATTTCGGTTTTTTGGGGAATTTTTAAGATATGGGAGATTCTGACCTTTTAGAGTATTTTTAAGATGTGGAGGATTTTGGGGAATTTTTACGATCTGGAGGATTTGGGGGATTTCGATTTTTTGGGGAATTTTTAAAATATGGGGATTTGGAGCTCTTAGAAAATTTTTAAGATCTGGAGGATTTTGGGGATTTCGATTTTTTGGGTAATTTTTAAGATCTGAAGAATTTTGGGGATTTCGGTTTTTTGGGGAATTTTTAAGATTTGGGGGATTTTTAGGATTTGGGAAATTTTTGAAATTTGGGGAATTTGGAAATTTAGGAATTTTTGGATTTGGGGATTTTTAGGATTTTAAGGAGTTGGGGAATTTTAAAGATTTGGAAATTTGAGTAATTTTAGGGATTTGGATAATTTTGGTAATTTTAGAATTTTTGGTAATATGTGGACTGAAAATTTGTAGCCTAGAAATTTGGTTAATTGGAAATTGGATAATTTGAAACTTTGAAATTTCCTAATTTAAAAGTTTAAGATTCCGGGATTTTGGGAATATAGAAATTTTTGAATTTGGTAATCTAGGAACTTACATATCTGAAAAATAAAAATATAAAAAATATTAATGGACACAATATTTTTGGTGAAATTTTAAGATTGATACGATAATCTAATATCGAGGTTCTGTTGTGCAACTAGTTAGCTCCAATTTTAACCCTGTTTCATTATTTCGTTGAAAAAAGAAATTCCGGTTTCCGCTTTGAATCATTTTGATCGATGACGTTTGGTAAAAATGTAAATGTAATTATTTACACGTTTCTTCATTTGCAGGCGTGTCTGGTGAAAAGTTCCAGCCACGAAGTGCTATTCTATACGGCACCAGTAGAATAGTACAACTAGTTAGCCCTCAATTATCTTCTAATCGAATTCCAAGACTCGCCGACAAAATTGTAAAAGGGTCCTGAATCAGCCATGGGAAAGCAGAATAGCAAGCTAAAGCCGGAGGTGTTAGAAGATCTCAAACAGAATACCGAATTCTCAGGTAACTCAATTGATTTTCATAAACAGCAATTAACTTCAGCTACTAATGTTTCGCACAAAATGTTTTATTCAGTGTGAATTTAACTTGCCCTACTTTTACACTCCACAAATTTAATCACCTATGTATGTTGCTATAATACTATAAGGAAAATGTTTTGCGACAAACTGTAACGCGTTTTTAATTGTCTGCCGCCATACTGTTCTCAACCTCAGATGGCGGTAAAATTCAAATTTGTTTATACGAAGTTAAGTTTTGATAATAAAACAACAAAACAAATATTTTTGTCAATTTAAAATGAGATACTAAAATTTAACGTATTACATCGCTGTTTTTTCAGTTATTTCAATATATAAACAAATTATTGTTATTTTAATTTATATTTGATAAAAACAGAGGTTAATTATTGATTCAAGAAAAGGAATTTAAACGCATATTTGAAAACAGCATTTATTGTTATTACAAAATCGATATAACAGAATAAATTTTGGTATTTTAGATCAAATTAGTAAGAATATTTTTGTTATCTTATTATCAAGTCTTCGCGCAACTAAATTTTAATTTTACCGCCACTTGAGGTTGCATATTGTTTAGATCAATATGGCGTAATATTTTTCGGTCATTCTTTGAAGAATCATTTTTAGGTTAGAAATATCGATACTTTGTATCGATATTTAACGTGACAATATGTATGTTCTGTTATCGATATTCAATCTATAAATATCAAAATCTTGATACATTCACTATATTTAAAGCTATTCAAATTATCGCGTGAGAGACTTTTTATGGGGCATGCGCAGTACACGTTTTGCCTAGATACATTTATTTAACGAAACTGTGTTTCTCTTTGAAGATGCTGAAATTCAAGAATGGTATAAAGGCTTCCTGAAGGACTGTCCGAGTGGACATCTCAACGTAGAAGAATTCAAGAAGATATACGGAAATTTCTTCCCTTATGGCGATGCTTCCAAGGTAAATCTTTGTGTTTATTTATGAAATTACTTCTGAAAGAACAAAAATATTTTATACAACAATTTGTATAAATTTTTATACAAATTATTATACAATTCTTGGCAATATTGATAAACACGGATGCTTAATCAATTTCTCTGTTCGTAACTTTGAAAATTATTTCAAAACGTGAAATTTTATATTTCCGAATTCTTAGAATAATTGCTAAATTTCCAAATCTGAACATTTGAAAACTTGTGAATTTTTAAATTTGAGAATTTGGATAAATATGTCAATTCGAAAGATTGTTAAATTTTCAAAATACGTAAATTTGAAAAGTTAATCAGAATTAATTTAGGCAGTAAAACAACGTAAAATAAAGGATGAATGTTCTACCTTAGAATTTTTATTTCCAATAATTAATTATGTAGCTGCTTATTACTTTATTTAATACATTAAGTTATTTAATTATTTATTTTATCTCTTAATTATTTTCATTATTTTGAACTTCCAAGTAATTTTAGACAACAGCATTCAATGAAGTTTGTGTCTACTGGGACCTCAAAGGGTTAATAGCCATTATCTTACACCTGAAACTTTAATTACTTTTCTCACTCCCTCTGTCAGACATTATTTACTTAATTTAATCTGTTATATACCATTAATCCATTGTATTATATTTAAATATTATATTGAAACAAAACTACTGTCATTGATGACGATCAGTAATTAAACATATTTTAATCAGTATTTAATCATAATCATAATTATAATTATAAATCAGTATTTTTTAATCGCATTTTTTTCAGTAAATTCCTGTAAGATTTAATAATTATTGCATTTCATTTCAATATAAATTAATTTTTTCAATGATCATTTACGAAGATATTTTCTAAATAAACTGTTTTTAATTTCTGATAAAAATGAAATTTTATTCGTGGTAGTTAACGTGCTTGTAGTTTTCTGTCAGAGAAACAAAAATGTACTGTATACTCAGAATAAAAACGAATTAGCAGTAATTTATTGAATCGTATCCTGTAGTAGCCTGCGTTGCAATTTGAGGTCAGTAGTATATCATTTTACAGAATTTCATCCAGTCTTTTCATGATCGTACAATGTACAGTTTGCAGAGCACGTGTTCAGAACATTCGACGTGAATGGCGATGGAACAATCGATTTTCGAGAATTTTTATGCGCTCTCAGCATAACGTCCCGTGGCAAGTTGGAACAGAAATTAAAGTGGGCCTTCGACATGTACGATCTGGATGGTAACGGATACATTTCGCGGCAAGAAATGTTAGAAATTGTTACGGTAAGAAAAAACATGTCAGAGGTTTACAGGTTGACCTTGAAAGTGTTTTTTACTGTGTTGTAAAAATCGCGTTGAAATCCTATACTTTATAGGATAGCACATCTTTTCATACGGTTTAATTTTGTCGAAGCGTCCCGCATAAAAGAATATAAGATGTCAAGAAAATCTAAAATTAGTTTAAATTTTTTAATAAAATATTTCAGTAATATCTTCTGTGCTTGCAATTACAAATTAATTAACAGATATATTTCTTTTTCAATACAACTATCTGAATACCTTTAAATGCAAAGTTTTCTTTAGTAAATATTATTATTAAAAAGATGTATAATTTAGAGATCTTAACGTTTTGTTACAAGTTTCCTTGTTTTTTTTAGGCAATTTACAAAATGGTTGGTTCCGTGATGAAAATGGCAGAGGACGAGTCAACGCCAGAAATGAGAACCGACAAGATATTTCGTCAAATGGATAAAAATAAAGATGGCAAATTGTCACTCGATGAGTTTCTAGAGGGTGCGAGAAACGACCCGTCTATTGTGCGACTGTTGCAGTGCGATTCAAGTGCACAAGCTCAGTGAGACCTTGGGCTACGCAAGTATTACTGTATCATCTACATACCTGATTCAGGGCCCGGTCTGATCACTGTCCCACCTATTAAGGTTACGATCGTAAAGAAGCGTCCATTTAAAAAATTCACTGGAAAACCTATTAAAATGCTTTTAATTTTTATTGTTGCTTTCGTTAGTTTTAATTCACCGATATTAGTGATTTTCTTCTTGTAGACACGTTGTTTTATCTTGAAACATTAGTCATAAGTTTATTTCAATATTTATTTTCCGTTTATATTTAATCAAAAGATAAGAATAAGTAGTGAAAGTTTTGATAGATTTTCAGGTGAATGATCTTTATAAACGTAACCGTTATTCTAAAATAATAGTTGACAAAAAATAATGGGACACTTGTAAATTGGACCGGAACCTAAAACAGTCCAGGGTCTCTGGGCCCACGGCGCTTGCGCATACCGCAAGCTAGTCTGCAAGACTAGTCCAGTCGCTCCGTGACATAAACGGATCGGTTTTAAGAAGAAAAGCGTAGTTTGTTTTTGATTATGGTAATCCCTGTATGCTGTGTATTACGGACGACCAGTAAAATTGTTTGAGTCACATTGAAACCCAGGAATAAAAGCGGTTCACAGTCAAAGCTAAATAACTGCTTTATTTAATGTTATTTTAATACTGTCGGTGATATTTGTAGATATGGTTTAAATAGATATTAATCAGGTAAATATTAAAATTTGTAAAGCTTTATAAAAGTTCAGCTTTAATGAATGATGGTGTTCGTAATTGATTTAGCATATGTGCAAACAATTTTAACATAGGTCTTCGTTCTATGCAGCCCACAGGGTAAATTAATTTTTGAACATGTTATATGATTTTTGTAAACTATTCACAAGGGCATATTTCATATTATGCGATAATACATACAATACTCTTCATCATCCTTATAAAATGTTTATGATTTCTTAATACATGCCGTCATGAATCTATTAATTGTGAAAAAGACTTATTTGCGTGGTATTTTATTATTATACTAATAACAAATCATTTAAGTTACAAAGGTTATTGGAATCGTAAATAGGAGAATAAACATTGTGTACAGAATTTGTCTTCTATTTCTTAATAAATATAATTTCTTATATAACAGGTAATGTTTTTCTAGTAAATGGAAAGCAATGAGAATAAATCTTAATTCTCAGATTAAGATCTTATATCTGCAGACGTTTATGCACTTGTTATACATCAAAGTCTGCAAAATATGAAGATCTGCAATCTATAAATTATATGATTTTGTGTATACTTCATAAATTTTTATATATTTTAATATCTAGTAATTAGACTTATTTACATATACACAGTATTACACAAAATTATATATCTACTTCAAATCTTTTGAAACTTTAATGCTTTCACAGACTTAAAATTCAGAATGTTAACGAAAATGAGATTAAAATAATTTAATAGACAGAGTGCTAAATTGAGTATTTTATTTAATTAGTAACAAGCAGAATGTTATTAATTATTGAATTTGTTTCTTATAGTTTTGATATTTATAACATTAAACATTTACCATATAAAAGCATAATTAAAATAATGAAGAAATAGAAGAAACAATTTTGAATGTGTTAACTGTTACCCACACATGGGTGGCACTTAAATTTCTATAAGAATACATCACCCCTATTATTTATCTAATTAGAAATAATCATGTCATATACTTGAAATTATGGATGATAAAAATAATAAAATAACAATAGTGCCTGATGAAAGTTTCAATTGTATTCATGTCACAATCAGTATGTTAAACGAATCGTTGCGTATAATATAAAAGTCTTATTTTTTTCAGTTTCATGTATATATTTTAGAATTACAAAACACATGCTGAAACTTTAGTATTTTGAGTGGATATATAATTTCGTGTAGCACTGTATTATCATAAAAATAATTCATTGATAACATGGTTGTTATTTTATTTTTATTTGTTGTAACAATTGGAATGATTGTTGACACTTCTACTGGTACGGTTCAATGACCTTTGTTACGATCGCTTTATTAATATATTATTATAGAATAAAAGTCAATCACCTTTTCATAAAAAAGAGATAAAGTATCGTATCCTATTTTAATTATCTCATTATCGTTTTCAATTGCTTTGAGGTATTGCCGAAGTATAGACACTTGAGCTGAAAGATTTAAAAGATAAGCAAATAAAAGGATAACACTCATGCGCACGAATTGTCTTATTGTTAGAGATTTATTTTTGTGAATACGTGTATCACGTGTACATGTGTGAATATTCTATGTGTGCAACTAAATATTTTTATGTGAATTTGCGGGTATGCATATAAACAGGGAGATGGAAGATAGGAATGAACAAAAGATTACGAAATAAGAGTACTAACAGAATCAGAAACAGACACATGTAGGGAAAAACCTAGCACAATACATGAATTCTCCCGATAACTGTTGTACGATTAGGATTGTTTAATTAATATACAATGTATGTATGTATACGCGACATTTTATTTTATTTGTTACTTTAGCAATAAAAGCACGACAATGTCCTGATCGTTACCTTCACAAAACTGTACATACAGTTATGAAGCAAACGTATAATTTGTGCTGGTTCTTTATGATTAAGTAGTTCGACTCATAATTTATGCTAAATTAAATAAAAAAAATCATCATAAGTAAAGTATGCATTCCGAAAAATATATCCAAAAAAAGAAAAAATGTATATAGATGATAACTTACAGTTATTAAAAAAAAAAAAAAAAAAGAAAATATGTTATGATTATTAAACGACTAAAAATGTAGATCGTTATTTAACAATATGATTTTTATATTTATACATTGATTGATCGCCTTTTTTCATAAAATCTCCTGTATCGTGTCTGTAAACCGGTGATGGGAAACTGCGATTGAAAGACCGTAATGGATAGTCAACTTCTTAATTTGAAGATTTGAAATTTATAAATTTTTAAATTTGGCAATTTGATAATTTGAGAATTTGACGTTTCTGCTTTTCCAAATTTGAAAGTTTGCTAAATTAAAGATTTTATATTTTATATTTATAAACGTTCAATTAGTTTATTACTAAATTAAAAAATTTGAAATATTCAAATATTGATAATTATAATAAAAATATTCAAGTGTTTAAATTTATTTGTCAAATTTTTAAATTCTCAAATTTCTAAATTTGAGTATTTGAAGTTTCTATATTTTCGTATTTATAAATTTACAAATTTCTGAATTTGGAAATTTGAGTATTGAAAAATTTGAATGTAGGAAGATTTGGAAATTGGAACTTAGAATTTGTAAAGTTCCTAAATATTTTAATTAGGAAATTTGAAATTTCTGAATCTCTTAACTTTAAAATTGAGATATTCAGAAACCGGAAGATGAAAAATTTCTGAATTTTTAAATTTTCAACTTCTGAAATTTGAAAATATCCAAATTCCTACATTTGTAAATTCTTAAATCTAAAAATTTGAAATTTCCGTACACTTAAATTCATAGAAAATTCTTAATAAATTTCTAAGTTTCGAATTTCTAAATTTCCAGATTACCAAATTGCTACATTTTTAAATACCTGAATTTAAATATTTAAATACGGTATATTTTCTTACATGGTTGTGTGGGTGCTCAAGTGTACGTAAAGTTGATGTGTGGAGAGGAATGTCTTAAACCGGCAGTATAAATGGTGGCAATATAGCAACCTGTAATCATTGCAATCATCTAATTGGCATGTCAAATGAGAAAAAAATTTGATCTGCCCATCACTAATATAGATAGCCACTTCCTGTTTTTGTAATACTTGTAATTGATCATTGATACACATTCTTTTTTCCTAAATTTCTTTTGGGTCCATTAATCGAATGTCCTTATTCAAAAACAACTACGCGACATTTACAAGAGCGAAGAGCATGCACCGTGATCTTGCGCTTTAGTTAATACACAGACAGTATTGTGTTTTACTGAAGGACGACGTATTATGAAGATACAAATATGTATGTATATTCAACATATATGTATATTTGTATCTATATGTATATCTACTATATACTTTTTAGGATGTACATTCATTCACCTTGTGCTCATTAACGATTAAGGTTATAGACTATATACGGCGGCCGCTAAATAAGTAGCCGCTACATAAGTAACCGTTAGGAATGCCCATCGCTTATATGCATTACCCGTACACACGCGCGCCCTCTACTCTGTCATTAACAAATTAACAAACGAATCGATGAGAAGTTAGTGACTTGTCCTACACGTGACTACAACGAGAAAGTAAACGGACAAGCTGCGGGGAGCGTGCGTGTCTTTGGTCGCTTGATAACTAGCCGTATCTCTGGACCGTCTACTTATCGAGCGACCACTGCAGTTATATCTTTTATTCGTATAGTTACTGTATAAATTGAATAACCTTATTAAAGTTAATATATAAGATTCTAAAATGAACATTGAAGTTTTTTGGCTATTTGACGATGAAGAAAAAAATTAATATTATGCAAAGGAAATGTTAGTAACGATGAGTAGTACGATGACCTTGCCTTTTGAGACATACAAAACACAAAAGAGAAGTGGGAAAATTCTATTTAGATAATATGTAGAATTGATATTTTACTTTCAATGCTAGCCTTAAATCAGGAAGCAATAAGCATGAGTAAGTATTGCGACTAAATTAGCACGATCTTAAAAAGTCGTTGACGTCGTGTAATTTTTATAATTTCACAATCGCCCCAGTATTTAACAATTTTCTAATAGTTTTTTTAACGAATGAAGCATGTAAAATGAATATTAAATCGTGTCAATTCGTCAAAACACGAGTAGTAGTAGTAGTAGTCAGTTGATACATACGATTAATGACTAGAACGATAAAAAAGGAAACATTTTATGAAAAGAATAGAAAGAAGATGTTGTATAACATACAATAAATGCAAGAACGTTGCAAATTCCACGTTTACTTGTTATATATATTAATCTTTTTTCTTTATTCAAGGAAAAGCAATTTAAGAACTGTATTTTGTACAGAATAACAAATCTAAAACTTAACAGGTCAAACATCTAGTTGTTAACAGATATTTACTTTAAACAATGTTGTGTTAATTGAGGTTCAGTACTAGTAAAAACTTGAATATAACTTGGATATTTTTGATCGTGTTTAGAAACAAGAGAATTATGATAACAAATATATGCACAAAATAATTTCGATGAAATCAAGTATAAGTGTATTCAAATACACAATTATGAAGAATATAACAAATATTAATGTAAATATAATATACTATGTTGTAGATATACAAATTTATAGAAGGAATGATGCAGCCAAAGTAGTCGTTATAATACTAACACTTTCCAATATTCAAATTTATTCTCGTACATACTCTGCTGCATAATGTTCACTAACTTTGCAAGATTTTGCTTCCTGTTCTATCTATTATACACTAGCAATTTCGGTAATTATTTACCGACTTCAATGATCTCGACATATGTCATAAAAGACAGTGTTCTGGGTATTCTCTTGTATAGTGGAATGTCGCTATGTGGCCCTGGATGAGTTTGTATAAATTATGGAAAAAGATTGTCATCTAAAAGTTAAGTTTAAAAATTTGTCTAAATTTGAAATTTTTTACAAGGTATTAATCAAATTTTGTATAAACTTTACTTAATTTTGTATGTTTATCCCATTATTTTTAAATTCATAAATTTGAAAATTTGGATATCTTGAGTTCTTAAATTTGAAAACTTTAGATTCCTTTGTTTCTGAACTTAAAAATTTGAAATTTCTAAATTTGAGAATTAGTAAATTTCTATGTTTCTAAATTTCTAAACTTACAAATTTATAGATTCATAAATTTAAAACTTTAAAATCTCCCTAGAGTCTAGAGGCTATGGTGATGAAACTGCATCAATGATGATATGCGTAATACATATATGAGAGGCACTTGTTCAACTGGCCATATAACAAAGAGCTATATAGCGAAACTACTCTGTATATGTATACATATAATGTATACATGATGTTATTCTGGATATCTATCTTTATAACATATTTATGCCATGATCATTAATATTGATGAGGTTGTACCCTGTTCCATATAATTACTTTCCTATATGCTTTTGATTTATGTAACAAGAATGAACTGAATATTAACATCTGTATTTACTATATTTTTAAAAAATTTCCTGCTTTTTATACTTATAAATTAATTCAAATTTTTGTAACAGTTTGTTAATTAATTATCATAAATGCTTATATTTTATTATTACGTTTTTATTTTAATCTACATTGTTCTTGAAATGTAAATACAAGGTATGCTATATAATGGGACAAACATACAAAATTAAGTAAAGTTTATACAAAATTTGATTAATACCTTGTAATTTAAATATTTTCGGTTAAAAAGATTAAATTCGTTACATTTTAAAGGGAAAGTATTTTTTACGTCATTAAATTATGAAAAACGTTCCTCAATTTCTAAATTGTAGATAATTTCATGTTTAAAATTATTTTTATTAATTATTATATACAACACTAAAAACAGGATTACAATAATTTTTTTTAGATTATTTTAACACTAAAAGTTTGAATATCATGGAAATTTTATTTAATTAGAAGGACATTTTATGAACTTCCTTTGATATAAATATATGTAAAATACTGAAATGTTTATTATAGCACAAGTCAATTAAAAACTTATACTAAACAATGAATGATAGTAAATTATGAGTTGAAAATGATTGTTCAAAGAAGAAATGATACCTTTTAAATACTGAAATAATGATAGTAGTTAGTAATGGAAGCAAAATACTATCGTTTACTGCTCGTGTTTGTCGTGATAATTTCTTTCTAAATTAGAATGTATCAAAGTAGATTCAAATTATATCATGACTTTCACTTCTACTAGTAACATATACTTCATATTCCAACAACTAATGAAATGAAAGTTCGAAATTTTTCCAAAGATAACACTGTTATCTTAATAGTTAGCATAAAAATACTCTACATTTTTCTTTCTAAATAATTCTAACAAAACTCAACAATTGTTGCACATTGAAACTTATCTACGCTGTATTATAATTTTTGCCTAAATCTTTAACATCCCTTATCTATTAGAAATTCTTTCCTAGGGTATTAATGGTGTAATAGATTACAAATATTTCTTGTATTGAGAGTTTATCGCAAAAAATCTAGTAGTACTTTCTAACAAATGTTTCCGGCTTTATCAATGACTTATGCTTTTAAGATTTTCTGCGTCTATTTATTAAAATCTTCCAACTCCTGTTTGAATAATGATTAGTAGAGTCGTATAGTTACAAAATTAAGTATTACTCTGCTTGTAAATATTATTCGTGTATTATACTTCATTAAACTAACTAGAAAATCTATAAACTTTTCTCTTGAGCTTTACAATCCTAAAAGATTATACCTAAGGTATAACCATACACAAATTTAAAAATAATTATGAAAATTATTTCAGACTATTTTCATCATAGATATATTTGTTGCTTTCATAAAGTAGAAGAGCAAAAAATGAAATTGATTAAATGAACTATACGACTCAGATTTTAACAAATCTATATACTACAAAAATTGTTGTAATCCTCTACCAGTGTTTTTCTCATAAATCTAAAACTACCAAATGTTATTCTCTCAATAGTGGTGTTGTATTTCTCATATTTTGTCATCTGTCATTTATTCATAGTAATTCTTTGTGATTTTTTATGACTCTTGATGTCTTCAAATGTTATTTATCTTTAAAATAGTTACCTTTCATCTGATTCTCTTAAATATGTTACTATCATTGATTATTATTATTATTAAGCATCTGAATGTTTTTCTGCCACTCTATGAGTCATCAACAAATTCTTCTGTATTATATAAGAATAATTTATTACTAATTCTACGTATATTTATCGGTGCTAAGTGTGTATGTGAAATACAAAGCGTGTACTACTGATACTGCGTTTATCATAATTAATAAAATCATTTTGTGCAACTTTTGCATTACCACTTCTGCATCCAAATATTCCTGGATCATTTCAAAATGCTTAGGTACCCTTAAAATCAAAGATCAAAATATTATTTACTAAAAATAAGCAAGAATTTAATTAGCAAAAAATGAGAACAGTTAAATTGAAAATAATTGTTGTGTACACCTAATTAAGGATATCGAAGTGGTTTATGTGAAAGCAGAATTTTATATCATACTACCTTTAATCATAGTTGACGGTTGATTAGTTCACTTAGGATACAGTTAATTTGTTATGAATACAACAATATAATGTAACATAATATAAAATACTAATACCGTACAAAATGAAGGAATTTAAAATCAAAGTGTAACATCTTTTATTAAGTTATATTGAGAATAGAACACTGATAAAAATAATACTTGCGTACAATGTTGATTATAAGATACGAAATATTAATTTGCTTTATGCCTTATATATATATACTATAATTAATAGTTATTAATAGTTGTTTATTGAAGATAAGAACGTAACCATTTGTGTATCAATTAATTGCTACATTAAAGTGTTGATATTACTCGTTTAAATTTGAGTTTCAATGAATTGTTAACATCTTCAGATTTTTCCAGAGAAAATATTAGCGCGGTTAAAAATATTATAGAGGATGTAATATTTAAAACTTATTTTGTAAACTATAAAATCGTATATTTCCTTATTTAATACAGAAATAGATATATCTTTTGATATTTAATGCTAAAAAAAGAACGTTCCCGAATTCGACGTCACTGCATCATATATGAAAGTGTTGTGAACCGGTTTATATTGGTTTGTAACAAATTTTATAACTTCCTGAGCTGCCAAACCACCTAAAAACGCTGATACTGAGTGTAATTCTGATCCACCGAATCGGCAAAACTCATGTACATAATCATCTTTCGCTAATGGACCACATCCCCATTCACTTAAGAGTTTCGTTATGCATGCCTTAAAATATTAAATCACACATTAGTTTCTAGAATTTTATTATTAACAAGGTAAACTGTACACCTGGCACCTTCAGCTAAAACTGTATTTCGAAGGATCAGATTTATTTAGTAAAATTATATTTTACAGTTAAAAAACATGAAAACTGATTTGTTAAGATAGCAGAATAAAATAAAATAATTATTTTAATTGAAAATCTTTAATTACGAAATATGTGGCATTATTCATTGTCACACTTGGTATAGTAATTAATACTGTGTATGTACCAATAATTAACATATAATGATATTGTATTAATTTGATGAACAAAATATGAAATCTTTAACAAATACAAAAAAAAACAATTCATTGCATATCATCAATTATTGTAATACAGAGAAAATAATCAAATACTGGAATGTATGTTACACTACGTTCGAAAATAAATAGATATTTGAAAAAATAATATTTAATCTGTAATTCTTATTCATCATTAGTAACATGTAGTGTGCCAAAATTAGTACAGCTTACCCTACTTTAATTTTGTACATAACATACCTTGAGTTTAACAATATCAGGTTCTACTTGATCATCAAATTCACCAGGATATGAATTATATTCTGTTTGAAATTTTTCAATTCCTCTAAGAACAACATAATAAATCATCATACTTTCTGGATTTTCTAAACTTTGCACTGGAAAAGATTGCATAAAATTATTAAATTATACACATATTTTACACGATAAAATTTATTCAAGGGTAATAATTCTGCTACGGGCTTCACTTCAACTGTGCGATTAAGATTTGTAGATGAAAAATGAACCAAATATGTCAAATCAGCATACTAATAATAATTTTATTGCAATTTTCTGTTAACAAAATATTTTAAGAATAAAAGTTTGCAATGGATTGGAAAAGACCTTCAGACCATAGCAGAATTACATTCCATAAAATATTACCTATGTTACTGGCGTCAAAGATTTTAGAATCATATTCGTCCGCGATACGTGTTCCTCTTTCTACATGTATATTTGAAGCGTGCCTACAAAATAATTTAACATCCCGCTCTGAAATAGAATCTGATGGTTTTCCTAATTGCTGTAATAATTGCAATGTACGTCGCCATACTGCTTCTACATCCGCTGCCGCTTGTTTGTAATAACTGCAATAAATGAGGAATAAATGAGTCAATTTTTTAAAAACATTAACTTTTGTTTGTATATGCATATATATATATATATGTCTGTTTATTAAAAGGAAAATCGATGCAAACATCAAGTCTCCTTATAAACTAATATTAGGAGATGAAAAGCGCAATAGTGTAAATTAAATAATTTAAAGTATTAATTTATTAATAATCTCATTGAGATAGTACTAATCATAAATCTATTTTTATGCCAATAAAACCTTTTATGTCCCATAATCAGATATAGATTATTTGTACTAAAAATTTTCACAGAAATCAATCTTACATTTGCTGAAGTGTTATATATTTTTCAGTATCTGCTATCATGTCTGGTAAAGTTCCTTTTAGTGGTAATAATCCAGCACCTTCATTTTTAATAAAATCTTTCACTGCTTTTGCAATTATCCAGAATGAACTGCTCTAAAAATATATTAAGTCAATTTAAAGTTAGACAATTAATTGGTATATTAACAGCTTATTTTTATACCTTAGCTGTTAAATTGACACACTGATCATCGTTTAAAATATTCATTACACTGTTTGGAATCTCTGTAGATCCTACACATGTATTAACGGCTTTTATAGCTTCTTCAAAATTTTCTTCACTATTTGCAGTATCATTATCTTCTCTTCTTATTCCTTTCTTTATCATTTCTTTTAACTGATGTTTCTCTTTATAAGATTTAGGCAATTGTCCTTTATCTAAAATCCACTTTTCCAAGAATTTGTATAATATCACTAAATATGGCACATGAGAATGATCTTTGAAACTCATTTCATCAAGATTTATTGCATCCAGATGCCATTTTAGTGCCTCAAATGGTCTATCTAGACGTAAATCTGGTGTTTCGTTATCTGGATGCGTTTCTACGATCACATGTTCTTTCACTTGAATTCTCATATATGCAATAAATCCTATACTTCTACATACTATTAAGGGTATATTCAACTCCCATAATCTTTCTGACAAAAGAATTAAAGACCTGAAAAATTTCGTTTTTTGAAACATAATTTAAAGTAATATAAAATTTCTTTAAAAGTATTTATCATGATCATTTTTACTTTTCAGTAAGTGAAGTAGCTACAACAACAGTAAAATTATTAAAAAAGTCTGGGCTATTATATAAAAGTTGTTCAGGCTCTTCATCAATATAGTCACCCCTTACATCAGGATTTAATTCCAAAAGCATTTGAGTTGAAACTTGCGCTCTTGATTTCCCTACGCTATCTGCCTCTAAGAAAAAACTATTCAAATTTATTATGTTTAATACATCATTGAACAAAAAAAGTTAGTAACACCTTAATGTCATATATACTTTGCCCCAATATCTTCATTGGTAATCTTTTTTCCATCCACAATTGTAAATGCTCCAATACCTGGAAGTACTAAGGACTTTAAAATTTCTGTTCCAAGACCTGTGGCATTAACGAGGCAAATATGTGCCCCTTCTAACATAGCTTGGCCGTGATCGCCCCATAATCTGTGCAAATTAATATTATTTCATTAATTTTAAATAATAACACACAAAACTGTACAATAATTTTCTAACCCCAAAACAATTTTGTCTGTGAGACTTTATACCTTAACTGTCTATCATATTTTCTGCTTCTTTCAGATTGCTCTGGTGATTTAGGAGCTGGTGATGCCATAAGGATAAATTTGTTAAACTAATTCTCTATTTCTTGAATAACATTTAACTTGAGACGACTGCTACAACACACCTAAGGCTAACTGACATATTTAGTAACATATATTCTCTGTTCAACAAGAGCATGGTCATAGTATATGTATACGTGTTATCATGATATAATCTATAAAACTTCACATAAAGAAATATAACAGTTGTGCTTTAAATTAAATTTTTTATTTATTCAATATGTTCATATATTTAGTCAATCAAACATGTTGAGTAGTACTTTATTTAGTACGAAAATTGCATTTCAATGGCATGGTGGTAGTGGCATCAAATAGCATATGACACCTTCCAATAATATGTTTGCGATGAAAGCAGTAACTGAAATCTCATGTTCGTTCTTCTTTTATGCAAAAGGAAGATTGTTATTTCAACTTCATTCGAAGAGTAGGGACACAACAAGAGGCGATACTTCGGCCGGCACCTTTGATGTTCAGCAAAACCTGTCCCTTTAAATTGGTTGTGCAAATGAGCGGGAAATTTAAATCAAGTGCATCTAATTTCATGTCAACTTTTAATAATTAGAAATTTATTTGTCGTAATTTTCTTCTATATTGCAATACTGATGTTCGATGTATTTACATTAATTTTAAAACATTGAAAAGTTGGAAAAGAAAGGAATGTACGCAAATGATTACTCTACAAAATATATTTGAAGAATATAGAAATGATTATTATAAACAACTTATAAAGAAATGACATACTATGTATCACAAGAAAATACAGATAAATGTGTTACAGAGAAATGACAAAATATTTATTAAAAGCGAATGACTGGTGAATGTGCAGGTTTAAACCATTCTTTGCTGGCCGCCAAACTTGCGCACTAATCAGTTAAAATATAAATTTGACTTTGCCCACCATCCACCCCAAGCTCCTATTCCATCATATTAAACCAAATGAAACTTATAATTAAAAACTTCGTTGTAAACTACATTGTATTGGTTTGTATCGTTCTAAAACTGCATCAATTTGATTTGTTGGAAAATTTGTTGCGCAGGATCCGCTATTATCTTATGGAAACTTTGACCCCATGCGCAGTCCTAAACCGTAAGAGATAGACATGCGCAGTAAATTTTTTATAAAGAGGCTTAACCCAGAAAGGTCGAATAATGCACTTTCAATGATGACGTAATTACTTTTTGAATTGGGGCAATTTTAATTTGATCAAAAATTTGTTGTCCAGGATCCGCTATTATTTTTTGAAAACCTTAACCCCCTACGCAGTCCTAAACCGTTGGAGATAGAAATGCGCAGTAAATTTTTTATAAAGAGGCTTAACCCAGAAAGGTCAAATAATGCACTTGTAATGATGACGTAATCAGTTTTTAAATCGAAGCCATTTTAATTCGTTCCAAAATTTGTTGGCCAGGATCCGCGATTGTCTCATGAAAACCTTGACCCCCTGCGCAGTTCAAAACCGTTGGAGATAGAAATGCGCAGTAAGTTTTTTACAAAGAGGCTTAACCCAGAAAGGTCAAATAATGCACTAGTAATGATGACGTAATCAGTTTTTAAATCGGAGCCATTTTAATTCGTTCCAAAATTTGTTGGCCAGGATCCGCGATTGTCTCATGAAAACCTTGACCCCCTGCGCAGTTCAAAACCGTTGGAGATAGACATGCGCAGTAAATTTTTTACAAAGAGGCTTAACCCAGAAAGGTCAAATAATGAATTTTCAATGATGACGTAATTACTTTTTGAATTGGAGCAATTTTGATTTGTTCGAAATTTGTTGCACAGGATCCGCTATTATTTTTTGAAAACCTTGACGCCCTGCACAGTCCTAAACCGTTGGAGTTAGAAATGCGCAGTAAATTTTTTATAAAGAGGCTTCACCTAGAAAGGTCAAATGGGTCACTCTTAATGATGACGTAATTAATTTTTATGTATTCCTTAAAAAGTATCCTTTAATAATGGACACGTACGCAATGCGCATGCGCAGTAATCAGATATAGAATGCCCATGTGTCGACGGCACGCATGCGCAGTAAGCAGGTATAGAATGCGCATGCGTCAACGGCACGCATGCGCAGTGGGCACGCGTATAGTACGCATGCGTAAGAATCGCGCATGCGCAGTAAACAGATATAGAATGCGCATGCGTCAACGGCACGCATGCGCAGTAGGCACTTGCACAGTACGCATGCGTAAGAATCGCGCATGCGCAGTAAACAGGTATAGAATGCGCATGCGTCAACGGCACGCATGCGCAGTAGGCACGTGCACAGTACGCATGCGTAAGAATCGCGCATGCGCAGTAAACAGGTATAGAATGCGCATGCGTCAACGGCACGCATGCGCAGTGGGCACGCGTACAGTACGCATGCGTGAGCGGTGCGCATGCGCAGTAAGTAGTATTAGGAGCGCAGAAAGTAAAGGAGGTATGCTAAGTAGAAGGTATCCCGCGCAAACAGCGCGCATGCGCAATAGAGTTATATAGTAACTCCTTTACACGATGACATGAGTATGAAAAAATATTATTTTCTCATTTTCTGAACACAATTTATGAACTTTTATGTTGGAAGAATGTCCAGTGATCCTTCAGCTACTTTCTCATATGGCATTTGTTCAGATTTCTATTGATAATAATTAGTTATTAACTAATATCCTGAGGCTAGGCACGGCGCTAAGCGGTATGTATGAGCTCATTTAGAAAAATTAATTACACGTTTTCTAAACATAATTTGTGCACTTTTATGATCGGAGAATGATCTGTGATTTATTATTTATATCGTTCAATCATGAAGGTTCATCAATTGTATTCAGGAAACGAGTAATTAATTATTTTGTATCAACATTCCGATACACATGTAAACCGCCTAAGGCAGTTCTACTGCACATGCGCACATGGATAGGTCCACTGAGCTCTAAGCATCTACTGCGCATGCGCGGGATACCTTCTATTCCGCATACATCCTTTACTTTTCTGCTATCCTGATAATAAAAGTAGCTCCTGGTACCCGGCCGCTAGATGGCGCTAGTGTAGAAAGTAGTAATTTTCGAATGGCGTAGTTCCACCGTCCACCGCTAGATGGCTAGGCTTTTTGAGATTATGTAGAAAGATTCCGTAAATACGTGGCTTGGTGAGAAGCAGCGTCCAAAGGTTAAACGTATTTCAACATATCTTTCGAGCACAACAGGAAGCCGTGGTTTTATAACCGAAATCTGTCAAACCATACTACAGTTTGGGTCAGTAGATACAGAGTCAATCACTGCAACCTGGTTGCGTCTCCAGCTCGAGTGGGCATAAATCGTAGCAGTTCTAGTGAATGTGGATTTGAGCTTCAGGATCTGGATTGCAACAGGATCTGGATTGCAACAGGATCTATGCTGTTGGATTGTCCTAGATTTAATGGAAGTAGAACTGTCTTGACCACTGAACTTCGGATGTTAGGATGGAAGGCCCCTTTTAAAACGGAAACGTTCCTGATTGGGCCTGACATCAGGGCCATCAAAGTTATTTCTAAGTTTTTAGTAATTAATAATCTTAGGATATAAGGATCTAGATTTATGTAGTTGCTTTTGTTGATTTCAGTAAAAGTTTACATAAGGCTGTGATAGAGAATACAAAGATTTTTTCTTATATTTTCTGTATAATTACTATTTTAGGACTTAGAAGTTTCATTTTATCTCTTTTTGCATATTTTATACATATATATTTATATATATATAAAACATTGTATATGGACTTATGGGCCAGCTGTGGCCTAATGTCTTTATTATTTTAATAAAACAGAAAAAAAAAATATGCACTACTTTTTACTTTGCCTACCATCCATCCCAAGCTCCAATTCCATCGTTCTAAAAATGCATCACTTTGATTTGTTTGAAAATTTGTTGCGCAGATCCGTTATTATCTTATGAAAACCTTGACCCCCTGCGCAGTCCTAAACCGTTGGAGATAGAAATGCGCAGTAAATTTTTTATAAAGAGGCTTAACCCAGAAAGGTCGAATAATGCACTTTCAATGATGACGTAATTACTTTTTGAATTGGGGCAATTTTAATTTGATCCAAAATTTGTTGCCCAGGATCCGCTATAATGTTTTGAAAACCTTGACCCCCTGCGCAGTCCTAAACCGTTGGAGATAGAAATGCGCAGTAAATTTTGAAAAAAGAGGCTTAACCCAGAAAGGTCAAATGGGGCACTTTTGATGATGACGTAATTAGTTTTAGAATCGGAGCAAGTTTGATTTGTTCGAAAATGATTCGAGTTTTGTTGGGTTTGATTTTTGGAAAATTTATATTTCTTCATTGCTGACTGAAAAACTTTACTTGTGGCGCCATCTAGCGGCGAGCAGAGGTACCACGAAATTACAAAATTCCGATATTCTGCAAAATTAGCGCATTTTACGTATATTTGGGGGTCACATGTTACTCTGTTATCTCGTTAGAACTGACATAATGCCACAAGAACTTCCTCTGGGCACTAGAAGCGAAAATGTAAAAATAGTTCGTTTCATGAACTAAAGAATTACCGTCCATCTAGCGGTGAAAGGCGGAACTACAAAAATATAAAATTGCAATATTTGACAAAATTAACGGATTTTAAGTATTTATGAGGCTTGTACAGTGTTATGTGATCGCATTGGGTGCGAAATAATGTCATAAAAGCTTGCTGAAAGCGCTAGAAGCGAAAATAAAAAAATGGTCATTTTATGGACATAAAGTGCAGCGCCATCTAGCGGCGAAACACGTGAACTATGCGGAAAAATCGTCTATACGAATACTCATATTAGGAAATTATAAAAAGCCATATTTCATGAGTTTCTGGACATATTATCATTCCTGAGACATTCTAGAGTTAACTATTATTAATACCTGATGCCTATTACTGTCGATTAAGCCTGGAGAATCAATATTTGCGAAAAAGTATTATTTCAAATTTTGCTCCATTAGTTCCTTCCTTTCACCGCTAGATGGACGGCAATTCTTTAGTCCATGGAATGCACTATTTTCTTATTTCCGTTTCTAGCGCCCTGGGGAAGTTCTTGTGACATTATATTAGTTCTAAAGAGATAGCAGAGTAATACCTGACCCTCAAATATACTTAAAATGCGCTAATATTGCAGAAAATCGTAATTTTGTAATTTCGCAGTTCCTCTGCTCGCCGCTAGATGGCGCCACCTGTGCCGTTTTGGACCTAATGCAATAAATATCGATTTTTTCGGCTTAATTGGCATTAATATGCATCAAATGTTAATAATAATTTGCTTTAAAATGTCTCAGGAAGCATAATATGTCCAGAAAGTCATGAAATATGCCTTTTTATATTTTTCCATTATACGTATTCGGACATGCATTTTTTTCGATTAGTCGTCTGTTTCGCACCTACATTTTCCCACCAGTGGGGGGATACCTTTTTCGCTTGTATCGTGTAGATTATTTTCGCTAGTATAGTGTATATCATTTGTTCTTATATCGAGACTTTACTATAGGGTCATTCCACGCCAAGTGGATCACTTTTGGAAGTCACCATCTCCGATTTTGCTCTAATCGAAATATGTTGTAGTCCATGTGAAATTAAGGGGGGTTTAAGTCATCATTTTGCCGGTTTCGAATTTGTTAAGGAATGACAAGCCTTCAAAGTTTGCAATTTTTGCTCATTTTTGCATAAATAGGCTTCACTTAAGAATTGTTTTATCAGAAACTACTCAACCGATTTAGCTCAATTTTTTCTTGTTTTATTCATGAAGGATTGGGCTATTTTAAAATTTTTTTTTTAACTTTGTCAATTTGTTATAAATTGTCGGAAAATTTAAACAAATTCTTTCTTTGCGTTTTTCTCAATGAGGGGCGTAAAAGGTTAAATTTTGAAAAAAATATGGTCATATTATTTGAAGCTTCCCTTTTAAAATGAGCCCTTCAGAACAATGGAGCCTCGAAAATTGATGTCACTACAAGCTGGAAAAGGACGCGGGGTACCCCCATTTCAGGTAGGCGAGTCGTGCGCTCAGCCATTATGATCGGTTGTTTTATGCCACTGGTCCCCAAGCAATAAGAGAAGACTTCGTACACGACTTAATCACTCTGTTTATACCTCGGAAAGTGTATCCATAGCCACTCTTGGTCAATGACGCATATTTAGTTATGATAGACTTAACTATGAAGTGATATGAGTGTGATCCGTTTGTTCGGTCATGGGTTTGACAATATTAAAATCATAAAAGTTGTTAGGTTCTAGAAAACATGATTGACAGTGCAGCTGGGCAATAAAAGCAAAAGGAATTATATTAACTCAACTCATCATTTTAATGATTTCGATGTTTCTGCAGAATGGCAATCTTTTGCAGCAACTCATGGTAAGGGATAGTATTGGAGGGAGCATTGAAAGATTTGCAATGCACATTGGCTTACACAGACTGTTAGAAAATCAAATTCTCAATCCTAAAGATATATTTGAATGAGCAGAATTATCTTTTTCAAACGTAGCATTTATTTATGTAACACAAAGTGAATGTATTATGCATGCTGATTGTTTAGAAGCCCACTATTTAAACGCACTTGAACACTATTATTACAGGCACTAGAAGTTTCCACAGCTTCGGGCTATTATCAAATAAAAAAATGTTATGTAAGACTTGCCAGTACGATAATGATAATTCTGTGTTTAGTGTAATGAAATTCCATTAAATTTTTTCCACAATTGTTAAGTTCACTCCACACAATGATACTCTCCATACTTTTGATCATAACCTCCTTATCCCATCCCGATAAGAGGAAATAATCCCTTTCTCGCGGTTTCAGTCGAACAATCACGCCATTCTTGTACACCATAAACAATGAATGTAAAAACTAATATTTATAAATTAAGTTATGATTAAAAAATGTGTCATTTGCCAAGAGTTGTTACTAATATACCTTCCGAGTCCCGCGAGTGGACTGCGCGACGCAGTCACGAGAACCGCCGGAGACACCCGAACAGTGCCGAGTGGAAACCGCGCGAGAATGAACTGTCTTTTGCTTTTTCTCATGCATGAGCTTTCTTTCTCGTAGTGTGCTTATCTACACGATATCTCCGTCAGAACACATGTACTTTCAAATTTCTGTACATAACTGTTAATTATAATTCTGCATCATTGTGTATTTTATGCAATAAACTTTGTTGAAAATCTTACACTGTGGATTTTACTGCATAAACACACACTACATGGACCCGTATCTTTGTTTAAAACTTCATGCGAATCGCTCATTTAATATAAAAATGATAATTTAATTCGAAATATATCCTTTTCTAGCTGTTGCGCGCGCATCTTACTGAGGTCTAGGCCAGCGTTGAAGCGCGCGATATTTCAAAATATTACGTACAATGCTTTACGATTTTTAATTTCTTTAGATCGATAAAAGAATACATTAATTCGATTACTAATAATTTATTTTAATTTATTATTAATTAATTTTGTATGTTTTGATTTATATAATAATTTAATACTTCACGACTTAAAGGGGTATGTTTTATCGACTGATTAGCTAATACATATGGTAATTGAATTGTTTTATAACGCGGTCGGTAAAAGAAAAGCGTGTCGATAATTGAAAAGAAAAAAATTGACAATAAAAGAAATTTACATCGAGATTCATTGATGATTCTTCCAGGATGTTACACATTCGTAAAATCTGTTTTATCGATACGCGGATGTAAACATAGTCTGAAGTGATTATGTTTGATTATTTAAAACATACAGACATTTTAAATATTTATTACGGAATAATAATTCATATTGTTTTATCGAAGAGAGTTTATACAATTGTTTCATGTCAAAAGAGACTAAATGTTACGACTAACACAAAAGAAACTAAAAAATTACCAACGTCAGAAAAAAAATTCGATTTTCTCAACAACTGTCAGTACTTTAAAATGTACAGTGATATTTAGAGTGTACAAATATACAAAAATCACTCGTACCGACAGAACTAAAAATTTTTTGGACAATTTACTAAGTATACGATTTTGGGAGACAGCGTTTTTATACATCAATTCTAACTTAATTTTGTTAATTTTTCCCTGTACTGTTGACTTAAGTCCAATTTTTGAAAACAGGAAAATACACGAGGTGTACGATTTTAAATTTCAGATTTTCAAGAAATTGCACTCAAATCATTCAAAATAATAATTATTACTTAATATTACATTAACGATGCTTACACATTTGTGAGATACCAACGCTACTTGTAATTAAATCAGATAATGTATGTTTTATCACATTTATTTTGCAGACTTCGATACGTCGTAAATACATAAACATCTATAATCTATTTAAAATCGTTATATCTTAACAAGTAAGTGCCAACTGCTGCATTGTTTTCTTTTTTAAATGACCACTCGCTTAACATTCGGCTCTCGCGGTCTTTATACGCATAATTACTTTTCTTCGAAAAGACACGCTGTCCTTTCCTCTGGAACCCCTTAAAGGCGGCAATAATATTTCCGCACACACACTGTACCAGTCGTATACACTATACTTGGAAGTATCATAATATCACGTTCTCGTGGAGCTAACGGTTGTGTTGGACGATTCATCCGCTGTTTCTTACCTGTTTCGATATTTTAAGTTAAAATACGCAACTATGTATGATCTGTAAGTTAATTAATAATTTGTTCGTCGATTATCAACCATTGTTTCATATATTTTCCACGTTTTTAAAAATACGTTTCGTGTACGTCAAGATATCACGTCTTTAATATTTACTGTCATATTTAATTTATGTTTAATGAACATGAAATTTAACGAAATATTTTGTACATTTATTGTTCTCTTATCTGTCGTTGCGGATTCTAACAGACTAATTTTTTCCTGTATACATTTAGTAATTAGTCATAACTAAGTTCCTGGAACTACGAGTTTACAGCATTTGCTATTATTCATTTTTATATGTCGCTAAATGGCTGTTTTTTTATAATTCTATTACAAACGATAGGAGATGTTAATTCGCTGAAGTTTTAGATTGCGACATATGTGCGTTCGGGTCAGAGTTTTTGTGAGCGATTATTCTAATTCTGACTATCTTTACGGTGATAATATATTCCACTAAGAAAATGAGTCAACTTTAAGTCTTCAAAATATTTTTTACTCATATTTTATTTGGGTAAAACTATTCTCTTATTTTCATACGTGAATTCGAATTTTTCCTTTTTTTTCCGATGTCTTTAATCATCGCAATACATTTTCAAATCCTGACGTATGGGGGCCCATAATTCACGAACTATAACCTTCCGTTATTTATTCTTCCCATTTTTTATAATAAATGTTATATTGTTTATAGAAAAATTTATGGCGACAGTGTCTTTTATATTTGAATATAGCATAACTGCATTAGCGACTGATAATATTAATCTCAGCCATGAAATATAATTCCTCCGCTAAAAAAATTTATTCAAATAGCGCGCCGTTTAAAAAATCATTAATCATTTATGAACTAACTGCTAAATTTATTTCTTCCTTACGTTCGGTATCATGATCAAGATAATAAGAATATACTTTTTTGCAACTTTCAAGTGCAATCTGCAGATTCTACATCCATTACACATACTACAGAAATAATATTATTATGAGTTAGTAAACTACTAAATCATTTGCTATTTAATACTTCGGTATTTAATTTCATACTTGATAGTTGGTAATTAGTAGGTAGTAATAAATATTAAAATAATATTAGTAATATATTAATAATTTTAATACGATACATCGGAAAATTGCACTTATCGATTTTTACAGTATCATGTTTTATTAATTTCTGTTTATTTAATAATCTAACTGAAAATGATCCGTAACTACTTTTACAGTGTTGTTTAATTATTTTTTACCGATTAACGGTATGTTTATCTATATGACTGAACTTTAATTTGTTGTTCTTTTCTTGATTTTACACTTCATCGTAAATTATAAACAAAGTAAATTTAAAAATTGGTGAAATTTGTACGTCATTCTTCAACAGATATGTCGATTAGGTATAAGATTGAAATGAATATTATACGCTTTCGGCGAATCATATCTAGAAGTGACTCAACAGGTGTTCCGTATCACACTTTTAACCCCGTATGACTTACTTGTCAGATACATCAGACGAAACTAATTGATCACTGCCACAATTTTAGAACAAATAAAAAAAGTTAAAAGTGTTATATCTACTTTGTATTCATTGATCCTTGACTATGTAAAAAAAAATGTTAACCCTTTATGTATATAATTGTACTAATATATTACATTTAACAATACTGATTATAATCAGTAAAATTATATTTAATCTAATAGTAACATTTATAAACTTAATTTAAGTTACAAAATGTATTAAAGTTCTATTAATTCAATTTCAATTACATATTAAGTCCTTATCATTCACTACCCTAAACAAGCATTTTGTTTTTTATCCCTTTTTCGTAGTAATGGAAAAACATTGAGATATTTATCATTTTGGATATGAATTGTATACTCAAAACCATCATTTTACTTATTATGATTACTTATGCAGAACCAAACCATAAACTTCTGATGTATAAACTCAATAACTCTAATTTGATTGTAAATAATCATATAATTTCAGATTACAAAATGTTGTCTACTACTCAATGGGATTTCTGATTGTTCTATTCCTTTTGACGTTTGTTGCCTCGTGTGAAACATTGAGATACTACATCAAATTTTGTTCATTTGTAGCAGGAAGTGCTATACCAACAAGTGTACATTGGCCTTTCATGTTTCTACGAATCAAAGACTGGAGAAATGCATTGTAAGCCAAAAAAGGAATAACTGAATTAAAAATTGATATGAGTTGTTATAATCAAATTGTAAATTCATTATAAACTTAATGCTATAGACTATCTGCAAGGTGTCTGAGAAAATGTGTGAAATTCCTAGGAGTGACATTTCATGTTCGTGGGAAAGAAAATATTGTTAAAGATTCAGGCAGCATTGTATTAATGAATCATCAAAGTATATTAGATTTAACAGGTAAATATATACGCTATTTTACAAAATTTTTAAATTGTACCTGAAGAAAGATACTTACCATGAAATTTACAAGCTATGAAAATCTTTTGCCACTTTGCAGTCTGAGGTTTTATTTGTAACAAATCTGTCAAATAGGGCAAAGCAAATCCTAGAACATGTGCTGCATTATCCTTTCTAATGGTGCTTATTTAGCTATAATCATAATAACTTAAGTATTTTCTCTTTCTTACTCAGAAAAGAAAAAAGCTCAAGAAGCAATGTTGGGAGGAATAATCCTACTCATATTCTGTAATATGCTTTATCAGAATAATCAGAAACTCTGATACTTATTTCCAACTAATCTCCTCTTATGCAACTAATCTACTGTAATGCAATAATTAGAATTCACATTTAACTATTATAAAACAATACTCTTATTGTAGCAGATATTAATAAATAGCAAAATTTTAATTTTAGTCCTAGCTGAACTGTGGCCTGTGTTGGAAAGGTGTACTGTTGTCTCCAAGAAAGAAATTTTTTATCTTGGTCTATTTGGCTTGGCATCTTGGCTCTGGGGAACTATTTTTATCGACAGACGAAACAGCAGAGAAGCTCAAAAAGGTATCAATTCAACAGCTGAACGTATAAAAAATATAAAGGTAATTTCTGTTTTATTTATTGTGAAATGTAAATAAATATATATGTTCTAATTACTTTGTCCATATCCTTTTCAGGCAAACGTCTTAATATTTCCAGAAGGTCATAGACATTCCAATTCTACATTATTACCTTTTAAAAAAGGTGCTTTTCACTTAGCTATTGAGTCACAAATACCAATACAGCCTGTTGTTATTTCAAAGTATTATTTTCTGAATTCTAAACGGAAAATATTTAATTCAGGTTAGTATTGTTACAATTTAGTATTACATGTCTGAACTGTATTGAAAATATATTCTTTTAAATCAAAAATAATAATATGACAATAAACTCTTATATAACATAATAGAGGCATTCTATACTCTGTATTGGAAAATCTGTGTATTATATAATACCTGTAGCTCTATTATAAAGAAACAAAAAATGTTGGCAGTTATAATAATTAAATATTTAAAGATCTATATTATAAAAAAATATAAATTATACATCTATTTCTAAAATAATTACAGAATAATTTATGACTATTATGTTTCAGGTACAAGTTATATCACCATACTGCCTCCCATTTCTACCAAAGGTTTAACAAAAGAAGATCTTCCAAAACTCATAGAAGATACATATAAAATTATGAACAACGCCTTTATAGAAACTTCACAAGAAGCAATAAATGAGCACATAAATACTTTGAAAGATGAGAAATAAGGAAGAATACTGTTAGAGATGTTTAATGTTATTAACATAATGCATACAAATACAATATGCATATATTACCACGAAATTTGATTATAAAGAAATCTGGTCAAAACTTTCCGTAATCCTAAGAACTGTTACCTGTAGTACATTAGGAATATCGCCATAAAGTTTTGAATATGATCATAAAAATGAAAAAAATTGTACAAGTAACGATACAAGGTATCCCATTTCTCTTTCAACTGTTTGTGCCATAGAGTTTAATCTATCAGTGTAGTGTTTGATTGTACAAAACTGTCTTTGATGAACTAGAGATTGTCTGCACTGTCGATTACTATTTTTATAATGTGGATGGCATGATATTTTGTGAACAAGATACGACCAAATATACTTATTTATAATAATAGTATAAGCCAATTGTATATAACATAAAATCTGTACAAATTTTGTAGAGTTACTATATATTATGTAAATAATTAAAATTATACATGTTTAACAATAATTTTTACTTGTGAAAGTAACATTCGATATATTGATTTAATTGCATTTATGTAAAACAGACTATTTTTATAATATAAAGAATAATTATTATTGTATTGTATCATGTTTGTCTATAATATTTTATTTCCTAGGTTCAAACATTTCAACTTGTATGTATGTAATCATACATTGAAATATGTAAGTTTGTATTATAAATATGTATTTATATACATATATTACATATTCGTGTACATAGAAAAAAAAAGGAACATAAGATACTTACATGTTGTTCATAGTTACAGAATCTGTTAAAACCAATCAGAACTGGGGTGCTCAAAATGTACGAAAAAGTCCATTTGATAAACCAGTTCCTACATGAACTGATGAAATGTCCATGTAATGAACATCAGCTAAAATCATGTTATTACTACTGTATTATGAAATAACTAAAATTTTTCGACAGGGGTAGGTAAATTAAATATGGTAAGATGCAATCACACAAATATCTTCAGTTAACATTGGCAATAATTAAGCCACATATCGTTAAATCTCCCTTTGTGCTTCAGGTAAGAAGGTTATAACCTAAATTTCATTCTGTACATTAAACAGACATAAATAGGCAATGAGACAGGATTGACACAACAGTTGGTTCTTATCTACAAATGAGATTATGGTAATAGTTAATAATTATTCTGGTTTTCAGAAAATTCGAAACTTAATAATTGACAATAATTTCAAAATTGTCAGATCACGCAGGTCAATAATCACACAAAAAGATGTAGAAAAATTTTATGCAGAGCACAAAGAAAAATTTTTTTATAATCGTCTTCTGACATTTATGTGCAGTGGCCCATCTGATATTCATATCTTAGCAGATTATGATGCTATTGCTAAATGGAGACAATTGATGGGCCCCACAAAAGTATACGAAGCACAATATATTGCTCCTGATACAATTCGAGGAATGTTTGGTCTATCAGATACAAGAAATGCAACACATGGATCTGGTATATCTTCATATAAACAAAGTTTTATTTTTATTATTCATATATCAAATAAACATTATTCTTTTAGATTCAGTTGAATCTGCCAAAAGGGAAATAGCAATATTTTTCGAAGATTTTGATTTAAAAAAATGGTATGAAAAAGAAGAAAAATATTATAGTTTAGGACAACTTCAATTTGATCCAAAAGCATTTGTACATATTATTGATAAAAATTTTGTAGACATTAATAACAAAATTACAAAATGAGTAATGTAAATGAAATATGGTATTGTTTTGTAAGTTTGTAGTCATTCTAGAAAATTGTAGATATGTTTCTTCTTCTTTATATCCAAGGAAGAAACAATCCTCTCAATAACACGTTTGTAGTTTCCATAAAACTATTGCCTTCTTATTTCTGAATATTGAAGATATTTTTAAATACTTGATATTAAGTAATGTTTTGTTTATATCCTCAATTTTAGAAACTGATACAGATGATGACATTTAACTTACGAAACAATATTATGGAATGTTTAATAAGTGTTTGTTAATATAGAATTTTATTTATTAGTTATGTACAGGAATTTTAAGTGTACTTTCACGTTACTGTTAAATAAATATAATGTTATACCTACTCATTCACACACGTGTATTTTGTGCAACAAAATAACCATTTATTCATTCATTTTTACATAAACCTTAGGTCTTGAAAAGACCTTTATTCCCTCTTCTAACTTATTCAGTTGTTTTTCTATTTCTATTTTTCGTCGCTGTGCTCTCAGTGTATCTACCTTTATTGGCATCATATTTAATTCGTTTACGTAATCTTGATAGTCTGTAAGACAAACATAATTGCAGTAAATAATGGTATTACATAACATGAAACACGAATATTCCTAAATTACATACTTTTTCGTAACACACGTAATGTTTCCTTGCGTTCATGGTCAGGCAAAAGGACATGCCCATCTGGACAATTGGCATCCAATTCTTGTGTTTTAGCTTTCTGTATCTTTTCTAGAGTTTCCTTTCTATCTTTAATGTACCTAATAAATAAACGTTTTTTCATAGTAAAGTATGATTTGTCTTTCACAACATTTAGAAGTTAAGAAATATTTGATAAAATAAAGAATCATACTTTGGAACTACACCCATACGATGATTAACAGGAGTGTTATTGTTGTTATTATTATATTTGCAGTTATTGTGACTGTTACTATTTTTAATCGGTGTAACTACTTTATTAGTAGTAGAACAATGTTCTCTATTTAATTTAATAAAATCTGTTTCTTCTTTGGAAGAATACCCTTTAAAATTTTTCGAATCACTTTTGTCTTCCAGGGTTTTTTCTACAATCTGTGTATCTCCCTGTTCTGCAGCTAAATTTACTGCATCACTTGAAGATTTATCAATTTCTTGGTTTCTTTCGTTCTTGTTTAGCGACTCATTAAACATTTTTTTTGAAGGATATCTACAAGCACAATTCATTAGCATAAAATATAAATAATATAATTACTTTCTGTACATACTTTATGATCCCTTCAGAATATAAATGATCAATTTCTGTTGTATTCAATGTTTGAATACCTTGGCTTTTAACTTCAATTTGATTTTTAACATCTTTATCTATTTCTCTGGGTGATATGTATGATAAATTAGAATCTGACAAAACTTTCCCATGCAATCTTTTTGCAGATCTATGTGATTGTTTGTGCCCTTCTTTCTTCTGGTTAATTGACATATTGTTATTAGTTAAATGCATAGTTTTCTTTGTACAAGCAGTATTTTCCTTTAATGCAGGAGCACTAATCCTTTTACAAAATTCTCGTTGCTGATTTAATTTATGGTTTATGGCACCTTTTGTACGAATGCTTTCTTGTTTCTTTACTTGTAAATTTGTATTTACTTTTGATAAAATATCTTCAGTATAATTACAATTATAAGACTGATTATTATTATTAATCTTTTTTCTACTATGTGTTTGTAATTTCTGTGGCTCTTCTATATTTGTATCTATGCATTTTTTCATACGATGAAGATTTTTCACATTTTCATGTATAAAATTTTTCCGTCTTACTGGTTCTAAAAACATACAAAATAACATTAATTATTTTAAAATAATTATGGTATTAATTATTATCACAACTGTAAAACATGGAATTAGATAAAAAAATGCATTATTTACTTAGATCAGGGAAAATGCCTTTTAATGTTGTCATATTTACAAAACACTTATTTAAATGTAGTCAATTTGTCCTTTTGCAAATTCGTCAGTTAAATAATGTAATTTACATTTCAATTATAATATCAACAAAAAATATTTTCAAAAGAATAATTTGTAACACATAATTTCAATTCTTTTGCTGTTGTTGTTACCAGTTAAACAACATTATTTATTTACAAATCATAAACACAAGAATCATTAGGCACCAGGTATTAGGGACACAGTGTTGCCAATATATTTATTTATAGTGTTGAAACTGTAGGGTGAAGTTGCTTTATAAATTGAATAACACGGTGTGAAGATAGCTTAGACAAAGAATAGGGATGTTCCATCCCTACTCTGTGGTAAAATAGTGCATATTGATATTTATAATAGGAGCGGAAATTTTAACGGACTAATGCATACCATTATTAAAAATATTCAACGTGGGTGTGACATAACAATAAACCTGCATTTCAGCTCCTTTCATTTTCAGATTTCTCAAATTTTTAAATGTATCGTCAATTTTTAAATCCTATTTTTAAATCCAATTTTTAATTCTAACCACAATTATAATGCTTCTTTAGAACCTTCCACCTTCATAGTCATACATATGGTGGCATAAAATAAAGGAGTAGCAGCAACCGGTAATCATAGCAGAAGGACACAATAAAAAAACACGCTGGGTATATTTTCGGCGTCAAGATAATCATAAGAGCACATGCGCATACAGATTGTAAACTGGTAAAATCGAATCGCAATGAAAATGAATTAGAAAAACACAAAACTCGTCATCTAAGAAATCCACTCTCTTGTGGAACAAAAAATATATATTCTTTGTATGGCGAAACTAAGAAATTTCGGACTATGCTTGTCAGTTCTGTGTTGCGTTGTGCAGGAGAAACAAAAACAGTAGCCATTTTGGTATTTAAAAATGCAACTCGTTACTTTTTCAAAATATTTTTTACGTACATTTATAGATTGCAGAACGTACAGTTTATAGATTGCACGTTTTAGTTAGAGCACCCTAAATACACAGTATACAGGGTGTTCCATATAACTGGAGCTGGCTGTCCTCCTAAACAGTTGGGAATAGAAGGAGATGTTATAAGTAAAAGTTAAATTTGATCAGACTGTGCATAATGTGCAACTAATTTTGTGCACTTTTGTGCATCGGTGCATCAGAAAAATGCAACTGCATTTATTTTTTAAATGGAAACCTATGTTTTTAACTGCACTAGTTGATAGTTTTTTGTGCTCTACATAAAAGTATTAACATACTTATAGCTCAGATTTATTCATTAAAAGTTCTCCGAATTATTTTGGTTGCATTTGCTGAACAAAATGAACATATCAACTACTTCACTATTCGTAAATGCCATAATTTCGAAACACTGAGTTGCCAAATGATTGCACACTGGTAGTAAATAGTTACTGATGGAAATTTTAATGTTACAATGATTAATATTAGCAGCCGCTTCATGTTTACAAACATTATAATGGAACATAACATAGGTACACCAGAACACTTGCCGAATGACGGAAATAATTTAGAGAACTTTTAGTTACGATAATTTCTTAACGAGTAAATTTAGGGTATAAGTATGTTAATACTTTTATGTAGAACACAAAATTAGTACAGTCAAAAACAAAGGTTTCCGTTTAAAAAATAAGTGCAGTTGCATTTTTCCGATGCACATCTATTCGCAGCCATTTAAGAGGTACAGCCTGTTTCAGTTGCATGGGACACCCCGTATATCTTCGTTCTACAATGACAAGATTCATTTCTTTCTGCGCATGTTCACACTTTCAGTTGTACACATTTTATAATCTATGACAATGCGCATGCGCTCTTATGACGATCATGATACCAAAGGTATATACTCAGTGGACAGAAAGTTTCATGATTTCATTTTTGCAAATTGTAGTACGTTCAACGTGTTAGGAAAAACACTTTTTGTATTATAATCATTAATATTTCATATGTCGTTACACTAGAGCTTTAATTTTAATAAATTTTATTTACACTTCGTTTCACGAGAGAATGTGATTTGCGCATCTGAACCAGAATATTCTTAACCACGAATGTGATACTCCTTTACCACTTGCTTCTGTGTTCGTGATCATATATACAGTGAAGAAAAATAAACGAACAAGAGCCGATGAAAATGTAATAAATATAGAAAACAAAAGAAATATTATATCCAAGTTTATAATATGTTTATAAATATATAAATATGGAACTGGAAGTATTTCGTCTAACGAATGGAACATACTACAATCTGCAGGAATTAGTAATCATGAAACTTTTTGTCTGCTGAGTGTATAATTCTGGCATCACAGGTATCATGAAAGCGCATGCGCATTACCATAGATAATGGAGAGTATAGAACTGAACAGTGTAGATGCGCAGAAAAATAAAAATTCGTTACTTGGTTAGTGCAATCTCTCATGAAACGGAGTATAAATTTTGCACTTCTTAAATATTTTCGTGTGCTTGAATGCTATATTCATTCATTGTTTCTTTATATAAACGAACAAATTATAGTTTTCTAATAAAAATATTATAATTTGAGATTCTTTAACCAATCCAAACAGAGCGTGCTAATTTTTTATCGTCTTTTGGAACGGCATGCAGAATACGAAAGTGACTTCAACCGTTGGGAAGTGGATAGTTTACCATATAGGCATCAGTTTACTGTATAGGTTTCAGACGAAGTCCAGAAGAAAAATAATATTTTTGGTGCAATATCAGTAGTTTAAGAAATAATTCTGCAAAAACAGTGACGAGAAAGACAGTGCGTATGTTATAATTAGTTAGTTTAGTCATTTATTGATTGCAATGCGTTAGCTAACATCCTGATAGAATCTGTAGGTCTACAAATTTCGGTTGCCGACACAACGCTGTATTTTTATTGCGATTGTATTAAAGGTAAGTTATACAAATAAATCAAATTATAGTCTCGATTATCAAATTTTTTGTTCATTTTTTTAAGATTATTCTAGCAGTTATACATGTTCAATTTTCGAAAAGAATATGTACGCCAAATTAGCGTCTTTATTATACTAGCCAATTGCACAGAGGATGTTTTCCCGCCATATTAGTAAAATTTGTTTCGGGTATGAAACTGTTTTATTAATATTAATTCTCGTTTTTAATATCAAGAGAAATTTGCTTTTTGTGTTGTGAACGTTTGCTTTTTAATTGATCAATATTATTAAAATAAATAATTTATTTGAGGTGATTATATTTTTGCTTTAAAATAAAATTTCAAAATTCATGTTGGGACTATAATTAGAATGAAATTTAATTTAATGTTTGATCTTGTTATACTTTTTTCTTTTATGAAAACTTCTAGAATTTTATACATTATTAACACGCTACGATAATACATTATAAAAATTCTATAATAATATTATATGACAGTTTCATATATAAAAAACATGATACTTATAATGTTATTGTTGTATTTCAAAAACTTTTAATGTAAGAAATATTTGTACAGTCTGAAACATAATAATGGAACACACAATATTTGTACATATTATATGCACATAAAAAAGGAAACTGTATTTTTGAATACATTGTTTACATCATAATTTTTATAAGTAAACATGTCAAATATTAGGCAGCAAATATACTAACAAGCAAAAATATAAGTACGCCACTTTAAGTTATCAAAGTAGCTAATATTGCTAATATTCATGTATGAGTTAATTATATAGTAGAATTATTCACAGATAATGTAACTTATTAAATTGTGTATATAATAATAGGTTACATAAGGTAATGTAAAAAAAACAGTATTTAAATACTTTAAAAAGAAATTTACAATTGATTTACAAAATCTTTTGCGTCAGAATGGATAGTTTAAAGTCGCAATCTAGATTCAGAGTCATGAAATTAAAAAGTTAATAATAAAAAGGTGTTAGAAAAATATAAACACTTATAGACTTTGAATCAGAACACAAGTAAGTATCGCATAATATTGAAGAAGAAACAATTCAGAATTTAATAAAAGATATGCATAATTTAAGGAGATTAAAATCAACAGTGTATATGAAAACTAAATGGACAAAATATTTACTTACTTGCTTCAACATATTAAGTTATAAATGTAAAATGTGAAGAGCAACTTATCATTTACAGACAAAGTGATGGAATGAATGAAATGTTTTAGTTTTGCAAATTGTTTGTCATTATTTAGTAAGGAGAAGAAGAGCAGTCTTAATGAACCGTGTTCAGTTATTATTCAGTGGCATTATTAAAGAAATAAATTATAGTGGATCATAGGAAACTTTGTAAAAAATGAAAAGTTGAACAAACTATTTGCACGTAATTAGACAAATATAAAATTATGCAAATTGCCAAAAGAATAGAGCAGAGTTATAATGTGGTATATGATTTTTCAATTCCTCGAATAAAGCATAACATTTTGCTTTCCTAATCAGATAACTGGTTGATGTAATAATATACAAAAGAAGCTGATTATACAGGATAAGTAATAGAAAGTATTTTTACTAAACAATAAAGAAATACAATGAACAACAATTCAAGATTTGGTTTCTTACTATAAAGAGTTGAAAAGATCCCTGGAAAATATGGAAAATATAAATTGGATAAAAAATGAACAACTAGAAGTAATTTTTAAATGTACCATTAAGATATATCACTCTAAGTGAAATTTTAAAACATTTGAAGCAAAAGTTTAAGCAAGAATTGATTTTAAGTATATAAACCTACATGTTTACAATTTGTTCTAAATTATGTTGATTAGAAATTAAAAGAACTATGAAATTTAACAAAAAAGAAAATTAATTGGGCAAACAAAATGATTATAATGAAACTTATTATTTTCATAATTTAAAAGAGAAATTGTTTTAAGGTGTTATCAAATAGTGGGATGAGGATGGTATTATAGTGTGAACTGAAACTGAATGTTATGGTATGATTGAAAATAAATTTTATAATCTAAATACATATTAGAGTATAACAAGTTTATAGCAATTTTTTTTTATATGTTTACAATAAAATTTGTTGGGATACGATTTTATTCATGCAAATAACTACTTCTTCCTTTGCAGTCTTTCTTATTTTAAGATAACATTATAGATTTTCAGATTAAAAGGAATGTAGTACAAAGTCTTTTTTTTGTTATAAACTTATGTTACAAACCAATATATGATCAAAATTATATTGAAATAATATTAAAATAATTAGAGAATTATGTAGTTGTGTTGTTGGATGGAAAATACATTTTTCAATGGGATAATACTGTGATACATAATACAAAACTCCAACATAATTTCTTTGATTTTAAATTGATTCTAAAAATATAATTGTCCAATTTGTTTTCTTTAATATTCCTTTATATACACAATTAGTTGTTTAATAACATCATTTTATATGCAATTAAATAATGCATCAAAACCTATGAATATTTAAGTAATAAATAAGTTTAAAATAATAATTATTTGTAATGTTTCAGACTGTGCACTAATATAATAATATATATTAATTCTAAATCTCTTATTTATTGTTGATTATAATTTTGTACATTTAATATTTTTTAATTTTGCAGTTACATAAAGACACGTTGCAATATAATGAGTATAGCAGTAGAAAATGGAAGTGGCGAAAATGTACAAAAGAAAAAAACTATCGAACGTATATATCAAAAGAAATCTCAATTGGAACATATTTTATTACGTCCTGATACCTATATTGGGTCTGTGGAACCATTATGTGAACTGATGTGGGTTTTTGACAAAGAAAAAGAATGTATGGTACAGAAGGAGATAAAATATGTTCCTGGATTATACAAAATATTTGACGAAATATTAGTAAATGCAGCAGATAATAAGCAGAGAGATCCAAAAATGGATACAATTAAAATTGAAATTGATGCGTAAGTAATATCAGTTAGTTGTTATTTAATATTTTGAGTGTATAGAAATTATGACAAACTATATTTGGATATGTTTGATGTACAGGTCAAACAACATTATATCTGTATGGAATAATGGTAAAGGCATTCCAGTAGTAGTTCATAAAGAAGAAAACATGTATGTTCCCACAATGATATTTGGTCATTTGCTAACATCATCTAATTATGATGATGAAGAAGAAAAAGTAACAGGTGGCAGGAATGGCTATGGTGCCAAATTGTGTAATATTTTCAGTCATCGTTTTACTATAGAAACTGCATCTAAGGAATATAGAAAATGTCTGAAACAGGTAATTGCTTTATGAAAACATTTTTATATTCTTATTATATTCTTTCATAGCAATAAATTTATATAATATGATTATATTTATAGACATGGAGTAACAATATGGGAAGTGCAAGTGAACCTAGAATCAAAGATTTTTCTGGTGACGATTTCACAAAAGTTATATTTTCACCAGATTTATCAAAATTTAAAATGGATTGTTTAGATGATGATATAATCTCTCTTATGACTCGAAGAGCCTATGATGTAGCAGCCTCTAGTAGAGGTGTCAAAGTTTACCTTAATGGTAGTAAAATTCCTGTAAAAAGTTTTAAGGATTATATTGACTTCTATATTAAGGGTAAAGAAGATGATGCTGGTAACTCTTTAAAAATTGCATATGAAAATTGTGGGCCACGTTGGGAAATAGCTGTGACTATATCTGACAAGGGCTTTCAGCAAATGTCTTTTGTAAACAGTATTGCAACAACAAAGGTAATAAATATAGTGAAATAAAAACAAGATAAAATATACCTTACCATGTACAAATAGTTTTTAAATATCTTTATTTTGTTAAATAGGGTGGCCGGCATGTAGACCATGTTACAGAATTGATAGTAAAGCAATTAACGGAAACTCTTAAAAAGAAAAATAAGGGTGGACTTACAATAAAACCATTTCAAATAAAAAATCATTTATGGATTTTTGTTAATTGTCTTATCAATAATCCTACGTTTGATTCACAAACAAAGGAAAACATGACATTGCAAGCTAAAAGTTTTGGATCAAAATGCGTACTTAGCGATAAATTTATTACAGCTGTAAATATTAACATTTTATTCTACCAATTTAGTATTTGTCTATATATTGTAGCAATTTTGATTTATATGTAGGTAACGAAAACTGGCATTGTAGAAGCGGTTTTATCGTGGGCCAAATTTAAAGCTGATAGTCAGTTACAAAAGTTAGGACCCAAGTCAAAGCAAAGAAAATTACAAGGTAAATTATATATAAATGTTTACATGTATTACATATCAAGTTAATAATATATATAATATTTAATGCTAATTTTTTATTGCAGGAATACCAAAATTAGAAGATGCTAATGATGCTGGAACCGGTAAATCGTTAGATTGTACACTTATATTAACTGAGGGAGATTCAGCCAAAACTATGGCTGTATCTGGACTTGCGTCCATAGGTAGAGATAAATTTGGTATATTTCCTCTAAGAGGTAAATAATATTTACTTAAATCAAAACAGGTTTACAATACTATATATGAATATACATTAAATTGCAATCTATATAATACACCATTGTCTCTTTAGGTAAAATTTTAAATGTAAGAGAAGCGACGCATAAACAAATTCTGGAAAATCCAGAAATTAATAATTTGATCAAGATTCTTGGTCTTCAGTATAAAAAGAAATACGAAACTCGTGAAGATTTAAAAACACTACGTTACGGAAAACTGATGATAATGACTGATCAGGATCAGGTTAATCTTTTTTCCGAATTTTACATGTATTATTTCTATTACATAATTTATTGTGTAACTTATTGCATAATTGTATGTATATTTAGGATGGTTCTCACATCAAAGGACTGTTGATTAATTTTATTCATCATAATTGGCCATCATTACTGAAACTAAATTTTGTAGAAGAATTTATTACTCCTATTGTTAAAGCATCGAAGGGAAATCAAGTATTAAGTTTCTTTTCTGTGCCAGAGTTTACCAAATGGAAATCAGAAACCGATAATTATCATACTTATAAGATCAAATACTACAAAGGTTTATATTTTTAATTTGTCTTAAAGTAATTTTTATCTAACATTAAGCGATAAATTGATATGCCATAAGTGTAATTACACTACAACTAAAATAAAAACTTATTTCTTTGTGATTATAGGTTTGGGTACCTCTACCGCTAAAGAGGCAAAAGAATATTTCGAAAATATGACTAGACATAGAATTCGATTTAGATATGATGGCGAACAGGATGATCAAAACATTATAATGGCATTCAGTAGAAAATGTGTTGATCAGCGTAAAGATTGGTTAATGAATCACATGGATGAAACGAAAAGAAGAAAGGAAATTGGACTTGGGGAACGTTATTTATATGAAAAGGATACACGTACTGTAACATTTTCTGATTTTATCAATGTTGAATTAGTTTTATACAGTAATTATGATAACGTTCGCTCCATACCGAACATGGTTGATGGTTTTAAACCGGGTCAAAGAAAAGTACTGTATACGTGTTTAAAGCGTAACGACAAACGAGAAGTCAAAGTTGCTCAATTAGCTGGTTCTGTTGCTGAACATTCCGCATATCATCACGGTGAAACGTCTCTTATGTCAACCATTATTAACCTCGCGCAGAATTTTGTAGGAAGTAATAACATTAATTTACTCCAATCAATCGGTCAATTTGGTACGAGGCTTGCCGGAGGCAAAGATGCAGCGAGTCCTCGATATATTTTCACAATGCTTAGGTATCTGATTTTTGTACCTCATGTGAGAATTATAAATTAAGGATACAACATATAATTTTCTTTGTTCCCTGTTTATAGCCCGTTGGCGAGATTCATATTTCATAAACACGATGATGCTTTATTAAAACACGAATATGATGATAATCAAAAAATTGAACCTGTTTATTACGTACCAACTATACCAATGGTATTGGTGAATGGCGCTGACGGGATAGGTACTGGGTGGATGACTAAAATACCAAATTACAATCCTAGAGAAATAATTGAAAATTTATTTAGAATGATGGACGAGGGTGAACCAAAACCTATGGTAACATTTTATAAAAATATTTTGTCTTCATTATTTACGTGTTTAATTACTTGTTATCTTTTATGTTTTATTTAGATACCATATTATAAAAATTTTAAAGGTACTATAGAAAGTTGTGGAGAATACAGATATGTTATTAGTGGAGAAATTTCAGTAATAGGCCCAGATAAAGTTGAGATTACTGAACTTCCAGTTGGAACTTGGACACAAGTATATAAAGAAACTGTATTAGAACCTATGTTACATGGAACAGATAAAACTCCAGCTGTTATTAAGTAAATACTATATACATATATATATCAAGGTATTTAATGTTCGTATTTAATTACAATATATCTTGCATATTGTTACAGCGATTATAAGGAGTACAATACAGACACGTCTGTACATTTTATAGTAATATTAAACCGTGATAGGTTAGTTGAATTGGAAAGAGACGGCCTTCATAAAGCTTTCAAATTACAATCAACGATGACAGTTACATCTATGGTAAGAAATATATAAAACATTTTATTTAAACTGAGTAAGAAAACATAAATTAATTCATTAACGAGTAAATTCATTTTTGTGTAGTGTGCATTCGACGAAAATCAGTGTTTGCAAAAATATGATAGTGCCCTTCAAATTTTAAGATGTTTTTTCAAAGTAAGATTGGAAATGTACCATAAACGTAAAGCTTATTTGGAGGGTATTCTACAAGCGGAGGCATCTAAACTTTCGAATCAAGCACGATTTGTTTTAGAAAAGTGTGATGGTAGTTTAGTGATAGAAAACAAAAAGAAAAAAGATATGATAGCTGAATTAGTCGCACGAGGATACGAGTCCGATCCCGTTGTAGCTTGGAAATTATCACAGAATAGAGAAGAAGTTTTAGTAAGTATCATACTTTTAACTTTAAAGAAATGCAATAAATAATTGACTATGCTTTAATTGTTACGTTACGTTAGGAAGCTCAAGTAAGTAATAGAAAAAGAAAGCTTTCGAAATAAATGTTCCTATGAAGTAATTGTAATGTGCACATTTGATACTGATAATAATTTGGTGGTGTATTGGTAGGATGAAGTAGCAGATAATGTTGAAGATGAAGCTGTTTTATCGACCGCTGTCATTGCGCAAGAAAATTACGATTATTTACTAGGAATGACTTTGTGGAGCTTAACGAAGGAAAGAAAAGATGAACTGTTACGTCAAAGAGACGAAAAATTAGCAGAATTGAAAAGACTACAAGCTCGAACACCTATTTCTTTGTGGAAAGAGGATTTGGATAATTTATTAAGTGAACTAAATAAGGTATATTAGAGATTTGATAATGGAATTATTTTACGATTTAAGACTTAAATCGTTTTTATCAAAAAAAAAAAACAATAGAACTTTCGAATGAATCAGATATCTTTCCAGCTTTCTAAAAGCGATGTCAAATATTTTACATGTATTATATTTGTTGCAGTTGGAAGAGAAAGAACGCAAAGAAGAGCAAAAGTCCAGGCAAACTATTAAAAAACCACCACAGAAATTTTATTCTTCAGATGAAATGCGACGAGTAGCTCCTGTAATTGACACAGAATTGAAGAAAAAGATTGAAAAAGCAGATGTAACCAAAGATAAGAAAGATGGTATCAGAAAACATAAGGTAATACGATTTTAATTGAACTATTTTTATTTGTAAGTTTAATCTGAAATTTTATGTAATATTTTTTGTCCGTAGATAAAGAAAGAAGCTACAGATGATAAAGATGAATTTGATATGTTAGTTGAAGCGAATGTTAAGTCTCTAGAGGATAGATTGGGTAATTCTCCTGACAAAATAATTGGCAAAAAGAGTATGTATACACACGTACAGTTAGCATAAAATTAATGATAAATATTGGAAAAAACTAATGTAATGCTTTATCCTTCCGTTTACTTTAAAATTAGAATTGAAACAAACAACGTTGCCCTTCAAGCCGAAAGTGAAGAAAGAAAAGGCGGACAAAAAGAAAGATAAGGATGGTGAAAGTAATGATGAGATTGATTTTGGCAGTATTTCTCCCCCACCACAACCACGTTCGTCACGTAGAGCTTCAGGTACTAATTTTTAATATTATAATATTTATGCTTATTACATTTTATGAGAGTGTTATACATGATTAATATTTTCTTAATCGTTTTGAATGTTATAGCCAAAAAGAAATATAATCTGAGTAGTGAAGACTCTTCGTCCAGTGAGGATGTGGTTAGTCTTTCTTCAGATACAGAACAGTAAATATTTTACCTTTATTTGTAACATCGTGAATATATTTGGCAGAACATATTCTACTAATTTTTATTTTAGGAAATCTAAACCCACCGCAATTGTAAATAGTGATTCCGATGAAGCTGTTAAAGTACATAAAAAACGTAGGTATACGTAAGCAGTTATCATTCTTATTATTAAAGCATTACAGTTTAAATTATTATTTCATTTGTTGATACGCAGCAAGTTCGGAAGAACTTTTTGACTCTTTAGTTGGTAGTTCTCCAGAAAAGCAGCAACAACAGCAACAAAAACCTGTTATATCGTCTAGCGAAGATTCCTCTCAAATATTTTCTCCTCCTAAAAAGGGTAAGACTATTAATAGTAGGAGAATAATAAAATATTGTGTTTAATGTTGTTAGGTTATTTTACATTTCATTATTTATGTTTAGCTCCATCTAAAAAGAAAACTGAAAATGGCGGTGGGAAAGGAGTGAAGAGACAATTGAAAAAGAAGGTAGCTTCTTCTGATTCAGAATCGGAAGATGTCGCACTTGCGAGTAAAAAAGCTCCTGTAAGTAACGATACAACATATAGATTGTAGAATATGAAATATTATTATAACAGAAATCAGATAATACTAAAATGAAAAATTTGTTACAGTATTTGTATAATTTGATATTACATTTGAGTTTTCTATATATTTTTAAACTTAAATATAATTCAAGTATTTAAGATTTATTTAATGATGCAGGTAAAGAAACGAAAGAAGAAGTCCGAATCAGAAGACGACAATTCCGTAATAGAAACTTCTCCACCTCCAGCACCAAGAAAAACAGTTGGCCGTTCTCGTAAACCCGTTTCGTATGCTATTCAATCGGACGATGACGATGATTCCAATTGATCGATTTTGTATAACAATTTTAACAATATAAATAAACACATGGCACGTGTTCAAATTCGAACTGCAAAAACACAATTTTAAGTTTGGTTATGATACAAATTATTGTTAAACAAATTTTGTGATCATATTTGATATGAATTTTAACAAATTTCTGCCTTGATAAAAATCATAATCAATATTAATAATTTTGTATAACGCTGTACATATATGTATTAGAAAATATGAATAGTATTTTAAGAGAAGTAAATTTTACTACAACGATAAGCGAATTATGTTATAACATATGATATCATAAAATGTCTTCATCGTCAGTGGTCACATAACATATACACATTTAGTAGTAGCTCCATGTGTAACAGCATGGGACCGTTCTCGAATTTTAATTTCCAAGAAAAACGATTTCAAATACTCGATGTTTTGTAAAAAAAAAATTAATAAAATAACATATTTTTACATGTGTTAGAACAGTAGTTAATACACGATTCTTTTTAATCATCGAACATTGTATCAACGTATAATCTTTATATAGCTCATTGTCAGTAAAAAAAGAAGTTTACTTTCGTAATTGTAATAATCGCGTGTTAAATGAAAAATTTATTTCATGTACATACCATGCGTATTTTAAATATTTTTAACGTATTTATTAGTGACCATAATTTTTATTCATACCTAGTAGTACTATCACTCGAGAACTATACTCTAAAAAAATGTTTGATGTTCTACATATTCTCAATAAGTATAGAAAGTGTATAGAAGTACAAGAATGTCATTGTATTAAAATTTTTGCATTTATAATGAATACAATTATAGACATTACAATGCATCATTTATGTTCAATTAACATTTACTATATTTTATTTATTTTTATCTTTTTCATATTATTAGATACTATTTTGGTAGCAGTACTCATCTTCTTTACACATGTTTCTTTTTTCATTATTCATTATAGACATATCTTTAATAAATAAAGTACTTACCACGATTTGCAAAAAAACTGTATATTTCTGCAAATAAAATTTTCAAACGGTAAGAAATTTTATTACTTAATACTGAAACAAAGGAGCACTGTCAGTATACACACAACAGAGATTGCACTAAATAATGCTGATTTGTTTACGTACAACCAAGAGCATTTTAGGCTTTAGTAACGAATTACGAAAATGGCAATATAAGGAAAGGGGTCTTCGTCGCTTGTACAAACTACAAATTTAAAATTTTGCAATTTCCAAATTTATATAATTATATAATTAAGAATTAGAAAATTTCTAAATTTGAAAATTTCATATTCCCCAGTTACTAAATTACCAACTTTAAAATCTCAAATTATACAAATTTCCAAATCCTAAATTCTTTACGCGTTCTTTCATTGGAAGAAGCCATTACTATACACATTTTAGAAATGAATTAACTTTCTTATTTTAATTATAAAAAGAAATATTTCACCGATGATGTTTATATGGTCTTTGCTATCAGTCAGTCCATATTGAAAGCTACGCTATATTTTGGCCACTACTATATCCTACAGTATATGTATAGTAGGCTAAATATAGATGTAGCAGGACATCCGTTATATCGTTATCATTTATATTGCCCCTCGACTACAATTTTAAATTTTCAAATTTAAAAACTTGGAGTCTTCGCAAACTAAAGGGTTAGGAAATTAAAAAATTTAGGTATCTAAAAATTTAGAATCTCAGGTTCTTGGAAATTTGAAAATTTAAGAATTTAGGTATGTGAAAATTTAGAAAAATCTAGGTCCTTGCAAATTTGAAAACTAGGGAATTTGAGACCTGGAAATTTAGTAATTTTAGAAATTTTTAAATTGTGGAATTTGAAAGTTTTTGAACTTGGTAAATTCAGACTTTTGTAAATATAGGAACATAGAGATTTGGAAATTTTAATTTATTAATTGCAAATTAGACAATTGAAATTTGTAAAATATTCAGAACTTATAAAGCTGGAATTTTTAGTCTTTAGGAATCTGGTGATTTGAATATTTGAGAAATATAAAAATTTGTTTAAATCAAAATTTATGAATTTGCAAACTGCCACTTGGTTGTACCTGAATATACTATATTGATAATATTTTACCTATGGTTTTTACGTATTGTAAATGCGATCACGTGATTTATGAAAATAAAATGATTTAATGAATCGAACAGTTTTTTAATAATCTGTAATACCAAAAATTGATTTTCGAACATAAACTGACAACTATTTTTCAATATTATTTACATGGAAAAACAATTTTTTGTCGAAATATCTTTCCGTTGAAAAAAAAAGGTATACATGTGCAATATTGTAGGGAAAGCATACACTGTTATACGTGATTCATATTTAATTAATAAGTTTACTAAGTTTAAATTATACACAAATACGTAAATTTATTGCTATAACGTTTCATACACCATCCTCGACGCAATTCCTGTTGTTTATGAGGAAGATCGTGACTATGCTGACACGTAGGGGCAATAAAAAAGATTTATTATTTATTAAAGATTTGTTATTTTAATTATTTCTTTTTTTGTTAATTCATAATAATACCTGAAACTCTACATGTACAATTATATGAGCACGTAGAGCTAAAAATATTATTTTCTAATGTTTTTGGTCTACGGATGAGACCCATACGTTTTAAATTTCAAGCAATGTATTTACTGATCAGATAATAATTGGGGACTTTTGTGCAACAAATTTTGTCGTTAAAACGAGAGAGAAAAAAAAGAGACAACAAACAGATCTTTTAGAAAAAAAATTTGTTTCCGATATATGCGTTTGATAATTTTATTAACGATGCATTTTTAAGGAGTTTTCATTATATACAAATGCAAAATTGTTTCTATCGCAAAACATATAAACATGGCTTGGTATAGATTTGCTTCCTATCATTACAAATTAATCTCAGACCGAGATTTTATGCAATAAATGCTCGTTAAATGATTTCTTTCACTTCTTTATCCTTTTTCTTCCATATTAAGTAATTTAATTGTCCAATTTCTTAATCGTCATCGTAGAAAAACGATACTTTTTTCTTTTTTTCATTTAAAAGAAGTGTTTTTCGTAAATTTTACTGGCCAAAGTACATTTTGTGTTTATATTTTTGTCCAAGAATAGTATGCAACAACTGTTGTTTTTGCAACGATTAAATTATAATAAATAAAACGATATCGTATAACTAATCGCGACTATCGCAAGCTGTTATATTCAAGCGAAATTTCTAAGCAACCTAGGAGACGTTTTGCTAAATTACAATCTTGATTGTTCAAATACACGTAAAGTATAATTCATAAATAGGTTTAAAAATAGGAGGTTGTTAAATTTTGGACAATTATGCATACATCTCGGAAAAAAAAGTGAAATAAATTTGCTCAGCCTCTGACTAGTTTCATCTTCCAACACAGTTTACAAAAAGCACTTCCTCGTGGAAGAATTGAAAAAGTATACGTTTTGAAATTTGAAAAAACCGTAAGAGAAACGGGAGAGGGAAGCAGGAACGGTTGGCTTTTAGAATAGAAGCGATGGATCTGATAGTAGACTCTGTTCAGACTTGTAATGTATTCTCCTCTGACCATACTTTGCCAATCGTGTTGGTATTGAATGATCAATACCGTGCCCACATCATTGTACCAACAACTTACAACATTTTTAACAACTCTCTCTTACTCCCAAAAGCTGCAATTTGTCGACAGACACGACTATAATACAAAGCAAGGGCACTTGATAAAATAACTTAATCTTCTATTTCATAATTATCTATATAACGTACATATATAAAACAAATTATGAATAAAGAAATAGTAATCAGGTCGATATAGTATCATGATTCTTACCTTAAAATTTTTTTAACGCCTGATTATACGAATTGATATATATCACGAAAAAAAAGAGAAAAGTAAGATCATAATGCGGCGAAGTCCACTCTAGAAAAAAAAGGCGAGTTAACTCTATTGGAAAATTCTGGATCAAAAATGTACATGTGCACGGATCATGTAAAGTGGTGAACTACGATTTTGATACATTTCTTTTTTCATTTGGGAGTATCGCAATTCTTGAACTTTCTTTGCATTCAAACCTTAGACCAATCAATCCTGTTTATAGATAAAGCCCACTCGTTTCAGAATAGGAACAACCAACCAAATTTCCTCGTGTGTGTATGTTAATTGTTATTAGTCATGATATAAGTAATAATGTTAATATTTGAATAAAGTAACATGATATGCAGTCAAATATTCATGGAATACTTGACTGCACGGAGGTCATGCGAGGATCCACCACAGTTGTCTTTCCACTGTCAATGCTGTCCTGTTTCTTTACACCATATATATATATTATATCGGATTTATTAGTATATATATATATAGTATAAATATATACACGCACGCTAGTTTTAACAATCTTTCGTCACACTCATTCATGCATACGTAACTTCAGAAGAGAGGAACGTCTCCGCGAAAAGCAAAGTCCCTCCAACTGCTCTGACACGCTTTGCCTCGGATACATCATCTTCCGTTGCTCTCTTTTTTTTAATTCACCGAGTAAATTCACTTGCAATAATTTTCCATCGTCGTATCCCTTTTGTTTTCTTTTCTTCTTAATTTGAACTTCACTTTTTTTTAATTCACAATGACTTATCACATGTTTATCTGTTTCTTTCATTTTTTGTTTCGTTTTTCTTTTTAAACACTATTTATCAAGTCAGCCCACTGTTTGATACAAGGAACGATAATACAATTGAATATTTACGAACACAACATTTTTTTGTCATGCTGAATAATGTAACTTGTCTTCTAGAAAGACGCAAGCTCCTGGACTTGCGGCGACCAGTCTCGCATCTCTCTTGCAATGTCCTATGTAGTCGGCCTGTAAGTGTACTTGTAGAAGTGTGGTAGAGGTGGTGGTGATAGTGATGGTGGTAGTGGAGTGGTAGTGGTAATCGTGGCATTGGTGATGGTGATACTATCCGGTTTTTTTTAGTATTTACAATTCGTTATAGCAATTGCTATGTTCCTAAGATGAGATGGTGTGCAGTTCAGTGTTCAAGATTTGGCATGTATTAGCATATTGAAGATTTTGTTTTCAGTTCTTTTCCACTACGAACTGCTTGACGCATTCATACCACTAAACATGCCAATGCTAAACGACGTTTGTTGCTGTTGTTGGATCTGTTGTTGTTGCTGCTGCTGCTGTTGATTATTCGCTTGGCGGCCATGTTTTGGCACTGGAGGTTGTAAATATTCGTGTCTAGCTAATGTCAATACATCTATGCGCTCTTCTTTCCTATATGCTAGGCAACTTCTTATGAAACTCTGGAAAAATGAAAAACAAATACATCGCTTTATTTCGGTACTTTTAACTTACGATGACAAAAAGATAATTCTACGAGTTTTTATTTATAGCACACTTATCACTTATCATAGAATTTTTTTAGTTCGTTTCTGTAGTTACATTTGAGACTATAATTGTGATATTATTAAACAGAATAAGTTATTTCTAAGTTTTATAACTTAACAGAACATCAAGTGATTTTGAATCTTATTTAACGCTTCAAACAATAAATTCATAATTAAAAAGTACATTAATTTTGTAGGCGCATTATTTTGCAAATATAAAGACATCAGTTCTAAATATTTTTTGGAGAAAGAAAACTGACTACGCATTAACGAGTACGTTCTCCTACAGATTACGTTTACTGTTCAGTTTAATAAAAAATTAATTAAAAAACACCACAACAATAAATACAAAGAAATGAAGAAACAAGTGTTTATTATTTGCCAAACATATTTATGGTAGTATAGAAAAGTCATTTTAGCAGATGAAAAAATTCAATCCTGAACAAATTTTATAAAAAAACAAGCTGCATTCGATCATGGTCTCAATTGTAACTGCAGAAAATTTGTTCTAATGTTCCTTTACATTACCGAGTAACGAACGATTTTTCGAATAACATGTACCGTTATTTCATTTTGAATAAAGAAAATATAGATTTAACTTTGACAGAGTCAAATCTGATCCTGCCATAATCCTTAACATTGAGATAATGTGATATAAATAAAACCAAGTAAACCTATTTTTCTGTCGCGGACTGTAAATAGGCACTCCTCTTTTTTTTCGATTAATGCTAAAAAATGAATACCTTTGCTTCGTTGCTAACCGTTGGTTTATTTGCAAACTGCACTTCAGTGGCTTTTAAAATTGTATTTTCTTCTAAAATGGTGGCTTGAGATTGATTATGTCCAAAAGGCTGAAACCATATATTTTACAACTTAGATCGTATTTAATATTTTATACAAATCGACAATTAAGTAAAATGTTTTAATGATTAGTCGTACCTTTTTGCCGTAGAGACATTGATAAAATATAACACCTACGCTCCATACATCGACTTTTGACGATATTTTAGGAGGATTTTTACCAATAACAAAACACTCTGGCGGAAGATACCTAAAAATTGCATTATTAATTAATTCCAGAATGTAGGAACAGAAATATTATTATACAAAAACTTGTCAATTACAATACTTGACGCTGAAAATACTTTAGCATACATACCAGTAGGTACCAGCTCCTTGAGATGTTAAATCCATTCCATGGTCTGGATTATAGTTTTCTTCATCCATTACTTTGCTTAATCCGAAGTCTGTAATTTTTATCTCTCCGCAAACATTACCTTCAGTTAATAATATATTACCTGTGGAATTACATTAACACGTATTTAGATTCACATCCTTTATCTTACGAAACGAAAATGAAACATAATTTACAATTTAAAAGAAACTAACCCGGTTTTAAATCATAATGTATTACGGGGGGTTTTATTTCATTGAGGTACTTTAATGCAGATACAACTTGCATAACAATAGATCTTGCTTCTCTTTCAGGTATAGTCTTATGCTAAAAACAAGAAATAATTCATAGAATACCAATGATGAATGTATGTAACATGATAAATGTATAAGTAATTGTTAAAGATCTGTCAATATACCTGCTTGAGGTAAAAATCTAAATCATGGCCATCACAATATTCCAAGACAGTACAAAAAGAATTGGCGTCAATTTCAAACACATCATACAATTTCACAACACGAGGATGATCAAGAGCCTTATGTATATTGTACTCTCGTAACGCATGCCTGTATAAAAAAAAATCAAAAAGTAAAGAAATTGTTTTTACATAATATACGTACAATTAGTATATTATTCCAAAGAAAAATATTTTATTACAATATAATTTATATACGAAATATTATTTATAGAATACTCACTTAATATAATTAGCTTTCTTATCCTCTTTCCAGTCTTTATTTAGTTGATGCACTTTACAAGCGACATATCGTTGCTCTTTTAAGTCAAATGCCTATTGAAAATAATCAAAAAGTTATAAAAATTGAAACGTTTAAACCATAATTAAAGGATTTAATACTATTACAAATCTTCTTTTACCTTATGCACCTCACTGAAGCCACCTTTTCCTAACAACATTAGTAAAAGGTAACGTTCATTCAATACAGGATGAGAATTAAATCTCGATTGGTCCTCGTTGTGAATACGTTTCAGCTCTCTGATGTGTAAGTTCCTTTCTCTTTCGAGTTTTTCCATTTCCAGTTGTAAGTCTGCATCTTCTTTCTTCAATGCACTTTGTCTCAACTACAAAATCGCACAAACGTCATGATTACGTAAGGAAGTAATATTTACATAATAAAGGGTCTTAAAATAATTCAAAAATAGTTTTTTGTATCTTGTTGAAAATATTTTGTGTCGCCAACTATCTTCACATGGTTTTCCATTTTTGATAATTAAATGCCTGAGTACTATTTCAATAGAATAAGAGGTTTAAAATGAGAATTTATACCTTGAGTATTTCATCAGCTTCATAATACTCCTGCCACGTATAAGATCCAGGTACTGCATCTGGCTTTAAGAATGTAGCTTCTGTGCCATTATGCAAAGAAGGTTGAGGCTGACTCCGTTTCCTACCAGTTTCACTGTTTGATGGCCTCTTTTTGAGTAGCAGTTTTTTTTGTTTATCAATTTCTTCTCGTTCAGTCGCAATTTCTTCTTGCCGTCGTGCTAATTCTTGAAACGCATAACCGTCCGTCCAATTCTCTTGAAACGTTGCACCCACCCTCTGAGTTACAAATTGACCCAACCTTAGTCTATTTTGCATACACTTTTGTCTAGCCTCTTTTTTTTCTATGTTTGATTTTTCTTTCAGTAATTTCTTTACAACATCTATACACTTATTTATATGGGATTTGTGCTGCTCAATTAATTTTTGTTGATTAGCCATTTGATGCCTAAGTTCGTCTGTTGTCTGAAAAAGATATAAATGGATTGGTTAATTGTACTCAGTTAAGAAACTAAAATAAATTCTATGCAATATCTCTAATGCGAGTATTTATTATGTTAATTAGGCGGAAACTATCAAAGAAACATCATGCAAATAAAAATGATAGAAAGATTTCAAAAATTTATTATCTTTAACGTCTTTTTCTCTATACTTACTCTATTTAATTCATCGATTTTATTGTTTCGTAATTCTAAATCTGAAGAGGCTTGAGTTTCGAATTCCTGTATCCTCTGGCAAGTAAGTTCTGTCTGGAATACAAGTAATATATTTATGATAAATAGAAACAGATTACTGTAACATCTGATGCATTTGTCAGCATAGTTTAAAAATACTAGATACCTTGCTGCGCCCAAACAGAAGTAACATGCAGATGAAGATGTTTAGTGCAACACTTTGACAATTTCATACAGAAGATTGATCAAAATTTAATCCTTAAATATTTATAATACAATCATTTCTACGTATTATTCCATTATAAAAAGCTGAGTCTTTTATTGTTAGAAGAAAAATTACAGAGAAAAACTCAAACATATAGATAAAAAAGAACTATTATACAGGCAGCAAGGAAAACACCAAAAATGTATGCATGGTACAAGGTATGCATGTAGATATAAAGATTTATAGAACATTGTATGTTTCATATCTATTTCTTATTTAAGAATAATTAATTATTTGTATGTTATAAATTTAATTTCATTGAATGTAAGCATTTTTATAATACAGTAGAATTATAATCAAATGTAAGAATGGTAAACATGCACACCTATTTATATTATAGGAATTAAAAATAAAATAAAATAATTTTTAACAACTCAGAAGCAAAACAAAAATTTTTAACTGAGAAGTAATATTACAAGGTAGCCTGCTTCCTATGATAACAAATGGATACAGTGCTACAGTTAAGTCAGAAGTTAGCTGCAAATTTACTGCAAACATCTGACAAGAAATACCCATCAAGAAGTAATTCTGAAAAATTAAAATATATAAACAATATGAATACTGAAAGTGTATAGTATAAAACCTTTTTTTAAATGAAAGTTAAAATAATTGATTTAATTCCAAGTAACATGAAACAAATGCACTAAGTAAATAAATAAATGATATTAATTATGAATTGTCTGATAACATAATAACACTGTACAGTAAAATTGAACACTTATCTCTTTAAAAAACAAACAAAACATTAGTTCCAAATTCTTGTATTTTATGAACATAATTTTTTATATACATACAAGCAATTTGCTTTTTTTAGCACAATTATTAAATGTGAATTTTGTAGTATTTATAAATAAATTTGACTTAAATTTAAAATAATCAGACATGTCAGAATGAAATTATAATATATTATGTTAACAACAAATTATTATGGGTCATTTCTTATAAAATGCTTGCAGGAATTATCGAATTTTGCTTACATTTGGGGTGTTAGTCTTCGCTTGCCTGACCTGGCTTGTCCTACTGAGGTTGGTAGGCCTTACCTGCACCTGCTTGCTGACCATTGAGCCTGCAGGTTGTGTCGAGGCTGGTGGAGGAGGAGGTGGAGGTTGAGGATGAGGTCTTGGCGGCTGCATCAGTGAAGAAAATTCTGCCACTGAAGAATTGGGTGTTGTTACTTGCGGTGAAAGGAGTTGTTGAGGCGATGGTGGATACTGTCAAAAAATAATTAGACAAAACATCAGAAAGGATGCACAGGAAAAAGTTCTCATGATGTATTCATAACTGTATTATAAAAATTACATAATACTATATATTTTATACTCAATTTGTACATTTTATATTTACCATAGGATACCCCTGTTGAGGGGAGGGACTTTTAGCACCCCCATGCCTAATGGGACTATTGCCTACGTGGTGCTTTGGAAAATACTCGTTGATTTTTTTACTTTCAAGAGCAGCAACAGATCTAGACCCTTTGCTTCCTATAGGTCCTCCTGTCACTCCTCCACCTCCGTCATCGGCTTTACGTTTTCTTTTCCTTTCTGAAGGAGTTCTCGGTACTTTTTCCGGAGTATTTGGATCTACCTCCTTATCACTATGTGATGAGCCTATAATCATATTAAAGTTATCATAATTGCAAACTAACAATTTATATAAACTAGGATTAATTTGTTACTAATACAATTAACATGTATTAACCTACCAGTGCTCATGTTCGAGTCTTGACTATGAACTGACTGACCAGAGTTTACAGTTGATTGAGGTGCCATCTGAATTTGTGACCCAGCAGACATCTGAAATAAAAAAGAAATATTGATATAAAACGTCGTCTAACGTGTATTGTTGCAGAAAAGAACATCGTGGTAAAGTAAAATAAAAGATCATTATGGTATCAAAGTAATTAATGCAATGCTTATTGTTAGAGCAAATGAAATCTATATTTTTCGCTAAAATTATTTACGCTGAAAAATTCGATAAAAGTTCGTTAAAAAAGACAACACGGAAAAAGGATGTCGTAACGCGAATGAAAATTCGATATTTGCGGAAGAGGTTACACTCGGAAAATTCTACCGGTGCATAAAACGCTATTTCTCGTGAGTATCGGGACTCGATTTATTATCAAAGGGTAAATTTGAAAGTATAGAAGAGTACTAATAAGGCAAAAGAAAAAAGTACAATGGAAGCGAGAAAGAGGAATAGGTTTTAACGAGAAACGAAAAGAGAAAGAATGAGAGTGAAAAAAGACAGTACAAGAAAGTAAGAAAGAGAGGTGACACCTTCCAGGAGAGCCTATGGTGGAGCCCCATAGTCGTATTTGCTATTTGAGCTGATAGATAGTATGTCAACCATAGGCACGGTTACGCGCACAATTAGTAGGTAAATGTCAATAGCACCGTACGAATAAAATGTGCGATATATGTTTAGAGGTAAAGGAATCACGACAAAATGGAGGAGCCTAACAGAGGGGCAGGAGGGAAGGGTAGGGAGTTGCGGGGCTAGAGAAGAGGCGGGAAGTGGGAAGGCGGGAAATGGAGAGGGGGTGGAAGTAGCGAAACAGAGAATGAGAATAGAGCAGAGGGGTAGGAGGTAAGAACTCGATGGCAGAGGAGTGGTTGGATCGGGAACCACGGACGCGGTCCGCAAGGGGGCAGTTTTACTCACTGTTTCACATCTGAACTCTGGTCAGGCCGGCTAGTTAACTGGTTTTCCTATCGTGCATACTTTTCTACGTACAGACCGAGGCACAGCCCGCTAAGACAAACTGGCTTCGATTAGGAGAAACGATAACCGCGACGACACGCTACGTCATGCGGTTTGTGACGTCGCTCTACGATAAATTACGCACTCTTATTATTATCATTGGCGGCGTGTCAGCCACGTTTACTCCGCGCGCGGTTAAGAACCCGGATTAATGGTAAGTCCTCATGGACGCGGTCACGCGTTTGCGCGTTTGCCAGGCGGAACGTACAATCCGGTGCAACGTAGGCTCCCTTTGGCGAAGAACAAGTGTAGGGGGGAGACTGTCCTACCACCTTGCCTTCGATTTTGGGAGATCAAATGTGTAAATTTTAGCATTCATTAATTTGAACGTTTGCAGACTTCAAAATTTCTAACTTTCAAAGTTTGTACACTTACAAATTTGTGAATTTCTTTTTGTACAATTGTACATTTTTTTATTTGTGCAATTAAAAATACGTAGATTTGTTACAAATCTTCATATTCCCAGAAGCTTACACTTTTCAACTTTCACGATATTCAATCTCCTAATGGATTAAACTGCTGATTGTTCAATTTTTCAAATCCCTAAATTCGTAAATTACCAAATCTCTAAGTCTTAAAAAGCCCAAATTTCAGAATTATTAAATTTACAAATTTCCGTAAGTACAAATTTCCTAAAGTATCAAGTCTTCAAAATCCCTAAAAAAAAATAATTAAAATATTCTTAAAGTTCTCAATTATTAAAATTGAATATTTGTAAATTTCAAAAATTTCTCAAAACCTAAACTGAATTTGGAAAAATTCACAAATGTGTAAAAGTCCATATTTATCAATATTCAAATTCCTTAAATTTTAAAAAACTCAAATCTGCAAATCTCTATATTTTTAAAATATCAGATTAATAAACTCTCAACATTGTATATTCTAAATTACGATATTTTTTAATTTCAAAATATTAAAATTAAAAAATTTTTAAGTAATAAATTTGAAAATATTAAAACTGAAAAGTGTGTAAATTTAAATATTTCCTAAATTTCCTAGTTTTTCATATTTTCATATTCCCCACATTCTAAACTTTCACTCATCCCAATATCGAAATACTCACACTTCCAAAATTTCAAATATACAAAATTTTCACAATCTCAAATGTTCAAATTTATAAATATATAATTTCAAAAATTTTTAAATCTGGATATTTGATAATTACAAAGTGTGTAAATTTGGAAATTAATTTGATTCGTTCGTCAAATGTTCGGGATACTTATTCCGCACCGATTGTATTGAAACGGGGAGTGGGGTTAGTTTCCCCTACATCACTATTTTCCCTAGGGAAGCCAGCCGTGCTCGCCGGTGTATACGTTCAAATTCCACGCTCTGTCACTGATGTGCGCACGCTGCTTACGATTGAAAGCATCCCACTGCCACGAAGCGATGCAAGTGTGCATATATTCATTGTTTAACGAATTGTACTTTCATAACTCCGACTTATCGATGTAACTTTTGTTCTATGGTTTCTTATACATTAATGTCTACATTGGAATAACCACTGATTATGAGTGTTATCAATACTGTGTCTTTATCGATACATTTTTAAGAATCGGAATCCGTATTGAAACAATTTTATAGCACTTATACTGATTTGTTTAAATAATATACGGAAGGTATATTTCAACAATTTCAAATTAATTACATTTTAAGAAATATTTAAAAAATAACTTTGTTTTTTACAATTATTAAGAACAACCTTATGATTCCATTAGGGAATCTTATTATTATACGAATGTTGAACATAAACAATTATAACAATATAAATATCACATTTCATTTATAATTTTTATTTACTTTTATTTTATATTTGTCTAAAATTAATTGTTAATAATTATAATTATTTATTTGTAACATAACATTGACGTAACAAGGTATATTAAAGTCCTTTTCTGGATGCATCAAATAAGTGTTAGTTAACAAATTGTATAATTAACTTTTATTTTATTTAACATGAAAATAAATTGTCACTTCAAACTTGATTCACCACAAAAATTATTTAAGTATGTATTTGCACTACTTATAACGGTATCAGGCTATAATATAATTAAAGACGTATCGATACGTGACACGTATATTTTACGAATATTGATGTTATAGAATATCTTTCCTTTATGTTTCGATATTAAGGTTAACAAGTTCTTAGAATACGAAAATGAGGTAAAAAATTGCAGCGGCATTTCTATTCGAATTTATATACATTTAATTTTTATTTTAGTTGTAATAAAAATAATTTTTGTATTAATGAAGATATTTACAATATTACTTCATGTTGACGTAACGTAACGGTAAAAAAAAAATAGAATATATCAATCTTATTAATGACATATCGTATTCCATCAACGATAATAAAATTCTGTTTTATTGCTATCTTAAAAATACACGTGTATGTATAACGTATATATATATATACTAATAATTCATAACCTATAAAATTTCAATCAAATTTTCACCATAATACGGCAATTTAGAAATGCTGATATTAAAAAGTTAAAAAAATATATCTTATCAACTCATCCAGAAAACTACAACATCAACAAATGAAGTAAAGAATAAAAGCTATGTACAGCATTTACGGAAATACAGATTATTCTAAGCATTTATCTCAAACAGAGTTATCTGACACGAGCAAACATTCAAAGATGGAAACGTAAGTTACATGTGTAAAGAAACGTCAAATTTTAGGTTATAAAGCTTGTACATTTCGTATCTGCTGTTACGTGAAACACCTGTACGCTCGGTTGTCATCAACCAGAAAAATAACAAGCCTGGAAGCAATGTTTCATCGTTCGAAAAGCTGTTCGCGTACGATTTTCGCGTTTCAGTGAAAATGCTAGAAATCCAAATAAGACAGAGAACTTCCTTATCGATGGATCAATGTCTGTGCCCGGAACTGGGCTAGAGGGCCGGGAATCGTTTCTCCGGCGGCGATTTGCCTTTAAGACAGCTTCGTGCGGTGTGCGCTTGCGTGAGCGTGCGTAAGCATTCGCAGGAAGATTATAACATAGGAAGTACTAGTAATATGTACGAACCTAGTGAATCGGGACATGCGGATTTAACGATGCACTCCTCTTTATCCCTGACGATCGGACCGTGCCGCGATCATACTCATACAGTCGCGATAACCGAACACGATCGAAACAACGACAGTCGTACATAAGTTATCCCTGTTCGAGAAAAAAAAAAAAGAAAAACGCACTCACGAAGTCGATTCACTTCGTGTCCTCCACGACCGTGCGGTTCCGCTTACAAAAGTGGCGTGCGGTCGGCATGCCGGGTAAGCAGCAACAGCAGCAACAGCACCGAGTGCCGTCAATGGCCACGATAAACGGCATTACGCGTACGTTTCACGGGGCCACTCGCAAGCCAAAAATCCCGGCGTAGTCTCGCCTAATCGAAACGGAACTGAAACTGTCTGACCACCGTACCGTTCGCATACTACTCTACCTAGCGGAGGTTTCTCTTTCTCTCTTTCTTGGTTACTCTCTCTCCCTCTCTCTCTCTCTCTTCTCCTCTCCTATGTACGGCAAATGAGCAACGCGCGAGATTCCGAGATGCGGCAAAAGGTGCAACTTCCATCTCCCCGCGGCGGCGCTACCGCCCCACGATCACAACAGACAGGGAGGAGAGAAAGAGAAATTGAGAAAGCGCGAGAGAGAGACTAAGAGAGATCGAGAGAGAGAGAGCTGGGAGAGTATACGGAGGGGGAGGGCAAGCAGAGGTTGGTGAGCTTGGCCGGAGAGGGATGGACAAGCCGAGTTGGAAAGAGAACTGGCTGAGTGACGGAGAGGTTTTGCAGGGGTAGGGTCAGGAGAGGCAAAGGGAGAGGAAAAGGGAGTCGGAGAGAGGCGTATGAGACATTCCTTCAGTGAACGGGTCGACCGAGTGTGAGTGCAACCGAGCCGGTAAAATCGATGTGGCGAAGTGTGGCTGTGCCACTACGGCGTGCAAAGGGTGTGCTGTACCCTGTACGTGATCGGTAATCTGCCTTGTGGCGTTGTTCCACAGTACGACGAATTCTAGTATTACTTCTTAAATAACATATCACTATGAACGTCAACGTTTTTATTACGATATTAAATTACTTGTATTAATTCGTTCATACTTTTATCTCGTACATGTAGCATGTATGTTATCGCTACATACTTACAATAGTAAATATCTTTATCGATTGTACATTTTTATATCATGACCTTTTATACATATGTTCTCGGTTCGATACATGAAACTGTTTTATTTGCTTTTAATTTTTCCTCTTTTAACTTGAGCAGGGATTTCCAACGTGTAGATATTTGTCACTGATGGATCGTGCGTTAATTTTGGGTGCGTCTGGTTAAATATTGAAATCTAAATAATTTTGAAGTAGAGCGATATTTTTTGTTCACACTCCTTTTAAAACATATTCTAGCGAGTAACCTGAAGAAAATTGCTGTCGCCGAAAGCGGAATTTTGTGGCTTTGAAATTTTACAATTTTACAACTTTAGAAGTTTGGAATTTTAGCAGTTTGCGATCTTTTAGTTTTGGCGTACTAGAAATTTGGTGACTGGAGATTTTGGAATTTCGGGATACAGAAATATTGAAATTTTAGGACTTCGAAGTTTTGAAACTTTGTAATTCTGTAATTTCCGAATTTTGAAATTTTAAGATTCAGAAAAAATTTGAGAAATTTTTGAATTTGAAATTTTGGAACGTTGGAATTTTGAAGTTATGAATTTGGGATTTGCTGATATGGGATTTTGGACTTTGAGCTATTAAATTCTTGCACTTTAGGATTTTGAAGCAGAGAAATTTCGGAATTTTTAATTAAAAATTTTTAGAACTTGCAATTGTGGAATTCTGTAATTTTAGAATTTTCTAATTTTAAAACGATGGAACCTACAAATTTTGAAATTTTTAAGTTTTTAAATTTGAGGATTTGGGTTTTTAAGACTAAAAAATTTGGAAATTTTGGAGCTTTAAAATTCTAGAATTTTATAAATTTTGACATATCTGAATTTGTGTACTATGAAACTACGGATTTTTATGCTTCGTAATTTATGAACTGGTAAAGTATCGAACAATGAAATGAAAAAAATGCAAGTACCCTTACAGTGGTACCACTGCTTACGTTCCTGTAAAACGTCGCGTCGTGGCGACGTGTGCTTCAGCCCGTGTGAGGGCGTATTAGCGAGACACAGTCTCGATGGAGGGGATTCGAGGAACTAAGCGTACGCGTGAGATGACGGTCGACGAGCATAACTGCTCAGGCAGGCGGGCAAGTGGGAGTGCTTGTCAGCTTTAGGTGTAATAACGCAATATTTGTCGGTAGTCGCGCTTCTATACTCCGACAGTGTGGTTCTATATTGTTTGCACAGTGTTTTTAACTTTGTGTTTTATTCTACGATTGAATTTTCACGATTTTTAATTCCGTTAAATTACACCAACGGTATTACTCATCAATTATACATTGCATTTATCACGTTTGTGTATTTACAGTTAAAAAACATGTTCTTGTGAGATTTTATATTCCAATGTTTGTGTTCACACGATACTTTCCTTCGTCTTATGTTATCCGTTTTTACGATTTAATTCACTATTATTATTCCACTCACTTCGGTACAGTGTTTTAGCTTTAAATCACTTTTATCACGATCTTGTACATTATGAGCATATAAATTTATTCAAGTGTTAAATAATAATTACCAAGTAGTGATGTCTGTATATTCGAAATTACATACTTCGCGTGCCTTTCGATTTGACGGCGTACATACTTGAAAGAGACGGCAGAATAGGAGCGCCTCATACTATCGATGCGACAGTCAGACAAGGAGCAACGTTGCAATATTTCGGATGCTGTGACAACGTCGCACCGCTACACTGTTTTCATTTTTTCAATGTACGTAATAGATTTAGTACAGCAGTCGCTCGATACATGCCCGAATTCTGAAGGAGTAGAAACAGTTTTTTAACAAGTGGCCATTTATCGAATCAATAACGTGAGCCCTCTACTCGCAGACTGTTAATTTGTTTACTCGTATGGATTATTATGTTTCGGTTTATCCATCGTGTAGAATAATAAATTTCGAAATTTACCATTTTTCAAACTTACATATCTTCTAGTTTAACATTTTTTAATTTATACATTTACAAATTTCTGACATTAGAAAATCTACAAGAGCACAATTTTTCAAATCTATAAAATTATAAATTGATAATTTTTCAAACCTACAAATAAATTTGTAAATTTATCTATTAATAATTTTCCAAATAAACATTACAAATTTTCAAATTTTGGTTTTTTGTTTTATTGGACAGAAATGCACATTAGAATTTTACAAAATTTTTAGAATCTTTTATAATTGTGTTTCGGTGAAAGTTGCGTACTGTATACACATCTGAATTTAGTTTGTTGAACGTGAAAATATTTTGAAATTGTTCAAATATAATGAAATTATATATGCATTTGTATTTTCGGTGGTCAGAAGTAGGCAAGTTAAACGTGACATCGCACACATTCCATTCGTCACTTTGCTGGGTGATAAAATAGAATGCGCGCGCGTGTTGAGTAATGCCTGTCGAGGAAGAAATGTTTTACAGCTATTTATCGAGCGGCTACTGTATATAATTTCACATGATATACATTCGCCAGAGAACTGCAGTTGTCCAACTTCGATTTTGACAACTTTTGTATATAAAACGATAATATCCATATTGCCGATGATACTCGATAATTTTTAGAATATAAATAATTAAAAAAACATGTATTTTCAAAATGTGCTATAATGTAGTATGCAGATAAAAAATATGTTGCAATAAAATAACATAAATATTATCTGTTTAATATAAATAATATAGCAACATTGTAAATTTGAAAATAATTTTTGTGTAAACATATGTTTTGCAATATTCAATGGTAGGATCAGCATTTGCAGGAGATTTTTAACAAGTTTGCAATGTTCCAAGTTCAGAACATCCCTATATCTTGATCTTTTAAAAATTTTCAAAAAGACAGTAAAATATGTTTAATACATATTTTAGAACATACTTAATATTCCAAGAAAAGAATATGTTATATTCAAACTTAAGTACATGAAACCATTTTATTTGTGTGAAGACTTTGCATAATTTACATAAAATTTGTTAATAGATAATAAAAAACATTTATACATTTCACATGCATACATACATATGAAATTTTGCTTACAAAGAATAAGAAACATTCAATTTCATTATATACAACTTCTGGGGGCTTCTAAAAAAATATGAGGTTAATAGTGTACCTACTTTCTTTTTAATTAAATCAATATCTTTAATATAAAATATCTCTTAACTTATTGGCAAATATTCTTAATAAATTTTAACAAAAAATTGTTCAATAATGCAAAAATTATTGAGTATTATTAAACAGTTTCTTGTTACAATTTAAAAATATATTTTGAATGGCTTCCTTAAGAACACGAAGACGGTAATATATCAGTTATAAACGTCGACTTTCAACAGCTACAAAGCTTTTAAGCTACAAAGGAATTTGTATTTATACGTTTTCTCTAAAAATGTCCACAATCAAAAGTTACGTATTAGGTTAGGTATACCAATTTATTTTTAGTGTCTCCAATCTTTAACTTGATTTAGGAGTTTTAACTGTAGCGGCGTACATGTTATAAAGATTATTGAAATGTACATAAAGCACAGTTAAAAGCATGATATTTTTGCATAAAGTTTATGACAGGAACGAACAGTCTTAAGAGACGATGAAAATGCTAGTTGGTATACGTTAGAATGCCGTTTAGCCGTGCGAAACGGTAGAGACAACAAGCATGGATATTTGATGCGACGGCAACACAGCAACGACTATCCCCACTTCTTTATAAAACGAGCCACTGTTTCCCCTCCATACGTTGGGTTAACCCCCCTCCAATGACCTCCCAATAGGTCGCACACTCATTAGCCCAGTCGCGCGCGATTCTCCCCTTCTACTCGGCGCTGTCGCATGTCTCTGGCCGATCAGCTGGTCGGCCACGCGGCGTTGCCTCATTGCTTCGGCTTGCGCTCTGCTCGCCATTCAACCACGCGGTTCTCTCTGCACACCGCCTCAGGAAAGGTTAGGTATACCCCGGTGCCCCGTGTGAACGGCGTGTGCGCACTACACGCTGCAAGGACGACTTCTCTCGATTTCATCCACGTAAAGTCACCTCCTCCAAGTCGGTGTCCAGAAAAAAATTGCATGTGACCATCTTAATTTGTTATGCACGTATTCTACATACGTATGAACACCCCAACATTTCGGACGTATTCTCAACGTTTGTATGCTGCTGGCCTAAAAGATTTGCGCGCATGACGGTTTCGAAAGTTCTGTAAATAAACGTTTCGGATACTTAAGGAATTATATTTATATTGTAATTAATTATTAATTTCGGTATGCATTTAAACATTTTTTAATCCGCAACACCTGCGATTATATTTAGATTGAATCAAGTTGAGATCAAGTTTAATATTAATAATCATTTTTGAATAGATGATCCGTCTGCGAGATGCGCATGCGCACATCGTATTTTGCGCATTACGCCGATTGTACTATTATTATTTTTATTTGTAACGGTTATAAATATTCGTTTTGTTGTTATTAAGTAATCACTGCTTGTTTAACATATTTTACTTGTGTCAACTGTTTACTGTAACAGATTAATGTTCATTTTTTTCAAATCATGATGCATATAAGTGATTCTAAAGAATTTTAAACAAGGTTTTTATAAAACTATCTTTGCGTATAATCACATAATGCGCGAATTCGGTGTGCGCATGCGCAGCGTGCAGATGAAGTTTTCTGAAAGATATTTCGTCGGTATTTCAGAAATAATTAATTTAGCTTAAATCTGGTTTCTGATTCTGTTTGTGGATTAAGCAATCTTTTGGTCTGTACCAAAATTAATAATTATAATAATTAATTACATAAAAATATAATTTCTCGATACTGCCACCTCCGAAACGTTTTTTATCAAATTTCTAGAACTGTCGTTTTCGCAAACCTTTTGTTGGTTCTTTTAAGTTCTTTTCACAGGCAATAGTTAGGTACTACGGTCTTCCATTTTTTATTCAAAATTATGATACAAATTCTCAAATTATAGATTTCCAAATTAACGAATTTTTAATTTTTCAAATATTTATATTTTTATATTAATTTAAAATTTTTTAATTAAAACGTATGATGTATTTTTCTTAATCTATTTCTTCTCCTTCACAATTAGTTAAATATTAATTAAAAGTACATGCTATAATTTTACAAAATTATTACTTTTAAGAATACCTCTGTATTAATAAGTTTATATCAGATTGGGGTTTTAAATATCATACATTCACCATATTAGACACTGCTCAGATTACGGAAATAGCGACATGTGAATAAAAGACACCATACAATTTGTAAACTTTTTCTAATACGAAAATATATAGCGTGTGTTAATTCTCGAATATTATTGTGAACGCTGGTATTCTTACATCGCCATTTTCTCTAGGGAAACCTATCCGGTTCACCATCTACCTTCATATTTGGATAATATAAAATGACATAAGAAAGCCCGCAGTATGACATAAAGTGCTACAATAACAGATATCTAAAAACTTTGTACTATTTTGCACGATAAGTAATATTTTAAAAAACCAAAAAATTGTTCAACATAAGGAAGTATAACAAAAGTTGGTAAACCTGTAATTTCCTTAGATAACCTATCCATGCCCTTATTACTAATAATTTAATCCTAAGTGTACTATTATAAATCATTTAAGTTACAAAATGATTACTTGTTATTTCACAAATCACGGATATAAAGAACAAGATTATATAATGAACAATATTAGTAATTTTAGTCTTGCAAGCCATTATATAACAATCATCATTACCTTTGTAAGAAATAATTAAGGAACCTACTTTTTTGAGAGGTTATGTGATTATACCCTGTGATGATTGTTTAAACACAATTGAAGACATTGATACATTGTTATAACGTAATTTTGACATGATCATATGAATGATTCAATTATACAATGAAGTACAAAGTTAGGGTGGGGCTCAGGCATATGAACCTTAACCAAACACTTAACGTAGGTAGATCAGTAACGATCGAATCCTCTAGTTCCTGTATGTGGCACTAGATGGTCGCTGGAAGCAACCCTTCCGTTACAGAAAAAAGTGTAATTCCAGATACATTTTCTCGTTACTTGAACATCTACATCTCGTCAACGTCTATGCCGATATTTCTCGAACTTCGAATATCCGTATATCCAGTCTTAAATTTTCGTTACTACAATTATTATTACATTATTATATTTTTATAATTAATTTTGGTTAACGAGAAATTTGTAATATAATAAAATAACGAAGTACACCGATTAATATCTGCATAACTGTGTTATGACTAATCGTTTCATTCATATAATCATTCGTATAATTATTCTTTTTATCTGGCGTTATCGCACGCTTTTCGCGTTGTTGCAAGCTCGCAATGTACGTTCATGTACGAAGCTGAACGGAGACTCACGAGTCATCGCCCGCGAATTTGCAAAACATTCAAACGATACGAATATCATACTCTGAATTGAAAAATTTGTGTAACGTAATTTATTGAGAAGTATATGTGCTTAAAATCATTTTTTATTATTTTAATAATGATTATGAATGATTAGATGATGGTTATAAATTACCAGCAGACATATCAGTTTTCATGTACTTCACACTATGAAAAATACTGGTTTTCGCTGATTGAGAATTTTATATATTGCATACTCTCGCTATATGACTATATATGTTTACTTCCATGAACAGTAGTGACACTTTCCATTATCATAAGACATGACAGATTTATAAATTTTAAATTTCATATTTATGAATTTCCAAATTTTAAATTTCATATTTATAAATTTTCATATTTGGAAATTTTGACATTTCAAATTTAGAAAGTTTGAATTCTCAAATCCAGAGACCTAAAAATATATTACTTCTTAGGTATAAATTTCAAATCTAAAAATTTACGAATTTCGAAATTTTTAGTCTAGAAATTTCAAATTTTGAAATCTAGTAATTTAGAAGTTTCAAATTTTGGACTCTAAGAATTTAGAAACTTCAAATTTACGAACATAATAGGTCAGAAATCTGAAACTTATATTTTTTCAAATTTCAAATTTTCATATTTGGAAATTTTTACATTTCAAATTTAGAAGGTTCGAATTCTCAAATCCAGCGACCTAAAAATATAATATTTATTATATAAAAGTTTCAAATCTAAAAACTTACGAATTTCCAAATTTTTAGTGTAAAAATTCCAAATTTTGGAATCTAGTAATTTAGAAATTTCTAGGACTCCTTTTTGGACTCTAGGAATTTAGAAACTTCAAATTTACATAATAATGCAGAAATCTGAAATTTATATATTTCCAAATTTCAATATTTTAGAGATAAAAATTCCGAAGTTATAGAATTTCAAATTCTTAAATCTAGGGATTTATTAAATTCGAAATTTTAATTTAAGAATCACGAAATTTTAAATCTTGAAATTTTCGATTCTCAAATATACAGATTTGGAAATTAAAAATTCAGGAATCTAGTAATTTAAATATAACAAATTTCCAAAAATTCTTTTCAAATTCTTAAATCTAGGGATTTATTAAATTCGAAATTTTAATTTCGGAATCACGAAATTTTAAATCTTGAAATTTTCGATTCTCAAATATACAGATTTGGAAATTAAAAAGTCAGGAATCTAGTAATTTAAATATAACAAATTTCTAAAAACTCTTTCCAAATTCTTAAATCTAGGAATTTATTAAATTCGAAATTTTAATTTAGGAATCACAAAATTTTAAATCTTGAAATTTTCGATTCTCAAATATACAGATTTGGAAATTAAAAAGTCAGGAATCTAGTAATTTAAATATAACAAATTTCCAAATACTTTTTCCAAATTCTTAAATCTAGGAATTTATTAAATTCGAAATTTTAATTTAGGAATCACAAAATTTTAAATCTTGAAATTTTCGATTCTCAAATATACAGATTTGGAAATTAAAAAGTCAGGAATCTAGTAATTTAAATATAACAAATTTCCAAATACTTTTTCCAAATTCTTAAATCTAGGAATTTATTAAATTCGAAATTTTAATTTAAGAATCACGAAATTTTAAATCTTGAAATTTTCGATTCTCAAATATACAGATTTGGAAATTAAAAAGTCAGGAATCTAGTAATTTAAATATAACAAATTTCCAAAAATTACAATAATTAAAGCGAATTTACAAATTTTGAAATTTTTGACAACAGGGCTTTGACAATTATGTGCAACACGCAACGTATTATATTTATACAACCCTTCTTGCAATATTTCTGCCCATACAGCGCTGTATATATAATAACGGCCATATGGCGAGATGCAACTGTAATACTAACAATACTAGATCAAACAAATACAATATAAATACTAAATCAAATGATAGTGCCATTTTATACAACTGCACAATAAATGTAACTAAAATTATGTTAATATAAATAATAAATAGTTATGTATGTATATCAATTTAGGTTTTAAATATACTAAAAGTTATACCAGTCTGAATAAAAGAATTTTTACTCTCTGTTCTAAAACATACGGGTGTATTTTAATTGCCAACTCCTCTGCATAACTTAATCAGTGGTAGAATTAATTAATTTAAAATTTCATAAGATTCTTCACATCACACAGAAACCCCAGGAAAACAGTTAACTCCCCTAAGAAAGGGAGAACAACAGAAAACAATAATTGTCAACGGTAACATTTCAAAATGATCATTCGCGTTAAACTGACAGTCGGTAAAAAGATGTCCATCTCCCACGATAAAGTCCGTCCTCACCGAATCGCGCGCGGAATCTGCGTAGGTAAACACCTGATAAACGGCTGTTTGACGAAAACTTCGTTTCCTCATTCCGATGTTTACGCTAGCAAACAGAGTCAAAAACAAACTGACAGATATCGAGTTAAGACCGAATTAAGTTCGAAAATTTGACGAGGTAAAATAATTTCGTAATAAATAACGTAATTAGGTGGATGGGTGATTTTAAAGATGAACGATCGCTTCGACGTATGCAAATAACGAGATAATCGGATGTACAATTGCACGCATGAGTGAACGGGGTGTACGAGATAAGTAGATATACGGATAAAGTAAACAACTAAGAAGAAAGTGACGGAAGAGAGGAGGCAAGGGACACTTTCCTTGCTTGCTGGGGCGTCGATATATCAGCAGTCGGCGAAAGAAGTTCAATGTGGCGGTAAAGGCAGACGGTAATGCAGATTGCGAATTGGTCTTTAGGCGTCTCCTGTTACCGCGTTACGTTGAATACGCGGCTGCAACCTAGCCTTCCTTTGGATAGGAAGGACCTTGCTGGACTTGTCCAACTTTTTGTAACAGTCTACAATGTACAGATTCTTCATAATATACATGAAATATTAAGTACAGTTGTTTGATAATTTTAAAAATATAAACAATCAAAAGGAAATCTCCAAATTGATTTCGTTCATCACAATAATTTTTCTGTATTTTAGAATTTTGTGCAGAAAATGTGATAAATATTGTACTGAAATTTTAAGTTACTGTTACTGTTTATTTATTATTTTGGTTGCTCACTATGCACGGGACAAATCGTAAAAGTGTAAAATAAAACAAAAATATATATTTTATTAAACGTCCATCGATTCCAGAATTTTTTACCTTTGAACTATTTCGTATGGTCAATAAAATTTCAGCACATTTTAGCTTCTGTATGCATATTCATAGCCTATATTAAATGCATCTTTGAATGTTTATATTTCTAAAATTAACAAATGTAAATACCTAATATTTCACATGGGTCATTAAGAATCCGTATGCTACCATATTAAAAAATTTTAATAAAACTGAAATTGAGCAATTAGGCTGCTTCCTGGGAACAAGTGTAGCACAAAATAATTCCATTACTTGTCTTTAACTTTGTAGGATAAAATATTTAATTTTCTGTATCTGAAAACTTGAAATTACAAAATTTGAGAATTTTTGATTTTGTAACCCTGAAATTTTCTTAATTTACATGCTTGTAAATTTCTAAATGGAAATTTTCCAAATTCACAAGTTTGTCAATTTGAAACTAAAAAGTTGGAAGATTAGAAATTTTTTAATTAAAATATTTCTAAACTTTAGAAGTTGAAATCTTCAAAATATCTAAGTTAGTTTTAAAATTCGTGAAATTTGAAGATTTGACAAATTAAATTTCCAAATTATCAAATTTTTCAATTTTTATATTTCCATCTTTGTTAATTAAAAAATTTGCTAATTTGAAAATTTGAGAACTTCAAATTTTTAAATCTCTAATTTCACAAATTTCTAAAATTTTTAAACACCCAAGTTTCTGAATGTCTAAATGTAATTTCCAAAATTCAAAAATTTGGAGGGTGGTACTCTTAAACATTTCTAAATTTGAAAGCGTGTGAATTTAATAAATTTCCAAAGTTTCAAATTGTCGAGTTTTCTATTTTCCATATCCCCAAATTTTCAAATTAAGTTGAAAAATTTTAATGTTTATTCCATTCGCGTCTGAAACGTTTACGGATTTTACGTGTTAAAATGGATGGTGGGGTGTATTTCCCCTACGTCGCCATTTTCTCTAGGGAAACCTAACGTGCTTGTCAGCGTACGTGCACTTCGAACCTTTCAACGTTTTCAACCTTAGCCATTCGCGTACTGTCCTTGCCACCAATTTATCTTGCTTCACTCCTTTCTATTTCCTTTCTTGTTAATTACTTTTGGTATGATTCGTATAATTACTTTAAACTTATATTTCGTTGCTACCCTAAATATTTAAAACGTACGTGTACGTTCACTAGCGACTACCGAATTCAGAATTTAACGAACCGAAAAATTCGGTGTGAATGCTCTTAACCATAAATTTCAGATAAGTAGAAATTAAATAAAAGATAGTGATTTATAAAGAATATTACGATACCGATTCGCAGAGTAGAACAGTGGTGTAGCCGCAATGGCCAACGAGAAAACTGGAAAATCACTGGTGATACACGATGAAAAAGGATGAGAAGTTTTCGAGACGCCAAAAAATTGAGGAACGTCAAACGTGAGTCTTGCTTGTACGTATTCAGTTCCCAAGGTTGGTAGGTATGTATAAACTTTCCATGCAATGTGCGTAGTATCCACTTACTATCGAAAGGATCAATACGGGGAACATGCACTAACAACTTGCTTGCTTTTATGAATCTCCCTCGCGAAGACTGTAGGTCACGCAGCAATATGGCATTATCATTTCTAAGACGAAAAAAAGTATCGTTTTTCTTTATTTATTTGTCAGAATAATCGTGCATCAATAACGCGATAGCGCAACATAACGTTGCAATATTACTTCAATCCTTTTGTGGTTTAATATGCACGTATTTTTATAAACTTAATATATTTTGTTTACACCGATGTAAGATTTTTATCTGCGGCATAAGAGACTGTATGATTACCGCAAAAAATATACGTCGAAATTTTGTTCGAATTGAATCGTAACAGGACACAACGTATTGAATTTCTTTGAGACAAGGAATAAACGGAGGTTACACCAGGGGTGTAGCTTGAGTGTCCTTCACCCTCCCTGACTCACGGCATTCTGTAATCGGATCAACTCGGCGTCACTCGTGTATATTCGCAGGTTCCGGATGTTCGTAGTTCCGAATTCATAAAAATACTTTTTACGTTTGGAGAACGACAAAAGTAGAGAATGTTAGAACGTTTGATTTGATGTGTAGAAGTGTTTTCTTTTAATGATATTGGCATTAATAATGAAGAAGGCAGTGAAAAGGATCCGTATTTTTGTTGCTTGTTGATCGATCATGCTCTCGGCTAGAGCTTGTGGTATCGCATGTCATTCGTGCGTTTTCGTTCGGTAAACGGAACGTCCCGATTGGACGTCGAATTTGCACGAGTTCCAAGTCGAGTGACTAAGAGATGGAAGAAGAATGAAGCCGACGAAGATAAAGAAAAGAAACTAATCAGCATTTTCGCGACTCCATTTAGACACGATTAAATACTACTGTAAACACCATATGCTTTTTAATCAAAATATAAAAGAATACTATACAAAAACTGTATAAAATAATTATATATTGATAATTATTTTTATATCGCTTGAAGTGGAATTTTAAAGTATAAAAATAGTGCAAAAAAGCAAAATAGTACCAAAGTAATGCAAATTAAACTTTTCGAAGAATCTAGAAAGTATGTTCAAGATAGAGGTGCAACTGGTAATTTGATCAACTGACAATGTTATTAAAATGTCGTTAAAGCGAACGGGAATGGTAGAAGTAGAACGTGTAGTTTTATTATTTAAATCTATTCATTCTCATCTAAACTTTTAATCTGACTTACTTTATATATAACCTTATTATTTAAATTTAATTATTTTTTAAAGAAGTTAGATTATGTATTATTTGAAGTTTAAACATAAGTAAATAAATCTATATCATATTTATGAATTTGTTAGAAATTTTTTAACTGGAATTTAAATAAAAATAAGTAAATTTCATTAATGAGGTTATGTATTAGGTTAGGTTAGATGAGATTAGGTAAGATTCATTTAGAATTGTAAATCTCGATATATTAAATTTAAAAACGTAAAGAATCAAAATTGTCAAATTCCAAAATTTGAAAATTGCGAACTTCAAATTTTCAGATTTAGTAATTTCAGAATTTCAAATTCTTAAGGTCAGAAATTTAGAATTTCGAATTTGACAGATTTTCAAATTTCTAAGTTTAAAAATTCCAAATCTGCAAATTTCAAATTTCCAAAAAATTTGTAATTCAAGATTCTGGAAATTTTAGATTTTCAAACGACAAAAATAATTGTGTAATTAGTTATCAGTTTGAGATTGAAACAAAAGTAAACAGAGTTAAAGATACATCCACCCATTAAAGATTATCCTAATCCCTTCTATTAGTCTCACCGATAGAGCCAATATATCGTCAAGTATTAATAAGATGTTGATAATTTATCGTTATTAAATAGCAGCACCTCCAGTTCAAGGACACGGCTTCTCGTACGATAAATATGTAACTCAGTCGTGCGCTGATGCACGTGCGAAAGATCAAGCATAACATTGTATATGAATGAGATCTAATATGTAAATTTAGTTTATGAACATTGTGATGTAACATAGGTCAACAAGTAAAACATCAATCTCCGTGGAGCATTGATGAATGCAGCGAGAAAGACGCGGAGCCCTCGGAAGCTGCGTTTCAAGTGGCATCCGCCGGAGGCGAGCAGTGTCACCAAAGGTAGGGGAACTGGAACTGCAGCGGAAGGAAGAAGAAGGGGGGCGGCGCGCATTCGGCTTCTCCCGAAGCGAAACGACGCGACACGAATCGCCGCTGCTCCACTGAACGGCGTGGAGTGTTGTGTATAAATAGACGGCACGTCGACTGGCCGTCTGCTCTCGCCGGTGTGTTACGCTATTGCACGTATGCAACTTGTATGCTTATGCGATAGAGGGTGGTTTTCGTATTGATTCGTACAATAGCTCTCTGTATTACCGACTTCTCGTAAACTTTCTACGGACGAAATCGATGCTGCTAAAAATAATCAGCATTACCGGAAACCGTTTCGTATTTTTACATTTAACTTTTAGTGCAAAATTTCGTCACGACGTAACAGATAAGACATGAAATGGACGTGATACGAGAAGTTGCTGCTTTAACCTCTTTAAGAACATTGACACATATGTGAACGTTTAGTTACTTTAAATCTGACTGATGCTCACATTCTTTTTGGGTATATTATTAGTACTTTTGGAATTTATTTAATTACTATACTAAGTAAGTAAAATATAATTACATACAGAATTAGATCGTTTCTTTTTCTAACCTTAAAAAATCATCCTTGAAGAGGTTAATGGACTCTCCCATTGTCACTGCTCAGGAGTTTAGACGTCAGAAATATTACATATCGATCTTGTTTGATACTTCTGAAATAGTTGTTATTTTCGAAATTTATTAAATAATCTTCTACATACGGTATACAACTATTATAGTCCTTTTATTTACTATTAACTATGATTATGAATCGATTAAAAATCCGCCATGTTAAGAACTGCATATAAGTGTACCATATAATCATTTTAAGTTCAAAATATGTAGATGTACTCAATGGTTTCGAATAATTATGCACACTGCTATTGAACAGCTAGTTTCGAGAAAAATGCGTTTGAAGTTTTACAATGATTTCGATCTTGTACAAATAAACAATTTTTTATTTTATCATAAGTCATCAATTTCAGGTTCATAGAATTATTTCTTGGAACTTCATACTGATTAAAAATACCAGTAATAATATAAGCAGCAATTTTAATTGTAGCAGTGCTAGTGTATATTATTTTTGCTATTATCGGTATAACAATGACTTTCTCGTTCAAATTTTCGTTAATTGAGCTAATTGCACTAGTGACAGTACAGGGATTCTGGTGGAATCGTAACAGAATACCAGAAAAAGTCTAGGGGAATTTTAACTGAAATGAATTTTCAGAGAAAATATTGTTGAAATATCTCATATTGAAAATATGGTGTTTTATGCGCTGATTACAAATTTAGACATTTCCAAACTTACAAATAATAAATTTTTTAATCTACAAACTTAGAAGTTCATAAATTTTTATAAACATTACAATCTAGACATTTTTATTTTACAAATTCAGAAGTATTTAATTTACAAATTAAAATATTTCGATTTTATAAATTAGAACATTTAAAAATGTATATATCGATTGGATATCGTGAAAATTCACTCGAATTCGCCCGAATTTTTCCGACTTAATCCGAAATGAATCAGACTACCCGAGGACTTGTATCTCTCGAGTACCCATACGAATCTATCCGACTTTATCCGAGGCGACCCGAGCCTGACCCGAAATGTCGAGTAACCGCAAGACAATCATTGAAGTTGAAGTATATTGATTTTACAGCAATTTTTTTGCATACGTTATAATTTGTCTTGGAAAGTAAGTGTCCAACATAAAATTGAACTACATCATGCGACGGAGTAGACTTTTATTTTAGAAAACGGCATTGCGGAAATACATAGGGTGTCGACCGTGTGATAATCACTACCAGCGCGGCCATTCAACGCGGCGTTGCGCATAGTTGCCGAAATTGAGAAATTAAATACATATATTTAAAATACTTATTTTTTTAACAGTTTCGGACATTTTTACTTTTTAAATGATGACAATTAAATTCTTAAGTATGGGTATTTCAGAATTCAATTTGGAAGTTTTGGGAACTTGTAAAGTTAGGGGAGTTTGGAGATTTAAGTATTTCGAAATTTGGAGAAAATTGGAAATTGGAGAATTTGGGATTTTGGGAATTTGGAAGGTTTGGAGACTAATTTGGAAATTTGTGAATTTGAAACGTTGAGATTTTACAAATTTCGAATTTCGGGAATTGGAAAATTGTTCAAATCTGAAAATCTGTAAATGCAGGAATTCGATGTCAGCCAAATGTGACTCACGAGCCACTTGATCATGCTTCGACTAAGTGCAGCACACCTACAAACTTTCACTTGGAATTAAAGGAGGAACACGTATTCGTTTCAGAACACCGTTCACATGTGTTATATGCGAAGCCTAACGGTCGCATACGAAAAGTTGGACGAACGACAGGTACGCTATTTCCAAGTTGCGTCAAAAACTCTGTCTAAATAACGTCCGAGTGAAATGCACCGCTTTTAACATCTTTATCGATGGTATATTTAACGCGATCGATAAGTTGATATCTAAAAGCAGATACATAAAAAAAGAGCGAATAAAAATAGACAAGAAAGAACAATATGGAAGAAAGTAAGGGAATAAGGTAAAATTGAATATCGAGATTGTTGCTTACGTAATAGCCTCCGGACATTCTTAAAGCGTACGCACACGCTACGCCACGTTACACCACGTGATTAATCAGAGCACGGAGACACGTGATGCAAAAAATCTGGCAACAGCGTATAATGGTGGTTCGTGTATTACATTCGTAACACCGCGCCGAGTTCGGCGCACCAATGTTACGCACGCTAATTGGCCTCTGTACGTTATCCGTTCGCCAATCGGCCGCGGCGACTCTCTCGCGTTCTCGACTTCCGATTTCTATTGCCTTCAGGGACGTAGGTAGTTCTTATGGACAGTTCGGACGATAAACGAGCTGTTTATTTTAAAAGTGGGGCAAATCCATTTTTTCTTATTGCAAGCTTGCATTTTTTCTTATTTTTGCATCTCGATAAATTTAAAAATATTGTCAAGTACTAATAGGCAAATTTTGTTATGGTGATAATGTATGCTTATTATCCAATAGTGTCAAGTGCTGGCCAAGAAGGTTAAACGCATAATATTTCTTTGAATCGCTTTGTTCTGAATTTTTTCCATGTTCAAGTCCTATCTGTAAGATACTTTTATTACCAATTCTCATGGGTCTTATTTCTGTAAAGAAAAGAAATAATATTCCTTGCAAATGAGGATTTTAATGGACTGGCGTTATTATACAGGAAAGTATTTTTATTTTCTTATTATTATCTATTAACTTCACTTTCAGATGCATCACAGTTACAATTTTGAAATTCATCATTAATTTTGAAATTCGTAATTAATTTTCAAATAACAGTGAAATTAAGGGATTTGTGCGCTGATCCTAAAATAAGAACCGGTGCGACTTTGTTGAGTATTTATTAGAAATTGAAGTTGCAAGCTGATAATAGAAATCAGCAATGATAATGGTATAATAGCTCATATCGAGGTTACCTAAACTACCAATGTTATATAATTTGTAGTTTTTCACAGTATTGTCAGTATTACTAAAATTCATCGGAGCTACATTGTACCGTAATGTATTCGGCTAAAAATAATTTCAACTTAAGTCTTGCATCACTTTCAAAATAAACATCTTTCCAATACCGTTAATCACTTAAACTTCCATCGCCCAAATATTAGAGAATTCGAATTGATTTCACTGTAGATCACAGATAAAAATATATTGTTTTATCTAATATTATTATTTTCTAATAATAAGAATATATTTTTTAATAATTATAATTTTCTAATTTCAAAACTTCAAAATTTGGAAGTTATCAATATTCAAAAATTTCCAAATGCCTCAATATTTAAATTTTCATATATAAAAACTTTCCACACTAACAAATTTTCTAATTTCAAAACTTCAAAATTTAGAAGTTGTCGAAATTCAAAAATTTTCAAATTATCAAAATTCCTAAATATTTAAATTGTCATATATAAAAACTCTCCACACTAACAAATTTTCTAATTTCAAAACTTCAAAATTTAGAAGTTGTCAAAATTAAAAAATTTTCAAATTATCAAAATTCCTAAATATTTAAATTGTCATATATAAAAACTCTCCACACTCAAATTTTCTAATTTCAAAACTTCAAAATTTAGAAGTCAAAATTCAAAAATTTTCAAATTATCAAAATTATAAAAATTCCTAAATTTCTAAATGCCTAAATATTTAAATTGTCATATATAAAAACTATCCACGCTAAAAAATTTGCTATTTCTCTAAATTCAAAATTTCAAAATTTAGAAATTGTCAAAATTAAAAAATTTTCAAATTATCAAAATTATTAAAGTTCCTAAATTTCCAAATTCCCAAATATTTCAATTCTCATATTTAAAAAATCTTCACAATGACAAATTGTCTAATTTCAAAATATAAAAAGTTCCAAATTATCAAAATTTCCCTGAGATTCCAAAATATGAAAATTTTCACATTTCCAAACTGTTAAATTCTCATATTTCCAAATTTGTAAATTGTCATAAAAAAATACAATTTTCATAATTCTACTTAATTTGCAATAATTATTGAATATATAAATAATAACATAATTAATAGTAATCATTAATAAATATGTAATAAATAAAAATCTTGAAGTGTTATATTTCTAGCCTATCTCACATTAGTGTATTAATTTACGCATCCACAAAAAAGCAATAAATTCAAAATTCCTGAATTCATTACAATTTTTAAGATCGCGATAAAAATATTATGTTGGCCAAAAAGTATCATTTCTATCAGCAGATTTATTCAATTTATGTACCAACGTTTTCAAATACGTGCATGACCTTGAAAGTTACACTTTAGGGCATCCGATTACAAAAACAGTGCCAAGTATAATATAGTCTTTCATCTGTCATAAATCGTTAAAAATAAAAGATGCGAACACTGATTTTGGCAATATATTATATTATTTTCATAAAGGCAAAAATGTTATATAAACTCGAAAAGGACACGTATAGTGTACAGCGAGGTTACGGTAAATAAATGTCAGTTTCATTTTTCGAAGTTTTACATTAAAAATCCGTATTGTACAAGAGTAAGCGTAGTTATATATAGTCAGTGATGACTTGATTAATAATTCTTACACATTGGAACAATACGTTGCGCAATAAGAGAATAAGGTACGCGTATAAGATTTGTCATCGAATGTCTCCTGCAAAAAACGACGAAACTTCTGGACCAATCGAATGTTTACTGCGCATGCGCCCCCTACCGTTTACGAACCGTACTCAGTGCGTTCGACATTTACAAATCAACGAATTTTTATAGATCGCTGGAAACGAATAAAAATTATAATCATACCTGAATATTTGATGCTCTATGTTCATTCCAAAAACGTAAACGAGTTAAGCGTTACAAAGAGCTCAATTGCACTGCGATGCACTGTTCGACACGGATATAATAATAAACGAGAACGTCACTAGCTGCATCCGTTGTTCATGTATCGGAACAACGAGATGCATAATCACGATGCATTTGGGAGTGTAACGATGCTGCAAGCACACACTTTTACACGGCACGTCACAATATTATCGCCTATAAAAACCGCCGTAAAATGGGGTGAATCGCTTCTGTATAACGACTTCCTTAAATTCTTTTTATCAATTAAACTATTTATTATTCTTTCTAAAGTTTCTGAAGACAGTAACACTTTTAAATAGGTGATTTATTCGGTTAGGCTGAAATAATCAGAGAATTCTATTCGAATTTTTTTAATGTAAGGTAAATTTTTCCGCAATTTTTAGAAATTTGCGAAGTTTAGAATTTATAGATTTGTAAATTTTGCTGTAAATGCGATAAATTTTGAAATATTGAAATTTCGAATTTTCAAGTTGAGAAATTTCGACGTTTGTTAAATTTCAAGTTTTTAAATGTCAACTAATGAAATTTGTAATTTACGAAATTTCAAATTTGGAATTTTTGTGATTCAGAAAGGTCGAATTTTTTAATTAAGAAATTTGGAAATTTACTGATTTAGAAATTTCGAATTTTTAAATGTGGAAACTTGGAAGATTTAAATTAAGAAATTTACTAAATTTCAAATTTGGAAATTTAGTTACCTAAAAATTTCAAATCTTTAAATATCAACTGAAGAAATTTGGAATTTAAGAAACTTCAAATTCAGAAATTTTTTGATTCAGAAGATTTGAACTTTTGAATTAAGAAATTTGGAAATTTACTGATTTATAAATATGGAATTTTCAAATTAAAAAATTTACAATTTATTAAATTTCAAGTTTGGAAATTAACTGAGTTTTAAATATGAAAATTTGGTATTAAAATACTTCCTAATTTTCAAATTATAAAATTCCCAAATTTTCCAACTTTTTAAACTTCATACTGAAAATTTCAAATCTAGAACTGCATTTGATTACAAAATTTTTGAATCTTGTAACAGAAATCTAGAAATATGGAATATAAACTAAATTAAAAATGTTCATATTTAAAATCCTAGGAATTCGAAAATTATTAACTTCACATGAAATCTTCAGTAACAACGAACATTTCAAAAAATGAAAATAGTGTGAAAAAATGTCAGACAAAAATTACATAATATCGGAGACATGATTTATCAACATGACCTTGCGATAACCTTGAAAGGTCCTGTGCAGTTCATATCAAAACTTTTTAACAGAATGATACATTCTTTTTACGTAAATTGATTCTTCGAAACATTTTGAGTGAAAAAGTATTAAGACACAACATCAAAAAAATCAGTAGTTCACAAGATACATTAAAATGAAAAGTGAAATCCCGCACAAAAAATGAAAAATATCTCACGAACTGTTAATTCTTTTGACATTGTACCCCAATACTTTTTTACACAGAATGTTCTAACGAATCAATTCACGTAAAAGAAAATATGTCATCGTAGTTAAAAAAACTTCATGACATTCACGGAACCGTTCAAGGTCATCGCAAGGTTAAGCAGACAGGAGTATATCCTTCGAAACTTTTGTCAAAACTATTTTTTCCTATAATTACTAATTTTATAAATATTTCAATGTTATAAATACCCTATATATTGTTACTTTTGTGAAATTTCCAATTCGATGGAGTTCATTTACCGTGCGATGTAACAAAGCGTATTAGAAGTATCAATTTCCTGTTTTACTGGAATAATGACGCACACAGAGATAAGAAACGATTATACAAATAACGATAACACTGTTATGTCAGTAACGGACAAATCTCGTAATAAAAATGAGAAAAACGTAAAGGTGATTTGTATGTCGCGAACGAACAGTCAAAGATACACTGCTAATATCGCTTCTTATTTTTACGTAACCTTGGCCGTTATTTACATGTCCTTCGCTCGTTCTGAGCTCCATAAAACGCTCGACACCATCGACTCGATCGACCTTATACCTCTTCGTATTATGCACCTTTTGATATTTCGAAAAGAGGTCAATATAAATTATATACTGGTTCTACAACCGGACGAGGGCTGATTCTACATGGAAAAATAAGTCGAAAATGTAGAATAAAAATTGTCTCTATAAGGCTTGCTTTTCGAGAAAATTGAATTCGAAAATTCATCAAAGTATACGAACATTCGTTTCCCGGTGAGAAAGATGACAATTTCAGTCAGTTTTTGTTAATATAATTACTGAAATATTTGTAAATCACTAAATAAAATTATGGATATAAATATAAATTATTTTTAAAACCAACCCTTGCAAAATTTAGAATTTTGAAAATATGTTTAAAAATTCCTGTATTTGAAAATTTGTAAATTTCTAAATTACCAAAGTCCAAAATATAAAAATTTTCAAGTAACAGATTTCTCCATCTTTTTTATTTGGAAACTCTAAACTTAGTGAATTTGAAATTTGGAAAATACATTTCAAAGTTCTTAAATTTCCAAATTTTTCTTTTCAAACATTTGTAAGTTTAAAAATTTATTTCTAAATATTGAAATTATCCACGTTCTAATTATCAAAAATATATTAAAATTATCAAATTTAAAAAATTGTTAAATATAAAACCTGAAAACTTGTATAACTTTTCTCAATTTCAAAAATTCCAAAAGTTCTAAATATCCAAATTTCTAAACTGCTTTTACTACATTCTTAAATTTTTAAATTTCCAAAATTCCAAATTTGAAAACTAAATCCCCAAAAGTACCAAAGTTAAAAATCTCCAAACTAAAGAAACTAGAATCAAAATTTTCTGTAGGTTCACAATATATATATTTATATAGGACGAAATTCCCCAAAGGTTTAATGTTTTGATTTACAGCTATTTTGGGAGGTCAAAATACAAAATGATTCTCCAATGTTCAAACCCGCTTTACATGTACACACTGGGTGCCGCATCGGCAACTGTCGGCCATAAATATTACGTTTCAAATGTAAACAAGAATTCTCAACAGATTTAATACAATTGTTCAATACAATAATTAAATATCTATTACAATTACCATTATCTTTTCCAAAGATTAAAAGTACAAGCAGCACAAATAATGTTTGAACTGAGAACCTTTTAATATTTTACAACGAATGTATCACGAAAATGGCGGCTCCCGCAATTCGGTCGTAAAATGCTACGAGTCCGAATTTCTAAAGATCTGCTAATTTTAAGTAAACGTTGAATTATTCAGAACGGTACTTTGCTATAACCCCTGTCTTTTTTGCACTTTAAAGTATATCAAGTTACATTTGTTGTAACTTGAGATTGATATTCTTTTCGCACGCTATAGAAGAATAAACGTTTTTAAAGAGAGACCGATTATGTGTGTACGCATTAACTCGTGACGCTTCGCGAAACTTCTTGCGAGAAGCGCGCAGTAATGGTGCTGTACCTAGGGACATTTTTTAGCGTGCGTTCAGAGTTGGTGATAAAATTTTTCTGTTACAACTATTGTGTGTTTGTTAAATTTGTGTACGAGTTGGGTTTTTTTATACATGGTGATTCACTCTAATATGTGCACTTTAATAACCTGTAAAGTATGCGTCGTAGGTAAAAGTTTTCTATATTAAAGTTGTACGATTCAGAGAGACGCATTGTGATGCATATAGATGAAGGTATTTTAAAGATTTCAAGATCAAGAAATGAAGCAAAATTATTTACTATTAAATTTAAAGTTAATTTAGGTCTATTTATTTTTACTAGGAATTCAATATGTTTGCATAATTAAATGTTTGGCACAAAAAATATAGTATTCTATATTGATCTTGAAATATTTAACGTGTTTCCATTTATAAGAAAAGAACACTGCATAATATGCTCCTGTAAAATCATGGAACTTTTGTTATAAGGGTTATTATAACTAACCTAAATACATCAGTTTGAGCTCGGAGGTTAGATTAATCAATAATATAGGTTAGATCAAATTAGCTTAGATTAGGATAGCGTTAGATCAAACATTTTTTAATATATTATAAAAGCTATCATCCTAAGTAATGGTATGAAGATTTAAATCGTAGGTTAGGTCAAAAGTTAGATTAGCATAGGGTTATTGTTACAGATTAGTGTTAAGACAGAGTTAGACTACGGTTAGGCTAAAGTTAGATTACAATGGACTACTTCAGGGTTAGATCAAGTTCTGATTAGGTTAGGTTAGAATTTACATTAAGACAGTTTCGGGTTAGTTTTTATTTAAATTAGAATAATTTAGAGTTAGGTTGAGCTAGTTTTAGGTTAGATTTGATTTATATTTCGTTAGGGTTAGATTACAATTAAGTCTGTCTAATCTAAGGTTAGATTACTTTAGACTAAGTTAGGTCTTGGTTAGTGTTACATTATAGTTTGTGAATAGATTAGAATTAAATTTGATATGTTAGGTTAGGACAGATTACATTTTTCTTAAAGTAGGTTAAGGTTAGATTAGGATAGGGTTAATTTATACTTATGTTGGTTTAGTTTAAGCTTCCTTTATATTACGTTGCGGTCAGGTTAGTTTAATTTTGGGTTAGGTTAAATCAATTTCAGGTTATGTTGGATTTAGGTTAGGTCGATAAATTTTTGACATATTATGAGCATCAGCATCTCGTGCAATGACATAAAGATTTCAACGACAAATTAGGTTAATTAAGATTTTCGATGCAAACGGTGACAGAAATATTAATATACTTTTGTTTTCGCGTTTTGTGATAAAACTTTTAAATAGAAGTTGCATAACAATACTTAGGGCGCTGATCTTATTTGGAGATAACCGAATTTAAAGTCTAATAGTCTTTAAACTCTTTTTCCGGATAAAAAATGTTGGTTTAAATTGTGCAAATTTTATTTAAATTTTGGCGCGCATTTTGCACTGTGGTTAATTACACTCGTGCTTAATTTTTGCAAGAATGTTATTAAAATTAATTCTGAATGAATTAGATAATAATTTATAAAGTGTGTTTTGTTAGAATTGCATCTGCATATTCAGTATAGTTTTAGACAGTTTTTGAAGGTCATTTTTCGCTGATTTTTTTCATGCCTGCAAGTGTCGCTTGGCACATGACTATGCTGTACCCAGGGATCAATACTTATGTGGCTGGAAAGTGATATTCATTGGCCACCAAAATGCTTGAATATATAATTGTTACTAATAGATATGAAATACAATATTACTGTTCATCAATAAATAATTAATGTCGCTTTAAAATAAACGAGTATCGATAAAATAATTAAGAAGGAATTACATGTGTTAAACAGGTCAAAAAACGATTAAAAAATTAAGGTTTAATTAAGTTATAATAATTTTAGCTAATATAGTAGCAACTGAAGACAACTTGAAAATTTAAATTTGAAAACAAACTTGCCTGATAAAAAAAAATTAAAAATTAACTTCTGCATAATACTTCCATAAATAAATTTGATGTGGAAAATATAATAATTGCATATATACGTTTACACACTCTATAGTTTTGATAAGAATTGCAACTTCCTTTGCAAAAGTCGACAAACACTCCCAAGCAAAGAAACCACAAAGAAACTCACATAACACTGATGTGGCAGCCATTTGCAATTATAGTTGACTAGATGTTCCTAGTGCAAAGCTATTAATCATAAAACGAAGGAAAAATTTTCCTTTGTTATTTATAATTTAAGAAAATAATATTATCCCTTGGTACAACATTTTCTCCTACATGTAAAATTTAATACCTAAAACTTTGAACGCATTTTTCACGAAACGTTTTGCAGCTGGCGCAGGGAAAAACAGAAAAGCTAACCAGCTGATTAGTCTGAAATTTGATCACGTTATTTTACATATCGTTGGCTCTCGTCGGTAACAGATTTACATTTTTATTTTGAAATTTTTAAATATGTTTTATTCTGAAGAAACCATGAAAATGGGCGATGAGTTTCAACGCGCGCCATTTTGTCGATCCTTACGCGTTTAAATCTAGTACCGACGATAGCGACATTCATACTGATTAATAATCTTTTTTATTTTATTATACCAGATGAATTTACGAGTTGGAATCACCTGCGCCAGCGAGGGATGACTTTTCAGAGATGGCAACTTTACCTCGGAATATTGTACTGAAAAAAGAAACAGAAACAAATTGTAATGACTATTTTATAGATTTATAAGGTACCCTAATAAAACAAAAAAAAATTCAAATTCTTGTTTATTATAACTACGGAGGAAAATTTCGAATACGATTCAACATTTTTCTCCAATATTGGGATGATTCCTTAAGAAAAACAAAAACAAAACTTTTCATGAAATAAATCGATGCCGGTAAAACGCGTTGCAATAAATTTTCTAAATCAGTATATAAAATAAGAAATTCGAAAATTTATGAAGCTGGAAATTTTCAAACTCTCAAATTTAGAGATTTGAAAATTACAAATTTCAAGTTACAATCTTACGAAAGTTAAAAAAATATCCCTAGGTATAGCACCGTCCACTAATTTATTTGTCTCAAGCATTATAAACACGAATGTAGGTACGTTTCGTAATATGAATACAGCAAAGTCTTGATATAAGCAATAATAACCTACACGATATAAGACACCTTCAACTTGTTCGCTGTGAAATGTAACGGGATCTGGTTTTAGTTATACCCGCGAGACAATACCAATGCAAGTATATAATTTTGTTATGTTTTATTTTTCTGTTGTCAAACATTTACCAATAAATTTTTCACACTTTCCTGAGAAAATGAGACCAAACCCGATATATTTTGCACAATATTTATTGGTTTAATTAACGATAAATTTCGATCGTAAAAGAGGATAACGAGTGAAAAGGGAATATACGCTGCCAGTCGATGAAGATCAAAAGCCTGTTGTATTATTTACGATGCCAGTGCGTTGCTAACTTTTTTATTTTCAGTCCTTTTTTTATACAACCATTCCCAACATATTCGTGATATTTTCCTGATTAAAATGAGGCCAAACGCATCGAAATTTGAGACATATTTACTTATAACAACTTATAGGAATAAAATTCACAAAGTTACAAAGCCTACGATTTCTATAACCATAGAAATCTACGATTTCGACTGACCGATGTATCACGTGATTATCCGAGTAGCACCGAAGTCAAACGAAATTACACGAAGTGTCAGTACGTGTCCGTTTACCGCGAATGTTTCTGCAGTAAAGCCTCAATGTAAGCAAAACGCTTAAAATTACAAATAAGTATGTTTCGAATTACATGGTGTTTGGTCTCATTTTGAACAGGAAAAAGTTACAAATATGTTAGTAAAAGTTTCATAAGAAAACAATCAAAGATAAAAGTTTTATTCTTGCAATAGTATTGTTCCATCGATATGTTACTGTTTGTTTACGTTCAGTCGTTTCGTCGCTTGCTACATTTCTAAGATCGGCAAACTTCGGTCAATGTCGGTACTAGACGATATGTGTAAGTAAAAATTCAAACGCGAAAGATTCGCCTATATCGAGACTTTACTGTATTTAAAAAGCAAAAAAATGAACAGTTATAAGTTACTAAATAACGACGAATATTAATCCTTTCATTATAATAGTACGATAAACGCTGGTAATGTTTGTGTAAGTTTGGAAGATGCTGTTATCAATAACATTATCAGTAACTATCAATAATTTGATATATCGATAACATTATTAAGATAACGTTAAAGCGAATGAAATTGATTGAAATTGATTCCCGTATGAAGTTAGGTTAGACCAAATTTCAAGTTTAAACAAGTATAAATAAATTCGGTCAATAACAATTTTAAATATATTTGAATAATGGTGTCAAGTTAGGTTATACTAGGTTAAATTTGAAGTTCTAACCACAATAAATAAATTTAAATAATCAAATTATGAAATAAAATAAAATTTTACCCAAACTCATTTCTGAGTAGAGTATCCCAACATTGTAAAATTTTGCAGCATAAAATAATCTCACAGCAGGTGTGCTATATTTTTGTATACTTTAAATGCGTCTTTCAAATTCGACTATTTTCGCACTATCATCCTAAACACCATAACCTGTTACATTACGTTAATCTTCGCCTAAACTAATCGAGTTGAAATTTTCATTTTCTAGTGGTGATAGAACAGAAATCACGTAATGCGAATGGAAGTGAGAACAGAGAGAAACGGAACGAAATAAAATAGAAGAAAGAAAGAAAGGAAAACTACACATGTGAAGATGTGCTAGCTCACCCTTGCTCCGAAAAAGCGAGCCTCCAATAACTCCTGCTTCCTTGGGTCCAGGGCGGCCTGAAAGTGCTCCATCTTGACGCCAGCGCCTAGAACAGCACGCCATCACGAGTTACTCCAACGGACAGAGTTTTTCAAATTACGAATCATAATTACGACACTCTAACAATATTTCTCTAACGTATCTCTCTATGTATTTTCCATTTCGCTAACAATATAGGGTGTCCCAGAATTTTACCGCCAAACTTAATCAACATTTTTTATAAAAATAAAAAAGAATATTATATCGACACAAGGTTGCAGACGCTTTATTAACAGGTTATAACAAAAATAAGAAACGGACTACTTTAATCGATGTCGCGTACAGGGTGTTTTAGTTTTGTCCCTATAACTTTACTAACATATTCTATAAATAAAAATAAGAAAAAATGTTTATACGAACATACTCTCTTGAATGCATTATTAAAAGTTACCATTTAACAGCCTATGTTTATATAACATTTTTTAATCATTTTTACTTATAGAATATGCTGTTAAAATTTTATAACTTTTTAATGAAGCGTTTAGAACACTATGTTAATATAACATCTTTCTTATTTTAACGTATGGGATATGTTGGGAAAGTTTGGTGGTAAAAGAATCGGGACATTCTGCAAATCTTTATTCTATTTCGCTATATTTATTTAGTCTATTTTCCTAGCAATATTTCTCTGTCAATAAGTATCGTGTATTTGGCGAAGATGTCTGACATGCAGAAAGTAAATATCATCAGGGTTGGTAGAGCAAACTTTTTTCGAGTGCGGAATTAAGGAATTTTTGAATTTGGGATTTGGGTTTTTGGAAAAATGAAAATTTAAAAATTTTGGGATTTTGGAAAAATGAATTTGAGAATTAAAAAATTTAAGAATTTAAAAATTTGAGAATTTGAGTACTTAAGAATTTAAAAATTTGAAAATTTGAGAATTTAGGGAGTTACAAATTTGAGGATTTAAGAATTTTAAAATTTGAGGATTAGTTGGAATTGAGGGATTAGAACTATAGGAATATGGGAATTTGAAATTTTGGAAATTAAGAAATTTTAGTATTTGAAAATTGATGGGTTTCTTAAATTGGTAATTTGTAAATTTTGGTTTCTGAAATAGTAAACATTTGGAAATTTAGAAATTTAGAAATATGAAAATTTAGACACTTGGGAACGTGGGAATTTAAAAACTTGAAAATATTGGTATTTGAAAATGTAAGATTTTCAGATTTTCGTAATTTGGAAGTTTAAAGATTTACAAATTTGGTAATTTTTCGATGTAAAAATTTGAAAATATAGGAATATGAAAATTTACAAATTTCAGATTTTTTGAATTTGAAAATTTGTAAATATGATTTGCGAATTTCGAATCTTGAAATTTGGTTTTTAAAAACTTGAAAAATCCAAAATTTGGAAATATGGAAAGCTAATTTAAAAATTTGGGAATTTATAGACTTTCAAATTTGAAATTTCGGTATATAACAATTTTTAAATTCTGGAATTTTTTGATGAAAAATTTTTTAGATCAATTCGCACCGATCTGACTACTATTATTTATATTACCGTTAGTTTCTTAATGATCACGATGAATGCAATAATTAATAAACGTAGGCTTAATAATATCATCAATAAATGAGGGCTTGACGATATCGAACTATTTAACCCTTAACTATAATGGCTCTAAAATGCAACATACAATATATATTTTTGATATATACAATATATATATCTTACTTTTTTACTTTATGTAACATTATTATTATAGTATTCCTCACATTAAAAATTAATGAACAATTATCTGAGTATAAACAAGTCTTTGTATACCGTTACATAATTTTAAGTAAAGAAACATTGAAATCAATTCTGACGAGATATCCCTTTTCATATCTCTACATCACTATATACCTAAATCACTGTACTTCCAGAATCTTGCACTCCAACGTCCCTATTTCGTATTTCTCTATACTTCTGTAAGATGCACTGAGAACTCATTATACTATCACATTATCCACATAAAAAAAAATATAATCTCAATTTGAATTAACCATTTTTCAGATCACTTGCTACAAGAAACAATTCAATTTAGATAGAAAAACACGTATTCAACGTATAATTTTGCCATAGACAATGTAATACTGTAAAAACTGAATTAAGAATTAAAATTGACAAAAATTTCATTGAAAATCTTGTTAACATGAAAACCAAAATTTTTCAATTAATCATAATTCAATAGCAAGTGATTATTAACAACAATATTGTTATAATTAGTTAGTAAATAAATGATATTTTAGTATGTTACACTGTCAGAGTGTTTATGTCACGACTTTTGAATCAGATTCAATCACTCATTTGCGCAGGCGTAGTTTCAGTACGATCTACGCATGCGCTTTCCGATGTGTGCAGATCTAGCCTCAATATGATTTGCGAGTGCGCATACCCATCTGAGTAGGCCCAGTATCGACTCTTTTAATTCTAAATCCTACTAACGATTGTGTGTCCGACCGAATTTCTTTCTTAAACAAAGTATCATTTAATCAAATTTTAAAATAATAATTCGTCGGATATAAAATACTGAAGATGTATGAGGAATACTAATACACAGAATTTGTACGGTAAACAATGTTCGATATCTGCAAAATTAAAGACCATCATTGTTAGAATACAGAAAAGCTGATAAATATTTTGTCTCTTGCGGTTAATTAATCCTGCTGTAATCAATTACTAAAAGAACAACATTTTTTAGAAGTAAATAATAATTCATTGCATGTAAAAATTATGAATCTCTCCTTATACTGCTTTCTTTGCGCTATTACAAGGTACTGCGAAGGGGAACAATATTATCCGTAACAGTAAGATAGGTAAAAGTGAAGTGAATTCGTAGCAGTGTAATATACCGAAGTCAATTTTAATTGTGCAATATATATGTATATGTATGAAGTGAATTTTAACCAGCAATACATTATGCCGTTTTCTTGTGTGAAATAAAATGAAATAGTTGCAAATACAGTAGCAATAGAGGGATCCGTTAGAATGCGGTTGCGATGGTGGTAGCGTCGATCACAACGATCCAGGGAGTGGCCATAGTTGCGGCGGTAGCTGCGGCAATATTGGTGGCAGCCAATTAAATTTCCACGTCCTCTGACTATATTAAAGATAATTTTCGAATACCACATCGACGAACTTTGTACGCTTCGATAGTCTGATAATACAAGCTGCTACTGTAATTAAGCGATTTGAAAATTGTTAAATTTACAAATTTCAAGGTATAATCTTACGAAAGTTAAAAAAATATCCGTAGGTATAGCACCGTCCACTACTTTATTTGTTTCAAGCATTATAAACACGAATGTAGGTACGTTTCGTAATATGAGTACAGCAAAGTCTTGATATAAGCAATAATGACCTACACGATATAAGACACCTTCAACTTGTTCGCTGTGAAATGTAACGGGATCTGGTTTTAGTTATACCCGCGAGACAATACCAATGCAAGTATATAATTTTGTTATGTTTTATTTTTCTGTTGTCAAACATTTACCAATAAATTTTTCACACTTTCCTGAGAAAATGAGACCAAACCCGATATATTTTGGACAATATTTACTGGTTTAATTAACGATAAATTTCGATCGTAAAAGAGGATAACGAGTGAAAAGGGAATATACGCTGCCAGTCGATGAAGATCAAAAGCCTGTTGTATTATTTACGATGCCAGTGCGTTGCTAACTTTTTTATTTTCAGTCCTTTTTTTATACAACCATTCCCAACATATACGTGATATTTTCCTGATTAAAATGAGGCCAAACGCATCGAAATTTGAGACATATTTACTTATAACAACTTATAGGAATAAAATTCACAAAGTTATAAAGCCTACGATTTCTATAACCATAGAAATCTCCGATTTCGACTGTCAAATGTATCACGTGATTATCCGAATAGCACCGAAGACAAACGAAATTACCCGACGTGTTAGTACTCGTCCGTTTACCGCGAATGTTTCTACAGTAAAGCCTCAATGTAAGCAAAACGCTTAAAATTATAAGTATGTTTCGAATTACATCCTGTTCGGTCTCACTTCAATCAGGAAAAAGTTACAAATATGTTAGTAAAAGTTTCATAAGAAAACAATCAAAGGTAAAAGTTGTATTGTTGCAATAGGATTGTTTCATCGATATGTACTGTTTGTTTACGTTCGATCGTCCGGTCGTTTCCGTCACCTATTACTTTTCTACGTTCGACAAATTTCGGTCAATGTCGGAATAACATGATATAAGCGCAAATTTAGGCCACAAAGGTTCGCTAATATGAGACTTTATAAATATATCAAATCGCTTTGCTATATAAATATAAGTAAAATATCATTAAATTACTATAAATTATAATTTATTTATAAATAATTCTAAATATAATTATTTATCTTCCGAGATATTATGATGTTTCATATTAGCTGCTGTGCCATATAAGGTATAATTATTTCTAATCTTTAAAGATCACAGTAGCACCGTTAATTACGAATTTAATTTAAATAACTAATTCAAATAAAATTCTTCATACTGGTCTAATTAAATTAGCAATTCGAATTAATAAAACAGTGCAGTAAATAGAATAATTAATCAGTTCTATATTAACTAAAGAGCGAGTTGTATGCGTTTACACCAATAAATATTTTTTATCAAATATTTTCTCTTTCTAGATCATTGAAAATATTATATGTACAATAAAACGTACACCTTTCTTTATGTAAACTTTTCTAAGCTAATTAATTAATATTAAATTATAATTATTTCAACTTACTTATGTAGAATAACTTTTTCTTGAAATTTTATTAAACATAAGAATGAAATTAAAATATTTTGTTTCTTACGATTTTTATTTCTATTTCATTTATATAACTACTTCATTACTTTTAAATAAATGTGATAATATAAATTCAAATAAATGTTTTCAGTAATAGAAGTGAAATAAATATTCTGAATAACAGAAATGAAATAAATATCCCGCATAATACAAGTGATGTCAAAACCAATAAATACTGTTATAATTTAGAGATTACAAATTACAAATTAGAAATTACAAAGTCACTTTTTTAAACTTCAGTTATCCACAAAGAAACAAATACAAAATTATCATAATTCAGAAATCAAAACGTTATTTCATAAAAATTTGAAATTTTTATTTAAAAATGATTTACAAGTACTTTTACAAGTACTCATAAGATTATTTGAAATAATAAAGACTTCTCTCCACAAACGTCTAAATACAAATAAAAATTATTGTAATTTACAAAATTTTTAATTTCAACGTATTATAATTAAATAATTTGTTATTTTAATATATTATAATTAATATTATAAATAAAAAATGTTAAAAATTGTAATGAATTATAGTGAAAATAATTGCAATTAAAAAATTTTCAAAATAGCAATAAATTACAATTGAAATTATTATAATTAAAAATTTTTTACCTTGACAATATAGTTCGCGTGTATCAAAGTTGCAATATTTGGCACAATGTAGCATACAACATGGAACAATATTATCGCGAACAGATAACAACGCGCTTTCTATTCAGAGATATGAATTGAAGTTATAATATCTTCACACACTCGTGAACTTCAGAATACCAAATAAATTACTTGAAAGCAATAAAAATATTCCAAATAATGAAATGCAGTGACTCATATATTTGTCCACGTACTTTTCTAAGAAAAATGATGATATCATTTTTATCCTTGGTACAATAATGTTTCAATTTTATTAAGTAAATATATATAACATAATATTACATAGTAATACCAGCTAGACCGAAATAACTGATTTACTTTAAAAAATTTTCCATAAAATTTATCTTCATTGAAAGAGTATTCTCCTTTGAAGGAATAAAAATAGATATCTTTTTTTATCGCGTTTTCTTCACCCTCCGATGTCTCGATTCCGAAGAAAACTGTATTTCTAAATAGCCAAAAGAATACTAACATAACAGTATTTTTATAAACGACGATTTGTTCAAAGGAAAATGACATTACGTAAACGGTGCGACATTCGATATACGCACGATAAAAATTTGTTATTACCAGAGATAAGAAATATTATTCACAATTTCGTTAGTCGTGAAATTTTATTCTTTTGACGGAATACGAAAATTTCACAATATTTAATGTAAAATAAAACAGTGAGATATTTGCAATATTTAGAGACTTGAATTTTTGACATAAGGACTTTCTAAATAGCTACAAACGAAAATGCCAAATAGACGACTAAGAAATTTCGTGCAACGAGAACTACATACACGCAAGTATTATAAATCTATGAAAAATCAGTATGGTAATTATTTAAATTAGGGTTAATTATTTCAATTCTGCACCGACTTCAATTATCTTAAAATATGTTGTCAAGGTAATTCTGAACAACTTTCTACTATGACAATTAATTACAAAAACTCACACAGTGACAAATGTCATAAAAGGTCGTAAGACCTTGAACTACGCTGTGAAGGTCAACAGTAGCGAGTAACTTCGCTCATGTAATTTGTATAACCTAACCTAACCTTAGTGTAACTAAACATACACATATGTAACCCAACAAGAAATGTATATGTAAACTTGTTCAAACTAATACAACTTTGACCTAACCCTACATTAAAATTATATAATCCTAACTTAACCTAATCTACTCTTTACCTGATTATAATCAACCTGTACATAAACCCGTCTAACCTAACCTTGACCTAAACTAATCCAACCCTACACTAGGGTAATCTGATCTTAATGTAACCATAAACGATCCTAACCTGTTCTAACTTTCAATTGATTATAACTCAACATAAGCTAGCCTAACCCAATCTTAGCTTAACCTAACTTTACATTACGTTAATGTTGACTTAACTAAATATGTACGTACAAATTATTAGTTTCAGTTAATAATAAACACGATATTGTTGTAAATATGACTAATATAATAATAATATATTAATATGTACCAATACTTAATTATTATAAATTATTAAATATTGATTATATACATATTGATATAATATAATACCGTTAATATATTATTACTAATACTATTAAAAAAAATACAGTGTCACATTAAAAAATCTGTAATAATTATCTAAAATAAATAACTTGAAGTACAATAATAAAGGAATTCTAACAAGATATAAATTAAATTGTTTCATACGCTTCTTCCTACAATTGATAACCTAGGTATACCTAATTTCATGCTGTCAACGGAATCGAAAGAACATGCTATTTCGACGACAAAACAAATACAAGTAACCGTTGTCTAACAAGACAAGTAATTCCACTTTGATGTTTCCTTATGCACAAGCTATAATTACCAAGCAAAAATATTTGCAGTTCAAAGTACGAATTTTAAAATACTCAGCTACATAAACTGACAACAGAGATATTAACAGTTACGCGAATCGGTAAGTACGATAAAATTCCAATGCACAATATGTAACTGCAAAAATATATATGTTACGTTATACATACTATACATATGCTAAAATCAAAGTAAAATGGTGCTTCTCCTACACCCACCTTACCTAAAGAAAGCCTATACGTTGTACCGGAATACATTTCACATTCACCTACATTTATGTCTTTTTCCACTTGTATCAATAATTGTAGAAGTAATTAGTGCATATGTACGAGGTAGGAGTGTACTTTGTACCCACATATGCGTTATGCCCGAGTACATTTCACATTCACCGAAATTTATATCTTCTTCCACTTGTAGCAATTATTATAGGAGTAATTGCATATGTATGGGGTAGGTGTGTACTTTAATTTCCGAAGAGTTTAACGACGTAGCTTTATTGGGATGAAGATTATAGCTAAAGAAAACAAGATCCTATTTGCGAGGCATTCGGCACGTCCCCACTACGCGCGTCAACACGGTTTCTCGTTGAAGGAGACGGTTACGATTCAGTTTGGAATCGGCATGCTGCGCGGCCTGTTGGCACTGGCCGGCGACATGTCAACGTTCTTTCAACTCAGCGAACGGCCTTGCCGATCGGCATAGTGGGAACGCGCCTTTACGATACACCTTCATGAAATTATCTTGCTTAGTTCGTTGCAGTACAGAATAAATGTGGAAGTAACTGACAGTCCCTATACTCTTGGAAGTTGACACACGGAGAAAGGACGCAATCACTTTAATTCGCTACATTGAAAGAAACATAAAATAATCCTACAAGATTTGCATCAACTACAGTTCCGGAAATTTTGTAAAAAAACGTTTGGTTGCTTGAAGATCAAGAAATAATATTTGTATGTAATTATTAACGTTGATACAAATTGGAAAACTGTTTAATCCGAAACAGATCCTAAAACTTGATTTAAGATAGATTAAATATTTTTAAAATATTAATAAAAGCAATATTTTTGGGTAGATTCCATCTACGAATTGCGCATGCGCACATCGTGTTCTGCGCATAATACAATTATATACAATAACAATGCTACAGTACAAAACCTTCTATGAAGTACCCAAAATAAATTATATGTATCGTGGATGGAGAAAGAATGAAATAAACACCGATAAATATTATTATTTATTTGTCTATTAGTTTTACACGGGTATTTAATGTCATTTAAAAAATATAACAACCAGTTAGCATAATGTTACACTTTATCCTGTAACAGAGATTAATATCACACTGACTAGTTGTTATAACTATTATTATCGTTTATTTTGTCACTATTTAATAATAGTAAAATAAATATTTATAGCTATTGCAGACAGAAATAGTAATCGTACAATCGGCACAATGCGCGAAATACGATGTGCGCATGCGCAACTTGAAAATGAAGGGCCTCTACTAAAAAATGTCTTTATCAATATTTTAAAGATAATGAATTTAACGTAAACCTAATTTCGGGTACTGTTTGCGCATTACAAAATATTCTGATGTATACTAAAACTAATAATTAATTACTCACATCTATAATTTTTTTATATTCACAAAATATATGTAGATCGTTATGGAAATGTATGTATTTCGACTCTATTCGTGAAAAAATTTAGTTATTTACGTCCGATATTCATTTACGTGATTAAAATTTAACCACCATAGTATGCAACACAACTTAAAAAAGGAAACGTTTAGTAAACATGACTGAAAGATAAGGCGACAAGTTATCTTTCGTTATTATGACTTATCTATCGTTAACGAAGACACGAAAATCCGAACAGAGAAATACGACTCTTCCCAGTTCAAAAGCCGCGTTATACAATATTCTTAACGACGGGAGGACCAACATTTCAAATCTTCGATTTGGATAAAACTTTTACGAAAACTAGCCACCTTCTCAAATCATAATCTATAGAGGTTATTAGAGCCGCCGCTAGCGTTTACAGGGCCCAGTGCAAACACTGATGTTATCTTCGATGCTACTAAACGCTGTCTTATATCACTGATAGATCAAATAAATTTTAACAATTCTAAAATTTATAAACTTAAATACTTCCAAGTTCATAAATTTGAAAAATTCTAAATTTGTAAAATTAAAGATTTTTAAGTTAGTAAATTTGTTCTAAATTTAAAAATCTGTAAATTTAAGAACTTTAATAAGTTGAATAATCATAATGAATTTATTAGATATACAAACTGTTAATCCACTTTTTATCAAATTCAGATGTTTTCAATGAAATCGTTTACAAAATTTTGATCCAGTCTTTAATATAATTCTCATTATTCTATAATACTTGACATAATTTTTTTACTATATTTATCATAAAAACTTGTTGCAGTATATTTTCAATCTGAACTACATTTCTAAAATATTTGAAAAAATAGTGAATTATTCATTGATACATCTATGAATAACTGAATACTTCTGAAAATCTTGTAAAGCTAGTATGTTGAATAAAATAGTATTAGTAATGATAAAAGTTCAACACATTATTGCTGAACTTTGAATCAACGCTCGTTTAAAATCAATAACAATTGTTGATATTGTTAAGAAGTCAGAGATTAAATTATCTCAATATGTACTTGTAATGATACAATATCTTGGAAATTTTAGGTGGTTGTAGTACAAACACTATTAAGATAATTCTTTAAAATTTAGTTACTTGTAAATAATAAATATCTAAACACTAATGAAATTAAAAAGAAAATAATTATAGTACAACGAAAACAATTACATTAAAAATCATAATCTATTGTAATTGAACAAAAAGTTACCTATACATAGACGTTAAATAAGTAGATAAATAAATAACATTTGGCATATACAGTAAAGAAAAACATCTATTAGTACAGTATACAAATTTTTAATTATAACACAAGATTATTATTAAAATTGTTTTTTAATAAATCAAAGAATAAATATTTCTAATAAATTCAATAATACAAATATAAAAATATGAAAATTTAGAATACAATTAAAATTTGTAAATAATAAGATTAGTACAATTGTTGAATTTACCGACGTCCTACTATTTTCTGGGTAATTATTACATAAAATATTTCAATTATTGTAAAAAAGGAATATCTAACTTTTTTCATTGTTCTCTAATTTTTCGAACTAAAATTACTGTGAAACAAAATGGCAGAGTTATTCGCCATCTTTCAATCCACGTGCGTTGGATCATTGGTTACTGACCGCCATTATTGCCAGGGACTGAAATGCTTAAAATCATAAATTCTTCTTTATCTACGAATAAAAATATACTAAATATAATGCAACATACGATTTTACCAATATCGTAATTATTTATTTTATTAAAATCATTTGAAGTTGAAAAACTTTTTTGGTGAAAAAATGTTTCATTTTCAAACTGTCGCCATTCCAATAAGTATTAAAATTTTGTTTTAATATTATACTACAATTGTAATATCTTTGTTTATGAATATTTTATTCACCAATTAATAATAACATTTCTATTTATAAATCAAAAAGAAAATTTTATCTTCTAGCATTTCAGTTTTTAGTAGCAATGGAAGCCATTAAACGATGTTTTAGCAAAAAAAGATAAGAATCTTAAAAAAAAAAAATACTTTCTAATTTTTTAAATTGAAATACACTTTTATCATTATTCATGAAAAAATATATATTTTATATTTTAAAGCCTAATACTTTTCTATTTTTTTTTAACTCTTATAGGCTGTTCATGGTTCAATGATTCGTCTTTAGTAAAATTAAAAATTTTTGAATGATTTGAATTAGAAGGTTAATATCAACAGATAAACCTGAAAACAGACCTTGTATTTAAAAAAATGAAGTTAATGGCACTTTTCACCCTCTTAAACGGCTATATCTTTTTTAAATTTTGGCATTTTTAATTGTTTAAGTTTTAAATTTTTAGACTGCAGAATCTTAGGATATCAGAAGTTCGAAACTTCGAAATTTTTAAAATTTCGGTTTTTGGAATTTCGGAAATTTTGGACTTTAAAATTTTTTATTCTTAAAAATCTCTTCAAAAACTGACTACTGTCGAAAGAACCAAACTTTTAAATCTCCAAATTCCCAAACTTGTTCCTAAATGTTCTAGATTAGTAAATTTGAATGATGGCGCCCTTTTGTCCTAAGGAACCTAGTATGATCTCCACTGAGAAATACAAAAATATAATGCAAGCAGTTCTGCAAGGTGCAATACGGATAATCATCTTACTTTCTCTAATATCTTTGTTTCCGAAATTTCGTTTGCTAACAACTACAAACAATTTGTTGATTTATATAAATTGTTTTAATGACAATATTATTAATAATTGCCGACACAAATTAATTTCATAGAAATTACTTATTACATTCATTATGAGAGGAAGTCCAGAAGTAATGAATGACAGTCACGCTGTTACATGTTACTAGCCAATCGTTCAGCAATCGCGCAAGGTGTCACAAATGGTAAACAAAAATGTTACTGCAGAACGCATGCCCTATTTGTGATTCGCGTTCGTTGTTTCGCGAAAACATGGCGCAGCCAATCGGAAGAAAGGACAGGAGGAAAGAAGATATTTCACCAGGAGTAACCGATTAAAGCGTCTCTAGTATAATATACGTGTAAGACTATTCGAAAGTTTTTGTAATGCATCTGCTACGATGAATACGGAACGGAGGTGCTCGTATCGAAATGTCGATATTATTAAAGCGAATGAAAATAACTAAAATATACTGTAATATGCAATATTATCGTTTGAATTTACTTATTCTTCTTTAAAATTCTAACATAACCTAAGCTGATACATAATTTCATCTTTAAAATTTAATTATTCTCGTCTAAAATTAGGTTACATTAGAGTGTAAGTGTAAACACGAATAAATAGTTTTGAATAACAGAATTATGTATCAGGTTAGGTTAGGTTTCAAGTTTGAACGAAAATAAGTAGATTTGAATGATAAAGTTACCTACTGCAGTGTATCTCAGTCACTCCCATTAGCCTTAACGATGTTATCGATACATCGTTTAGTATCGTTAGAATATCGATAATTTATCGATACTCAATAGTAGCAGCTCTAACGCGGAAATGTTAAGCTTGTGAAAATATGTAAAAAAAAACGCAAAATTATATTTCGTTCTTTAGCGCAAAGTAAAATATATAAATTGTATAATCAAAATCATATTTTATTTTTACTAAGTTTCTTAGATTTTACGGCAAGATACAGCACAATTTTTTAATATAAAATTCTAATACCCGTGCGCCACATGATTAATAAAAATAGTGTAATATTAATTTTACAAATAATTGTAAAAATATATTTATTTTTCTTTTGCATTTATTAAAACTAATGTTGCAAATGTGCACGCAACGTACATAACATTATCGCGTATTTTGCCATTAAAATTGTATCGTCTAAATATTACGAATTTTATTTATGCGAGTAGAATTTAAAAAAATACCTTTTTGTAGCAATCACAATTGTAATAAATAGATTATTGAAAGCGAAGTTATAATAATTAAAATAAATTATTTTAAGTTTATTTTCATTACTTATTAATTATCTGTTAATGCATGAAATTACTTTAAATTGTGCAATAATCGTGTTTTCTCCACATCCGATTTTCATTCTAGCTAAAGTTTAAAGTAAACATTACTGAGACCTTTAACATTATATCTCAGTTGATAATTGAAACAATAATTAAATTAAAATTTCTTTTTTTTTTGTAAAAGTAATGTAAATGTAATCTTGGTAAGAAATAATTTAATTATAACCTTGTAAAAGTATAAAATAAATAAAGCAAATATTTTTTATAAAATGATTTTTCAATAATTTTATCATGCTGAAAAGCTTAACAAATCAATACTGCTAAACAATAATTTATTTTTAGCGATACAAAATTATGTAACTACATTTAATATTTACAAAATTAATAATTACAAATTACCATGACCATAAACATAACTTAAGAAATTTTGTCAATTAGTACTAGCTACATAATGTTACAGAACACTGTAAAGATTTCAAAACATTAATATATTAGTTTGTTGAATAAATCATGCAACTGTATTATTTTTATATTTTACATTTACTATATTAAATTTTATAAGATATATTTTAACAAGGTATATTCACTTGTATTTAAAATGAGATATAAATTATATTAATAATAATCTTACTGTTTCTTATTATTGTGTTGCATTACTAATTATGTTAAGTTTGTTTTTTATTAAATTACAGTGAATCATGTTCTGAACGCTCGTATAATATAAACACAAGCTTCTAATATCATTTAAAAATTCAGGCAATACAAAATTTTTGAAACTTACCACCACCAGAATTCCAGCAATTATCAGTCATCCCTGTTTATCCATCTGTAAAGTTGGCACTACATTATTACACTGATATCCAAGTTGTTCAGTTACATCACATCACTGACGTCTTCACCAAAATATGCACTATCAACACACTTTTCATAAACTCTTCGTAATCGATAAGTAAATTTAGATACGGGAAATTGTATTACACCAATAGAAGCTTTTGATTCATTATTAATCCCACAACACTCTTCTGACATATCAAATAAATTTAAATGATTTACATATTGAATTACCTCCATGCAAATTATTTGTAAAAATGCAGTATGTTTACAAAGAGCTGCTGAAAGTAATATTAAAGAAATTGCATGTTAGTAATTATCAAATTTGTTTCATTTGTTTGAGAAGAATCAACAAGAAATATCTATTCAATGTTTACATGTCTTTAGATCTCCTTCGTATTTAAATTAAATGCTCCCATTTATTAACTATTAACATTCAATGAGATTTTTAGTTTTCATTACTAGATAAATCAAATTACTTTTAGTGCAATTGTTAGAATTTATATTGTACAATAATATACTGTAATTTAAATATTAAAATTTTCACAAAGATAAAAATTCAATGCAAGAAATGAGGTAAGAATATCTCTTTAATTTCATATTTAGCAAAATTGTGTTCTAAGTGTATTGTACTATTATATAAAAATCATACATACACTATACTAATTTTAGTACTGCACTAATTGCTGGAAAACTCAGTTTTAATAAGAACTGATAAATATTACCATATTGAATATTACTTTTGCAAATATGTATTCATCTTTTAGTGCAGTATGCTTATAAATTCAAACATTTAATTTTTTTTTTCAATTACAAAATTGATAAAAGATATAACATGTTTTTTAACATATGGTGAAAATAAATATTTTGTGTCAAATAAATATAAAATTATTATGCGCCAACTATTGGTACAGTTTCAATCACCAAAACAAGTGTGCTAACGATTAATTCCTGTTAACATTATTTGTCCTTTTTTTGTACTATACAATTCCAATAATAATAAGAATAATAATAATAATAATAATAAATTCCAACAACAGTTATATTTTGTTCTACTGCCTCTATAAATCAGTTTTCAAGCCTTTTTAGATTGAAATACAAACTCACTAAAAATGTCTAATTCCTTGAAATAAAAATTTAGTTTAAGATGCTAATTATTGTATAATTTATGAGTGACCATTTTAATGATACCATATCATTATGACCATATTGATTTTATTAGTAATACTAATTTCTAAATATCTGTATTGATTAAGAATAATCTATACTGGTTTTAGAATAATAAACTGAATGTACTGATTTTTAATAAGTTTTAAATCAATGCACAATTATTTTTGGATTTAAGTTGAAATATTCACTGAAGTAAAGTATACAATTGGCAATTATATATAATTATAAAGTACGTAATTACAATAATTCTTTTATCAAATTTTATATTTATTTTTATTTTTGTTTAAAATGAACTGTTAATAATATTATTTTTTAATAAAATTTCTAATTCAGTAAAATACTGTTTGATTCTTTTTTCTTGACTGCACTAAAAGACTACACATAAATACTAGTTGAAAATTTTTAATACTGATCATTATTTTTGTATTAAATTTACCATGAAAATGAATGGTGATTTTAAGTTTACCCAACCTAATCAGTATTGACTTACTTAAAAGAATCATTTAATTAAAAGAAATAGATTAGAAGTTTAAAATAGTTTAAACTAATTAAAAAAAAAAAAGAAATAGAGATATGTTTTCTTTTTTCTTTAATGAAAAAATTTCTTCATTAATAGTTTAACTTGGCAGTGACACTTATTATTAAAAGAAGTGACATATTGATTGTATAAATATAAATGAAAGAAGAACACATCTAATGGTGATCTCAAACAATGAATATGTTTTCAACATTTTAGGATTCTCATAAGCAATGTATATTGTTAATATAACATTGTTAACAAATATTAATTTAAAATTTCTAAATTTCCGAATTTTCAAATTCGTAGATTTTAAAATTTACAAGAGCTCAAATTTAAAAATTGTTAAACATCCAAATCTTGAAATTCTAAAATGTTCAAAGAATCTAATTCTCAAATTCTGAAATTTAAAAGGGCTAAAATTTTCAAATCTAAAAATTCAAATTTAAAAATTCGCGAATTCTCAAATTCTAAAATTTCCGAATTCTCAAATTCCGTACTTTCCAAGTCTACAAATTTTCAAATTCTTGATCAATATACAAGTATACTGTCAATATAATAGCGTCAATATTTCAATACTGTAAATGAGTATAAAAAAATTGCGAAATATTGACATGATATATTGAAGTCTCCATAACACGTTAAACTAGCGAATGATGTATCCAAAACACGATTTCAATCAGCTTTCACGTAAATAAGAGCAGTCAACAAATACCAAGGAGAGGTTATGAAACCTCTGGTAAATAAGAGGAATCATATGATGAAAACAGAACGATATTATACGACGGATCAAGGTTATTTATGCGAATGAAAAAGGAATTGTAGCACGAAACAGGATGATGTACCTGTTGTGCGTTGAAATACTGTATCACTCTAGTCAGCTTAAAACTTGAAGTAAGGCACAAAGCCGTTTTCTCATTGCGCGATCAGATCGGAGCGAGCCTCCCCTCGTTTTTTCTCAACGGCGCTCGGAGAATCTTCGATTCGTTCGAGAATTTTAAGGTTACCGAATCAAAAAGGGAATTTCGTGTCGCGACGAACCGTAGGACGCATTTTAACTAGCAGAAAAATTACGGAGGAGGCTACTTGTAAACTGGGCCTGACATCATGACGGTTCTTACGAGTCACAGGAACGGTCGTAATACGTGATTACGAACAGACGACCGAACACACGGCAATGGGGGGTCTCTGTATTGTTCGTGTTACATCCCCCCTTAACACACATACACTCGCACACTCACTTTCTATCTCTCTCGCGCGCACGAGCGTACATACACATACACGCACACGAGAACTCGCTCTTCTTCGTTACTTCCCTAGATAATTCTTTTTCGCATCGATCAACCAGCAAGGTTAAACGCTCGTCGATGTACGAGACTGCATATGTCGCGTTTGTCAATTTCGGCGGTTAACCGTGAAATGATGCATTTATCGAACGTACCTCGCGACACATAATAGAGCACCGTTTCTTCCTCCTATTCCTCGATCACAGTTTCTTTCTCTTCCTCTAACTAGCTACCTCGCGCTATCTCTCTCTGTTTCACGGCATAGCGCACTTTGCTTATCGAAAGAAAGGGGAAAACTCATCTGGAAAATGGCTGCCACAGACCAGTTACTGATTTATCGCTTTTTTGCATGGCTACTGGAAACGCGGACAATAACAGACGTGACAGCACTAACGTCGCTAATATTATATCCGACGCGATAAATACTGGTACGGGATGAAAACACCGATTACGCGACAACGTAAACGTATATATCCTAGACGCCGGCACACACGTAATAATCGCACTACTCGCTACCTCCGACCGAGTATACGTACTAGTTTTTTCTTCCGGAAATCTTGCGATAACTCTTTTGTTTGCTTTCGTTACGCACACGCGTGAAAAGAGCACAGCACTCCGTTTTAACAGCGGGATTTGTCGCGGGAGAAACACCTACGACGAACGACAACCGTGAGCGTCTTGAAATCACCCCGATTTTCTTTCGCACGTATTCGACGACAGTGACGTCGCTTCACTATAGCACTCATACGGTTCCTCTGTCTCACTCGCATCGATAGTCTCGTTCGCCACCTTACGACTTCGGCTATTATCGGTGAACTACGATGTTTATTCGGCGCATCGGCTGACCAGTCACGGTTCACACCGCATCGTCCCTGCTCTCGCGTCGTTTACCTATTGCTTTGCTACTTTCAGATAAAAGATATCATTACCATCGATTCATATGTTAATTACTCAACAAAATCTTACAGTCGAATAAAGTTTTCTGATTTTTCAATTATTTTTTTCATCGTGCTGCCGTTTAATTATTTTCGGTTAATTAGGTGCATGTTATATATTAAGGGTGGATTTTTGTACACCTGCGAGCATGGTAGGTTTCCATAGGGAAAATGGTGACATAAAGAGAAAGGAGCATCACTTGCTGGTTTGTGATTAGTCAATTTCTAAATTTAGAACTTTTGAAATTTGGGAGTTTTTAGATTTAAAGATTTGGAAATTTGAGAACTTCGGGATTGGATATCTAAAAATTGAAAAATTTGGGAATTCGAGAATGTAAACATTTCACAATTCGAGAAATTGAGACTTCGAGAATTTTTCAGTTTCAAAATTTAGGAGTTTAGAAATTAAAAAATTCGGAAATTTGATGAAATCATCGAATGATTCATACTAAATCGTTCCTGCACCTTGTCATTCTTTTATTGTTTTACCACTTTCACATATGTAGTAATGTAAATGAAATCTTTGGATATTTCAATTATTTTTTTTTTATGAAATTATATTTTAATTTTTCGTTTGTATATTATATAGTTAATACATGGATTTTTTTACATTAGCGAGCACAACAGACTTTCTTAGTGAAAATAACGACGTAAAGAAAAGAAGGTCCACCTTTTATTGGTTTTGATAGATTACCGTTTAAATTGGAAATTTTCTACGATTGAGATTTTTGAGATATGGAATTTCTGAAATGTTGGAATATAGAAATTTTATATGTTGAGAATTTAAGTATTCAAAATTTTAAGAAATTTTGAAATTTAGGCTTTAGTAATTCGAGAATTTTGGAAGTATAAAATTAAAAAATTTGGAAATTTATAAAATTTAGAAATTGAACGATTGCATCAGTCACTTTTGTATGCTATTTGCTGATAACACGATATTACCCAAACTAGTATATTGATATTAATTATTGAAACATGATTTATCGTCTTTTTCTCTAATCATATGCATATACTGGGTGTATCGAAAGTTGGGTAACACTTAAATACTTCGAAAATTATGAATGATACGAAAGAATGTTTTGAACCAAAATTGCATGGTATCGAAAGAGACATACTATACTTTCGTCTAATCAGCTCTACAATAATTTTGAAAAGTACTGCAAAGGTCATGATTGATTACTTAAAGCATTCAAAACAAAAGTATATTGAAGCATAATACGAAAAAAATTAATTTGTGCTATATTTAAAACTTTTTTATGAAATATCTAGTAAACTATTGGTTTTTTAATGTTATAGCCTAACATTTAATACTTTACTTCGAAGAATCAATTCGTGCGAAAAGAGATATCTCTTATATATAAAGAGATATATATAAAAGATATTTAGGCTTTTTCAAGATCATCACAAGGTTGAACAAACAGGAGTATATTACGTACTTATTGACATCATACTATTTACATATATTTATATTTCGAGAGATTTAAGTGTGACACTTCTAGGCAAAATGGCGACGTAGAGAAAACAACCCCCACCACTTGTTGGTTTCTGATTCGTAAATTATCAAATTTAGAATTTTACAAATGAAACGTTTTTAGAAATTTGCAAAACTGAAAGTTTGAGAATGTGCAAATTTGAAAATTTAGCATTTGCAAATTTGAATTTTCGCATTTGAGTGCTTAGAAATTTGGAAACATCAGAAATTCAAAATTTTGGAATTTGGAAATATTTAGAATTTGAATATATGAAAATTTAGGATATTGAAGATTTCAAAATTTAGTCTTGAAAATTTTTCAATTTGTGTGGATATCTCTCTTCTAAAAATCGAAAGAAAATAGTAGAACGCTCCTGCTCCGACTCTACATTTTATCCAAAGGAAGCATACATTGCACCAGAGTGTACATATAGTAACTTCGGAACGATACAAGGAGTAAAATTAATTTACTTACTCTAAAAAATGCAATTACTTTTTTTAAATTAGAATTTATAGTTTATTACTCACTGGTCATGGAATTAAAAGTAATCTGATTATGAAAATAATCATTCTTTCGGTTATGTTTTCGAGATTTGATTTAACTTATAAGATGGTGTTATTATTAAACTAAATTATAACGAACGTAATGGTAACGTTTTAAATACTGCCACTGTTCAACATCACATTTTGATATGGGAATTAACTAGAATATATTTTATTTTTTATAAAAATTAACGTATAAAATAAAAATAACGCATGCTTTTAGAAATGCATCAGTTTAACTGTTTTAATTGTACATTTCAGAACTAGTCGCTAAGAAAATTTATTATTGTACAAGGAATTGTACAACCTAAGTTTTAAATGTATATTTGATAACATAACAAAATATATCTTTAAATACTATCCTTAAGTTTGGTACTGTTAATATTAAAAGTCCTATAAAAGTTACTCATCAATTTTTGTCTTTTATTTTCTTGATAAAAATGTATGTAATACATAATAACAGATACTACAATAAATAATTAATCACAATATACATCATGTACTTTCATATTCTAATTAACATAAGAAATATTTGCATACATACACTATGTATTTATATATACATATGCTGTGAAATGATCTTGTCGACTTAACTATAAAGAGTACATAGATTTTTTTAGATCAATTTGAAAACAAAAAAATTAAAAAATAACCGAATTGCATCTATGGTAAACCCAAAATTAAATATAAATAAACATTACTTCAAACATAAAACGCATATTATCACATTTATAAAACCCTGTTTACATTTAAATAATATTTAATAAAAATTAACAAAATTTTGTGTTATGTTCATTGTGGATAATACAAATTAAATAGTGTTACTCGTATAAAAGTTTTTCATATATATTATATATATTATATATATATATATATATATATATATAATTCGTAAGAATAACAAGGTTGTTATGGCTAAAAGATACAATGTGAATTGACTAGTATAGCACAATTTCATAACATAAAAATCTAACAATCTATCAAAAGAACTTCTTGTAATTATTAACTGCACATAAATTTATTTATAGTACTCATAAATCACCAGTCCTATGCCAGTTTATTTGGCACTCGTATTTAAATAAAAACTTTATCATTTTTTGAGCTGTTTCAATTTATCTGAAAATATCAGCAATTACAAACAAAATATCACAATCATTATTTAAGTTTTGGAATAGATCAAAATATATGGTGCCAATTATTGTTTTTAATCTTCTTATATAGTTCATAGTAACGTAATAAACTTTTCCTATTAGATAAAATCTATTACCAGGCAATGCATTTTTATTTGGCCACTATAAATGTTTGCTCAATAAAAACATATTTTTGTTAAATTTACTGGTAAGTACCAACCAGTTGGAAAAAAATTTAAAAATCAAATTTAAACATTTTAATGTAGAAAAGAAAAATTAATTTCAAAATGCATTCCCTATTTCATCTAACTCCATATATTATTGAATATGTGTTAACATTTACTAGTTTAGTTATATTATAAACAGTCTACATACTTATTACAAGTATAGCATTTAAATTTGTTATTCTTTTTATAATTTATGCAAATGTATAAGTAAATAATAATAATTATTTAATAGTATACATTCATATAAATTTGTATAAATATAAATAAAAAACTGCAATTACTTATTTTAAAACATATAAAGCCACTTCATTTTTTATATACCTTATTATAAAAAATTGTCACTATCGTATTCTTTTTATATTCTCTTTTATAACGTAATGCGATGTATATTGAAATTAATATTTCATATTGTGGATTACATTTTGTAAATAAATTCTGATAATATAAAAATCTGAATATGTTCAATAAGAGAATGATACTGTGTAAGAAGTATGTAATGAGCAATATTGTGAAGTTTTTGAGATGTATCTTTTACATTGACAAATTTTAAAGGATTCACAATACATGGTATAGTGTTGTGTATATGACTGCTCAACTATGCTCAATTATTATATTAAAATATTCTGAAATAATACTATAACATTACAAAAATAATGTTAAACCGCTAGAAATGAAGTGTGTTAATTGATATGCTTGTTTAAATATACTTTCTTAATAAATTCTATGTACAAAACATAAAACTGCAGGTACTTTTCAATTAAGAATATTTTTCTATATAAATAATAATAAAATAGGTGCACATATTACATGGTAATGTTTAATAAAGATATATTTCTTCATTTCAAAAGAAAGAAGAATTAATAACTAACACAAAGAAATGAGGAAAATTAAAACATATTCCAAATAAAATACTGCAATAAAATATCAACTAAAACCTTGTATCTCTTTTTACAACACTATATATCACATTAATATATTCTACTGTTCAGATTTCAATTCAAATATTCTATTCATTTCGTAATTATTTCTTAACTTCTTACCTGAACTTTTCTCAGATATAATTAAATTTCCTGTTATACACACCAACAGTTTGCATTGTACGAATACTTGTTCTTGTTCTACTATATCTCGTTTACTGTGTATAGTAAGAAACAATATCACCTGTTACATTTGGTTTTAGAAACATCTTTTACAATTATGGTATCAAACAATTAGAACTTTCATAACTCTTTATATTAATCTACAGCCACTCCTAGATTCGTATTATTGGTAGATACGTCCATTTCTTCGTCTTCGATAGTAGTTTTGTTAGTTATGTTTGAAAGTGTTTGATGTATAATTGCAGTTTGATTGTCAGCCTTTCCTTCTTCAACAGGTTGAACTGTTGTTAATGTACTCCACCAATTAGAAAATGCTCCTTTAGCTTGTGAAAGTGCACCACCTAACAAATGAATAAATAATTAATTACAAAAATATATATTAGATATGTACATGATTATCGATTCAACTAACCTACAGCTTTTCCTGTTGTTGCAACCGCTCTTCCAGTTGATGCCATCGCTTGATTTAATTTTCTGCCACTTTCCGTATTTTGCATTGTGCTGCAGTACAATGAAACAATATACCTTTCTACCTTCATTATTGTATTATTTAATTAATAAATACTTACTGTGATAACCGTAATTTCATATCTTGTACAGATAATTGTCCTGCAAATGGATGTCCAGGATCTATGCTGTTAATTTCTGGTTTGTTAGTACTACTCCAGATCTTGTAATTGTTCGTTGTACGCCAAGCAGCCATAAATGCAGAATTATAATGGTCCGACTGTCGAGTATCTTGTTGCAGCGATGTTCGTAACATACTTAATAAATAAACTCGAAATTGAGTTCTAATCCATTCATCTCCACCTTCCCAGCCTACACCATCTAAAAAAATATCTTTACGTGGCTCTGAGACATGTCTAACTATATAATCCGCAAATCTCAGATCTTCGGTCGTAAGATGCAGTTGTCTTCTTAATTCTGGATCACTTGTTTCTATTCGTGTATTTTCGACCTTCACACATTATAATACAAAATGTACCATTAGCGATACTTCCTTTCGTTACAATAAAAGATTTGAATTTAAACTTACCTCCACTAACACATCAATAAGTTGTTTTTTCTGTTTAAATAAAACATTTGTTGCTCCCACTATATATCCTCTAACATTAATATCTGCCAAAAGATCCAAATATGGTAAAGATAGATATGGTAAGCACAGGTAGCCCTTAAAAAATGAATAAGTTGTTAATGATTCATTACATAATACATTATTTCAATAATAGGTTGCACGCTCATACCTTTGTAAATATACTTAAAGGTAAACCACAAAGTTCTGGATTTATATGAGCGATCTGAGTAATGTTATTTGTCAAACGTGCGTCAGAGAGTGCATCGTTACTTGTATCGCGTGGTAACGGATTGTCAGTATCTGCTGTGCCTAATGTAATTGTATTTATACTCTGTACCCTGTGTACATTGTCATTTGATTTTGACGAATACACAGAATTATTTTCTTCCGCATAAGATTCAGTACACTCCTGTGCAGATTCAACTTCAATAACTTTCATGCTCAAATTCTCATTTTCATTATTATTCTTTTGCAGTGTTATGTTTTTAAATTCGTCTAAACATTTGCCTTCCATAGTTTCAATAGCTTTATTATCGTTTATACATAAGGAGTTTCTGTTCGAATTTCCATTAATGTGTTCTTTTACTGTATCTGATATGTTGTGTTTAACAGAATTTGTGGAAGATACATTATTATCAATATTCTTTGTTGATATTTCATCTTCATCAAATGTAGGAATGGGTGACATAGGCCTTGAAGGTCTAAAGAAAAATAAATAAATATAAGTTAATGTAATTAAAGAAATGCACTTTTATCTTTTCCGTAATATTATATGTATTACCTAACACATGCAGCTTGTTGTAAACCATGTTCGATCATACCAGGATATAATGAGAGTAATGTTAATATGGTAGCGCATAATGGTTGTACTGGTGACTGATAAAAAACTATCTTTTTCTCCAATAGAAGTAGTTTAAATAATAAAAGAACTTTGTGACGAAATTGCAATATAAAGTCTCTTGCAGATAATCCTATAAACATTAATATTTAAAATAAAACAATTGTTTAAATCATTTTAAATGAAAAAAAAAATGATTAGCACTACTACATAGTTACCAACGAAAACTTGGGGCGGTATTTGACTTTCACTGCTCATACAAGAATTAAGATGATGATAAGTATCTTCTAATAATGATACTTTACTAAAGTCACCTTCGTCAAAGTATGCATGTGTTATCAAAGCCATTTTTACTTGTATATGACCATACAATGGTAAGGTACTTAATACACAAACAGATTTCTGAACAGTTCCTCTTGTTATATCAGATGTACGATTCTTTAATTTCTAAAAACATAATAATTATTTCTATTACTATGAGTTCAATTATTAAATAAATATTATAAAACAATAACATTTTTATTTTTCATAAATCTTATCTATCGTACAAAATACCTAAAAGAAGTACTTTTAATTAAATAAATAAAACAATTTCTAATAATATAAATGAATTCCTATAGAAATTCATTACCTACATGTAAAAATAATATAATTAAAGTTTAAATTAAAATATACAAATTATAAATCTATTTTACAGAGTTCTAAAGGCAAATTTATTTTAACGGAATGTCCAACTTTTTATGATACAGTAGTGAACTCTGAATATAAAAGTAGTAATTTATTCTATTACTTATCTTTTCTAAGGTATTTAACAATAAATGAACATAAGATAGCCAACATGACACTTCAAACATATGCCAATAAAAATAATAGAATAAATCAAGTCAAATATCTTGGGGATGATAAATTTTATCATAAAACTTAACTACTATATTACCTTTATACTCAAAATTCATTATTCCATTGAAATCCAGTAAAAAGAATTTCACTACAGAAAAGAGCTATTGATATCATATTATACATTCTTTTATACCACATAACTTTCATACATAACATTTTCACTTATTATATTAAATAACAATGATATTTTAGATGGACCAAGTTTATGAGACATCTTAAATAATTTAAAGACATCAATATTTGAAAAATTAAAAGTACAGGCATTTTAAAGGTATAAATATAAAAATATATGGTTAAGTTTGTTTACACTGATAATAATGGACACAAAATGTAATACAGAGAAAATATATGAAACTAATAAAAGATTAATTAGTTATAATTTTCATTACCTCAACAGGAATTTGTCTAAAACATGAAATTCCATATATCGTGCATTTTGGATCATTTAAACTAGGTAAATGGAAAAAAACTGTATCTTCGTCATAATTATGAGATCCATCTGGTAAAGCTAGAGTTGGTAAATATTTCCACCCCAATGGACATTCATTTGGAGCCCCGGGCACCAAAGGAGGAAATGAATATTCTACCTAATAACGAAGAACTATTATTGAAAAGAGTTACAACAATAAAATGTATTATATAGTGAATTCTGATACCATTAAATAATGATTTCAACAAATAAGTAACTATAAAAAAACAAATATACATTTACTTAAAAAGCTAGTATATTTTGTAATAACTATAAATATTATATATTTGTATGTAGTAAAAACAGTGTAAAATATATGTATACACATTTACATTAATAGTCTAATTGTATAAACGTAAAAGTATTAGTTAACAAATTATAGTTTTTTAAGGACTTTAACACTTCTTTATTAAATAATTACTAGTTTTCTCAAATAAAATATACATAAGCAACTTACTTGACACCCTTTTTTGTGATGAAATCCGACAACAATTACATGAAGTATTGGTCCTACCGATTCTGCCATATTTTCGCAATATACGTTAAAGAAAACTTATACGTCGTCTATGATTTGATATTTATATTAATTCACTTCTTTCATTTCAAACAAATAAAAACACACTTCCTTACTAATAATTAAGCTATAACAAACGTACAGTTAACACGCGCTTTCAAGCACCATGTTAGTTTCACGCCTACCAACCACCACTTAACGGTTTATGTCTTACACTAGATCAGCATTGACGAATAATTACAAAAGTCTCTATTTCATCAAACTATGCTTTTATTTTATATCTTACACTGTAAAGTTTCACACTAATTGTACATAATTATGATATAAAAACATATATAATTTTTTACTAAATGAAATATTTCTAAATTACACATGACAATGTAAACAATACCTTATCTTATGTACAGAAAGGAAATTCAATATTTTTGAATACTATAAGTACTTCCGGTTTTCAATTAGATAAACAAATTATATAATATTTTTCAAATTACTGTATCAGGCGTTTATTAAAAATTATTGTTAATGAAAGTTTTAATAAACATGATTGTGTGCATAAACATTAATAACTGTTTGATATTTTATTAAAATATCATCTTTAGTAAAACTAATGTAAGAAAAACAGAAACATTCTGACAAAAATAAGATCGTTTGCATTGCTCAATAAGAACATGCATTGATTCGATAATTAAAATGCTTTATATTTACAAAATTATATATTTTTCTACCTATAGTAGTAATACTTCCCTTGATTATAAAATACAGAAAAATAAAATTAATAAAAAATAAAAAACAAATAATTACTGAAATATAACAGAGCAATATAAAGAGAAATCTTTTATTGTATAATTTGTTTCAACGACTTAAATAGCATGTACAAGTATAGAAAGTAAAATTTCTCAGTCTATATCACATATCATAATGAAATATTTCATCTTAATGTGTTCCCAGTATGATAATTATAAATTTTGGTTTTGTTTTTATAATCAAATTTTTTAAAAATATAACAGACATTAACAAAACAGATATATTATGTTGGTACAAAACATTACCACTCGTATAGCGACTTATCTTCACCAATTTATAGTCTTGATCTTTTTAAACGTATGGTCTGTGCAGTCTGCAGTATAGCTTTTATTATACTCCAATTAAAATGGCAGGAGCGTAACGCTTGTTTTTGGTCAGAAACATTAAGCTGTTTCCTACCACCAGCCTCATAGCTGCCTCTCTTCCCCATGTCACAGACAAGGAAGAAGAGGAAAAAGATGGGTGGAAGAAGTTTATTTCTGGAAGATGCGCTACCTGCGTACATTGAATCCTCGTGTTCCATCTGGTCCAAGAGGCATACGAAGAACATTACTTGGCAAATTACTACTACTTGAAGTGATTGACTTTGGTTGTATTCTATTTATTTCATGCAACAGCTTCTCTTCTGGACTTTTTTCTTCGCCTAGAATCCTTTTTCTTGCTTCCGCATATTCTTGTTCTCTCTATAAATATTTTTTACCACATAATTTTTTTATTTCTTATCTTAAAATATATAAATGTACCTGTTTTAAAGATTTAATAGGCTGTTTTGGTTTATCTCCATTCACTAATGGTCCATCTCCGCTACCTTGCGAATCTCTTGCAGGTCTTTTCAGTATCTTTACTGTTGGTTTTGGAGGTACGTACTGAGACCTTATACCATCATCGCCCAGCATTATCATTCTTGTGTTTGTGCTATGAGTGGTTTTGAAACTGAAACACATATTACAAAAATGATAATTCATTCGTTGGTATATACATTATTATTAAACTTGTCATTATTAAAAGTGATTATAAGTTATTTTTTAATTAATTTAAACTTTATAAATTATAAATATTTTGATAGCTACTACAATCTGTTATATTTTTATAACCTTTTATAGACCATTCAATCTTTCTAAACTTACCTAGAAGATTCTATTTCTTCTAGTGCTCCTACTGCATTTAACTGGAGGGCATCCAACTTTTTGTCAATAGCCTAAAATTCATTGTAGTTAAAGTTGTACAATGCATAACACATGGAACAATATGTTGTCACATAAGCTTCTATTATGTACTTCTAGTCAATTATACTTTTCTTAATTTTAAAAATGTATAAGAGATTACTTAGAAAATTTGAATATTCTTTGAAAGTTTAAAATATTTAATGGAATAAGGTTATTTCATATAACATCAAAATCTTATACTGTAAAGTGAAAGTTCAAAACATATGTAAGATCAAAAGTCGTAATTAATATTTCATAATTAATAACTATTTTGATCGAAACAGAAAGATATCCTTATATAAAGTAACGTACTTTTTTCTTACTATATATGCTATCAATAGTCACATGGATATCTACCTATCTATACCAAAATATATTGTAGTTGCGTATAAATACAGTTCAGGAATAATTAAAATATAAGTGATCTTTATGATGGCGATACGTGACATTACTTTAATGTTTCAAAATTTGTCCGTTGTATATCTGTCATATTCGAAAAAATGAACATATTAGAACCTTTCTTAGAAGTAGAGGTTAATATAATGACTTCGTTATTAATTGGACTTTCTATCGTAGTATTTCGAATATACTAAAAAAAAGGACTCACTTCTGATTCTTCAATTTCTTCCCAACTTTCTAAAACGTCATCAACAGTTGACATTTTTCGATTTATGTATTAATTTTTAATGTCTAAGTATCACTCTGGTAACTTAACAATACAACCTTGGCATGAACCGAGGAAAGTATAGGCGAGTAGAAGATTGGCATATAGTATCTTTTAGCAAAAGAAAAATTAAAATAGTTGTATGTTATGTCACATTTGCCAAATAAAGACACTTAATATTTTCTGGTAAATTTCTTTTTGATGCCGTATTGAATAAAATTTCAATTCTTTTTAAACGTGCACTAAAATCTATATTATTGATTAACATATGTGGATCAATTTATATGACTGAATATTAATTACTAATCTAATCGCAGAAAAGTATTTGTATAGTTTTGATGCATAATGTAATTCAAGTAAGCAGTAAAAATCATACTTTTTAATTTGGAGACTGTACAATATTACTACTATAGTCACTAACGAGTTCGGTTTCGTTTTGTTCAACGGGATGTGAGAAGTCTTTCACCACCCGCCCAACTCGCTCTTGTTTCTTATGTGCGAGAGTAGGATGGTTATCTTTGGCCACTGCTGCTATCTAATAAGGGTGCGTTTATACTAAACTAGCAAACCGACTGTTTGAATGTTCACAATCGGTACGGTGAATTGAATTGTTGCAAATTGAACTGCGTCGGAATGAAACATATCGAGTTGAATAGCGTAGAATCAAATCACGTTGAATTAAAATACGTAGGATTAAATCATATCAAATTAAAACTGAACTATAAGATGAGTTAAATTGAAACGAGACAGGTTGAATCCCGTCTTAGTATACTTCGAATGGAATCGCAACGAAACGAAATGCACAGCGAATTAAATCGCAAAATTAAGAAATTTAAGAATTTGAAAACTTAGAACTCAGGAAATTCTACCATTAGCATTCCAAAAACAGTACTATTATATATTAAAATATTATACGCTATCTAATGATTTAATTGTATTTTTGAAATGACCTATATGATATTGCAGAAAATGTAAAACAAAGAATATGCAAGAAACAATTGGTGTTACGTCGCACAGGGCATAGGGTGGCAGTGTTTAAAATTTGGTCAAATATCGAAGATGTAATCACGTGTAGAAAAACATTTATTATCTAATTAAATACTTTTTAAAATGATTTATACTTTCAATAATATTTCTGTAAAACGCCGTACGATTCTTATAATTATAGCAGAATATATTACAGTAAATATTACATTCGTAATGCTTGTAAACGGTATTAATTTTTCAAATATTTAATGTACGAAATAAAATATAAAATTTAAGTTCAATATAAATTGAAATACAAATAAAAAGAACGGTTAACCACAAGACTCCGTGGCGCAACGGTAGCGCGTCTGACTCCAGATCAGAAGGTTGCGTGTTCAAATCACGTCGGGGTCATAACTTGTATTTTTGCTTTTTTTTATTTATTAAAGACAGTCAATTTTATTGTATATTAATACCTTTAACACAAAAGAAATTAAACTAATTAGAATGAAAGAACATTCTCATTTCTTGTGTGTTGGTTTTATAATAAATTATTATATTCTAATTCTCATATATAAATATATAAAATCTAATGTTATAATATTGTTGGTAACAAAATATTCAAACAGACTAACTATTAATATTGGAATGATTTAAGGTACAACCTGTTCTGAAGTCTAATATCCTTTTCATATTATACACATATTATATATTATATTATACACATACTATTTACAGACCAACTTCTTACAATATCATATCTGTTTTTGTGATATAATTTCTCTTTAATATAGTTATTATTGCATTATGCATTTGTGTCAATTATTAATTCAAGATCTAAATATAGTGACTAAAATATTAATATCTAATGTATAACACAAGATGAAATGAATGGCATCATTTGGTGTTTTTACTAATGTATTTATTAAAAAGTATTATAATATATGTAATGGGTTATGCATATAACATTTGTTATTGCATCTACTAATTACAGCATACATACATGTATTTCAGGAAAATCAGTTTCATATTTATAGTGAGAAACCAAGATTATTACAATGATATAAATATTATCTTGTCGTATGAAACATAAGATAAAATATTTTTGCCTGATAATTACATAATTTTGTTATATATATATATATATATATATATAACAATATCATAGAAAAACGATTACTCAATCATACAAATATAAGTGATAACAAGAAGCAATACAGTCAATTTGAGGTTATATTTTACATAATGCAGGTTTCATATTACATTTTTTATATTAGACATGTGAAAGAGATATTTCTGTATTTGTTTATGCATAATTTTTATAGTTTAACTTAATGTACTTAATGTACTTAATGTATACATAACAATCTCTGATTTAAAAAAATCAAATGTTCATTTAGCACATTTGCAGACAACGAAACGTTCGCTGCATTTTAATGACTACTCATATCTAGTATGTGAAACTCACATAACTTTAGTAGGCTTGTAAGCTCTTTCTCATTTCGAACAATTTCTAAGCATTCAATTCTACTAATTGTATACAGTCATGTACAAATCAGGTATCCCTTGGTAAAAATACCAACCAAAGAAAACAGTTATTTAGAACTCAAAATAATATCGGCACAATAGCATATATTATGCATAAATTACGATAGACATTTTCGAAGTCAAAAATTTTCGGAAGTATAGACATGCTTAAATTTAAAAGCGAACTGTTTTATTGCGCACATTATATTTTAGAAAGGTGATTCGAGGAATTACATCAGAAACGTAACTTAATATTTCTTATAATTGAATTTTACATTCAAGTTCACAAGTATAATGGAAATACTCCAGTGATTTAATACATAAAGACGGCTCATAAGACAATAGTTTATTGCAAAGTAATTAATTTAAAAAGTTATAAATATTTTGAAAGGCACATTCTTCTATGCATTTCAAATTTTATATATTCCCGCCAATTGTTAGAAAACATTGTCTTTAGTCCATCTAGCGGTCGAACGCAAAACAATCAAAACAAATGATTGCTTTTTTCGTAAAGTAAGACACTTTTACGTTTTGCTAGTGTACGTAAGTTGTTCTACGGGTACGATAAAGTCACAAAAATGAATTTACGATGGGCTAAAAGTATTGTGTATACGAAAATTGAAAAACCTGTCTTTTTTTTTTTTTATTAAATACACTTCAGGTCCAATACAGACCTATATGTGTTACATTTTATTAAAAACAAATATAAGGAATTTTTGTCACAATAACAGAGATGATATACTTAAAAACTGTTGTAAAAAAACCTGTCTTTATAAATATCAAAATGCCTAGCCATCTAGCGATAGAAGACAGCAACTAATAGAACTAAATTTCGACAATAAATTTCGAATTTCTTCAAATTTTCGACCGGTAGACACTTTTAAAATGTGCCAAACTTAAATATTGTTGCGTCTCAAAGCAATATGAGGTATGATATCGTCTGTTAACACAAAAAAATCGATGTTAATTAAATTCGAACAAAATTGCACCAATAGCGCCATCTAGCGGTGATTGACCGAACTAGCGAAATACTAAATTGCGTTTATTCTTAAAATTTTTAATTTGGCTGTACTTTCGAAAAACCTCCATGCTCCAAATTGGCTGAAATTTTTAATAAAAATTATGATTCCGAGAAGAATTTTTGGCGACTCGAGAAAACATTTTGTATCATTTGTCACTCCCTACTTTACCGACGCAATTATTACCGGCAGGAATACTTGAGGCAGATTTGAAGGCGATTCTGATGCTATGAAATCTGCTATTTTCAATTCTTTTTAAAAGGTACATATCAATGTATCAAGAGTAGTACTATATGTATAATATGTATATGTATACTCTGTTCTTACTCTATGGTTTTCAGTGTATACAAAATAAAAGACCACTAAATATATGTGTACACTCGGTGTCACAAATGTATGATGTTTCGCTACTCGTGTAACAGTGCGCGTTTCCTTTGATGCGATACTGAGTTTGTTGTATACAAATATTTCAAATTCTGTATATAAGTGAAAATATTTTCTAGGAATATATTTATAAAGTTGTATAACTGCTATTTTTTATTATTTTGTAAAAAAGTAAACCGTGGGAATAAAATATTTCTTTTGTATTTGCAATTTGTTACATGTGTTAGGTTATATAAAAAGAAAGCATGGGAAAAGAAACTGAATCTGAAAACTCAAAGAAAAGAAGAAAATCTGTTAGTGGAAATTCTGGAATATCCCTTAAAGATGGAGATGTGTACAAGGTAAATTAATAGTGAATGAGTTTGTGTTCAGTAATAAAAGTTACTTTTTGTTTGTTTAGGCGATAATAAGTTATGAAGAAAAGGAAGCTATGGATCGTTTACCTGAAACTGATTCTGAAAACTTTTTGTCAACTTGTGACAGTATACGTAAAGCAATGAATAAAATAGCAAAACTCAAAAGCATTGGCGATCCAGGTGTCAGTATTTTAAGAAAAATATAACTTTAATAACATAATATTATATTCCGTTGAAATTAAACAGAGTTTTCAAAATGTAAATTACATTTCATGTAGGCAAAAGATGAAATACACGAAATTCAAATTCATACATCATTAGCATTTATCGAACTTAAGAAATTGAATAGAATGGAAAAGTTTCGTACAAAATTTGCAAGAGATTCTCTTGTGTCTTCGAAAAGCAGTGTAGACAGCAGGCATTTACACTTACAAAATTTATTGTATGAAGTGATGCATTTAAAAAAGGAAGTTATTAAATGTCTTCAATTTAAGTAAGTATATTTCTTCTTTAGAGTAACCTTTTTCGAAGTTTTTATGTATTATTTGTATAATAAATTAATGAATATATTTTAATGCTTAGATCCAAGGATGAATTAATACAACTGGTTCCAGAAGAAGAATTTTATAAGGAAGCACCTGAGAATATTAGTAGACGGGTATGAGATGAAATAAAATTAATATCTAATAATTATGCAATAACATGCAAGATAATGTTATTAACATAAAGTAATGTCTTTAGGAGATCACAATGCATAATCCTCATCAGTTAAGATTAGCTCGCTTAGAATGGGAACTAACGCAAAGAAAACAGTTAGCTGCATTGTGCGATGAATTGACTGAAAATAAGAAAGCAGTAGCATTAAGTATAGATTCTAAACAAACTAGACTTGATAATCTTGCACCGCAACTTCGTTCAATACTAGATGTATGTTTTACACTTTCATTACATAATTTATTACTAATGATAAAAATTTAAGTTTTCTTTTGTAGGCAAGTAAACCTCTTCAAGAAAGTCTTGGTTTACCATTAGATAAAATTAGGCAAGAACATTACAAAGCGACATTACTTCCTTCACCATTGTATGTCCTTTATGCAAAAGCATCTGCATACAGAGATGCATATGGTACATTTTTTAATGTTATTAAAATATGTTCTGTTTTAAGTCTTGTTTTCATATACATTCTTTTGGCAGATAACAGCATTTTAGTAAAAGTAGAAGGCGACGAAGAAGAAGCAAAACGTGCAAATAATCAAGATGGAATACAAGAATCTGATTCAGATACTGAAAATATCTCTGAAAATATAATAGAAGAAACTCATGTGCATAAAAAAAGACATCATAGGTTATCTAGGGAAGCTAGACAAGAAGAAAAGAAAACTAAGTTACTGCAGAGACATCCTTTGAATGTGAAAATTGTTATTAAATTAAAAAGTTAGTAAGTTGTTAATGACGTTAATTGTTAGGTTCAGGTGAAAGTCACATATTTTCAAATGTGAATTATTTTCAGGTGAAACAAAACTTACATTACAATTTTTTTATATGATATTTTTAAAAATTGTAACTGTGGAATCGAAACTAAAAACTGAAGGAATCGGAAATACGAATACAGGGTACCTAATTTTTCGCGTTTTATTCATATGAACGTTTTTGATTTGTTTTAAACTTCTAAATAATTTATTTCAAAAATAGGGACATGCTCGTCTCGGAATCGATTTTACGTGAATTATATCCTCGAGACTTAGGATTAGAAAGTCCAAATCCTGCTAATAGTTATCAGTTAAGCCGACATAATCTAGGACAATTTGCATTGCTTGGATTAGGAATACCATATAAATGGGCACAAAGAATGGCTGGGTTACATTTCATTTCACCTGATACACGTGAACAAACGGTATGAAATTTGTCGTATAACTAAAACTTTTTACTCGTCAATATTTTAAATTATAATATTATACAGGTTACAAGCTGCGAGTCAACGCAAGATAACGTCGAAAGCGTACTGAGGGAAATTAAAAGACGCGTAAAAGCAAGATTGGAATTGTGTACAGAAATTCGACAATTAGAATCCGGAAATTTACCAGTTTTTACCGCTACTAACGATCTGCCACAAAAGCTCAGTACAGTCTTGCAAAAATTTACAACAATTTCCTGGAATAATTACTCCAACTCTATTAGTCCTGCTTTTGAAGATCAAGGATTAGTATCTTCATTGGATATGTTTTACGAAGCTGTACTTCGAAGAGGAAATAGTAAGTAGGAAGATAAATAGAATTTTGAAAATTCAAGAATGAATAAGTGAAAGTAAGTTTATTTATTTGAGAACAAACAATCTCGTTTTAGATGAACTAATAGCAAAAATAGCTATAAATGCAGATTATCCGAAGATAGCACCAGTATTTAATATAAACATGAATTCAGTCGTACCTGTACATGGGGACATTTTAAGGGATATGGAAAGGGAAGTAAATGTCATGTGGTCAAAGCCACCGACATTGTCTGCACAACTCCAGCGATTAAGGGCGTGCTTTGATATTTACTTGGAAACAGAAAATATTATACCAAAGGAAAAAATATTTTTTCATGCTGTGAAAGGCCGTACTCGAGCTAGACCGTATAAATATTTAGAATTAGGCGGTGGAATTTTTATTCACCGTTAACGAGATTTCGTACAAAGAAAATACATTTTGACTGAAATACATTAATCTATAAAATACACAATTTATATATGATAATGGAAGGAACTATGCAATTCACTCAAAGTAGGGGTGAAACAATTGGACGTAATACTGGTATTTCAGAGATTGTTGTAATATACGTTTGTAACTTCTGTGTTAATTTTTCGTTTTCCGCACACAGTTTGTCACCTTTCTTTTTTAATAAAATATTATCTACTTTAATACAATTATACTGTTCCCAAAATTTATTGATTTTGCTGTACGATTTAGGTACCTGAAATATTTTACATATTTTAGAATTATGTTATTAAACAATTCTCGTGAAGTGTCCTTACATCAGTATCAACAAATTCAGTATGTATTGCATTCTGCATAAAATACTTTTTTGCATTGAAAGATGTTGATTCCAAAGCAGAATATATTTTAACTATTTCTAGGACAGCGGAACTTTTCTCCATAATTCGCTGTAAATACTGCAAAAGAAGAAAGATCATTAAATTCGAAGATAAATAAAACTGTTACCTACCTTTAAAATTTCATTGCTGGTAATAATTAATTTCTTCATTTGGGAAGAATCGATCATTTGCATTGAAACGATGTTGTATTTAATATTTTTAAATTTATTGTTTATATCTGTTTCTTTCACTTTAAGTCTTGTAATATAGTTATTTCTTTGTAATGACAGTATCTCCATACTGCATTTCAAATTTTCGATAGCATTTTGTAACTGTAAACATGTTTTTGGATGTTGCTGTATTGATATTTGATGAGTAGTGTCTTGCTGTTTTAAATATTCATAATGTTTTCTTTTATTTTCAGTTATCCGTTCATATTCGTTTATTGTTTTATGAAGCTGATCCCAAAGACTTTCAATTTTTAGAAACGAATGACTCATAAGATTTGATGTTGTCTCTTCCACCTAACTTTGAATAAGTTAATTTAGGGAATATTCAATACTTGTTACACTAATTTTATAATACATTCACATTATTACCAAATACGTTAAACTAAGTATGTTTACAGCATTTTGTATTTTTTTTGTAGATTGTTTTTCATTCAAACTAGTATTCTTCTTTACTATACTATTATAAATATCTTTGCAATCTTGTTCCAATTGAGTTTTCAATTCTTTTAGCTTAGTAATATTGTTACGTTTAATATTGTTTAAATTATACATATCGTGTAATATTTTTAATTTTTGTTTGAATTTTCCTGTATATTGTAGGAAGAAAATGAATTATAATTAGAGTATATTAATACTAGTTTATAGTAGTAGTGTATAGTGTAGAGTATAGAGTTTATAAAGAGTATATACATTACAGAGTTAAAATTACACATATATTTTTAAAAGTACCAATTATGTTATTGATTAATATACTATGACTTTCATGAAGTTTTCTATGATCCGCATCGGCAGTTTTTAAGTCTTTATGTAAACAAATGATTGTTTCATTCTTTACGTTCACTGCTCTTTCAAAAGTTTCACAAAAATGTTTTATATCTTCAAAAAGTTCTGTACGTTTTGTTTTTCGCAAAATATATCTCCATTTTTCATTAATTTTAGCATCATTTAATTTGGAAAAAACTCCTTCCCGTTTCAATTTGTTCTGTAATAATTTATTCACATGTTAACTTACTAAAACTATTAAATAAAAGTTAATTATAATCAATAAATAGTTAAATACTTTAGTGAAAACAGCAATTAATTGTTGTTTACGCCTTTTTGTTTCTAATTCAAATTCAGCACGATGTTGCATATACCGAGCACGTTCTTCTTCGCTCATTCGAGCAAATTTATCATTTTTGCGTTTTCTTCTTTTCATCATTTCTGTTTAATCTTATTTATATATTCAATAATAATACTTAATTAACGAGGTGTAATGTTATTATTTATGATACACTCATAACACTTCAACGAATTGTAATAATGCATGAAGCATCTCTTAAGTGAAGGATACAATTGAAAGTTTGATCAATATAATAAGTTTTTAAGCGGAGAGTATACAATAGACTTATGTTTGATCAATGCGTTGTAAATATGATATAACTAAAGTGAAATATACACATAATTAAGTTAGTTAAACAAATTTGAATATGTATAAGATTATATTTCTCTCCATTTTAACTATTGTGGGCATTTTTTGTAACAGTAAGTGTTATGACAGAAAAAACTGTGGAGTAAATGCATATTTTAAAAGGAAGGAGATGTTGAATAAAAACTATCATGTTCATGTTTTTAAGCTTTTTCTAATATAAAATGTGTCCCACTTAAAAACATATCAGGATGTTTCGGTGTACAGTTGAAAATGATTGACCTAATATAAATATTCTGGGTTTTAATGGGAAATTTAATTGCCTGAAATTAATGAAACACCTTTTTAAACATAACTTGTTATTATTCTCATACTATTATACAACTATTACAAAATATTAGGCATAATACTTTACGACGATTACAATGTCACATGTAAAAAATACATAGATCTGTTATAAAAAGATATCTCCTAAATGCGTTCCAGAAATATAACATTACAAAACATTATTATTAACTGTAATATTACTATATACGTAATTTGTATAGGAATTGCAATATAGGAAACATTCGAATGAAACTTATTCGAGACAGTACAAGTAAAACACTGTACAATTATACAAAAACGGCAGGATTTGTTTAAGTAATTATCATAACCTAGAACCACTTTCGTTTATTATGGCGTTTAAGTTTCAATTCAATTTCGTCTATATCTTTATCGATATCTTTCTTAAGTATCTTCTTTAACTTTTTTTCCTTAGTTTTACTTGATTTATTTTCCTTCTGTTTCGATTTTGGAACATGATTGGAATCCTTATTTAATATTTCATTCTTATTCTTGACTGTGAAATAGCGATAAATATAATATTATTTTCTTATACATTAATAAATATTGATAATGAATATTTTATTTACCAGCAAATAGATCCATATGTTTATGTATACTTTTATCCTCTTCTATTTCTCTACGACGGTCCATTTCTAGGCAGTCTACGATCTCGTTTCTCCTCTCGACAATTTCCACCAGTCTATTAAAAATAATATTTAAACTACATTTTGTAATTTTTTATTCATATTTAAACGTGCCCCTATTTAATTATTTGATCATCAAAATTATTATTAGAAATTTATCATGTTAAACTGTGAACTTAATAGTTATTATTATATATCATTAAGCGAAAATGTAAATTTATACGTACCTTTTTATTAATGCTTCTTCTCTTTGCTTATCAAAATCTGTTTTCATGGATTCTTGTTGTGACATCAAGCACCGAATTTGATATTCTACTTCAACATGTTCTTCCTCTAACCTCTGCTGTCTTCGAAGTAACATCAATTCAGCTTGTCGCCTGAATAGTTCATTTTTTTCATTTACCAAAGCAAACAGTTCCAGAACTAACTCCTCCACATCCGTTCCGAGTGAAACATCTGAAATTTTTAGCGTTATTTCCGGTTACTTCTTCGTAAGTCTCTAATAATGCACCACCTATCACAGTGTTTAACTAACGAAAACATAGTTTTATCAATTACAATTATAATTTAAATATAATTACCATCAGGTTTGGAATCAGATTCGCATTTACTTCTAATCAGTTGTTCCAATCGCACACCTTGTTTCTCCAAACCTTGTTGCTGTAACTCTATTTCATCCAATTCCAATTTAACGTCTTTGAGAGACATTACTTTTATCTACAATACACAGTATGTAAATATTTAAATTTATACTGCAAGAGCGAAACGTGTATGTATATTATATGGCGAGCCATATTCCTAAATTCATAAATCTCTGTATTATTCTATTTCTTGATTCTTATATTTCTAGTACTTTTTAATATCTTTGAAATATACTATAATGGCTTCCTAAGTAATAGTTTCCTAGTAAATTATTTCTTATATAATTTGTATTTTAGCTACTTTCTGAATGCAAACATGTGCAACTTTGATAAATGTAATTTCACAATTTTGCCGATGTAGAATAGATTAAAATTTACTTTTCTTTTCAATGGCATTGGGCAAGGTGGAGCAGGTCCTTTCTTCCTTTTCCATTTTCCTTCTGTGCTCTTGTCTATAAAAGATTTGTCACTGAGTCCCTCTTTACATGGAGTGTGCGTGAAACTTTGTCTATTTCTGTTTGCTGCATCTTTACTAATCTTTTCATCCTCCCATAGGTTATTTCTTCTACTTGTATTTCTTGAGTTACATATGGGTGATTCGTCGCAACTTAAAACCGGGTCAATGCTCGTGTTACATGGACTACTTGTTTGTATCGGCGGAGGCGGGGCCGGTTTTATTTTCCGTGTTTTGGATATTACATTCGGTGATGAAGTCTGGAATTAAAATATTAGATATTTAATTAGGTACTACACTGCCTATCATGTAACTGTTTCATTAACTGGAGAATGTATGAATTTCGTATTAATTTGTGCATCATCAAATGTGAAAAGATTAATCAATTTATGTGAATAGGGTAGTAAGTTAATGAAAGGAACTACTATTTCTCTTTTTACAATGTTTTCGTACACTATTGTTTTATAAATGAATGCCTAAAAAGTAATATCATCAGAGGAACTGTTTGCCTGAAGAGAACTCAAATAAAAGGTTGAAACATTAGAAGAAAAATGGCAGTAGTTTTCTTTTATTAACCCGCTACCTTGTTAAATAAATTGGTGAATAACGAACATGTTGAATTGTTAAATGCTAAATGCTAGATTGTTAAATTTGGGTACACGAAGATAAGATGTGTCAATTATGTGACACTTATTAAAATTAATATGTAGTTTGGTTACCAGAGGCAGATTAGGAAGACTATGGTCCTTCCTGTTAGGTGGTAATGGTGCTTGTTTCTTTTTCCGACAAGTTGTTCCAGACGTGCTTGCTGTCTCCAATGAACTATTTGATATGTTCAAACTGCTGTGATTCTGATCTGACTTTAATCCATTTACTCCAGCCTCTTGAATGTTTCTACAAGTTAAACGAGTTGTTTCAGACTATGATCCTATTTGAAGCTATTAAATTTACTTTTAAGCATCTCAATGAGCATTGGTCCAAATACTGATTTTTATTAGTTATTACTTTATTTTATTTTATGTACCTAAATTTTATTCATACCCATACCTAGTTGTTCGTGGTTTAGGAACTGGCTTAGCCTCTTGTACTTTTGCTTTGCACTCTGAATCACTCTCTGGATCGTCATCATCACTCCAAAAGGGATTCAGGTTAATCTGAGGCGCAATCAAACGTCTTTTCGTTGATATTTCCTCTTGAGATTGAGATTTAATTGTGAGAGTATCAACATTATTTCTAGTAGCTGGTTTTGGTATCACAAGTTGTCCCTTCTTTTGCTGCAACTCCTCTTCTAAGGCCTCTTCGCTTTCAAACGGATTAGTAGGATTTTTAATAGCTTGTGAAGGACTGCTAGTTAGTGAATTTGTATCAGAATTTTCCTCCTCGTCACTTTTAAAAGGATTCAGATCTTCTGGATAATCTTCTTCAGTGACAGTAGATGTAGGCTTCACTGAATCAGTTTCGCTTGCAACAGCTGCAGGTGCTAAATTTTCGTCACTTCCTTTATCTATGGGTTTCATTTGGAAATGTAATTTTGGAAAATCAATTATTTGATTTTCAGTTTGTTGTTTATTAGAATTATCAATAATGTCTTCTGAAACATTCATTTGATTAGCAATTGGTTCACTGATTTTGGAGGAAGTTGGTTTATTGGGACTTGTAACATCTGGAGGTTCGCTGACAGCAGTTACCAGACTACTTTCAGAAACCTTCAACTTGCCAGCTAGATTTTCTATTCGTGTAGTATCTAAATCTTCCGAGTCTTTTCTCTGTACTTTGTGCTCCTTATATTGTGCTTTACGTCTTGATATTTCACTCTGTTTAACCTCTCTTTTTCCAGTGTCATCTTTTGCATTTTCAAATAACCTAAGTCTAGCTTGAACCAGGGAATGGCAGTTTTCAGTGTCTGAATGCTTTTGTCTATCATCACTTTTGTCTGTCACCGGTTCTTCGGCAGTATTGATTTTAGTAGGCGAATTAACAAACTTATCTTTAATAATTTCGTTACTCGAGGCAGCACTTACTTCTTCATCACTGTCGCCAATCTCTTCATAGGTAGAGTACTTTTTTGTAAAATTTCGATTCGTCTCTTCGTTGGAATCCTCGTCATCAAGTGAGCTTCCGTTGCTCTTCAAATGAGATCTTAATTGTGCGGAAGCGACATTTGCACTGCTTCTTTCATCATGGAATGAATCTTTGTTTCTTCTGGACTGAAATTCCAATCGCTCGGAAACAGGCGTTCTCCTCTCCGTTCGATGCTGATCGTTAATCCAGCATTTAGAATCAATGCCACTTGCTGTGTCTGTTTCAAAATTCATAAAAAATCTCTCTTAAAATCGCTCGAATATTTTATCTATAGGGTGTTAAGATAATAAAGGTCTTTACAGAAGTGATACTTCACATCATATTGTGTTAACTATAAAATTAATTAGGAAATTGGAGCTTCAAGTTTTTGTTTCGACGTTTTATTCGTTAATGGGTTTTTAGATATCATATTTTTTAATTAATTTATTTCGAAATTTGGGAATGTTGGGTATTTAAGAATTTAGGAATCTGGGTATTTAATAACTGGGAATTGAGAAATTGGAGAATTAGGAAGTTGGGTGATTTTCAGTTTTTAAATATTCAAACTTTTCAATTGAAAAATTGGAAAATGTACAAATTTACTAATTTGAGAGATTATAAATCTATAAATGTAGAAATTTCAGAATTTGGTTTATTGGTAATTCAGAAATTCGTGAACATGGAAATTTAGGTTTTTGAAAATATAAAAGTCGAAAATTCAAAAATTTGGAAATCTGAGAACTTGACAGTTTGCGAATTTGAAAATTTAAAAATTTGTTAATTGACAGGTGTGGTAATTTTAGGGTATGAAATCTGAAAATTGAGAGCTTTGAAATTAAAAGAATTGCAAATTTGGAAACTTTGAGAATTCAGGAAATTGAAGTCTGTAAATTAAAAAACAGAAGTTTGAAAATTCAAAATTAAGAAATTGTTGGAAATTTGAAATGTTCTAAATTTCTAATACAACAATTATAATTCAGAGATATGTTCATGTTGAAAACAAAAGCAGGGTTCATCCTTGAGACCTTTTTCATTCCATCAAAACATAAAGCAAATATAAACAAAAACTTTGACCTCCAATGTTTGAAACCATAATTAATTCCACAGCTCAAGCACATAACTATTTCTTAACATTCTACAGAATCTGTTTAACTTGAATTAAAACGTTATCTCACCTTGGCTTGAAAGCAGATGATTCGACATGAAATTCAATCTTAATCGAGACGTTTGCGCTATAATATCAGGAACGGAAAAATCATCGGGCTCTAACTTTCTGACAGAACGACTATCGAACGTTTGTGCGTTCGCGTTTTCCTCGTTGCCGAATGATTCAACGACCTCATCCGTTTGGTTCCCATTGGGCATTGCGGTGTCGCCATAGTTTTGCATGGTGGGCGACGGTGGTTCCTCGTCGGGGCACGTTTCGCAGCAATATTGTCCTTTCTCGGTCTCGTAGTAATTACCAAGCGTTAATTGATTGTTGCATCGAGCACAACGGAAACAAGTACGATGATAAGCGACATGGCCGAGTACCAGCTTTTCCGCTAGGAAAACCGGAAGTCCACAAACAGCACACGGATCCCTCCGCATACCCTGACCCAACGCCGCCTACGTCATTGTTAATGCCAGAAATTAAATGGGTAAATTAAGCACGTGTCATGATGAAATAATATTGTACAGGGTGTTTCGTAAAAAGCAGAGACGGTAACTGGTGTAACACAAATTCAGAACTACAGCGATCGAGCTGTATCGAAAGCACGCTTAAAAATTCAAACAAAATTTACAGGAAAAATCGAAAATTTGTACAGTCGTTCGATTTCGATGAATCTTAAATATTTTGTCAAGGTCGATTGCACTGAGTGATACTGTGAAGATTTAGTTTGGATCAATTAATTTGTATTAAAAAGTTGTTATAAAAAGAAATATACGTTCACGTTTAAACATAAAAGAATTACGGACCTAATTATAAAATAGAGTAACCTAACCTAACCGAAGTTAATGATTATAACCTTCGTCTGACTGTAACCTAACATGACTTAACTAGAAGTCTAACCTCAGTCAACACTGATTTAACCTTAACATAACCTAACCATATACCTATCAGTAATCTATATGTAAACTTGTCTAACTAACGGTAATTTATACCTAAACATACCCAACCTAACACTACAGTAATTTATATATAAATTTGTTTAATCTAACACAATCTTCATGTAATACTAACGTAACTTAATCACCTTAACGTAATCCTAATCCGATCTAATCCTACAGTAATTTAACCATAAATTAACCACAAACTGACCTAACCTAACCTCAACTATATTCTACCTCAAGTGTAATTGTAGTTTTATTATAACCAGACTCTAACTGATAACAAAATTGATAAATATTAAATTGAAAACTTTGTTAATTACTTAAATTATATCAGAACAGCCATTAATTATTGAAATCAAATTTTTCTGCAAACAGTTACTAAATAAAAGGTTTCTTATAAGTGAACTTATTATATTTTAATACGACGTATTCTATTACTACTTATCCACTATACCATATGTTTATTTCTTTTTAAAGAATATCTCTACTATAATACACTCAGATATATAATATATTTCAATATATCGCCGATATTATTCTAACTTAACCAAACGTGAATCCAGATAAAATTTCACTTTGAAATAGTGTATATTTATTTTATAGTAAAATATGTCACACATTATGCTATATATGAAATGTGAAGTTCCAAATCCGTAACTGTGATTCAACAGCGGTAATATGTATAGAGAGAAGTTGTGCAGAATGTTGTCCTTGACAAAATATTTCAAGGTTCACGAAATTGGTGACGAACTCTCTTTTTTTGAATGATTATCAACTTTGTTCTCTACATTATGCAACCAATATCCTATTAGTCACTCTGATTCACTATGTAGTGGCTTTCGCGGACATCATCTCTCTGTACGACGGTCCACTATAGTGGCTCTCGCGAATGTCATCGTAAATTACATAGCGCCACTATAGTGGCTCACTCTACTGGCTCACTCGCTCACCGTTTCAATCGAATGATCGTTTTCATGTTTTGATTCGCACTTTTTTTGCCTTCACCACGTTTTGTAAGAGTATTAAATCCCACAAAAGTACATTACATGTAAATAAAAGGTACCAAGTAGTTTAGGCACCATGGGAGCACCTCTTTGCACTAATACACGATATTGGAAACATTTGGAAATTACATATTTTGTGAATTTTCTAAAAAAGTAAATTATCAAAGTTAAAATACATGTTTCATATCTTTGGGAAAAATTATAATTTAATCATGAAAAACTTCATTCCAATGTACTCGCGTAGAACTGTGGCGTACAGAGAAACAGCCCCGCGTAAGCCGTGCGTGAGAGGATATAGAGCAAAATTTGAGTTGGTACCAAATTCATGTGTAAAACAGAGAATGATCTAAGTGTACAGAAACTGGTTTCCGTCATGCAAGCATAAATATGGCATTATATTAAATAATTTTTAATAATTATGTTTGTTAATTGTATTGCTTTAACTTATTTAATTTTATTTAATTAACCTGTTAGAAACAAAATAAAATATGAGATTAATGTTATTAAATATATTATCTTTGTTAAATTACTATGTATGATATACATAGTTTACTTGGTGGTAAGCACTTGTATATTTGTTTATACGGATTAATATCTTTGTTTAAATGATTTTGTCATTTTTCCTAGGGGAACCTAACGTGCTGGTGACGGTACATGCGTATAACATTAACGACAGTGATATTTAATTTAAATTAATCTTGTATTAGAAATAATGAGGATAATAATAAAATGTTATATCTCATTTATATTATTAACTTTATTAATCAACATACATGTTTTCGACATAAACAAATAATGAAAGAAAATCGATAAGAACTATTCTTTCTCCGTCTTTTTTGGATGAATAAAATTACAAAAATAACTATGCGAAAAAGACTACGTTATGCCTTTGTTAATATCCTTAATTTAAAATATTATAAAATTGATGACATGAAAATCATCAAATTGCAGAATATTATACAAGTAGATATAAATTTATAGTATTATACTTAAGTTTAGGCAAATTTCAAATAAATACTGAATGTAAAATGTCTAATAGAACATTTACAAGAGCTGTTGTAAAAAACAGTATGTATTCACAAAAATCAGGTACTGTATTTCTTAAGTTTTAATATTTTTCCATTTACTACTATTTTTTTATTAAACTAAATTTTTTACTTAATTAACAAGTTAAAAATACTAACTTTTTATTAAACTAATTATTTCTTATGTATAAATATTACTCATAATTTAATTATTTGTACATATATAAAATTCTAGGCATGAATTGTTTTCTATAAAAAAAGTATACCATTTCGCATAATGCAGAAAATATTAAACATACGAAATTTCAATGATTTACTTAAATGTTTTTAACCATAGGTTACTCGATTACATTAACACGCTATATCAATTTAATCACGATCTATATTTTCACTAAAATTTCTATATTCTTCGATTCTACAAAAAAGTTGTCGATGTACGATCAAATTTTTGCACGAGACTCATTTTTTGTGAAAATCGATTTATTTATCAATTTTTTTTTATTGTGGAATATCATTATCGAATATTTATTACATGTTAAAAAAAAAAGAAATCAGTTTTTAATATCTAGATAAAAAAAAGATAATTAGATAACGGTTTAGATTTAAAAAAAAGATAATTAGATAACAGTTTAGATAAAAAATAGATATTCAGATAAAAATAAGATACAGGGCAGATAATTAGATGACAGTTTAGATAAAATGAGATAAAATAGATAATTAGATACACATAAAATAAAAATAGGTAATTAGCCAATTAAAAAGAATTGAAACACTAATTATTTTATAACATGTATTATTTTGAGGGCAGATAGCAAAGCTTGATATATTCACTTATGATATACCTAGCTTTCTTTATCTGACCAATGATAAAATTAATAATTGATATTTATTAGACAGAAATGCAACTAAATACTAAAGCTCAGTTTTCAAAATTAATATTACCTAAACCGGAGTCCCATGTACAAAAATTCTATTATACATTCCTACTTCAGTTTTTCGCGAAAAATTGTCTGTTTTACGAAACACTCTGTATACAGATAATCTGCAAACGATCGGAACATAATTTTCTACCAAAAAATGAAAAATAATATTTAGAACTATTTTCAATAATATTTGTTTATGTAACTTTCATAAAAATAAAATAACACTAGTTTTATTTAAATATTTACCAAGCACACATGCACGGTAATATACATATCTGGGCCTAAAATATCCTTCCTTTATTTGCAAAACAATTATATACATATATAACAACGTTAAACATTTACCTTTAAAAGAATTTCAATTTATTGCGCTCCTCTTTAAAAATATCTACGAGATTTCCATAGTCCTTTTTATTTCTGACCTTTCCACTTTGAATGTAACGTTTTCTCTCTAATTTCTTGGAACTTGCAATATCATTCATATATAAAATCATACATAAAAATTCTACAACGAAGGAGAATTTACTATGATTTCAAAATTGAGAATTTTCGTATATTAGTACAGTGGTGGGCGATTTGAGTGCCCGTAGGGGAGCTCACGGGTAATAGCATGCACGATAATCTCGAATTTAACATGAACTTTCCTTAGTTAATAGAAAATACAAGGACAAGTGTTTGGATTGGACTCTTCTTAAGATTCTTCTAGAACCGACGTTTTCCATAGATTCTAGGAGTCTCTTAGGCTCTTCCTACACTTTTTGAACCTTTCTTTATTTGCAAGGAAACTTTACTAGGTATCACTTTTCGCTTTTGATGAAGCTAAAATACGTTGGAGAGTGTTAAAAAATAAGTGACACATTTTTTATACATTTCATTTAATGGTAAAACATTTATGTCACAATTTTTATGTAACTTCTAGATTTATTTGTAGATTCATCTGCGTAAGAATATCTGCTGCATGATCTGCGCATGCGCTGTCCAACCTGCGCAGATCGAACCTCGGTATAATTTGCGAATGCGCATACCCATCTGAACAGGCCCAAGAGTAACTCTTCTATTCTTATACTTCATTAATTTGTACTTTACAACTGAGTCCCTGATCAAATCCTTTTGTTAAATTGAGTATTAAGTATTTTGTACAATATTTTCAAGTAATGTTATTTTTCAAATACATCACAATAATATCAAACATTTTTTAGCAGATGTGTTGCTTATTTCTTTACTCTCTTGAACATATTTTAGTTTCCAAAAATCGGAGAGCTCTTGCTTTTGCTAAAGAATGCAGCTATAAAATCATGGGACCAACACAAAGCAAAAGATTCCATCATTTTTGGGTTACTTTTTAAAAATTTAGAAATTTGAGAATTTTTAAATTAAAAAATTTCATTATTAAGAAAATCTGAAGCTTGAGAATTTGAAAATTTAAAAACTTCAGGATTTATTAATTGGCAATTTCATAATTTCAGAAGTGAGGAATTGAAGAATTTGAAAATTTAGGGATTTATAAATGTAAAATTGAAGAAATTTAAAAATTACAGATATTGAATATTGCAGAATTTTTAAATGAAGGGATTTGAGAACCGCAAATTTAAAGAATAATTTACAAATTTTCTAAATTTTAGAAAGAAGTTCCTTAAAATTAGGATGACATATGGAGGGAGAAGAGAGGGGTCATCTTAGTCCCTATCTATAGTTAAATACGCCAATGTCAATTCCATGTTGAAAAAGTAGGGATAGTGGTCAAATGTGATTCGCAAATCAAAACTTGATCGTGTCAATATCAGTGTATAGTGCAAACTGATTTAATAAAACAAGTACGTAAATTCTGTTGTAACTGTGAGTAACAGATACCGCCAGAACCATTTTTCAGGTACACAATCAGGATCCAATCATATGTGATAGAATTAAAACACAAGCTATTAAATGACAATTTAACCACCACCATCACACAAGAAAATGAATTTTGGAAAATGCTAATAGCACTGTTCAACAAAATTAAAGATTAAACTTGTGATATTCAATAGGTATTTCTGATAGATTTGTATGTTCCGAATTTGAATTTCAAGACTAATTTTTGTCAGTGATCTAAAAAAAAAAAAGATGTAAATTTGTAACTTTAAAGATATTTTATATTTGAGCAGTAACATTTATTTTGTTATATTTTATATCTAATGATTTTATGAATTTTTTCAAATAAAATTATTTAATTTTTTAATATACATAAATATTTGAATATCTTTAAATAATGATCAAAGTGAAAAGGATATCCAAAACACGTCAATTTTTTGCAAGCAGCTTTTAGTTTAATTTTATTTTGTTCAATTTAATTTAATTAAAATTTGTATTCAAATTAATTTAAAAATCTAAGGATTTAGGAAAAATACAGAGTTCAAAATGGCGGGTATATAATTATGGAAATCAACTCGATTCACTTGAATTTATTATTCCATATTTCCTTGCATTGCTTACTTCATTTTATATTTTTGACTTCATATTTGTAGGTAGTGAACTCCAAAACCCTCCGAATAACAGGATTCAAACAAATTGTATTAGTTTTTAAAATCACTTCCGCCATAACTGATTATATTTGCCATATTGGATCAGCCATTTTGAATTTTGTATTTTTTAAGTTCGTGATTAACCTAAAATGCTCGAAATACTAAGTTTCAAAAAAATGTACTGTGAAGAAACTTCAGAAAGAGGACTAAGTATAAAATATCTTTAAAGTCATAAATTTATAACTTCAAAGAATAAATTTTGTTTATTTTTCTTTTCCAAATCAAATTTCTCAAAAATTGAGGCTACTGACGAAAAACGAATTTTAGATTCGTATACGATACATACAAATCTATGTGCACATAAGAAATACCAACTGAATGATACAAGTGAAGATGGAGGTTGAAGAGTATAATTGTCAGAAACAGATTCAGGACATTCAACTGTATAATATAATACATAACTGTTATCAAATTCAGTTACAGAATAGAAAAATCATAGAATAACATGCTGATTGAGATTCGAATAATTCAGTTTCAAAGAAACAATTTTTGAAGAGATCATAAACTATTAACAGTTGTAATAACTAGGGGAACAACACAAATACATGCTACAAACCCTAGAAAAAATAAAAGAGAACATACCGAGAAGATTCATGAGGAGATGTACATTTCAACTTCGCTCAGTGGAAGGCACCCATTGTTGAGAGCACACCATGTACACTAAGGTGCAACGTAGGTTTCCCTTAGTTAAAGAGGTAGTATAAGATGAGTGTTTAGATTAAGCTCTCATTGATCTTGTCCCATGCTTTCCCTAAGGTTCTATTACGTTTTACGTACCTAAGCTCTCAGAGGTACTATATACCTAGACTCTCTCTGAATTGTCTTTGGATTCTCCTCAGATTTTGCTTAAGCTTTTCCAGGATTTTTTCTGAATTTGCTTTAGCTTTAAGTTTTTCCTACATTCTGCCTAGACTCATCCTAAATTTCTACATTTCCTAGGTTCTACCCAGGCTCATCTTGCATTCTTTTCAAGTTCTTCCTAAATTTTAACTATACTCTCCCTAGATTTTCTTAGACTCTTCCTATACTTTCATTAAGTTCTAAAATTCTCCCTAACGCCATCTAGACCAGAGGTTCTCAAATAGTAGCATGTGCACAAAACCTTACTTTCAGTATTTGAAAACAAATATAGCTGGTATTTGATCAAATCAAATCTTGAATAAGAAGCAAGTTTACATTATGAATTAGGTAAAAGGAAACCAAATATACAGAAACTAGATTTTATCAAGTACAAATATCGCATTAAATAAAATCAGTTTGTATGAACATACATTGTTCGTTACACAATTTCTTTTTTTTTGTACAATTATTTTACTAAAAACGTAATGAAAATATATACCAGTAATGTAATGAACTTTTTTAAGTTCCCATGTGCAAAATATGTGATATTTTGCTTGTACTGAAATTTTTTAATCTGGCTTTGGTGGTATGCATTTACAAAGGCAATGAGGATCTCTGGTTTAGACTTCCTTTAGGCTCTCTTTAAGTTCTCCCTGTATTTAACTAAAATCGACGGTGACTGGTTGTAGATTCCTATCTCTACACTTATTCTTAGCTAAAAGAAACCAATGTTGCACCCAAATGTATATAGTCAAGATAACTGTATTCATAGTCATCCATGGCTGAAGATGACTATAGTCAATTTTTTAAATTTCTTGCAATCTAACATCATTTCTAGATATCATACATAGAATTTTTAAACCTTCAATGGTGATGCATGATCCTGCATATTGGTGAAGGAATATTTAATAAAATTATGTATGTTTCTATAACTATTAGCTTTAATAGCTTTTACTTGCCATATATTGCATAATAAAATAAGATTCAAAAATAAAAACCAGTATTTGTGTGTGAAAAATTTAAGTCATCACTGGAGCATTAATGTTTTTCAAAAAATTGTTTTATTATTTTTTTCCTCAATGTTGTGATATATTTCTTTCTTCTCATTAAAATATCTTCTTTTCTAATTTCATGATCACTTTTTTTTCCTTTAAATTGGACACATATCCTTTTATTTAGAAGGCATAATTTTTTCTTTTCATTTTTTAAGATTACAATGATCAACACTGATTCAAAAATCACTATTTTGAAGTAATCAAAATTGCAGAAGAATTGATTTTTGTTAACAAGATCTTGCTAGAATTCACATTCTAGTAAAAAATGTTGAAAAATCTCGGATATACAAACAATTATTTTCAATATATAGTAATAACTTGAATATATATATAACAAAGGAAGGAAAGATTAATTGTGATATGTTCAATCTTTGTTAGATCAACAAGATAAATGATACGAAACTTAATTTCAAACAAATATGACTTTTAATTTTCATCATACTGTTCAAATTCTGATAACAAAACTTACGGTGGCAATGCTTGTACCTTTTTATAATAAAATATTGTACACAAACAAGGAACAAACGAAAATAAAGAACCACGCTTAATTTTACTTGTGACTTAACTAAAGGTGTTGCTATCGATAACATTATCAATAAATATCATAAACGAAATATGTAACGTATAATTTGATCGGATTTATTTAACTTATTGACACTAAATGATAGAACAATAATATCGTTAACACGTAATTTTATTACTTAAATCTATTTATTCTTGTTCGAATTGCATAAAGAGCCCAACCTATAGCATATGAGCCTAACATATATCATGTAGCTGTAATAAAGCCTAACCTATAAGCCATTCAGGTTAGGTTAGGTTTTAAATTCAAACAAGGATAAATAGATTTGAACAAGAAAATTACATTTGACATTCAATCGCTTCAATTAAAGTCGACGATATCATCAATATATCGTTTAGAATCAATAAAGTATCTGTAAGTTATCAACAATTAATAGCACCACCTCTAATTTAAACTATTTAGTTGTCCTTAAACGTACAACGCTGTTTTTGATTTTCTGAACAGTGCAGTCAAAATATTGACGTAAACAGGCGATATAATAAATATTATAATCTAAATTGTAGCATTTGGTACAAATACAAACTTAAAATAAGCTGGTAATCTTACGATTTAACCCTTGGACGGCGGATACTGGGTCACTCAAGATACAGCCTTAATCCTTTGCGGACAATACCTACATGTTTCTGCCACAAAAGAATCTGGGATAATTATTCGGAGTAGGGAGTTCCCTACTGATTTCAATTACTTTGAAACATGTTGTCAAGGTTGGTATCCAGAGTAACTTTGTTCATATGTATGAATAACCTTTTGATCTTAGTTTCAAAGATATACGTAAACACTTCAATTAAATTTATGTTACAAGTATATATTGCTTGGTACAAATACTACATTCCAAAAGACTGTACTCTGCTATAATACAAGGTCCATCAATAATTGATACAGATTATATCACGAATTTGGTAAAAAAAAGACAGGAAAAAACGGTCACAGAAAAAGCTGAATGGTATGATGTCTATTTTTCTACGACTTTACTTTTTTCGTGAACGGTGCACCCCAAAAAACGCAGTATTATTTTAAAAAAGTGTATTTATATTTGTTGGATATATTTTTGCGTTCACGAAGAAAATGAAATCGTAGAAAAATTGACATCATACTAATCAACTTTTTCCTCAACAGTGTTTTTCTCTCTCTTAAAATTCAGAATATAATCCCAATTATGTGACACACCTTGTATAATCACTACACCGGTGTGTTTATTTTAACAATATCCCTGATACAATACACCCAAGTATACTATACTTCAATATATTGCCGTTATTATTTGTACACTGCTATACGAAGTTAGTCACATATGAACCCAAATAATTTTACCATAATTATATGATAGTAAAATATATTACGTTTAAGTATTGGGTGTATTTTAGGAAATATTAAAAAAAAAGACTATTCTCAACCAGTAAAAGTTGTTGAGAATATTGTCCTTGACAACATATTTCAAGGCCAATGAAATCTCTATCCTGAATAATTACCGAATCTGGTAAAGCGTTTGCAGCTTAGGACCATAGTTGGACACTTATTCACGCAGCTAAATATTTTGAGCGTGACTGATCAGTGAAACATAAATTTCAGGGAGATAAGGAGTTTAAGACTGTACGAGACAAAACGGAAATTACTTTCTCGGTTGCAGAATGAGATTCAAAGTATAGTACAGCTTAACCCTTTGTGTCATGTTTTTTTTTTAGTAAATTTCTCTTTTTGAAACTTACTTTTGCTGGGATTTACTGGGTCACTAATTATGAATGTGAAATTAAAAATATAAAATTAAAAATGGCTGATCTAATATAATTCTAAAAATTAATGTAATTTAAGTCAAAAATATAACATTCAAAAAAGCGAATGTAATTCAATATTAAATCACTTTTAAATTTAGATAGGGCATATTATAGCAAGAAAGAGAAAAGATATGATTAAGATATATATCTTCAATTTTTTTTTCGAAAATTTAGTAGGAAGACTACAAAGATGTGAATAAGCAAATATTGTTATGGCAGTTAATCAAACTTTTAATTAAATGTGTAATAAATTAAACTTAAATGCATGTGCAATATTACATAAATGCATCAATTGTACAAAATAACTAAAAGAACAAAAATAAAAAACTAATGTCACATTTGAAGTTCAAGGATTAACTAGTTAATCAATCATTGGCAATTTTCTTGTCAAATGTAAAATGAACCAATTATTACCTTTTAGCACCAAGAGGTTCAAATAAGAGATACAAAAAGAAAGGAAACTATAATGATATTATTGTAATGATTATTCAAATAAATAAAACTTGTATATAGAATGCTGTTTGTATTATTTAAAAAGATGTCATTAAATGCTAGACCTTAAATCACATAATATCATTCATGAGTATTTCTGTTAAATGCAAAAAAATTATGACAATTGTTTCAAGCAAGTATCATTTTACTGCTTTATGTGTCAAACCATCCCATCCGCAAAGGACTAAATCTATTTTGTACTGAACTAAGACTGTGACATATGAGTGACATTGTAACAATCGTGTAATAATTCAAAAGGAAATTATACATACAAATTCGGCATAAAGAAAATAATCATTATTCAATTGTGCAATAACAATTGTGCAATAACAGTTAACAAGTCTTGTTAATTGTCCAAGAATGGAACTAAACCTGGACAGTTATCTAAAGAAATAAATATTCTTCCCTTGTGATAGAATTCACCGTCTTGAAAACTATGTTGGATAAGCTTATTGTATACTTTCCTTTCAATTACTATATACTAGAATAATTTAAGAGAGCTAAAATACTTCATAACATAAAATATTAATATAAAAATGTGTTTGAGAGTATGTACAAAAAATTTAATCATTGTGTTATCCGCTGTCGAAGGGTTAATACTACTATTGTCGGACTTTAAAACTAACACTAAGCGAGATTCTTAAAAAAAGAAACCAAAAACATTAATTAATTTTTTACGTTCCATACAACAAAGACTTCTGTACCTTTTCTTTCGGAGACTCAGGTATTGGTGTGATCTTCTCCTCTGTGGTTTCTGTTGTTCTGTTTACTGCAAGCCGACTTGGCGATGAACCTAAAAGTGAGATGTTAATTTGAATAATGAAATAATAATATAGATTGCTTTTATACAAAGTGCATTAAAGTTAAATGGTTAAACTTCATCGGTTATGTACATTCTTTGAATAGACTAGTTATATATTATTTAAATACTACTACAAAATATTTACACATAGTTCATCAAGTAATTATAAAAAGTTACAGTAAAAACAAAACAAGTTATAATAAAACCATGATAAAAGGAGTTTCAGAGTAATGTTAATAATGTACTTTGTAAATATGGTTACAAAAAATTTCATCCAAAATTAAAGACAAAAAGACTCTTGAAAATTGTTACCTTTTTTAAGTTTTCAAATAAATATTAACACTTTATTATTATTGAACACAGATACAAAGTACCTTTAATTTATCTAGTATTATATCACATTACCTTCTGTCAGAACTTTAAAATAAAAAACAGCACAAGAAGCTAGCAAGAAAGTGTATTTACTGTATGTTATACCAATTTTGCTTACAGTTCATTAAAAGTGTGCATGTACACCTTATCTTTCATGGATAAATAAAATAATACATAATGAAAGGCAAGTCCGATAACTAAAAAAAACTGTTTTTAAAGTAATTTGAATATGCAAAAATATACGTGGGAAATATACGAATAAATTTACATTAATTTGAATAAATACAAGTTATAGTATTTTGAATTAAATAATTCACAATTTAATTGTGACTCAAAACTGGTAACAAACAATCTGAATCAGAATATTTGCTTGTACATAATTTTTCAGAGACTTCTTTAAAACTATATTAATAGTACATTTAACCAAATGCAAAACATAGAATTGTTTTTCTTTTTCTAAGTAAAACAAAATACTTAATATAAAGATTTTATAACTTTAAGAATATACATAGTCAACAAAATTTGTATTTATACACTTTTTTTAAAGAAATTTCCGCAACTTTTTCAAGTGTTTTTAAGTATGTCCTGCAAATACTGTACAATACTAAATATTTTTAATAAGTATTTTACATTTATTAAAATCAAATAATAATTAACGATTTACTTATTATTAACTGAATGATTTATTTCTTTAAATATTTTATATTTCAGAGACTTATGAATATTTTATCTACATTGTATCTTCTAAAAATGTATATTTGTAAAAATAATCCTAGTGCTTAAAATAATTAAATACATTTGTTTGCATATATTTACCACCGAAAGTTTGGTAGAACTGTGAGAGGTAAGTAAGAATTGACAATCGATCAGGTACAGAACAAGAGGCCATGTCTTCAGCATCTAAAAGTGCTGGAATTCCTAGATGCTGTTCCGCTATTTTGAAAGCCAACTCATTGTTTTCATAAACATTGTCCTTGTCTAAACTATTGAAGTCACTGTAATCATACAATAATATTAATTGCAATGAGTACAGTACAGTGCGTGTAGATTATTAAAAAATATCAACAAGACAAAATGTCTCAAAGGTACCATGGGTTAGAATCTACCTATTCTCTTGAAAAATGAAGTTAAAGCTTCATTACTGATTTTATTAATAATATAGGCAGTAATTGTGGTATAATAAAAAAAGAGGTGTTTTGATGTGAGAAAACATATGTCATTCGGTTATAAATTATTTTAGTCACGGCAGCAAAGTCATATTTGTCTTACAAAATATATAATTTAGGTTCATTAAAGGCATAATACTTTAAGAGATACTTTACTTTTTATACAATTATTACGTTAGCTTTGAATCGCACGTCACTATCGTATTTATTACAATCATATTTACACACATATACTTTACCATAGTTCTTGTGATCTTACATACTGTTTACATTGCTAAATATTTAAACGCATACCTTGTTCGGTTAGTAACCGTATAGTTTCGAGATATATTTCGTAGAACTTTGAAATAACCGGCATCTTAATGGCTTTTGCTAGTATCTTAATGGCTTTTACAAATAACGAAAAAGTAGATATGTTTATTGCGTAATTAAGTCCGATAAAAATTCAGTAACAGAAACGTATTGAAGCGAGTATTCTAATCGTGCACAACCGCAGCGAACGTATTTCAGAAAAGTAGAAAATAGTTTAAGAAAAGTATGGTTCATTTTAACAAATTAAAAAAAATTATGTAAAGCCAGTTATACAACATGAAGATGTTCGTTATAAGTGTAAACATAGTTTGGAGCCTAATCCTACATTAATATGAAAAATAATGGCAAAATATTGTATCAAACTTCACTTGCAAAAATGGTGAGTACATATCCCAGGTAGCCTCCTTCATTTGAAAGATGAAAAATTTGATATTTTCCTACTTAAAAATTGTTTAATCCTTAAATTCCTAACTCTACAAATTTTCAACATTCTGAATCTTAAAATTGATAAATTTACAAATACATGACAGTGCTCATAAGTTGTTCAATAAGCACTTAATTTATCCATCATTGCTCTAGAATGATGGATGAAAAATTATTACAAAGCAATTCTTTCAATCCAAACTTTAGTTTTTTCTAATATACTGTTATAATATACAAAATACTGTTTAATTACAAGTACAATTTTAATACACAGAAATGTTCATTAAAATTTTTAGACAATTCATTTTTAATTAATGAGTAAACTGCATATTATATTACAAAATATTTGTATTTTCTTATTGTTGTATTATAAAATTGAATATTTTAGACAGTATTAACATATATTTATTAAAAAAAATTTTTTTTTTATTGAAGTCAATGAGTTTAAATTGAATTTATCAAAGTAAGAGAAAGTGAATCCCAAAGCATGTCCTTTCTAATCCTACTTCTTAAACTCTTTCTCCCTAAATGAAGAAAGAAGAATAGTACATTCTTATCATTATATCTAAAGAAGCAGTAGAGAGGATAGTGGAACATGTCTAACACTTATCTTAAGCAGGCCTGATCTGACTCAAACATATCAGTATTCATAATTTAACAATACTTAGCATATTCACTATAAATCTGTTAAACTTGTTACTTCTTTACTTACATCAGATCTGGTCTGAAGTGGTGAATCATTGCACAAAATGCAAGACCATCTTTCCATGATGTTGTCATATTCTGCACGTTCACACCAGGATAACCCTCTGTTATTCTTCGACACCACAGTTCTAATGCCTTGGTACCTCGTCTTTCACCCATGTTGTATGCTTCTTCTTCTGTTCAACTTTCTTGATAAATAATAATGTGGTTTTTTGTCTTTTTGCTCGCCAATTCTAAAATGATTATGAAAAAGGCAAATTTAAAAAACGATCATTCTATAAATTTGAAATGTTCCAATGTAAATCATTAGATAACTGTATGTACAGTTATAGTAATTTTATTTGGCCATTCAGTGTAAGTATAATATAATTTTTGTAATAAATGTGTATTACAAAACAAACAGAGAAAACAACAAATTCAGAAATAAATATAAAATATATATATGTTTTAAATTCATTGTAACTGTAAGAGTCACAAGCTTTGTTAGTTTTAGCTTAGAGTAGGCATGGGTATAAAAACGCTCACCGAGTACCTCCCTATGTAAATGGTGGGAAAACATTGTGATCATATACACAGACCATGAAACTCTCGTGGTGCAGGTAATACTGGGGTTGTAAGGTTAGAAATTTAAAAAACACTTCCGAACCATACCGGCGTGATTATGGCGGGCAAGTCACAAAACATTTTGAGACCAACCTACTTCCATCACGAAAATTTCGGGACCTACATACATGACACAAGCAAGATATAACATAAAAAACATATTTTTTTTTTAAAGAGATCATTTTTATTTTTCAATATAGTCATTTTTCGACTCGATACATTTTATCCAACAATTTACAAATTTCTTAACTCTGTCTATAAGTATAATGCGATTTGTTTTACTTTGCAAAATAGATAATTATCTCAGAGCTAATATTTTCTTAAAATACAAGCAATAAAGAAAATTTTTGCCATAATTTTATGATTGACAGATTTATACCAATAACAAATCAAATTTTTTTCGTGACTGTTAAAAAGAAAAAGGAAAATTTTACGAAAATTAGACAGGGTTTAAAGGTATATATGTAATTATTACATCATTCTCGACGTAAAGTTAATTGACTAAAACACTCTAAGGAATTTCATCTTGAACTTTTAATTGTACTTTCTAATGACGACTGAAATGTACCTACGAACAGTTAATGCAGATGTACTAAAGAATGTTCTAACTTTTCAAATTGATTTTAGTTGTTATAATAGGAGCTGAAACATTCAAAAACTTCTTAATGTTTCAGTAACTTTCTTCCGTAACTGTAGCAGCTTCTGAATCCTTCTAATCGAAGATGCAGACTTGAAATAATATTCATCAAGCTTAGTTATGATTTTCATTACCATTTCATTTTCACAAAGTAATGTTAATTAATATACGGAACCCATTTTTCTCAAAATTACGAAAGCTGATCGAGTTGAAGATCTGTCAAAAACAGAATAACTAACTTATCTAGATACTATTCGATATGCAATCTTTGAACACTTGACTGATATTAAAGATGGTTTCCACATTGACGGTCTCATTCCTCATTTTGCAGACTTTATAGAAAAATCAAAATTAATTTAATACACAGCGATGCGCAGCGCTATCTGCACTTGCCAAGGACAATGATAAATAGCTAACGATTCACCGATATTCGAAGAATCAATGTTCTATATTCTTCACTTTAAAATTACGTGGTTGATAGTAATCGATTTATTGACAACGAGATTTGTATCGTAAAAATGATACCAAGACAACAGGGTGAGTCATATGACATTTGTTTTCCAAATCTTCGTTGTTTTTAATGATAGCTACAATATCTTCAGGGAAAAATTGCGTGGTTTAATGTGTCACCAAGGTCACCTTTATTTGTTTGAACGAAAACATTCATTTTCAGACATCTACAATGATGGTCTAATATTTATTGACAACTGCGCTTTTACTATTTTTATACGCATCAAGCGAATTTTTAAGGGAATTGTATGAGGTATAAGGAAATTTTATTGCATTTCGGTCGATTTTCTCATGCAGGAACGTCACCATTTAGCTTGTATCTCTAGTTATATGACACCCTGTATAAGCCCCTCTACCGAGGTTTAGATCGAATCCGAGTTTCCCTTATATTCCCTTTCACTATTGCGCTGTGAAATTTATACGCATGCTTCGCGGCATACTTACAAAGGCCACGATCAAAACTACAATGAGTTATAGCCTAGACTTAAGAGCAATAATTATTAATTCAAGATGCATAGAATGAGAACAATTCTCAACCCGTGGTAATAGGGTCGGTGGAGAAAACTTTTCGAGGATGGAATTGGGAAATTTTGCAATTTGGAGATTTCAGGATTTAGAAATTTTGAAATTTGAGAATCTAGGGATTTTTTAATTTGAAAATTAATAATTTAAAAATTTGTAAATTGAGGTATTTGGTAATTTAGTAATTTGATAATTCAGAAATTTCGAAATTTGGAAATTGAGGACCTAGGGATTTGGTAATTTGAAAATTTAATAATTAAAAAATTTGAAAGTTTGGAAATAGAGATATTTAGTCATTTTGTAATTTAGGAACTTAGGGATTTGGAAATTGAGGTATTTTGTAATTTAGTAATTTGATAATTCAGAAATTTCGAAATTTGGAAATTGAGAACCTAGGGATTTGGTAATTTGAAAATTTAATAATTAAAAAATTTGAAAGTTTGGAAATAGAGATATTTAGTAATTTTGTAATTTAGGAACTTAGGGATTTGGAAATTGAGGTATTTTGTAATTTAGTAATTTGATAATTCAGAAATTTCGAAATTTGGAAATTGACAACCTAGGGATTTGGTAATTTGAAAATTGAATAATTAAAAAATTTGAAAGTTTGGAAATAGAGATATTTAGTAATTTTGTAATTTAGGAACTTAGGGATTTGGAAATTGAGGTATTTTGTAATTTAGTAATTTAGTAATTTGGGAATTTAGAAATTTGATAATTTAAAAATTTGTAAATTGAGGTATTTAGTAATTTAGTAATTTGGGAATTTAGGGATTTGTAGTGACAAAGTAAATAAATAATAAACCACTGTAAATTGTCTTTGAAATTTTGAAATGTAAAATTTGACGCTTAGAAAAGTCCCAATCCAATCCAATACCAAGTTTTGCATAAGAAAAATTAACTAAACTTTTAAACTGTCCTATTTAACTCTAGCGCAGTGACACGAATGAAATTAATCATGTATGCTTGAAAATCAGCCGTATTTGTTTAGTGCACTAGATTTACAAATTTAGTATTCGTTAATTAGTATTCTTTATTGTTGCTACCATACATACTCGTATGTGTCCTCAATAGTGACCATATGCTTAAGATGTACGGTATTTTCTTTATTTTTGAAATGGTTAACGGTTGTCAGCCACGTGACTGCTTATGTTACACTTATAGGTTATTGCAGGATTAACACGTCTGCTGTCAACGTTGAATGATTATCGACATGCTATGTTTTGTCCGGTATGCAAGTTTCTAATTTCTGTATGAAAATGTCCTACAAATTGTTTATTGTTTAATATTATACCTTAATCCTAAGACGACTGGTCTATTCAGACCTTTAATAATGTGTCATGACACACATTTTTAAATAACGTTCCTATTGTTATTGCAATTTCTTTTACAAATTCTTAGACATTCTTTCTTGTCATTTACTACCTTTTTAATGATATAAGTAGTGCTAAAATTATGAATAAAAATATTTATTAAAGAATTTATTAGTTTAAGAACTTTTATAGTTTACAATTTATATCAGCATTTTCTTTTATCCGGTACGTTATGTACCTATAATTTAATACTGTATTTTATGTATTATTTTTTACACTATATATATGTACAAAATCAATTGAAATTAACGATATTATTTTTGAAAAAATGAGTGAATGCCATTTCTGAAATTACACTAAATATTGGCGCTAAACAACAATAAATAATAATAAGTAAGGGGTGATAGATAAAAACTTTGCCCGAAAAAATAATTAGAATAATAAATAAATTTATAATTAATTATTTATCAGTTATTCTTGTTTAAACGATACCCAATATTAATATCAACATTTGTACATAATATTGTACATTTACAACAAAAAATAATACAGTACATATTAAAAAGGAAATATTAATTTGATATCACAAATATCAGAGATTTCTGTGATAATATGAGTGTCAGAAGCAAAAGGAATGAAGTATGACCAATAAGTACTAGGAAACGGACAGGTGTGAAAGGCTGATAGAGAGAAAGAAAGAACAGGAAATGACAAGAGCGAACACCGGAAACACGACAGTACGCGAGATTTTCAAAGAGAATGTAAAAGGAAATAAAAGTGACCTAACATGGAATAAATTAACTTAATTAGTAGGTGTATAAACAAGTTCCGGTGGTACTTTTCAAAAATACATTTATTAATATAAGGGTGTTTCACAATATATGAGACCCACATCAGAAACGGACAGTGAATGCAAAAACAATGAAAAAAAAAAAAAAAACAGCCATTGTTTGAATACAAACTGAGGATAACCATTTCGAGCATCTCCCATGAAAATAAGCTGTCATGGATTAATGAAACACAAAAATGACGACACCTTTGAAGCAAAGTCAAATTGGACACATATTTAAATAAACATTCTGTATTGTTTTTGTGTTCTCTGTTTACTTCTGAAGTTGGTCTCACATGTTGCGAAAGATCTGTATAAGAAGTAGTATTATCATTTTAATCGAGGCGCTCGACCTCTGAATCTAGTTTCTGCCATTATTCAGTCATCATGCGGATGCCATGACAATAAAAATTCTTTATTTTCTAAGGCGATAAAGTTATCGACCTATTTTTGATTTCGTCTTTATTTTAAATATGTATATCGAAAAGACCATGATACATTAGCTAAAACTGACGATAAATAGATAGTTTGATGGCAGAAGAATACGCTGGCCAGGACGGGGCTTAGCTTTGTAGATCAAGTAGTGTTTTGCCTCACTCGAAAAACAATATGGCGCCTCATATTATTACGGAATAAGTTCGCGTCGTTTTGTTGTCCAAACTGCAAATTTCTCTCGAAATGTCTTATTTAAATAATTTAATCGCTCTTTGTAGCGTGTCACCGTGATCGTCTGATACAGTAGAAAAAACTATAAACAAAGTACCATCGTTTCATCTCACCAGACACAGGGGAATAGGTTGTGTCCATGGCGTTGATGTCAATATAAATGATTTTTTAGAGATTATTCAAGATTCATTGTGTTTAGAATTATCGTAACTAACGCATCAGTAGTCCTTCATTTTAATTTATCATAAAACACTCTTAAAAAATATAAGAGAATGATCCAAAATCAATCGCCATAATGCAATCGATTTATAATTTTTTTTAATAGAAATTAATCAACGCTCCATCATCAATGAAGAGCAAAAATAAAAATTACAGAAATATTTTTTGTTTCGATAAATAGTCGAGGTCATTTTTTTAACCTTTATATGGGTCCTGCGAGTTTAATAGTCTCACACATTTAATTTTTATTTGTTTAATTAACAATATAATTTAATAGGTAATTTTCAAGCAACATTGAAGATTTATGGAAATTTATGTATAAAATAAATTATACCTACCTATTATTAGAATGATGTGTTGATATTTTTATATTCTAATGAATTTTAATTATTTATCTATGTTATATCAGGGTAAAAATGGATATAATTGTTTCTATGCATGATTATAAGCGGCATTAAGCCAAATTCAATGATAGAACATAAAGATATTTTTGTTCAATAACTAATAATCAGTAAGAAATCTCGTTTATTACAAAGAAAATGACATTTTCAGCAACTTCAGTTATTTTAAAAATAGGGTTATAAATTAATAAATGTAATTATTAGTACTATTAAAATTATTAGTTACTGTTCTTCATGACATTATTAATACATTAATACATAACATAATAAGTGACAAATTTATTTAGTACTAAAATAAGTATATGCATAACTAACAACATTATAAAAAAAATACTGATGAATGATATAGTTCAAACATATTAATAATTATATTTATTGATACATAACACACATTCATTGTAGAATTAATGAAAAAACTGTTAAAACCATCATTCTCTTTGCCACAAACAAATTTTGTATAAATAATTTACAAAATTTTCAAATTCATTATTCTCAAACAAAGTTAAATTTGAGAAAATTTCATTTTACATTTTTGATTTATTCTTATATGTAGAATCATTCTCTTTCTGATTGCACCATCAGTTATGGAAGCAACCTCATTGTGCTATAAAATTTTACAGTATCGACAAATTTCTAAATTATTATTGTTTGTTAACATTTTTCATACTGTTCGAATAATAATCTTAGGAACATATTATTATATATTCAAAGATTTAACAAAGTTATCATTTACTAGTTTTTAATCAGCAGTGAACTGTAATAACATATTCAAATTATCATTTTATTTATCAGGAATTTACTAGATTGCCTTCATTTTTTTTTCTTAGTGTAAGAAAAATTTAAACAATAATGTATAATGTACAACATCCAAGTCTGATGAATAATGCTGCTTGCAGTTATGCTAAATAAAATAAACAGGAAAGTTTATATCTTTAGATTATACCCATTTCTTACTAAATTTGTTATTTACACTTTTAATTAAAGAATAATACTTCTACACTTTTAATTAAAGAATAATACTTCGAAACTTTTACTTCTTCGTAATTTATTAGTAATTAAAAAATATTTAAGTGTATACATATATTACTTTTCCTTGTTACCTGGTCATAAATATTAAAATATTTAGAGAGTTATAAGACCTCACTGTTTCAAAATAAGTTTTATGTTATTCCTAATTCGATTACTTAATTTTTGAAAGTTTCTGGTTTAGGTTCAAAACTTTTCTAATTAGTAATGAAATATTTTTTCAGTGAGTTCATATTTTACATGAAAAAAATATGAGGACTGAGGTATAGGATGAGTCACATAATTTGCTTATTCTGAACAACTTCTAAAGTGTTGTGTTTTAAAAAAATATATCTTATGCAGGAATTATACAGTATCAAAGAAAAAATATGTTGCTGCTTCTTTATATAATTTATCTGTTTATGAGATATAAAGATGACTAAATCTTTTAAACTGAATATTTACCTTTTTACTTTCTTACCTAGAAAGCGTTAATTTTTAATATTTTAATAACAGCACTGCAGATTCAATTCTAGTAAATATTGCACTGATGTCAGCATTTTAGTTTTTCATGTTTTTTACTATCGATGGTTTACAATAAATCACTAGCGATCATTTGTTTTTCATGATAGTCAAATCACAAACAATATTTTCGCAAATAACTTGTTAATTATTAAGTTCAGGAAAAATAAACCTTAATACATTCTTATAAAAAATTTACTGCTCTTTTAAAGTATGATACAAAAAAGTATATATTCCAGCTAAAGAATTGTAAAATCACCTTGATATCTCATAAACAAATTAGATATAAATATTATTTTAAGAAATCATTTCAGCATCATATGTTTCCTTCGATACTATATAATTTCAAGGTATAATACAGTTTTGTGAAACACAAATTTTACAAGGAATTTCAGAGCAGATAAGTTAGATGACTCATCCAAGATATATGTGAAGAAAGAAGAATAAAGTGAAAGAATTATTCTAATTATACATCTTCAAAAATATGTTGTAAAAAGAATAGTAGATAATAATAAAGATTAATTATTGATACATTTGGCATGGTAATTAAAACTGTGTGTGTCAGTAATTAATGCATAACAATTCTATATTAATTTGATAAATAAAATATGAAATATTTAATAAATATCAAGAGACATGGAACTTTTCATTTTTCTTATTAATGTTGCCAACTAAAGAACATTGACCAAATGTCTGAACTATTAATGATACTATATTAAAAAATAATATTTAACATATAGAATAAGTCAACTTTGTTATCACCATAATCGTTAGCATACCAAACTGTTGTGAGGACTCAAGAATTATATGTTAAACATTAGTTTTGCAAATATGTATTTACTTTTTAATGCTGTATGCTTCTAAATGCAAGCAACTGATTAATTTTTTCTAACTGACAAAATGAATAAAAATGCAATGGATTATGACGTTTTCGCATATGTTAAAGATTTCATACTTTATCAAAGTAGTGTTAATCTGTTATGGATAAATTATTACTAGATACAATTTTAATTATTATGACAAGTGTGTTAATGATTAATTTTTGTTATCATTTATTATTCTTTTTACAATATATTTCATCTATGAATCGAAATACAAAATACAAACTCAGTAAATAAATTTGATTCCTCGAAACAAAGTCTTAGGTTTACACTAATCATTGCATTGTTTATTGTAATAAACTTTTATGGAGATTTTGAACGATTCGATACTTAGCACTTAGAAATTTTTTAATTTGATAGCTTGATAATTTAAGAATTTGATAACTTAGAAATTTGTGAATTTAGTACATTAGAAATTTGGGAATTTGGAAACTTGGAAATTTAGGAATTTGGAAAGTTGCAGATTTATAAATTTGGAGCCAATGTTTATTGACAATACTGAAATATTATCAATATATATCGATCCTCTAAGATCTCCATTAAGGAAACAAATACCTAATTGATTCTGAATACTAAATAAACCATATAAATAATGTGATACCATATAAATAATACAGTTTATACAAGTAAGTATAAGTATGTCATTCTGACATATAAAGAAGCAATTTTCTATACATCTTATAATTAGTTTATCTTTTGTGTATTTTATTTATCCATACGGAGATCCGTTACCTTACGTCATTCGCATGACCCGTTTTACTTCCACCAACAGTTTTAATTCCCTATGTCGGTTGACTGAAGTTTCGATTCTTTCTTTTTAAACGAACGCGAATAGCACCATATTTCTTTAGTTTTCTTAATTTCATGTGATTACACTTGTTTTTTCGTAGTTACCAGTCCTTAATTAATATGCACACAACACGATACGTTAAATAGTGTTACGATTTTTCTAACCTTAATTTCATAGGCAACTAGTATACAAACAAACAAGTCGAGCGTAACGATACAAGATTCGGAACACGTGAAATATTTCGGAACGAATCGTCGTTCAATAATATTGCTTATGTATCTTCACTTTCACGTCAGAAAAATATTAGCACTGTTTTGTTAGAACCGGTCAACATACTACAACATGGTACGCGTGCAATCTAGCAACTGAACGCCACAAGCATCATACGTTAGTTTACACTGCATCTCTCGCTCTCTCTTTTTTGTCCTTTCGTTCGATACCTGGTTTGTACGTTACGTACCACACCTATTAGCCTTTTCTACCTTTTTCTTATATTTTTATTTGTTAATTTATCATGTTTTCTTTCTTTACCTCATTGTTTTCATTAGAAGTTTTGACAAGTGCAATATTTTATATTATACCAAGTTAGGTTAGATGTTAGCAATTATTTTATTCTCTTATCCATACCTGTAGTTAATTTATAAAATGAAATTTTTTTTATATTTCCATAGCATTATAATTTCCAATAATTTCATTGTAACGAGATATGAGCTATTGACGAATCTTTATATTAAACTAATACATGAACTTAGTATTTTATTTTAATCATAATCGGGCTTTTTTATTGCAAATTTTTTAAAAATGTGGGCCCATGCAGATCTTGATTGTAATAATGTCACCAATTATTTTTGGATGGATCACGTTAATTATAAGTATGTAAAATATTTGAAATTAATACAGCGATATTTTTTATTGAGTCCATCTTCTTTTTAAAATATGCGTTAGCGAGTAGGTCGCGTAAAATTATCGTTGTGGAAAGTAGGACTTGACAAATGGATTCAATGTCGCCACATCACGCAAAAACGGCTTAACTAATTTTCACCAAATTTGGCACAGAAATAGAGCACTAGCCATAAATGGCTTTTAAGAAAAAAAAGGTAATGCCAAGTGATAATGTCCTTTAGAAAATAAAATTAAGAAGTACTTACAGAAGAGCGCTCACGAGCAGTGAACCGCCAACGTAATGAATTTAAAACAAACAAACCTGTGATGTAACCGCGAACATAAGAATACCCCCAATTCTGTTTTTACACGGTAGATTGGTTCCAAAAAAGAACCGTGTAAACGAAACCGGTGTAAAATAGAATACAGTGCATATGAGAATATAGAAGAGTGGTGCCGGGATACGAGCAATAAATTATGTATAATAAATTTAAATATAATAATATTAATTTTTTTATTAAGTGCCAGAACAAGTTCGTGCTGTTTTATGATATAAAATTCAGAAATTAGAACTTTCTTAAAATATAACTAGTCGTTGATAATCTGAGTAGGTGATGTCGATTCAAAAATATTATAGTTAAAACAACAATATTTAACAAAGTAATTATCATTTATTTCTATGACCCCTCCTCGATGTCTTTCCGTTTGTACATTTCATTACTATAAAAGTATCGAGTTTTACTTGAGAAAAATAAGCTGATTGTTTTAACCTTGTCATCGACTTTGCAAACTCGGCATTTTTTATTTTTGGTCAAGGAAGCAATGCTTTTGTGGTGACGACAGAAAACGCAGCAGTTTAACTGTGCCATAAACTTTACTCGTGAAAATAATATTCCATTACATTCTACAACCTTCTTTCGTCGTTTAATGAGGCCATAGATGTCTTTTATGTTGAACTGTGTCGACTTAATTTTAAAATACGCAGAGTAACTCCTCGAGAGTCCTTCATTCTGTTATCACAGGATATGATTCACTCTGAACTCCTAGTCCTGGACCAAGGACAAACTACCATAACAGATACGTAGTTGCAAAATGTTGTACAGTACAGTCTCGCTACGTGGCTTTTTTTCGCATAGTTTGAAGGGCGAGTTTTCATTCACGCTCTTCTATACTACTCTTTTATCGTAATGCTCGCAATGTTTAGAAATTTTTTATTTACATACTTTCAAATAATACTTTTTTAAATCACAGAGCTACAAATTTAGATATACTTTCAAATATTGTAATCTAGTAATTATAAAAATTTCAAATTTTTTAATTTGGAAATTCAAAGATTTAAAAATTTATAAATTTTAAATAAGGTTACAGAAATTTTTGTAACTAGCTCTGTAGTAACTATATCCGTATAAAATTGAAAATCAAAATAGCTCAGAAACTAAAGTCCATTTTAAAGAAACCCATGACGGTTTCATAACACTGCGAGTATTACAACTTCGGTATATTGCCGTTTAAAAAGCGATCCACGCTCATTTCTCCACAAAAGCCCAGGTTGAACGCGTTAAGATAAATGTCGGTAAATCAGGGAATAAACGATGTGTTTCCACAGTCGATCAGGAGGAAAACCTATGTACGTGATTTCGGTACAAGCAGCACCTGTATCACCGACACTAACGTAATATAAGAGCGCATTTAAAATAAGCATAGGCAAAAATAATGTAGCTTTTTAATTTGGCTTTTTCGTCAGTCTAATTAAGAGCTCGCATTCGTATTATTTAAAATGCTTTCACGGAGTGTGTTATAAACAGCAGACCTTCGATTTTGACAAAGAACCAGTTTTCTGTGGGTGTATACACCGTAAAGAATTGCGAAGTGGAGCACGAAGGGCAAAACGCGAAAATTTGTGCAGAGTACGCAATTCATGATGAAGAATTCTGTTTAAAAAAATATTTATATACTATTTTTCCAGGTGATGGAAGAAGTTGAAGCGAAGGCTGTTAATGATATTTTCAAAGTGCATAATATAGACCATATAAATAGATTGCATAATACAACTGTGGCCATATAACGAGAATCTTCTATAGATACAAAAATAATTTGGCTGAATATTATTGTACTTTTATGGGGAAACTAGAGCATAAGGTTGAAGGTCATTTCAAGGTCATTTGTACTTCTATTTTGAAAAAAAATTTCAAAAATATTTTGGTGTACCTAACGGGCTACATAATGTAATGAAGTCAATCATCTTTTTTTTTTTTAATAAATTATCAACGTTAGACTATTTAAACTTCAGAGATGTTTATTTAAAATTTATGCAATCTTGTTAAATTTTTAAACGTTGCAATGAAAATTAATCGTATTGGGTAGAACAGTGAATATTTAAATAATGGTTTCAGGAAAGCATGAATCCAATCAGGGTTAATAACCATATCTGTACAGTACAATTAACGTGCACTGATTATCGATCGACAGAATATAGAAAACACGCGGAGAGAGCAAGGAACCTTTCAAACGTTTTGGCAACGACACGTTCCTGGACAATTTATTAATTAAGAGGTGTAATTATGAGATTATTCGGGGATCAGTTGCTCACAAAACGTAGGAAAGAGTGGAGCACAAACCCGACAGTCACGTTTCGAGAAATGGCGTGCGCAAAACTTGGGATACATATGTATACTGATCATTGATCAATAAGTCCACAGAGCAGTAGCGTACCAACGCAAGGGGTCCCGACATAATTTCAAAATTTTCTATTCTCTTATTGCGTTAATTTTAACCCGATAAATTTCACATCGCATGTTTTCATAACTGTATTCAAATAAAATATCAAATAGTATTCAAATTGTATTACTTCATTATTTATCGGAGTTCGTACATTTTTATCAGCTTTAAATATTTGCATACTTACAGTAAATCATTTTTGTAATACATTAAATTATTTTTTAAAAATTTGCTTAATTGTAAAGTCATAGACAGTATCATAGTAGCAGTAAATTATTATTTGTTGAACTGATGTAAGTTTTTAAATTAGTATGAACAATTTATTTATTTAACAATGTCATTTTAAAAAAAGTATAAACGTGTTTACAATATAATAAATTATTTTTTAATGAGATATTAATAACACTACTTATTCAGTTGTAAACTTGAAAATAAGATATAGAAAGGTGTGTGAATTTAATATGAAAAATAATATTTAACTTATTTATTTTTAGAATTTAAGTCGAATCTCTGCAAGGATTTATAAAGTTGGAAATAAAAACGATCTACATAATTTGCAATTTACTTATTTTAAATCGGTAGCAATTAAACAAATTTCAAAAAGAATTAATGACATATAAAAAGAGAAGAAAATGTCCACATAAATGGCTGCTAAAATATAAAATCTAATATGTTGTTCTTAAAAAAATACTAACAATAAATATTATAAAAACCAATATCAAAAATTGTTTTCTAAAATATCTCCACACCTTGTTGAACTATAAAAAAAATTGCTAATATCAAATGTAGGAAGATAAGGAGTTGAATAGACGAGATACATTATTTTGAATTTAATTTATTTTGAATAGAATTTTGAATATAATTTAATCGAAACACGGTATATTTAAGCGTGTGGTGAAAGGGAAAAAGTTTCGATATCGATGTAGATAATAATAGCAAATAATTTGTTACACCACTGTTTCAGGATGTTTCCTCGACTATACAGCACATGTGCAGAACGTTTAGCTATAGTACACTGGTCTCCGTGACGCCATTGGAGTGCCAAGGTCAAACATAACCCGCAAATATTATTCCCCATCCTTTAATTTTTTTTAGAATTTTTACTTTTTTTAAATATATTTCAGCGATTGTTTTTTTATCGATCATCCGTTTCAGGAAAATTGAACGTGCAAGCGAAATGGCCGATTGCGAATAAAACGTATACTGCGTGTCGTAAATTTCATCGAAATGGGTGTTGTGGGTCTAAACAAACATATCATGTTATGTTCAAAATATGGAGAACAATTTTTGTTTATAAAGGAAAGTTGCTGTTTCACAGTTATAGTATTGCATATGTATAATCTAATATTTATATTTTAATACTATTGTTTGTTGATTAATGCAAACAAAATTTTTGCTAAATTGTTGGTAAATACCAAACACGAAATCATTTCTTTTGTTCATAATACTGCGCGAACATTATCTTACAATCAGTAAATAACAAGAGAACAAAATTTTAACTATTCATGAAAATAATATAGAAAACGTAAAATCAAGTTCACGAGATAATTTTAATTTTGAGTTTAAATGAGGGATTAATTTTTTAGACGATGCTCCTAAAATTTTGATGTAGAGATCAATTAGTCAGAAAGGAAATTTTTCATCTGTAATGCATTACTTTTGTAAAATTTCGAAGTCCCTATGTTCCAAATTCTAATCTGTATAAATCTGAAAATTCCAAACTCTCGAAAATTACCAATTACAAAATTTTAGTTTCGAAATTTCAATGTCCAAAAGTTTGAGTTGCAAAATTACAAAATTCCAGGGACCCAAAATTTCAAACTTCCATTATTGCAATATTAAAAAGTTCAAAAATTTCTAAATTTCACTGTCTTAAAGTTAAAAACTTCCAAATTTGTAAAATGTCAAAAATTCGAAGGCAGAAAGTTCAAAAATGTATAAACTCTAGGAATTAAAAATCTCAAAGTTTCATGATTACAAAGTACAAAAATTTAAAAATTCGAATATTCCAAAAACTAAATTTTAGGGTTCCAAAATAAAAAATTCCGTAACTCCTCAATTTCAAGACCTCAACGTTCCAAAATTGCGAGGTATCAATATTCCAAAGTGTAAAATTGAAAAATTCAAAAATTCCTTAGTCTCAAAGTTGTAAAATTCCAGAATTCAAAAATTCAATGATCCAAAAGTTCTAAAGTTCCAAAATATCAAGAATCAGTGCTCGACAAGCACACAGTTCCTTAGTAGTACTGGTTCATTGTACTTTGTACCTGACACAATGGTCCAATATCGAATACATCCACACATCTCCAAAACAAAATGAAGTCACCTCTGTGTTAGTAGTTCGCTTTGCACGTAGAAGTTGAAGTGATCCTCCTGCCCGAATTCAGCACCAAGAACGTCCATCAGAACTAATTCTATTGATCTTGGACTTGTCAGGTCATATATCACGTTGTCCTTTGGAAGTAGTCCATTTCCAATATTTTTTTAATACTAAACGCAGTTTAGTCTTCTAAATAACATCCGTTATTCTTTCGTTCGAAAAAAATATACCGTTCTTTATAATTTGATAAACGTTCAAACAGAAAATTTGTCGTTTGTAAATTTCAAAGTGAATTGCGAGAGAAATTGTCGTTTGCAAATATCACAAATGAACTGATTAGTATTCGACACGTGTTCGGTCTTCATGGTTGATGCACTGCGTCTAATCTTAGTTAAATAACTCGTTACGAGTGGGACACTCAAGTACTTCGTTAAAGTCCATTAAATGGATACAGTAAAGTCTGGACATAAGCGAATCTCTCGGGTCTGAACTGTCGCTTACATTGTGCAGTTCCGACACTGACCGAAGTTTGCCGAACGTAGAAAAGAATGCGGGCGACGGAAACGTTGGAACGACCGAATCTAAACAAACAGTAGCATAACGGTAGGACAATTCTAATACAAGAATGAAACTTCTTTATTTTTGATTTTTTGTTATGGAAACTATTACCAGCATATTTGTCACATTTTCCTGATTAAAATGAGACCAAACACGACATAATTCCAATCATATTTAATCGTAGTTTTAAGCGTTTCCATTACATGGAGGTTTTGCAGTAGTAAGGTTCGCGGTGAACGGACGAGTAATGACATATCGGGTAATTTCGTTTCTCTTCGGTGCTATTCGGATAATCACGTGATCTGACAGTCAAAATCATCATACGATAGTCAAGTCATAAACTATGGCTTAAGTGTCTAAATGTGGTTGAGAAAAGTGATTAAGGTTATAATAAAGTCTTGAAATAAGTGAATCTTTTGACTCTGAACTTCCGCTTATATCGCGTAGTTCCGACATTAAACGAAGTTTTCCGAAAGTAAAAAAGTGGGCGAGCAACAGAAACGTTCGAACGTAAACAAACAGTAACATATCGATGGAACAATCATAATGCAATCGTAAACTTTTTTAATTATAATTCGGAACACATTTAATATTAATTCTAAGTGTTTCACTTGTATCGAACACTGCACTCTAATCAATTTTTACAAGAAAATAACATAAAATTAATGTAATATGAGAGTATAATAAATACGTGATAATATACAAAAATATAACGTTTCATTTAAAAAGCTTAAGGTCACCTCCATATCACGCAAAATAATGCAAACCTAAAAAGTTGACATACGTCATCCTGTTGCTTGTAATATAGAGTATATCTTTTTTCTATTCTAGTTTTTTGAAATCCTCACTATATACGAAAAAAACTTTCGATCATATGATCACGAACACCGTGTATTTAATAACCGCAATAAATTTGAAGCAAATTGATTCAATGGTTTTTGACACATTTCTGCTACTAATTTTAAAAATGTCTCGAAAAATACGCATTTTAATACGTTCTGATTAATACAAGGAGACAGTTTTTTTAATTTACATTCTAGCACAATCTCAGTGGTTCTCAAGTAAAATGTCAGATTTAAAAATCACTGCTTAAAACGTTTTTACATGTTCCAATGTAAAATTATAAATTATTATAAATTATCAGATTGTACAAATTATGAAATTACGAAATTTTGAAACGAAAGAAATTACAAAAATATAAAATTATAAAATTGTAAAAATGATAAAATTTTTAAACTGTAAGAATTGTAAAATCACAAAATTATGAAATTGATAAAATTATACAATTTATAGGAGTTATAGAATTAAAAAATTGCTAAAATTATAGGATCAAAGAATTGTAAAAATTATAAAATTATATTGTTTAAAAATTAGTGTAATTATATCGAGGTTTCATATTTTTATTTCTGTATAAGAATAGTTACATCAGAACATTACTTTGCTTAGGTTTAATAATACTGTTTGAACACAGTAAATAGCTCTGCAATATTTTGATATTTATTAATTAACGAGGCATTTATGGGAATGTTTTACTTTTTGCGAATTTATCATGGTTTTACTGACAAGTTTTTTAGCTAGTCAAGCTGTTGTGTATTTTCGTTTGAAAGGAGCACTTCCCCTGTTACGGTCACTGAAAAGATTTTAATTAGAACGTTGCCTATATGGTTGACCTCGATGATGTTTTTTCAAATGCATCACCTAGCTCGTTCCTCTATAGACATTATTATTTTTTATTTTGTAAGTAACAATTCTATTTTTCCTTCTGGCATTCTACATTTTTTATTTTGGATGTTGTGCATCACTCACGTGCATAATTTTATGTTTTTGTGGGTAACAATTTTGTAGCATGAAACGATTTATCAAAAAATCGGTGACAATTTTTTTTCAGAGATGGGTTGAGAAATTTTGGAACTTGTTAATTTTAAATTTGGTAATTTGATAATTTGATAAGTTGATAATTTGGAAATTTGGACATTTGGAAATTTGGTGATTTGGAAATTTAGTGATTTGGAAATTTGGTGATTTGAAAATTTGGTGATTTGGAAATTTGGTGATTTGGAAATTTGGTGAATTGGAAATTTGATGATTTGGAAATGTGGTGATTTGCAATTTGGTAATTTAGAAATGTGGAAATTAGTGAATTAAAAATTTTTGAAATTTGGTAATTTGGTAATTTGGAAATTTGAAAATTTGGTGATTTGGAAATTTGGTGATTTGAAAATTTGGTGATTTGGAAATTTTGTGATTTGGAATTTGGTGATTTGCAATTTGGTAATTTAAAAATGTGGAAATTAGTGAATTTGAAAATTTGGAAATTTGGTAATTTGATAATATTTTAATTTGTAATAGAGAAATTTGGTTATTTGGAAATTTTAATGTTTAGAAGTTTAGAAATTTGGAAATTGAAGAATTTGCTAATTTTCTATATTGAAAATTTGAAAATTCGGTAATTTAGAAATATGGAAGTTCAAAAATTTGGAAATTTGAAAATTTAGAAATTTGTTAATTTGTTAAACAAATTCGATACTCTGGTAATTTAGAAATACAGTAACTCGAAAGTTTAAGAATTTATTAATTTAAAAATTAAAAAATTTGAATGTTTGAAAATTTTGAAATATAGGAATTCAAAAATGTACAACTGTACAAGTGATGAAAATTTATGAATTTATGAATTTAGTGAATTAATTGTAAGATTTAAGAATCTAAAAATTTTGTAATGTTGAAATAAAAATTTCTCTTCTCTTTCTCTTAAATAAAGTAGAAAAATCATACGCATTATTTGAATACACTTTAACATTATACATTCGATAATTTTCCCTTAAAATATACCTACCGAGAAAAATGATTAATTACAGTACTTTCCTCGATTTGGCATTCCAAAGGAATCACTTTTTTTATTGTCCTTGACACACCTTGGTAAGTCGTACCCAAACATAAATTTACTATGTTTTCATTTCGGTGATTATGAGCAGGCGATGTCTGCTAAGAGTGGGGATTACTAGCAGAGATATCAAACTTTTTCCCTACTGAATTCGCTTCTCCTTTCCTCCGCTTCTTTTGAAATACAGGACGTCATAGAAATGGTGTGGGTATGCCATATTCAGCGTGACAAGTGAGGGTCGAAAATATGAATTTTATACGAATGTGAAGGTTGAAAGTTTGAAAATTTAAAAATATGGATACGGTAATTTGAGAACTTATTAATCTATAGACGAAGGAACTAAAAAATATAGGAACTTGCAAGTTTACAAATAAAGAAATGATCAAATCAGAAGAATAGAAATTTGAAAAAATTTAATGACGCAATAACAGAAATTTCTAGACGCGGTGATTAAGAATTTTCAAGTTTATACACTTGCTCGCCGAAAATGAGAAGCAAGTGGTGGGAGGCTCCTCGTCCTCCAGAGGAATACGTAGCTCTCCTTGCGGTACAGAACCTACTTTCCTCTGTAACGGAATTTCTCGATTTCATTATCGGCACGCATTCATAAAAATCTGGAAAAGTGGCCGCATTACTCTTCATTTAACCTCCTAAAAACAATGTATCCATTTGCAACATTTATCGGTGAAAAATGGTGCGTGATTTGAAGTGGCACTCACTGTATATCAAGCGGTAGATATTCGCGGTATATACGTCTGTCGTCGATAAAGTTCGTAGTAACTCGGTTGCGCGGTCTTCTCTTACAGCGAAAGGGTGCCGGAATCGAAGGGGTGCCGAACGCCTCCGAACGGCCACGAGAGTATCCGAAGCTGAGCCGAACGTTGGAAACTGAACGGCGACGACATCATGTCTGCGGGGTTCGACCTCCGCGAAGCTATGATCGATACTCGAACTACGTTATTATTAATTAACCATTGTTAATCAATTACTCCCATCCTTCGTAAACAGTGCCCACTCCGCGGTGATGTGACGGAACCGATAAAACCGAATTAGAGAAAAAAAAGAACAGTGTGAGTGATCGGTGCACGCGAGCCCGCATCCCGAGGAACGTGAAAAATCCTTGCGTCGGTACAGGAAGGCATGTGTACACTCGGGTGCAACGTAGGCTTCCTTTGGATGAGAACACATATGTAAACTTGACAGTACTTGAATTTCTAAATTTTCAGTTTCTAGACGATCAAAACCCGGAATATTCGAATTATTAAATTCCCAAATTCTTTAGATCTCGAATTTTCCAATTTTTATGTTGATAAATTTTCGAAATTTCGAATTCTTACTTTTTTAAGTGGTCGAGTCTTTTCTACGAATTCACGAATTCCAAAGTTTCCACATTTCTATATTCTCAAATTTTTAAATATCACAATGTTTACACTTTCTAATTTCTTAAATTTGCAAACCTCCCAATCGCCAAATTTCTAAATTCTCAAAGTTCTGATTTTTTAAATCCTCAAATCTCTAGATCCTTAAATTTCCAAACATAAAATCTGTAGACCTTCAAATCCAAAGGTCCCTAAATCTTGTGTCCCAAAATCCCTAGATACATACATTTCTAGGTTATTAAGCTTCTATACCTCTAAATTGCCAAATTTCAAAATCTTCAAATTTATAGAGTTCTAGATATGCAAATTTTCAAATGCAATTCCCTAGACCCTCAAATTTCTAGACCTTGAAATTCCTAAATCCCCATATTTCAAGAACTCAAAATCCCCAAATCTCTCAGTATTCAAATACCTATTTTCTAAAATTATTGATACTTCAAGTTCCTAAATCCCCAAATGTGTAGACTCTTAAATCCCTAGATCTACAAGTTACTATATCCCTAAATTTGTAGATTAAGAAACTTCTTTATTTTCAAATTTTCTAGTTTATAAATTTCCAAATTCTTCATTTTTAATTCTCTAGATGCATAAATATTTATGTTCCCATATTTCACAATTGTCAAATCTTTGGATTATCAAAATTTCTAAATCCCTAGATTACTGTATCCCCAAATTCTTAAATCCTACAGTTCTATATTATCGGACTTCTACATTCCCCAATTTCGAAATTGTCCACTTCTTAAATATCTCAAATTATCAAACTTTCAGATTTTTAAACATCCACATTTCTCTATCTCAAAATCCCTAGATCTATTAATTCTTAGATCAAATATCCCTAGACTCATATTTATAATTGCGTATACCCCAGTGTATACTGGTCTGTAAATTTTTAGATGGTAATATTCCTAAATTCACGAATTCCCGGAATTCTCGAATTTTCCAAAATCCCTAGAAACCATCGAATGTAAAGCTTTTTCCTCGTTGACTATCATACTTTCTGCAGAGAAGCCACAGTTGCTTTCGACTGTACACTCGGGTGTAACGTAGCCTTCCGTTAATAAGTACACATACTTAAATTAAAAAATTTAATTCTCATATTCCTATTTTATTTCATGTCTTTCAATTTTTAATATTTCGGACTTTAAATCCTTAAACTTCAAATTTCCTGAATTCCCAAATTTTTAAGTCTCTACATGTGACTTTCTCAACGCCCAAATTCACAAATTTCCCTATCCTTAAATTTCTATGTCGTGTCAAATCCCTAGATTTCCAAATTCTAAGATTTCTAAATACCTATCTCTCCACAGTCTTATATCCTAAATTCCTAGATCACCAAATCCCTAAATTTCCAAATCCCAAGGTGTTTAAATACCTATATCCCTATGTTCTTACATCACTATATTCCTAGGGACCCTAAATTGTAAACTCTCAAATCCCAATTTCCCCAAATTTTAATATCTCTAAATTTCTGAGTTCTCAAATTTCTGGACCTACAAATTTCTATGTTCCTATATTCGTAAATCACCAAATCCCTAGATCTCCAAATCTCAAGGTCCTTAAATATTTATATATCCTCGTTCTAACATCACAAAATTCTTAAATCCTTAAATTTTTAAGCTCTCAAATCCTTAGTTTCACAAATTTCTATATCCTCGAATTCCTAGACCACCAAATCCCTAGATCCACAAATTTCTTAGCTGTCAAATCCCAGCTCCACAAATTTTTGTGTCCCTAAATTTCTGGACCACCAAAAATCCCTAGATCCCCAAATTCCAGCTCCACAAATTTCTATACGCCTAAATTTCTGGACCACTAAATCCCCAGATTCCCGCGCCCATAAATCCCCAATCTCAAAGTCGTCAGATCCCTACGCTGTCAAATTATTAATCCGTCCCGAATTTTATAAATTTCTGAAAGTCCCTAGAAATTTGTGCACGGGGGTCCTTTTCCCAATTGGTTGTCACACGCTCTCTGGGGAAGCCAGATTTGCTCCCGACTGTACATACGTATAAACAAGCTGTGTACGGTTGTATAGCATTCCCGGTGCAGTTTGTAGTCGCGTTCTCTGGCTCGGTCAGTTTACATCCGCACGGATTTTACCCTCCTCCTTCCTGCGCCGTGTACGCAACGTCTCCGTCCCCGTTCGTCCGGCAGTCGAGCACAGCGGGCGGAAAATATGCTCGGTATAGAAGCGGTAGCGGCATCGTTGTCGTGGTTGGTACTGGTGCTCGCGTCGGTGCTGCTGGTGGTGCTGGTGCTGGTGCTGAGGATGGTGTAGCGCGGTGCTGCCTCGACAGCGTTCAGTGCGGACGGTGGCTTTAGACTCGAAGCTGCGGAAGAAGGGCCGTGAGCTCGGCCGTGTTCCGATGGCCTGATATACAACACGGGACGCGTATATGAAGCTACACTGCCCTGACTCGTTGAGTGAGTAAATTACCAATTACCGGACACGCCGGAGAAAATACCTATCGCGCACGGTATTTTTATTTCGTCGCGCGATGTCAACATTGACTCGTCCTTGTACGCGACATTCCGCGAATTTTCACGCGTGCCTGTGTCAAGGATGCGACGCTCGTTACGCAGCTCCTTGAAACACCGCCTTCTCGTAAATGGATATCCCTGTACGTCGCATTCTTTTTAATCGGTGCCTGTGTCTCTTCCTCTTTTTGTGTGACAGTGTCGGTCCAAGATCGAGGTGACGTGATTCTGTGCTTTCGCGATTCGCTCGGCGGAGGATGTGACCCGTGATGCTACCAGGGTGGGTTCAATTCTTTCTACTCAGGCTACGGTGCAGGCGTTTTAGAACCGATCTAACTATATTAGAAAAAGGAAACGTCGTTCAACAGGATTCGTTCGAAAACGCGTCCACTGTAGCCTATTTATTTGCGACTTTTTAAATAAACAGTGACGTAGGATTATAAATAAAAGAAGTTCTCTTAGAGGCAAGACATTCTTTGATCAAGATAAAATTCTTAATCTTTCTAGTCGCTTATAGTTCTCTTTCGTACATTTGCACTGGAAGAATTGTAGATAATACGGTATGAAGAGGCCGCAATAAATATCGATCACGTATTCCGATGGTGAACGAAAGCTTTTAAGAAAGTGAACCGGGTCACGATGCAGTTATCCTGTACGAATATTTTCGAAACTTGCAAGACATCGAGATTAACGAATGCGTTATACGTTCTTCGGAAACGGGAAATTTTCATTGATTTTGCGCGATCTGCTATTTTCGAATTATTCTCATTATGATCGTCGAAGAAAACTATGCGACAAAGTCGTTGTTGAAACAACTTTCTGCTTGTCTGATTTTCAAAAGTGAAATCAGTTTATTGTCGTGTGTATTTGATATCGACATTGCTATAGTAACGATTCAACGAAAGTCGAACGGTACGAATGTACTTCCGTATTATCGAACTACACCCTCCCTTGATTCCCTGCGATTATTTTTCTTCTTCTATCACGACTTTCTTTCTTCTTGAACTTTCATCGAATAATTAATTAAACTGTGTGGAAATTAAATGAGGTTGAAATGAAAACTTGGAAATAGACTTTCAGCTGTTTTAGTTACGTGGAATCTTGTTATATGACCCTTCATGGAGATGCACAGTGGAACATATTGTGAAAAAGGACGTGTAAATGGAACTCATTTCGTGTAGCGCTTTATTGTTAAAAATATGCTGCAATTTGTCACTGACAATTTGAAATATGTAAACTTGAAAAAGAGAATATTTGTACATATGTACATTTGTAAATTTGAAATCTGAAATTCTTAAATTTATAATATGAAACGTGTGGAATTTCTAAATTTGAAAATTTGAAATTTCTAAATGACTACATTTGACAATTTGTAAATTTAAAAATATCTAAATTTTTAATATATGCAATATGATACATATGTATGTAATATAATATATAAAATATTTATAAACATCTGAATTTTTAACTTTGAAATATTTGACTTTCAAAAATATAAATTTTATCTAAATTTGTAAATTCAGAAATTAAGTTTTTAGTGACATTTCTAAAGTTCTAGATTTGGAAATTTCTATCTAAATATTTATGTTTAAAGGAATGAAAATTTAAAAGTAGTTACATTTCCAAATTTAATAATTCAGGAATCTGTAAATTTGGAATTTCTAAATTCCTAAATTTCCAAATGGAATATTCGGAATTTTTTAATATTTTAATTCTCAGGTTTCAAAAGTTTTAAATTTGCAAATTTTATGTGTTAAATTTTTATGTTTGAAAGTTTAAAATTTGTATAATTTTAAAATGTCAAATTTCTATTATTTAAATTCAGAAATCTTCAAGTTTAAATGTATGTAAACTTAAAAATATCTAAATTTGATGACTTAAAAATTTGTAATCCCTAAATTGCTGACTTTCAAACTCAGAAGCTAGTAAATAACAAAATGTCTAAATTTTGAAAGACAAAAGTTTTGAGCAGATGCGAGAAAACTCGTTCAACAGGCTACATAAAAAAGAACCATAAGACTGCACTATACCTAAATAACATTAATTTTCGTTCACAATGAAAATTGTAAAAATTTATATCACTGAAAATATATCTTATTCTACAAAGTTAGCAACATGAAATAAGAAATTCTTCTTAATCTATTTATTACAAAAAAACACTTTTATTACTAGATAATTAAGAAAATAGAAAAATATCGAATAATTATGTTAATTAAAAGGTCCCACCTTAATTATTCATGAATTTTTACCTTAATTATTCATGAACAAGTTAATTTAATTGAATAATCAGGAACGCGTAAGTAGACATGAAGGACATTTGAAATTTTTTTTGAACTGAATAATCATGTCAATATTTACTACCATATGATCTCTATTATTAATTATCTTAATGCAGCAGCAATATATGAAATTTGACTTGGTAACTGTTGGTAAAAAAGTTCTGTCGCTTTTTAAATAAATATTCGATTACAAATCTATGTATCTAAAATCTTATTATACAACAAATTAGTTGTTACTTCAATGCAGAATTATTGTTCAAGACTTTCATTTAATCATTACTGATCATCTACTGTGCTTGCTCTTCTAGAACATGGATGATTATTCGTAGAAATATTTTCAACAAAAAATTTCGCAAAACCAAAACTAACACTTGCGGTCATTTAGTGCAACCTCGCATACACTATTCGCGTCTTTTTCGAATTTAAACAATGTTCTTACCTTTATGAAAATGATATAATATTTCTAAAAGCAGTCTTTGCATTTTCTGTTTTTAACTATTTGTAACAGATGAAAAACTCCATTGTACTCGGCACTCTTTTTTGAATAAGATACCCTGAAATGTAAGCTTCAAGGCCACGTATGCATTTGTTGAAAAAATGAAGTGTCGACACATAAATTGAACGAATGTCAACTACTGATAAGAATGATATAACTTTTTGGCCAGCCCAATATAAACAAAATTGTAATTTGTAAATATAAACATATCAGTTGTTGATATATTTCAAGGTTATTTCCCTGAAAAAATTGCAAAAGGTTTTAGCTGTCACTCATTCAAGTATTAATAACAAAAAAGATTCATAAAAATCAAAGTTTGTACGTAATCCAACAATGGATAGTTTGATGAATTAGTTCATAGAAATAGTCTTATACGTTAGACGTTTAAAAATAAAATATTGATTTATAATAATTATGTTAGTAAATGTTTAACGAAAACGAAATACGGATAAAAAAATTAGGCTAAGAGAGTTTGCATTTTCTTATAAACTTGCAGGATATTTAAGAGTCTCTCTGGAGGAATAACAAATATTGGCACTTATTTGAAATGTAATGGAAACCATGTTCAATAATATATCATACGTATGTATAACGCATACATATATAGTGGCTTTCTATTGTCAATTAATTCGTAAACAAAATATTTTATAAAAGCAGTTTTATATTGGTCATTGTTGTTCTCCGATTTCAATGTTCTTGAATTACGTTGTCAAGGTCATCGTTCTAAACATCTTTTTTAGTATCGTTGGGCCTTCGTTTCAGAAATATTTCCAGAAATAGTTTCACAGCGATAATTACATACAAAAAGGTACGCTTCATCGATTGTAATGACCTTGAAGCATGTTATCAAGGTTAACGCCCTGAGAAACTTTGCTTATACATACATAATCACCTCCCGGTCTTGGTTTCTAAGGTATACTAAAAAAACTTTGGTTAGGTTGCGGGTATAGGTGTGTTCGCGTTATTAGGATACAAAAACTATAATCCAACGTGGCGTCTTTAATTACTGATTTTACATTATTTTATTACAGATCATAACATAATTAGAAGGTGATATTACATAGCTTAATTTAATCCATTACATTAGTGTAACTTAATACCAACTGAAGCAGGAAGAGACTTAATCTAAACTAACCTAACCTTATACTAGTCTAATGTAATCTAACCTTACGTTTGTATAATGTAACCAAACCCAGTACTAGATTAATGTAATCAGAACCTACAGTAGTATATCTAATCTAACTATGCACTAGCTTAATCCAACCTAACTCCACACTAGTTAAATCTAACCTAACCCTACACTAGTTTAATGTAATCTAATCCTACGTTAGTATAATGTAACTAAACCTTGTACTAGATTAGTGTAAGCAAAATCTATACTAGTATATCAAATCTAACTCTGCAATAGCTTAGTCTAATTTAATTCTACACTAGTTAAATCTAGCCTAACCCTCTACTAGCTTAATGTAATCTAACCCTACGTTAGTATAATGTAACCAAACCCTGTACTAGATTAGTGTAAGCAAAATCTATACTAGCATATCAAATCTAACTCTGCAATAGCTTAGTCTAATTTAATTCTACACTAGTTAAATCTAGCCTAACCCTCTACTAGTTTAATGTAATCTAACCCAACGTTAGTATAATGTAACCAAACCCTGTACTAGATTAGTGTAAGCAAAATCTATACTAGTATATCAAATCTAACTCTGCAATAGCTTAGTCTAATTTAATTCTACACTAGTTAAATCTAGCCTAACCCTCTACTAGTTTAATGTAATCTAACCCTACGTTAGTATAATGTAACCAAACCTTGTACTAGATTAGTGTAAGCAAAGTCTATACTAGTATATCAAATCTAACTCTGCAATAGCTTAGTCTAATTTAATTCTACACTAGTTAAATCTAGCCTAACCCTCTACTAGCTTAATGTAATCTAACCCTACGTTAGTATAATGTAACCAAACCCTGTACTAGATTAGTGTAAGCAAAATCTATACTAGTATATCAAATCTAACTCTGCACTAACTTAATCTAATTTAATTCTACACTAGCCAAATCTAACCTAGCACTATACTAGGTTAATGAAACCTAACCTTGCATGAACATAATATAACCTAATCCTGCACTAGATTAGTGCAATTAAAACCTATAGTAGTATATCTAATCTAACTGTACACTAGCTTAATCAAATTTAATTCTACACTAGTTAAATCTAATTTAACCCTACACTAGTATAATCTAGCCTAACCCTACACTACCTTAATTTAACATAACCCTACACTAGCTTAATTTAATCTGAATCTTCACTTGTTTAATATAACCTAACCCTACAGTAGTATAACCTAACTTACCGGCACATTAGTACAATCTAACCTAAATCTACACTAGTATAATGTAGCCTAATCCTACACTACCTTAATTTAACATAACCCTACACTAGCTTAATTTAATATGAATCTTCACTTGTTTAATATAACCTAACCCTACAGTAGTATAACCTAACTTACCGGTACATTAGTACAATCTAACCTAAACCTACACTAGTATAATGTAGCCTAATCCTACAGTACCTTAATTTAACATAACCCTACACTAGCTTAATTTAATATGAATCTTTACTTGTTTAATCTAACCTAACTCTACACTAGTATAACCTAACTTACCGGTACATTAGTACAATCTAACCTAAACCTACACTAGTATAATGTAGCCTAACCCTATACTACCTTAATTTAACATAACCCTACACTAGCTTAATTTAATATGAATCTTTACTTGTTTAATCTAACCTAACTCTACAGTGGTATAACCTAACTTACCGGTACATTAGTACAATCTAACCTAAATCTACACTAGTATAATGTAGCCTAATCCTACACTATCTTAATTTAACATAACCCTACACTAGCTTAATTTAATATGAATCTTCACTTGTTTAATATAACCTAACCCTACAGTAGTATAACCTAACTTACCGGTACATTAGTACAATCTAACCTAAACCTACACTAGTATAATCTAGCTTAACCCTACACTACCTTAATTTAACATAACCCTACACTAGTTTAATTTAATCTCAATCTTCACTAGTGTAATCTAACCTAACCCTACAGTAGTATAACCTAACTTACCCGTACATTAGTAAAATCTAACCTAAATCTATACTAGCTTAATCTAACGATAACTGACTATATACCGACCATACCTAACCTCAATTATATTCTAACCTAAATATACATCCTAAAACTACTCTACTCCTCAACTGATCTTAAACTTAACCTAACCACACACCAACTGATAGAAAAATTGATAAAAATTTAATTCAAAACCTCGCTAGTTAGTTATTCATAATAGAGTAGTAATTATTAAAAAGAATTTCGTTTGTAATTAGTTAGTAAAATATGTATTAATTAGTAAACGTAATTAATAGGAAAAGTTTTGTTAAGTATATTGGAATTAATTAAATAAAATTAAGGATTTGAATTTAAAATCAGTCGAAGTTAAAAATAAAGATTTAATATTACTACACATCCACTGTACCATCGATTTATATCTTTTTAAAGAATATTCCTAGTACAATACCCAAGTGTGCTATATTTCAATATATCGCCATTACTCGTACGCCGTTATATGAACTCAGCCAAATGTGAATCCAGATGATGTCACATATGGTGCAGAAGATATATGATAGTGTCATAGGTCACAGTGAAATACTGAGTGTGATATTCTTCGAATAAAATAAAATCGATGATATAGGAGATGTACGATGGTAGATTATGCCAATCATAGTATAAATTAAAGTCTTTTGCAAGTATCTCTGAAATTATGGTTGAGCGATGATAACGTATAGAAATGTTGCTCAGAATATTGTCCTTGGCAATATATTTCTAGATTAACAAATTGGTGGACAAATCTTCACGTTGGGTAATTACTAAATATTGTGTAGATGGATTATAATCTGAAGACTTAAATTAAGAATACATAAGTTTAGTGCCACTATTTTGCGTTTGCAACCATTTTCTGAAATTTTTCCACTACATTGCGGATACGTGTGAACAGCACTTTATTCTTCAGGAAATACTCTTAAATATTTTGCAAAAGTCTTTTGTCATAAATTGACAACATTTAAAAATTTGGAAATTTAGCTATTTGGAAAATTGAAAATTATGTATCCACAGATTTTGAAATATTTTGTGAAGGATTAAAAAATTTGGATGTTTAGGAATGTAGAGGTTTGACAATTTGAAAATGTGGGATTTTATAAATTTACAAATTCAATAATTTTGTAGATAAAAAATTGGAGAATTGAAAGATTTGTAAATTTAGGAATTTAGAAAATTTGGAAATTTAGTAATTTGATTTGGTAATTTAGTAATTTGTCATTTTACAAATTTAGTAATGCAACAATTTGATAATGTAAAAAATTCAAAAATTTTATTCATAGTTTGCGTTAAAAAAGCTAACGCTTCAATTAACGATCTTCAGAGACAAATTCTTTTTTTTATGCGGAAAAACGTGTTATGATTTTATAAAGTTTTTACTTTACGAGTTTCCTATAATTGAGCTAAATTTGTTAGATGAAATTCACTTTTTACTTAATCCAATCTGTAAAACGTGTCAGACTGAATTTTGAGTAAATAAAAATTTAATCACACTTGGTTTTACAACACTTCGATCGTATATCTCGGTCCACTTCAATCTAACAAATTGAATTGAACACACTTCTATTACAAAAAATATATAGAAATTTTAGTATTAAGAACAATTGAATCAATATGTTGAAAAACACTACCTCAAACATTCCGGAGATATTTGAAAATGTAATTTCATTTTTTATGAATCATTAATAACATTGCTTTTATAGTTTTTAGTTAAACATGATTATACTAATATACATGTACAGAATGTCATAATAAAATTTATACTAATCATTTATTGATAAATAATTTAATTAAATTGTTATTCAATTATTTATACTAAATAATTTAATAGAATGAACAGTAATTAAATCGATCTTACGTCCGCCATCTTAAAATTACAAATGTTAACAAACTGACCATCATCATCAACGCGATTTAACATTTTTAATATTATTTTTATGCACGATATTAACATTCAAATATATAATTTATTAAGGCAACTTGTATATTACGTTTGTTAGTAAACGAGTTTCCGTATCTTATAAAAATACATTTATGAATACATAGGGTGTTTCATAACATGTCGAACCCACATAGATATTGCGCCTTTCTATGTAGACGATTGTTTGGGATCTATCCGCAATTCGTTACGCGTAGAATTACCATAATAGACCCATTTTTCGTCTCACATTTGCTATAAAAAACTCAGAGTGCGAAACAGTGGTTCAAATCTGTCCACCGTAATATGATCCAGTGATGCGGCAACCATTTTGTTTTCCCCCAGCATCCTTATCTTGCGCAAGCGATTGACGGTGGTTTCAATCATAAGATCGATTTCATGAAAATAATATTCAAATATTTTACCGCACAAAAAATGAAAGAACTAAACCTAAATATATAAAGAATGTATTGAAACAAATTTAACTACAAATTTGTGACATGAAACAAATATTTCAAATTGTATTTCAGTCGACATAAAAATGCATTATTATCCTAACCAAGAAATAATATGTACTGCGAAATAGTACAGTCAAGAATATAAATTTTCTGAAAGTATTTTATGTTAGAGATATTTTAATATTACCTGCCTTAATACTACACAAACTTGTCGGTTAATCTGATTATCCAGATTCTATGTAGATACCGTTCCCGCCACACAAGATGAGTTGCGAAATAAATGCAGTATGCTACTGTTTGTATAACCGCATAGCCCGTTTCCCTCTAACGCGATCGTGGAGATATGACTCGCGCATGTTCATCATTTACTAAAACGGTCACGTTTACTGTTTAGAGTTGAGAATTATACACGTGAATTTGATTAATTGTAGCAATACCACGACTACAACGGTACACGGACTTTTGTATTATTACGACCGAATGGTATTATTGACCGAAGCGGTTACAATATTAATCGGATTGCATGATAGCAGAACGTTAATGGCGGAGTCACGTGCATTCTCTTTAGATCCGAATGGTACTAATAAACTTGTGGTAACTCGGTACGAGATCTCTGCACTAAAGTACAGTAAAGTCTGGATTTAAGGAAAAATGGTCTACACGATATAAGGGAAAATAATCTGCACGATATAAATGAAATAACATCCCCACCGCTGGCGAGTAAACTACTCAAAACGACACAAAGTTCACTCGATAAGAAATGTAACATGATCTGCCTATATCCGCGAGACGATACAAATGCAAATATAAATCTGTTATTTCTGATATTTTCATTACAAAACTGTTACTAGTAGATTTCTGACATTTTTCTGATTAAAACGAGACTAAACACGATATAATTTGGACTATATTTACTATATTATCGATAAGTTTGGAACGCATAGGATAACGAGTGAAAAAGAAAGTCTGTGATTGTGGCAATCGGAAAAGATCAAAAGCCGTTGTATTGTTTACTGTGCCAAAATGTTAATAACATCTTTATTTTTAGTCCTCTTTTCCATACAACCTTTCCCATCATATTCGTGACATTTTCCTGATTAAAATTAGACCAAACATGACGTAATTCGAAGCATATTTACCTGTAATAATTTATAGGAGTAAAATTCTCGAAGTCATAAAGTAGTAGAAGTCTACGATTTCAACTGTCAGACGTACCACGTGATTATCCGAGTAGCACCGAAGAACAACGAAATTACCCGATGTGTCATTACTCGTTCGTTTACCGCGAATCTTACTACAGTAAAGCATCGATATAAACAAAACTTGAAATTACAAGCAGATATTTTTCGGATTATGTCGTGTTTGGTCTCATGTTAATCAGGATAATGTCGCAAATATATTGGTGAAAGTTTCATAACAAAAAATAACAAATAAAGAAGTTTTACTGTTAGATTAGAATTCTTTCACCAACATGTTACTGTGTGTTTACGTTCGATCGTTTCCGCCGCTGTGCTTTTGTACGTTCGGGAATCTTCGATCAATGCCGGAACTCACGGTAAAAGAAAGGGGCATGCTCCCTATTCGTGTACTCTCCCGCAACTCTTCTTATGTGACGGGAACAGTTTACTTCTACGATTTCTGTAATCTGAAAGAGATAATTTGAAAATTTCAGTGGGCGTGCGGGGGTGACTGGAGTGATGGGATGGGGCCAGAGCCCCATGGAGTTCGGGTAGACCCGTCTCCGGCCCAACTCCCCAGCCCCCTCCGCCATCAATATCGTCACAGCTCCTGCCAGCGTCGCAGAGGGCCGCCTCGATCGCGATGGAGGCTTCTAACAATCAACAACAGAAGGAGAAGGAGCCACGCGTTCATAGGCCTTGCGCCTTCGACAAGGTACTTACATATAAGTATATTACACATATTACAAGCATAAATTTATTTCTTTTCACCCGCTAAATGCAGCATACGATAAACACACTGCAACTCAGGCGTCCTTCTATAAAATTTTTGTCAATTTTTAAGATTCTCAAGATTTCTAAACTTTTTAGTTCTTCAATTTTGTCATCAAATTTTGTACAGTTATAAATTAAAAAATTCCAGTTCTCCAAGTTCTCAAATTTTTAGATTACAAACTTGTATATTTCCAAATTTTCAAATCCCAAAATTTCGATATTCTCAGTTTTTCTAAGTTATCCTGGATTTTCAAATCCTTAAATTTTGAAATTTTTATATTTCACAATTCTTCCATTCTGAAATCTCTAGATTCGCAAATTCTTAAGTTCCTAAATTTCTAGATTTCAAATCCCTAGGTTCCCAAATTCTTTGACCGTTAAATCCCTAAATCCCCGAATTCCTAGGTCCACAAATTTCTGGATCTCCAAAACCTTACATTCTCAAAATCCTAAATTCACAAATTTCTGTGGCTCCAAATTCTTAAATACTCAAATCCCTCTTCATATATCGCCAAACTCCTACATCCCTAATACAAAACCTTGATGAGTAGACAATTTGGGAACTTGAAAAGATAGAAATTTAGAAATCTAATAAATTTACAAAATTTATAAGTACATTTCAACATTTTAGAGTTATAGAAAATTTGAAAATGTACATTCATGCAATTTTTAAATCTATGTCATATGGAAATTTAGAAGTTTAACCGTCCCGCTCAAACCCATCACTACTCGCGTCTGGGCTCTGATTGGTCGGTATTTTTCGATAATAATTAAAAAACGATGCCTCAAACCCTATTTTCGCAAGGGAAAAAGTTGTTCAGAATCAGCTACCCTTTTCCGGGAATTACTTTAGTGTAAAATGAAATTGATACATGGTGTCTGAAATGTATAACGATTTGTTTGCAGATGGAGGGGCTGGTGCGGGAGATGCAAGACCCTGAGAACGGGGTACCCGTGCGCAGCCAAAAACAATTTCTCACCTCGATCCCCTCAGCTTTCATGGGTGAGTGCCATCGGTACCTGCGTTGTGGAGTAAGCGTAAGCGGCCATCACGGCCAGGGCACTACAGTAGGCTGCCTGCGTGTTGCAGGTTACGACCTCATCGAGTGGCTGATGGAGCGGCTTTCCATCGAGGAATCAGGTACGAAAACCTGCCAGATGCTGTTTACGAGGAAACGAACAATTTTATCAGCAATTTTTTACCTTTACCTTACGATACATAACCGTTCCTATTCGTGCTTTCCTTTATAATTTTTATGCAATGTTGCAAGGTTTCTGCAATTTTTGTGGGGTAGGTGGGGAAATGGTGTACTCTTAAATAGGATTGCAAGAAATGATATCAGATATGGATTTCAAAATGGTAATATGGAGGTTGTTATACTTCAACAAAACTCTGTAGGTAAAGAGGATAAAGAAACACACTGCTGCAAACAAGTGACAGTAGAAAGTTTAACATTTTTGAGGTGATAAGGCAATTTTCAAATTTCCAAATTGTCAAACTTCTAAATTTTCAAATTTTTAATTGCCCAAAATTCTAAAGACCCAAATTGTCAAATTTCCAAAATCTCAAACTCTCATTTTTCTAAATCCACAGACTCTCACATTGCCCAGAGCTTCATCTCCAAATTTATGAATTTCTAAAATTTCAAATTCCTAAATCCCCAAATTTTTAAACCTTCAAAATTTTCCTAAATAAACGTAACATGATCGGACATATATTTCAACAATTTCTAATAGGATGCCAGGCCCATCCTGTACCCCACCTAGTTACGCCTATGTCACCTTCATTGAATCAAATGACAAAATTATTTAGATGTTGCGCACCATTACCTCTTCTAATAATCAATATTAAAGTCAATTGTATCAGGCAGCAAATTAACAGGAAATAATATAATCAATGATTTAAATAAAAGTAAGTAAATAAACTAATGATTTGAAGAAAATAAAGTAGATAAATTAATGACACGAAGAAAGAAAAGTAAATAAAGTACACATTGTCAAATGGCATTTCAAGATAATAAAATTGACACTGATTTATCCGCCTCTACGAGCTTTATGGATGAACTGGGGTCGCAAATGCTGGCGTCAGCAGTTATTTAAATACCTAATTATGAAACAGCACAGCTAATTAGACTTCATAATTCATTCGCGAAATTTGAAATACGTTTCCGTGCACCATTCTCCCACTGTCCACTGTCAGTCGAATATTTATACTCTTTGTTGAAACTACTGCAATATTAAACTACCTATTATAGGATTATAGTATTTGGAAATGAAAATAAATAGGAACAATCTTGTAGCGAGGACAAGGAACGAATGTGGAAATCGCTTTTTGAATGACAATGTGTTGAAACTGTAGTATGTATGTAATATTCCAAAACTTTTATGTGGTTCTTTCAGAATACATTTTGGCTTTTAAAATACTTTGATTTTTATCTATATACAAACGTAGTAGTTCAATTACATAGCAATTATTTTCACAATTTGACAGTGGGTGTGGTGGTAAAGTACTTGCTTACAGATCTGCCTATCGGCAGGTTCGAGCCCAACGAGGTTATACATTTTTTTTTTTTTTGTATAATACACTTTATTAATATGTTATATTACATACTTTATTAATAAAAATTTATAACTTTTTACATAATGTACTTATTATGTACTTGTATTATATATTATCTTACAAATTTGAAATCCAATTAATAATATACATTTTTAATATATTGGACAGTTGTAAAAATCAACACCTTGAAGAATTAGGATAGAAAAATATTTTTACAACACAAATATAAAATCATTCGTTAGAGAGAAAATTGGAACAAGTTACGTTATAAATATTTTAAATTTAAAAAATTGTGTAGGACAATAAATGAACGGTAAAAATTTGCAGAAAAAATAAAACAGAAAGAAAAAAAAATTATTTGCCTTTATTGGGCTCGAACTCACGACTGTCAGATCTTCAGACAAACACTTTACCACTATAACCATTATATTTTTTCAACAAATAAACTGTTGACTGAACGACTACGTTCGTATAAAGTTTAAAATTAAAATGTTTCAAAAACCAAAATCCATTCTGGAGAAACCCATATAGATTTTGTAACACGCATCTATAACTTCAACGCATTATTGTTCAAAAAACTATTTCCAAATCCGTTTCTTCTTATTGTAAAATATGTTTAAGTGTCGCAATATATCAATTGTCATCACATTTTCATATTTTCGGTGTCGATTATTTTGAGTTCTTTTGAAATTTGCAAAAATTGTTATACATTTGAGTTTCTCTTAAATTTACTTTCTGGTTTTACAATCCTCCTCTTTCAATTTACGTTGCGCTGACAAAAATTACAGCTTTCTACACACACGAATGAAATAACAAATTTTGTACTCATGCCAGGTTGATTTTTGCAATCAAACAATAATTGTTTTTCTTGCATTTAGACTCTTTTCTCCTAAGTGACGTTTTAAAAGGTTAAACAAATTGTTTAACTATCTTGAAATAATCAATGTTTTATTCCTTTACGCTGTTACAAAAATTAAGTGAAATACTTTTTCATACAATAATTAAACAATCTGATTGTATATACATATTGTATAGAAATCTCTTGCGGTCGTTGAAATATTTTTTAAAGAATGTAATTTAAAAAGTGATTACCGACTTAAAATATCTAAATTGAATTCATTAACATGGAAACATTTATACATGAGACTTAGACAAACATATATAACATATGTACTGTTTTTTTTTATTTATTTACTCCTAATAAAAATTAACGATTTTAAACAAAAGAATGAAAGATTATGTAAGTAAACATTAAACAATAAAACAATATGTAAGTATTGTCACATGTCTAATTATGCATTGTTCTACGTATTTGTTATTTATAATTTAAGTAATTAAACAGTATATAAATAACAAGTAGGGTTTTTTATTATGTTTTTAATTTTATTATACTTTTAGAATCATACATATATGGATATTATTTATTTTGTTGTTGACAAAGTTCATTTGTTATATTTGGATGTTGCGCTTCACCAAATAGTTGTAATTATAGGAAGTTATTAATTAATTCTGATTGGTACAGGAATTAACAATTATGTATACTTTCTTAATCACTTTTCATTTTGTTATGTACTGTAGTACAAAACATATGGTAATTGATTTTTCAAACCAGCGGTTCTCAAATTTTTAAATTACAAAATTGTGAAATTTTTCAATTTACAAATTCCCAAATTTTCAGATACCTAAATTTCAACATTACAAAATTTCAGATTTTTAAATTTGCAACTTATCATGTTCCTAAATTCCTAAATTATAAAATTTTTAAATTCCAAAATTTCCAAACCTTCAAATTTTTAAATAATCAAATTCTCAAATCCCTAAATTTTGAAATTCTCATATTCCCAAATTCCAAAATTCCAAAATTTGTAAATTCCTAAATTCTTAAAATTCTAAATTTTCAAATCTTCATATTCCCAAAGTCCCTAAATTTCTTTTCAAATCCTCAAATTCTTAAATCCCCAAATCCCACAACCACAAAATTTCTTCTCAAATTCCCAAATTCTTAAATTTCCAAATCCTAAATTCTCAAGCTTCAAAATTCCCACACTTCTAAATTAAAAAATTAACAGTGTCAAAAATTTATCAGCTAAAAACGGGCGCCATTTTTCCTAGGAAACGGTACTATCCTCAGTATACAAAACATATTACATAGCACTGGAGTGTTTGAATTTTAATTTTGGCAGTATAAATGAAAAAATTGAGAACCGCTACCCCAAAGAATAATTATATAAAAGCAAACTTAAAACTCATCTATAACACAAGTGGACTTTCCAAGATTTCCTTAGATTTACATACAAAATTCAGTTCTGAGAAATAAATTAAATACTAAAATTATTTGACAACATATTTCAAGGCTATCAGAATGGTTGAACCTTTATAATATATTTCAAGATCTCTGAAGTCGGTGAGAATACACCTATTCCAAATAATTATTATATATTATATTTCATTTTTCTTTTATCGGTAGCATCTGTTTAATAGACAAACACAATGCTGTGAAAAACTTCTCTTTGTAGTATAACAAATAGAAAAATAAATAGTATGATTTGTAATGGGTTTATTTATGTATAATTTTGTTAATTACTGAGTACTAAATATATTCTAGCATCATTAGTATTCTAATTTTTCGAATCTTGAAGAATAATATTTGATAAATTATAATTAACAACAAAGCGTCAGAACGTATTCGAAAATGATTTCCCGCCTTTTTTTAAAACGACGCCATATTGGCATAACTCAGTTCCGTCTTAGCTGTGATCTTTCCGACATTCTACAAGGTATTACAAAACAGTGAAAAGTTTATGTAAGAAATATAATTACAGTAAAAACGCAGTACATTAGCTAGAGAAAGGAGTACAACCGTAAATATTAGATCATCGGTGACTTTTCATCCAGTGAAAGGCAAAACATTACGATATATCGCAAATACATTAGCATTAAAAAGGTCTATGATTTACAATGTATATAGAAAACATTTGCAAATTGAGTTCACTGAAGATAAATTACAATTTTCACATACCTCAAAGTAACAGTATTGTTTATCTATTGCTTTATTTATACATTTTGCAGAAAAATATAATCTAGATAAACAAATACATATAGTACTTCGTAATTAATAGAATTATTCATAAATAAATTCATTATAAAACGAAATATTATTAATTGCAAAATAAAAGGTACTTTCGAAATATTTGTACTATACTAGTATGCTATGTTAGTTCAAACGATCATCAGTTATGTTCAAACAATTATCGCTTATGTTGGTCCAAACAAATATTAGTCATATTAGTTCAGAAAAATATCAGTTATATTGGTTTAATAAATACAGTAAAGTCTTTAAATAAGCGAATCTCTCGGGTATGAAGTTTCGCTTGATTCAAGTAGTTTCGACATTGACCGAAGTTTACCGAACGTAGAAAAGCATAGCGAGCGGCGGAAACGATCGAACGAAAACAAGCAGTAACAAATCAGTGGGACAATCTTGATGCACGAATACAACTTTTGTATTTTTGACTTTTGGTTATGACACTTTTATCAACGTATTTATGATATTTTCCTGATTAAAATGAGACCAAACACGACGTAATTCGGAACATATTTACTTGCAATTTCAAGCATTTTACTTGTGTCGATGTTCTACTGTAGTAAGATTCGCGGTAAACGAACGAGTAATGACACATCGGGTAATTTCGTAGTTCTTCGGTACTATTCGGATGATCACGTGATACGTCTGACAGTTGAAATCGTCGACTTCTCCGGCTTTATGATTTCGATGATTTTACTCCTATAAATTATTGCAGGTAAATATGCCCCGAATTACGTTGTGTTTGGTATCATTTTAATTAGAGAAATGTGAAGAATATAATAGAAAAAATTGTACGAAAAAAGGGACTGAAAATAGAAGCGTTAGCAACGAATTAGCATTGTAAACAATACAACAGGTTTGATCTTTCCCGATCGCCATAGTCTTTCGCTATCCTTCGCGTTCTAAACTTATAGTTAATTAAATTAGTAAATATAGTCCAAATTATATCGTATTTGGTCTCATTTTACTCGGAAAAATATCAAAAATCTATTGGTAAAAGTTTTATAACGAAAAAATCAGAAATAAAAAAATGTTATATTTGCATTCGTTTGTCTTGCGAATATACCCGAAATCGGATCGTGTTACACGTCACGTGCGAGCTTCTAATCTCGAAGGGGTCTTCCCCCATCGATGGGAATGTTTTTTTCGGTTCTATCTGGTATTTTCGCTCATGTCGAGACTTTACTGTATCAGTTAAATTTTGAGTTATGCCGCTTTGTTATGTCCAACAGCATGCTCCACCTCGCAGTATTTCTTTCGAATCACCGCCATCGCTAAATAAGTTGCACGAGATTAAGTCACTTACAATTAGTGCCTTTCGCAACAGGTAACGATTCTGTCAGATATGAAAGTAAACTATTATGTTGACAGTAGAGGCGGTCCATATTGCCAACCAACTCTGCCAGTATGGCTACTTCTTCCCGGTGAATGACTCCAAGACACTCACCGTAAAGGATGATAGTTCTCTATATAGATTTCAGGTATTGTATCTGGCTTACTATGTCCGAAAGTCGAGCAACATGCAAGCTTACACTTATATACATGATTCTACATAAATACATATTCCATATTACTCGTACACAGGATGATTAGAGAGGTGTGACAGGGTAAATATATCAAAAACAGCAACTAGCAGAGAGAAAAAAATAAACACTGTCAATTATAAACAATTTCCGAATGTGTAATTGAAATATCTTACTTATTTCTAGCTACCTTACAATCCTTCAAGTTTTCCTTTAACTGCTGCATAATTACAAACACACCCGGTACATTGCAGAGAGACAGTCTCCGACATCCATGTTTACAACGAACGAGTCTCGTTAAATTAAATATTGCAAATGTATTTTATGACGTGTTGAACGGACAGGAATGTGTAACATGTGATGAAATAGGTTAAGAAGGTATAAATTAGCTGCAAATGAATCCTTTAGAAGCAATTAAATACAAGATGGCTATGGCAGACATTTGCTTAGCTCTTGGAAGCAGGAAATTTTGTATGACTCTAAAAGTATAGTTATTTAAACTTATACACTCTTGTACAGCTACTTACATACATCACTTACCATGCTTCTGTGTTAGCGTTTGATAGTTACATGGCGTATTCACAGGTAATAAATAAGTAGTTTGTATTTTGTACAAACAGTAGTGTAATGTTTAAGTAAAATTAACTAATGTTAAGAGAAATTAAATGATTGTGTTTAAGTCGTTTATGGATCATTTCTGGTTTGTTCGATAAACAGACACCATGTTATTGGCCATGGCAGCATAGAACCCCTGATAACGTGGAGTACGCTATTTATCTGGCTAAAAGAAGTCTGAGAAACAAGCAACGCCATGCTCTTGAAGATTATGAGATTGTATGTAATTGTTAATAATATCATTACTTAAATTTATTGGTTACTTTTATTCGTTATATTAGCAAGTAATATTGTCCTCTTAGGAAGCTTTGAACAGCCTACGTAGGAATTTGCAGAACAAGTGGGACATCATTCAACTTCAGGCTGAGGAACAGGTGAATAATTAGTGACTTTCATATTTCGGAATTAAATATTCATCCGTTAGAAATTGACAATAGTTAATACAGTGATATTAATTTTAAATTGATAAAATACGGAAAAAAATTAAATTGCACATTTGATTTTGGAAAATTATGTATTTAAAATGCATTAAGATGTTGTATAGTTATTTTTATAAAATTTTATTTGGAATGTTGAAGAAATTGTTTTTTTTTTTAATTAATAAGAAATTTTCGGATCAATAAAAAGAATTGCGAATAATTTTTATTTATTCGTTATTCAGAAATTAAGTTAATTAATTTTTTATTGATGAATGGCGAACAAGTTTGATTTATTTATGTTTAAATTAAATTTATTCGTTATTGTTAATACCTGCTCAACACTGGTTATTTGTAATGTGTTAGAAATACAATTAAATCCATTTTATTTGAAGAAAAGATCCCATCATTTCCCCAATTTATGTTATTCATTCAATATTTTTCCTAATTAAATTCTAGCAATTTACATCAAATAATGATAAGAAATATGCTTACGATTCGCTAGAGATTAATTTTTAATTCCATTTGTATCCTTGCACATTATTAACGTCAGAATTAAATAATAAAATTTGTATTTTTATTAATAAATAGAACTTAGCACCAACAGACTCGTACAGTAGTTGGATAATTCCCTGCTTTCGGGGCTACGAGGTTAAACTTCACTAGAAAAAGAGTACAAAGCTATTTATCATTACTTCATTTTAAAAATTCTTTACAAACGGATATTGTTAATAAGTTTACATGTACTAAAACTAGAAAATATAAATTTTAAATATATTTGGTTTAAAATGATTTTAAATTGTACAATGAATTGTTCATCGTTGTATAAATTAAATTAATTCCTCTTATGCAAGACAACAAACGGTATTATGTTTGAATATTAATGTAACTGAAAGTCTCGTGCATTCGAGCGTGTGACTCCTTGAAATGTTAATTATGTGGGTTCAGGTACGTCTATCAAAGGAGCGGAAGAAAGGCGACAAAATAGTGAGTGATTCCCAGGAACGAGCATTTTGGAGAGTTTATAGGCCACCACCCGGTTGTCTTAGTAGCCTTGAAATAGCACCTGTACCTACTCGTTTTCGTCCTGGACTTTCGCGTCCTCCGTCACGTAAACGCACCTTAACCGATCTGCAACGTGAGGTAAATCACGTTTTCTTCTACAACAAACATTCATCGCTGTAACACGATCTCACTTTGTACACTCCATAACAAAACTTTGAGACATTGTTTTTAAAATACTTAATATAAAAACTTTATTTCCACTATTTGTCAGTAATGAATAGTACAGTAAAATCTCGATATAAGCAAAAAATTATTCATCGCGAAGGGAGTACCTCTGAAAATACCGGGAAGTTCACTCGCCGCGAAATGTAACGTGATCTGGGTTCGGGTATATCCGTGAGACAGTACTAATGGAAGTATAAAACTTTGTTATTTTTGATTTTTTCGTTATAAAACTTTTACCAATGGATTTTTTACATTTTTCTGATTAAAATGACATCAAATACGATATAATTTAGATTATATTTACTGATTTAATTAAGGGTAGCGATAAAAAGACTGATTGTGGCAATCGTCAGAGATCAAACCTGTCATATTGTTTACACTGCTAATGCGTTGATCACTTTTCTATTTTCAGTCCCTTTTTTCGTACAATTTTTTCTATTATATTCGTAACATTTCCCTGATTAAAATTAGACCAAACCTGACGTAATTCGAAGCATATTTACCTATAATAATTTATAGGAGTAAAATCCTCGAAGTCATAAAGTAGTAGAAGTCTACGATTTCAACTGTCAGACGTACCACGTGATTATCCGAGTAGCACCGAAGAACAACGAAATTACCCGATGTGTCATTACTCGTTCGTTTACCGCGAATCTTACTACAGTAAAGCATTGACATAAAGAAAACTTGAAATTACAAGCAGATATTTTTCGGATTATGTCGTGTTTGGTCTTATTTTAATCAGGAAAATGTTACAAATATATTGGTGGAAGTTGCATAACAAAAAATGAAAAATAAATAAGTTTTATTTTTGCAGTAGGATTGTGCCGATATGTTGTTCCGTCGTTCGCTATTCTTTTTTACGTTCGGCAAGCTTCGGTCCGCGTCGGAACTGCACGATGAAGAGAAAACTCAGACCCGAACAATTCGCTTATATCAAGACTTTACTGTACCACTATTATCTAAATAAATCGATTACATTTTTATATATTCCAATAATGAAACCATTTATGTTATGCACATAGGTTCTCTAATAATTAGTATGTTTTAATTGAATACCAGGTGGCCCTGTTAAAGAATAGCTTAACTCGCACGAGAATAAAGGTATCAGCTGCGATCGAAAACTTGAAGTCATACTTTGAAACATATGTGGAGTACGATGCGATGTTTGTACCGCCTCAACCTTCTAATCCATGGATCACCGACGATCAAACATTTTGGCAATTAAACAGTCCCCTGTTAGTATTATGAATGCGGCTATAATTTTTTTAGAAATATACGTACAGGGTGATGCTGACGTCTGGCTTGATCTGGGGCTTTCTTATTAACACGTTGACTACCATACTGAAGCATGTGAACATTTTATTAGGTCCTTTGTAACAAATCTTACCGAATATTTGCACAATATTTTGTTGTATTTATTGTCCATAGTTTCAAGTAGTTAATACGAGTATTTTCAACTGGATAACGAACAAATTCTTAATAATATATGTGATAGAGTCGTACGAAGATTTAAGGCAATTTGGGAATTTGAGGATATGATAGGTGAAATATGAAAATTTATAAATTTTGATTATGAAACTTAAGTCTACATAATTACGCCAGTGATTGCCTTGTATGTATATTTTATGAGAAGCAACGTATGTAACGATTCCATTTCTTCATTTAATTTGTGCACAGGGTGGAAGTTCCTACGGAAAAAAGGGTAAAACGTTGGGCGTTGTCAATGGAAGAATTAATGTCTGATCCTACGGGTAAATAATTTACAACTTTTTATCTATACAAGTTGAGTAGAAATGATTGGCAAGGGAAAGAGCGAGTGTGGAAATTGTTATTAGAACAATAATATATTGATACCATATATGGATTTCTTCGATAAGGGTTGTACTTTTTAAGATATCTTAATTTTAAACTTAGTAATGCACATACTCCTCTTCAAAAAGCGAATTTTACATCTGTTCATTTTCTATATAAGATTAGTAAACTTACAAATTAATCCTTATGGATTGACTGTGTTTGGTTATATTTCTTTAACAAAATAATAAAACTGAAAATTAAGAATTATTCCCTTGCAATTTACCATTTGTTTTTTTCCAGTAATAATAATTATAAAAATAAATATGCGAAATTGTAAAATGTAACTTTACATTTGAACTTCTAATGTGTCACAGGTTTGCAAGAATTTACGAATTATTTAAGAAAAGAATACAGTCACGAAAATATACGATTTTGGTTGGCGGTTAAAGATTTAAGGCACAGCTTTCAAGCACAAATACCTGACAAAGTCAACGAAATCTTCAGGTAAGTGTAACAAAAGTACAGGGTGTTTCAATAAAATGCATTCCCACCTTATTAATAAATATAGATACAAATTTTATCTATATTATCTTATAGATAAAAACGAATAGAGGTGAAGTTAATATTATGTTGGCTATTTTTAAATTACAAATGTTTAAGATACTCAAGATGTTCAAGATGAACAGTTCAATAAGTATAAATAAAATGTTCAAAAACTTAAAAATGTTCAAGATAAATAAATCAAAATGTTAAAAATGAACAAACAAAAATGTTCAAGATAAATAATTCAGAATGTTCAAGATGAACAGTTAAAAATGTTCAAAACTGTTCAAAATAAACAGTTCAAACAGTCCAAAACGTCCAGTGTTTAAAATGAACATCAAGATCAACTTCATTTAATGCTAAAATTTTTTTGTTTGATATTAAAATTGATACATGTATGCACTTTATTGAAATACCCTGTATATCTCACATAATTATATGATGTATGAAATTAATACTGATAAGAAGTTAATTCTGTACTATTTATTTAGAGAATTCCTGGCACCTGGAGCCCCTTGCGAGATCAACATAGACGGGAAAACAATGGAAAAAGTTCATCAAGAAATGAAAAATCCAAATCGATTCACATTCGATTCCGCCGCTGAACACGTGTATACGTTACTTCTCAAAAAGGATTGTTATCCTAGATTTATTCGCTCTGACCAGTATCGAAATCTCTTAGCTGCCGGTGTGCAACCATTACAAAAAAAGAGGTATGTTGTATCTTCCATTTTCGAAATTTTCATTACACATTTTAACACAGTGAAATTATATTTGCTAATTTCTCAACTTAAAAATTTCAACAAATAAAGTTTTTGTACTTTTAAATTTCCAAATTTCTAAATTTGAAAATTTGTAAGTTTTCAAACTTGAAATGTCTCATAAACCTTTGTATACAAATTTGTAATTTCTTAAATTTGAGAAATAGAAAATTTAAAAATTTGAAAAATTGAAAGTTTGTAAAGTTCACAATTTAGTAAGTGGTAAATTTAAAAATTGGAAAAATACATGTTATTTTTTTTAAGAATTTTTGTATTTGTAAATTTAGAAATCTAAAAATCTCAAGTTTGAGAAAATTTTAAAACTCTAAATTTAAAAATTTTGACCCAAACCTCTAATTTTGAATACTTGCAAAATCTTTAAAATTGTACAAACAAAACTCTTTAGACTTCTAAATTCAACAGTTAAAAAATTCATAGATATAAATTTCTGAATTTCTATACAAAAGTGAAATGTGGTATTTTAACACAGAAATTATTGAAAAGAAATGAAGAAATCTCTAAGATTTTATCATTATCGCTGTTCCACAGATTCTTCGGCTTCGGCGGACAAGCCAAAAAGAAACTGTCTTCAACTTCAGCCCCACCAACCAGCACCTTGCAACAACACACTATAGGCAGTGGAAGCGGTGGTAAACGTAGAGGAAGCGATCGAAGCCTCTCAGGATCTGCTCACGAGTTAGCAGTTTGTGGTGTTCGTGAGACAACTTCAACGACAACCAGAGTGCCACATTCCCATAGTCAGTCGAACCTTGCTGATATTCCATACAGGTAAAACAAGAGTTGAAAATTCTTTCCAAATCGGTGATACTTACTATTCATTTAACGAGCAGTTGTGCCTTAGAGGTCTTCAAGAGACGTTTGATCAAATGCAGGAAAAATTAATTAGCTAACTTATTCTTTACATACATCTACTGTCAATGAAGTTTACTTAACTTCATAGTAAGTATCACTGTTCTAAATTCGAGAAAACCACGTGGCTTCAATAAAAACATATTTGGGTTCAACAATATAGTGTAGTCGTAAAGTGTGAAATGACAAAAACTTGCTAGAGTTTCATTTAAGCAATTTACGACATCGCTATATCTAACTGCACATTTTAATTGACCTTGTAGCTCTGTTCACAAAGTTTTCGTTAACCAAGCTTTTGCGAATATTACTGATAAGTGCTTTTTTGTAACTTAAATTTGAAATACTCATGTCTGCTCAGTTTCCACAGCTATGCATGTGTGTTCTGAATACACAACCGATGCACAAACAGACCAATTCTGCACTACTGATTTTTGACCATCTTATGCGGTCTTGTTTCCTTAACAATGATAAACATAGTAGAAGTCGACAGGTTATATCGTTGCGGTATTTTCAGGGGAGATCTGGCTCGACTCGTAAAGATTCCTACGAGGCCTAGTCCGCATACTGTTCAGTAAGTCCTCGAATTCCACAGCTTTCTTGCGTGAAACATGAATCTCTTCACTTATTGTTAACAATTTTTGCCAAATCCTAATTATATCGGTGTTGTTTTCTTTAAAGGTGTTCAGCACTTTTGGCCACTCATGTGTATGCAAGATTTATTAGATCTCTTGATGTTTTCTAATATTCTCTCATTGATCTCGATGTGTAAAGGATAACACTTCGTCCGCAATCTTCCTTCAAAAATTCCTCTAAATCACTTTCGATTTCATTCTTCTTGTCTTTTGTAAATCGTCTTTTCCTATTTTTATCTTAACACTGTTTTCTATAAATATTCTGTTTAGAACCATCTTTAATGACCTTGGTCTTGACGTATGTCAACATCTTGCTGAGTGATCTTCAGAAGACTTTAACTACAGCTAGTCATTTGTAAAAAACATGTGAATATAGTATAATAATCATATCTTTAACTGCTCCATTCTATATATTTAATATATCTTTAGATAGTCCTGTATATATGCATAATATTTCTTTAGGAGGATCAGTCTACATATTTAATATATTTTTATGCAAACCACTCTATATATTTGATATATTCTTGCGTAGACCTCTCTGTATGTTTAATATATTTTTGAGTGGACCACTTTGTATTATATCTTTGCGTAAACCACCCTGTAGATGTATTTTTGTGTGGATCACTCTATATGCTCAATATATTTTTCAGTGGTCTACTCTGTACATTTAATATATCTTTAGTTGGTCCATCCTGTATCATATCTTCAGGTGGACCATCCTGTACATTTAATGCATCCTTATTGGTCCACCCTGTATTATATCTTCAGGTGGACCACGTTGTATATTTATACCTTTGGTAAACCAACATACTGTATATACAAACGTATTTACTGTAATGTTTATATTATTGTCTATATAGCAATGAAATGTCCCATATAGGTTAGGTTAGGATTAGCTAATATACCTTCACAATACCAAAATTCATGTTCTTAAACAATGCTCCTAATATTCCAGTAGAATGTAACCACCGTGGAATGTCTCACTATGGTACAATCACTTTTTGTCTTCTTTAGCTTTTTAACAAAGAACGATGAATAAAATCTTCTGAAGATCAGTGAAGTTTACATATAGCAAGGTCAAAATCATCAGATTCTCTAAACATAACTTTCACCTTATTTTCTGGTTATTGTGTGGTAATTAGGTTACTGTGCGTCCTTATTCTTAAATAGTTGTGTCAACAAAACATTTCCTGTGTTCTCTATGTACTAATAAACGAAAAGGATCTCAGTCCTTTCCAGTTGCAATTTGTTGAGAACAATGAAAACATACCATAGACTTTTAAGTAAAATCACTAATTCTTGGTAAGGTAGGTGTGCACAAGTTTACCATGCTGATACTCGAAGCCCCGTGTAATTTTTCTAAACATCCATTTAGTGACATTTTCAGATGTCACAGAAGTTTGGAATAAATTATATTTATACAGATGCTGCTTAGGCGACCTGCAATGACCTTGACCTTAATATATATTGTCAAGGCCACCCTTCTTTGATTATACTTGTTGTGTGTCATAATGAAATACTCCATATTAGGGATGTTATTAGAAATAACGTACAAAATATTTTTATCTTTCATACTCCATTTTTGTTTTTAGAGTCAAAATCATCGTCACAGTGAACAGGGTCTAAATTTAAATTTAACACATCTGAACCGCAGCGGAACTAAGATGAATCATTGAAAGAATAATTAATTGAACAAAATACTAATCTGCGAGTGTTAACATAAATTTGTTAACTTTCACAAAAAATGACAGGAGATATTGTTAAAGAAACAATACTGTACATACTCTACTCTGCATGGTACACTGACGTGGTAGTTGGCAGAGAGGAAAAAGTGAAAACTAAATCATATAATAAAGTTCATGTTGTCAGGGATGCTGGCACGTCGGAAGCGATGGCTCGCCCTATGGACGACGTTTGCCCGTGGGACGCAGCGCCGGGCCCGAGTATAGAGCACACCATGGATTCCACGGGACACCAGCACTCGATATTATCTGGAATAACGTCGCCGGTTGAAAGCCAGCACGAAGAGGGTAGAAGTAACTTGACCGGGCAATCGCAGTCTATCGAATTTGCACGCCCGTCCCGGAAAAACTCGACGCAATTGGATTCCTGTAGTTCCTCGTCTGATGTCAGTCTGGCGGTGGCGGAAGTCACTGAACATATTCGAAAATCTTGTAGTCTGCAGCACAGTGCTAGCACAGGTAAATACAGGTTGTTCAAAAAACCACACGTTATTTATATCATACATAGGACACACTGCGTTAATGCCTGAACATGTTTCATAAAAATAATTAATACCATTTGGTCACACGCAGCTGGCACGACATCAACTGAACGATTCGGCGCTGGATGCGGGATGACAACACGAAATTATTCTATCGGATCTACCAGCGCGAGAGTGAAGCTGGCAGAGATCGGTAGACCATCCGCTTCGTTTTGCAATTATCCGTCGCCGCAACACTCGTTCGAGTATTCCCACGTGGTCGTTGAACGATCGGACGCACCCACGAGAAGCGTGAGCGAGACGCCTGAAACTCATCTAGCCAGGTCAAAGGCCCCTTCGTTTGAAAAGGAACCTACGAGCAAATTGACCAAGGCCCCTTTGATAAGCATCAGCGCGATCGTGGGCGATTTAGCGAGCGATAGCCCAACGATGGAGCAAGAAGAGAATGAAGGGGACGATTGCGTAGAAATGAAGGAAGAGGATAAAGAAGCTGCGAGAAATCGAGAATCGGAAGCTGAGAAGAGCGATACAGTAATTCCTGAAGAAGAAAGCCCCGCGGTTTCGAGCCAGGTGGAAACGGAGGTCAAGGAATTGCTGGAAGAGGCACAAGTTGTTCCTGTCTGGGAACCGGACGCCCAACAGGACGACCAAGTTGCACCCATTACTGAAACAGTACCTCAGCAAAAGCGTGACAATAACGTTAACGAAGTGTGCCCGTGGGAAGACGAGTAAGTATGTCTTTTTATCGATTTTAATAATAGCAATTATTATAATTATAATGTTAAAGGTTAAGCCGAGTGATTTGGGGATCTCATCTGACCCCCAAAATTACAAATTTCTTATCCCTGAAAAGTCGACAAAAGTATTTATTTTGTTACTTTATTATGAAATTTTATTTACATACACAAATTAATGAAAAATTAATGAAGTTCAATTAAACTAAGACTAAAATTGATTTGGTGACAGATCCAATTTTAATATTTCAGATTAAATCAATAATAATACTTATTTTATTATAAAAATTCATTCACATACAAATAAATTTGTATTTTACCGCCACTAAAAGTCACATCCGGTTTAAATCAGTATCATGGAACATTTTTCTATCACTTTCTTGAAGATCACTATTCACACTTGACACACTTGACCATTCCCTTAATAATAGAAATTATTATAATATTAATATTTTGACTATTGTCTAGTACAGCACATAATAATATGGATTGTTGTCTAATCTCTCCAGACATCTATATTTTTGTCCACAAACATGTAAAAAATGTTTAAAAACAGTATAAAAATTTTAAAACTCTGACAAACAGGTCAACCGAATGTTAATATTTTTTCTTCACTTGACACTGCTTAACAAAAGATCATTACTGTAGGATTTATTTTTCCAAGCAGTAAACTGTACTTTTTTAGCCTACCTTCAGGAAAATTGCATTTAGAAATTTCTTTCTAAATAAATAAATGAATTGTACAGAATACAATTTCAACATCATATCATGGTTTAATAACAAATGCTTTGTTACTATAAAGAGAAGGTTGCAAGTTCAAATTTTGCTACAACTACTTTCCTTTTGTTTTTCATATGCTTAAATGCCTATTTATTAAGTTTTATTTTACACTTTAAAACTATTCAAATTAATGAATATTTAGTAATTATTTGTAACAAAAAATTCTTCTCAAGTTGTGGTTATATTAGCACAAAATGATATTTAGTGCTAATATTCTGAAGTCTGATATTTGTTCCAGGGAAAACTGTAGAGTGGATGCACCTTACGTGAAAACCTATGCGACTTTAGGTTACTTATAACTTGGCATTGGTACTAAACTTACATTTTACGCTTAAGCATTCACAATTCAATTTCTATTTTAATTCACTTTACTTGTAAGTCCGAGTGCCCGAATTATGAAGGATACCTTTTGATTGATTGTCATTCTTTCTTTCATTTCTCAAGAATGAATAAGTAAATTGCTTATTAGCAATATTTAAAGAACTAAAACAATTTATCTAAGAACGAAATCAATAAACGAACATCATAGGTATTTATAAACGATAACTCAATGCATTTAAACTAATATTAACGTGAAACAAAATTCTCGCCACTTTTATTCGTTTAGCATCGTTAGGAGTTCCATTTCATTTTCTTCTAGACTCATCTAAACTTCGATATACTGTTTAAAGTACACATTAAATAATTCTATGTAAAGTATTTGAACTAAAAATGAACTAAATTATATGGGTCTATATTTCTCTATTCAGTCAAAAGATGTATTCGATATTACCTGTAACATGCACTTTGGGAAACAAGATTTGTTTTTATAAAGGGAAATAAAGTATTAAATGCAAAGATGTGCTCTGAGGGTGCCAGTCAACAGTGAGCCCATTGACCGCTCCCACTGATTACAGATTTCTTTAATACTTCTTAAAAAAAAAAAAAAACAATATAAATCTTTACTTTTAACATTACAAAAATTCTCTAGTATTAGTACAAAATTCTTTTTTTTTTTTTATTACAATTACATCCCAATAGTGCATCGTTTGAATGTTAAACGAAACGTTAAAATGTAAACGAAGTTTAGAGTGCAGCTTGTCATAAGATCACATTGGTGTCGTGATACTTAATTGTCGTTCGATCTAAGTGTTAGTTAGTTTATTCGATACATAATAAGTGTCTAACAATAAGTATTTAACGTTAGCTGGCCTGTACCTTGAAATTGATGACGGCTTTCGTTAAAATCATGGTTGTATAAATGAATCTGGACGCAGACGCTCTTAAAACGCAACCCAACCGAACACCACATACAATAAATAACATGGCGTTGCTGGAACGCGCATGCGCATTGCATATATAGATCACGATCGATATATTAAGGGTATCGAATAACGATATATTAATGGTTTTTTAGTATAAATAAGTTAATAATATTGTGCAGAGAATATACAGCAAAATCAAATAATTATGTGATAAAGAAATAATATGATTAACTATTTTTTGACGCCATATTGGTTTTAAGCCTTCATAAAGGGAATATTTTCAATGGTATGTCAAATTTATTTGATAGAGGTGCTTTATTTAAATTTATTTAGACCGTAATTAAAAGTCTTAAGTCGAAATCATCGCTTTACATACAGATTTGGAAACTTCAGTAATGGAAGTGATACTTGAACAAAATTGAAAAGTTTTATAAATCTTTCACTAACCTTCAGCATTGTCGCTTTGACATGTGCGGAATGCAGCCAATTATTATACAGATTTGGATATAAAGCGATCGCAGTGCCCTCATTTTGTGGTAGATTTTGAAAGTTTGTTTGGCTACAATAAGAGATCATTCTTGTCACGGGAGTTTGCAGTCTTATTTATAGAACCATAATTGAAATGAAGCTGTCGAATTTCAATCGTAGAAAGTAACCTGCAAAAATCGTTATTTGCGATAAAAGAAATCACCGTTATGAGGGGAAACAGAGACAAACATCGAGAAGAAAAGAAAGTAGCATTAACGATCCTGTTTACTGTCTAAGGTAAAAATGTTGTTCTTTAAATTAAAATGTAAAATGCTTCTAATTACGTGATATAGGGTGTAGTGATATTCGGGTTCTCGGCACTGTCGCTGCCCCAGTGTCGAGATCTTCTCGCTACCGATTAAATCAAATCAAATAAAACTAAATTATCGAGTAAAAGTTAATCGAGCGATTTTGTCCCCTCGTTATTAGAGAATTTATGCTTGTTAACGTAATAATAGATTTTAAACGGTAGAAGGATAATCTTATACTTATTGTAACCTTAATCACGGTGAAATATGAAAATAATACTTCGAACAGTGACGTATAATCTGTTAAACTGATTGTCCTTGAAGAAACATGTTGACCGGATAAAAATTGATCACGTCAATCAGCGTGACGAAGATAATGTTGGAAATTGTTAATATTTCTGTCAACAGAAGTTAACAAATTTTGAATTCGTTAACAAAAAGCTTTGGAGATAATTTTCTGAATTATCAAAGCAATCCAAAATTGATAATTAGAAGTTTACGAATGATTTCAGAATTCTGGTTATTTGTGTATTGTATAAAGAAATATTTTCCAACGTAAATTTGTTGATGCAATCAAATGTATGATCAAGCGTCCGTTAGATTCGGGTACTCGAGGCTAGTCCTAAGAAATCTACTCTATATACTCACAGCGATCGTACTGTTAATTCGAGAGCTCAATTTAACTATGGTAAACATTCTTATTCAAGATAGATAGTTGGTAATAACATGAATATAAATATATATATATAACAATCTGTAAGAAAATGAACGTAATAATTCGAATCACGATAGAGTACGGTTGTAGGTATTATATTAAGGAAATCCCGTTGATCGTAAAGTTAAAAGAGACAGTTTCATTGTATAAGTGGATCTTGTTCACGAAATGCGTTCATCTTGTTTTATTTCCTTTTTTTCTATCTTCTTTGAGTAAAGACTGTGGATAGATTCGTTTACACTACCTAACTGACGAAGTCATGCAAATCTTGTTCCCAGATAAGCTTCGAAACAAATCAAAAAAGAAACTATTTTTGTTTCTCATTTTGCGAATACATTTTATATATATAAACGATACGCATGATTTGAATAATAGATTTTAAACATTGTCATTCGGATATTCTTAATGAGGGACAATATGGAGGATCGCTGCGTATTCTGAATCCCTAAACGCCTTTTAATTTTATTTCGTTTCCGAGATGTTTATTGGTGCAGTGCAAAATTATATTAACCAAAGTCGTTTTGATTGATAACTATTTATTAGTGTATTGAAATGGGTGGTTATTTTGGAAGTGTCTTTTTGTGACATACACAATTTTGATGTTTATTTTATGAGTTGTTCAAGGTGAACATTTGACAATTCGAAAATTTGTAAATTTCTTTGTTTTTAAATTAAAAAATTTTACAGTTGTATAATTTAAAAATTTCACAGTTGTATTAACAATATTAAGTTGTATAATTTGTAAATTTCATAATTTGTTCAGTTTTAAAACCATAATTTTAAAATTGTTAAATTTGAAAATTTGAAATTCTGTAGATACTGAAATTTAAGATTTTCTGAAGTTTTGAATTCGAGAATTTGATACCTCATTAATTAAAAGATTTGAGAATTATTAAATCTGATTGTCAATTAAACTGATTTATAAAATTTGTAAATTTTATAATTTAAGAATTATGTAAATTTCTGAATTTGAAAGTGAGAATTTCGTATTCAAAAATTTGAAGATTTGAAAATGTAAAAATGTGTAAATTTAAGATATTCAACAATTCCCAATATAAAAATTGGAAAATTCCTGAATTTGAAAGTTCCTAAATTTCTGAATCAAAACATTTCTACATTTCTAAATGTAATTATTTGAAAATGTATGAATCCATAAATTTTTGAAATCCATAATAATTGATACAATGCAAAAAAAAAATTTCTGTCCTCAAAAGTACTCCCTTCAATTTTTTTACGTTTATTGCATTTAAAACAAAATAATCAGAACGTACCTCTTGTTGTCCACCTATAGATTCGTCAATAGTACAAATATAACTTAAAGTATAGCGTAATTTATAGGTAAACCTGGCTCAAACATAATCTAACTCATTTTGCCATTTGTACAAATTAAATTAATTTCGCAAAAATGGTACAAATATTTTAATATCAGTATTTATTCAAATCAGTTTAATCAACATTGTACCTATTTTGTAAAATGCAAACGAAAATTTATCGAACATTTAAATTTATAATTCAAAAATGTTTAAAATTTTTTTCATCTTTAATTACTCTTTTTTCGATCATATTTTATTTCTGTTTCATTTTCAGTATTGTAATTTTTTCTTTATTTTGTCAAAATTAAATAAACTATATGTGACAGTTTTTCCCGCTTAATTGATTATTTAGTTAAAATAATTATGAAGAATAATGAGCCACGTTTATCACCGAAAGACTGAAAATGTACCTGAAATTCGCTCCCACCCTCTCCCAGCCAAAACGCATGCAACAAAATGTCTAGGTCTAACATTTTAGAGTAACAACCAGCATCGTCTCAGTATTCCGTTACAAATTGGCGTTGGGGTCTAGTAAAATGGCGGGACGAGTTCGAACAGACTTTAGAGGCCTCATGCGGCGAAATTTGGAAACTCGGAATAAAATTCGCTATCCTTGTTTCTCTTCTATTACAGTATACAGAAGAAACAAGGACAGCCACGTTGCCACATGAAGATAGATTTCTGCAGTGTCTTAAAGTTAAGAAATATTTTCTCATGCTTTCTTTTTCCTTTGCATAATTATGCAAATCGATTCGCAGTCTGATTTTGTAAAACTTTACAAAAAATTACATTTTTATGTGCATCATTTTCTTATTAAGTGTTGGGAATCAAATTGAAAAATGAGGTTCTGTATGGCGCCCCATAATTACACGAGGAATATATTAAAGGTGAAAGTCTGAAAAAATATCTTAAAGTCTTGGAACAGTTTATCATTGTCTGGAGTCTCTCGGTTTCACCGGCAGAGGTCATCAGTGCATTTCGCTAGACCCTTTCAACGAGAAGAATAACTTTGAGTAATGTTTACGAGGCGAAAGTTGATCGATTCAAGGTATCAGCGATTCTCAACCTGTCCCGTGGTGTTTTATCTGCGTTTTTATATTAGTCAAAACTCATCGTCAAGTCGTCTTAAACGAGTGTGCTAAAGATACATCCGACGTATCTAACAATAAGAGATTACTATTAGAACTGAGAGATTAGAGTAGGAATCCTTATCGCACGACGTTTATCCTAAAACTTGCTGCTTTTCTCTTTCCATCGCTCGGGAACTACCCGGACACGAGTCCTTTTGTAAAACGATTTCTTCGACAAAATTTCGAAGCGTAAGTCTTAGCGATAAACAACTGAAAGCTCGTGAAACTTTGTTGAAAGTTTCGATTATCCCTGAGAGTGCATCGGTAGAAATGAAAGAGCCACGGATGCTTAACGAAACGTCCTAATATGTTGTTATATTTAAATTATTTAACTTTTGACATTGTAAATTAGAGCGAACGACGAACTATACTTTGTTATGTATAATTGAAGGGAAATTATTGAGAATAGAGAAGTATACGCGAAGTAGGAAACGGGTTGACACGTTCACTGTGGTAAGGTTTTTTTATACGGGTCATTTAAAGCCCGTATTAAAATTTTTATTTTTACAGGATATGTACATACGTATGCCCTCTATAAATTTTTGGCACTACTGGAGTTTCATGTACGGTGATTTGAGAAATATGTGTCTGTTGCGTGGAGCTGGAAAGAAGTCACTTGGAACTAGAGGATACCATTTTCTTTAGGTAGAAGTACTTGCAAATTTTTAATTATAATTCTGGGATATTAAGAAAATCAGAAATAAATTTTAGAAGTATTGTGGAAGTTGGGCTAAACAATTTTTTATATTAACCATGATTTGTTATTAAATTTATAATTTCTGTAGCTATTTCTAAATTTTTTATTTTTAAATTTAATAATTCATAAATCAATGCATTTCTAAATTTAGTAATTCACAAATCAATGAATTTCTAAATTTAATAGTTTACAAATCATTAAGTTCATTTTCTAAATTTTCAATCTTAAGAATTTAAAAGCCGAGGAAATGAAAATGAAAAACTTCTACATCTCTAAATTTTACAAATTTTCAAATTTCAAAATAAGAAAAATTAAGAATTTTATATTTCAGTTCTAAATATTTACATTACTGAATCATAAATTTTTAAATTTCCAAATTCGAAAATTTGAATGTGGAAAAGTTAGCAAATTGTGACTGTTATATTTGACTAATTACAAAAATATATAACATATGTATTCTTCATGACTGACTCAAATCAAACGGCCTATTCTAATCACTTAAATTTATATTCCTTCCAAGTGCCAACTTTCCAGCTCCATAGAATGTGGCTGCTCGATAAACGGTTGCTCCAGCAAATTTTAATCTGTTGGAATTGGTCTAATTTTTCCAAATACTATAAAAGATCCATTACGTTACAAGGCAATCAAATAGAACGTAAGTAACGTGCGTGAGCGACAAGTATTTAACGTTCACCTATTTGGCGTTCAGTTATCGAGCGGTCACTTTATTATATACGTTTCTGGCGGTACGAGATTAATATGGTACGTTTACTATTCACTTAAATACGGTATGTTTATTTTTTAATGTTTTATTACTTTATTTTTTCCAGCGTTGTTAAACAGGAGTTATTTACAAAAAGTCTGTTGGAACTTAAATCAATGGAAACAATTAAAAATTAACAAATTACCACTTCATTGTTAAGACGAAACAAAGTTCAGAAAAATATCGACCGCCAGAAAAAATGAAAATAGTCACATATGTGTGTTCTGTGTCACAGTGAACGTGATGAAGGTATACAGGGTGATCCACCTAAGTGTGCCACCTAAATCACTTGTGCTACGTGAAAAAAATTCGTTTAAAACGAAAATTCTGTTATCAACAGAGGAACACGTGACGTATATCTATTTCATTATTAAGTTACTGTTTTCATCGAGCAATGACCTTGAGTTTTTTAAACTGTAATTAGGAAATTTAATCGTGTTTGAAAAAGTATTTAATGCCGAGTAAAAAACTATTGATCTGTACGATGGTGTTTTAAAATACATTCCTCAAAAGCACCGATTTTTGAAAGGTAAAGTTATTCGAATGTAAAAATAGAAAAAATTGAAAGACATAGGTATAGTAAGGACCTAGTACCTAATATCTCTTATAGTAATTTAGGTGGCGCTTAGTGAATCGCCCTGTATAAAAGAGCAGTGCACGATAAAAGATGTCGCATGCCGTTGTAAACTGAACAATGGACGTCGAATGGCTGCAGAGAGGTTAGAATGTAATTACGAAAATGGGATACGAAGTTTGTATTAGCGAATTTGTAATTGAACTAGTGACCCGCAGAATGCGCCTATTTAAAAACGTTGAATCATGTTCACTGATTAACTGGCGGCTACCGCATATATCGAGGTACACATTACAAAAACAGCAACAAAGAGAAAAAAAATGTTACTATTTAGAAACTTGAGAACACGTTATAGAGTATAAAAAAGGCTTTAGTGTATATAGTTTTGTAAAGTGTTAACGGTGTATAGTTACGAGGAAAAAGAAACAAAAAAATAAAAAAGAAAAAAGACAAAAGACCTGCCCAGTGTCAAGACAAGGTGTTACATTTGCGATTAGTCATGGTCGATTTAAAAAAAAATAGTCAATGGATTTTTATCGCGATACCAAGACTCACCGGACGTAAACCGATGACAATGAGCAATGGCACAAAGTACGGCGCACCATGAACTTCATTGAGGGAATTGTTGTGATGATAGTGTTTTACGCATGATGATCGTTTTCGTTATGTGTTAGCTGCGTTTACGCATATGTAGGTATGCATGCGTTACACGCGCACACGCACACGTATACGTAAAAGCAGAGATGAAGTTAATCCGTTGCATACATATGTATAATAATATGTGATACATGCGTAATATTTTAAGCTGTCAATAGAATGTCCTAATACCAAATATATGATAGTGAGATTAAACCGTGCGTCATTATTACCTGTTCTCACATATATGCATATAGCAGTCTATCTAACTGCTCTTGTGGTTCATTTTTGATTATTCTTACTTAGGTTTCAAATCTGAAAATTAAAATGGAATAGGAGTAACTTACAAGAGAAAGGAACGAGTGTGTAAATTGTTTTTTGAATGACAGTACATTGAAGTTGTAGTATGGATGTATTATTATAATATGTCTATGGGTTTGTACAGAATGGGCCTTGGATTTTTAAATATTTTCATTTTCAATTTAAAGGAATGATAGTCATTAAGTTATAATACATATTGAAAAAAATGTGTAAGGGATACAGTGGTAAAGTACCTGCTTGTAAATCTGTCACGGGTCCGAATCTAACGAAAATATATTTTTCTTGCAATTTTTATTTCTTTCAATTTATATCTTTTTTTTCTTTCAGTTTGTACGTACAGTGTGTATACGGTTGCCCATGGGCAACTCATCGGACATTAAATGTTCCCACCACTAATTCATATCAACTAAATGAACAAAACCGTCCAATGACATGATTGTTATAATATATTCTCGAAATATTACAAAAAAATCAATTTGAACTTATTTACGACAACGAATATTTTCAGGCATCTAATACAAGCAAATGATTTAATTTTCAAATTTATGATATTGATAAATTTGTTAATTTAAGCATTCAAACGTTCGTCGAATACAAGATCACAGAATTATGGTAGCTTGTAATACTGTACACTTTTTTGAAAGACGCGATTATTTTCGATATAGTCTAATATTTTTGAACGTGAAATTATTTTGTTCAGTAGCAGCGGCAACGATGTGCGGGGCAACTCGGTGGATATACGAGACATTTATCCATACAGTATACACTTGCACCATCTCGGCCAGCGATTTCTCCTATTGCGTCGCACTGTTCCCTGTTGAAGTAAAATAAAGAATGACTAAAATTATACATTATCATCTTATAGAAATTACTATAAATACTATTATTTAATTTCTTAATTTAAGGGTTCAGTGACATAAGTCCGAGTTGAATTTGGAGGCCTCTTGCGGCGAAACTGAGAAACTTAGCACAAGAATTGGCGATCCCTTTTTACCTGCATAGGTTTATACAAGAGAAACAAAGATAGCAGCCATGTCGGTATTATCTTTTCACAAATATTCTTCAATTTGGCTTTTTAAATTTCATAAACGATATTTTTATGTATTTTTTATGAAATTAAATCAATCTTTATAATTGATTTTTTGTAAAAATTAAGTTGTAAAATCAAAATGTATACTAATCAAAATAATTGTAATAATAAGTAATATGAAAAAGAAAATATGAGAAAATATTTGCAACAGCGAAATCGTTTATAGCTTTGTACCTTCTATAGCAGTACAAAAAACTAGAGGATCGACAATTTCTTCCTTGACAAGTTTCACATTTACGCCACCAGAGGTCTCCAATTCACTCCACTAAATTCTGAACAAAAATTATTAATACGAGTCAGGGATTCGATTCAATATTCAAGTAACGATTCAAAACGAGTCAACAATTATTAATATGATTATCTTGACGTACGGGCATTGGCAAATAGCTGCCGGACAATTTGGTGGATATCGAAGACAGTTAATTTGACACCAGTCATTCATTCCTGGAATACGACGGTAAAGGGAAGTAGCTAAGCACACTTGAGATCTGAAAATAAAAGCACAGATTATGTTCTGAATCTTTACGTTTCTTCCACTTATATACAATTTCATCTTTGAGTTCAAAATAGGTTTATAATCATTGTTTTTAGTAAAAGTTATACATATATATAAATTGCACATTTAATATTATGTATGTTTATATGTTACAGGTAGGGCAACATTTTATACAAAAGTTAATATACATTAGTTACATGTATTGTTACGCGTTAGATGGCCACGCATTATATCACCACTTGCTGTACCACCATATATTAGATTTCCAATTTTTAAATACTGACAATAATAACAATCTAATTTGCTATATGTTAGATTACCAGAAGTTACATTGCCACGCGTTATATCGCCACGCATTATATCGCCACGTGTTAGATTGCCATGCCTTAGATCGGCACGCGATAGATCAGTACGCGTTGGATCACCACGCGTTATATAGTCACACGTTATATCGCCACGAGTTAAATCACCACACGTTATATCGCCACGCATTATATCGCCACGTGTTAGATTGCCATGCCTTAGATCGGCACGCGATAGATTAGTACGCGTTGGATCACCACGCGTTATATAGTCACACGTTATATCGCCACGAGTTAAATCACCACACGTTATATCGCCACGCATTATATCGCCACGTGTTAGATTGTCATGCCTTAGATCGGCACGCGATAGATCACTACAGGTTAGATCACCACGCGTTAGATCACCATGCGTTATATAATCACACGTTATATCGCCACGAGTTAAATCACCACACGTTATATCGCCATGTGTTAGATTGCCATGCCTTAGATCGGCACGCGATAGATCACTACACGTTATATCATCAAACGTGAGATACCCGCGCGTTATATCGCCAATTTGTAGATAGCCGTCATTGTATATGGCCGTTAAATCGCCATAGAATGTATCATAACATGTTAAATTGCCTCGCACTATATTACTACGAGTTGTATTGTCATACATTAGTTCACCATGCGTTAAAGTACCACGCGTTATATAGCCACCTGTTAGTTCACCACGGATTACTTATACGAGTATATGCACTAAATCGCAAAATTCTCATTTTCTGTCCCCATAACCGCGCCCATGTAAATATATTGCATCCACCATTAATTTCAAAAATACGTACCTAATAACAAGAGGAAATATATTATTAGAAGAGCGATAATCCTTGTAGTAAAGTAAGAAGGGATTATCCTGTTGCACAAAGAGCGGTGGTACACCAGCTGTACTGGTAACGATGCTTACGTCGGCACAGTTTCGAAATGTTTCTGGTCTTCCACATCCGTTTGCTTCGGTTCCATTTTCACAAGTACCCCACATATTACCTAATTTAAAAAAGTTAACAGATACTTCACAAATATTTAGTATACAAAATCATAAACGTTGTTTGTCCCTTGAAAGATGTCGGTATGTTACTATTATTTTACTTTAACTACTATTTTGTGATTTTACAATGCAAACAAATGAAAGAATAAAAATTATCAGAAATAAACACAAACCAGTATAGTAATTCCATTGTATCACACATTGGGAACAGGTAACATAAGCCGGTAAAGTTACCCTGTACCGAAATATAGCTTTCCTTTCGGTTTCTATAGGAATCTCGAAACGAACGTCCCTGGTCCCGGAAACATATAGTGGATACCTTGAAAAAAAAATACCATAAACATTTAACATTTCTTTACCTTCATTGAGATAAAAAGTAGAGACTTCCTACTCCGGTCTATAAAAATTTTCACACTAAAAAATAATAAATAATCAATGTATTTAGAGTAACTATATTTGCTTACGCATTTCGTTTTTGAGAAAATAAATAGAATAACAAACTGTACTTTCACATATTAAGATCACCATATTCCTTGAACTGATAGTGATTTTAAATTGTTTGAAATGTCAAAAAATAACTACAAGTTCAGTTTTAATTACTTAAGTTTCAAACATTGTTAAAGTTAAAATATTTACTGAAAAAAAGTAAATACATGTTTTTTTGAATAAAGAGCGTTTATATGCGTAATGCGCATGCGTTATATTCAATGTGTACTGCGCATATGCTGTATTGACGCATGCGCACTACGTACCTGTAGTGTATTCAAGATGGATACTGCGAGATTAGTTAAAAACTTTTTGTTCGTGATAATTCGTTAAGTGAAATTTATTTTAACGATAGTCTGTATATGTATTATGTCTGTTTGAGATTATAAAAAGCTTTCTATACCTGTCAAAACAATCTTGACTTGCTTCGCTCCTTGGATTGTTGTTTGGACAAAGATAGATTTCGAAACGACCCAGATGATTTGCTGTTAATTCTATTTCAACATCAATATCCTGTGAATTTAAATAATCTCATGGAAGAACATAATACAGCATGCTACGTGGTAATACAACACGTTGACTGCCATGTATATTACATGTAAAATACTACAAAAGAACTAAGAAAAGAAAATAATGTATAGTGTGCATAAGTGATATAAATTAAATGGCTTGTGGTAGTTAAGATGTCAACACGTTCTGTGCCACGTATTTATCAGAAGACAATTTTAATAAATTATACGAAAATATTTTTCAACTTAATTTAGTATAGGTAGTAATAAAATAAAATCAGTAAAACACTGATTACAAATTTTATGTTTTTTGTAAATACCATTCATATTCCAGGTATACGTTCTTTTCTCATTCAAATTTACCGCGTAAAAATTGAATACTGCCTACTTGAGAGACCTCTAAGATAGTATAACATCCCGTGATCGAAATCTGTTACGTTACATCGAAAAGCGTCCAAAGTCAACACTATTAATCAATTCAGGTAATTTATGTAATCCCTTATTAATTTTTATTTAAGTTCTATTTCCATTATTATTTTCTCGACCTAAAAGTTGTTTAACTTGTACAGAAAGAAAATAGAAACAGTATCTAACCTATAAAGTGAAACAATATCACTACATTTACTAAATCTATGTCTTCATAGTTCTTCAAATAGTGAAAATTAATATTACTAATTATTAGTACAATATACAATTATACAAATATGCAATTATATTGTATATATAACTTTTAAGAATACAATTACAGTATAATGTAAACAGGTAAGTACAGACATGTATTTTTATCAATTCCTTATTTTGATATATATCGTTTAAAAATTGTATATGTTTCTTACATTCCAAAACGTTGTAAAATATAAATATAAATAAACGATAGTCAAAACGTAATAAAACTCGACAAATAAAAAGTTTCATATTTTCTGAATTTGAACATTCTTCGATTATAATATAACCTTATTGGACGTCAACGAATAATTTAGTTTTCTTCTTTCGTTCGGTATGCGTCTTAATGGTCGATTATTTTTCATCACAATCGATTCGTGTCGGGTTTCGATAGAAGTTGTGGATCAGGTTAACCTATCCTTCGAAATTAGTCGCGGATTCCAAGTGTTTTAGGAACCGGAGACTTGTTTTAGCATTAGTCACTCGTAATAAGGCTTTTAACATACCTGATTCTTCTGATGAAACCCGATATCTGACGAATATATAACATAGGTATCGTTTCTATGTACAGTTAATCAAAAAAGCATTAACATGTCGAATCATAGTGACTGAAAAATTATACAGAGTGAATCAGTACTAATGAACACCTGAAGTAATAATGTATACTTTATCTGTTGACTTTTACAAAAAATATTTCAAGTGAAATTTATTTTGTTTCTTGTAGTGATCGAAAATATTATTTAGGGAAACTTGAATAAATTAATAAAAATTTGTCACTTTTATAAAACAGCAAAAATAATAGTAATTTTAAAAACTTTGAAGGACGTCATTGCTAAAAATTATTTATTACAGTCGACCGTTGTTACCATTACTGACAGTTGATGTTCATTAATAACATACAAATAATTATAAAACATGTTGTGAAGCAAAAAATGGTATGCAAATAGGTGTAACAAAAATAGAATAAAAAATCTTATGACACAATGTTGTATTTTATAAAATTGACATTAATTATTATTAGTAATTTAATTGATTGATATTTATTAATATTTATTAGTATTTTATTTTGTAAAATTAATTGTTTATCAATTATCACAGTAGCTAATAAAAAAATATATTATCAGTATTAAAATAAAAGTAAAATGTATAAAATAAAATAAAAATGAAAAATCACAAATTATTTTTATTAGAAGATCCAGATAAACATTCACTAAACAATAAGTAATATAATAATTTATTCTGCAGAAACGTTAAATGTGCTAGTGCTTTTTTGATTTATTACATTGATTAAAGAAAGATAAGATAAAGTTTGCAAAATTTAAGAATATTGGTAGTATGAATAGAAGCTTGATTATTGAGAGTAATCTTTGTTACTATATAAGATGAATTGTACTACAGAAATAAAGGAAAAGTAAATTACCTGGCCAACGGTGTAATGTCTAACAATGGTTCCTTTTGCATAGTCACCGCCTGCTTCGTGTGGTCGTGGCGTTTTCAGGTGATAAGCATCACCACATACTCCACACTCGCCATTGTTCTGCACCCATTGAACTAAATAACAGTACTTCTGTAATCTCTTCTTACATTGCATAAAAATAATGTCCAGTCTAAATCTTTTCTTATATTTACAGCAGACTGTCGATATAATTCCACGAACGGAAATATAGCAACGAAAAATTCTGGAAGTTGTCAACAACCGTGATTTGTCTAACCTAAGTTACCCGTTATGTTACCTAACCTAAGGTAAACGTAAATTATGTTAGCTAACCTAAGGTACTCATAAATATTCTTACATGACAAAATATTATTATACAATAAAATAATTTGAAACCAAAATTGTATGATGCTAAAGATGGTTTATTATTGCTGGTTTGCAAATATGGCAATATAAATAGAGACTACTATACAATTTCTATTAAAATTATTTGAATATTGTACATGAAAAAGTATTATCACTTGAAACAATGGTTTAAAAACTGTACCTATAATGTCAAAGAGATAAACGCTGTATTAGATAAGTAGTTCAATGATAATTTACAAAGATGGCAATATAACGAGAGTCTGCTGTACAATTTCTATTATGTTGTTGACATAATTTGATGACTTTAAATTAGCAAAGTAGCACTTATGTTAATGTGAAGCTTAAAATTTATTAGAAATGAGTGATTCAATGTTCTGTCGAAATTTTTACTACAAAATGGCTGACTGTCAATTATGGTAAACAATGAATTACGAAAAATTCTGATACAAAGATATAAATGAAATTGTAAAGTAATTATTTTTAAGCCAGTTTTAAGCTTAATTCTTAAAAATTACAAAAATTTTATTATAATGTTTTTAATACAAATTCATTGTCAAAGAAATTTTTTAATAATAAATTAACTAGAAGGTTTCTGTATTAACTATTTGTATTAAAAACAGCAATAACACTTTTTATACACTTGGTACTTCAAATCATAGTATAATATAATATACATATACATATTTAAATTGTAAAATATAGTTTGAATAGCAAAATCAGTCATTTTATCTATAGTAACCTAGTAAATTATGACTTTTTCTTAAAATTAATATAGAAAATCAATAATGTTATATAAAAAAATCAATTTATATGAGAGCATTATAATTTTTAAATCATATGAAAATTAGATTTATAATTTTTTCTCAAGTTTTATACTTCATACAGCAAGTTACAAATTTTTTTTAATTATATTTACAAAGACTTCTTTATAATAAATAAAACTTACTAAAATATTAAATAAAATTGATTAAAAAGTAACAAAAGAAAAACAATAATTCAGCAGAAATTGTTAATTGGAATAAATTCCATTATCAAAAGAGAGGCTATAAGTATTCATTCTTTGAACGTGGAACCTCTTTCACCGCTTTTGTGGTATAATTAATGTCACAAAATGGGATCCATTAACCGGTTCGCGATTTCGGTTATCCACGGTCCTTAATTTATTAACAGCACGTGGTAATTTGTTACAGCGCTCTTCTGTTTGCATTCGAAATATGCACAGTCCAGTTCAAAATAGTCTTCTTTTTCGATTTGGATAAACATGAATTTCAAAATTTCTAAAATTCTAAATTTGAAAATTTCTAAATTTCAAATTTGGAAATTTTTAAATCTACAAATATTCAAATTCGAAAATTTATAAATGTATCAATATTTCAATCAGAAAATCACTAAATTTAAAAATATCCAAATTCTAAAATTTCTAAATCTACAAATAACCAAATTCTAAAGTTTAAAAATCTACAAATATTCAAATCCGATAATTTATAAATGTATCAACATTTCAATCAGAAAATCACTAAATTTAAAAATATCCAAATTCAAAAATTTCTAAATCTGCAAATATAAAATTTTAAAAAGTTCTAAATTTATAAATATTTAAATTAGAAAATTTGAAACTATGAAAGCTAAATCTTTCACGTCCTTTCTCTATAACCTTGAATGACCTTGAGTGACTACAGTCTCTGAATTTCTAATAGATTGACCTATCATCGAAGGTGTCTGAAAACGGGTGGTCCCATTTTAAAAAGTAATGGCGACCTTGATTGTATGCGTACAAAATTTGTATTTGGCTGTTCTGAAGATGTGTCAAAATGAAAGCAGTCTTCGTGTATAATTGAAGATCCAAATATCGACTACCATCGTAAACATTATTTGTTTTTTACAAATTTTTAAATATACAAAATTATAAATTTAAAAATTGAAAAAATTTTAAACACTAAACGTTCAAAAATATTTTAAATTTGATAGTTCAACAAATTTAGAAATTTAAGATTACAAAAATATTAGATTTTCAAATTTACAAATAAACAACCAAAGTGATTTTAAAGAAAATTTTAAGTTACTATTTTTAATCACTGTCATTACTATAAATAATTACTAATATAGTTAATATAGGTAATTATTAATTATACTGAACAAACCTGCATATCCGCCGCAGAAGAGCTCATTGTCATTGTAATTCACAGGATTCGGATATCCAAAACGCCACATACTGTTCCTTGCTGGTGGATCCATTAAACGTCCATGACCATTTACGTAAACGTAATTAAGAACCTTTATAATCATCATTTTTTATTATCATAAATATTTTAATCTTTTGGCAACACAAAAAGACTAACCGTTCAATTTACAAATAATAAGAAATTTAAAAATGTAGAATTAAAAATTTTTAAATTAAGAAAGTGATCCACAAGTGTCTCACAAGTACCCTTTTCGTGAACGTAATTACTTATGACTAGTATAAATAAAATTATATTAATTTGTAATTAATGAAATTACATTAATTTTCAGTCAATAGAATTACCATATATTATCAGTTCTATAATCTGAATATTATAATAATATTACAACATAATATTTAGATTATATTAATTATCTTTTTATAATACAATATTCTATATATTATAATATTATTATGATTATACTATTACTATTATACCATTATAGTGATTATACTATCACTACTATGCTCCTATTATGATTATATTATATCTATTATACTATTATTATAATTGTTGCAATGAATAATGTATAATGGTTATTTTAAACTACTGAGTTGCCCTTCTATGTTCACGTACTCTATGGCTATGTAGATTTCCCGCGCGATTCCCGCCACACGCCATACGTAGTTTATTTTGTTCAGTATTGAAATAGTCCGTCGAGGATACACATATTTTTCTTTGCAGAACTTCATAATTTATATTAAACTATTAGTCTAGTACTCCTAGTGTTTATTTAGACATCTTACCAATAATTATACTATTAATTATTATGCTATTATTGTGATTAATATTAGTATATTAATATTACAGATATAATATTATGATCAAGCTTAACAGATAATGTGCTCGTTAACCAATTGATTTAAAAAAATCGATTTAAAAAAAGGTTCCTATTAAGTTTACGATATTGCATAATAAGAAGCTCTTACAAGCCCTTCAACACCTGCACGAAAGGTTCTTAAACCACAAAAATCGTTTTAACGAGTGTTGATGTCATGAGGCCCATGGACATCATATATAAATTACTCCATCGAATATCCCCTTTAATTATGGGTTGCCATCTGAATGGTGTTATAATGGTAAACTTTCCTTGCCAGTGGCAAGTACAAGCCATAATCGTATAAAGGTTACGTCATCGAAGATCATTTTTCTTTACACTTGAACCAGTTGAGACAGTTATCATAGTGTGAACAAAATTATGCATGAATTACGCAATACTGTTTTCTTTATGGTGTGAAATCAAAGTGTGCAGATATGGCATTGCGTGCCTGTTCATTTAAATAATTAATGTATTGATTAATTGTGGTAGTTACCTGTGTTAATTATCGTGTATGACATAAGTAATGACTTAGTGAATTCTCTTAATTACCATGTGTAACATGATTAATAAAATTGAGTGCACGTAACATTGTTATTAATATAATTAATTATACATAACATGAACAATAGTATCATTAACTACACGTAACATAATTAATAATATAATTAACCATATTAAGTTAATTAATAATATAATTATAATTAAAATGTTTACTTGCAAATTGTTAATCGACTCAAAAATGCAAAGGGTTGGATTATTTTAGATCAAATTTGAGACTGATAAAATTTTTAAAATTATTATAGAGACACTCATCGTTACTGTTATTAAAATATTGAAAAATATTAATATATTAATTATTATTATTTTAATAATTACTAAAGTTTAATTTAAAAATAAATATTTTCATATTCATTAAAATATTAAAAAAGTAGTAATGGTCTAATCAGTAATTAATAGTAAGTAAAAATGATTCATTATTAATTAAGAACAAATTAAAATATGATAAATAAATATTAGGGATAAAATATTTGACATTAATAATCTTATAAGACTACTTTTACGGATTTTAAAAATTTTTTCCATTATGTTTATAATATTCAATTTTACACTATACAAAACCGCTCTTTTTTCTTAATTTTAATACATTAAATTTGACTTACCTGAAAGTAAAAACATGTCGCTACGAGAAAGATACTCCTACACCGATATCTGGTTATCATATTCACCTAAAAATTGAAACATAAAAATGAATTTTTATATTATAATTACATGTTAATATAACTTCAAACAAAATCTGATAATAAAAAAGTACACTGCAAAATTGTACGAAGATTCGAATAATTTTATAATTTTGGAAATATTAATGATAAAATGTATTTACATGGCAAATTATAACTCTTATAACTTTAATTATAACATAACTTTTATTACTGATCTATTATTGCAGTATTTATTTAAAAAATACTGTAGTAAAATAGTACTTTATTCAACTTGAAACACCGTGTATATAAGAACGTACGATAATTGGGTTTCTTTCTGTAATAAAAGCCGAAATACGACTAATGATATTCATGAAATTGTCTATGGAACTAATCTGGAAATTAACGACTTGTTCTGACATTCGGAATAAAAAAGTCACTTATAAGTTTCTTATCTATGCATATTAAAGGATCAAAGGAATTAAGGAACATCGTGAATAAATTGAAGGCAGCCTTGAGTCAGTTAGTAGCAATAAAATCTTGCGTAAGAAAGTTGAAGGTACGTGTATGGTGCCAATCGGGTCGAATTACGACAATCAATGGAAGTTCTAGAGCTCCTCATTATGTCATGTATCGGTTGTTTCGTACAGCTACATATTGCCGAAAACATAACCTTAATTTCAATCTTGAATTTATTCAAATAACTTTAATATTAATTTTGTTTTTGTTCAAATAATTTTAATCTTAATTTTCTACATACTTAACTTTCATTAATTAATAAATATTATAATTAATTATAATTATTATATTTCCTAATAATAATTTTTATTAATAAAGTAAATACCTGTTATAATTACACGCATAAGGATTAATAATATTAAAAGAAATAAGTTGAATATTAAGCTTAATAAGGAAGTTAAATGATGAATAAGTTTAATTAAATCATAAATTTTTATAATAAGTTAATTGATACTATATACATATTTATGTAAAGTTGACATCGTGTGTACAAACTTTCAGTGAGATTCTAATAAAGAAATCTTGTCTTTATTATTATCTACTTTTTTTCGACTGTTAACTGTCTTTTATATATATAATTTAACTTAAATATCTTTTTCAGATGTTACTCTTCGAAAAACGCTTACTATTCCAGGCATGCGTTCCCTTTGAATTTAAATTTCCCGCGGTAAAGTGAACAACCTATTTGTGGCGCCTGTACTTGCTTGTGAAGTGTAACATGGTTAATGTGTCACATCCAAAAACATCGAAAACTAACTCTATTCATTAATTTAGGTAATTTACACAATGTCCTTTTAATACTTATTTAAGTTTCAATCCCATTATTATTTTGTTTAACTAAAAATCGTTTCTACTTGGACGGAAAAAAGAAAAAGCGGAATCTAACCTACAAAAATGCAACACCATACCATCACCCTTACTAAATCTATGATTTTACAGCTGTGCAAACAATGAAAATTAATTAATATTATTATGAATTAATTAATAATATTGTTAACAATTAATGATACAACATGTGTACACATAGTTCTCAAAAATATAAACAGGTAAGTGCTAATGTTCTTTTATTTTTTATTACATTGTTTATAACTTTTGTATATTCTTCATGTTGTTATACAATTGCATTTAAGTTTTAATTGCGGAACCAATATCTATAGTTTTTAATAATAATATGTTAAGAGGGTTATAAGTAATAGTTGAAGGATAATAAATTTGAATGAATGCGAGGTCCTATATTCACCAAATTTGATTGTTCTTCAATCGTAATCAATATTATCCTTTAGTTTAATATTAACAGCTAATACTAATATTTCATATTAACATTATCTTGATAATAGTTCAACAATTAAACGTCTTTAAATAAATATTACAACAATTCTCAATAAACATGTAACTAAAATCAGTTATTTTAAAAATTCTATTACCCTTCTTGAAACTTTTGTATACGCAGAATAGTTTTTATCCTAATTATCGGTTAAGCCATAATCATAACACATGACGTTAAAATTATTTCAATTTTCTTAACAAAATAAATTGAACTATCCAAATAAATACAAGTCCCTAATTTTTATTATATAAAATTTTATTATATAATAAATACAATTTTAATAATAACTTTTTATTATATGAAAGCGTTTGAAGTTCATTTTAAATTTTGAATCATATAATATCAATTCTGTTAAAAAATAATAGTGTCAAATAGGGAAATATATATTCCATATATCGCAGTCTCATTTCTAATGTAAAAATCATGCTCAACATCATGTTTGATGGAGGTTAAGCCTAAGTACTGAATACAATTAGCATACATTATAGTTGATATTAAATAAATCTAGTGTTAATCGAATCCATAATGGCACGTTAGTCGTCATATTGATAAATTAAGTGCGGTGCTATAAAACTCGTTATCAACACTTGTATCACATATCTAAAAATGTTTCGTACTTCCGAATACATCAACTGTCATGGGTTGACATCATAATACATATTTAAAAGCTCATGCATACGTGTTTGTGACGCATTTCGGATGATACAAAAGCTTGTAAAATATTCAAAAATAAATGAGTTACATATTGTTATCTAGTCGAAAATACGCGTTGTCGTATTATGTGCGTCTGGTGAGTTGACAGCTAGAAACAATGCGAATCCCATTGGTTCGCATGCCATCTTTCCAGGCACGCAATGTTTATGCCGTCTTCAAGTGAAAATAATGTTATGTGACACCCTGTGTATGGCTTCATAAACAATTTATAAAATATTTTATATATATGTTATAAAAAAAATACAAAAATTATAAAAATAGTTGGATTTGACAGAGTCTTGTATCCACATACCTTAAACAAGTTTTTATTTCAGTACGAAATATGTATAAACAAGTTCCCTCCGCAAGAATTTTTGAATGAAAACTTGACACCGTCCCAATAACACCTCGTCATACAACTTGAAGTACCTCAAACCACCGTTACCAATCGGTTGCATACCGTGAGAGATATGCAGAAAGAGGAAAAATGGACAGCTCTGAACCATTAGCCCTCGCTCTTCAAGAGTTTTTTTGCGGTACATCGAAATAAACGGCAAGAAATGGATCCATTATGATCCAACGCAACGAATTGTGAATAGATCATCAAATAATCAAAAAAATTGTTATTTAAATAATTATGATTTCACCGTGGTATAATTAATTCGTATAACCATATTCACTGCCATTTTTAGCATGTTAAATAAATTTATGAGCTATAAAAATACCAGATACCGGTTTGAATTAATGTAATAGAATAATTTTATAATTACAATTGGCACTTGTAAATTTTTATATTAATTAAGCTTCGTTGGAAAGCATCGTAATCGTTTATTATAGGCTATAACATGCAATGACAATAAAGAAGAAAAGTCGATTGCCTTTACGCAACAAAACAGGTCGATTATCTCAACACCGTCGACGATAAAAAGAAAACCATAGAACGAAGAAAGAAAGCCACGCTTAAAACCTTTAAGTAAAATTGATTGGGTTGATTGTACCAATACCTGTTCATGAAAGAACAAGACATTGAAAGCAGAATGAGATCTCGACATCACATTTTTCTCTTCAACGATTTCTTTCAGAAATAATAAAATACGGCTCTTATGAAGAATTGGGGATTCAAAGTATTCGAATTTCGAATTTTCGAACACATTATTTTAAAAAGCAGGTTATGCGCGGTGCTATGGGTTTAAGGTATATTTATTGCGAAGACACCGACCGTAATATGTAATTTATTACGAGATACGTATGCAATATAATTAGAGTATGTCCAAACAGGATTACCTCCATTTCAAAGGAAGCGGGAATTTCGTAATCGATATTAAGGTATTGTAACATTTAGGTTACTGCAATCTTATTTCGTTTATTACTGTAATTTTGTTACGCAGATTGTAATACTTATAAGTTGTTACATTTATAAATCTGTAAATATTCAAATTCGAGGATTTTTGAATATGGACCATTCAGGTTTTCAAAACTTTAAATTTTCAAATTTCTTAATCCTCGAGTTTTTAATTTCCAAATTTTTGACTTTGGAATTCTTAAATTTTCAAATTTTTAACTTTGGAATTTTTAAATTTTCAAATTTTTGACTTTTGGAATTTTTAATTTTCAAGTTTCAGATTTTTGAATTTCAAAATTTTCGAGTTTCAAATTTTCAAATTCCAAATCTTGGAATTTTAAAATTTTCGAATATCAGATTTTCTTTCGAATTTCAAAATTTCGAGTTTTTGAATTTTCGAAATCAAATTTTCAAATTTTGAATTTTTAAATTTTCGAATTTCAAATTTACGAATTTCAAAATTTTCGAGTTTCAAATTTTTAAATTTTAAAATTTTCGAATATCAGATTTTGAAGTTTTCGAATTTCAAAATTTTGAGTTTTTAAATTTTCGAAATCAAATTTTCAAATTTCGAATTTCAAATTTACGAATTTCAAAATTTTCGAGTTTCAAATTTTTTAATTTTCGAATATCAGATTTTGAAGTTTTCGAATTTCAAAATTTCGAGTTTTTAAATTTTCGAAATCAAATTTTCAAATTTCGAATTTCAGATTTTCAATTTTTCGAATTTCAATATTTTGCGTTCTTAAATTTCCAAATTTCAACGATTCAAGTTTCCGAATTTCAAATTTCCAAATTTCTAAATCTTCAAAAGTGTCAAATTTTCAAATTTCTAAATCAAATCTTCAATTTTTTAAATTTGCAAGCTTTTAAATTCTTACATTTCCAAATGTAAGAATTACCAACCCTGATATATATAATACCAACCCTGATATATATCACAGCTAATAAGCCTTTTCAGTCTTGATTTATACCTGCAAATAAAAGAACATATCAAGGTGTTCTTATGACACACGCATTAATAATACTGAATTGCGGACTCAAGAGGTTATTACAGTACATCAATGTCATTCTCACTTTATTTTTATATTTAAAAACATATACTAAAATTTAGTTCTGCAACATAATATAGGTGCACGTGGAAAATATATAAACTGAAAATGGCGCTGGTGTACTGTAATAACCTCTTTAGTCCACAATTCAGTATTATTCTGTGTGTCGTAAGAATGTCACGTTGATCATATGTACAGATTTTGAAAGAGTTTAGTATAAGGAACTTCAACCGGTATCATAAACATATTTCAACGGATCTAAAATTTGTAATCTTCAGAAGTCTGTTACGGTTAATTTCACATTTTATTTCCTGAATTTTTGTAAATTATTAGATATTTAAGTAGATTACCATGAATAAAGAATGAACATGTCAAGTCTCTACGTGAAAATATTCATGACATAAATATGACATGGCGTTGTCGATAAATATGTATACTTTATGTAAGTCCAGATTCGTATAATTTCACAAATACTTATTGTACATAATCAGTTACCTTACTTTATAATTAGTTAACGGTAAAAAATATATGAAGATCATATGCATAATCCTCTTCGAGGAACACCTAATTTAATCACGAGCTATCCCGCGAAATATGAGTAATCTCCTAATAATTTCGTGTTTTTATTGGATTATGCAAATGCACGAAGAAAATTTAAATCTAATTTAAATTAACTCTCGACAAAGATAATTTATTCATTTGGTTCATTGCTTTTGTTTTTGCTGCATTTAACGTGCTATAAAAATGGCTTTCGACTAGTAATCATAAAGTGAGGTTAGGATTGAAATGACAGGAAATCCTGTTCCTTATAATTATTGTATTGTGTTTAACGTTTTTTTAAAAAACAATTTATTAAGGTAGGAATTTTAAAAAATATAAATGTACACATTTTTTAATTTACAAACACATTTTTATTTAATTTTCAAAATTAGAATTTTATATTTTTTAGGTTTCAAGTTTGTTGCGTTAGAAATTTAAGTTTTCAAATTTTTTAAATTGTAGGTTTTTAAATCTTCTGATTTAAAAATTTGAATATCCAGAAATTTTCAATTTAAAAAATTTACAAATTTTCAAATTTAGAACGTTCAGTTGTCAAATTTCCCCCGTTTATTGCTATCCAAGAAAAAAATGTATTTGTTTTTAGGATTCAGCGTCTAAAAGCATGAATCATTGGTAATATGTACATATGTTCATACAGACACTTACAGTAACGTTCAAAAGTTTGGAAGCAGTTAAACAGGTTTTTCAAAGACATTATTTACAATAAAAATCTTACATATTATAAAGATTTTTAAATTTTTATAATAAAGTGACCACCCTTTAATAACTTCTGAATAAATTTTATATATTTTATTTATTAGTTTTTTGTAATTCAATTAAGTTTTTCCATTTTGCTTTTATTATGTTTGTTTCCAAAAAAAAAGAAAAAAAAACAGAATTAGTATACATTTGAAATTTACAATTTATTTAAAAAAAATAAGATTGTAGAAAGTTAGGTTAGGTAAAGATATTTTTCTGTAAGCTGTATAAAATATACAGTAGCATGTACAATTTATTTTTGTAAAATTTACTATTTATTTTTAAAAAGTAACATTGTAGAAAGTTAGGTTAGGTAAAGATATTTTTCTGTAAGCTGTATAAAATATACAGTAGCATGTACAATTTATTTTTGTACCCTCTTATTTAGAGAGTTCTAAAATGTAAGGTTAAAAAGACATATTTTATTGCAAACTGCACAAAATATGCAATTTATTTTTACCAACTAAAAGATTTGTGAAAAGTTATATTAGAGGAAGATATTTTTCTATAAATTGCACAATATGTATCCGCAATAAATTATTTTCACAAATGATCACTATCACTGTATTAATAAAGAATAACTAGCTTGTCAGACAGAAATGACTGTGAACTGTAATGTACGTTAAATTTGTGAACGGTAATGTATGTAAAAGAGAGTTTTAAAACGGTATCGAATCAGGTTGAAAGCGAGGATTCCGTTGGTTCGAAGTGTCATCGATTTGTACGAAAGAAACCGAAAGTGGACAAATCGTGCAGTGAATATTTCAAATCTGCGCTCGTAATCTTACCGCTCGCGTAGCTCGTACAGGAGATAACAGCAAAAAGGAGTTAAAAGGATTTCGAGAGGGACATTGGCTTCTTGCATTATGGAGATTGCCGAAGGTTGACCAAAATTCGAATGCACGCTTTATGAATCACATGAAATCATTGGCGTAACCAAAGAGTAGATACAAGAGGCGACACTTCGTTACCTTTGATGTTGGGCGAGGACCCTTTAAATTGGTTACATAGACGCGCGGGAAATTTAAATCAACTGAATGTTCATTTCATGTTATTCTTTAATAATTAGAAATCTTTTTGTTGTCAATTTTCTGTGTAACACTAATATTGACTTTCGAAGTATTTGCATCAATTTTGCAACATTGAAAAGTTGAAAAGAGAGGCGTATAAAATAGTTGGATTTCTGGGGAGAATATATATTATATAAATGATTATTACAAATAACTTATGAAGAAATGACGAACTATTTATTACTAGAAAATACAGTCGCATGTGTTATAGGGAAATGACAAAATATTTAGTACAAATTATTATTAAATTTCCGAATTCCTAAATTCCCCAAATTTCCAAATATTTAATTTTCAAATTCTTAATTCCCAAGTTGAAAAATTACAGAATTGTAAATTTGTTCAATTTCAAAATTTGAAAACTTCTACATTTAAAAATTTTGAAGTTTACACATTCTTAATTTTCAAATCTGAAAATTGAAAACTTATCAAATTTTCGATTTTTTAAATTTCAAAATTTTCAATTCTCAAATTTCAAAATTTTCAATTGTCAAATCTTAAAATTTTCAATTCTCAAATCTTAAAATCTTCAATTCTCAAATTTCAAAATTTTCTACTTCCAAATTTCAAAATATTGAATTCTCAAATTTCAAAACTCCTGACGCAATTTGTGTACGCTCTCAATAAAATTCTCAAATTTATTAAATTCCAAAATTTCACTTTTACAAATTTTCAATATTTCTCTAATTTTATAAATTTTTTAAATTCTCATATTCCTACATTTTTTAATTTGAAAATTTCTAAATTTGCGAATGTATAAAGTTATAAAATTTTTCAATTTGCAAATCCATAAAATTTTCAAATTTCTTTAATTCTCAAGTATTCAAACTTTCCAAATTTCCCTAATTCATAATTATTCAAATTTTCAAATTTTTAATAATTTTCAAATTATTCGAACTCTAAAAAAAGTAAATTCACCACTAGTTGAAACTGAATATAATAGTCTACATTATCTTAATTGTTATAACAAATGGTACTACATTTTTCCCCTAGATCACAAATATCCCTAGGGAAGCCTACTAGCTACCGCAGTTATAGTTATTCCAATAATTTCTTATGAGTCCTACGTCCACTCTGGACCCTCTACACTTACGCCAATGCGTAATATATATCACGAACGTTATCTTACATTATTATTACATACGTTCCTTTTTATTTTCTCTTTTTCTCCTTAATTCATGTTCATGAATGATAGTTATATTACATTGTCGCATATCAACGAGATGATGTCGAAAACGCAGAATGACAGTTATATCACAATTAATTTAAATCTTGATGTTCGATAAAAATAACCTCACATTTAGATCACTAATATTCGTCTAATATACATATGTATAGGCGATTCTGATAACTTTATTCGCTTAACATGAAATTTTAAATCGTTACAGTAGTCTAAATTTTGAAAAATTTGATTTTAGAAATGAATGCAAATTCCAAGATTTTAGAGAGGTCGTGCATAAAATAGCTATTCGGTTCGTAATTTTGAGGGTTATAAAATTTAGAAATGTCAGGAGTTTACAGGTTCAGAAATGTTGAAATGTAGAATTGTAGGAATTTCAAGTTTTTATGTTTAAAAATGTAATTACAGAAATATAGAAATTAAAAATTTTTAAGTTTTTTGTTAAATTATTAATATTCTAATTTGGACACTTTTTAACTTGTAAATGTCCATATTCAAAAATCTTGTAACGTTCAAATTTAAAAATTTGGTAACTAGGAGGTTGATAAATTTTTATTTCAATTTAGAGAAATACACATTTTAAGTGTACCAATTTCAGTTCTCCAATTTTCAAATTATTATATTGAAAAATCTAGGAATCTAATAATAAAATTTACAAATATTAAAATTGAGAAATTTTTAAATTTTGAATTTTTTAATCTGACAGTTTAAAAATTTGGAACTTTAGGAATTTAGGAATTTAGACATTTTGAAATCTAGAAATTTTAGAATTTAGGAATTTAGGAATTTTAGACTTTAGAAATTGAGGAATTTAGGGATTTAGGATTTTAGGATTTTAGGATTTTAGAATTTTAGAATTTTAGAATTTTAGAATTTTAGGATTTTAGGATTTTAGGATTTTAGGATTTTAGAATTTTAGAATTTTAGAATTTTAGAATTTTAGAATTTTAGAATTTTTAAATTTTAGAATTTTTAAATTTTAGAATTTAGGAATTTAGAAATTTAGAAATTCAGAACTTTAGGCATTTAGGAATTTAGAAATTTATGAATCTAGGAATAGTATAATTTAGGAATTTAGGAATTTAAAAATTGAGCAATTGAGAAATTAAGAAATTTAAAAATTAAAAGATTGTTAATTTGAGAATTTAAAAATTAAAAAATTTAGAAGTTTGAAAATGCATTAATCTACAAGTCTAGATATTTCTAAATGTAAAAATTTAGAAGTTGATAAAGTTGCAAATCTGCAAGTATAAAAATTTACAAACGTAGAAGTAGCAAAATTTCTTAACTTGAAAATTAAAAAATCGGAAATTCAAAAATTGAAGAACATAAAAATTCCAGGTTAAAAAACTCATCTCTCCACATTAATTTTCTCAAAGATCAATAATAAAATACCTTCCTCAAAATTCAACAAAAATACATATTCGTGTAACCATTTAATACATTACAATCTTTCAATAATTGTGTATATTCAAATGCATCGCAACCTCTGCGCAAAAAGTTTGCGCAGAAATAGATACCTGAGCCCTTCCTAGAGACTTTTGAATATTTATCAAACGTAACCTCTTTGAAACAGTTGTATAAAGCAACAATAGAGCCCAGATAAAAGGTACTGTGAAACAATGAATCCTGTTTAGTACCCGAAGAATTCGAAATTAGTTATACGATCGAGAAGAAAAGGCATAAACACGCCTTCGAATAATTAAGTAACATGCTCGTGTATCAACTGAATATCAGGCAACGACCGGAATATGGAAATGTGAGGTTATAGGAAAGCGCGGTTTTAAAATTTTATTGCGGACTTGTCCAACAGAACCTGTTTCGATAACAAAGAACCACTGATAAACAATACATTCTACCAATTTCAATATTTTCGGTGCTCGAAGGTTAACTCGTGAATGTCCGATCCACACGATACAACAATTCGAATGTTTTCAACGCTTAATGCACAAAATATCTACTCGAGTTCAGCAGGAAAATATCAAAGCAACAATAAAATAGCAAATCTCGAGAGAAAGGTATAATTCTCTTGAGTCAAGGTCATCGTCAAGGTCGGGAGAAAAGTAGGAATACTATAATCAACTGCAAATATTGTTTGAATAACGTTTATGGCGCATCTTCAAGGAGCGTTTGCAACGAGCGTCAAATACTACTGGTTAACTACTGATGGTAATGTTACTACTAGTTAAAATTATATTCAGAAGTATATTGTGGATTAATATATGGATGGGATAGTATGGATTAATAATTTTGGTGAGTATTATAAGAATATAACAAAAATAATGTATATATGAAATGTATATAAATATAGGATATTTATTTCTTTTATATATTTATTATAATATGTGTTGATGCTTCAGTATTTAGTAGTATTTAATACAACTTCAATTCAATATTTACTATTAATTAATTAATTTAAGTTATACTTTAATTTTTTTAAGTAATTAATTTTAATTAATTTAAATTATACTTTAATTAATTAATTATACTCTAAATCAGCATTTACTTCAATAATGTCTACTACTTTTTTATTTCAGTACTTACCAGTAGTTAATACTACTTTAATTCAGTATTTAGTAATAATGAATACTGCTATAATAGTAAGTATTTACTAACAATAAGTGTGCATTTAACATTGGTAATTCCACTAGTACTGGATTGTTACAAGAATAGTTTTTATAATTAATTGATTTATGTTATGGTGGTTTAGAATATTAGTAATATTTTATATTATTTAAAATTATTATTCTGAGTAGTAGTGTGAATATTTCAATGACTGATTAAATTAGATCATGTAAGTAAATTTTTAATATGTTATCAGTGTTTTCATTTTGAGCTATGAAGATTTCAGTGAATAAGTGCTAAATTTAGTTGGGTTGAATCAAAATCGAATCACATTGGAAAATAAGTTATGGTTAGGAAAAGATTAGGCTAAGATTGAGGTTAGGTTTAGGGTCGGTAAACAATGTGACTAAGTTAAGGTTAGGATAAGGTACGTTTGAAGTTAGGTTGAAATTACAATAAGATACTACTCAGGTTACCGTTACATCAAATGTAAAGTTAAAGTTAGGTTAATTTCTGTTAAAATGTTAAAATTAAAATCGTTGAGTTAAGATTACGGTTAATTTTAGGTATCAGTTGTGTTTTGGCTGAGTTTAAATTAGGTTATGGTTGGATTAAGATAATATTAAAGTTAGACTATCATTATTAGAATAAACCAAGATAATATTAAATATTAAATTATATATTATTAAATAATATTAAAATTAAGGTTAATTTTGGGTTAAAGTTAAAGTTAAGATTAGTTTTAACTTCCAATTAAAGTTGAGGTTAGTTTTAATTTACAGTTGAAGTTGGGGTTAGTTTTAGGTTAATGTTCAAATTGAAGTTAGCTTATGGTAAGACTAGGGTTATGATTAAGTTCAGGTTAAGTTAAACTTGTAGTTAAAGTTAAGTTAAATTAACATTGTAGTTAGGTTAATATTTACTTAATGTTAAGTTAATGTTGCTTTACAGTTAAGATTAAATTAACGCAGAGTTTAAGATTAGGTTATGGTCCAAGTTACATTAAGTTAGGTTAATATTCTGTCAGGGTTGAACTGTCATTAACTTATAATTAGTGTTAGGTTATGATACCTTCAGATTGAAGTTCGGTATATGTTATATTAAGATTACTTTAGTATAACTTGAGTATAATTCACTATAATAAATTTATAATAAAATTGCAGAAATTTTTAATTTCTTAAACATTATAACCTTGTAAAATTTCAAAATTTCAAAATTTGTAAATATAAATTTCAAAATTAAAAATTTCCAACTTTGGTAAATATCCAAATTTCAAAATTCATAAATCTTCAATTTCGGATTCTAAAAATACAAATTTTTAGATTGCTAAATCTTCAACTTCTGAAATTTCTAAAATTCCTTTTCCAAGTCTTTGAAAGTTCACATTTGCTCATTTTCAGATTGCAAATCTTCCAAATTCCTAAATTTTCATATTTTTTGTTTATAAATAAAATTCAAAAACTTCTCAAGTTTTCAAATAAATTATCAAAATTACTAAATTTTTAAATTTAATTTTACCAGACTTCCCAAACACAGCTTAAATTTTTAACCTAAATTTTATTGCAGATAATAATTAAGTATCAGTATAACCTTAATAGTCTCAATCACAAGAATGACAAATGAGAACCATGAAATTAATTTTACAGTCACGTTTATTTCCTTATCTTCCAGAAAATAATAATCGCATTGTAAAAGGATAATGCTCCCATTCACAGCAGTGCAGCTACACAACATGACTTAAAGATCACAATACTCGAATTTTAAAATGGCCGACACGTTCTCCGGATATAAAATATCATTGATAATGTATGGGGAATACTAGTGACCCGAATTTATAAAGAGATGCGAAAAATATTCGACAGTTCAGTAATCAAAAATTGTCATTGTTAAAGTTGAAATAAAAATTCCATTTAAAATCTTGTAACGAACATGATAACAAATTTTATAATTAATTAATCTCAACAGAGTTACAATTTATTATTCGACGCCACATACAGTATGTCCCAGTTCTCTGCGTGAAACTTTACCATCGTGTTCAGTGAATAAAAATGATAAAAAATTATTGTATAAATATAGGCTGTTAAATGTTTTATCGAAAGGTTACGAGGAATGCACGAAATATAATAATTAACGATTTTCTCCTTCAATATTACGTACGAATAATTCTCGGCTTTCATATTTTTTTTTAATAATTTTCAATAACGCATTCGAAGGCCTATATATAAGCATTTTTTCTTATTTTTATAGAAATAGAAATTCTAGAATGACTTCTAGAATGACTTCTAGAATTTTATAGAATATTCTAATAAAGTTATAGGAACAAAACTAAAACACCATGTATATCAAGCACACCAGTTCATTACCATTTCGTGTTTTTGTGATCATTTTTTTATAAAGTGTCTGAGAGCCTGTGTTGATATAATATTCCTTTTTTATTTTTTCAAGTAGAATATGTTAAGTTTCAGTTTCCAAGTCACTGTTTCGTTACCCTCACTGAAAGCGTACGTTATAAACGTACACTAGGGAGCAAATTTGGTTTCCCCTAGAGAAAATTGGGAAATGTCTGCTACAGACTGAAAATCGAGTTAATGACTTTTAAATTTCATAGTTTAGAAGTTTGGAAATTTGGGACAGGAAAAGTTGGAAATTTGAAAATTTGAAAATTTCAGAATTTGGAAGTAACTCAATTCGAAAGTTGAAAAATTTACTAATTTACTTATTAACAAATCTAAAGATTGATAGAATTTTAATTTCGCAAGATACAAATCTGTTCTCCCGAAATTAAGTGCAATAAATTCGCTTTCTCCCCCTATATCTGATGTTAAGTCAAAGGAAGCCAACGTTGCACCCGAGCGTACGCAAACGCGCGTCTTTTCTTTATGGTGAAATTAAATATGTGGCTCGTAAAGCAACGTGCAATCAGTACCGCAAGATACTTACCGGTGTGCGCGTGATCGGGGTCCTAATATCGGTAGTCGAACGATTATGTAGGTGAAAACCGTCTAGCTCGTTCTTTTATCGAATCCAGGAAGCGTGACAGTTTAAACAATAGCCTTTTTTCGTTTCGGCAACACCTCGTGGTTCGGTATATTATCGGAAAAGAGCGGATCTTCTCGTCCTTTTGAATCGATATTAATTCCGGTGACGATTTTAAATCGAAAAAAGTTTTGTCCGAGTTTACACGATGATGTGTTCGCGATGTGTCGTCGCACTGCCGAAGCGACCGACTCGAATGCGTTGGCGCGAACGAATAATACTCGCGCGACACAGCACGGTTCGCTACTGCCGAAAAACTTGGCTACCACCACCACATCCCCGAGAGCTAAGGATTAAGGCGTGGTTTACACGCACGATGATACGCGATTTAGCTGGAACAGAAGTAAAACTGATTTCTGAGGAAAAAAGTTGTTAGGGTTGTTGCACCGTTTCGAAACTCCCCGCCATTTGCACATGTGATTACTCCTAAGAACACTTTTGATACACCTACACACGTGGGTTACAAGTGATACAACTGATACACCTACAGTTGTATTATTATTCGGATACTATAGCACAGTAAAGTCTCGATATAGGCGGGAATGATGTATACGATATAAGCGAAAAAATTATCTTTATCGGAAGGATCCTCGAGACGCCGAGAAATGTAACATGATCTTGGTTCCAGTATATCCGAGAGACAATACCAATGTAAATGTAAAACTTCTTTATTTTTGACTTTTTCGTAATCAAACTTTGATTAATACATTCTGTACATTTTTCCAATTAAAATGAGACCGAACACGATATAATTTAAACTATGGTTACTGGTTTAATTCACGATAAGTTCCAAACGCAGGAAGGCAACGAGTGAAAAAGAGATGCGATTATAGCAGCCGGCAAGGATCAAAACTCTGTTGTATTGTTCACAATTCTAATGCGTTGCTAAGTTCTTTATTTTCAGTCCATTTTGTATACAACTCTTACCAACATATTTGTGACGCTTTTCTAATCAAAATGAGACCACACACGACGTAATTTGGGGTATATTTACTTGTAATAACTTAAAGTAGTAACATCCTCGCAGTCATAAAAACATAGTCTACGATTTCGGCTGTCAGACGTATCACGTGATTATCCGAGTAGCAGCGAAGAAAAACGAAATTACCCGACATGTCATTCGTCCGTTTACCGCGAATCTTACTACAATAAAGCCCTCGTATAAAAAAATGCTTACAAGTACAAGTAAATATGTTTGGAATTATATCGTGTTTAGTCTCATTTTAATCAGGAAAAAGTGACGAATATGTTAGTAAAAATTTCATAAGAAAAGAGTTAAAAATAAAAGTTTTATTCGTGCAATAAGATTGTTCCATCGATATGTTACTGTTTGTTTACGTTCGGTCATTCGGTCGTTACCAACGCCTCTACAAGAAATGCATTCCCACACAAATAAGGAAACTCCTTCGTGTTTTAAAGTAGGTTTCAGACTTCTTGGCTTTAAAGCATTTACACTTCGTCACATTATACTTTTCCTGTTCGAACAAAAAATACAATATTGAGAATTTCGAAGTAGTATTACATTCCAGACGTTTACGTACAAAACAATCTTATCCCGCAGTTCACATGGCTTCAAAATATTGTTAGTTTATAGAAAGTGCATTAGTGTTATATTAATGAGGTGTGAAAATATATTTTGTTCAAAATGATTCGATCAAGTACTTATTATAGTTAAGTTATTGAAGTTGTTGTATTTTTAATGTACAGTGAATGGTTTATCTTTGTGCAAAATATGTAATATAGTGTCTAAATTGAATCCTCCCTAAATTCCTAGGTCTAAAATCCACTAATTCCTAGATACTTTTTATTTAGATACCCTACATGAAAAGTCTCCAAGTCCCAAGATGGGTATTTTCCCTAGGGGAATCAGATTTGCTCGTCTTGAATTCTCAAATTATGAAATTTCTCAATTTCGAAATCCCCGACTTTCTAGAGTCCAAACTTTCTATTACTTTCGAATTTCCGAACGTCAAATTCCTAGATTTGTAAATCTACATGTAAATTTATAAACCGTTAATTTCCTAGATTTGTAAATTTCCAAATCGCCTATTTCCTACATTTTTGAAGTTTCAAATCGCCAAATTTCAAAATTTGTAAATTTCCAAATCGCTAACTTCCTAGATCTCAAAATTTCCCCGTCATCAAATTACTAGATCTAAAAAATTTTTATTTGTGAAATTAAGAAGATAACAATATCATTTATGAATTTTTAAATACTCGTTCAAATTTGAAGATGACGCTTGGGGTAGTTTTCTTGCGCGACGTATTCGAAGAAAGACCGCCATTGTAAGTATGATTGAAAGGCGATCACATCATGCATTAATCGAATGTGCATTAACCGAGCGTATACTCTATCGATACACTTGGCGTTCTCTTGATGACGACGCAGTATGTAAGTACCATCAGACGATCAATACATATAGTCAAAAATTGACTATACTTCCGAAAACCTCCATGCTCCAAATTGGCTGAAATTTTGGGAATGGGTTTCTTTTTAATAAAAATCATGAATCCGAGAAGAATTTTGGCCGACTCGAGAAAAAATTTTGGGCTGTTCTTTCCAAAACCTCCATGTTCCAAATTGGCTGAAATTTCGGGAATGGGTTTCTTTTTAATAAAAATGATGATTCCGAGAAGGATTTTTGGCGACACGAGAAAAAATTTTGTATCATTTGGGTGTCACTCCCTACTTTACCGACGCAATTATTACCGGCAGGAATACTTGAGGCAAATTTGAAGGCGATTCTGATGCTATGAAATCTGCTATTTTCAATTCCTTTTAAAAGGTATCAATGTATCAAGAGTAGTACTATATGTATAATTAGGTAAGGTTAGGTTAGATGAGGTTAGGTTAACTATTGAGGTGGCCATTGTAGAAAGCGTAGATTACAATAGATGCAAATACTACGCAAATAAAATAGGGAGTGAAACCCAAATGACCAAAAATATGCGCACCGCTCGCGCATGCGTACTGCATGCGTGCCCATTGCGCATGCGTGCCCATTGCGCATGCGTGCCGTTGACGCATGCGCATTCAATACCTGTTTACTGCGCATGCGCGCTTCTTACGCATGCGCATTGCGTACATGCCTATTGCGCGTGCGCACCGTTCACGCATGCGTACTGTACAAGTACCCACTGCGCATGCGTGCCATTGACGCATGCGCATTGCGTACATGCCTATTGCGCGTGCGCAAGAAACGCGCACGCGCAGTAAACAGGTATGGAATGCGCATGCGTCAACATGAATAGAAAAAAGAACAGCAATGAATAACAATGTGGATGAATCTTCATATTATTATTATCATATCATATAATTACTGCGCACGTCTATCTGTTACGGTATAGGACTGCGCAGGGTGTCAAGGTTTTCATGAGATAATTGCAGATTCTGGCCAAAAAATTTTCGAACAAATCAAAATGGCTCCGATTTAAAAACTGATTACGTCATCATTACCGGTGCATTATTTGACCTTTCTGGGTTAAGCCTCTTTGTAAAAAACTTACTGCGCATTTCTATCTCCAACGGTTTAGAACTGCGCAGGGGGTCAAGGTTTTTATGAGACAATCGCGGATTCTGGCCAAAAAATTTTCGAACAAATCAAAATGGCTCCGATTTAAAAACTGATTACGTCATCATTACCGGTGCATTATTTGACCTTTCTGGGTTAAGCCTCTTTGTAAAAAACTTACTGCGCATTTCTATCTCCAACGGTTTAGAACTGCGCAGGGGGTCAAGGTTTTTATGAGACAATCGCGGATCCTGGCCAAAAAATTTTCGAACAAATCAAAATGGCTCCGATTTAAAAACTGATTACGTCATCATTACCGGTGCATTATTTGACCTTTCTGGGTTAAGCCTCTTTGTAAAAAACTTACTGCGCATTTCTATCTCCAACGGTTTAGAACTGCGCAGGGGGTCAAGGTTTTTATGAGACAATCGCGGATCCTGGCCAAAAAATTTTCGAACAAATCAAAATGGCTCCGATTTAAAAACTGATTACGTCATCATTACCGGTGCATTATTTGACCTTTCTGGGTTAAGCCTCTTTGTAAAAAACTTACTGCGCATTTCTATCTCCAACGGTTTAGAACTGCGCAGGGGGTCAAGGTTTTTATGAGACAATCGCGGATCCTGGCCAAAAAATTTTCGAACAAATCAAAATGGCTCCGATTTAAAAACTGATTACGTCATCATTACCGGTGCATTATTTGACCTTTCTGGGTTAAGCCTCTTTGTAAAAAACTTACTGCGCATTTCTATCTCCAACGGTTTAGAACTGCGCAGGGGGTCAAGGTTTTTATGAGACAATCGCGGATCCTGGCCAAAAAATTTTCGAACAAATCAAAATGGCTCCGATTTAAAAACTGATTACGTCATCATTGCAAGTGCATTATTTGACCTTTCTGGGTTAAGCCTCTTTGTAAAAAATTTACTGCGCATTTCTATCTGTTACAGTTTTGAACTGCGCAGGGGGTCAAGGTTTTTATCAGATAATAGCGGATCTGCGCAACAAATTTTCCAACAAATCAAAGTGATGCATTTTTAGAACGATGGAATTGGAGCTTGGGGTAGATGGTGGGCAAAGTAAAAAATAATGCATATTTTTTTTTCTGTTTTATTAAAATAATAAAGACATTAGGCCACAGCTGGCCCATAAGTCCATATACAATGTTTTATATATGTATAAAATATACAAAAAGAGAAAAAATAAATCTCTTAAGACCTAAAATAGTAAGTATACAGAAAGAATAAGAAAAAATCAGTGCATTTTCTATCACAGACTTATGTAATCTTGTACTGAGACCAACAAGAGCAACTACATAAAACTAGTTCCTTATATCCTAAGATTATTAATTACTAAAAACTTAGAAATAGCTTTGATGGCCCTCATGTCAGGCCCAATCAGAAACGTTTCTGTTTTAAAAGGGGCCTTCCATCCTAGCATCCGAAGTTCAGTGGTCAAGACAGTTCTACTTCCATTAAATCTAGGACAATGCCACAGTATGTTGCATTGTTAAGGCTCCTGGTAAAAGAGCAATCCAACAGAGTATTTATGTTGATTTTGCTAAGTTGTACTCTAAAATCCGTAAGATTGCATATTAAAGACGGTTTGCAATCCAAAAAAGGAATAAAATTAAATATTTCATTCCAATAGGATTGAATAAAAAGAGAGCGATTCCTTCTATATGGACTAGGAGTAACAGAAGCCATACTGGCATTAAAGTAACCCGATATTACCTTGGAAAGGGGATTAAATTGACAATAATGCATTTTATGGACCTCAAAAAGCCCAGACATCTAGCGGTGGACGGTGGTACTACGCCATTCGAAAATTCCGACTATCTACACTATCGCCATCTAGCGGCCGGGTTCCAGAAGCTACTTTTAGTATCAGGATAGTAAAAAAGTAAAGGAGGTATGCAGAATAGGAGCTATCCCGCGCAAACGGCGCGCATGCTCAGTCGATGCTTAGACCTCAGTGGACAATCGATACAAAATAATTAATTACTCGTTTCCTGAATACAATTTATGAACTTTCATGATTGAACGATATAAATAATAAATCAATCACTGATCATTCTCTGATTATAAAAGTGCACAAATTATATTCAGACGAACGTGTAATTAATTGTTCTAAATGAGCTCATACATACCTAGTTAAGTTAGTTAATAACTAATTATTATCAACAGAAATCTGAACAAATGTCATATGAGAAAGTAGCTAAAGGATCACTGGACATTCTTCGAACATAAAAGTTCATAAATTGTGTTCAGAAAATGAGAAATTAATATTTCTTCATACTCATGTCATCGTGTATAAGGAGTTACTGTACAACTCTATTGCGCATGCGCGGGATACCTCCTACTCGGCATACCTCCTTTACTTTCTGCGCTCCAAATACTACCTACTGCGCATGCGCACCGCTCACGCATGCGTACTGTACGCGTGCGTATTACGCATGCGCATTCTATACCTATTTACTGCGCGTGCGCGCTTCTTACGCATGCGCATTACGTAAATGCCTACTGCGCGTGCGCACCACTTACGCATGCGCATTGCGTACGTGCCTATTGCGCGTGCGCACACTTCACGCATGCGCATTGCGTACATGCCTACTGCGCCTGCGCATCCCACGCGCATGCGCTCTGCGTGTGCGCCTACAGCGCATGCGCAAGAAGCACGCACGCGCGATAGACAGGTATAGAATGCGCATGCGTCAACGGCACGCATACAGTACAAAAATACAACACTATAATACATGAATAGAAAAAAAACAACATGAATAGAAAAAAGAACAGCAATGAATAACAATGTGCATGAATCTTCATATTATACCGCCGAAACATGTCCGTGAGTACGCTGAGACGTTGTACGCATGCTCGAAAACAAGGCAGAAAAGTGTTATACAGGGTGTCCCACGACAGGTGTAAGTCCCTGAAAGGGGTTGTAGAGGACGTCAGTCTGAACAACATTTTCCTTTGCAAAAATGGGGTTTGTAGCTTCGTTTTTGAATTATCAAGGAAAAACACGGACCAATCAGAGCGCAGGGATTACGCGCGCCGAGAAGCGGGAGCGATAGCTTCGAGCCTGGCTGCTCAGCGCGAGCACGATCAAGTGCCTTTGCCTCGGAATAGTCTATCGTCTAACGAGAAGTCTTTACATCGAAACTCAGTTAAATAATGAACAGAATAATTGAAAGTACTGTTCATTTACTCATTCCTTATGAAGGAGGAACGGAATTAGTTATGTGTAATTAGTAGAAACCGAGCAAATTAAATTTTTGTAATTTTAAATTTACACAAAACTTATTAACCATTAAAATAGGACTCACCAATTGTTTGAAAATAATCTTGCTTGATTGAAAATGGATCCTCGTAATTAGATCGTTCCATTTATCCTAACTATTCGTAAAAATAATACGTAACCCACAGTAGCTGATATCACAGGCGGTTCACTTCACTATTATTTTTTATTATCACTGATCACTGCAATATTTTGTTGTCACTTTTCACTAATTTCCTAATGTAATAACGATGAATGAACAAACGAAGACGCGTGAACGATTATTCGAAAATAATTTCAGTGATTTTTTCTCTTTAACGTTTCGCTTCGAACGTTCTGTCCTAAACTGCCGATCGTGACTCCAAATGTGCCGAGTTTGAAGAAAGTGAGAATTCTGGACATCGTTTTCGGCCGTTCAGACCGTCCAGGTAAAGAATCATAAAATAATTAAACGGCTCCGTTTTGCTCGCTCGACGGTCGCTTCATATGCATCTGAGAAAAACCTTGTCCCTTTCCCTTTCTAAAAGGCAAAAACGGTTTTCGCCTTTTTATAAAGAAAGGCATACTCTCACTTTCGTTGGAATGTCAAATGTCCTTCTTGCAAGGGACTGTTGTCTAAATTTCCAGTCAAAGATGTTCATCGCATTGCGTTCGGCAGTTTAGGACAGATCGTCGGGTGTTCAACATCGAAGAGAAAATAAAAAGTCGCTCAAATTATTTATGAATTATCATTCAGGCGTTTTCATTCGCGTTCTTTATCTGTGATTATTTCATTAGGAACTTAGTGAACAGTGGCAGCAGAATATTACAGTTAAAAATACCAATTAGCAGTGACAGTGAAGTGAAATAATCTCACTGACTAGGTTGTGACATTAGATATTGTGCAGTGTGTCTTTTTACAAAAGATTAGGATCGATGAAGTCATAGAAACACAATTTTACTGGAACAGGATTATTTTTAAACAATAGGTGAGTCTGATTCAAATTTGTTTATACGTATTCACGAAAAATGAATAAATGAACATTAATTGTAACTGTTCTGTTCATTATTTAACTGAGTTTTGTCGTAAGGGCTTCTTATTGAACGTTTAGACTGTCTCGGCGCGTAGGCACTTGATCATGATCGCGCTCAGCTGCAAGGCTCGAAGCTGTCGCTCCCGCTTCTCGGCGCGCGTAATCCTTGCGCTCTGATTGGTCCGTGTTTTTCCTTAATAATTTGAAAACGAAGCTTCAAACCCCATTTTGCAAAGGAAAATCTTGTTCAGAATGACGTCCTCTACAACCCCTTTCAGGGACTTACACCTGTCGCGGGACACCCTGTATGTGTACTCTGAGAATGATAGTACTGTAAAACCCTTATTAAGAGACACTTTTTAAAAGAGGTTCCATGGGAAAGACCAAAAAAGGGAATCTAGTAAAACTGTATAGATTTATCCAAGGAACTGGTGTTAAGTTGCTAACCTTTAGAATGGTCGGTTTTAGTAAGGCGGAGTTCAGCTTGGTCGAAATCAAATTCTCCCAGCAGTAACGCTGCTTCTTCTGAAGGAAGTGTGTCATTAAGCTCTCCCACTTCTCTTAACCCTGCTACATCAACTAGCAGTGAATGCTCAAATGATTGCAACATTTCCTTGACCGGTCAAAAGGATCAGCATGGACCACAATCTGCAAAATGTAATAGATAAGTCTACGTCACCGTGTAGAATTATCAACGCCAGGAGACTAAGCCGAAGACAATTGAATCCAGAGACCAAGCAAGGTCGGTACAATTCCACGCTAATCTCAGAACATTGGTTTCTTTCCCTCCGCAGCCCCTCGGGCCGGAGTTGATATCCTCCACCATGGAGGCACATAAGAATAGCGATTGGACTACTGTTAGTCCAAGGAAAAAGTCTCCAAAGAAGAATAGATTAGGAGAAGCCACCAAAGGATGCGCGTCTCCCACCGCACCATCAAATGGTATTCCTAAAAGGAAACCGGCAGCCATGTTGGAATATACGACACCATCTAGTGGTCCCCTGAAATATCCTGCCACATGGGACCTGCCTCTATAATCAGGACATTAACAAATGATAAATGTAAAAAATATAAGTCACAAAATATGCTGTTGATTGCCAAGATTATCAGCAAACTCAGTTTGGGAGCTCAAAACATGCAGCGGAGTGGATTTAATAAGGCTGAGATCACCTTTAAGAATGGCAAGGAGGCTAATCTCCTTCTTGTCTTAAATAGTTTACAGGAGGCAGATACTGCCTTTGTTGCAAGGCAGAAAGTGGAAAAAAAAGGACTGATCAGGGGTATTAGCCTTGATATCAGCATAGAAAAACTGGTGGATTTGTCCTCTTCTCCTTGTAAAATATCCTTTGCCAAAAGGCTAAATAGGAAAAGTTACAACTCTAACACAAAAGAAACCTCATGAGTACCATCAGAGACGGTTCTTCTGACCTTTGAAGGATCTGTGGTTCCTCAGAAGATCCAACCGTTTGGACTCCTGAATAAATGCATAGAGCCGTACATTGAAAGAGTAAGGACTTGTTCAAACTGTGGTGGATATGGTCATACAGCCTTTAAATGTTCATCAGTTTGCTTCAGTTGTGGACAATTAAAAAATGAGGAGCATAACTGCTCTCCAACTGGACGTTGCCTTCAATGCAAAGGTGAACATCTTTTCATCTTGGGTGCCAAAGTAAAAAATTAAAAAGAATTCTAACCTCATGGAGGAGAACATCTCTAATAACAAAGCCACACCTTTGGAAAATAGGAAAACGGAAGAAGTAATTCTTCTGAAGTCTGAGTTGTCGACACTGCAATAGGACAGGTCTTATCTCAAGCAACGGACATCAATTCTGGGTTCGAAAACATACTTTCTTGAAAGTACAAAGAGAGCTTACCAATTTATACAGACGGCTCCAAGATGGAAAAAGGAGTCCTCACAGGAGCATCATGGTTCTGCCCTATACTCCATAATTTGCATGCAGCCTGTAATTTGAATGCAGCATTATGGAACACAAACTAAATCACATTCTGTGGCAGTGCCCTCTCTTGGAGCAGCATAGACTACAGCTTACCGACGACATACGCGCCAAAGGATAGCAATCTCCTTGGTGCATTGAATTATTTTTATCAGAACCGCATTTGAAAGAACTCAAAGCAATTTCCTCCAAAAGCACAACATTTCAGTTTGATGTTCCACTACACATAACCTATTCCCCATAACTTGCATGTCTATTGTGAATATTGTTGTTGTTATAGTCAATCTTATTTTTATGTAACTTTATGTATTTGTATACATGTCATTCGTGTAAGCATGTATATACCATCTCAAAATGTACTTGGTCTATTACGTGCTCAGAACAGTTCGCATACTACACTGAGTCTCGTCGGTAATATAGAGAATAACATTGGAATAAAATTTTTCGTTCGAGTCGCCAAAAACTGTTCTCACAAATGTTTCTTTTTGACAAAAGGAGCACGTTTGCAAAATTTAGCCAGAATCGGAACATGACGGTATTCCGAAATTTAATCAAAAATTGATTATGGTTTGGTCTAAACATTCCAAAGTTAATTACTCTCGCTCACTGATGTAATTTGATGCATATTGAAGTAATGAAGTCAATAAAATTAGTATTAATTGAATTTTTTTAGAAACGTAGAGTTCTTTTCGCACTTTATAAGACCCTACTCTATCGACGTGAAAAGGGAAAAATTAATTGAATTCCGCACTTGAATTTATAAGGAATGTTTTTTAAATTTATTATTAATAATGTCTTTGCTATAGCGCGAGTTGAATAACTAATACAAAATGACTAATACTAATACTAGTAAATAACTAATACTAATACTCTGTTGTACGTTCCACGAGAGAATGGTACTCTACGCGCGGAAATGCACTTTCCGGCGGAACGTTGAACCGGATGTAGGTGTCGCCACATAAATGGAACAAGTGGCGCCATCTCTCAGACGAACGGCCTGAACTACACACTGTTGAAACTGTAGTTTCATTTCAGACTGTAGTTGCTGCGAGCTGCCAAAAACCGTTTTCACAGTTGTTTCTTTTCTTATAACGGAGCTTATTTGCAAAATTTCACGTGCTTTTTCACGTGATGGTTTTTCATCTAAAAACCATTTCGGATTTTGCAATTTGAACTTTTGATTTTAAAATTTGGATTTTTGATTTTGGAATTTAGATTTTAAAACTAGGAATTTGAAGGTTAAACAGTTCGAAAATATGGAAAAATAGAAAATTTTTGAACTTTAGAATTTGAAAATTTAGAAATTGTAATCTATGATAATTTAAGAATTTGGGAAATTAGAAATTTATACATTAAAAAATTTTTAAATTCCAAAATTTGAAAATTTAATTATTAACAAATTTTAATATTTGAAAATTTAATTGTTATAAAATAAAAAAATGTATAGTCTAGACATTTGAATATATAAGAACTTTAAAACTTAAAGACATGAAGAGTTTCAATAAAAAAAAAAATATGCATGTATATTCTTATCGATTTGCCTTCCTTTTTTTGTACATTTAATCACTTTAGCAAATCGACTGTTCGAGTAATCTGAGTGACGTGAAAGACAAACGAATTGTATCGTCTGCGATATTTATTTAAGAACTGCAGTTCACAATAACGGCTGACATGGAAAAACACAAAATCAACAGTAATCGATATCCTGCGTTCTCAACGGTTTACAGAGAACAGGTACTTTATGTGATATTTTGTATGATAAAGTACACTGAATACAAATTGAATTTAATCTTCACGCAGAATAATTTGTAAGATTAACCTACTTTTTGTATAACTTACACGAAATAATATATCACAGTTGACTTTTACTTTTAAAAAAATTTTTTATTGTAAATAATTTGTCGGTATATCAATATTTATTGCATAAACGGTATTCTTTATTCTTTTTATGGGAGATTAAAATATTATGAAATTGTATCAAATTAATAATCTCGAATAAGACTGATTTAAACAATTTCAAATTATTCAATTTTCAACCTTAGAAGTGTACAGATTGGAAAAGCTCGAAACTTAGAAATATTCATAATTTCGATATGTAGAAATTTTACGTCTTCAAATTAAGAATTATGGAAATTCAAAAATTTAATAATTTAGTACTTTAAAATTTTAAGAATTTAAAAATAGAAATTTTGAAAAATTTAGAAATGCATCAATGTAAAAATATCTAATTTTTAAGTTTTTAAATTTGTTAGTTAGTAGACCGATGGTAGTTCGCGTAGATCAGTAGTAGATCGGTAATAGATCGGTAATAGATCGGTAGTACATCGGTAGTAGTTCGGTAGTAAATCGATAGTAGATCGGTAGTACATCGGTAAATCGGTAATACATCAGTATATCGGTAGTAGATTAGTAGTAAATCGGCAGATCGGTAATAGATCGTTAATAAATCGATAGTAGATTGGTAGTACATCGGCAGATCGGTAATAGATCGATAGATCGGTAATAGATCGATAAATCGGTAATAAATCGGTAGTAGATTATTAGTACATCGGCAGATCGGTAATAGATCGGTAATACATCAGCAGATCGGTAATAAATCGGAAGATCGGTAAGAGATCGATAAATCGGTAGATCGGTAATAAATCAGTCGATCGGTAATATATCGGTACATCAGTAGATTAGTAAGCCTGAAAATTCCTTAATATCTTAGTTTGAACATTTCTAAATATTCAAATTTAAGAATCACATTTTAAGTAAAACATTTTTAGGAAATAGCACGAAACATATTCGATATAAAAAGCTGTTACAGATCAATGAATTGTATGTTCTTAATCTACACCAGGGGAATATTCCCAAGTGATAATTTCCAATTATGATAAAACTTACGTACAAAGCAGTTCTTGAAATAAATATCTGTCGCATATTTGTTGTTTAGTTGCTGATATAACAAGGGGCCATAAATATGATATTAATAACGAAGATATCTCGCTATGAGATTACTACAGATAGTAATTTTTTTTTATTTTTGAAAAATGTTATTACATAACCAATTATTGTAATAAAAAGAAAGAAACGCCTTAAATGTTAAGAACACATAACTGCCAAAGCTTACTACCGAAACTACCAAACTGGTCCAATGACCGATTTATAAATTTCTTATTTTAAATTACAAAAATCAAGATACTTTTCTTGAAATCTACGTTAATTTTTAGCAAAATAAAAAATTACTGTTTCATCGTTTATTTTTCATTTTAAAGTATGTGTACATTAAATGTACGCCAGTAGATTTTGTCGTTGGTCTGCTACGACTGATTTTGGAAAAATAACATTCGAAAAATAAAATAGTATTCCATATTTGACAACTTTAGAGTTCGTACATTGCAAATGTACATTTACATTACGAAGTATTTTTAAATCAAACAAGTAGAGATTACATTACGCGGTATTTGGCTGGTTAAAAGTTCGCGGCTACAGTGGACCCACTTCGTGAACGTTCGTACATTTTCGGCGACCGATTAAGCGTTTCCTGCGCAAGGATCACTCGAGCTTCGTATCATTAACCAGTACGTATCTATCCATCCCTTCGTGAAGACGTTTCACGAACGGAACACGCCAAAATATCCGGTTCCTGTTAAAAATCAAATTCTACGGCATTACAAACATGCTCACTAACAAGTGTCAAATCATTCTGTGCAGTCGATCATTGCCACGAAAATTTTCCAATGGTATTTATAATATCTTTTATACATTCTTCATTTTCCATGTCAGTGGTTACACGAAAATTCAAGACAGGTCAAAAGATGTCAATTTGTTCAAAAGAAAATCAATCCGCGCACGCAACACCCAGAAAATCGATAACTGACTTTCTCTTCTTGCCGGTTTATACGTTTATTTTCTGTTACAAATTATGTCGACGAATAACGTAGAAAAATATACAGATATTATTTGAATGGATTAAATATTTAATGTTCTTTTTCTACCCGTTGTAGTGAAGAGATTTGGTACATAAATAAAATTTATAAAACACCCAAATTTAACATAAATAAAAAATTTGAATGTTAAATATATATAGTGGTTTAATAAAATTTTAAATACGTTAACGATACTTTTTTCATGAAAGCAAACATTCGTGGAGTAACAAAATAAGAACCTATTTAGTAACTTAAAGTAACAAATTAAATTTGTTCTTGAGAGATAACACTGTAAAACACTTATTTTGTTTTGTAATATCGTACAAGTGATTCTCGTATTATCTATGTAACGATCGGGAGTATGGAAACCACTTCTCTCCATTATTCTCAGTTTCTGACAAATTCTATTTTGAAAAAATGACAGATTTTGAACATTGAGATTTGTTTTTATATATTTGAAATTATTTAAATTATGCTGTTAAAATATCTAATTACAGTTAAGGATATTTTAATTTATTTAAAAAATTTTTAATGCGAAGCAAAATTTAACTATACTGTACGATAGGGCAGATCTTTGTAGGACACCATCAAACAAAAGTAAAGAATAAATTTTGATTTTGACGAAGCAAATAAAATAATACCGGAAGTCAGGAAATACTGCAAGTGAACGTCAAGCTATTAATTTTGAAAATGAATATAAAATTAATAAAAGAACGAATTTTATAAAATTTGATTAAATTTTCAAAATAAACCATATTTCTCTCGTTTTCACTATTATTTGAACATATTTATTTTTAAAAATGTATATGTATATATATAAGTTTAATCATGAACATCTATAGGATCACTTCCTGTACACAGAATTTGTATAACTATTATAGTTGAAATACAAACTATTCGTAAAATTCGAAGTTTAACTTTTTTTCTTAAAATTTAAAGGTGGTGAAGAAAAATAATTTACAAAGTACAACATTTATCTTATACTTCATAGTAACAAGATCAGATATAATGTATATAATTGTTTTACTATTCTTACCGATTCTTAGTGCTTATCTTATCTAAAAACCATATGATTGGACGAAAGATGGTCGTTTACGAGTATTTGCTTAGGCAGCAACATACTTGTTTATCGACCTTCTGCTTTACAAAGTATATCCAGGGGCGGTCCTAGGAACCGTGTCACCCTGTGCAACCTGACCTAACACAAATTCCCAAATTTTCACGTTTTTTAATTTAAATTTTCAAAATCTTAAATTTACAAATCTCCAAACTCCAAATTTACAAATTTACAAATTCTCAGATTTCAAATTTCAAATTTACAAATTTTCAAATTCTCAGATTTACAAATTTTCAAATTCTCAGATTTTAAATTTCAAATTTACAAATTTACAAATTTACAAATTTACACATTTTCAAATCTTCAAATTCCAAATTTACAAATTTTCAAATCATCAAATTCCAAATTTCAAATTCCAAATTTACAAATTTTCAAATCTTCAAATTCCAAATTTCAAATTTCAAATTTCAAATTTACAAATTTTCAAATTCCAAATTTCAAATTTACAAATTTACAAATTTACAAATTTACAAATTTTCAAATCTTCAAATTCCAAATTTACAAATTTTCAAATTTTCAAATTCCAAATATTAAATTCCAAATTTCCAAATTTTCAAATCTTCAAATTCCAAAATTCCAAATTTACAAATTTCAAAATTTTAAATTTTCAAATGTCCAAATTACAAATTTACTAGTTTAAAAATTCGAAATTTCAAATTTACAGATTTATAAATCCGCAAGTTTCAAAATTTGAGATTTCCAAATTTCGAATCCCCAGCTTCTAAATCTTCGAACTTTCCAATTTTCAAGTTGCGACAACTCTTAATTGTTTGAATTCAAAATTATGAAATACCATGTGAAAATTACTTTTTCACAATTCATTTTGCAATTGTCAGTGTTTTATTGCATTTGAATTTGGTACAATTCAGACCAATCGTACCGCTACTAAAAGCTTGATAACTCGTACAAATACATAATAGGTACGACCCTGACCGGATCTTAACTCTTGTACATCATTTAAATTATTTAATACATTCGTATCAATCGGTTCCTATATTATTAAATATATTAGATATTAGATATCATTATATTTTTGTATATTATAAAAAATGAAGCTAAGTAATATTTCATCAAAATATATGAAAATATTTCTGATAAAAACAATAAGGGTTTCATTTTATTAAAAAAATGGTACACAAACTACCTAATTCTCAAATTTCCAAATTCTTAAATTCCCTAAATCTTGGAACTGCAAATTTTGTTGTTTTAAAATCCCCAAATCTCCAGTTTCCAAATTTCCAAAATTCCAAATCTACTTTTCTAATCCCTACATTTTCGAATTTCTATATTCTCAAGTTCTTAAATCGATGATGGATGTACGTTATCAGTACACCATCTTGAATTTCAGTGCTTAAAATATTGATAACACATGATACTGATCAGTCAAGAGCTTCCTAAATTATCTTTCAAATATGACACTTAAGTTATTTTCCTTTTTGTTTTATATTACTTATACAATATCAAAGTTATGTAATTTTAAAGTATGTAATAATTTATCTCTATACACACGCGGTATTAAAAAATATGCACTATCATATATTTTAATATATTTACAGTTCTTATCATTAATTATTATTATAAAAAAAAGTTGTAGAATTTCATGAAGCGTAATTAATCTGTCTTTAATTGTATGTTTTGTAATTTTTATTTTTAACAATATCATAATTAATTTGCACAAAATTCAATAATCTTTTTGCTATTAATAACTGTCTATATAAATAACATACACATCTATAAATAACATGTATAGTGATTGTTAGGTAAACAAATATTGATATACGCGTCTGATAAGTTGGCATGCGACCCAGTAGAATTCACGCCGTATCTGGTCGTCAACTTACGAGACGCACTAAGGTACACACACATTTCTGAATTAGAATTGCTTGGAAAATTTAATTTACCAAGACAATTGATACCAGTTAATAAATCGCAGTGAAAACATGATAAGAGTCAAAATAATAGACATAAATCGTAGTACATAAGCGTAGTTGTAAAGGATGTCTGTACCACAATCAATTCTCTTTAACTGGCATTAATAAAACTAAACGCATCCATGAAACGATCTATTAAACTTAGGGACTTGGTAACATGATTCAATACAGTTATTATTCAATTTGATGTAGCACATACAACTTCCTGGAGAAGATGTTTAACCAGTTCTTCATCATTAGAAGAACCAAAAAAGCCAAAAGTTGTAACAGAAGTACCGGGACCGCAATCACGTAATTTGTTCCAAGAACTAAATGCGTTACAAGTATGTTGAAAATGTAATTACTTTGCAAATTATCAGGTCATTTTAGAAGTCTGTGTATTTATAATAAATTATACAATTGTACAAATTATACAATTTCAGTCATATTTTGAATTTTGAATTATTTATGGTATCAAAACACTATCAATGTTGCATCAAAGTGTCCTTTGTATCAAGTGCTTGATACACAATTCTCCCAACTAATAATTTCTTACTTTGTCTTCATTAAATTCATACAATTCATTATTATTTTTAGTGACATAAGTTGTATTTATGGCTTTGTTATATCCATTGAATAAATAATGTTTTGTTTTGCACCTCAACTTTCTTCATAGTTAAAAATTTGAACTTGAAGTTCTAAATATGATTTAAAAATTTGTACAATAATTGTACAATTTCTACGTAGGAACGTGACAGTGTGTTAAAAGGATTTCAATTAAAATAAGCTAGTACAAGGACTTTTGAAATAACCTGATATTTCTGAAATATAAATGATTAATACAATATTTTATACATGATATAATTTTATTATATAAAAGTAAAAAAAAAGTATACAAAAATAATTTTATAGTATTTATAACATTTAATTTTTTCTAAATATGTATGATAGAGATGAAATGGGTTATGTTAAAATCTGTGACTGCAGCAAGCCTCTTCCGTACAATTCTTCGCAGACTATGAGAAATCAGCAGGTAACTATATAGTGGACGTTGATGGAAATGCTCTACTCGATGTTTACATGCAAATTTCATCAATGCCTTTGGGTTACAATCATCCAGCTATGTTAAAAGCTCTCACAGATCCAGTTAATCAGGTATTCTAAAAATATTTTGGAACCATCAGAAATTAAGTTTTTTTTTTCAAATAAATTTAAATAAATTTAAATAAATATTAACTCTGTGCATTCAAAACGTAAATCACATTAGTTTATTTGATTTAATGCACCAACTTGAAATAAATACATTTACATTTTGAATATTTCTATCAATTCTGTGCTCTTTGTAGTATAATGCTTAAAATCATTTAAGATTGAAACCTTTTTGAGTAAAATTAGTAGAAATGAAAACTAGTTTGAAAATATGCTAGAACAAAGAAGTTTTGATACATCAAGTTTCAATGCTATAATTATAATTAAAGATGAAAATTATATTATAATTTTCTTTGTATTACTTTATTACTATTCGTTCTTAAATAAAGTGATTACAAGGTCATGTGCTAATATTTACTCAAATCACTGTACATTGTTTAGAAACCAAATCTATAATGTTTTAAGTGAGATGATTGAATATAGTAAAACAAGCAATAATAACAATCAATAATAAAATTTGTCATTAACTTTTAAACAAAGCTTCAAGTTGCTATGTTTCTACAACAAAAATACCTTTATATGCCAAGAGTTAATAGAACTATCACATAAAAATCTGAAACACATAAAGATAGTAACTACTGATTTTATTACATTGAATAAAATAAAGCATTATCAAACTTTGTATTAGAGAATTATAGCAAATAGGCCAGCATTGGGTGTTTTTCCTGGAAAGGACTGGCCAAATAGGCTAAAAAAGATTATGCTACATAAAGAGGTATGTAACGTGTTTACTTATCTAATATTATTCCATTATATTATAATATTATATTATATTTGTCAATTTTTATAACGAGGTAAAATAACTTATGTGTTGATATTACGGAATTAATACATATAGGTTGCACCTCCAGGAATGCCTTGTATCACAACTATGATGTGTGGCTCTTGTTCCAATGAAAATGCGTTTAAAAACATATTCATTTGGTACGCTGACAAACAGAGAAAGGGCGCTCCATTTACAAAAGAAGAAATAGCAACCTGTATGATGAATCAAGTTCCTGGTGCTCCAAAATTTTCAATACTTTCATTCAAAGGTGATTATCAAATTTTGTGCTGCTTATTTGAATTAGAAAAATGTTAATATTAAATATTAATGAAATAATACTACTGTTATAGGCGCATTTCATGGAAGAACATTAGGATCCCTTTCAGCAACGCATAGTAAATATATTCATAAAATAGACATTCCATCTTTTGATTGGCCTATTGCTTCATTTCCTGACTATAAATATCCTTTAAATGAGAATGTTCGGGAGAATCAGCAAGAAGATGAACGATGTTTAGCTGAGGTTCATAACTATTCCTTTTTTTAATGAAAGTGAACAGTAACCTGTTTGATATTCTCAATTTGTTACACGATTACTATTACTTTATTAGGTCGAGGAATTGTTTGAAAAGTATAATAATGAAAAGAAAATTCCTGTGGCTGGTGTAATAATTGAACCAATTCAATCGGAAGGAGGTGATAATCATGCATCCCCAGAATTTTTCCAAAAATTACAACGCATAACAAAAAAGGTAATACTTTAGGAGTACTACTATTTTATATGTAATAAAATATTATTTTTCATATTATTACCTTTTCAGCATGGTGCAGCATTGTTTATAGATGAAGTACAAACAGGTGGAGGTCCAACAGGAAAAATGTGGTGCCATGAACATTTTAATTTAGAATCTCCTCCGGATGTAGTAACATTTAGCAAAAAAATGCAGTTGGGTGGCTATTATCACGTTGAATCTTTAAAGTAAAATTACTTAAAAATTATTTTAATTATTTAAAGTTATAAGGTTTTATTTACTAATATGTCTACATATTATATATATAGACCTAAGCAAGGATTCCGTGTTTTCAATACCTGGATGGGAGATCCTAGTAAAATGGTATTACTTGAAGCGGTCTTGGATACAATAAGAAAAGATAATTTATTAGACAGAGTTAATGATGTTGGTAATTACACAATGAAACATTTAATGAATATACAAAATGAGTTTTCGAGTGTGATGAACTCTGTCCGAGGACGTGGAACGTTCATTGCATTTAACTTGACTTCACCTGAACTGCGAGACGCAGTAATCAAGAAATTATTAAACAAAGGTAATATTCGCGGTATATGTATTAATTACCTATACTTATAGAAAATATTAGATACTATTTGAGAAATAAAATATAACGTAAAAATAATGTAATTCCAGGTATCCAAACAGGTGGTTGTGGGAACACAGCTATAAGATTAAGGCCTGCCCTAACATTTACACAAAATCATGCAGATATATTTTTGGATGCTCTTCGTTCTGTTTTAAAAACATAATTTTTTAATAACTGCATCTCAAATTGCATTTCACGTGGCTTCCAAAATCAAGTCTTCCAATAAAAGAGATTATACGTATTATTTTAATATACTTATATATACGGTTAGTAATATATATATACAATTTATATTACTAACCGGTATATTATTTTTTATAGCGATTTTGTCATACAAATTAAATAGAATAAACAATAATTGTTATATAAGTATTATTTATATTTATGTAAAAAACTTTACAATATCTTATAGTATTACTTAGTATCACTTTTAGGATATTGTATTCTAATGTTTTATCAAACTGGTTGGATTTGCATATAAATCTTATTTTGTTTGTTCTTTAATGTACAATACATGTTATCATGGTTACACGAAAAATGTAAAATCAATTTGTCTTCCAAAAGAATGATTAAAAAGAGACATTTAATGCATTCGCCAGTTTTTATATTTCCCTTTCGTCAAATTGCGTATATAATTTCAACCCTCGGTCAAGTATTTCTTATGCTTTAATTCTATATTTATTTTAACATTTTTTTTCAAAATATCCGCAAAATGTTCATACTCTACATCGTGACTTTTTTGCATCATATAAGCTATCATTTTCATCTAAAGAAAAAGAGAGGAAAAAACTTGTATAGTTCATAAGAAGTACTACTTTTAGAAACCATGATATCTTTCCTTACCTTCACTTTTGAATCTATGTAATCATGTCGTTGAGATAAATTCCATAAATTCACAGCCATTTGCGCTAATGATGGATCACGAAGATCTGCTCTGATGACAAAACAATTAAATAATTCAATTGCAAGAGCTACTTGCTTCTCGATTTGATTAGTGGAACCAAGATACTTCAAATGTGATAAAATCTCTTCTACAATTTTGGAACACATTTTGTTAACTTCACTTATAAATTTTTGATCAGATCCATACAACTTATCGTTCGAATCAACCTGAAAGTGAGATAACAATCCTTTTAGAAGTATATCATCTTCAAAGATGTCTTTTCATTATTATATAGAATACCTTGTCAACATGATATGGATAATTTTCTTGAGTTACTGTAGACAATAAATCAAGTACACGTAAATAAAGATACGTTTTTGTTGATGTATTTTCCTCGAAGCATCGTTGAACGGCATTAAGTAAACCTCTCATTAAATACAGTACACCGTGTTCTGGACTATCCTATGAAATATTTATACTGTTTAATAATATTTTGTATAATAGAAATACTTTAAAGAAACACTAGCCATGAGTACATACCGGAACAACCAATAATGTCGATAAAAAATTGGATAAATATGAAAGTAAATATGGTTGCGAGCTTTTCTGTTTTCCATCTATATCTATTGTTTTGGGCATTTCTGGAACCAAGCTCAATGCAGCTTTAAAACATGCATCAGCTGGTAAAATAATTTTTATTTAATTAAAAATATACAACAGGGACCATCCAATATGAAATCATTGATCTAAATTACCTTGCCCTAAACATTGATTCAAAAGTGCAACTTGGCCTGATAGGAGATACAACTGGAGCCGTGTATGAACAAAAGTTAGAAATGGAATGGTAATGAAACAAAATGCAGCACAAGCACGTACAAATGCTGATGTCCTCCTTGTATGATGTCCACGAACAATCTTTCGAGTATCAACAGATAATCTATTTACACACTGTATACAAATAAAAAAGCAACATTAACTGTATGATTTTCCAAAATAAAATATGATATTATTTCAGTTCACAATCAAATAATAAAACAATCTAGAGAGATAAATAAAAATAAGTATATTAGTTAAATAATATATAAGTCTTTTAAAAACACGCTATAAAATTGAATTACCTGTACGAGTTGTATATGAACGCTATCGAGATTAGGGAAAGCTGCTCTAGCTTCAGCATAAAAATTAAGTTGTTTCTCAAAATCACGACCATAATCAACACGTTGTACTAAACCACATATAAGTTGACCAATTTGCCGTTTCTCATCTTCAACAGTTAGAGCACTGCAATTATTGTTTTATCATTATACAATAGACATAAATGTTTGTAAAACAGAGATGAATTGCATTTACCTAACAGAGTCGTGCATTATTCTGGCAATAAACATAAGAGCATTTATGATAATAGGATCAGTGATAGGACCAGTTTGAATGCTTAAACCTTCTATAACAGTTTTACATACTTCAACTTTGACACTTTCCTTGTGAAATAAATCTATTAGAGGCAAGAAATTATCCTGAAAATTTTTTGCTAGAAAATATGTATACAATTCGAGAAAATGAAATAAAAGATAATGAATCAGACATAACTACCATTGCAAGTAGCGACTCAAAATCTTGTGTATGAGATACTACTTTTTCTATAATACTCTGCAGCTTTAAATAGTGATTTTCAAAACTTTTATTTGGATTAAGCCGATCGATTATTTTCCCAAAAAACGCATTTAGTTCATTTACCTGTAATGTGAAAGTTATAAAAGAAAATATACTTTTATTTCTTAAATAATACTTTGAACTTACAGAAAAATGAATAGCAGTAAACTGAATCCAAATTTCAATGCAATGCATAAATTTATTGGGATTTGTTAAATCAGTTATGTATTTCCATATTACATTCAAAATTTGCTGACAATCTTCTTTTGGTGGTGATTCCTGTACGAGGCTTTCACCTAAACTTCGGTATAAAAGATATTGTGGAAAACCTGAGAAATAAAGATTAAAATAATATAAACATTTATATTACAAAGTATTTACCAATTATTAATCAGTTTGTTATTTCTTATAATCACCATCGTCTTCAGTTACGGCTATCAAGTTTACAAAATCCATTGCTCTTCCAGCAATGTATGATGGTTTAAATGCTGTTAAAATACTATTTAATAACAGCGAACTGAAAGGAAAACATATTTCAACAATGCGCTAACAGCATTGTTAAATTATATAATGTATAATCACCTATTTTCTTGCTTCTTACACCTAGCAAGCACGTCTTCCAAATGACTCTCAGGTGTTGTAGCTACTAAAACTTGTAAAATCCAATCTAAAGCTGGTGAGTAGAGATTTAAATAAGAATATAAAGTCATATTTTGCTTAATTAGTTCGTTCTTTACAAATTGTCCAAACAATTGCTGGTAAGTGATGAGAAAATCGTAAAAGTTTTCTCTCACAAATTCAAAATCTGATGTTTTGTTCAAAGCTAGACCCACTCGGCATAAATAACATCTAGCATATACAGCTATAAGAGGATTTCCAATTCCTCTTATCATTCCAGTTATCCGTAACAAGGCTGTATTAAATTCACTGAATTAAAAATTCTTTGTTAGTGCTAGAATTACATAATAAATCTTATATGTGATAAATAAATGATATATAAGAATTATTTCAAGAAAGAAATACAATGATATATCAATGATCAAATGATCAAATTTTGTGAGAGTAATATTTATTTATATACATAAGTGAATGTTATGAAATGTAGTATTACCTTGTTGTTAAAAAGCTATAGGATTTTATTATTGCCATTTCTACATACAAACGCGGTACTAGTTCTCTTATTGATGCTATTTTATAAAACCAGTTTCTACAAGTTTCTTTTGCATTTTCAGGTACCATGTCAGGTGTAAAATTATCAGGTAAACTTGTAGGGGTTTTACTTCCTGGTCTGTAAAATATCATACAACAAACATGTTCAACATAACACTGGAAAACATAATGTACAGGGTGCAGGACAAATTAAATGTCACAATGTTTTAATTAGTTCCGATAGTTTAATATGCCTACATGTTATTTAAAAAACATAAGTTTAATTTCAACTGTCTGTGAAAAATAAAAAAAAAAAGGTTTTGAAGACTTTTTTGGCACCAATAAAATTTCAATTTAATATTAGTCATCTTCAGTTTGAAACCTTTTTTGCTAAACTATCAGAATCAATCGGAAAGTCATACATATTTTGTATACTTTTATGTATCATAAACACATAAATATCCAGAATATAATAATAACGTCAAAAGTAGAAAATACTAACTTGTAATATTCTGCTTTAACTTTTAATCTTTCATAAACGAGTTTTCCAAAAATATCTAAAATATCTGTAATAAGAACGAACTTGCTGGGATAAAAAGCCATAACAGATGTATCTACTAATAATTTGGCACACTGAAATAATTTAGAATTAATTTAACCTATGTTTATACAAAAGTTTATAAATTAATTGTGAAGAGCATATCAAAAGAAAAACCTGAATTGCTATTTTAAGTGCTTTAACTCTTTGATCTGAATGCCATGCTTGTACAAGTTCATTATTTAATTGTTCAATTCTTGCAGTGTACTGTTGCTGTGATAGGTCTAACATTTGTCTAATAGATCCTTCTTCAAAATCATCTAACTGTTCCAATCTTGTCCTTACTTTATCAACCACTCCGCCACTTGGTTGAACTTTTACAACAACTAATAAATATACATGCAGATAATATTTTAGATTTCATTGTTCATCATTTCAATATTACTGCTGTCTAAAAATGTAATTGTAATACCTTTTTCACCACCTGACAGAAAACTAGTAACAATCGACAACTTTTCTGAAGTTGTATATTTGCTTAATATTATAGCTCGTCTTGCTAACCATGGTTCCACTAATTCTTCAGCGGTATCTTTAGATTTTTTACCAGTAACTGCAGCATTGCAAGAATAGTCCCACTGCAATATAAATATTATGTTATAAAATGTAAATTATACAAAATATAATAATGAATATAAATACTATGAAAAAGTAATGTAATTACCTCATCTGCAGCCATTTTAGATAAAGGATCTAATTCTTCTCTAGCAAACTGTGAAAGAGGATCAGATCCATCGAAAGAGGAATGACTTAATAATGGATCTGTTAGATTCCCAGGAATTGGCGTATGTGTCGGTGTCGGTGTAGCAGTTGAAGAACTGGTACTTGTACTTCGTAATACATTACGTTTAACTCCACTGCGTCCATCAATTAGCTACAAACACATGATTTAAAAGCGATATTAGAATGACATACTGCATAAAATAACAATATTAATGAGCTCCATAACTGTTGTTAAAATACTAAATCAGTGATAAACTAAAATGAAGTCTTAATACTATATAATTTACACTGTACTGACAATAATTACCATTACAGTAACAGGTTTTAAAGGATGGTCTGTTGTTTCTTCTAAACATGCAAACCGTATTGCTTTATAGTTTACAGGTTTGGCAATCCTATAAAATACGTAAAACGTTTATGACATTACCGGTGTAAACATTAGTAAAAGTATTATAAATGCGTACCAATTTATTTCCGTCATATTTTGAATATATCGGAATATGTTTACAATGAATCAATAGAATAAAATCTATTATTTACATAAGTTTTTCATCAAAAAAGCGTAACATAACCCTTCATTTTATATTCAAATATGACAACTAAAACTTCAAATGTAAAATAGAAGGATTATTTTTAGCCAAATTTTTGGTATATGACATTAGAAGAGTGTTCCTACATGAACACACAAGTGCAGATCTGGTTTCTTTGGGGAAAATGGCAGCCAAAACAGATAGGTTCCTATCATCTGCAATAACATCCCCTCAAAACTCATTATACAATCACTCATCGGATTTCATCGTGCCTGTACTGCATCTAACTTTGTGATCAACAACAATACGTAAAAATGCCTTATTTTACAAAAATCATTATTTCTTGTTTTGATAGTTTTGCATTTGATCACTAGATGGCGAAAGTAGTATTGTTTTCGGACAATGGACGGGAAAATATAAAATTTGAAATATATGTAACAATGAGGCACCCAACATGCTTTTAACTTTTTAAATTAATTACTTTACAATAAACTATTGTCTTCTATATTCTTTTTGTATATTAAATCGCTGCACTACGTCCGTTGTAAATGTAAACTTTAAATGTGTGGATGTTATATTGTGAGTGTTGAAAGGTATTCCCCTTAACTGCCATTTTCCCCAGAAAAAGTTTGCTCTCGGATGTACATAGAATCAAATATAAATAAGTCATCATCTGGGAAGATTATTATCTCGAGAAACGGAGTATAAATTTTGTGCCTAATTATTGTTCAGTTATAAACAAAGTACCGAAGTCAGATTCGTACAATAATGTGAATGTTTATTTCAGGCGGTAATGAAATACCATTTTTCTGACAAAAAGTCACTAGATAGCTGTTGGTAGTATTGCGTACACATACGTTAGCCTATTTTAAATTTAAGTACGCGGCGTTCTTTTGCCATCGTGTTTTGAATACAACAAATTAAATGTTTGAAAAGTGTAATATTTTATAATATTTTCACTAGTGAAATATTTGTAATACATATGTGTACGTAGATGGAAATTATTTAACAACCACATTTATGCTTATAACGATAAAGTTAAACTAAAATTATACTTAAAATGTTCAGGCGGGAGAATGTGATTACTTACTATTTTTCGTGATATTCTGTTTTCTAAGGAGTTATTGACTAATATTTAGTTCATGATCATAATTTGCACAAAATATATGATGAACATTATAAAACAGAACACATTTTTGTACGAAATATTGATATCTTTGTAACCTTAAACTACTATTATTTTCCATATATTTGTGAATTCTACAAAAAATATATAACACATTGATTATTAGAATGGCTAAAGAGAATGGAAGTGGTAAAGATTCTTCTAAAGAAGGTGAAGCTTCAGGGGAGGCAGAAATTGAAGATTTTATTCAGCGATCCCAAACATTGATCACAGATGAGGAAGGTGGAATTAGAGTAGACGATGAAATATATATACCACCACCTCTTAAAACTATTAGCGAAGTTGACACCAGTGGTCCTAGACTGATGATCACTAAAATTGTTAATGAAAATTTCAAAAGTTATGGTGGTGTACAGGTTATTGGTCCCTTTCATAAGGTAAGTCGTTACATCTTCTGAAAACATTGAATCTGATTCTTTTATGAATTATGAATTTGATTTTCTTTTTTCTGCAGAGTTTTTCAGCTATTGTTGGACCAAATGGTAGTGGGAAAAGCAATGTTATAGACGCAATGTTATTTGTATTTGGATATAGAGCTAGTAAGATTCGGTCAAAGAAAATATCAGTTTTAATACACAATTCAAGTCAACTGCAAAATGTTACTAGCTGTACAGTATCCGTACATTTTCAACAAATAATTGATAATGTATGTAGCATAACATATGTAATTAAATTTGTTTATATAAAATGAGTATTAAGTTTTATCAAATAATGATTTTATTTAGCCTCAGTCGGATTATAATGTTGTTCCAAACAGTGAGTTTGTTATATCTAGAACAGCATTTAAAGATAGTTCTTCGTATTATGAACTCAATAAGAAGAAAGTACAGTTCAAAGAAATTGGAAAACTTTTAAGATCTTACGGCGTGGATCTAGATCACAATCGTTTTTTAATTCTGCAGGTGTGTAATATAATGTTATATATCAATGTTACTTTTCTATAATTTTGTTGCTTTATATTAACATATGCTAAAAGGGTGAAGTTGAACAAATAGCAATGATGAAGCCTAAGGCACAAAATGAGAACGACACTGGTATGCTTGAATACTTAGAGGATATAATTGGAACATTTCGTTACAAAGAACCATTAGAAAAACTATTACAAAAGGTAGAACTCTTATCAGAATATAGAATGGAGAAATTAAATCGCCTTAGAATTGTTGAAAAAGAAAAAGCTGCATTGGAAGAACCAATGCAAGAAGCTGTGGAATATTTACAACTGGAGAATACAGTTACAAAACTACAACACCAAGAATATTGTTACAGAAGGTAATTTATTGATGTATAAATCTGGCTTGCTTTTTAATAAAATTGAAATAATAATTTATAAATTTACTGCAATATTTATTTTAACAGATTTGAAACTATAAACGAAGTTACGCAACAAGAAAATACAATGAATAACTTGAATGAAGGATTATCTAATCTTATGATTAAAATGAATGAAGTTTCTAACGATAAAGAAGCAAAGGTTAAAGTAATTAACGAAAAAAATAAAAAATGGGACCATTTACAAAAGCAAAAGGACGAGGTTGTGGCAAAATTTGACAAGATAAGAAAACACGACGAATCACTTCATGCAGAATTGATAGAAACAAATAAAAGACGTAAAGCTAATATAGCAAGTTTAAAGACTGTAAGTTTACTGTTTTTGTTTTTACAAAATGCAGCATCGTTTTTTACTGTGTCGATGTTATTACTCAAATTCATTTTGTAAAAGCAAGTAAACATCAAAATAAATAAGATCTGTTACAATGACAAGCTCATTTAACTTCGCCAATTTTTAGAAAGTGACAGGTTTTATGACATGATATAGTGAAAAACAATATTGCGATTAGAATGCAAACTTTTTAATATAGTAAGGTAATAATTTGATATTGTTTGCAGGAGAAATCTAAGCTGGAAGAATTGCGTAGAGTACCAGAAAAAAGTGCTAAAGATATTGAGGAATGTAATGAACTTATAGAGAAGCAAGAAAACAGTAAAAAGAAAGAAGAAGCTATATTAGAAACATTGATGGTTGAAATACGTAAGAAAACTGAGCCATTACTCAACGAACGTTCCCAACTTGAAAAGCAGTTGATTGATCTAAGAAAGGATGTCGATCAAGCACAAGCAGCTGTTAACATTGCTCAATCTGAATTAGAGTTGTATACCTCTGTGGAATTCACTGAAAAAGAAAAATTAGAAAAATTAAAGAATTCCTTAAATGTAACAACAGAGAATTTAGAGGAACGAAAACAGCAGTTGCAGCGTTTAGAGAATGACATTCCGTCCACTCAACGCGAATTGGAACAAGCACAAAAAGAACTGGAAACAGTGAAAGCTCGTGAAATTGAAATAACTTCTAAACTAAAAACAATGAGGCTTTCATTTGAGGAACAGAAGTCTGCTATGCAAGCAAATACATCAAGAAACAGGATCATAAGCAGCTTAATGCGGGAAAAAAGGGAAGGCAGGCTTCCTGGTGTATTTGGAAGATTGGTAAGTTAAAACATCGCGTGCCCAATTTGGTTCTTCAGAATAAATCACTATATTAATCTACATTATTGTATTAATTGCTATATACTTATTATATAGAAGTTAAATCATGTTCTTCATGATTCGCGTTTCCGTATGTGCAGGGTGATCTTGGAGCTATTGATGCAAAATACGATGTTGCAATTTCAACAGCTTGTGGTCCTTTGGATAATATTGTAGTTGATACTGTGGCGACCGCGCAAAAATGTATAACATTTCTTCGGCAGAATGATATAGGACGAGCAACGTTTATACCGCTGGAAAAACAGCAACATTTATTATCGAGGTGTAAGCAAAAGATACAAACTCCCGAAAATGCTTCGAGACTCTTTGATCTTATACGTGTTGACGACGAGAGAATATTACCAGCATTTTATTATGGTCTACAAGATACGTTGGTAGTAAATGATTTAGATCAAGCAACGCGTATTGCTTATGGTCAAAGACGTTTTAGGGTAGTTACGTTAAAAGGCGAGTTAATTGAATTATCTGGTACAATGAGTGGAGGCGGAAGAACAGCGTTAAGAGGCAGAATGGGGCAGAAATTAGTTAAAAACGATCTGTCTGCGGCTGATTTTGAAAAGTTGCAATCACATTTAAATAAAACAAGCGAAGAGTGCAATCAACTTAGAGCTAGATCTCAGTTCTTAGAAAATCAAATTCATACTCTGACTGTAAATTTAAAGAATATGAAGGTTAATCAAGAAAAATTGCAGATCGAAGTGAATACGCTTCAAGAACAGAAACCGTCGTTACTGACGCAACTTAAAATTCAAGAAAAGAAAGTTAAAGAGTCGGTATCGGATCCAAAGAAGGTTGAACAGTTGGAAAAAGCAATGGAGGCTGCTAAGAAAACTTTTGAAAAAGTCAAGGAAAACTCGACTGGTATTGAGAGACAAGTGAAGTCTATCAATGATAAAATAGAAAGTTTATCAGGGGCCAAAGTAAAGACTCAGCAGAAGCAAATAACTAGTATAACTAAATCGATCGATTCAACTAAAGCTGAAATTTGTAGATTACAAGTTGCAATTAAAACGGCTGAAAGGAACGTGAAAAAGATTGAGCAACGTATAGATAGTTTAGAAAACGATGTGGTTACCTGCGTGGAAAGACTCCGTGAAATTGAAAAGGAGAAACACGGACTGGAGGAAAAAGGGAAAGAGTATTTGAAAGAACTCAATGAACTTTCAGAAGCGTTGGCGGAAAGAGATGAAGCTACAAAATCCCTTAAAGAAGAATTGAATGCTTTGCAAACCACGGAAAATAAATTAAAAGCAGTTAAAATAGACCTTGATCAAAAAATGAAAGAATGCAAAAGTGCGATAAAAGAGTTAAAATACAGAATTCCAGAATTAACAAAAAGGATCGCTCAGCTACAGCTTCAAGCAATACCGGGCGAAAATCCGGAAGAATTGAAAGAATTAACAGAAGAGGAACTCAGTAAAATAGATGAAAAGGTTCTTTCAAATAATTTGCAGAAAGCTAAGAAAAGGTTACCCACAGAAATTCCAAACATGCAACTTATTAACGAGTACAGAGAAAAGGATGCATTATATTTGAAGCGTGCTGCAGATTTAGAAAAAATAACAACTGAGCGTAACAGAATAAGAGATATTTATGAAACAGCCAGACGTAGGAGAATCGAAGAGTTCCTTGCAGGATTTACTGTAATCACAGATAAACTAAAGGAAATGTATCAAATGATTACATTGGGAGGTGACGCAGAGTTGGAATTGGTTGATTCTTTGGATCCATTTAGTGAAGGGATTGCATTTAGTGTGAGACCGCCTAAAAAATCTTGGAAAAATATTTGCAATCTTAGCGGTGGAGAAAAAACCTTGAGTTCCTTAGCTCTTGTATTCGCATTACATCATTACAAACCAACACCTTTGTATTTTATGGACGAGATAGATGCTGCATTGGACTTCAAGAATGTTTCGATTGTTGGAAATTATATTAAGGAAAGAACGAAAAATGCACAATTTATAGTTATATCTTTAAGATCAAATATGTTTGAACTTGCTGATTATCTTGTTGGTATATATAAAACATACAATTGTACAAAGAGTTGTACAGTTGATCTGAAGAAATATTACGATAAAAATGGAATCGCCCCTCCAACACAAATCACTTCCAAGAATATATATTCGTCGCAGGTACAGAAATTTAGTCAGCAGTATAAGGATAATGCAACACGGCACACGAATCATGTACAAGTCGCGGACGAAAATCGAGAAACTAATGGAAATGACCCGCTTCAGTAAGTTGAATGAATTTCTCAATCTTAATTTATAAAATTATATTCGTTCAAATAATTAATTTAAATTTATTTTGGTATTTATTATTATTACAATTACTGTACATTGTAATGTTGTCTATAAATGATCAAAAGAGAAATTTTACAAATAACAAAATTTATTTTTATTAAGATATGTTAAATCTGCAATATTTATGAAATTATCAAAATTGAAATTGAATAAAAAACAAAACTTTTTGTTTATTAACTTCAATAGAGTTAATAGTAGATTGCAAATGCGAAGTATAAAGATCTGTAGTCCATTACATGAATTATGTATACTTTGTCTTTGCATAAATATATGCACTTATTACAGATATATAATTTAATATGTTTTCTGTTGTTATAGATTACCTGAGTTAGGATTATGTCCAACGCCCAAAAAAGTGGTGCAGCATAGTGATCCTAAGAGAGATAGTGCAAGTTCAAAAAGCGATAACGATATTTCTAAACAACCTTTGAGAAAGAAACGTAGAACATAAGGTATAACATAAATGTATATGTATGTACATTAATATTCTAATGGAAATTTTCTTATGAACCGTTTCAAGGTTTGCAATGCTAGAAAAGTCTCTTCTTAAATGCTTTACATAAATGTTTAATACAGCATAATGACAATTCCTTCTTTAACAAAAAGTAAATGTGAATTAGATGCTTTAAATTGTGACATAGTAAAAGTCTTCTACAAATGAACTAAGTAAGATATAATTGGAATAAATATTAATAGTATTTACGTGAATAAATAATGATAGTTTCTAAGTTTCTATATTTTATTTTACTTCCGTTTACTGTATTATATACTGTTTATAATTCGAAAATTTGTAATTTTGTATTGAAGCTGAATGATTAATGAAAATTCTATATAAATTTTTTATTAATATTTTTAATATGAAAGGATTACTAGATAATCATTTTACTGTACATTGTACATAGCAGTCGATGAGAACTCTGACAACTAACCATTTCGTTATAAAATATTTATGAAAAATTTATTGTAATTTTTAGTCAACTTTAAGCTTCAAATTGATATACCAGAAGTACTATTTCAAAGCATCTTTATGTTATCAAATTGTATCAGACTTTGATGTCTCAAAATTCAGTTCATATGTAGCAACTTTATCTAAGACATTACAAACTTAATTCTGTCAATATAAAATAAGATTAAATAGGCTAAACTGCATAAAATGTGTGGCCGCTAAAGTGTTAAAATATCGATATGCTCACACAAACAAAAGTAATCATCTTTTGTAGCCCGGTAGTATTTTACTAGTTAGGTAATATAAATTAAACATTCTTTATTTTTTGAATTCTTCATCTTTTCATTAATAAGTTGTGTATACAACACATCTTGAAAATAGATGATAGGACAACAAGTTCAAAAAACTATTGCGTTTCATATTTTAAAAGCACAAAATGGTTCTTTCGTAACTTTAATTTTCATGTACAGAGTCGAGCTTATCCAAGAAAAAGAATGATGTAAAAAAGGAGGCCGCAAAATTCATCTTAATTTTTGGACAGCGGATCAGCGCAATAGCAACAACTTGAATTGAATTTTAGATTCTATTCATTTTTCTTTCGTAAGCTGTAAATTATTACTTTAAATATTACTTGTCCAGAGTATGAAACTCTCCCAGTGAGAAAATTTGATCGCATAATTTTACTCGAAGTAACCTTGTACATATATATTATGCTCATCCTTGTATATGTTGTAGGATTAGGTCACGATTGACCCTGCATTCGTCAATCGACGGATAATACAAATTTGTAGCTTATGTCTAGGCATAAGATTCGTTGGCATTGGCGTAAATAGAATTTTAATAAATTCTCTAGATTTAGTAAGTCATTAGTGCCTTACACTAGGCGGAAATAAGCGAGTTTTGGAAATTTTACAATTTAGAGATTTGAAGATATAAAAATACAGAAATTTAGAAATTTGGGAATTTGAAAATTTGAGAATTTCAAAATCAGTAATTTTGAAAGTTTCTAAATTTCTTCTATGAAATTCTTAGTTACGCCAATGCATTTATGTTGTCTGACAAAAAATACTGTGCCTGTCACTCTTACACTGTAAATTCTAATAACATAAATTTTATATATATATATAAGTTAATTAATATAATGTATGTATATTGTTATGTACTGTCCAAAAATGTTCTTTTACATGTTCATTATCGACATTTTTCATGAATCGAAATAGTTGTAATTTAATGTTAAAAAATAATTCAAATGTATTTTTATAAGTTACGCAAGAAAACAATGGAAACAACGTATGCAATACAATATTTTTTATACACGTACTATCTACTATTACAGAGAGAAAAAAATAAAGAATAGAGTTATTTAAACACGTTATTGACTTGTCTTTGGCACTATCGATCTATTATCAGAAACAGAACTTTATCTGTGTGGAATTAAGTAATACAATTAATGCTTCCCAAGAAAATATGTTTTTATATTCAATCTTCATTGAGTCTGTCGATCGTTATCAATTTATCAAGAATAACTGTCAGATAAACAATTTATCACCCTGTTCACCAAAACATTTTTTTTGTACTTCTGTAAAACGGATATTGGAAACTGTAATCAGCAAACTTCAACTATTTTTATGATGCATTTGTAGAGTTTAAAAGTTTTCTCTATCATCTCCAAATTTTGTAAAATTTTAGTTCGAAAATATTTTTGATAAGCAACTGAACTTAATTTAAATTGTTTAAATTTCATTTTTGAACAAAATTAATAATAGAATAGAAAACTTTTCTTCTACACATTGGAAGTCATCATATTTCTTACAATAACAAATATTAACAATTGCTGTAAATCTAGTTTTAATAACTAATATAGCTAAAAGCTGAAATATAGTTAACATACATAAACTTAAAATATTTATCTAAAAGAAAGTAAGAAAATATTTTCTTCGGTAAAGATGCATGATGCGCATGCGCGTACTTCATAATGCACATGCGCATTGAGAATATCTACAACGTATGTTAATCGACAAAATATTTTGTTCATATTTCTTTCTGTTTTCAATAAATACCTGAACTGTGGCAATATTTGAAACTTAAGTAATTAAAACTGGATTTGTAGGAATTGTCCTCGTATCTCTTTTATGCATCCATGCAGAAGAAAGCTACTTTCACCGGATAACTTATTCCCTGAAGATAAGTTACTTTTGTCTAAAACATTTTCTTGCATCATCAATATTTTCAAAGGTATTTAAACGGATCGATTCAAATGAGACACCCGGTATATATAGATCAATGATCTCAAAACTTGTTTCTTACAAAAGCTATGAATAATTGTACCATACCTCTCCTTCACATTCACTGACATTGGCTTTCATATAAATGCTCCTTTTATAAACTAAAAGCAATTTTTCAAAACGACATTAACAACCATTTTCGTTTCCACTCTTAAATTTCGTTTACGTCAAAACATTGAAGATGTAAATCATACACACTTAAAATCGAGTAGTTCAGTGGTTCGTTTTGCATTGCAACTTGTGTTGGTGCAAACAATTGGTACAGTAAGTCAGAGTGTGTGTGGTCGCCCTTGGAAAGAAACAGGGATTCCCCTTATTTAGAATCTTTTCACAGGATGAGCCGGTTCTTGATGTACGCAATCAGTATTGCAGATTCCAGGTAATGTAGAGTTCAGTGGCCGCCAAACATACTATTCGACCGCTTTCACGTAAGCAGGGACGTAAGAACTCGACATTGCATCGTCTTTGAGGAAGACCATTTATATTGCGTATTCGCGACATCTTGGTGAAGGTCTTTGCAAGTAGGGGAAATCCAATTTCAAGACGTAATGCTTTCCTACTTGACGCTCTTTCATTTTATCTCTTTGAGAGAGCTCTAATTGATTGATCGTGAAATCGATTTCTGAAATTAGAAATTTGTAATTTTTTAAATTGTAGAAATTCTAACATTTGGAAATTTTCATATCAAAATTATAATCTTCCAAGTTTTCAAATTTTGAAATATAAAACTTTTCAAATTATTAAATTACAAAATCCTCAATATCCGAATGTAAAATTTTTCAAATCTCCAAGTTCTCAATTCAAAAACCTCAAAGTTTCAATATCTAAATTCCAAAATTTCAGAATTTTTAAATTCCCACATTTTCAAATTCCTAAATATCAAATTCCAAATTTAAAATGTTTCAAATTTTCAAATTTCTAGATTTTCAATTTTGTAAATCTCCAAAATATTAATAATTAATTTTCAAATTTCTAAATATCTAAACAGTACAAATTTGCAAATTTCTTATTACATATCTAAGTAACAAATATCTGCATTATCAGATCAATTTTAAAATTTAAAAGTGTTAAAATTTCCAAATTGTTTCAATTGTAAATTTTCAAATTTACAAAACCTAAAAATTTTTCAGCTATCCAAATAAAACTTTTAAAAGCACAAACTTCCAATTCTTAAATTTCTAAATTTTTTAATTTTTAGGTTTCTACATCCAAGTATCAAAAATCCTAAATTATTTTAAATGTTAATGTATTCAAACTAAATTTAGAAATAAAAAAAACTATCCTAAAAAGTCCTTAAATTTTGAATATTGCAAATCTCCTAAATATATCTGGCTATATGTTGTATGGAATTATAACACTGTTATAATAACACAATAATAAAGATTATTTATTTAACTCACCCCAAACAAAAATACTAATTATAATGGACTCATGGTTTCACGTTGAATTTCTAAATTTTAAACAAATATAGTTATAAAATAATTTTGAATATTTTAAACTTTAAAGAACATATTCGTAATTAATGTATTAAATATTGTGTAATTGAAACTTTACAGGATTAATATACACATTCATATTGTTAATATTTCAGAGATTTGTCTATTTTATTACTGAAAATGTTATAGTAACAATATTGTATTTTCATTGCATGTTTTTCAAAGTTTGTAAAAATGTGCTTTTGATCTCTAAGAAGTGACACTAATAAGTACAATATTTCATTTGTAATATTAATACTGATAAAATAATAAAATAAAATAAAGCTATAAAATAGTATAAAGTAATATTAATTAATATTAAATAAACAATACTAATAAAATAATAAGTAAATTAGTAATCCTATAAAGCAATAATAAATAAACATCTATTAACAAAATTTGTCTAGTATTTCAAATTTGCAACATCTGCAATAATTTCTTTATTATTAATAAAATAGTAGCAAATAAATTATTCCAGTAAAATAATAAATAAGCATCTATTAAAAAAATTTGTTCAAAGAAAATTTACATTATATCTCAATTTTGCAATATTTGCAAGAAGAAAACGTTTTTGATGATTTTTTTAATTATAAAATTTTCTATTTATTTCTGTCTCAAAAGAGTGCAAGAATTTGAATGTTACTGCAACAGAAAGCGACACAGTTAACAATAATTGATTATTAGCAATAAATATCTAAAACCTTCAAACATTTTGAGCATCCTAAATCTTCATGTGACACACAGAGATTCGAAGCAAATTGCCCGTTTTCCGACGACAAAATAACATTTGTTGCAAAGCAAAAAAAGAGACCTGGGAGAGGTGGCGATCGTAGATCGGTGGGGCATAACATGTGCGATATAAGTATCATCGAGTAACAGATTAGAATTTGAGCAGTTCACAATTGACAGTATCAGAAATTACAGCCATGAAGAGCAAGGAGGCTTCAGAGAATGTGGAAAATGAATCCATAAAAATGCCAGGTATATCCGCCATTTTTTCAGCTTTTATTTTGTTTTTTGTTGAATTAAACTTTCTGTTTAATTTATGTTACTTAACAATATTATGCAAATGTCGAACAAAATTCTCACAATTTCATAGTCACTTTTTGTTTACATTTTACATTAATTATTATATTTACACTGTTACACTGCTTTTATTTACTATTGTTAATTACACTGTTGTAATATTAGTATTTACTGCTATTATACACTAGTATTACACTGACATAATTAGACTATTGTAATATTTTCTTATTTTTATTATCAATATTGATGTTGATTATTGTTAGTACTGATTATAATTACGGATTATTTTGATTGTAGTTATTACACTGACATTATAATTGCACTAATATTACGATGATATTATAATTGCACTAATATTACACTGATATTATAATTACACTAATATTACACTGACATAATTATACTGTTGTAGTATTTACTTATATTTATCACTGTTGATATTAACGTTGATTATTATTGGTTATAACTGCGGGTTATGTTGCAATAGGATTACAAAAATATTGTGTTACGCTCGTGTTACGTATTGTCTGAACTATCTAATCTTCCATGAATTTTGCATTAGTGAATATCTTCATACATTTTTGTACATATATCTTAATACGCGTCTTTCGTGTTTATTTTTTTAATACGTAACTGATAACGGAACTGTCTCTAAGCCTTATCGATATAATACAATATACAAAAAACAAAATACGCAGTAATTAACTGTTCGCAATATTTCACAAGATCGATGAAGATTCATTTTAATTTTGTTCCAACCGAAAGATATTTTTTCATTACAAAAATACTAAATTCTTAATACAAAAGTATCGAAAATATTTTTTGAACTTATCAACAAACGTAACACGTGATTTCTTCTGTCTCGTTAAGTAGAACCTGTGTTTCTTTTCTTGGTACCTTGTCAAACTGAACACTTGAGTAAATTTAATTTATCGGTAAGATTTTTAGAGATACCGGGAATCTTGATGGTCCAGTGTAGTGGACCTCTGATGGCAAAAATGCGAAACTTTGAATAAAACATTGTCGTGCGTTTTTATTGTCGTTGTCAGATTTTAAAGTTACATTTTCTCACACTTTCTTCAAGATATTCTTCGTGTAAATTCAAATAAGGATCAGTTTTGCGACGTGACTCTTAATACAAAATATTTTATAATGTCACATTGCAGAAAGAACATTTTGAAGAGGAAAGTATAAGAAAATGATGCTTCTGTAACTCAAAACCTTGCAATACCGTATTTGTATACAAACATGATCACTGTCCTTGCTCTTTCCGTGTGCAACTATGCAGGATAAACGAACATCGGTAATCCTTGTTCTAATTTCTCAATTTCGTCGCATGAGGTCCTTAAAGTCGATCTTAACTTGATTTACCCCGCTGGATACATTCAAATATGTTTTATTATCGACATAATGTACTTAGAACGCAGAAATCTATTCTATTTCAAAAAATATTTGTAGTTTCGATATAAGATAAATATAAATCTGCGTTATTGAATATTTGGAAAGGTATTAAATCGCTGAAAGAAATATCATTATGAATTAGTGTAAATAAAAATGACTGATGTTTCAAAATTGTAAAATCTCTTGATTGTATCGTGATTATAAATTATATCTTCATTGTATTATGATTAAAATATCTCCAGTATATAATATAAAATAATAAAATTCTATCTAAAGGTATCCTTGTAATTCTAGAATGAAATAGAAATAAATCTTTGAATAACCTTTGATTAATTGAAATAAAAATCTTTGAATAACCTCAAAATTTGAAAGAGAGATTAAAAATAAATATTAAAAAGTTATGTATTTGTATTGCTAATAAATAAATTTTGAAGTGATCAAACATAGTTCTGTTAAAAACAATGTTGAAATAAAATGAAATCAATTTCTATTTACCTTTTGTGAATTGTTCGAGATATTTTTTTTTTGGTGATTTTATCAAACAAGTTAATTTAGTCAGCCGTGTGCAACGGAGCTCAACACTTCCTTCTCTTGCTGACTCTTCCTTTAAAATAGATTGTAACAAAAGAGGATAAATTCCATAGCGTACCTCGTCAATCATAAACCTTTTTTGTTTCAATCTGGTTAGGGGAAGGGAAACGAGGAGGAGGAGAATAAGAGCTTTGCCGGACAAGGCTGATCGAACGATACAGTGATATAATAAAAACGTGAATGCACCATTGGCGTAACTAGGTAGGGAGAAAGAGACCTTGCACCCCCCAGAATATGGATCGAGATTCCCCACCTAGTGAGAAGGATATAGGACGAAGGATATCTCGTACAGATTATAATAGTAGTTTAGAATAGTTTTGTATTTGATGAGTTTTTTTAATTATTCAACTTTTACATATTTCGATTATTAAACTTACATATTGAAATTACATTAGCAAATTTTTTAATATCTAAATATCTATATTTGTAAATTTATAAATATCTAAAAAACAGGATGTTCAGACTTTTAAACTAGATTCACAAATCCATAAATTACAAATGACTAAATGACTAAATTACTAAATTATAAAATTACAAAAAACAAAATTACTAAACTACTGAAGTACTAGATTACTAGATTACTAGATTATTAAATTACAAGATTACTAAATTACTAGATTACTAGATTACTAGATTACTAAATTACTAGATTACTAGATTACTAGATTACTAGATTACTAGATTACTAGATTACTAAATTACTAGATTACTAGATTACTAGATTACGAGATTACTAGATTACGAGATTACTAGATTACGAAATTACTAGATTGCGAAATTACTAGATTACTAAATTACTAGATTACTAAGTTACTAGATTACTAAGTTACTAGATTACGAAGTTACTAGATTACGAAGTTACTAGATTACTAAATTACTAGATTACTAAATTACTAGATTACTAAATTACTAGATTACTAAATTACTAGATTACTATATTACTAGATTACTAGATTACTAGATTACTAGATTACTAGATTACTAGATTACTAGATTACTAGATTACTAGATTACTAAATTACTAGATTACTAGATTACTAGATTACTAGATTACTAGATTACTAGATTACTAGATTACTAGATTACTAAATTACTAGATTACTAAGTTACTAGATTACTAAGTTACTAGATTACGAAGTTACTAGATTACGAAGTTACTAGATTACGAAGTTACTAGATTACTAAATTACTAGATTACTAAATTACTAGATTACTAAATTACTAGATTACTATATTACTAGATTACTATATTACTAGATTACTAGATTACTAGATTACTAGATTACTAGATTACTAGATTACTAGATTACTAAATTACTAGATTACTAGATTACTAAATTTCTAAATGTTTGGACACCGATATTTCTAAATTATAAAAATATGAAATTACCGAATTACCAAATTAAAAAATATCCAAATTTTCGAGTTAAAAAATGTCCATATATTTAACCTTAAATTCAAAAATTTCCAAACTCCTAAATTTCTAAGCTCTCAATTTATAAAATTTTTAAATCTCGAAATTATCAAATTATTTATTTGCCAATTTTGCTGAATTAAGAAATAAATTTCTAGATTTCCAAATTTTTTGATTCCCAAATCCTTAGTTCTGAAGTTCTCAATTTTTAAATTAGAAAAATGTTGTGATGATTTTTTTATTCAAAATTTTATCATTTTTGAGTTATCAAAACTATCAAATTATTGAATGATCAAGAATATCAATATTATCAAATTATTGAATGGTAAATGTTATCAATATCATCAATTATTAAATGGTAAATATTATCAATATTATCAATTATTAAATGGTATATATAATCAATATTATCAATTATTAAATGGTTAACATTATCAATATTATCAAATTATTAAATGGTCAACATTATCAATATTATCAATGTTATCAAATTAATAATTTGATAATAAATTATTAATTTGATAATATTAATGTTCTCGTTATGAAGCTGATCAAATTGTCAGATTGTTAAACGATGAATTTGATTAAAATGATCAAAATCATAAAACTTATCAAATTATTATTAAAATCACCAAAATGTTCAGAATAATTAAAACGATTATCAAATTCTTAAACTAAAAAATTTCTAGGTTTTCAAATTTTTGTAAAGTCTCAATTTCTAAATTTTAAAAGACCCACATTTTAAAAAACTGCACAGTTTTATTCTGGTGCACGGCTCTGCAGTGTCTGTTAGTTAATCTGAAAATCTTAATTACGCCAATGTGTATACGTATGAATGCGTAAAAGTAAATATCGTGTAAACTTTGATAAACCGCAGATAAAAAAGATGTTCAAATTCCCGTCACTTTCGATAACTTTTCTTCGTTCTGTTCAGTTAACACTTATCTTTCAGTTTCATGCAATCTAACACTTGATGCTGTAAGTCGCAATACTTTGTGCCAGTATTTCTCAACCTTTTCTGTTGCTTGAAACATACATTTATTTGCAATAGTACTATGATCCAGATGTTCATAATAAAAAATTATTTAAAACTTAACTAGATTATATTATACAAATAAATAAAATGAAGCATATAATTTTCAATAATTTGAAAAGAATAATTTTTATAAAAATATATGAAAATCTATGCAAACAGATAAACGAGATAAACAAATAGATAATCAATGACAATTTATAACAGTCTATAAAAATGTATAAAACTCTATGAAAATTTATAACGTATAAAAATATACATGTGTATAACAATCTATGAAAGTTACAAAAACTTGTTAAATTCTATGGAAATTTGTAAGAAAATTTTGGAAAATCTATAAAACTGAAAATTTATAGAAATCAATAAAAGTCTGTAAAATAATATTTACTATACATATACATATGTATATAAAAATGTGTAAAAAGAGATTTTCAATTTCATTTCCAATTATTTTAATTTTTCAACAATTTACAACGAAAACATTTATTTTAAAAATTATTATGAAAGTCACTAAAATAGTTTGAACTTTTACTCGAAAATTATAGATAAATTGTGTATAAATAAATACTAAAACGATTTATTCATTTTTATTTCAATAAAATTAGTATTATTTTCGTTATTGAATTTCTATCACTTTGGCGATCCACTGACGTATTTAGTCTTCAAGGAGCCCCGTGCTTTACGACTCGAGAAATAAAATGAATTATTATTACACAAGTTTATTCATAATTGCAAATATAAAAATAAAAATTAATATTAAATTTAATTTGCTGTACACAAATGCAACAAGCATTTTTTCAAACAATTTACCTTAATTATTTCATACAAAATACTCGAATTAATCGATATGAACGAAAATAATACGTGATTCAACATGAAAGAAGATGCATTCGAATTTTTATCACGCATGGTTGTATTTATACAAAAAATTGTATAAATTAAGTAAAAAAATTCAAAAGTAATAATTAGAGATTACAATATCATTTATCTTTCTGTTCTACGGATTTTTTCTATCTTTTAATTTGTGATATAATTTGTCGCCGTTGCGTGACGAAATTTTTTGCTTTATTGCCGAACGTAATATTGTGCCACGCATAGACTTATTTACTAATTTCTGTACAGTTTAAAAAGTTTTTATAGCATTTATAGATAATTATATATTTTTATACGTTGTTATTTTTCATAGAGTTTTACAGACTTTTATAGATTGCTATAAATTTTCATTGATGTTTATTTTGCATAGATTTTCATACATTTTTATAAATTTTATATGGTAGCTGGTCATTTTTATATGGCCGCCATTTTATATGGTAGTGAAACAACATATTATTGTTATAATAAATGTACACGGTTATCATATTGTGTGATTTATTATGCCTTCTTCACGTCTCTTATTTGTTTATCTTATACGAACTCTTTTACACGAAGTCTAAAAATTTTAAGGTTTTATATTCCACTATTTTCTCTGTGAGGACATTGCAGATACTAAAATAAAATCGCTGAATGCGAAAGGTTAAATTAATTATAATTCTATTGGATATTTTAATATGCAGCAGCTGATAATTTTAGAAAATCGGAGGCAACTGAGTAATTGTAAAATAAGAGTAATAATGTAGGAAAGTACTCTCATCTCTATCAGATATCCTCGGACCAACTCTGCAGACTCAAATATGGCTGCGATTTGTAATAATTATTTTTGTCGTACACGCAGATTATCATATAAAGAGGCATAGCTACATTCTAAAACACAGTAAATGTCAACCTCGCTTCTTTTTTCTGCTATTTGTATGTCTTACCAAATTAAATAGTATTAATTTAACACGCAAAATGCATAAATACATCGTGCTAAAAGTTTGTTACATACAATTTTATGGAAACTTAATAGATTACAAAAAATGAAATAACTATTTGATGCTATATTATAGTATTATTAGATCCGTTTAATGTATCTTCTGTGGACAAATATAGCGATAACCATGTGCAGTAATACACTTCGTACACTTTCAACAAGTACAGTCTCTGACCATCGAATTAGGACCACGTACGAAAATTTCACTTTTATGGCTATAGCTTTGTGTCATATATAGAAAATTGTCTTGGGTCATGCAAATTATTACTAAATACGTCGATAACGATATACACATAGCAATTTGTTACTATCGTGATAATAAATTGCGTGGGTGATTAAGGGTCGTTCGAGCGTTTACGTTAGGGTCGAGTATCGATAGCGCGTGAGGTGAAATTTGAATGCCGTAGAAAATGTCTGCCTACTCAAAAGACTAGTTTACAACTCTCCAACCACATTATCCGAGTTGAAAAGAATTACAGATATTTGGGAAAATAACGAAGATATAAAGCATATGATCAATGTACACGGAGCATGCCGCTGTGATCAAAGCAAAGGAAATACAAGGTATTAACATGTGTTAATGTTATGTACAGTAATAGTGTATCATGTAGCTAATAAATTATATCATTTGTACACGGCTCTTAATTTTAAAAACGTGAAAAATGCCGATAACAGTGGTCTTTCAATACACAGTGACTGTAGAATTGATTAAAACCACGTTAAAAGTTCTATAATTTATCGTGGATAACACGTATCGTAGACAAATGACGTTGTCATTGACGTCTGTCGTCGTGCAATCGACAAGAATTTGATATCGTTTTCGATAGTTTCACGCACGTTTAATTTGGAAAGACTTTGAAATCTCTAAATCTCGTTGTTATATCTTCACGTTAACAGCAAGTACTCGAAATTTTAAATATACGTTCGAATTCGCGTGAGGTACCTAGTGGACCTACAACTTGTATTATAGGGCCCCAAATAACCACATTTAACGATTGTTAATACGCTACTGCAGCTACCATTTCGCGAACTAAAGGTTGAGAAACTCTGTTTTAATCAGCAAGATTAATGTAATAAAGACGTGGAATTTTCCCGTCTTACTTCAACCCAAACGATTTGTTTGACGATTGATTAAAATTGATTTTTGCAATCTTTGAATGTTACAAAAATTTATTTTAGATAGGAATTATATGTTAAAGACATACAAATTATAGAAATTATAGGAATAATTACTTTTATCATTATCTGAAAGCATACGGCTTTATCTTCCGAAATTTACAATGCAAAACTCAGCATTTTTTGCTATTTGATTAGATACTTAGTTCAAAAATTTTCCACGATTCTTTTGTTTAACCTCGGTGAACGAGGCAAAGTAGAAATTAATGGATGAAGAAAAATTAAATATCAGTTTATATGGGCTTTTTATGCAAGTTTATATTTAATTAAAATATTATGAAACATTAAATGTACTAAATATTAAATATGATAATTAATAAAAATATTAATAGAAATTAATAGAAAGATTAAATACTATTATTATTCAACTAAATATACTAAAATAATTATAGTTTATTTTAATTAAATATAACATTGTACATAATATTTGTTTACAAAATAGTACATAATATATTAAATTAATGATAATAGTACACGACTATTTTTCAGAGATCTGATTGAAATATAATTTTGCAAAAATATATGTACAATAAGTATAATAATTTTTTTTCAGACTCTATTTTCCTAAAATTCAATACCAACCTTAAATTATCAACATATTTATAAATATTTATTTATTTACAACTTTCTTAGTTGTATCAAAATTTAATTTCTAAGTCATAATAAATATAACAATAAGTAATTATTAGACAGAACTAAAATATCAATTAATAAATTGTATATATAAACAATAAACTACTCTGAAAAAAATTAAATGTTAATAATATTATTAATTTGTTTGTGAGAGAAAATTTTTAAAATACAGCTTATGCTAAAATAGAATAAACTTAAAGTGAACAATAATCCAAATACTAAACTCTGAATTAAATACAAATATTTACAAATAAATAAACAAATATAATACTATAAGTGTAACATTAATAAAATAAATATAATACTAATATTTATAAATGTAATTCGTATTGTGCTGTCATATTATGTTATTATATTTATGTATAAACATATAAATAATATATAAACACAAATATTTTGATCTCAAAGAAATAGATTCACACAAAGTCCATATTTCATGCTGACCTCTTTACTTTGATCCCAAGTTCCACAAAAGAGAATATCATAATCACACAATTCATTGATTATAGTGATTAAGATAAAATGCTAATTACACTGTCCAACAGCCAATTGGCGTTTCTATTTTCGTTCAGTGATTCTTATAGGTTTTTCTCGCACCGATTACGAATCTGCGACCCGTTTTTCTCCAGCACGTACAGTTTTTGAGAAATTTGAAAAAAAGCACATTTTTAAAATTTGAACCAATTTTGTGAGATAACTATAAAAGATACTAAGATTCTGTTTGTATCGTAAGATTCTATAGACTTTCCCGAATACAACGATATCTGGCTTTTACGCATTCTGAATATTTAAACATGTTTAAACAATCATTGAACGCCGAGAGGCATGGACTTTGCTCCAATTTTTCGGTATATTTTTCAATTTATCTTAAAAAGTAAGGGTCTAGTGGAAAATCGAGCTATACCACGCGATAGAGCAGATTTTCACCTTTAAAAAGCACCCATACAAAGTTGCAACGTCGTGTTTTTTACGATGCTAGAAGCAAAATAGCTGCGCGGGAGACGGAAAAAGACCGTGGTGCTCCGCGCCATAGCGGCCGTTCCGTGTCCCGTCTATATTAACGCGATGGAAAATTTGGAAATCTAGAAATTTATTTCTTAATTCAGGAAAATTGGCAAATTAGTAATTTGGTAATTTCGAAATTGAAAAATTTTATAAATTGAGAGCTTAGAAATTTAGAATTTTGGAAATTTTCGAATTTAAGGTTAAATATATGGACATTTTTTAATTTGAAAATTTGGATATTTTTTAATTTGGTAATTCGGTAATTTCATATTTTTATAATTTAGAGATATCGGTGTCCAAACATTTCGAAATTTAGTAATCTAGAAATTAAAGAATTTGATTATTTAGTAATTTGATAATTTAGTAATCTAGTAATTTAGTAATTTAGTAATTTAGTAATTTAGTAATTTAGTAATTTAGTAATTTAGTAATTTAGTAATTTAGTAATTTAGTAATTTAGTAATTTAGTAATTTAGTAATTTAGTAATTTAGTAATTTAGTAATTTAGTAATTTAGTAATTTAGTAATTTAGTAATTTAGTAACTTAGTAATCTAGCAATTTAGTAATCTAGTAATCTAGTAATTTAGTAACCTATTAATCTAGTAATCTAATAATCTAGAAATCTAGTAATCTAGTAATTTACTAAACTAGTAATCTAGTAATCTAGTAATTTACTAAACTAGTAATCTAGTAATCTAGTAATCTAGTAATTTGGCAATTTAGTAATCTAGTAATCTAGTAATCTAGTAATTTACTAAACTAGTAATCTAGTAATCTAGTAATCTAGTAATTTTGTAATCTAGTAATCTAGTAATTTTGTAATCTAGTAATCTAGCAATTTAGTAATGTAGTAATCTAGTAATCTAGTAATTTTGTAATCTAGTAATCTAGCAATTTAGTAATGTAGTAATTTAGTAATGTAGTAATTTAGTAATCTAGTAATCTAGTAATCTAGTAATTTACTAAACTAGTAATCTAGTAATCTAGTAATCTAGTAATTTTGTAATCTAGTAATCTAGCAACTTAGTAATGTAGTAATTTAGTAATCTAGTAATCTAGTAATTTTGTAATCTAGTAATCTAGCAATTTAGTAATGTAGTAATTTAGTAATCTAGTAATCTAGTAATCTAGTAATTTACTAAACTAGTAATCTAGTAATCTAGTAATCTAGTAATTTTGTAATCTAGTAATCTAGCAACTTAGTAATGTAGTAATTTAGTAATCTAGTAATCTAGTAATTTTGTAATCTAGTAATCTAGCAATTTAGTAATGTAGTAATTTAGTAATCTGGTAATCTAGTAATCTGGTAATCTAGTAATTTAGTAATCTAGTAACTTAGTAATCTAGTAACTTAGTAATCTAGTAACTTAGTAATCTAGTAATTTACTAAACTAGTAATCTAGTAATCTAGTAATTTAGTAATCTAGTAACTTAGTAATCTAGTAACTTAGTAATCTAGTAATATAGTAATCTAGTAATTTACTAAACTAGTAATCTAGTAATCTAGTAATTTGGCAATTTAGTAATCTAGTAATCTAGTAATCTAGTAATCTAGTAATCTAGTAATCTAATAAGAGCGGCCGTTCCGTGTCCCGCCTATATTAACGCGATGCAACTCTGACGCGGAGCACCACTGTCCTTTTTCCGTCTCCCGCGCAGCTATTTTGCTTCTAGCATCGTAAAAAACACGACGTTGCAACTTTGTATGGGTGCTTTTTAAAGGTGAAAATCTGCTCTATCGCGTGGTATAGTTCGATTTTCCACTAGACCCTTACTTTTTAAGATAAATTGAAAAATATACCGAAAAATTGGAGCAAAGTCCATGCCTCTCGGCGTTCAATGATTGTTTAAACATGTTTAAATATTCAGAATGCGTAAAAGCCAGATATCGTTGTATTCGGGAAAGTCTATAGAATCTTACGATACAAACAGAATCTTAGTATCTTTTATAGTTATCTCACAAAATTGGTTCAAATTTTAAAAATGTGCTTTTTTTTCAAATTTCTCAAAAACTGTACGCGCTGAAGAAAAACGGGTCTCACATTCGTAACCGGTGCGAAAAAAACCTATAAGAATCACTGAACGAAAATAGAAACGTCGAGGAAAAGTTAAAATTTGTTGGACAGTGTACTTCGGTAATAATTCACCGGTTTTAATGACCTTGAAATATTTTGTCAATATTGGTACTTTGAACAACTTTTCTCTTTTACATGCTTTCGCCGCAGTAACCTTGACAACATATTTCAAGGTCATAAATATCGCCGGGAAATCGGTAATAAATTATCTAAATTGCATGTTACTTGCGTAACTTTGGAAAAAAGGTGTATGCAAAGAAAAGAATGTTTAATTTAGGTATAAAAATTCTTAGGAATTCGTTTCATTAACGAACAATCTCGGAAATGATAGTTGCTTCATTTTCTAGCATAGTTCTATAATAGCTGTTACACAACATTGCTAATAACCACTGACGTAGCTATTTAGGGACCGAAGTGAGCCACGTGACCCACTAGAGTATACAAGTATTAAAATTTTAATAAATTTGTTACGAATAAAATTGTTAAAATTTTATCTGACAGGAAAGAAAAGAATTTTTGTCCAAATTATGCAGTTAATTAAATGTAAACAAAGAAACGCAATAATGTTTATATTATTTGACAGTATGAATAAATGTTATACAGGGTGTCCACGCCTAAGTGTGACAGCGCGATATTTCATGAACTATTTATGACACGAAAAAGTGTTTACATGGAAATTGCAGGGTAAAAGGGGCTCTATGTTTTGGCCTAAACGAAATTTTTATAATGTTATTAATGTAAAAGATATGATGGTGAAGTTTCGTTTTTTAAATGGAACTATATATTTTTTTTTCAATCACGCGATAGTGCTTTTCGAGACGAATTCATTAAGATTTAATGTATCTACCCGATTTTTAATAGTTTTCGAGATATAACGCTTAGAAATTTACTGATTTTCGGCAAAGACGTCACAATTTGAGTAGTAAGTCATAAAAACGATCTTATTGTTGCGGTAAGTGCCGCATGTTTGACTCTACCTGCCGAAACCGATAGCCGCGGGTCTACGATCGGAACGGCGAGTCCGAAGAGTAAGCAACGTGAAAAGAATTGTCCATCATCCTTAATGCGGAAAACTTAGACTGTAATGGACAATTCTTATATTATAACACGTAGGTATTGAGTTGGCTAAAAAGCTTTGTCGTTTTTTAAGGAGATATTCAATTACTGATGTTGCATATGTAGTAAAATCTTATTATACAACATATTAATTGTTTTTTCAATGCGTAAGCAGAATTATTGTTGATCAAGACTTTCATTTAATCATTACTGATGATTTACTGTGCTTGCTCTTCTAGAACATGGATGATTATTCGTAGAAATATTTTCAACAAAAAATTTCGCGAAACCAAAACTAACACTTGCGATCATTTAGTGCAACCTCGCATACACTATTCGCGTCTTTTTCGAATTTAAACAATGTTCTTATCTTTATGAAAATGATATAATATTTCTAAAAGCAGTCTTTGCATTTTCTGTTTTTAACTATTTGTAACAGATGAAAAACTTCATTGTACTCGGCACTCTTTTTTAAATAAGGTAGCCTGAAATGTAAGCTTCAAGGCCACGTATGCATTTGTTGAAAAAATGAAGCGTCGACACATAATTTGAATGAATGTCAACTACTGATAAGAATGATATAACTTTTTGGCCAGCTCAATATAAACAAAATTGTAATTTGTAAATATAAACATATCAGTTGTTGATATGTTTTCAAGGTTATTTCCCCGAATAAATTGCAAAAGGTTTTAGCTGTCACTCATTGTTTATTCAAGTATTAATAGCAAAAAGGATTCGTAAAAATCAACGTTTGTGCGTAATCTGTCAATGGAAAGTTTGATGAATTAATTTATCGCATCATCCTTAATGCGGAAAACTTACACCGTAATGGACAATTCTTTCTACGTTGCTTACTCTTCGGGCTTGCCGTTCCGACCGTAGACCCGCGGCTATCAGTTTCGGTAGGCAGAGTCAAAAATCCGGCACTTACCGCAACAATAAGACCGTTTTTATGACTTACTACTCAAATCGTGACGTCTCTGCTGAAAATCAGTAAATTTCTAAGCTTTATATCTCGAAAACTATTAAAAATCGGGTAGATACATTAAATCTTAATGAATTCGTCTCGAAAAGCACTATCGCGTGATCGAAAAAAAAAATATATAGTTCCATTTAAAGAACGGAACTTCACCATCATATCTTTTACATTAATAACATTATAAAAAATTCGTTTAGGCCAAAACATAGAGCCCCTTTTACCCTGCAATTTCCATATAAACACTTTTTCGTATCATCAATAGTTCATGAAATATCGCGCTGTCACACTTAGGCGTGGACACCCTGTATAAGGATAAAAGATACTAAATTCTCGTTAAAATAAAATTCTCGTTACGTCAGTGGTAATACATGTATGTAAGTACATACATTCAGGGGCAAAGTAGGTCTTTTTTTACTTCCTTACTTCAATTTGTCGTTTCCATATTAGAAGGTTGAATATACAGCTCAAACACTTCGTATTATCTAAATTTGTACATTTGTACATTGATGAATTCCTTAATTACTAAATTGATTAGCTTCTAGGTTTCGAAATGTCTAAATATCTAAATTCCTATCTAATTTTATAATTTTCTGAATTACTAATTTCCTAATTTCTTAATTTCCTAATTACTAATTTCATAAACTGAATTCCTACATTTCTGAGTGTATAAAGTAAAAAATTCCTAAATTTTGTAAATATCCAAATCCCCAAATTGCCAATTTCCCAAATTCTCAAACTACCAAATTCCTAATTTCCTAATTTTCTAATTTCCTAATTTCCTGATTTCCCGATTTCCTAATTTCCTAATTTCCTAATTTTCTAATTACTAATTTCCTAATCTCCTGAAATCCTAAATTTCAGAGTGCATAAATTCACAAATTCCTAACTTTCTAATTTCCTGAATTTCCTAAATTGTCGAAACTTTCTAAATATTCAAATATTTAAATTTACAAATTACCAAATTCCCAAATTCCTAAATTTCTAATTTCCTAATTTCCTAAATTCTTGAATTTCTAAATACCCAAATTTATAATTTCCTAATTTCCTAAATTTCTAAATCCCCAAATTACTAATTTCATAATTCCCTAAATTCGTAAATTCCTAAATCCCCAAATTTCTAATTACCAAATTCCCAAATCCCCAAATTTCCTACATTCCTGAATTTCTAAATCCCCAAATTTCTAATTTCCTAATTTCCTGAATTTCTAAATCCCCAAATTTCTAATTTCCTAATTTCCTAAATTCCCGAATTTCTAAATCCCCAAATTTCTAATTTCCTAATTTCCTAAATTCCTAAATTCCTAAATCCCCAAATTTCTAATTACCAAATTCCCAAATCCCCAAATTTCCTACATTCCTGAATTTCTAAATCCCCAAATTTCTAATTTCCTAATTTCCTGAATTTCTAAATCCCCAAATTTCTAATTTCCTAATTTCCTAAATTCCCGAATTTCTAAATCCCCAAATTTCTAATTTCCTAATTTCCTGAATTTCTAAATCCCCAAATTTCTAATTTCCTAATTTCCTAAATTCCCGAATTTCTAAATCCCCAAATTTCTAATTTCCTAATTTCCTAAATTCCCGAATTTCTAAATCCCCAAATTTCTATATTTCCTAATTTCCTAAATTCCTGAATTTTTAAATCCCCAAATTTCTAATTCCCTAAATTCCTAAATCCCCAAATTTCTAATTACCAAATCCCCAAATCCCCAAATTTCCTAAATTCCTAAATTTCTAAACCCCCAAATTTCTAATTTCCTAATTTCCTAAATTCCCGAATTTCTAAATCCCCAAATTTCTAATTTCCTAATTCCCTAAATTCCTAAATTCCTAAATCCCCAAATTTCTAATTACCAAATTCCCAAATCCCCAAATTACCTAAATTCCTGAATTTCTAAATCCCCAAATTTCTAATTTCCTAATTCCCTAAATTCCTAAATTCCTAAATCCCCAAATTTCTAATTTCCTAATTCCCTAAATTCCTAAATTCCTAAATCCCCAAATTCCTAAATTCCTAAATTCCTAATTTCCTAAATTTTTAACTCTTATATTCCAAAATTTCTAATTTCCTAATTTCCTAAATTCCCAAATTTCTAGATAATTGAGTTTCAGAATTTCTAACTTCAAAATTTAATAAATTTGCAATTTTTCAAATTTCTAAATTTTTATATCAGAAATTTTGGAAGTTCCCAAATGATAACTTCATAATATAAACACTATACCATAAGTTTCTTTCTTCAAATAACATTTCAACAAACAATAAATGATAGCTAAATCCTCTGCAGGTCACACAGGATGGCCTTGACAACATAGTCAAGGTCTAGATCAAGATCGTTGTAAGAAACTTCTCTAAAGATGAAAGTCATTGTAGCTCCTCTAAATAACATTTTTACTAAAACAATTATTACAATTCGCATATAAAAATTTGCATATTTCTTTAACTACATCTACATGAGTAATACAGACTGAACTATTTCTATAAATTAATTCATCAAACTTTCCATTGTCAGATTACACACAAACGTTGATTTTTACGAATCTTCTTTGTTATTAATACTTGAATGAACAATGAGTGACAGCTAAAACCTTTTGCAATTTATTCGGGGAAATAACCTTGAAAACATATCAACAACTGATATGTTTATATTTACAAATTACAATTTTGTTTATATTGGGCTGGCCAAAAAGTTATATCATTCTTATCAGTAGTTGACATTCATTCAAATTATGTGTCGACGCTTCATTTTTTCAACAAATGCATACGTGGCCTTGAAGCTTACATTTCAGGGTATCTTATTTAAAAAAGAGTGCCGAGTACAATGAAGTTTTTCATCTGTTACAAATAGTTAAAAACAGAAAATGCAAAGACTGCTTTTAGAAATATTATATCATTTTCATAAAGGTAAGAACATTGTTTAAATTCGAAAAAGACGTGAATAGTGTATGTGAGGTTGCACTAAATGATCGCAAGTGTTAGTTTTGGTTTCGCGAAATTTTTTGTTGAAAATATTTCTACGAATAATCATCCATGTTCTAGAAGAGCAAGCACAGTAAATCATCAGTAATGATTAAATGAAAGTCTTGATCAACAATAATTCTGCTTACGCATTGAAAAAACAATTAATATGTTGTATAATAAGATTTTACTACATATGCAACATCAGTAATTGAATATCTCCTTAAAAAACGACAAAGCTTTTTAGCCAACTCAATACCTACGTGTTATAATATCGGTTTATTATAATATATTATAATTTTTAAGATTATTTCTAACATAGTATATCCAGCAATTTAACGTGATATATTTTACTATCATAGTTACGATTGAGTTAGGTTAGTTTATGATAGGTTATTAAATTATTCCAATATAGGGATATAATAACAGAATATCTTCTTAAAAAGCAACAAAATTTTGCATCCAACCAGATATATTAAGGTCCGTGTTATTAACGCTTTCCTTTACTCAATATTCACCATATTAACTTTCACCCAGGTCCCGGTAATTTCAACGACAGCCCTGTATATAAGTACTGAAACACAATACACGCAATACATATGTACTTACATATAACACATATGTACACAGGAAGTGGGTCCTCACACGCGAGTACTCCATGCATAAAGCGGACATTAATAAACGCTCTTATGTAATTAGGAATATCAGCGTTAATACGCATGTACAAACCGTTCTGCTGTTATTTTTGCAAAGTATGTGATAAGGAAAATGATGCAAGGGGAACACGACTTCACAAAGTTACGTGCACTGTTTTTCAATAGTGAACGATAACAAAAACTTTTTGAACAAAAATGGAGAGCTGCGATGTTTTTAGTGATCTAAAAAGGGTAGATAACTTCTGAGTTAGTGTTTATCGACCTTGACAAAGTAAATCTCTATTAATATGTAGGCTACACATTACAGTTATAAAATTGTTATAAAACTGTAGTCATTACAATACAGCGAGGTCATAAAATTTTCAGTAGATAAACTAACAAAGGAAATTATTCAACTGTTACGCTCACTTATTCGTTATAGTTTTAAAGAGTAAAAAGCAAGTTGAATTATTTTCAATGAATAAATTATATTTCAGGCAGATTTGGAATCAGACATTTGCAGACATTTCTGCTATTTTTGGGGATGAGTTTTGGATACTGTCTTCGAGTGAGCATGTCGGAAGCCATCGTCCCAATGTCGAAAAATGATAGTTCTAAAGGGCAGGTAAATTACTATAAAATTAATATTTTAAAATAATGGATCTCCTACAACTTTCCTTAGAGCGAGGTGTACTGATTTAAAATTAACCTTCAGTAATATTAACCTTCAGTAAAATTATTTTTATAAGATCAATTTGTTATTAAAATCTCCAAGTTCCTTCTGGAGCAGAAAAGATATCAACAAATTAAAATAGAAATTGTTTGCTATAGCTCTACATCCCTCACTGTACAATTCTCAAAGCACTCATTGAGTTCAAACCTCACACAATTACATCTTTAAATTAATGCAAACATTTATTTCACAACATCAATTTTAAATAATTCTTATTGTTCTTCACAATATCAATTTTAAATAACGCTTACTGTTTTTCTTAACAGCGGTATTACAGAATTTGTATTATTATTGATTAGGTGTATAATTGGGGTCCACAAGAAAAGTCTATGATCCTAAGTTCCTTCTTTTGGGGTTACACGGTGATTCAAATACCAAGTGGATACATAGCGGCTGTTTGGAGCGGTCAAAAATTGCTTTCCATCGGAGTGCTAGTTTGTGCAATTTTGAACGCATTAATACCCACTGTTGCTCAGTATGGGGGTTACATCGCTGTCTGCGTTTGTAGGGTCGGTATGGGTCTTTGTCAAGGTTGCCTTTTACCTTGCACTCATACGCTCCTCTCAAAATGGGCACCTCCGAACGAACGATCGAGACTTGGTAAGAATTCCTCCAATATTTCCATACTTCATAATTTATATTATAAAGTTTCCATAAAACTTTGAATAAAGACCTAACTTCTTTAAGGTTTGAATAAAGAACGTATTACATTTTGAACGTCTGTATGTACCTTTGACTCTACAGTGTCGAGTCAGAAATACATCAAGCGTTTAAAAAAACTTCAGTAACCTTTTATGGAAGGTTAAAATGGCCATAGTCTACTCTTCAGTCCATACGCTTCGAAGTGCAAATTTTCATATCGACACAGTCAGATTTCATATTCATTTGTTTGATTTTACTAGAAATTCAATTATATTCGGTAGGCTTTAAAACGTTTAGCTTAGTAGTCTATAATAAGAGCTTTAACCAATAAGCAGTACAGCATTGTCAATTTATTAGGATTAAATGGGCAGATGAAATGCTTGCGGAGGAGCTCACGGTTCTGCACAATCGACCATATTGGATCCGCCATTTTCTGGATTTGTAATCAGTGCTCCGAAAACCTCTGGGTACGTATTAGCTCTGAATCTATCGCGCAGATATGAAATTTGTACCTTGAAGCGTATAATTTTGGACATTACATAACAATTCAAATCTTCATACATCCTCTATGTATTACAATGCACTTGACATAATAAAACTTGCTATTACGGTAACAATATTCGCTGCAATGTCCCAATAACAGCGACAATCTAGAAACAATTCAGATCAGATGATAAAACATTTTTAAAAACAAATGTAAATGTTCTTTTAACATTTTGTAATCCACATTCATTTTCATATGAAATAATATTATTCGCTTAGAATTATTTTTGTACATGAATTACATTTTTTAGATACTTTTCCATATTCTTACATGTACATGAAATGATATGGAAATGCAGTCACTTATGTATTTATTTGTATTTTTTAGGAGCATTTGCTTATGCTGGAGCACAATTTGGTACTGTGATTTCGTTTCCAATTTCTGGATTAATAGCAGGTTCTTCGATTGGCTGGCCCTTCATTTTCTATGTATTCGGTGCTCTAGCCATAATTTGGAGCGTCACGTTTTTCATTTTTGGCTCTGATAGCCCTGCTCAAGATTCGCGAATATCGGAAGAGGAGAGAGAATATATTGAAAACAGTATACGAAGTGACGAGGGGAAGAAAACGATAAATGATACAGGGGTAAGAATTTGTCTTTTTTATAATGACAATTTAAAGTTATTTTTAACTAAATAATTTGAATGAATTATTCAAAAATTAATAATATGATTAATTATTGATAAATTGTTCACATAAATATATTTATCTTTTAACTAGTTAAAAAAAAAATTAAAAGGGATAAAAGACATGAACAAAAATTTATATAACTTCTGTGAGTTTTGAACTTGCGAATCTTTGATTTAATAAACATTGTTCCATCAGGCTGGAATATATTCTCGATTTTGTAAATTCGCTTATTTTGGAGAATTGCACGCTGTAGTTTCGCAAAATTATTTGTGGTCTTCTATAATTGTGTAAAGTTTGAACAAAATCAGTGTTCCAAATGCCAAGTCCTCATATTAATTGTTTTGTGGACAATGGACAGTAGTAATAATGGAATTTGTAGATATCACAGTAGTAATAGTGATTATTACCCCATTCTCGCTATTAGCAAAGAGTAAAATTTGTAAAAAATTTCATTCTTATAGTTTTCAATTCAGTTGTTTGAAAGGAACAACTTTGATGATGTTTAGTGTATTGATATTATAACAGGATGTTAATTTAACAAATGTTGATGTTATACAAATTTAAACAACCTTTGATATTAATTGCAAATATTTTTGTGCCTACCAAAGAAAAAAGTAACACCATGGAAATCTATCTTCACCTCTGTTCCAATGTGGGCTCTCATAATTGTACACTGTGGACAAAACTGGGGATACTGGACTCTGGTCACGGAATTACCAAATTATATGGACAAAGTGTTGAAATACAATTACGAAGAGGTACCTGAAATTTATTTATAAATTAAAGATAAAGATATATTACACTGAATATAATAATATAAAGATATATTACACTGAAAAATTAAACTGAATCCATCTGCTATTATTGTGTATAAAAATAATCATTTGCTGCACAATTCATTATGATAATCTCAAAGACCTTGAAATGACCTTGACTTCTTCATATACAAAAAATTTAATCTTGACCTTCATATCTCCTCTACGCGTCCATACAGAAGAAAGGTTCATTCGCCACATAATTTGCCACCTGAAATCAAATAACATTTGTTTAAAACATTTTTTTGTATCGTCAATATTTTCTAAAATATTTGAATGGATCGATTTAAAGAGAACACATATATTTTACCTATATTTATCATTTATATTACTCCAATTTTTTTATTTAACAGAACGGTCTGTTGTCAGCCCTGCCATATCTGGTGATGTGGATTCTGAGCTTCCCAATGTGTTGGTTGGCCGATTACTCATTAAAGAAGGGTGTTTCAAGAGGGGTAGTGAGAAAAGTTAGCAACACCATAGCCCACTGGGGACCCGCCATTGCTTTAAGTGTTTTGGCATCAATAACGATCCACGACCCCATCGTGGCTGTCGCCATCTTGGTAGTAGCCGTTGGATTAAATGCTGGATCTTTATGTGGATTTCAAATTAATCACATTGATCTGAGCCCGAATCACGCCGGTACAATGATGTCCATCACAAACTGCATCGCTTCTGTAATCGCGATAGTCGCACCTTTGGCCTGCAGTGCTATCGCGTATGAAGAGGTATTTCAGTCATTACTTTAAATATCTAACTATATTTACTGTATTTTAATGTTACAGTATAGTCTATATCATCATATCAAATATAAATATTTTTAGATAACTAAAGCACCAAATTCTTAGATAAATCTTGAATATTCGAATTTTTAAAACTATAGCAAGAACATTTCTTTGATTTTATAGTTACTTTCTTTAGGGCCAGGTTCTAGAAGGTTGTCATGTTTTTTACAATAAGAAAATGATAGATATAATAAAAGGGAATGTTCTTAAAAACTACATTGAAATTAGAAATGAATATAAAATAAAAATTGCAAGAGAGGTGTCATTGCTTATTTTAATCATTTGTGTAATTAAAACCTTTGTTTGGGGTGAAATAACCGTAGTGATAGCATCACCGAGATTAGATATGACTGAGTTGCTTTTAGAAATTAGAAAATTTAAATATTTCTTGATTTAGAAATTTGAAAGTTTTTGATAACTTAGTTTTTATAATTTTATTTGGAAACTTTGAGAGTTTGAAAATTTAACACTTTAAACATATCAAACTTCGAAAAATTTCAAATGCCTAATACGAGTTATGTGACGTATCATCCGTTCTATTTCCACTTACTTCCCAATATGGAGGAGTATCAGTTCATATTTTTAAGAACTAACCTAATCCGTTTTGGTTCTTAAATTATTACTAATTCAACCTACTTTGACTAATCTTAAAACTCTTATAATCCATTAATCTTACATTTTAATTGATTAACTGTCAAAATATACTGTATATATATAAGCAGTATTCATAATGGTCACATCGTAATTAATAAATAACTCATCTCTCAAGAGGTTAACGATAATGTTAACAAAGTGTTACAACACGTACACAGAACTCCCTCGAAAGTTCCAATTAATGATAATTGTTATTCTACCAATTAATAACATTTATTTTTTCTTTCAGACAAACGCATCGCTATGGAACATAGTGTTTTATTTATCCGCTGCAATTTACGTGCTAGGAAACTTAGTCTTCATTATTTTCGGTGAAGCTGAAGTGCAACCATGGAATGAACCCGAAGCTTTCGAACTTTCGAAAAGAAAAGAATCTGAAACAGCGTGAACAATAAAAGCAGCAGGCACACATTGTCTTTCATTACAATTTAAATGTTACTTGTACTATATGCATTTATTGTATTACACGTGTGTTAAGGTAGACACTGTACATAGCATGCCTTCGTCGGTAATACTGATGAGGTTCTTTTTTTCTACACCTACGTCGGTAATACTGATTAGTTTCTTCTTCCATTACCTACTGAGAAGTAAGTTACAAACTTCTGTAAAACTGTACAAAGTGAAATATTTGTATAAACTAGTTACAATGTTTAATTATTTATGAATACTCTGTACAAATTTTTGGACTTTGCAATTTTTGCTTGTTGTCATAGAAACGAACTTTACGTAAGAATTTTTAACAGTAGTTTCAATTATGATTGTTCCTACCACTTCTAATATCCACTATTCACGAAAAAATGTCAATTTTACTGTATTTATAAAATTATTCATATAGAATTAATGTAAACTTAAACGATCAATTTTTAGACATTATAGCAGACGAAGCATCGTTACGATTTAACGTCTCGATCTTATTTTGAGTGTTTTTCCAAAATTTATTTACAAAACTTATATCCTACTAAAAAAAATTAAAAAATACTACTAATACCAAAACACGAAAATATGTTTATTTTCAGTGAACATATGAAATTAAAGCGGAAGATATTTATATATGTATTAAATAAAATTTGAATTGAAACATGAGAAGTTAATCGGCAGTGTAAATTTTCGATACAGGAATACGACGATCATTTGTGTAAGTGATTTGTTTTGTTACTGCTCCATAATTATGAAAAAATAAACATCATATATTTGTTAAACAACTAATAAAGAAGCATACAAATTCTTGAAGCAATAAATAAATAAAATTCTTTAAAATTTTACCGTAGAAACTGCGAAATTTTATGACACGCATTCTTGCTTTGACGTGAAATATGCAACTAAAATCGTAATCGTGGAGGTAGTAACTTAACAACTGTTGGCGCCAAATTCAAATCGAACGTTCTATAATAGAGGTTCTCAATCAATGATACACGCGCCACTTTATTTTATCATTACAAAAATTTAATTTCAATGTCAGAAAGATAAATAGGGTAGCAAATTTGAATTAGAATCAAATTAAATTACTTGAATGCACTAAATTTAGTTTATTGAATCAGAATCAATTTAAAATCGAGTACTACAAAATGATACTAAATACACAGAAACTGGTTCGCATCAAACAAGTACAAATTAAATTGTTTTATATATTAATAATTATACCACTTGTTAAATTAAAGTATTCCAATTTACATTTATTTTATTACAGAATGAAAACGCTGTATAAAAGCATTTTGTATAGTCACGCATGCGCACTAGATCGTTGACTGGAATAGCGCGCGAAAATTTGAAAATATACATAGGAAAATATAAGAATTTCACAATTCGTGTTTTTTTATTAATCTAGCAAAGACGTAATTATAAAATTTGACAATGAATTGTATATAAATATATATATTGTACATATAATATCAAAAATAGTAATAAAGAACGAAATTTACAAAATTAACGAATCATTACTTATTAATTTCTTCCTTACTAAGTAATGTGATGCATTTAATATTTTATTATGATGCTACACTTATTATGTTAATTCTCATAAACGACCAAATAAGGACACAAAATCCATTTTTCTCCAAAATTTAAATCAAAAATGGTATTTGAAGAAAATGAAAATTTGACAAAACTATTAATTTATAGAAAATTATAAACAACACGATTGATTACATGAACTGTTTATATTTGCAACACTTTTGAGAAACAAAAGTAGCTTAATTTTTTGAATAGAATTACTTTTTTTTAATACATTTTTAACAAATATTAAAAGTACAATATTAATGTACATGTAACATATACAAGGTGTACCTAACTTTGCTATTTTTAATTAATTCATTATTTATAATAATACAAAACAATATTCCAGAAGAAAATGATTGTATTTTTAAAGAGAAAATTATACTACATAGTTAAAGGTCACTTCAAGGTCATATGTTTGTATATTTTACTATTATTATCATTTTTCTGACTAAAACGATTTATGTTCACTGTCAAAAAGATGATGTCCACATTTAAATATGTATAATAACGCGACCTTGAAATAACCTTGGGATGGAAATTTCGCGTGTAACTGGTTCAAATGAAAGTTCACGGAAAATAAATGACAGTGACAAAATAAAATCCTTAATCCCATGATTTATTATTTTAAAGATGTCCCCTACCAAACTCGACACATTCATTCAGACATAAAACAAAGGCTCGTTAAATTTTTTGAAGCGTACCCAAAGAAATGTTTATACTGGCATTAGAAATATAACTTTCCATGTTTTCAGCTGTTGCCGAAACATAATCTGTGTAAACAATATCTGTAATTTTTCCCCTACCGAGAGATGTCAGATCAGAACGATTTCTTATCGCAAAATCGGAAACGTGAAAGAATGGATATCAATGCCTGTGCATACATTGTTCGATAAATAATATAAAACATTCTACGCGCATTTTTACGCCTAAATTGACAGTAGCAAGCTTACTGGAGCATATTTTGTGTACACATTCAAATGATAAATCGCGAGAGGTTATTTATTTTGTTACTATAATTCATTCTCCGCGAATTTACACTTTGATCGTTTACACACGAAATTTGCCAGTCGAGATCGTCCCAACGGCAATTTAGGTTATGATATATGTCTGAATGAAGCACGACGTAATTATTCGGATCATAAACAAGAAAATAGGTCACTGTATTTAGAAAAAAATATTAAATAAGTATAACAGGTAACATGAAAGTTACATGAAAACCTTCAAATCTTTACAATAAATTTTTTACAAGTAACAAAATAATTGAGGGTAATAGGGTTAGGAGAAAAAGTAACATTTCTTTCTAATACTTATTATTTAGTACTCTTTTCAAATTTAAGTCTGATGAAGTATAATATTGTGGCCACTTTAAGTACAATTAACTTTCTCTGAAAGTATGAGAGATATGGAAAAGAATTTCAGGAGAAATAAATGAAGTCGTGGAAGATAGTGCTTACAATTATTTGACATTGCGATAACCTTGTAAAGCGCTGTAGAGGACACCCTTGAATTTTTAAACGGTATGATGTATTATATTATATAAATTGATGTTAACTTGACGTTTTATATAAACCAACTTTTGTTATAATATAAACTTAATTTATAAACTAATAACAGTCAATTTGTATAAAAGCATATATTGTTCTGTAACGTACGAATTTTTATAAAAAATATGTAATTTAATTAGTAAGAATGACTTTAATTTATCAGTTGTAAATAATTTTGTTAAATATTTAAAAAATTGCAAAAATTATATAAATGAGAATAAGAATGATAATAAGAATAAAATAAGTAAAATAATAATAATGAAAGAATAGATAAAACAACAATAATAATAATAACAACACAAATGACATAAATAAAATGTAAGTGACACAGAATTTTTATTACAAAGAATTACAAGGAATTTTTATAATTTTAACATATAACTTAGAGGGTTAAATAAAATATAAATAATATAATAAGTTTATTGTAAGTTATTAACTAGAAGAATTTGTTTACAACATTAGCATGCAGCTTAGAATATAAAATAAAATAATAATAATAAAAAAATATAAATGAAATATAAATCATATAATGAATTTATTGCAAATAATAAAATAATACACCATTCAATTCTCGTATTTTGTCAAACAAAACTAAACTGTATATTTTACCAACATTAAAACTCGAAAATATTCCTTGTTTTTCCTAATTACTCTTGTTTTACATTCATATACGAATTTACAAGGTTATATCATCTTTTTTAAATAAATGTACAATGTAGACAAAGTTTATTTATTATTTCCTTATTGTCATATTTTCCAGACATATCAAGAATGTATTTCTTTATGGTACTGCAAAAACAATGCAACGATATGTGAAATATAAATGCAGCGAGTGTACCAAAACCTGTCGCCGGTTGCGTAAATAATCTATCTCTCACGTATGTAAATACGTGTTAATGCATTTAAGATTACTTGAAAGAAAATTGCTGTACAGAATGCAACAGTTTTATAAATGCAACCGTGTACGCTTACAAGTAGAACATTCTTATTTGATTATTTTATAAATCATCCTATAATGATTCAAATACAATTTACATTTTTCTTTTATATATTATTATCGTTTATTCTATTGTTCTAATATCAGATTTCAATTTATAATTATTTTTTATGTATAAACCGTGCTTGGTATTAAATATTCATTATTATTTTATAGTATGCTATTGATGAACTTAAAATTTTTTAATTTGTATTTTATTTATTTTTTAATTATTTTAATTTTTATTTGTATGCTTTGTAAATAATTTTGTAAATACTCAACTCTTCAAAATCCTACATTTCCTCAAATTTCAAAATTCCCATATTCTCAAATCCCCAATTTTCAAATCTCCATGTTTCTAACCTAACCTTAAAAGTTAAAAAATACCTATAACCTAACCTAACCAATAAAAAACCTAGGCATGAAAAAGGCACTTTTCCCTATACCACCTTCCTTAGAAAATCTTACTGTACCACAGTATAAACATGTACATATAAAATAAAATATTCATTCACTTAACATGTCGAAATCATTAGACCTTTATTTCTATAACCTAACCAATAAAAAACCTACGCATGAAAAAGGCACTTTTCCCTATATCACATTCCTTAGAAAATCTTACTGTACCACAGTATAAACGTATACATATAAAATAAAACATTCATTCACTTAACATTTCGAAGCCATTAGACCTTTATTTCTATCGTTAATTACCAATCAACACATTTGTATATTTAGTTTTATCATTCAGGAATGATTTCACTCACGCTTCATGACAGTGTAATGATAAACAACCTTCTGTGAGCGGTGAGACATTGACCTGATAATTTGGAAAGTCAATGCTGTTGAACTAGAAGCTTAAAAACTTAATAAGCTTGTGCATACGAGTAACATTCTAAACCACTATCAAACATTCCAAACAGCAACCGATTCTCAACGATAACTGAAAACTGATCACAAATATTATTAAAACTATTTGCTCGACATATCGCGGTGTAAAATAAAGTATCCTAGAATAATGTTTAAACAACGGTACTAAGCTGAATATTCGTTGTCAGAGTACAAACATCGGCTATCGTGCGAGATTTTTCCTCGACGAGAGCGTAAGTTGAAAAATGGCGGGAGTGGGAGAATACCCTTTTCGGCGATGGACTATAAAGCCACGATCGACGATTGATGGATCGTAGTGTCGTTTTTGCGATTTACCAAGAGGCTCGACCCTAAACGCAGGAATATTATCAACATGACGTACTCGAACACGAGAAAGAGAGTTTCCATCATCTCCATCTCGGAGCGTATGCAAATACCAACGGTGAAACCGAAAGGTAACTACATTTAATCTCGTGCCCATTTTCTCGATTTCGACGTCATATCTAGATCGACGTATTTCCCGGCCGGTCGTTGAAAAATAACGATAGAGTGTAGATACATTATCGTTTAAAAAGCAAACAATACAGTTTTATTTAGATATCTCCCCTGTTATTTTACTTCTGTGTGTTTTTTAATGGTGTTCTCGTACAAAATTCGTGTGGTCTATTTCATATTTTATTTAGTGTTATTTAGAATGTTCGTTTGTAGTTTATTTAGTGTTATTTCCTCAGTGAAGGTTTAAGACTGATTTGATCGATCGTTTCGAGGAGATCAATGTGATTATTGATAGCAATTGGAAATGAGTGTTATTTGTCGTGATTTTAGTAGAGATTAGTGACGTTTATCCAAAAATCGTGTCTCTCACGTGCAATGTCATTCCCATCCGTGCAACCACTTGTATCCGTCTAGATCGTTATAATTATTCCGTTTCTCCTCTTTTGTGTTGTGTACGATTTTTTCAAACTGTTGCACTGCATTTTTTAAATCGTTTAAGAAGTGATCGCTTACAGATTAATTTTATGAACTTAAAAATTTTATATATTTTGTAGAATTGTTTATTATTACACACTTTATAAAGCTCATATATTTCTGTAAAATTGATAAATTTTATCAAATTCTACAAGATTGACAGATTTTATAAAATGCTGCTTTAATAAATTATATTACATTTTATAAGTTTAATAAATTATATACAATTCCATAAATTTGATTAATATTATAAAATTCAATAAATTTGATAACTTTTATAAAATCTAATACATTGAATAAATTATATAAAATTCTATAAGTTTAATAAATTATATACAATTCTATAAATTTGATTATTATAAAATTCAATAAATTTTATAACTCTTATAAAATCTAATACATTGAATAAATTATATAAAATTCTATAAGTTTAATAAATTATATACAATTCCATAAATTTGATTAATATTATAAAATTCAATAAATTTGATAACTTTTATAAAATTCAATACATTGAATAAATTATATAAGATTTTATAAGTTTTATGAATTTTATAAAATTCGTTTAACAAATTGCACAAAATTTTGATTAATTATATGAAATTCAATAAATTCAATATATTTTGTAAAATTCCATTAGTTTGATGAATTTTATAAAGTATGCATTTTATCAGTTTTATGAAATTCTATACATTTAATAAGTCTTAAAGATTTGATAATTTTAATAAATTTAATATACATATAAGATAAATTTGATAAATTTGATGAATTTGATGAATTTGATAAATTTTATGAATTTTATGAACTTTTTGAACTTGATGAATTTAATGAATTTGATTTTAAGGATTTCGACAAATCTGATAAATTTGATAAATAGTTCTATTATTTTAATATATGACGTATGTAAAATGACGTAGATATGATAAATACCACCAGTTTGATAGATCTGATAAATTTGAAACACTTGGTCAGCTTTATTGATTATATAAATTATATGTATCTTATGACTTTCAAAAATTCGCAAAATTGTATAAATCTCACAACTATGACAAATTTGGTTAGTTTTATATATTTTACAAATTCTATCAATTGCATAAATATTTAAAAATTTTTATTTTTTCAATTCTGTTATGAAAAAATCTATAAGCTTACAAATATAAAAATTTTGTGTATTTAAAAAAATCTTGAATAAATAGTACTAAATATTAATTTTTTAAATATTGTTATTAAAAAAATTCGTAACTCTTGCAAATGTTACGAAAATCCGTAAATTTTACGAATTGTAAATATTTCTTTTTTAATATGATAAACATTGTTTTTACAAAAACTGTAAATTGTGTAAACTTTATAAAACTGTATAAATTTTATAAAATTTCCTCTTAACTTATTACATCTGATTGAGGATAAATAAAAAGAGATTTACGTTGAGGCTGGAAGGTATAATAAATCAGTCCACTTGAAAATGTCAGTACCGTTTTTTTCTCACGAAACAACAGCAATGCTTGTATATTATGACATAACAGTGTTTCATTCTCTTATATTCTTGTAATTACATTTTCTATGAGTAAATACTCGTCGATAAACAGCAAATAATTTGCTGTAATTAATTCAGACACTCTACACAGATGTTCCATTCTACTATCGATAAATATGCATTATGTTTCCTCCTGCAAGTAATTACATTATTGTACCAACTGGATGTACGATGCTGCAGAATTTTTTTTCTATATTTGAGAATTCGTCAGGAGCTAAATAAATGTTTCTCTCTTGTGCAAAATTTTACTGATTTATCCATTTCGTAATTCGGAATTTTTGTATTTTCAAATTTTTGTATTTTGATGACTGCTATTTTGTATTGTCAAATTTGTAAATTTACGAATTTACGAATTTAGAATTTAGAATTTATGAATTTACAAATTTACAAATTTTCAAATTAACTAAATTAAAAATTGACTAATTCACTAATTAACTAATTTTCAAATTCACAAATTTACTAATTTACTACTTCACAAATTTACAAATCTAGTAATTTACGATTCTCTATATCTAAGAATGTAAAAGTTCTATGCTACTACATTTTTGTACTTCTATATTTTTGTATATTTATATTTTTACATTTCTGTATTTCTACATTTTATTATTTTCAACTTTTCAAATTTCCAAATTAATAAATCTGAAACCTTACAACTCTATATTTCCAAATATCTAAATTTAAATATTTCAAAATTTCCAAATTTTGAAGTTTGCATTATGCAAATTTAAGAATTAAAAAGTTGGATGATTTGAAGATTTCAAATTTCTGTATTTCTAAATTTTCAATGTTTCTCCAAAATCGCTATACCTCTAAAAACTGAATTAAAAAAAGAATAGTAAAAATTTATAATATAAGTTGAAAAAAAATGAATTTGTAATTTTTTGATTTGATTAAAATAAAAAACAAAAACAGAAAGTTATTAAATATTTTATTAATAATAATTAATTATTATAATTTACTAATTGATTGCTAATAATTTTGAATTATTATTAATTATTTTATTAAGAATAATTACAGCAACACATATTATAACATGTTACACTAGTAATAAAATGAACTGTAATTATAATGTAAATTATAATATCGAGCAAAATATCACAACAATATTTCATTTCCTAGTGTTATCTCCGTCTGTTGCCTATCAGAAAGTCATATTTTTAATTATAAAGAAACGAAATAGATATTCTATAAACAGTATCATATAAATTAAATAAAACGTTTCCTCATTCGTACTTGTCAAAACAGAGTTATCTTAATTTTACGTTTTGAAACGGTAACTACAGACATATATTATAACATAATAGTGTCGTAATTCACAGACGCTGTCTGTATCTCTGTTTTCGAACTAAACCTCGAACGTTTACCCCCACATATGCGGATATTTACTGACCACTTATATTTAAATTGAAATTAAACTATAAAAATAACTAAATAATATATAATACATAAACTAGTTTATACAATGATTCGTCTCGATAAAGGTTAATAATTTTGACAAAAGCCTAATGATTTTCGGAATTTAAAATAAGAAATCTGAAATCCGTCATTTTTGCGAGTTCCGTGAATGTAGTATTAACTGTAACTTTTAAGTTGATACATCGAAGGAACATCGAACTATTGACAATAAATTAAAAACATGCTTTACGCAATGTAACCAGCACATATCAATTTATAAATGCATAAACTTAACAAAATTTCATAAATTTTATAAATATGTTTAGTGTAATGAATGCAATATTATTAAAATGAGTTACAAATACAAACGTTAGTTCAAGCATAATTTTCCAATTATTAGATAATTGTCTATAACATATAAACTTGTATATAATACTTTAATATGCAAACTTATAAATAATAATGTATTATACATTACAAATATACACAAGTAATATACTTATACAAAACTTCAATAATATAAATTAATAAACAATTGGTTCAATCTAATTTAATTTCATTGAAATTTACAAATTTCACAAAAGAATTGTATAAAACGTATAAATTTTACAAATTTTAATAGCGGTACTCCGATATAATTATATATGTGAAAAGAAAACAGCACCAGAATTTAAACCGAGGACAAAAAAATAAATAAAAAAGACAATAATTTAGAATATAGAGATTCTCTAACAAACTATATTGACATAACGATAACAGAGCGAAAAATCAGACATTTATCATAAATTATATTTAAATTAAAACTGTTATTAAAATAAATACATTTTGGCGCGCATTTTTCGATGATCGATTGGAACCTAACCTGTAAGAAGAGATTGTTCCCCACGCGGTCGCAGTGGAAATGTCGCACTTCATAATTTTGTATTCCAATTGACATTACGTTTCAAGTCATTAAGTATACTATTGTAAGCCATTACTAGTGGTGAAGTTGTTACCGGCCACATAAATAATGGATAACACTTAACCAGCTTATGCAACGATTCTTCATCTCGATAAAGATGAACAATTTTGACAGACGCATAATTTTCGCAATAGAAGATAAGAAATCTGAAATCCGTCATTTCGACGAGGTCCGCGAATTGTGTGTTAATTGAAAGTTTTAAGTTGATACACCGAAGGCACATCGAAGTACTGACGATAAATTAAGAACATGTTTTACGCGATGTAACCGGCATACCATGCGATAATGTTTCGTGTAACGCGTGTAGTATGTATAAGAATACGTGACGAATCACTTTGAATTCCAAGATGTGACGCCAGCCGCTCGTCAATGTCAGATTTCTCGTGATGTCCTAGAAATGTGAAACAAACGAATTACCCGTACAGATTTTCTGCATTGCTGATATCGTGGTATGCGGAGAAGCACAGTGTTGTCTTATCATCAATACAGAACTGACAAGGAAAGTATCATTACCCCACTTTGGTGAATATTTTAACAAGCTCTCGTCAAATCGATGAATCGTGTTATTAACAATCTTTCTGTAAACGATACCACGAATAGATGACCAATTGATTATGTGATACTTGATGCCCAATTTTTGATAAACTTCATCTTCTTGCGAAATTTTTGATAAAAGGATTGTAGAATAGGAGCTGAAAAAGTTATAAGAATTTATAGTTCATTTTTAGAATTTATTTTTTAAATTATGCAGTAATTTTCGTGAATTGTGTATAATGCGTTGTGGTTAATTGAAAATTGATGTTTTTAATAAAATATTAGCAAAATTGGAAGACAAAGTGTAACTTACAATTTGACAGTCTTCTTGTTTCTTAGTAAAATATGGTTATATACCATTTGTTTTTAGAAGAATTTAGTATCTGTTCTGTATGAACGTTCTTTGGTACCTACTATCTACAAAAGTGTAGAAAAAATATTTAGTACAAAAAAAATATCTAAAATATAATACTTGTAAACTTATCACAACTGTATACAAATTACAAATATAATTTTATGATTTAAAGCGAAAAATTGAAAGCTATAAACTTTCAAGGTTTTTGGTTTCCAAAATTTTAATTCCTTAATTGACAATCACCTATTTTCCAATTCCTAAATTCTCAAATTTTTTAATTTGTAAATTCTTAAATTTTTTAATACTTAAATTCCTAAATTTAAACATAATTCTTTAATAATTAAATATTTGCCTCATACTTTAATACTGCAATATGTATATCGAAAAAAAGACAATAATTTAAAATTTAGAAGATTCCTAACAAACTATGTTGACATAACAACAGCGAAGCGAAATATGAGACATTTAATATAGCTAACGTGAATACGTAACAAGAAACATAAATGGACGAATAAACAATCAAACCATTGGGGGTTAAGTTAGGTTAACATTTAACAGTCGTCGAATGTAACCAAACAAAATTTTAACTATCAATATTGATTAGGCGGTCACTAAAAAGACTTTTCACTATCTGTAATGCCTATCAATAACCAAAATAAAATTCTGGTCATCAATAAAAATTACTGATGACTAAAATACAACTTTGATTATTTATATTATTTAATGGTAACCAAAACAATTGGCACCGATTGTTGGTAATTAAATTTAATTTCTGTCATCTATAATTATTACTAATATTCGAAAATAATTTAAAACATTTACAATGATTATACGTAACGAAAATCATGTTATTAACGATATTAATTATTATACCTTTTAAAATTTAATCTAACTTTAAAAATTTTTCTCATAACAATTATGCTATCTGAGAGTAGTATTAAAAAAAGGATACGAATATGGGACAACCATTTAATTTTTTAATCTACGTAAAATTTTTTCTTAGATAAAATTATTATAAATTAAAAAAATAAACAAATAAGATTAGAAAATTTCATTAGAAATGTCCAGTATTATGAACCGACAAAAAATTATGATTCTTTCATTTTTTCTAATTTAAAACAAAATCAGATAAGTAGAAATTTGCGTAGTAGTATGAGATAGTGTTACCTTTTCGAAAAATAAGTTCTGAAACTGTAGTAAAACGCGAACACCATCTTAATTGATTTAGTTTCACAATAATCAGATATGTAAACGTCGTCCTCTGAATTTGAACAACCATAATGGACTCATAATTGTTATGGCAAACATTGGACCCACAGTTCACCTTTGAAATCACGAAATCTGCACGTTTCAAGTCTTTCATTCTGGTCAATGGCGCCATATTTTCTTAAAAATAATTCGTACTAACTCAAGTGTCTCGGATCATTTCCTTTCTAATGATATATCACAATAAAAAAATGATATACTCGAAATCTTCGTAAATATTCTCAAATTATATTACTATACTATAATATATGTATACTATATAACATAAACTAAACGAAAATTAATTCAATATATGCACGCAAAAACTACCCCTTAAAATTAAATGTAATAAACGATATTATAGTAAAGTCTCGATATAAGCGAATCTCTCGAGTCTGAACTTACGTTTCTATCGTGTAGTCTCGTCATTTACCGAAGTTTGCCGAACGTAGAAAAGTACAGCGAGCCACGGAAACATTCTAACGTCCGAACTAATATCCTAGTGCACGAATAACATCTTTTTATTTTTAATTTTTTTCTTATGAAACTTGTACCAACATATTTGTGACATTTTTCTTATTAAAATGAAACCAAACACGACGTAATTCAAAACATATTTACTTGCAATTTCAAGCGTTTCTCGTATAACAAGGCCTTACCGTAGTAATTTTCGCGGTAAACGGACGAGAAATGACACGCCGGGTAATTTCGTTGTTTTTCGGCGCTATTCGGATAATCACGTGATACGTGTGACAATCGAAATCGTAGACTTCTATGGCGTTATGACTTCGAAGATTTTACTCTTATAAGTTATTACAGGTAAATATGCGCCGAATTACGTTATGTTTGATCTCATTTTAATTAGGAAAATGTCACGAATAAAACGGAACAAGTTGTAGGAAAAAAGGAATGAAAATAGAAGAGTTAACAACGAATTAGCATTGTAAACAATATAACAGATTTGATCTTTGCGGAGTGCCACAATCACTGCGTTTCTTTTTCACACATTATCATCCTCTGCGTTCGGAACTTATGGTTTAATTAAATCAATAAATATAGTCTAAATTACATCGTGTTTGGCGTCATCTTAATCAGAAAAATGTCAACAATCTATTGGTAAAAGTCTAATAACAAAAGAATCAAAAATAAAAAAATGTTACAGTTACATTGGTACCTTGTCACGGATTTACCTAACTCGGATCACTTTACTTCTCGACAAGCAAGCTAAAAACATAATTCCCCCAGTGCGAATAATTTTTTTGTTTATATCATGTAGGCCATTTTCGCTTGTATCGATCCATTACTGTATATCGTCTTAATAGACAACAAATAATAGAAAAATCTGTACTAATAAAAAATAATAAACGACATTATTGACAATATTTAATTTTTAGTACTTTTAAACATTTTATTTTAGTTATTGTCAAAGATATGAATATTTTATACAAATCAAAATGCTTGATGCTTCATCCTCGTATTCTTTATCTGCTAATTAATTTAAGCAAAAGTACAGTAAAACGTAACAACTGATTAAAATATTGTTTGTAATTTTGCAGCTAGTTTCGGATGTAGGCACGTACAAGTGATTTTGATGGCTTTGGGCTTCTTGTGCTGCTATGCCATTAGGGTTACCACATCAGTGACATTGGAGGCTATGACCAACGCTTCCAGTGCGAATCCTGCCTTTGAAGTATGATTGCATTCTTATCTTCCTTTTCTTCCTTACCACGTTGCAAATAACGTGGTATTATGTTTAACAATTATGTCAAACGTAACAAATATTAATCATAAATCGTAAATTCACACATATTAATCATAAGTCGTATAATTTTATCGTAACGCTTAATTACAATATAACTCGATAATTAGATGAAATAGTTTTTCAGCTAATTAATGACCTTGAAGTACGTTGTCAGGGTCATTAACACTTTTAACACCTTTTTCTGTAGATATTATCGCGAGACTTTAGTTTCAGAGATATGTACAAAAATGTGATAATTATTCACAAAAAGGCACAGTTCATCGATTTTAATGGTCAAAAATGTAAAAATTATTTATTTTTATGATGTACTAATTTACAAAAAGGCATACCTTACCGCTTTTGATGATCTCAAAATATATTGTCAAGATCAAAGTTTTTAGTAATTTAGTTTGTGTGTTAAATTTACGTTATGAGTGTATTTGTTTATATAAATAATAAAATACCAATATAGCATAGTTTATTACTATTATTTACTATACAACTAATCTACCCTTTTTTCAGGGATGCGTTTAGTGTAATACAAATACATCCTAGTATATGAAATGACAATATAAATATTGGAATAAAACCACAAATCAATTTCACATAATTCAATTTTTGATTTATAATCTAATCTAACTTAAACTAGCTTAAACTAATTTTAACCTAATTTCAACTCAGCTAATTTTAATCTAAATTTAATGTAATCTAACTATACTTGCCTGACCCAAGCGTAACTATATATAAACTTTTTTAACCTAACCTTGATTAACACTAATCTAACCTACCCCTATATTAGAATAATTTAATAACCTATCATAAACTAACGTAACTCAATCGTAACTATGACAGTAAAATATATCACGTTAAATTGCTGGATATACTATGTTAGAAATAATCTTAAAAATTATAATATATTATAATAAACCGATATTATAACACGTAGGTATTGAGTTGGCTAAAAAGCTTTGTCGTTTTTTAAGGAGATATTCAATTACTGATGTTGCATATGTAGTAAAATCTTATTATACAACATATTAATTGTTTTTTCAATGCGTAAGCAGAATTATTGTTGATCAAGACTTTCATTTAATCATTACTGATGATTTACTGTGCTTGCTCTTCTAGAACATGGATGATTATTCGTAGAAATATTTTCAACAAAAAATTTCGCGAAACCAAAACTAAAACTTGCAATCATTTAGTGCAACCTCACATACACTATTCACGTCTTTTTCGAATTTAAACAATGTTCTTACCTTCATGAAAATGATATAATATTTTTAAAAGCAGTCTTAGCATTTTCTGTTTTTAACTATTTGTAACAGATGAAAAACTTCATTGTACTCGGCACTCTTTTTTAAATAAGATACCCTGAAATGTAAGCTTCAAGGCCACGTATGCATTTGTTGAAAAAATGAAGCGTCGACACATAATTTGAATGAATGTCAACTACTGATAAGAATGATATAACTTTTTGGCCAGCCCAATATAAACAAAATTGTAATTTGTAAATATAAACATATCAGTTGTTATGTTTTCAAGGTTATTTCCCCGAATAAATTACAAAAGGTTTTAGCTGTCACTCATTGTTTATTCAAGTATTAATAACAAAAAGGATTCGTAAAAATCAACGTTTGTGCGTAATCTGACAATGGAAAGTTTGATGAATTAATTTATAGAAATAGTTCAGTCTGTATTACTCATGTAGATGTAGTTAAAGAAATATGCAAACTTTAATATGCGAATTATAATAATTGTTTTAGTAAAAATGTTGTTTTGAAATCAATGACCTTGATCTTAGCTTTGAATGTGTATCAAGGTCATTTTCCTGTGTGACCTACAGAGGATATAGCTATAATTTGTTGTTTGTTGAAATGTTATGTAAAGAAATCAACCTATGTTACAGTAATTATCAAGTTATCAAATTTGTGAACTTTCAAATTTTCTGATGTAAATTAAGAGTTGTAAATTCAGTAATTTTGTAATTAAAAAATTATGGAATTTAGAAATTTAGAAATTCAGTAATCTAGGAGATTAGGGATTGTGGAAATTGATTAATTAGGAAATAAAAAATTTGGAAATTAAGGAATTTAAGAATCTAAAAATTAGGCATTTAGAAGGCTGTAATATATTCAAGAAATAATTATTTAAAATGTTACCCTTGACAATATATATTTCAGGATCAATAAAATTGAACCAATGCAAATGATTACTGAAAATTTTAATTATATTACACCCAGTATGTTCTATTTCGTCATTCGTTCATTTTGCTACCATGTAAAACGCGGCAATATCTTCCCGTGCTTAATTAATGTCATGTTTTCGATAAACACCAGTCATCAATGATTCGATTATCAGTGCCAGTCAATGTATTAATTATTTATTGGTATTATCAATCTACGCTCTCACTTGGAATATTTCCTGACGTGGGATCAATCACACAACAGCATTGTCAGATAATATGAAGTTGATTGAAACGTGGAAATAAAAGAGGTTACAAATGACATTTTTTTTAAATTTGCTTTTTGTTTACATTTTATTTGTAATGTTGATGAAGGTTAATGTCAATTAACATGAATGAGAATGTTGTTATAATTATCTACAGGCTTTATAAAAAAAAAACAATTTTTACATAGAAACAAGTTTTATTATATTATATAACAAGTTTTGGTTTTTGTATAGAAATTAGTTTTGATAGTGAGTAATATTTCAAGTAAAAGGTTTTTCCAGTTTCTGACACTTATAGCTTGACTTATTTTTATTCTTAACGCTAAAATTATAAAAATGGTCAAATTTCATATTTTGTGTCACAAAATTTGAAACCTGTGTTGATTTTCATCAAGATAAAGAACTAACAAGTACATTAATTGATGCTTTATCGCTTATTTATTTATTTTTCAACCTCATTTTTAATTTCCAATCTTGAAATCTTTGATGATTTAAATCAAGACAAAGAATTAATACTAATTATGTTTTATTGGTTCTTTATTTTTCAATTTCATCTTTAATTTCAAATCTAGATATCTTTTTTCATTTCCATTAAGATAAAGAATTAATGTCCATACTAATTATCTTTTATTGGTTGTTTATTTTTCAATTTCATTTTAAATTTCAAATTAAGTGCACACTATACACCGGTATATAATTCTTTGAATTTAAAACATAGTAAAATTAATTTATATTGTGAAATATTATTAGTATATCAAGCAATATACAATAATTACAATAGTTACAAAACTTATACAGTAATTATAAAAATTTTCCTGAAGTTTTCACATATGTTTTATCAATGTTCTATAGGAAAAAACAAATAAGTAACTAATTAAATAAAAAAAGAAAGAAAAAGCAAATTTTAAATAAAGTTTTCACAGATCTTTTTCATGCGACATTTCAGTTATATTTTCAACTGTAAAATAAAACTAGCAGAAGTTGCATGTAATCCTCTGAAACACCCTGTACCTACATTCATACAGTTTGAAGTTTTCACACAAGTTTTGTCAGTGTTCTATAGGTAAAAATAAATAAGTAACTAAATAATTACTTAAATAAAATAAGAAAGAAGAAACAAAACTTTAATAAAGTTTTCACAGATCTTTTTCATGTGACATATGATTCTCAGATCTTTTTCATGTGACACTGTACATACATATATACAGTTTTTTCAATGCGATATAGGACAAGGATTTTAGATATACATATATGTATATATGCGGCCGGCTGTAACTAGTCATAAATACCCTAGGGACCCTTTCAGGGCCCTATATCATGTCTTTCCAAAGTTGTCCCAAGGGACGTAAATGTAGTCTGCATCGTTGTTCACCATTGCCATATCGTTATATAGATTTAGTAGATAGAGTAAATAAATTTGCAATTATAATTACTGACAATTACTGATAATTATTGCAAACATTTTATACTATAGGTAACGTGAGGTTATAATGCTGAGCATCACAGACTCTGCTGTGGAACATAGTAATTTAGGGAAAACTGTTTCACTAGTAGGTTTTCCAGATAACAAAATTTTATATTTAAAAATTAGAAAATCTTGAGAGATACAAATATTAGATTTTTTAGAGATACAAATATCAGAATTTTTAAATTTTGGTATGTAGGAATTTTAGAATTTGGGATAGCAAATTTCAAATTCTAATATTTTTAGATTACATTTTCCAGTTTTTAAATTTCAAAAGCAAGAGTTCTCAAATTTTTTAATTTTTTAATTTTTAAATTCATAAGATTCCGAAATTCCAAATTTTTAAATTTTCAAATATTCTGAATTTCAAATTTCCAAATTTCTAGATTCTCAAATTTCCAAATTTGTAAATTTCCTCATTTTCAAATTTTCAGATTCTTAAATTTTCAAATTTCCTCATTTCTAAATTTCTAAAGTTCTGAACTTCTAAATTTTTGAATTTCTAAATTTCTAAATTTCCAAATTTTTTAATTTCTTTGCTTTCAAATTGTCAAATTCCCAAATTCTTTCATTCTGAAACCATAAAATACCAAAATACCACAGGTGTCGATTTGTAAAATTTTCTAATTTTGAAATTTCCAACTTCCCTAATTTTTGAATTTTCAAATTTTCGAAATTCCAAAAATCTAAATTCTCTAATATTCAAATTCTGCAAATTTTTTCAAATTCATAAAGTTTCATATTGCTAAATTACCAAATTTCCACATTTCAAAATTCCCTAACCCTCAATTTTCTGAATTCCCTAGTTTCGAAATCGCTAAATTTTCAACCCCAATTAATCCCCAAATTTCAACATTTTTAAACTCCATTTCAAATTTAAAAATGCATAAATTGCAAAATTTTCCAACTAAAATGAAGGAGAAATAAATCGTTTTTACCCTGTACCGCCATTTTACCTAAGAAACACCTACGTTGTACCTCAAATTTAACTTCTTATCAAATTTTCAAAATTTTCATATTTTGTACTTATTCTCTAGAACAATGTACATGAATTTCTGATTTATACCCAAAATTATTTAACATGAGTGTGTAATATGTCACATTCGTCTTTATACGATCATTGAGTTTTCGTATCACGTAGATCCAGAGAACAATCGAAAGCAAATTTAAAAGGGACATACAAACAGAAGATTAACGATAACGCAATTAATATTCAGGACGGTTGTCTTACAATGTCCTTATAGCATAGAAATTTATTAATTTAAAGTCTCTTCAGTTAATATGCGTACCTATTAAGGTTTATCATCAAGGATCTCAAAATCTGTTTATTCCGGTCAAGAATGAGCAATAAATTAATTACTATTGCAAAATCATAGATCAAATTTCGTTTTTGCTCTATGCGTCTCTAAAAGAACGAGAACCGAAAACTTCGTACTAAAATTTTAAGAGTTTATTAAGAAAAAGTATGATATTTAATTCTCTTTATGCTTTCATTTTCATATAAGTAAATTCTTATAAGTAAAAGTCATAGTAAACTCTGACTTTCAATTTTAGAATTATAATTCATTTTTCCATTGGATTCGGTTCGCAATTGTTCACTGAACAATTTCCTTACGGAAATGTACTACATACACCAATAATTCAAATTAATTTCATTATGCATAATTTAGCCATTAAATTTCGTTTACACAAGTGTCGTAATGTTTACGATGCTCACAATTTCAAATATTGCTTAAATGGCCTGGAATATAATGTATGTGCACAGTTGTAACCTGTACTTAATAATTATGCGTAGTAAATGTATAAAATTTACTACGCAGAATCATTACTTCCGTTATCTATGTTCAGAAGTACAGACGAGATCGCTAATAAGTCTTTACTATTTGTAACACTAATCATTAATAACCACGACGCAATATAAAAAGGTATTTTCGATTTAATTTAGATATTTTCCAGTATGAAGTTTTGAATGATTGATGGTGAAACAAGTTTTCATTTCGATTCCCATTTGATACGTGTGTAGGAGTTATTTCACTAGAATTAATGGTTACCAATTACAGACAACAATAGCCAATTATAAAATGTACAATTTGCCATAAATCGGTGACGCAAAAGTATCTCAAAATAGCACTCCTATTAAGCGGAAGCTTTATGAGAAGTACATTTAACAAAAATGACTACGTAACTCGTTCACTAATATTTTTCACAAAAACTGGTTGGTTCTTAAAGCACCATTTTATAATTTGATGACATAAAAGTACCGTAAAGCAACACTTATGTTAAATTAACTTGAAGCTTAAAGTTTAATGAAAATGGCAGAAAAAACATTGATTAATGTTCTTAATATAAAACGGCTGCTGACTATTTCAAAGTAGAAATTACGTGGTATTCAGTATACAATAAGGTCTCGGTATGAACGTAAAAGTTATCCCCACCACTGGGTAGAAGACCCCTAGAGACACCAGAAATCGCTTACCGAAAAGTGTAACATAATCGAGTGCGGATATTTCTGAGACAACGCCAACTATAAAACATTTTTATTTTGATTTTTTTGTTATCAAACTTTTACCGATAGATTGTTGACATTTTTCTGATTAAGATGACACCAAACACGATGTAATTTAGACTATATTTACTGATTTAATTAAACGATAAGTTCCGAACGCAGAGGATGATAGCGCGTGAAAAAGAAACGCAGTGATTGTGGCACTCCGCAAAGATCAAACCTGTTATATTGTTTACAATGCTAATTCGTTGTTAACTCTTCTATTTTCATTCCTTTTTTCCTACAACTTTTTCCGTTATATTCGTGACATTTTCCTAATTAAAATGAGACCAAACATAACGTAATTCGAGGCATATTTACCTGTAATAACTTATAAGAGTAAAATCTTCGAAGTCATAAAGCCATAGAAGTCTACGATTTCGATTGTCACACGTATCACGTGATTATCCGAATAGTGCCGAAGAACAACGAAATTACCCGGGGTGTCATTTCTCGTCCGTTTACCGCGAAAATTACTACGGTAAGGCCTTGTTATACGAGAAACGCTTGAAATTGCGAGTAAATATGTTATGAATTACGTCGTGTTTGGTCTCATTTTAATAAGAAAAATGTCACAAATATGTTGGTACAATTTTCTTAAGAAAAAAATCAAAAATAAAAAGATGTTATTCGTGCACTAGGATATTAGTTCGGACGTTAGAACGTTTCCGCGGCTCGCTGTACTTTTCTACGTTCGGCAACCTTCGGTAAATGACGAGACTACACGATAGAAACGTAAGTTCAGACTCGATAGATTCGCTTATATCGAGACTTTACTGTAATATTGTTTATTATTTTGATTTTAAGGGGTAAAACTAAAAAGGTTTTATTCATGCAGTAGAATTGTCGCACCGATATGTTACTATTTGTTTACATTCGGTCGTTCGGATGTTTCCGTGCCTCGCTGTACTTTTTTACGTTCGGCAAACTTTGGTCAATGTCGGAACTACAGACTCGCTTATATTGAGACTATCGTAATTAGAAAATAAGTTTCAAACGCAACACGAAGCACTAGAAGAAAATACAAAAAAGGAAAGTTTCTTTGCTTTACTAAAATCTAGGCCTATTATAAAAAGTTTTATAATTTCGTATACTCTCATGTTTTTTCTACAATTATTCTGTATAGATGATTTGAAAAGCGGCATTAATACTGGTCCGACATATTGGTTACTTTGTACAGTTAGTGCTATTGGAACTTTTTATATTTCGTAGTTCCTGTGACTAAAGGCAAAGCTGTAATAGAACTTCAACAAGAATTGAATAGTTTATGAAGACTGAGTATAAAACGGTTAGTTTGCATATTAAAGTAAAATGAGTACAATATACGTATAGTTATACTCTCTAGTTTTATATGAAGCCATATAAATAAATGTGGCTGCTTTAACAAATAACTACAGCTCGAAAATATATGCGTTCCTTCCACTTTGATCAATTAACCCCGCACTCTTTTCAGAAGACTGCTTGCTTAGGCCATAAATTAAATTTATTTTTATTTCAAATAAATAAAATTTGAGCTTTGTTATTTCGAAATAAATTCCGTTTTCTAAACAGTGTGGGTTATTTAAACAATAACCTGTTTGTTTGTTCGAGTTTAAGTTAAAAGCTACGGAACCAATTTCAATGAAACTTAAACAGCATGTAATCACAGACATAATATTGTTCTTATCTCAAGCGGTTCAGATGTTATTCCATAAAATTATCCGTCATAAATTTTGCAAAGATATGAGTTATATCCTAATATAAATTGATATGAAAAGAATGCATGTAATACGATCTTGAGCTGTTTCTAATTATTTTTTCATGTTATTTGTTACAGGAATTTAACTGGGACAATTCGATTAAAAATAAGATTTTGAGTTCCTTTTTCTGGGGCTACGTGTGCACACAAATTATTGGCAGTATTATAGCTCAACGCTGGGGAGCTCAAAAGCTTTATGCAGGAGCGCAATTTATTTGCGGTATAGTGACACTTTCAGTTCCCTTATTGTCACATTATGTCGGTTGGGAATCTGTTTGTGTTTCCAGAGTAATTGCTGGTTTAAGTCAAGGCACTGTGCTCCCGTGTCTTCATACGTTGCTGTCAAAATGGGCACCGCCGGAAGAAAGAGGACGAATGTGTAAGTTATAGTGTACATACTTTGAAAATTTAGAAATTTGGTAATTTGGAAATTTGAATAAATCATATTTACAAATATAGAAATTTAAAAACGTGGAAATATATAAATGTTAAATTTTCAAATTTTCATTGAATATTTAATTTTGCATTTCAGTATGAATTCCGAAATTCATAAAATCTTAATTTTATTTAAAAATTAATTGACTGAATATTTACAATTTAGATACCAGCCAACTTAAATATTAAAAATGTATAAACTTGATAACTGATTTATTTTTTTTAATATAATATGACAAACGTCTACTATGAATGTACAAAAATATTCAATGTAAACTCGATTACAAAATATTATTTTCAACGTTTTTATCAAAATTCAACGTCTCATAAAAACCTATTTAAGAAAATGTGCGAACGTAAATGGCCATCATTTCGGACACTTGCAGAATAAATATATACTGTATCTTAAATCTTACACGTTTTCATTGTCCATGACCTTGAATGACCTTGAGTAACTATACTCACTGAATTCTAAATCAAATGGACTATCACTGCAAATGTCTGACAATGGATGCTTCCATATAAAAAAGTGAAGGTGCCCTTGATATCTATAAAAGAAATGAAAACAATTGTGACACTGTATTTGTTTTGTTGAACTATACAACTTTATCATTAACCCCTAATTAATATTAATAATAACTTACTATGTATATTAATACTCAACACGTATTTTATATTACTTTGTATTGTGCATATATGTAGCTTCATTTTGTTATTTTTATTTCAGCACATTTTATAATTAAAGAGTTGTACTTTAATTTGAAGTGAGACATAAAATATTTTTGAAGATAAAGATATTTAAGATACAGGTTAGACTGATTAAAATTCAATTTTTAAAATATTACTTGAGCATTTAACATTTTGTTTTCTATGCTCACCTTTTTGAAATTTAATTACATTTGATAATATCTTTGGTACTATCTTGCTAATATCTTGAATGAGAAATTCATACACCTGGTTCTCACTAAAAGTAGGATTATCAACAAGATACATACCAAAGCGAAGAAGACAACTTGTATTTATTGTTATTAATCAAATCAACTTTATCAACCTAATAATAATATTTGCAAAACAGATTTTTATAAACATGCATTGACCATTCTTAAAATTGTGTACAAAACTTTATAATAATACCAATGTTTAATATGTTCTAAAATTACAATCAAAAACATTCTTCTTCCTGAAAAATACAAAGTTCAATAATCAGTACTGACCTCTAATATTTAATTACAAAATATAATACTTACTCACAAGGATGAACAGATTGACATGAGAAAATACAAAACAAAAATTTGTTTGATTAAATAAGCATCACTATAGTACACATGTTAGGTGACTCACCCTGTTTGTTTCACGGGAATTACCAATAACAGGAACAATTTTGTACTATCAATTAGTGAAGCTATTTTGTATGTTTGTTGCATGTGATACAGCGACCTTCGTTTATGCCGGTGGATGGATCGGAAACGTGATTTGTTTGCTGAGTTCCGGCCTACTATCGGGATCCGCATTAGGATGGCCTAGTTGCTTTTACATTTGGGGCGGTATCACTATTGTTTCTAGTGTTCTTTTCTTCTTTATTGGAAAGGAGTCACCTACTGAACATTCAAGTATACCAAAAGATGAGAAAGAGTACATTGAAACTAGTCTTGGAATAACTGAAACTGATGAGGTATGGCACATTATTACCTTTTATTTTATCATAAATAAAATACCTATATGTGTTTTTCGTTTTTTTAATAATACTATCAAAGAGTGTTTAATTATTTTATAATAAGAGACATATAAATATGGCAAAATTTGTAACATTTGAACATTTGTAATTTTCAAAATTTTAAACTTCTAATTTACAAATTTGCGAAATTCTAAAATACGAATTTTTAAATTTGCAAAATTCTGAATCCTGAATTTTGAAATTTGCAAAATTCTAAATCTCGAATTTCCAAATTTGAAAAGTGCTGAATCCTCAATTTGTAAATTTGCAGAATTCTAAAACTCGAATTTTGAAATTTGAAAAATTCTGATGAAAAATTTGTAAAATGTGAAAAATTTTTAAATACGCCATATTTAAATTTAAAATTTAATATCTCAGAATAACAAATTTTGGTTCAAATAATGCATTTAATTCCATCGTTATATCAGCCGTCGATATGATTTTTGAAATATTTCTTCCATTCAGTAAACGTATACAGAAACAATGTAATTACATTATAGATGTTATTACTGATTATATAACGTTCCCTAGGTAATCATCAAATATTTCTTTGCTGTTTTCTAATTTGAATATTTATTCGTGATCAATTCTAACTCAATGGAAATGAACACATTAACAAGTGATTTATTAAGAAGGCAAATTAAATTCGCGTGTACAGGATATCTCAATATTAATGATACAACCGGAAAGAAGATAATTGTAGAAGCAAAAATTAGTCAAAAATAAAAAATAAAATATGTTTGTACTGAGTTTTGTATTAAAATATTTATAAAAAATTGTTTAGGAAAAATACTAACTAAACATTTAGTAAAATGACAGGTTATAAATTAATAACTGTTATCGTTTAAAAGAATTATTAATATTTTTTATATCATTATTTACTTATACATAGTACTTATTATAAATTCACTTAGTCTCCCAAGTTATACATATATTAATATATCAATTACACCATGAAGAATAAATATTTGTTAATATAGTTTAACAATATTCCAAATAATTCATAAAATTTTTAAATTCAGTTTTCTCGTAAATCGTGATATATATAAAAAAAATTGTGTTGTACATTTTCGACTTTTACATTTTTTTTCAGTTGCACCAACTAGTGCATATCTTGTACAAATGAATTCAATTTGTCTTCTTGATAAATCTCTTAGTAATGCATTAATTTCCATTGAATTAGAATTGATCATGAATAAATATGCAAGCCAGAAACACATTAGACACAAAGATATTTGAAGTATGGAATGTTATGTAATCAATAATTAACTGCAGTGTAATTGTACATACTAAATAAAAGACACATTTCAAAGATTATATCAACGTGTATTACGGGAAGTAGCGTGTTTTATTTGCCTTACAAAAGGCAACACGTGCGAAAATGATATATTTATCAAATAAAATACAATTACTGGAGGAGAATGGAGTAATGGTGTAATTTGGACTGATTACTGTTATTACTGTTGTGGGCCATATTTTGTGAAAGTCCTGCAATCCCAAATTTACAAAATTTCAAACTTCCAAAGTCTCAAAATTTTAAAAGTTCTAAAATTACAAAGTACTATTTTAAAAAAGAAATTTTATTTTTCAGTTTATATTTTTAATTATATAGACATGTTTAATGTGCTATCTTATTTATCTTACCTTATTGAGAGAGAAATGAGGGTCACAAGTTACTTAAATATTTATAATATAAAAAGTGATTCAGAGAAGAATGAAAATCACTAATCTAGGGCAGACAATTGTAACTATTTACGTCTCGTACGTATCTCTAAAAATAACAGAGATAATTTATGTGACCAGAGTTCTTGCCCTGTATAAATGGATTAATGAAATTAATTATAGTAGCTTCCTTTATCATTGGAGAATAATGAGAAACAGAAATAAGTTAAATAAGACATGCATATTTTTATGAACTCTTTCATGCATTGATAAAATGAAAACCACGCGATATTAAGCCAACCTATATTTAGAAATTATATAGAACCTTAATTTGTTTAATGCATTATGTATTGGTGTAACTGAATGTCATAATTGTGCATTAAAAGTATAATACTTTTTATTAAAACTTCATGGAACAAATGTAGACTACAAAGAAAATGTTGCATTTAACTTGATACCACAAAATAAACGTATTTATAAAATATCTTATGCTAAAAAGTTATAACAAATATATATCTCAGTCATTTAATGTTAAATCATCTTTATATTTTTTAATATTGTATGTGTTAATCATATAATATTCATTTATTTAGTACTACTAAATTTTTTACCCAATATATTTAATTATAATTTTACTACATTAATATCAATTTCTTCTTTTAGTTTATTTTGATCATTTTTCATTTTTTTTCAGAAACTGCCAGTCCCATGGATGGCAATATTAACTAGTGCTCCAATGTGGGCATTGTTAGTTACCCAATCTGCCCAAAATTGGGGCTTCTGGATGCTTTTAACTAAAATTCCATCCTACATGTCATCTGTCTTAAACAAAAATATTCAGCAAGTAAGTATTAGATTACATATGTATATACAATAATGCACAATACATAAGAGATAATATCTAATTTATATCTATTACATTTTAGATAAACAAACGTATAAAACGCATCTTTCCTTAATCTTCAATAATCAATGTGGAATATTTGCCATTGTCTATTCTTTACATTGTTATCATACTCATTATGTTTACCTTTTTTGTTTCAGAATGGTGCTTTGAGTTCACTGCCCTATCTAACTGCTTGGATTCTAAGTTTTCCGATCAGTTATGTTTCTGATCTTCTTATCAAACGGAGTATTTTGTCCGTTACAGCGTCGAGGAAAATTTGCAACAGCATAGGTCAATGGATTCCAGCCGCGGCATTAATCGGTCTTGGATATGTTAATAAAGAACATCCAGATATAGCTGTAGCAGTATTAGTAATCGCTGTTGCCTGTAATATTGCTATTTATTGTGGTCACAATGTAAATCATATGGATCTCAGCCCGAACTTTTCTGGTGCTCTAATGGGCATCACAAACACAGTTGCTAATATTTGCAGTATTCTAGCTCCGTTGATAGCCAGCATTGTCGTTACAGATACGGTAAGTATAAACTCCTTAGATTTACATTAAACAAATCTTTTTATAACGTTATTTTGAATTCTGGCACATTAACACATCCACTTATGTTTTTAATGATTCTATTCTTAGTATATACAATCTATTTTTCAAACAATTGATTCCTATATAATTACAAAACGGTTCCAATAATGGTTTTACATAATCTTGATTAATTTAACACTAAAACTACTGAAGAGAAAAAATAACTACATACACTATTTTATGTTTTGTTTGTTATTTATTAATCTTTTGCACATTATTTTCAAATGCTTTGTAGTGACTCAAACAGACAGTAATTGCTAATTATGGAAGTATAGTGGATTTGAAAAAGTAATTTTTTATATTGCAATTAATTTTTATATTTTTTATATTTCAGGCTGATGTTTCACAATGGAGAAGTATCTTTTTCTTATCAGCCATAATATATATAGTTGGAAATTTGATATTTGTCTTGTTTGGTACATGTCAAATTCAACCATGGAATGACCCTCAGAAAAAAATTCAAGAGACATCTTTGAATAATATAGAATCACCAGCAGTGGAAAATGGATATGTGAAAGAGAAAGTTGAGATAAAAAAAGATACTGAAAATACAAACATAGAAAAAAATGCGTAGTATAACAAAGGACACATAGATGAATCTAAAATTGTGAAAACTATTATAAGTATCATAAGTACTATGACTGACGAATGTATGAATTTTATTATTATCATCCTTACAAATGCGTGTGAAAAGGTTACAGAAGTGTGATTATTGTATATAAGTGTTCGTGTATGCGTGTATGTATATTTAATATTTATTATAAAAATACAATATAATTAAGCAGGTGTTATTTTATCAAGATTTTCTATTACAGAAAATTTTTATATCATTACATCAAAGTATAAAAATATCTGTAAGAATTATATTTCAACTGTATTATTCTTCTTTTTGATGTTGCCTTGACATAGACCTCCAAATTGTTCGCATAAGATAAATTGTACATAAGATTGTTAATAATAATGTGATATAAGTTACTGCGGATAGAATAGCTGTATCACCAACTGGTATTGTCCATATATGTTTTGTATACTATAAAAACAATATAAAAATAACAATACATTTCTGTTTGCTTTTATTTAAAAAATGTTTCCATTGTTAAAGTAATTTAATATATATACCATAACATATGGAATTTCTCTCCACTTGGGTACAAATTCTACACATGGAGAACATAAATCTATTTTAGAAACTCTATACTCATTAATTCTCTTTTTACATCCTATAAGCAATTTTGGCTTTGGTAACGTAATATTCACGTATTTGTTAATGCTACTGGCATACTGATAACGCTGATGAATTGGTAATTTCATAGTACATTGCTTATTAGTTAACAATGAACAAATAGTAATGTTTTGAGTTTCTGCTTTCTCTTTAAACACTTCAATATCAGTTTCTCCATCGGAACATGCTGTACTCTAAAAAGGAACCAGTATAATGAGAGATTAGATATTTATTAAATAAATTATTATTAACTAAGTTATAACTCTTTAAAAACTACATTATAAAATATATTTTAATTGAAATGAATCATTGCTTGTTAGACTAAATACAAGTAAGAGTAATAAAGAACAAACTGTATGATAAAACAAAATATAATTTTGTATTATTAACTTACAACTCCAAGTCTTCTTAAATTATCTAATTCATTAACATTAACATATAAATCAGGTGGAAGTTCCAAATAAATGGAAACATAACACTCTTCTATCAGATTATCAACATTTATTTGGTACTGTAAGAATCTGTAAGTAAATTATTGTTCCAACAATACATTAGAACATTCTGTGAAATATAATTTATTGTTGCTATCTAATTCTCCATTAGTCATTACATTTTTATTTATGTCATTTACTAAGAATTCAATAATGATAGAATAAAATATATAACTTCATTAGAATTTATATACTCTATACAACTTGTGTTTTTGAAATATAATAATTAATATATTTCAAAGTTTTATTCAGAGTACATTATTTCAAATGGCAATCAAAGGATAGGTATACACATACACATTAACGAATCTTTTGCAAATAAGTATTTCTAGTGTGAATAAAACATGCATCAACACCCTGTTGGTGTATGAATCAATAACTGAAATTGCCATTATTTTAAAGGAAACTATAGAATACATGTACACGTTTTCTTATCAAATATATGGGGCGGATATTGAAATGATATATGCATAAAAATTCTTTAACGAGAAAAAAGTAATTTTATTTTACTTCAAATTTAGTTTCTCTGAAAACACATTTAACGGTAACAGTAACATTTATAAACTTAGGACATTAGCTAATAATTCAATATATTTATTTCATGATAGGACGCATTTGTTAACTAAAAAATCTAGTAAATCATGATTAATTTAGGTAATGAAGATTCTGACCACAAAATCTTACTGTACTTAACCTATGAAATCCTTTGCCTTCTACTGTTAGTGAAATAGAAGCATTTATCGGTTCACAAATTACTGCTGCTTGCAAAATTAAAGAAAAAACTAAAATAGTTTTCACGCAATACTGTTGAACACGATTTACTATCATTTCTTAAAACAAATAACGGATATAATTTACATAACCTACACACTGTACTTGTCATACAGACAGTTTCATTTATTTACCACGCGCCACATGTATGCTGTGATTGGTCCAAGTTACGTAATCAAAAGCAACGTATATGCGTTGTATGACATTTTTGACAGCGCCTCAAATCTAAATATTCAAATTTCGAATTTGCAAGCGCGTGTTCTTCCCTTTTCAAGGCCGCACGATCTCACCCGTAAGTTAGACGTGTATAAGCTATATTTAAATTTAATTTCTTCATTACATATTAATTAATGAAGAAAATATACAGATACGATCGCTAATAATATTATTACTTCTTGAATGCAGTATCAAAATGTGAGGTAGTTCCTATTCTTGCCGTGATTGGGAGCGAGTTCCAATGACCATGCAAAGAAAATAACAAATCTAGTTGCGCTTTGATTAACAGTGAATTCACGCGACGTATTTGAATTATATTGTTCTGAGATTTTATAAATTGCTTGTGTAAAAGATTCTTCAAGCAGTAATAAACGTTCAACGCGTGATAGTAAATATTCATTTAAATCTAGCTAATTCACGGGCACAAACCGATTTCTTCATCTTTAAGAAACCACGGACGGAATGGAACAGTATGTATTCTCTGACTGTATAGTTAACTAATATTTTTTTTCCTTGATTTAAAATTGATAACAGCTCGATAAAATCAAAAGCATTCTGAAGTTAATTATTCTTGCTCTGCGATGTAATCTGATGAATATTATAGTCAATTAAGGCAATGAAATCAATATTAATTGCATTTTTTCGAAAATTGAACATGTGGCGCCATCTCTCCGGCGAATAGGGTGAACTACATACTTTTGAAACTGCAGTTTAATTAGTTCCCACATTTTACCGCTAGGCGGCGCCACGCGTATTTTCTGTATAGGATTTATAATTTCCTATATTAATTTATTAAATTGTTTATTGTTTTGAAATAACTATTTACTTTATTTGGATTTATTTGGTATAAATTATAATATAAGTTTTTGACGTGTTATTGATTGCAGTCTTATTTGCAGAATGAATGAATAAATTTAATGATTCTATTATTTAAATAATTGCAAACGAATTAATTGACGATTGCATTCGAGACCAATCATTTGTTACAAAGATAAACAGAATTCTTCTTCATCGACGGTTTCCAAAACATCCATCTTCCTATCCGACAGTTTGAACTTGACGATCACCACAGTTGTTCAATTCAATATACTTGATTTCATTAGTTTAATTGACTATAATATGAATTGAAGGCTGTACTTCCGAAAACCTCCATGCTCCAAATTGACTAAAATTTTGGGAATGGGCTTCTTTTTAATAAAAATGGTGATTCCGAGAAGGATTTTCGACGACTCGAGAAAAAACTTTTTATCATTTGAATGTCACTTCCCATTTTATCGGCGTAGTATTTGCATCTACTATTCGCTGTGTATTGATTATTCAAAATTTTTTTTATGTAAATTTGCGGCTCTCATAATTTTACATCGACGAGGTTGAAGATGGACAACAAAGAGTAGTTTGCATACAAACACTGTGGTATGTTAGTATTCACATGTGAGGAGAACTCTGACAACATTCCGGAATTTCCCAAGTTGATTAATGAGCGTAACGGTCTAATGAACTAGGAAAAACCTAATTCGTGTTGACTGAAGAATCCGTTAATTGTGATACATTTATCTATGACTGAAGTTATTTTATCAAAACAACAGGAAACTCAGTTGCAGGAATTCATGAATTGCTACGGAAAATTCCACCATTCATAAAAGAATTAACAGCTCCTTAGAATTGGCTGACAGTGTCTACTGAAATAATTTGAACATTTCAGCCCTTAAAATTTTGGAACGTGGGAATCTAGGAATTTGAACGTTAGGACGTTTATAGCACTTTCCGAATAATTTTAACACGAAAAAATTACAAACACCTCGACGCATATTTTTACTCGACAATGTTACAATAATTACATAGTAGATTTTACATATATCACATAATATTAAAATTATCAAACGCGTACATGATATCACAAATTTCCTTTAATCTATAACTATTACCTTAGATTATATACAATTATTAGCTACAGTATTTTCGTACATACATTATAAATCATTTATAAATAAATACATATAAAATCTTCATTCGACCGATTTGCATATATACACATTTACGTAACGATGATATTAAACCCGCATTTCATAGGCAAAGTTTAAAATAACAATAATTATGAATTTTCCAGATCCTTTTGAATATCTACTAAAGACTTTCCTTTTGTTTCAGGAACTAGGATATATACGAAGAAAACGCCCATAGCACTCGTTAAAGAAAACGACCGAAATGTAGGACCAATACCAATAGCTATTACTAAATCACTATAAAATTTAGTTACAACAAAAGCTAACATCCAGTTCAGAAGGGCAGCAGTGCTTGCAGCTACACCTTTTACTACTGGTGCAAAAATTTCACCAAGCATCATCCATGGAAGAGGTCCGAAACCGACATTGAATATAGCAATAAAGACACATAGAGATAATAAAGGTAAACATTCAATTGCGCTAACATCGTGCCCATATTCTGAGAGATAGAAATATAAACCAAGAGCAAAAGTTGAAAGACACATGAATATTGCAGATCCTATTAACAACATCTTCCTACCTAAAAGATCTACAGTCAGTGAGCTTATAAGCACAGCTACTATTTGTGTTGCGTCTACAATAATGGCAGATGTATTAGGACTTAGACCACTACCGGTTTGTTCAAAAATACTGCTGGCATAAAAGAGAATAACATTCAAACCACTTAGCTGTTGAAAAAACATGAGGCCGCAAGAAATTATAAAAGCTTTCACAGTAGCTCTAGATTTAAGTACGACGAAAAAAGCCGCTGCCATTTTAGCATGTTGTTCAAGTGCCTCTCGTTGCTCTTGTAATTCATTCTCAACATTATACTGACTGCCACGTAATTTGATTAAACTTTTTCTTGCCGAGTCTTCGTCACCTTTTTGTAAATAATAAATAGGCGATTCTGGCATAAACACGAATGTTCCAAAAAATATGAATGGTGCAATAGCGGATATAATAGATAATACGCGTATGTCCACAACACCTCCCAGAACATAAGACAATAAAATGCCAATACTTAGAAGTAATAAAAAATAAGATCCTAGAATTCCACGAATCTTAGCTTCTGCTATTTCTGCCGTGTACATAGGCGCAACTACGGATAATGCTCCAGCACTAATGCCAACAATGAATCTACCAAAATGAAACATAAGAACAGAGTTAGCGAAAATGATAAGTAACCAGCCGGCAGTAAAGGGTATTATTGTGAAAAGCATCGAAAATTTCCTTCCTACAATGTTAGTAAGAATTCCAGTAGAAATGTATGCCAATCCACCTCCAAGTGTAGACAGTGAGCTAATCCAAGAAAATTCAGTTTCAGAAATTTGTATTTCATACACATCTTGTAATAATTTTCCACCGATACCAGTAGAAGACGTCCAGCTTAGTATCATACCAACAGCTAAACCTCCAAGTGTTGATGACAAACTGGCTACATATTGAGGCAATTTTTTGGCAGGTATATTTTCACTGCCAACATTGCCAACTGTCTTTTGTGGAATTCCAACGATTTTCTCATTCATCGTTAGTACTAAAAATTACTTCAGGTACCTGAAAATAATTTAATAAGTAATTACTTCCGTCGGGAAAATTATATTATATATTAATTGAATCTTATTTCGAATTACTTTATACTACACTGCAAAGATGGTACTCGTATTTTTCAATGAAAATTGATATAATAAATTTTTCGCAAACTGGTTTTATCCCTTGTTTATGCGAAGTCTGCTTGTTACACAGAATTACATTATTATTGTAGGTATATTTATGAGTATACCAAAATAAACGAATATGTTATAATGTACTGGCAATATTTAATATTTTATTACCAAGTTTTTCCACGTACCTTGCAAACAAAAGAGTGAAAGGTACACTGGAAGCATTGAAAGGAACTGTTTCTTTGTCGAAGACTGATTTGTACTTATGGGTTTGTTTCTTATCAGTGATACCACCGAAATACGATTAATTGAGATTTAAACGACGTGGTTGTTTATTTCATACCTATTAATAACAAAAGTGAATGTCTGACTGTTGTCTGTAAGACATTTCTTATCTTACGATTATCATTCTTCCTTTGTTTGTATACATCCTAATATCTATCCTAATTTTAATCCATTTTCACAGGCGCTGCGTAAATAAATAATACAGTGGAATGAATTATGTAATGTATATAAATAAGTACTTTGATAAGACAATTTCTTGTTATGAATATCTGGGATCAGTTTGCAATTGATTAGTACAGATTAAAGCACACGACATGATAACAGAATTGTAAAGATATTTGCTAACACACATTAGAATTATACATACATGCGTGGATGTCAATGGATGCAAATAATGTCTTTGCATCAATATTATTTGCTGATGAGGCAAGTTTTACCAACTTGCGAATTTGCGTAGCATGTGGTCCGTAGAAAATCCACTCTACGAAAAATAATCGACAGCAACGATTACCCCTTGCGCTATGACCTATTTGTCAGGTGCGTCAGTCAGAACTAACTAAACACAGCTACAATATTAAAACAGACAAAGAATGTTGAAATGTTATGATAACATGGTATTATGCAATCGTTGACTATGCAAATTATAATTGGACTTGAACTCCAAATTGAAGCATATTCAAAATTCGAGTAAAATTGATCCCAACTGAAGTACCAGTGCGTCACGAGTCAGATTCGTCAAAATAGTGCAAGGGGTTAATGCAAGGTGTGGTATCGTCAATACAATGTAGATTGTAACACAACGCATCAGCATTCGAGTGAGCTCTTGTGCTCCTCGAATCAACAATCAAACATACTAAATCGCACGAACACATTTTCACCGTCTAATCACGACAAATACATATTTAAAAAGGGTTTTTTTATGCCGCAAGGCTTTTTTCCTTAAATCATATTACTCGAGCCAATAAATTATTATTGATTTTTCAGGCTCAAATTTGTCTAATTAATTTTTTATTAACCCTCCTCCTCATCCATCTTTTAACATTATTTTGAAACACGAAATTTCTCCACGTTGGAAAGATTTTTGTGGGAATATTAAAAAATATCGAGTACCACTAAAATCCAACAACTCCAGAAGATATGAAAGAAAGAATAATGCATGTGTTACATGTGTTTATGTGTCCATTTATTTTACAACTTATTTTGTATGTACATATACAAGTATAGAATTTATTTATTTTATAAGTAGTATTAGTATTTGTTTATTTTATTAGTAGTATAATATTTATTTTATAACTGTATATTATAAGTTTATTTTGTATGTTATACAATGTATTTTGTATTTGAACTTCTTTGTTGCGCATAGTCAAAATCGAGTGACTCAGGACGGCACAAGAGCAACATACATTCAAATACATCTTGTAATGTATGCACATTCATAATATGCAAAGTACTCGTACAGTCACAGCTCGAATTTATTACACCTCAGAGTGAATACCAAATTTACAATTATTAAAATTGAAAAATATCAATGTTCACGAGCTATTCAATTCTCGCTGGACTTCTATCAAAGATTTGCCTTTAGTCTCGGGAACTATGAAGTATGCAAACAATGCTCCAACAGCACTTATTGCAGAAAGTAACCAATACGTAGGGCCCGTATGAATGGCACGTTTTACATCGTCGTAAAATTTAGTTACGATAAAAGCAAATATCCAGGTTAAAACAATAGCACTACTTGCAGCTACACCTTTTACCTCTGGTACGAACAGTTCACCGACCATCACCCACGCGATAGTTCCAATACCGACGTTATGCGCGATAATAAAGATACATACTGATGCTAAAGGTAACCAATTAAGTGCGCCAACATCCTCCCCGTTTTCTAAAAGATAGAAATATACTCCAAGAGCAGCAGTTGTTAGGCACATGAATATTGCAGACAATAGCAACAATATTCTTTTACCTACACAATCTACCACCAACGCGCTTGCAAAGACAGTTACTACTTGCATTATACCTACAATAATACTCGAATTACTGGCGTTTAAAGTACTGCCAGTTTGCTCGAAAATACTGGCAGCGTAAAAGAGAATCGCATTTACACCGCTGAATTGTAGAAAAAACATGAGGCCGTAAGAAATTATAAAAGCTTTTATAGTAGCCCTCGATTTTATCGCAACGAAAAAGGATTTTTTTATTTTAGCATTTTCTTCTAGCATTTTCCGTTGCTTTCGCAATTCGTTCTCTACATTGTAGTTATCGCCGCGTAATTTAATTAAACTTTTTCTCGCGGAATCTTCGTCGCCTTTATGCAAATAATATATAGGCGTTTCTGGCATGAATATAAAAGTTCCAAAAAATATAAACGGTATTATAGCAGATATAATAGATAATGTATACATGTTCACAAAACTTCCAATTATATAAGATAATAAAATTCCTAAAGTGAAGAGTAAGTGGAAATAAGATCCCAAACTTCCACGTATCTTATCCTCGGCTATCTCTGTTAAGTATATAGGTGTAACTACACCAAAGGCTGCAATACTAACACCACCAATTAATCTACCAACATAAAACATAAGTACTGAGTTGGCAAAAATGATAAGCAGCCAGCTTATAGTAAGGGGTATTATCATTAAAAGCATTGTAGTCTTTCTCCCCGCAATATCACAGAGGACTCCGATAGGAATGCACATCACTGCTGCTCCAAGTGTAGTTATTGAACTAATCCATGAAAATTCAGTTGGAGATATTTCTATATTGTATACAGATTCTAGTAACTTTCCATTAATACCAGCAGAGGAGGTCCATCCTATTATCATACCAGACGTTAAGTTTCCAAGACACGATAATAAACTGGCAATATGTTGAAGCAATTTTTTGGTAGGTATATCTTCCTTTTTGACATTAGGTACATGTCGTGATTTTGCGACACTTCCCTCATACATCTTTGATGTTAAAAGTTATAAATACCTAAAAATAATTTAGCGAATAATAATTTTTTTTGCAGAAAAAGGCACATTCGTTAATAATTAAATCTGAGCAAAATCGTTTTTTATAATAAAATTATCGTTAAAACTGGTAATCACATTTTATACGATAAATACATTTTAAGTACTTTGATATTTTTCTGTTATGTGATATCCATTTGTTCGTCGATTATATTGCACAAAAATAGACAAGTACTTTATTAACAAACTTTTACTGTTGCTAAATTTTGTTACTCACCTAGTTAGACAAGTGAACGCTTCAGTAAGTACTTGAATAAGACTGCTTCGTTATTGAAGGCCAATCGAGTTTTAAAATATTTCTCGCTGATGAACACTTGACAAAATCACTACCTTGAGATTATTTGATCCCAATCTGCTACGTCTACATACTGTTTTTTAATATTCGTTTTAATTTGTTGAAGTATATATAATTTAAATGAACGTAATAATCGTTGCGTAATGAAATTACAAATTAGTAAACAATTGCTACGTATAATTAAATATATTCTAATGAAGTGATTTCTTGTTAAGGTGGTTGTTATCTTAAATCACTGTTATGATTTATATGTGTGTGATATATCAATCTTATGGAAGTAATGAATTATCTTATCTTATATTAGGTATATTATTTTCGAACCATTCATAAGAACTTACTTAAAATCTGATTTCTTTTCCTGTCGGTATATAACGCGTTCCCGCCATTATATTGAAACTACAGTTGGTAAAGTAGCGAAAGACGCACTTTATCTAACACCTTGATCTGAATTCAGGAAGAGACTATAACTTACCATTTTAGTAACGTTCATGCAAAACTTAACAATCGTTAAAGATGGTTATTTGGGGCTCTATAATACAAGTTGTAGGTCCACTAGGTACCTCACGCGAATTCGAACATATATTTAAAATTTCGAGTACTTGCTGTTAACGTGAAGATATAACAACGAGATTTAGAGATTTCAAAGTCTTTCCAAATTAAACGTGCGTGAAACTATCGAAAACGATATCAAATTCTTGTCGATTTCACGACGACAGACGTCAATGACAACGTCATTTGTCTACGATACGTGTTATCCACGATAAATTATAGAACTTTTAACGTGGTTTTAATCAATTCTACAGTCCCTGTGTATTGAAAGACCACTGTTTTCGGCATTTTTCACGTTTTTAAAATTAAGAGCCGTGTACAAATGATATAATTTATTAGCTACATGATACACTATTACTGTACATAACATTAACACATGTTAATACCTTGTATTTCCTTTGCTTTGATCACAGCGGCATGCTCCGTGTACATTGATCATATGCTTTATATCTTCGTTATTTTCCCAAATATCTGTAATTCTTTTCAACTCAGATAATGTGGTTGGAGAGTTGTAAACTAGTCTTTTGAGTAGGCAGACATTTTCTACGGCATTCAAATTTCACCTCACGCGCTATCGATACTCGACCCTAACGTAAACGCTCGAACGACCCTTAATCACCCACGCAATTTATTATCACGATAGTAACAAATTGCTATGTGTATATCGTTATCGACGTATTTAGTAATAATTTGCATGACCCAAGACAATTTCCTATATATGACACAAAGCTATAGCCATAAAAGTGAAATTTTCGTACGTGGTCCTAATTCGATGGTCAGAGACTGTACTTGTTGAAAGTGTACGAAGTGTATTACTGCACATGGTTATCGCTATATTTGTCCACAGAAGATACATTAAACGGATCTAATAATACTATAATGTAGTATCAATTAACTATTACATTTTTTGTAATCTATTAAGTTTCCATAAAATTGTATGTAACAAACTTTTAGCACGATGTATTTATGCAATTCGCATGTTAAATTAATACTATTTAATTTGGTAAGACATACAAATAGCAGAAAAAAGAAGCGAGGTTGACATTTACTGTGTTTTAGAATGTAGCTATACCTCTTTATATGATAATCTGCGTGTACGACAAAAATAATTATTACAAATCGCAGCCATATTTGAGTCTTCAGAGTTGGTCCGAGGATATCTGATAGAGATGAGAATACTTTCCTACATTATTACTCTTTTTTTACAATTACTCAGTTGCTTCCGATTTTCTAAAATTATCAGCTGCTGCATATTAAAATATCCAATAGAATTATAATTAATTTAACCTTTCGCATTCAGCGATTTTATTTTAGTATCTGCAATGTCCTCACAGAGAAAATAGTGGAATATAAAACCTTAAAATTTTTAGACTTCATGTAAAAGAGTTCGTATAAGATACCTCTGTAAAACAAATAAGAGACGTGAACAAGACATAATAAATCACACAATATGACAACCGTGTACATTTATTATAATAATATGTTGTTTCACTACCATATAATATACATAAATTTCATTAACAAAAAAAATTATCGCAAAAGAAATTAAACGATGATTAAAACTATTCCAGCGTACATTATTGATGACATTATAAAAATATTTTCGGACTGTCCTTTATTAAAACATCGTTAATAATTAATTTGATATGTACAAACTATATAAATACTTTAGAAATTTAATTTTAAATCACCCGTGTCGAGTAATAAAAGATTTTAACGCACAAGGAAGACAAGTAAGTAAAAAGGTACATTTTTACATCTGTCTATTAGATAAAACGCCATGCAGTTCAACTAATAATAATTAGTATCAATTAATCATTGTATAAGTTCAATTATCATTTGAACGTTTTGTATACACATTTACATAACTTAAGATGATATTAAACCCGCATTTCGTCGGCAAAGCTTAAATTAACAATAATTGTGAATTTTCCAGATCCTTTTGAATATCTGCTAAAGACTTTCCTTTTGTTTCAGGAACTAGGATATATACGAAGAAAACTCCCATAGCACTCGTTAAAGAAAACGACCAAAATGTAGGACCAATACCAATAGCTATTACTAAATCACTATAAAATTTAGTTACAACAAAAGCTAACATCCAGTTCAGAAGGGCAGCAGTGCTTGCAACTACACCTTTTACTACTGGTGCAAAAATTTCACCAAGCATCATCCATGGAAGAGGTCCGAAACCGACATTGAATATAGCAATAAAGACACATAGAGATAATAAAGGTAAACATTCAATTGCGCTAACATCGTACCCATATTCTGAGAGATAGAAATATAAACCAAGAGCAAAAGTTGAAAGACACATGAATATTGCAGATCCTATTAACAACATCTTCCTACCTAAAAGATCTACAGTCAGTGAGCTTATAAGCACAGCTACTATTTGTGTTGCGCCTACAATAATGGCAGATGTACTAGGACTTAGACCACTACCAGTTTGTTCAAAAATACTGCTGGCATAAAAGAGAATAACATTCAAACCACTTAGCTGTTGAAAAAACATGAGGCCGCAAGAAATTATAAAAGCTTTCACAGTAGCTCTAGATTTAAGTACGACGAAAAAAGCCGCTGCCATTTTAGCATGTTGTTCAAGTGCCTCTCGCTGCTCCTGTAATTCATTCTCAACATTATACTGACTGCCACGTAATTTGATTAAACTTTTTCTTGCAGAGTCTTCGTCACCTTTTTGTAAATAATAAATAGGCGATTCTGGCATAAACACGAATGTTCCAAAAAATATGAATGGTACAATAGCGGATATAATAGATAATACGCGTATGTCCACAACACTTCCCAGAACATAAGACAATAAAATGCCAATACTTAGAAGTAATAAAAAATAAGATCCTAGAATTCCACGAATCTTAGCTTCTGCTATTTCTGCCGTGTACATAGGCGCAACTACGGATAATGCTCCAGCACTAATGCCAACAATGAATCTACCAAAATGAAACATAAGAACAGAGTTAGCGAAAATGATAAGTAACCAACCGACAGTAAAGGGTATTATTGTTAAAAGCATAGAAAATTTCCTTCCTATAATGTTAGTAAAAATTCCAGTAGGAATACATGCCGCTCCCGCTCCAAGTGCAGTTAGTGAACCAATCCATGAAAATTCAGTGGCAGAAATTTGTATTTCATACACATCTTGTAATGATTTTCCACTAGTACCAGCAGAAGAAGTCCAGCCTACTATCATGCCGACTGCTAAAGCTCCGAGTGTTACTGAGAAACTGGCAATATGTTGAGGCAATTTTTTGGCATCTTCATTTTTGACATTATATGATGTGACATTGCAGCACTTTTCGCGCACATACTTCCTGTACAAGTTCCTGAAAATAATTTGATAAATAATAACTTCTGTCGGGAAAATTATATTATTTATTAATTGAATCTTATTTATGCTGCACTGCGAAGATTAATGGTACTGGTATTTTTTAATGCGAAAAATTAAGAAATATTTTTAACAAACAGGTTTTATCTTTTGTTACATAAAATAGTATTATTATCGTAGATATATGTTTAAATATACGGAAGTAAATAAATATTTTGTTTATAAGACACTGTTAAGTCAACTTATTATTTAATTTTGTTACGTACCTCATAGAGTAATTAAAGAACTGAAGGTTTCGCTTGAAATATTGGAGGAAACTGTTTCTTTACCGGAGTCTGATTTGTACTTATGGGTATTTGACGAGGACCTCTATCTTGAAAGCCTTTGTTTCTTATCAGCAATATCACGGACACATGATTGATGTCGACTTATTCGAAGCAATTATCTATTTCTAACATAGTAGAATATCTGAACATTGTGCAATCCGTATCATTTTGCAATCTGAACAGAAGTTCATGATATGATAGTAGAACTAAGGAATATACATATATACAGTATGTCTGAAAAGTAACGGAACTTTCTAAATTTAAGGAACAGTATTAGCAACATCTATAAAAACAATATGCTATTTGAAAACAGTATTCCTCCCCTACAAAACAAACCAATCGTTATTAGAATCGAGCAACGAATTGTAAACTTGTAGCGTTTAAAGCGACAGTACCTTTCGTCACCGTGTCACAAAATAACGATGGAGCAAAGAGCGAATATTAAATTCTGCTCGGTAAAGCTCGGTAAAACTTTTACAGAAACATTTGAATTAATGAAAAATGTTTATGGCGACGATTGTTTATCCCGTACACGTGTGTTCGAGTGGTATAAGCGATTCCAGGATGGTCGTGATACTTTGGAAGACGACCCAAAGCCAGGTTTTGGGTTTTTCTAAATTCTAAACGATTCTAAAGGTATTATACTTCGGGAATTCGTTCCTCAGGGACAAAATGTTAATGGCGAATATTATCTGGGTGTTATGGAACGTTTGTGAAAAAGAATCGTTCGTGTGAGGCCCGAATATCGAGCGCCAGGGTGTTGGTTTCTGTTGCATGATAATGCACCATGTCACAGAACTGTCGCAGTTCGTGAATGTTTGGCGAAAAAACAAGTCTGTGTGCTCCAACATCCTCCATATTCGCCTGACTTATCTCCATGCGATTACTTCCTTTTTCCAAAATTGAAATTAGCCATGAACGGAACGTTTTATGACACTTACACAAGTCCAAGCAGCTGTGACAAGGGTGATTGAAGCGATACCGCAAAACAACATAAAAAAATCTATGTTAACATTGACTGAGCGTGCCCAGCCGTGTATTGATGCGGAAGGGATGTATTTTGAATAAAAAAAATTAATTTTGGCAAAATAACTAATACTTTTTTTTTATTTAAAAAGTTCCGTTACTTTTCAGACATACTGTGTATGTATTGAATGTATGTGTACATAAAATTATATTTAGATATATATCTCTTTATCGTATTCTTCCTTTATCGTTTTTTTTATAGAAATTTTGATGGGCGTTATGAAAAGTAAATTTTCTTTTATTATACGATCATTTTTGTAAATTATTGTATAAGTACCATGCAACTGTTTTACGTTTCCTCGTTTATAAATCAGACTATACAAATTTTGGACAAGACAAGCTTTTATAGTAGCCCACGATTTTATTGAAACAAAAAACATTTTTTGATCTTAGCATTTTCCGTTACTTTTGTAATTCGTCCTCTACATTGTATTTATCGCCACTTTTCCTTTTATTCATAATAAAATATATCGTGATATATTAAGTAACAACCATTTTGTAACATATCATGAGAGGAAGTTTAAAGAAAGATTTTGAATAGTTACAACAATAATTTTATAAACAAACAATTGAAAAATTAATAACTGCAATAAATATCGTGATATATTAATTAACAACCATTTTGTAACATATCATGAGAGGAAGTTTAAAGAAAGATTTTGAATAGTTACAACAATAATTTTATAAACAAGCAATTGAAAAATTAATAACTGCAATAAATATCGTGATATATTAATTGACAATCATTTTGTAACTTAACTGCGAGAGGAATTTAAAAAAGAATGAATTTGTACAGTTATAATAATTTGATAAATAACTGAAAAATTAATAAGTACAATATCCTAATATATTAATTAACAATCATTTTGCAACATATCTGCAAGAGAAAGTTAAGAAAAACAATAAATTTTAATAGTTACAACAATAAACTAGTTAATAAACAATTATAAAATTCAAAATTATTTCAAAATTATTAAATTATTACACCAATCACAAGTTCGCGTCGAGGTAGCACGGTATTGGTGCATTAGATGACAGCTGATTGGACATCACCTGATTGGTTCCTGAATCACCTATTACTGTTACCTGTTTGCATAGTCAAGAGGTAACATGTAATCAGTTTCATCAAAGCTGTCAAGGAGGTCGGATCGACCCCATCATAACTTACCGGTACGAGTCAAGGGTTCAGTTAACGAATTATGTGTTCGTCTCTGTGTTACCTAGTGCGTCTAGTGTGTTTTATCAAGTGTTTTTTAATAAATACGGGGGTGTATTAACACGATTTATGGTGTGGTTCTTTATGTGTCAAAGTGCTTAGTGAAGTGTTTTAATTTATAATTGTGCATGTGTATACGAATACTTTAATGTGTTTTATAGTGCTATACAAGTGTTTTAATGTTATTTTACAAATATTTTACTGGGTTTTATAGTGTTATTACCTACGTGTTTTTACAAATTTTCGCGAACATTTAGTGAGTTTTATGGTTAGGTTACCTACGTGTTTTGACATACTTGTGCAAGTGTTTTAGTGTAATTTACAGTGTAGTACAAGTGTTTTACCGTTATTTTACAAATATTTTACTGGGTTTTATAGTGTTATTACCTACGTGTTTTTACAAATTTTCGCGAACATTTAGTGAGTTTTACGGTGCGGTTACCTACGTGTTTTGACATACTTGTGCAAGTGTTTTAGTGTAATTTACAGTGTAGTACAAGTGTTTTACCGTTATTTTACAAATATTTTACTGGGTTTTATAGTGTTATTACCTACGTGTTTTTACAAATTTTCGCGAACGTTCAGTGTGTTTTATAGTGTAGTTACATACGTGTTCCATTATATATTTGCAAACGTTCTAACATGTTCTAAAAACTAATTACCCAAGTGTTTCGACATACATTTTCAAATGTTTCACAATATTTCACGGTGTATTGATAAACGTTTGCAAATTTATAACCGAATTCTGTAATGTACCTAGTTCATGCATGTTATATGTTTGTACACCTCATAAAAGCTTAAATGTTTGCACAAGTATATGTCGAAAAAACGTGAATGTCAATCAAAATGCAAATCGATAAGCAGTTAATTAACCGTTGTGATCCTTTTATGATTACAGAAGGTCCAACTGACAAATCGCCAAATCTGACGAAAGCAGCCAATCAAGCAACCAATCAAGCAGTCAGTCCGCCAAGCAACCAATCAAGCAGTCTGTCAGCCAAGCAACCAATCAAGCAGTCTGTCAGTCAAGCAGCCAATCAGATGTGCTCTCAGTCTGCCGGTAAAACGATCGCAGTGATGCAAGTCAGCGATCGGTGAGTCGCATGCTTTATGGTTCCTCCGGTTCCCATCATGTCGTAGGACGAATGGTCCGAAGCGACACGGGAACTGGTTGTATTTTTATTATTTGCGAGCATAGTGACCACGACTGTACGATCGTGCAATATTCGTACAAACTGTATATTTTATTTATTAGATCAGGTCAGGGTTTTCTTGTACATCGCGTTTTAATTCCCTTACGAATCGATATAACGAATTTAAAATTACATAGAAGTCGGATGACCCTCCGATTTCATAGTAGTTTAATTTTTTTGTACGCGTACCGTGAACTCTTTTAAATACACACATATGTACAAGAAAGTTTCGCGAGAAACAGATTTCGATATCAAAGTTAATTATGAATGTTTTTGATCATTTAGTAAATTTACTTTGATATCTAAAATCTGTTAAAAATGAAACAATCGATATTCTTAGATTTTTGCAAAGTGTTCTTCCATTTTCTTTTTTAAAACTTTAGAGTAAATTTTTTTCGGAAGAGACACTTTATTAGCATGTTCTTAATCATTCTTAGCTCAGGATTTTCAGCACACATGAAGAAAACTGGTAGGTGAAAATATTGTTGGCCGTGTTCATTTTTATGCTCTAAACTCATACGCGTGCTTAGATGCTACTCGCATGAGTTAGGGCAGGTGGACACGGTTTAGTTTTAAGATGTTTCGGCGATCGACAATTTGCCAGTGAATTATCGACACAAGCTACACGTGTGTGTGTGGTTAGGTCGTGGACCTTGTGTCGATTACAAACTGTAGATTTATTATAAAAATTTTGCAAAATTCTAAAAATGCATACAAAATGCAAGTCGAGTAGTTTTCAAATTATACAAAGTGAATAAGAATTACAAAATTGTTTGAGTAATTACAAAATTATTACATGCACATATTACATTGAATATTCGAAAGAATTAGAAAATGAAATATGTAAATGTTCACTGTCGATTGTCGATCGATTTCAGCAAAAAGGTATGAACTTAGAGTGTGAATGTTGTATTGAACTCGGGTGACGGAGACGTCCCGGGACGTACTCCCTAGGAGTAGGCTTTTTTGCACCCGGGTGGAGTGTGTGAGAACCGTGGAGTGTGTTTTTGTGAGAATGGACTTTGCAATTTTTTAAATATAGCGTTAGGCAGGCAGGTAGCTTACTTCTGGTGTGATTGAGTTAGTTTTAAGTAGGTAGGGCCAGAGCAAGCTTTCATGTTTCTCTGTCCTCCAAACACACGTGAGATGCTTGCATCTGGGGGGTTAACGAAAAATCGAGAAGAGAAAATCTAAATATGAATTTATTCTGTTTAATATTCTCTTGAACTCGATTGTTCGTAAGGCCAGGCCTTTTAGTTTGTAAGTCGCAGTCGTGGTTCTAGACCCGATTGCAAAAATGAAGTATACAGTGAAGTGAAGTGAAGTGCAGTGCTTTAAATATTCTGCTCGGATATTCTTTTACGGACAGCGCATTCCAAGAATCGCTGGTCGTATTTTAGTTTCGAGAATTTTTTTTTAAGTAAAGAACTTTGATATATAAAATTTTGATTTAGTTGGCGATTGAAGCAAATGGATAGTTCATTTTTATTTTTATAAAAGTGTATGCTATCTGTTTGTGGAGATCGATCGATAAATTGAGAGTTTATGTAATTGATATGCAAGTAAAGAATATCCGAGTTACCGTAAAATTTCGCGAGTGATTTTTGTGAGGCTGTGAGTCGAAGAAAGAAGAGGCTATATACCGAAGAGCCCCGGCAAAATTTGCCAAAGAAGAGGGGAACTATCAATGGCTGTCCATCTTAGGATGGAGAGTCATTTTGTCACTATGCTCGCAATCATGTTTTTTGTATTTTACATGTGTTTTTTTAAACGGTACGAAATGTATCGTCGAACGATTTTTGCTCGAATTTCGACGAGCACACGGTCATAAAAACGCGAAACTCGAAATATAATCGCGAATCTATTTTCACCGCGATTCCTCTCTTTTGATCATTTTGATCATTTCTTGTGTTAACTATATTTTTCTGTTTCACAGATTGATTTTATTTAAATTGTTTCGTTGTTCGTTGCTCTTAACTTCGTAATTTTCTTTGCGATTTCTATTTTTATAGATTTTGTTTCGAATGAAGCAAAATTTCACTCCTCCTACAATTTTGAATGTTTTTGTATGTTTCAGAGTTTGATTTTTGGTAAGTTATTATGTTGTTCCCTCTTCTCAAATCCGCAATTATCATTGCGTTTTCTATGTTTCAAAAATTGTATTTCAAATAAAGTAAAATTTCTCTCCTCCTACAACTTCCTATGTTCATAAGATTTTGTATGTTTCAGGATTTAATTTTTGGTAAGTTATTATGTTGTTCCCTCTTCTCAAATCCGCAATTATCATTGAGTTTTCTATGTTTCAAAAATTGTATTTCAAATTAAGTAAAATTTCACTCCTCCTACAACTTCCTATGTTCATAAGATTTTGTATGTTTCAGGATTTAATTTTTGGTAAGTTATTATGTTGTTCCCTCTTCTCAAATCCGCAATTATCATTGCGTTTTCTATGTTTCAAAAATTGTATTTCAAATTAAGTAAAATTTCACTCCTCCTACAACTTCCTATGTTCATAAGATTTTGTATGTTTCAGGATTTAATTTTTGGTAAGTTATTATGTTGTTCCCTCTTCTCAAATCCGCAATTATCATTGCGTTTTCTATGTTTCAAAAATTGTATTTCAAATTAAGTAAAATTTCACTCCTCCTACAACTTCCTATGTTCATAAGATTTTGTATGTTTCAGGATTTAATTTTTGGTAAGTTATTATGTTGTTCCCTCTTCTCAAATCCGCAATTATCATTGAGTTTTCTATGTTTCAAAAATTGTATTTCAAATTAAGTAAAATTTCACTCCTCCTACAACTTCCTATGTTCATAAGATTTTGTATGTTTCAGGATTTAATTTTTGGTAAGTTATTATGTTGTTCCCTCTTCTCAAATCCGCAATTATCATTGCGTTTTCTATGTTTCAAAAATTGTATTTCAAATAAAGTAAAATTTCTCTCCTCCTACAACTTCCTATGTTCATAAGATTTTGTATGTTTCAGGATTTAATTTTTGGTAAGTTATGTTTAGTACATTAGTCCGAGCTTGTGGGAGGAAGGGTGGGCTCGGGCGCAAGTTTTTCGTCACATGGCGAAAAGCTTGCGCAAATTGTAAGTGCCTTTTGCTCTAACTTGCACTCATCTTTGCGACAATTTTTTAACTTCTTACACATTAGATTGTAGTAATAGCCTGTCATTTTTATTGTCAATTGCACCAAACTTAAAAGAAAGTTCTTCAAACTTTCTTTCCTGTATCCTTTTTTCTTTATAAAGTTTTAGATTATACGAGTGCAATTTTAGAACAAGAGGTACATGTAGAGTTTTTAGAATAAGTATTGTATTGTAGTATGCGTGAGTGCGTGATTGGAATGTGAGTACAGGATACAGGACTCATGTCATCGTGGGATCATAGAGTTTTTATGTCTCTAAAAATTTTTATTTCTAGCTCCGAAGTTTTCAAACATCTTCGCTATTTTGTTTCTTTTTCTGCATTATTTTATTCTTTGATTGATATTCAATACAGGTTCTTACTTTCATTTCATGCTTGAATTTTATTTCGAGTTTCAAGGTTGATCTCCTCGTGACTTTAATTTGTTTTTGAGGATTTTTAAATCTGCAGGATTTTATTTCGGATTTGAGGTTTGCAAACCTCGTTGTGATTTTATTTCCAGTTTCGTGCTTTCTGAATCTCTTTGTCATTTTTTACGGATTTCAGTTTTTCAAAACCTCGTGATTTTATTTCTAGTTACCAGGTTTCTGAATCTCTTTTGATTCTTTTAGCGATTTTCATTTTTCAAAAGTTTTGTTTCGAATAAAGAAAAATTTCATTCCTTCTCCCTAAATTTTCTATGTTAATTATATTTCTCTGCTTCAGGTATTGAATTCAAGTAAGTAATTAAGTGATACATATTGGTCTTAATTTCATTTGTATGTTTCAGATTTTTATTTTAAGTAAGTAATAAAAGATTCATATTTGACTTAATTGCATTTGTATATTTCAGCTTTTTATTTCAAGTAAGTAATTAAGTGATACATATTTGCCTTAATTACATTTGTATGTTTCAAGTTGTTATTTTAAGTAAGTAATCAAAAATTCATATTTGACTTAATTTCATTTGTATGTTTCAGATTTTTATTTTAAGTAAGTAATAAAAGATTCATATTCTAGTCTTAATTGCATTTGTATATTTCAGCTTTTTATTTCAAGTAAGTAATTAAGTGATACATATTTGCCTTAATTACATTTGTATGTTTCAGCTTTTTATTTTAAGTAAGTAATCAAAAATTCATATTTGACTTAATTTCATTTGTATGTTTCAGATTTTTATTTTAAGTAAGTAATAAAAGATTCATATTCTAGTCTTAATTGCATTTGTATATTTCAGCTTTTTATTTCAAGTAAGTAATTAAGTGATACATATTTGCCTTAATTACATTTGTATGTTTCAGCTTTTTATTTTAAGTAAGTAATCAAAAATTCATATTTGACTTAATTTCATTTGTATGTTTCAGATTTTTATTTTAAGTAAGTAATAAGAGATTCATATTCTTGTCTTAATTGCATTTGTATATTTCAGCTTTTTATTTCAAGTAAGTAATTAAGTGATACATATTTGCCTTAATTACATTTGTATGTTTCAAGTTGTTATTTTAAGTAAGTAATCAAAAATTCATATTTGACTTAATTTCATTTGTATGTTTCAGATTTTTATTTTAAGTAAGTAATAAGAGATTCATATTCTTGTCTTAATTGCATTTGTATATTTCAGCTTTTTATTTCAAGTAAGTAATCAAAAATTCATATTTGACTTAATTTCATTTGTATGTTTCAGCTCAAAATTTTAAGTAAGTACTTGAATATTTCCCACTTCTTAATTTTGTATCAGTTTTCCCCTTCCGCATATTATTTTTGATTGTTACAGCATAGGCAATCATCGAGGACTACCACAGAAAGATTTCACCGATGGATGCGCTAATTTTAAGTTAATCTTAAGTTGCGTCTAACAAGCTCCTGTAATATTGTAGTATGTATGAGTGCATGTATGAACTGCGTATATACGAAACTTGAAGATATCGAATCATCAAGAAATCATCGAGGGACGCGTGCGTTAGTTTTAAGTTAATTGTAATCTTGTGGGAGGGCGGGTGGGTCCTTGTAAGTGCCTCTAATTCTAACTTGCACTCATTTTTACAATTCCTGAACTTGTTACGCGTTAGATTGTAGTATACCCAGTTATTTTTTGTCAATTGGTCCAGACCCAAGTGGATCATTGGGGGTTGGTAGTGCTGTGAACACGCGGCAGGGTTGAGCTGCAAGTGCTGGTGTAGCGCCAGGGACACATCTCTGCGAGGCATTTTGATTGATGGTCCATCTCGATCTGCCGCTTCACGGCGTGGGTTTCCTCTCTGCTGTTAGACTCCCTTTCAACGGGAGCGGGGAGAAATGGGAAACCCTTCGCGGATGTGTCACTCGTTCTTACCAGTGTTTTCGGTTCAATTCGGTCTCGTGGTTCACGTAAGCCACTATTCGACTACCCTTTGACCCATGAAGGCGAGGTCCACTTGGCGGAAAATGCTGATCCATTTTTTAGCAGAAAGTTCTTCTAACTTTCTTTCCTTCTTGTAGAAAGTTCTTCTAACTTTCTTTCATTCTAGTAGAAAGTTCTTCTAACTTTCTTCCTTCCCTTTGCTTTTTTACTTCGTCATAGATCATACGAGTGCAATCTTAGAATAAGAGGTACGCGTGCGGCGTTTAGAATAAGTATGTGTATGCGATTGCTGTTTTAAATTGCACTCAAATTCGCGAACTTTTTCCGCGTTAGATCATAGTATTCCTCTCTTCCTTTCTTTCTCTCTTTAGCGTTTCATAATACGAGTGCAATTTTAGAACAGAGTGTGTATGTGGGATCCCACGAAAGTAGTATTAAGCGAGTTTGTATAAAAGTTGTACAGCGTGCGGTGCAAGTTCTTTGCTATTTTATAGTAAAGAACTTGTACATGCGAGCCTACGGGCTAAGTAGAGTCAGAACTCATTTATCCTTCCGATAAATGAGGTAGTTGCAATTGGAGGGTGGTTGGGATTTGGAGATAGGGTGGGTCACTGTCGTAGCCACCTCCACGTGGTGTGACCTGGTAATCGATGTCGTTTTCTAAATATTTTTCACGAAACTTTAGAAAACGATATCGAGCTAAGAGCTACTATTAAATTATAATTTATAGTATATAAATTAAATAATATAATTTAAATATCATTTCGTATATATTATAATTTAATTTACAGAGGACACAACCAGTTTAACTGCCCAAGTCAAATGAATCGGGAGTGCGCATGCGCGTAGTGTATGGCGGTCGAGAAAGAATAGTTTAAACCTACACGTTCACCGATAATTTATTTGTAATTAATAATTTGTCATATCTCTGTAACACGTTCATCTGTAATTTCTTGTGACATTAGTTTTTCATTTTCCTACAAGTTATTTGTAATAATCATTTCCGTAATACATATTCTTCAAATATATTTTGTAATATAATCATTTCGGTAATACTCATTCTTCAAATACATTTTGTAAAACAATCATTTTCGTATATTCTTTTGTTTTTCAGCTTATCAACGTCGTAAAATTGATGCAAATACCTCAAAAGACAATACTAGTAATATACAGAAAATTTATTGTAAATATATTCCAAATTATTAGAGGTTGACATGAACGTGGATTTGCTTGATTTAAATTTCCCGCTGGTTTGTACAACCAATGGGACAGCGTTTTCGAGAGATCTCTGCCGACAGAGAGTGTCGCCTCTGGTTTACTCTGTGAAAATGTTTTGGAATGAAAATATGTGCGCTCGCTAAATGCATCATTCGGGGTTCCAAGAATCGTGCATAAGCGTACATGGATCAAGTAAGTATATATTATAAGTTATACATTTATCTAAATCTAGAAGATTTACAAATCTTATAATAAAATGCGAAACTTCGGAAAACTAGATGCCAGCATATAAGACGGAAACCCTAATTACCCTAAGAATTGTTTAAAACTGATAATGGTTTGGTAAAGTCAAAGCACTTCGAAGTTAATTAGTCTTGCACTCCGATGTAATTTGATGCATATTGAAGTTAATTAAGCTAATAAAATCAGTATTAATTGAATTTTTACAAAAATGGAATAAGTGGCGCCATCTCTCCGGCGAACAGGGTGAACTACACATTTTCGAAACTGTAGTTTCATTAGTTCCCACGCGCTGCCGCTAGATGGCGCCATGTGTATCTTTTGTAGAGCTCTACTTGCACTTTATGGTACTCTACTATACGGACGTGAAAAGGTTGAATTCCGCACTCGAATTTCAGTGGAACGTCTTTAATATTTATTATTAACAAAGTCTCTTATTACTACATGAGTTTAATAACTTGATAAGTGCGATTTCGCACCTATTTAACTATACATATAAAACTTTTAATGCTTTCTTCTTACAGATGTGCGCGTCTACTCTGTTGTACGTTCTACGAGAGAATGGAACTTCTACGCGCGGAAATGCACTTTCCGGCGGAACGTCGAAGCGGATGAAGGTGTCTCCACATTTTCGGTTGAATTCAATTAATACAGTTGATTTAATTAGCTTAATTGTCTATAATATGAATGGAATTACATCGGAGTGCAAGACCAATTAATTTCGAATTGATTTGACTTTATCAAACCATTATCAATTATAACCATTCTTAGGCTAATTATCCTGAAGGTTTCTATTTATTTTCCGCCATCTAGAACTAAATAAGCTACAGTTTCAAAAGTGTGTTCACCCTGTTCGCCGGAGAGATGGTGCCACTTCTTTCATTTTGGTAAAAATTCAATTAATATCGATTTTATTGATTAATATACTGTATATTCGTGATATATTTATTAATATTGATTTCATGCTGCTTACAGTATATTCTGCGGGTCCGAAAATACGGATTATGTGTTCAGAACAGTTCGCGCATTATACTGTATCTCGTCGATGTTATAGAAAACGACAAGAATGGCAAAAAATTTTCTTTCGAGTCATCAAAAACCATTCTCACAGGTATTTCCTTTTGCAAAAAGAAGTTTATTTGCAAAATTTGGTCGATATCGGAGCATGACGTTTTCCGAAGTTTCGCCCAGAATTTAAAAACAAGTATAACAATTTTTCATGTGTCGGTATCGTTGCCCACTGCTTTATTGCCTCGTCAATACAGCCGGAAGTTTAGTATAACGAACTGCCATAATACAGGGATACTGTTTTGATATTTATTCTCAACTAACTTGACTTACCGCAGTTAACAAAAATTAGCATCGTTATTAGTAAATTTAAAAATCTTGTCGTGAATATTATAATAAAAATAATAATTTTGCAATAAAAGAAATAATTTCATCTGGAGTTTTCAGTTTCAAAAATACTTTTTAGTCGTTCTCTTACACCTTGACAACCTTTTATACCAGATGCTCCTTCTTTATAACATTTATCCTTCTTTCTGTATACAATGCTATAAACCCCAGACTAATGTCTTAATTTTTATAATTTATATTCAGCTACCTTCATAAAAATCAATCTTCTCAAATACTTACACTGCCAAATTTTTTTCTTTACATTAATTGAAAATGCATGAATAGTTGTCGTTACAATATTTGTCGATAAAAAATAGATTAAAAGGATCCAATAATGCTATAATATATCATTAATTGGTTGCTACATATTGCGCAATCTGATATGCTCCGATAAGATTGGAAGTAACGAGCTTTTACACGATATAATTTACTGTGTCTTACGAGTTATATAAATGATACTTAATTCGATAACAATCATTCAAATAGAGAAGAAGGAAAGTGATATTGCTATTTAGTGCGTTTTAGAAGAAAACAGTTTGAACTCTATATTTGATATGTGGCGTGTACTCGATACATTTATTATTACTACCAATGGATGACAGCTGTGACATTATGGTAAGAATACTTCCTTACATTATTATTCTTATTTTACATTTAGTTACATATCTCAGATTTTATATAATTATCAGCTGTAGCATTTAATATCTAATATAATTATAATTAATTTAACTTTTTATTTCCAGCGATTCTATTATAATATTTGGAGTGTTCAGAGGAAATAGTTGAGTCTAAAGTGTTAAAATTAAGTGCATTCCATGCAGGAAAATTTTGGTAAGCGAATAAGAAAAATGAGAAGGACGTAATTAATTGTACAATATGACAACCACGTATATTTATTATAACAATGAGATGATTTATTATCATATAACGCATACAAATTACAAAAACAAAGTATTGCAAAAAAGAACAAGAGGATCACAAATTACAAAACTTATAACTATTCCCACGCACATTATTGAAAACTTTATAAAAATATTTTTACACTTTCTCTTATTAAAATTATAGCTAATTTTGTCTATGTAAACTATATACATACTTAACAAATTTAATTTTAGATTGCTCGTGTCGAGTAACAGATTTTAACGTCCAAATCAGACAAATAAATAAAAAGATACTTTTTTACATTAATCTATTGAAAGAAACGAAATGTATTATTAACTCTTTATCGTATTTACTTTCTAACGTTTTCGCGGGTACTATAAATTAATCATTGTATAAAGTTTTGTCTTCGTTTGAACGTTTTACATATATACACATTCACATAATTAAAAATTTTAAACCCACATTTGGTTTCATATGAAAAGTTCAAAGTAACAATATTCGTGAATTGTTCAGATCTTTCTGAATATCTACCAAAGATTTGCCTTTTGTTTCAGGAACTACGAAACATACAAAGAGAACTGCCATTGCACTCATTACAGCAAAGAACCAAAATGTAGGACCAGTGCCAATAGCGCTGTTTAAATTACTGAAAAATTTAGTTACAATGAAAGTAAAGAGCCAGGTCAAGAGTATAGCACTACTTGCAGCAAAATTTTTTACTTCTGGTGCAAAAACTTCACTAAGCACTATCCATGGACCAGGTCCGAAGCCGACATTATACGCAATAATAAAAATACATATAGATAATAGAGGTAACCATCCAATCATGCTAACATCATTCTTATGATCAGAAAGGTAGAAATATGAACCAAGAGCAAGCATTCCTACAACCATCAATATTGCAGACCCTATCAACAATATTTTCCTACCTAAATAATCTACAGTCAGTGTGTTCATAAGGCCAGCTATTATTTGTATCACACCTATAATAATCGTGGCAATATCAGGATCTAAATCACCACCAGCCTTTTCAAAAATACCGCTGGCATAAAAGGAAATGGCGTTTATACCACATAGCTGCTGAAAAAATACGAGACCGTAAGAAATTATAAAAGCTCTCACAGTAGCTCTAGATTTAAGTACGACGAAAGAAGACGCTGCCAGTCTAGCATTTTCTTCTAGTGCCTCTCGTTGCTCTTGTAATTCATTTTCCACATTATACTGACTGCCTCGTAATTTGATTAAACTTTTTCTTGCAGAGTCTTCGTCACCTTTTTGTAAATAATAAGTAGGTGATTCTGGCATAAACATGAATGTTCCGAAAAATATGAATGGTACGATAGCGGATATAATAGATAGTACACGTATGTTCACAAAAGTTGCCAAAATATAAGATACTAGAATGCCTATACTGAAAGATAGTGGAACATAAGATCCCAGAGCACCGCGAATCTTGGTCTCTGCTATTTCTGCTGCGTACATTGGTGCAGCTACACAAAATGCTCCAGCACTGAGGCCGATAATGAATCTACCAATACAAAACATGAGTATGGAGTTAGCAAAAATAATAAGCAGCCAAGCTATGGTAAAAGGTATTACTGTCAAAAGCATTGACACTTTTCTTCCTATAATTTTAGTAAGAAGTCCAGTAGGCAGGCACGCCACTCCACCTCCAAGTGTAGTTAAGGAACTGATCCATGAAAAATCTTCTTCAGAAATTTCTATTTTATATACATCTTGCAATTTTTTTCCACCATCACCGGCAGACGAAGTCCATCCTACTGTCATGCCAATTGCTATACCGCCAAAAGTGGCTGACAACATGGCCATATATTGAGGCAACCTTTTGGCCGGTGCATTTTCGTTTTCGATATCAGAAACTAATGTCTGTTGCGAAATTCCGACGTTCTTATTCATCACTAGTACTCAAAATTACTTCAATAGGTACCTGAAAATAATTTGATAAGTAATTACTTCTGTTGGGAAAATTGTATTACTTAAATCTTATTTAAAATTACTTTGGTACTATAATTACTTTATACTGTAATGGTACTCGTATTTTGCGAAAGATTCAAAATTAAGAAATTATTTAGCAGACAGATGCCTTTTATGTAAATTTTATTTATTCATCGATTATGTTACATAAAATTACAATATTATTGTACATATATTTGTAATTATTCGCAGATGAATGAATATTTTATGAGTAATGTTTTGCTACGTACCTTGCTGGTCAAAGGAGAGACTGAAAGTTTCGCTTGAAATATTGGAAGGAACTGTGACTTTACCGGAGTCTAATTTGTACTTATGGGTATTTGATGAGGATCTCGACCTTGGAAGCCTTTGTTTCTTATCTGTGATATCAGGGAAACACGATTAATTCTGATTTAACTGAAGTGGTTGCCTATTTCAGACATATTAATGACAGAATGAAATGTCTGAACATTGTGCAATCCGTATCATTGTGCAATCCAGTTTGAAGTACATGATAATAGAATGATGAAGATTTATTACATATCTGTGTACATAAAGAAGTATATATGTATATATCTTCATATATTTAATATTATAATATGAATATTATATTGTATTAAATTTATATTGTAATATATCCATCTTCATATATATTATTTTTCTAAAAATAATGAAACTACCGTCACGCTCCGATACTGACCAAATTTTGTAAATAAGCTCTTCCTTGCAAAAGAAGATATCTGTAAGGAGAGTTTCTGGCAACTCGAAAGAAAACTTTTTGCCATTCTTATGTTATTCCCTATATTACCGACGAAACACAGTATCGTGAACGAATTTGCGTTGCACACCGATGTAATTCAATTCGGCTAAACTTCCGAAAACCTCCATGCTCCAAATTGGCTGAAATTTACTTTATTTGGATTTATTTGGTATAAATTATAATATAAGTTTTTGACGTGTTATTGATTGCAGTCTTATTTGCAGAATGAATGAATAAATTTAATGATTCTATTATTTAAATAATTACAAACGAATTAATTGACGATTGCATTCGAGACCAATCATTTGTTACAAAGATAAACAGAATTCTTCTTCATCGACGGTTTCCAAAACATCCATCTTCCTATCCGACAGTTTGAACTTGACGATCACCACAGTTGTTCAATTCAATATACTTGATTTTATTAGTTTAATTGACTATAATATGAATTGAAGGCTGTACTTCCGAAAACCTCCATGCTCCAAATTGACTAAAATTTTGGGAATGGGCTTCTTTTTAATAAAAATGGTGATTCCGAGAAGGATTTTCGACGACTCGAGAAAAAACTTTTTATCATTTGAGTATCACTCCTTATTTTATCGGCGTAGTATTTGCATCTACTGTTGTCTACGCTTTCTACAATGGCCACCCCAACAGTTAAAAGTCATAGAAATTAAATTTAACTGATGTCTATGATTATTTAATATTCATCTAACCTGACCTAAGATAACATAACCTAACCTCAAGTATTCCTGCCGGTAATAATTGCATCGGTAAACTAGGGAGTAACAAATGATACAAAATTTTGTCTCGAGTCGCCAAAAATCCTTCTCGGAATCATCATTTTTATTAAAAAGAAGCCCATTTCCAAAATTTTAGTCAATTTGTAGCATGGAGGTTTTCGGAAGTACAGCCAATTAAATTTTAATATAAGTTCTTGATATATGTTCACATATATGAAGATTTGGTTACAGAATGAATAATAACTGATTTTATTATTTTAAAAATTGAAATCGATTAAATGACGATTGCATTTATCATTAATCATTTGTTCGCAAAAACAAAAGACTCTTCTTAACCGATGGCTTTGAAATCAGGACTCTTCTTAACCGACGGCTTGATGATCACCACAAAAACCCTCAGGGTAATTAGGATTAGCCTAAGAATGGTTATAATTGGTAAAGGTTTGATAACGTCAAAACAATTCGAAATTAATTGGTCTTGCACTCCGATGTAATTCCATTCATATTATAGACAATTAAGCTAATTAAATCAACTGTATTAATTGAATTCAACCGAAAATGTGGAGACACCTTCATCCGCTTCGACGTTCCGCCGGAAAGTGCATTTCCGCGCGTAGAAGTTCCATTCTCTCGTAGAACGTACAACAGAGTAGACGCGCACATCTGTAAGAAGAAAGCATTAAAAGTTTTATATGTATAGTTAAATAGGTGCGAAATCGCACTTATCAAGTTATTAAACTCATGTAGTAATAAGAGACTTTGTTAATAATAAATATTAAAGACGTTCCACTGAAATTCGAGTGCAGAATTCAACCTTTTCACGTCCGTATAGTAGAGTACTATAAAGTGCAAGTAGAGCTCTACAAAAGATACACGTGGCGCCATCTAGCGGCAGCGTGTGGGAACTAATGAAACTACAGTTTCGAAAATGTGTAGTTCACCCTGTTCGCCGTAGAGATGGCGCCACTTGTTCCATTTTTGTAAAAATTCAATTAATACTGATTTTATTAGCTTAATTAACTTCAATATGCATCAAATTACATCGGAATGCAAGACTAATTAACTTCGAAGTGTTTTGACTTTACCAAATCATTAGCAGTTTGGTGTTTCTTCGGAAAATCGTCATATTCTAAATCACGTCAAATTTTGCAAGTAAGCTCCTTTGATAGAAAGGAATCATCTGTGAAAACGGGTTTCGGCGACAGGAGAAAAAAATTGTTACCATTTTTATATCATTCTTTACCTTACCGACGATATTCTGAAAATGACGTCGCATATAAGAAACGTATGTGTATGTATATGCATATATACATATATATAAAATTTAGGTAGTTTTATTGAATACTGTTAATGTATATGTTGTCTACACAGAAATACTGTCTCAGTAGATTTGATGTAGTTTCCGGCGGAGGCAGCAGTACTAAATACTGTTAATGTATATACTGTCAACATGAAAATGCTGTTTGCAATATATTCTGTGGGTCCGATGATGCGAATTATGTGTTCAGAACAGTTCACACACTATACTGTATCTCATCGGTAATATAGTGAATAAGATTGGAATGGTAAAAGTTTTTCATTTTCAGATGTTTTCTTTAGATAAAAGGTATGTAAAATCAAGTGTGTTTCAAATTTTCTGTACGAGTTTAGACCGAGGTATTAGCAGAAGTGAATCCCACTTTGTTCCTCCACTCTGAGCAACGGTTGTTTCAATAAAATGGCGGGAACGCATTATATACCATCTAGCGGCTGAAAAAGAAATGAGGTAATTAATTCGATTTTAAATAAGTTACTATGCATTGTTCGAATTCCATATATAACATAAGATAAGATAGAGATTTATTAATAGAATAATCTACATCCTGCAGCTTTATAAACATATCACACTGTGATCTAATATAACCATGACCTTCAGAAGAAATTACTTTATTAGAATCTATTTAACAATGTGTATGAGTAATATATTTACGGTTCAATCGTAAATTCTTTATGCAACAATTGTTACGTTAATTTAAATTATGACGCATGCATACGAAATAAACAAACAAAATCAAAAGACATTATATAGATACAACAGATTAGGATCAAATAACCCCACGGTAAAAAATTTGTCAAGTGCTCAGCTGAGATACATATGTTAAATTGCAATCGGTCCTCAATAACACAACAGTTTGATTCAACATTTCAATTAGTTACTAACGTTTTTATATTATCAACAAAGTGCGTACAAAATGTAACGACATGCCGTGATAAAATTATGTTAATAAAATATTTGTCTTTTATGCAATATAATCGACGAACAAATGAATATCACATAACAGAAAAATATCAAAGTGAGAGTACGTAAAATTTATTTATCTTATAAAATGTGATTACCAGTTTTAACGATAATTTTATTGTAAATTTAAACGACTTTGCTCAAATTTAATTATTAACAAATGTGCCATTTTCTACAAAAAAATTATTATTCGTTTAATTATTTTTAGGTATTTATGCAAGTAACGTTTAACATCAAAAATGTACGAGAGAAGTGTTGCAAAATCACAACATATATCAGTACCTAATGTCAAAAATGAGGATATACCCGGCAAAAAGGTGCCACAACATATTGCCAGTTTTTTATCATGTCTTGGAGCATTAGCAGCGGGTCTGATACTAGGATGGTCCTCCTCTGCTGGTACTGATGGAAAGTCGCTAGAATCTGTATACAATATAGAAATATCTCCAACTGAATTTTCATGGATTAGTTCAATAACTACACTTGGAGCAGCAGTGATGTGCATTCCTACCGGAGTCCTCTGTGATATTATGGGGAGAAAGAATACAATGCTTTCAATGATAGTACCCCTTACTATAGGCTGGCTACTTATCATTTTTGCCAACTCAGTACTTATGTTTTATGTTGGTAGATTCATTGGTGGTACTAGTGTTGGAGCTTTTTGTGTAGCTTTACCTATATACACAACAGAAATAGCCGAGGATAAGATTCGTGGAAGTTTGGGATCTTATTTCCAGTTACACTTTACTATAGGCATTTTATTATCTTATATAATTGGAAGTTTCGTGAACATGTATACATTATCCGTTATATCTGCTATAATGCCGTTTATATTTTTTGGAACTTTTATATTCATGCCAGAAACGCCTGTATATTATTTGCATAAAGGCGACGAAGATTCCGCGAGAAAAAGTTTAATTAAATTACGCGGCGATAACTACAATGTAGAGAACGAATTGCGAAAGCAACGGAAAATACTAGAAGAAAATGCTAAAATCAAAAAATCCTTTTTCGTTTCGATAAAATCGAGGGCTACTATAAAAGCTTTTATAATTTCTTACGGCCTCATGTTTTTTCTACAATGCTGCGGTGTAGATGCGATTCTCTTTTACGCTGCCAGTATTTTCGAGCAATCTGGCAGTACTTTAAACGCCAGTAATTCGAGTATTATTGTAGGTATAATGCAAGTAGTAACTGTCTTTGCAAGCGCGTTGGTGGTAGATTGTGTAGGTAAAAGAATATTGTTGCTATTGTCTGCAATATTCATGTGCCTATCAACTGCTGCTCTTGGAGTATATTTCTATCTTTTAGAAAACGGGGAGGATGTTGGCGCACTTAATTGGTTACCTTTAGCATCAGTATGTATCTTTATTATCGCCTATAACGTCGGTTTTGGTCCCATCGCGTGGGTGATGCTGGGTGAACTTTTCGTACCAGAGGTAAAAGGTGTAGCTGCAAGTAGTGCCGCTGTTTTAAGCTGGTTATTTGCTTTTATTGTAACTAAATTTTACGACGATTTAAAAGGTGCCATTCATACGGGCCCTACATATTGGTTACTTTCTGCAATAAGTGCTATTGGAACTTTGTTTGTATACTTCGTAGTTCCCGAGACTAAAGGCAAATCTTCGATAGAAATCCAGCGAGAATTGAATAGCTCGTGAACATTGATATTTTTCAATTTTAAGTTTGTGAGAGTAATTGTAAGTGTGGTACTCAAATCACTCTGAGGCGTAGAAGAGTGTACATGTAATAAATCCGAGCCGTGATAATACTGTATAAAACAACTTTGTATATTACAAATGTACTGTGCATGCCTCACAAGAAGTCTCGCCGGGCAGCACGAAAGTTTAAGTGGTAGATTACACAGAGTTCTGTAGTTTTATTTTGATTAATTAACCACGCACTCCTTTCAAAAAACTTCTTGTGTAGCTCGCACAAAAACAGTATCACAAAGTAAAATAATATCACTTGCCATTAAATTAATATGTTATGTTAATGTTAATTTCCATTAAATTAGTATATATGTCACATTTAAGCATTTACTACTTCGAAATAAGTTCTACTTTTTAAACAATGATTATTTAAACGATATCTGAAAATAAAAAACTAGTTTATGTAATTCGAGTTTAAATAAAAAATTACGGAACCAATTTTAATAAAACTGAACATGTAATCACAAACAGGTAATAATCCTGGTCGCGGTAATCTTATTTGATTTCGATATCACAAACTATTCGGATAAGTAACTAAAAGATAAAAAGTTATCGAGAATAACGCATAATGTGAGATACACTTGACAAATTGGATGAATTTTTCATTTTCTATTCATGAAATTTATTATGTGCATGTATAAGTAAGATTTAACAAAACATTTTTTAATTTAAATTAATTTAGTTTAATTTTTAAAGTATAATAATAACGCGGTCTTTTGTTGTAAAAATTCCTTATTTAAAGAATGACATTCTTTCATATTTCGCTTAGAATACAACAAAGATAAAATATAGAACATGTAGAAATATTTAATCATACAATTTAGTATGTGAAAAATGAGCGTTTGAAGTTTGAAGAAATAAATGTAAAGGATGCAATCATTCGACAATATGTTATGAAATTGCTGAAGGTTTTTAATTTTTCAATAAGTAAAGAAAGATAATTAAATTTAATAAACAATTCGTTTCTTAAAATTGAAGTGTATTTTTCATAAAATTTTAGAAATAAAATTATAAAAACGGTCTCGTATCGATCTACATGCTTATATAAAGAATATTAAAAAATAAAAAATATTACTTCTTTGTCTCAAATTCTTAGGACTATTATATCACATTTTTAAATGCCAAAATGACTACGTGATTGAAAAATGTTTTGACATACTGATCAAAACCGGATATTAACTCAAGTGGCGGTTAAATTCAAATCTACTACAAATAGGTTATCTTCCTTTTCTAATCAAATAATCACTTTCTGTCTTTCTTCCAGTTTTGTTTAATTTCCGATTCCACCTTGAAGAATCACTCCTAGTACTTTTTAAAGCAAAACTTCGTGTTTTATTCAAATCCAAAAAAAGTGTTAAACATTCCACTTAAAGCACTGAAAGTAATCTTCGACAAAAGAACAAGACACAGAAAATAAAAAGATCACTGGATATATACATTCGATTTCATGAATATCACTAACGCGCATGTACATTACCAAATGTGTTTCGAAAATTGGTTTATCGACGAATATGTTTTCTTGATAAATAGTCCATAGATTGAATTGATTTTAAACCAATTTAAAAACATTTTTAAACTTGGTTACTATTATTATTTCTATATAATTTATATCAGATAGTATATACTGCTTACAGACAAATTACGATATCGCATTTTACAGTTCGCTGACGTGCTGTGTACAGTTCAGTCTGAAGTTGGTGATATGTAGTACAGGTGGTACATAGATTACACGTGGTTAAAATTGAGTAGTTTAAATAATTATTTATCGTGTAATTTTATATATTCTGTTGCAGTGCAGTTAACTGAAATATTTGTAAAACAGTATATAAAAATAACTATAAAATAATGGAAATGTTAAAAGAACCTGTTGACCCACAAGCAATGATGTATGTGAACATAACCTTAAATATTTCACAATTTGAAGTAAAATTTTGCAATTTTTTGTTAATTTTATAACTTCTTGTTGTCATAAGTGTAAAAAGACATTAAGGTATAAAAAGGAGTAGAGGAATAGTGCACACTTGAACAAAAATTATTCTGATGTCAAACATATTATAGTTAACATAAGTTTAAAAATGTAACTGAAGATGAGTTAATCATTTAATGTAATTGTGTTTATAGATTATGCTGTATGTGTGGTATTAGCATAGAACCTAATCCAGCAAACACATGTGTAGCATGTTTACGAACACAAATCGATATTACAGAAAATGTTCCAAAACAAGCAACTATTCATTTTTGTAAGGGATGCGAAAGGTAACACGAATTACAGCTAATTTTTTTAGCAAGGTTTTGTTTTATCTTAACTATTGACATTTTTATTTAGATATTTGCAACCACCCTCAGAATGGATTCATGCAGCTTTAGAATCTAGGGAGTTGTTAACATTATGTTTAAAAAAATTAAAGAGTTTGAACCGTTTAAAATTAATTGATGCTGGATTTGTATGGACAGAACCCCATTCCATGAGATTAAAGGTACATTTTTATTTAATTGCATTGTGAAAAAATAATCTAGTTTCCATGTTATGTTTTTAGGTAAAGTTAACAGTGCAAGCTGAAGTAATGAATGGTGCAGTTTTACAACAAGTATTTATTGTTGAATACACAGTAAATCATCAGATGTGTGATGATTGTCACAGAACTGAAGCAAAAGATTATTGGCGTGCTTTGGTGAGTTTCATAAAATTATAAGATTCTTTATTAATGAGTTTTATTTTTACAGTATAATTTATTTATGATAGGTTCAAGTTCGACAACGAGCAACAAATAAAAAAACATTTTATTATCTAGAACAGTTGATTTTGAAATATAAAGCACATGAACAAACTTTAGGAATAAAACCTATTCATGGTAATTAATTTTTTAAGTTGTTTAAAAATATTGAAAAATAGAATTTGGATTAAAGTCAGCAGATTTGTAAAGGAGTTATTAATTCTTATAGAGGGGATAGACTTCTTCTTCGCAAATGAAGCAGCTGCACGAAAAATGGTTGATTTCCTTTCAAGTGTAATACCTTGTCGTTATGATCATTCAAAAAAGCTAATATCACATGATATTCATAGCAATATATACAATTACAAATTTACATATAGGTAACAATTTACATGATATAATTTTATTTTGTGTACAATTAAAAGTTGCTTCCTTTTTTATTATATCACACGTGATATTTTCGTAGTGTAGAGATTGTTCCAATATCAAGAGACAGTGTAGTATGTCTTTCAAAGAAATTAAGTCATCAACTTGGAGGAATAAATTCTATTTGCTTAGTATACAAAGTTTCAAATTCTATACACTTAATTGACGTGTCTACCGGACAAAGTATGTATAATTTAAAATATTTTTATTCTTTTAAAATTCAGTTCTCAAATAAAGATTTCGTTTATAAAAAAGTATTATTATTTCAGTTGCAGAAATAAATGCAACACTTTATTGGAGGCACGCTTTTAATAGTATTTGTGATCCAAAACAGTTAATAGAATATATAGTCATGGATATCGAACCAATAAAATTTAAGGACAGAAAATTCTTTCCAGGACAGGGAAGCATTTCCAATAAGGTAAATAACATTAAGTAATTCTAATATATGTTTATGAAGTGTATTGAATGTACAGAATAAGACAATTTTAATAGTACTATTAAAAAATTCTCTTTTTCAAAAGTAATAAGTAATTCAGAAAATTTATTGCAATTTTTTAAATAATATTCAGTAGAGAGTATTTTTTACTGTAATTCAGGATATTTCTTAATTAAGTCTATTAATAATAATATCACCTATTAACCTTAATAGAAAGTAAATTAATATTTAAAGAAACAGGGAATAGAAATTTAGTAAGTACAATTTGCAAAATATTGTTTGTAATAGGAGTGAAATATATAATTTATACTTTTTCTTTGTTTGTAGCATATGATTGCGGATGTATGGTTGGTTAGAAGTTGTGATTTAGGAATAAGTGATAATTCAATCCATACGCGTACTCATCTTGGTCATATATTAAAGCCTGGAGACGCTGTTTTAGGGTAAATAAATTAATGATATTAAAAAAAATAAAACAACATAATTCACAAGTTAAGAAACGATTTTTCGTTTTAGATATGCTCTCGGTGAAAGTAACATTAACGATGAAAATTTCGAGTTACTAAATAAAGATTTAGTACCAGATATAATTTTAACAAAGAAGAGTTACGCGCAAGACAAAGCCGCACGTCGCAGAATGAGAATTTGGAAATTGAAACATATGATACAAGAGGATGAAAATAGCATGATGACGGATAATAAGTAAGTAAAATTTTTATTCTAATATGTTCTGTATACTGCATCCTACCACATGCACATATAATTTACTAAATGTTTTAAACATCAGAATAAACAATTTAACGGAAATATTAAAATATAAATACTTAGATCATTCATAGAACCGTTCGAATATTTTAATTTGATTTCAGCTCTATTAATATCATTTTATTACAAAATTGTTTTAATTTATTAAACATGAAACTGTTAATAAATAATAAATTATTTTCATTCATTAATCTTAATAATTATGTAAAAATATCAGTAAATGGTGTTTCTACTGATTTTAAATTATTGTTAATTACGTGATTGATTAATTATATCTTTCTTTTGTTTCAGTGACTACTACGAATTCTTGGAAGATATTGAGGAAGATCCAGAAATGAGGCAAAACATAAATATTTTCAGAGATAAGAAGAAAGTAATTCCAGTGGATACTAATGAGTTGCCTGATCTTAGCTGTCCACAAATTACCCTTGAGGAGATGCTCGATGATCTAGCGATTGATGATATTGAAATACCACAAGTTTTGTAATTACTATTTTGGATAAAAATATGAAAATTACATTTGATCTTATTATTCATATATAATTTAATCCTTCAACATATTTGGTCGCTGCTGTAATTTATAAATAATTTTTTTGTAAAACACTGTTCGCCTATCAGAAGATGAGTTCTGGTGGGATACTGAATATTGTGTGGCTGCTATTAAAGCAAAAAGTGTATCATTCGCTTCACATACATATGTTTTTTATACGGGCAAATAATTGTCACAGTCAGACAAGGAAAATAAACGTATTTTTCTGAGTTCCTAGAAATCGGCCTAGAACTCATAACCTTCGCTATAATTTCCAGTTCTAAGTATCTGCGGACGGTCTCGAAATCTATCTCCGTGGTTGCGGGGATTTCACCGCATATGAAGTGCAAACAAATGAGCAAACTAATTGTTGATTTCCCACACCACTAACGAGATTTTCCTATTGAAAGTGCGCATTCAGCAAGGAAACATTGAAGAATTTTTACGGACAATTCTTCCAAGAACAAATGACTTGTTGCTTGACAATATAATACACGGCTAGATGTACAATGATAGAACTCAAAGTACAGTTGACTCTCATTATATTACTACATATGGAATTATAGTGCTTGGCAATATAGGAAAAATCTTTCAAACTAATTCGAAATTAAATACTTAATTTTAACAATATTTCCTTTGTTCTTACTATTTTTCAAAGAAAGCATGTGATGACTTGTTTACTCTTTCTACAATAAATGAAAGATAAACAGTTTCTTCATTAGAACATTTCGATATACAAGATAGTATACAATTTTAACAAACAATAAATCATTTGATAACGTCAAAAATATTGCATTTGTGTGGAGTAAAAAGAGGTATAGATAAGTATATGTAGGTCGGTGTCACAAAAGTGAATACAGATAAGAAGATATTCAAAGATTGCGGTATTTAAATACCCATTTCATAATCGGTCTTTGAAATTCATTTAATAATGGGCACATTGCATGTTTCCATATGGTATCTGGTATTAGTGTATTCAATACCAAAACAATATATACAATGAAAGAAAACAAATTTTGACAATCAAACATTATTTTCATAATTCTGTAAATTGAAAGAATACCTTGTTAAACATCAGATTATACTTTTTATAAAAGCATGTGTTTTATAGATCTTATATCTATTTTGTAAATAATATCATGTATGTAAGTTTGTTATATGATAACAAAATGGTGTATAATTATATATAATTTTTAACTACTTTAGGGTTCTAAATAATCACTTTTCAAACAACTAATTCACCTTAGGTGTTAAACAAATATTTAAACTATATTATACAGTGGAAAATATTACTAATTAGCTATTTAGAAAAAACATGCAATCTTATTCTTTATACATATTATGTACACCAGTATTTTTGAAGATTTGTAAATTCATTAAAAAGATTAGATAATAAAAGAGCACTTTGGAATTTATTATGAAGAACATCATTCTGAGTACCTTTTTTTACATATATGTATAATTGTCTCTCGGATTTACTCTCAATGATATTCGTCAAATTATTTTTAATCTTTTGAAAAATATATATATTCATATGGATCATTGTGGAGAAAAAGAAAAAAAATGAACATTTCGTAAAATTGAATTTATTAATGTATTGTTATAAGTTTTTTATAAATATCTAAAAAATTAGGGCCCAATGGCGGTTATATGTACAAAGAAAAGTGACTCAGAATATTGCCCTCGATAACATATTTCAAGATCATTGAAATTAAGTATATCCTTTTCTATATAAATATAAAAAATTATCTTTTAATAATTAATTCATTGTTAATGGTTTTGTAAAATTCAAAAATCAGTTTATGTCGACAAATTTCCTTTACTTAGTTCCGATTTTAATTTTTAACATAATATTTTAGCATGTTTAGCCATTTTATAAATTTTAACGAAATCTTTGAACATATACACAGCGTTTCCTTTAACCCTGACCAGGCTCCTATGGTATTTCCCAAGTAATTAAGGAATGTAAATTAATCTCCTTCAGAATTCGTTGACTTATCTTTAATAAATCGTTAGTGTAGGGTATCTTTCCTCATAAATGGCAATCATACGTTGTTAAGCCAATATGTAAAGGCGACGATTACTCATTCGTATTAAACTTTTAACCTATTAGTACAAAAAATTTTGGAAAATATTACTCAATCACTCTTACTGGTTTTTAAAAATGTCGAAACTGTAGAAAACCTACCTTATTACCAATTTCGATAATCTTGAAATATATTGTCAATACATGTAATTGTATATTGTCAAGCTGAACAAATATATCGTCAATCAGAACTTTTTATTACAAATGGACACTTTGTTTTAGTTTTGTAATTATACGCAAAAGTATACTATAAAAATGCATTGAATTTATTTCAAATATACATTAAACTTTAATTTCTCAAAAGTATTTTTAACCAAATTTCACAATTGAGTCGTATATTTTGAAAGTGAGGCAGGTCCACTGTTTATTATCACGAGATATTTAACAGTTTGCATTTCAATTTTTAAAATATTGCTAGCCATTAATAGATACATTTTTTGTATTTTGTACTATTAGACAATGTTCATTATACAATGGTGTTTAAAGTGCTAGCTATAAAAAATAAAGGATTTATCTTTGCATTACAATTGTCCCACTGACATGTTACTGTTTACCTTCGATCGTTCGGGTGCTTCCGTCGCTCGCCATCTTTTTCTACGTTCGGTAAACTTCGGTCAATGTCGGAACTATACGACATAAGCTGCAGTTCAGATACAAAGCTTCACTTATATCCAAACTTTACTGTATAAGTGAAACGCTTGAAATTGCAAATAAATATGCTCGGAATCACGTCGTGTTTGGTCTCATTTTAATCAGGAGAATGTCACAAATATGTTGATAAACGTTAAATAACAAAAAGACAAAAAATAAAGTTTTATTCTTGCATTAAGATTATCCTACGAATATGTTACTGTTTATATTCGGTCGTTCCGATATTTTTTTCGCTCGCTGTCTCTTTCTGCGTTCGGCAAACTAGTTTACAAAATGCTTTGAAAACAGCGGAATAATTTTTAAATGAATCCAATTATAATCTTGAATAAAGAAACTCGTAAAAACTGCATTTTATAAATATGTGCTGTTAGCTTCGAGAAAGTTCAATGGTATTGTTCCATAACATTTTTTGTAATATTTGCAGAAAGTATATCTATTCTTTCCTTGAACTTATTTCGCTGGGAATTTTATGACTAGAATTTCTATTACTTTTTCATTGATCACACGTCATCGTGGGAATATTCACACAATATAACTTCACGAGTATCACTCAGACACTAAAATAGAGCATTTATCATACGTATCAGGAAAAGTTGACAACATATTTCAATGTCAATCACAATTTCATGTGTGAAATCGATGAAGGCGTAATCGAGATGATATTTCGACAGTTCGAAATTTTTTAAGTTTAATAAATTAGGTAATGAAAGAGCATACCGTGCTAGTTATAATGATCTTGAAATGTGTCAAGTACATTATTCAAAGTTTCATTTAAAAGAAATGTTATAAATATTGTGATTCCAGAATAATATGATTTTATGCACGAAGTAGTGATTTGTGATAAATACTTCGCCTTTATTTCATCATTATCTGATGAAATCTGTTGAATGTAGAAATTTCGGAATGTAGAAATTGAGATATATAGAACGTTTGATAGGTAGAAATTGAGATATATAGAACGTTTGATATGTAGTAATGTCAACTTATCGTATCTTTTAATTTGAAAGAAGTGTCGTTTTACAATCTTTGAATTTAAGAATTTACAAAATAAATTGAGTAGAAATAACTGATTTTTTTATTCGAAAGTTTTCAAATTTAGGAATTCAGAATTATAAGAATAGTACTATTTGAGTTTAGAAAGTTGGTAAATTGCAAGTTTGGAAATTAAAAAATTGACAAATTTGGATTTTTGGAAATTTAGACATTTAAAAATTTGTGAATTTAGAAATTTTGAAATTAGGAAATTAAGAAATTAGAAAATTCATAAATTTGGAAGGCAGGACATTCGGAAATTGGAAAATTGGGAAATTGGGAACTTGGGAAATGTGGAAATTTAGATACTTAAAAATTTAGGAATTTGGAAATTACGAAATTAGGTATTTGGAAGTTAGAAAATTAGGAAATTGAGAAATTAAGAGATTAGGAAATTAGGAAATTAGGAAATTAGGAAATTAGGAAATTAGGAAATTAGGAAATTAGGAAATTAGGAAATTAGGAAATTAGGAAATTAGGAAATTAGGAAATTAGGAAATTAGGAAATTAGGAAATTAGGAAATTAGGAAATTAGGAAATTAGGAAATTAGGAAATTAGGAAATTAGGAAATTAGGAAATTAGGAAATTAGGAAATTAGGAAATTAGGAAATTAGGAAATTAGGAAATTAGGAAATTAGGAAATTAGGAAATTAGGAAATTAGGAAATTAGGAAATTAGGAAATTAGGAAATTAGGAAATTAGGAAATTAGGAAATTAGGAAATTAGGAAATTAGGAAATTAGGAAATTAGGAAATTAGGAAATTAGGAAATTAGGAAATTAGGAAATTAGGAAATTAGGAAATTAGGAAATTAGGAAATTAGGAAATTAGGAAATTAGGAAATTAGGAAATTAGGAAATTAGGAAATTAGGAAATTAGGAAATTAGGAAATTAGGAAATTAGGAAATTAGGAAATTAGGAAATTAGGAAATTAGGAAATTAGGAAATTAGGAAATTAGGAAATTAGGAAATTAGGAAATTAGGAAATTAGGAAATTAGGAAATTAGGAAATTAGGAAATTAGGAAATTAGGAAATTAGGAAATTAGGAAATTAGGAAATTAGGAAATTAGGAAATTAGGAAATTAGGAAATTTGAAAACTGCAAAATTCAGAAATTTGGAAATTAGGACATTCGGAAATTGGAAAATTTGAAAATGAGGAAATTCGGAAATTAAGAATTTCCAAAATTTCTGACATTAAGAAAATCCAAAATTTATAAATTAAGAAATTAAGAAAATCCAAAATTTAGAAATTAAGAAATTCCAAAATTTGATTATTTGATACTTTGAGACTTGAAATTTTTGAACGTTAGAAACTTAGATCTTCAAAATTTTTCGAAATGTGATCCACGTGAAATCCATCAATGAAAAATTTACGTAATATCTTCATTTTTTTAATACCCTAAGCACGTACTTATTTTGTTTACTGAATAATCCAGTGCTACTGCGATATCACACACTTAGCAGGGAATGCGTCAACCCTTTCGTTACCAATACGACATATCCGTTCCACTTAATTTTTATCACTGTCGCACCTGAGGGAACGAAATGAAAATTCAATTCTTCTGTTTACAATCACTTGATAAAACATTAAAGTACTCTGTCTGGTGAACTACATTGCAGTTTCTTCCTTTCAATCGTGATAACATTGTTATTTTATCGAAACAATCATTTATAACTTTATCACTTTTTGTATTATTTTGAGTAATGTAACGTCCACAGATCTCATAATTTTTAACCTTCATTTTCAAACTTTCTATATCTCTATATTTCCGTATTCGCGAATTCCCTTAATTTTTAAATTTTATTTACTGAAACAGACTGCAGAAAGAGAAAAGAACAAATATTGATAAAAGGTGGCGTTTGTATTAATCTAGATTAACTTCAAATAACAGTAGTAATAAATAGTGATGACAATCGGTCACCTGAGGGTATGTGATAATGAAATTTATCTTTTGATATCTCAAATAATAGATAAACACTTTCTTCATTTCACATTTATTTTCATCAATGATAAATCAGGCGATTCAATTTTTTTAGTAGGAATAATCAGGATAAGGAGATTTTTTATAATGTAGAAAAAACATCCGAAAAATAAATAAAACAAATAAATGAATCATATGAAATTATTAAACACATCGGATACATTCTTAAGTAAATTATATAGCAAATTTAACACTAAATTTACGAACATTTTACGGTTATTTATTTAATATTCCAGAACTAGCTATTTTTTATGTTTTAAAATATTTCAAACAAATATCTCACGATAACTCTTTCAAACCTAATTTTTTCTCGCAATTTACACATTAACACTAGATTTACGGAACAGGTCAAAATGACGGACCTTAGAGTTTTTGTTTGCAATAACAAAAATTATTAAGCTTCTATTAAAATTCATCCTTGTCAAAATAAAGAATTATTTTATAAGCTAATTTATGTATTATCCATTATTTATGTGGCCGGTAATCACTACTACTATTTATGGCTTACAATAATATTTAATGACTAAAAAGGTAATACAAACTAGAATATGAAATTATAAAGTGTTCCACTGCGACCGCATAACGAGCCCTTCTTGCTTGCAGGTTATGTTCCAATCGATCAGGCCGATCGATCATCAAAAAATGCGCGCCAAAATTTATTTATTTTTATAATAAATAATGTAGTGGTGTAATAAAATAATGAAAGAACAAAATAGTAAAATAATAGTATAGTAGAAAAATAAAACAGTGAAGTAGTAAAATAGTAAACTAGAATAACAAAATAGTAATACAGTAAAATTAATGGAACAGTGGAATAGTAAAACAGTAGTACAATGTAAGAGTGAAATATTACAAATAATAAAATACCAAAATAACACTATAAAAATATGTTTGCATAATACAATTAGTTCTAATTAAATACAATTTAATTACATTTCTGTTTTCCTGCATAATTACATTCCATAATTAATTTTTAATTACAGAAGCTCACTCGCTTGTAAAATAAATATCTGCATGGAAGTTGGTTATAATTATATCAAAGACAATTTCTATTGTCTCTTTGTTCGTTAATTTTATGAACAAATTTTCGAACATGTTTCTGCGGGGAAATACACCAGTTCGTTAGTAGATGTAACCGTTTGAACAAATTAGGAAAATGCGTGAGTCACTTTTCTACGATCATATTGTGGAGGGTGGGTACTGCGGGTATATAACTGTATGGTGCCCATAGGGCACAACAGTCTTTGCGCCGATTTTCAACCGAATCGGCGTAGTGATCCGACCGTGATCGAGGAACAGAACATTTAATAAATTAATTTAAATAATCGAGAAATTCTATTCGTTTCAAATAAAGTGATTTTAAATTATAATTTAATAAATTATAATTGTTGACTCCGGTCTTTATAAGTGAATTTTTCCAACGCAACAATTACGAAATTTTATTCGTTTCAGATAAAGTGATCTTAGATTGTAATTAACTGTTGACTTCGTTCTTTATAAGTGAATTTCTCCAAGGTAACAATTACGAAACTTATCAGGACAAGAAGCTGAGGAGATAAAAGCGTGGATGATACACTGGATTGGATTAGTATCAATCCGAATGCGAGTGGGTGATAATACAACAATGATGGGGTTTAAATATTTCATTTTTTGTGCGTTGATATTCGCCGTCCATGGTATTAGCCTACAACTGGATGGTATGATAAAATAATAATTATTTCAAATAATGAACATACTAAATAATAATAGTTTTAGATATTGATAAATGGTTACCTTTGTAAATAACTTTTTAAATTTTTATAATTCAAACATTTCGGTAATTTTCTAGTTTTATTATTCGATGCAATTAATGATATGATTCGTGTAAACTTGTGGTTATGTTTGAAATACGCAAGCTTCATCAAAGCGTTTAAAAAGTTCGATATTTTTAAATTGTCATTCTATTGTTCCTTCTTAAATAATATTTGAGTCATTGTCATATACAATAGACTGAAACTAAATATAGAACATAGAATATTTTTGTTTATTCACAGGATTTAATTAGTTGTTAAAAATTGCCTTCTAATGGTATTCGAATCACGCGACGTAAGGATTCACGCGCCAATTATTCCTTCGTTTTATTTCGCGCAGTACGCATGCGTGCTCGAAAACCCGCGAAACGCGAAGAAATTCGAAATCATTATTTGACAATAGTATCGTTTCTTATTTATTTGCATGTTTGGAACAAATCATTAACAATTTGATTAATTCGCAGATATAAATGGATCGTCATTTGCAAACGAAATCAAAATATGGGTAAAGGAGCAACGCGAAACAAATACATTCAAGCAAATGATAAGTCGGCTAAGAATTCCTGAGGAACTTCAGAACTGCGATTGGAAATTTTATAAAGGAGATAAGGCTAAATCAATTTGTACAATATGCGAAGGAGTTTTTAAAACATTCATAAACTTTCGACGACAGGGCAAGTCGGACGAATTTATTACAAACAGTGTGATTAATTTATGTACATTATTAAATATTCAAACGAAAAGAGTTTGTGAAGGAGCAGTCCGTTTAAATATGGTAACGTCAATTACATTCATACAAATATTTGCATATTACGATGGCATTTTACAATTTTTATCTTATTTTTTTAGCCCATTATTTTGCATATAGTGGATTCTAGACAAAATTTAACGGCTAATACGATCTGTGGCACTATTTTGGAATCAAAATCTTGTCCTTTGAAAGATCCCGAATTTAACTGGAATATTAATTTACCTAATGATTCCCCTACTATAATTCCTGATAATGAAACGGAGGAAAAAATGAAAATTGTGCAAATAACAGATATTCATTATGATCCTCTTTACGAACCTAATGGTAATGCAAATTGCAAAGAACCAGTGTGTTGTAGAAAAGGTCAAAATACAACTAGTACAAATTCGTTGGCTGGATTTTGGGGAGATTATCAATCTTGTGACACTCCTTTTCACGCAGTCACTGATGCTTTAACTCATATAAATGACACTCATAAGGTGTTTATTAATACAGAAAATTTATAAAATAATAACTATTTGCTAAGTCCAAACAATCTTACATTAAATTCCATATAAAATCTCTTTCAATTTTTAGAATATAGATGCTATATACTTTACTGGAGATATAATAGACCATGGAATATGGGAGACTTCAAAGGAAGGAAACATAGAAAGTCTTATGCAAATTTATGATAAAATTAAAGATACTTTCAAAAATATTCCTGTATATCCAATTTTTGGAAATCACGAGCCACAGCCTGTAAATCAGTAAGTTAATTAGACAATTGATAAGGTACTTCAGCTGACATGATAAGTTAAATTTTTAGATTAGCAAATCTATATGTATAATATGTATAGATGTACACTGATAAAGTATTTTAATATCATAATTTAATATTATCTTTATTCTTATTATATTCAAATGTTGTAAATAATTAAAAGATACATAAACTAAAACTAATTATAATTATTTGATTTGTGTAAAGATTTGCACCAACATATGTAACGGAAGATCATTTAACTACAAATTGGTTGTATAAATTAATGGCAGATTTATGGATAAATACTTATAACTGGATACCAGAATCTACACGATCTACTATACTTCAAGGAGGATATTATACTTTTAGCCCTAAAAAAGGATTCAGAATTATAGTCTTAAACAACAATATTTGTTACACTTATAATTGGTATGCAGAAAGATTATATTATAAAAATAGTTACTAATATTTCAAAATAATCTTTTCTCATCTTCTTTGCTTTTTAGGTGGCTTTGGTATGATCCACAATATCCTGCTAATCAATTGCAGTGGCTTGCAGATACTCTTCTTAATGCAGAAAAAAATGGGGAATTTGTACATATTTTATCTCATATGCCTATTAGTAGCAAAAGTTGTATAAAAGCATGGAGAAACGAATATTTAAGAATAATTGATAGATTTTCTCACTTAATAAAAGCTGAATTTAATGGACATACTCATAATGATGAATTAGTACTGCTTCACAATGCTAATACTACAAACGGATATGTTGCGTGGAATGGCGGCAGTATAACTACTTATACAAGGCTAAATCCAAATTATAAAGTTTATACGATAGCCAATAGCAATTATGTAAGTATTATCCCCTTGATATACAAATTCAAGTATAAATGACAATAATATTAAAACATCTATTCATTTAAATCTATTTTTGCAATGAACATTGAACAAATATTTTTAATAAAATGGTCCAGAACATATAGGATAGATAGTATACATATGTAGATGTATTTTCTAAATTAACAAAGACTATTACCTGTCTCTATATAATTTTGTTAGAGCTTTGCATGTTTTAAAGGTAAAATCATCCTCCGAAATTTTATATGTTCAAGGCTGTCTCTGAAACTATTAAAGATCAAAATATATTAAAAATTTTTAGATTATATTTACTGAATATAATCGCTCAATTTAATAAATATGTATTTTCTATACTGTCAGTTCTTGATGAATCTTTTTTTTTAACCAGTATAATTAGTGCATTTTTTTTTTATAGGAAGTAACTGATTATGACAATTGGATGTATAATCTCAATTTGGCTAATAAGAATTCTCTGGAGCGACCAGATTGGTATAAATCATATTCTTTCAAAAAAGAGTATGATCTTTCTGATTTATCTGCTAAATCTCTAACCAGTTGGTTCAATACAGCAGTAAAAAATGAAACACTAGTGAACAAATATTACAAGTAAGAAAATTAAAACGTAAATCATGTTATCCAAAATTAAGTTTAGTTGTAAATATATCCAATTTTTAATTACAGGAACTTTTACAAACAAGCATCACCTTCGCTGGAAGCAGATTGTAATTTAAATTGTAAGCAGCAACGTTTTTGCCAAATAACGCTAACCACTGATAATGAAAATGCTTGCAGTAATATTTAAAAATATTAAAACCGTAAATTAAGTGCAATTTAAGTAAAAAATAAAAGTGTCCTATATAAGTTTAATTTATTTATTATGTTATCTGATTACTATTTACAAATTTATAACAAGTTTCAGCTAACGTTTCTCAGATCTATCCAATCTATATGCGTTTTAGCAAAAAGTTCCTCTGATGGAATTCTGTCTAGTATACTCATCTAAAAATAAAATAATTAAATTGTTATATGAACTTTTGTAGTAATGCAAAATATATTATGAAAAAGATATGTCTTTACCTGTTTTCTTACATATATTAAAAGTTTCTCAATATGCTCTGGATTATTACATTGCGAGACGAAATATCTTCTCCATAGAGTACCCGCTAATACCTTATCATCGGATAAAATTCCTTCATCATAACCAAGTATAGCAGCATTAAACTGGTATGATATATCCATTATTTGTCTCCTTTTTACTCTTCCAGACATATACTAACAAAAAACATCATAATTATTTTTAGAATAAAAATTTAAATAGAATAAGAAATATTGAAATAAAACAAAAGTTAAAATAATTTAAACTAGAATTACTGAAGAATCAATAAATGATTTTATCTAAATTCAATTACTTAAATTTACTTAAAATTATTCAGTATTCCTTAAGTTACTTACACCAAGCTTATCTGTCCTTACAGTAACATCATTCCACATGGCTTCAACAATATTATTTCTAACTACTTTACCTCTGTCTCCTTCAGCCATAAAACGAGCCATTAACATCCAAACATGTAATTCTGTGATTAAAAACCAAGAATAAAAAGTATCTGGCATATTGAAATCTAGCAAATAAAATATGTATTAGATTAAAAGGTATTTTTAGTCAACTGCTTAATATTACATTAACAATATATTAAATAAGCAATACCTTTGAAAAACACTGCATAATTGAGTCTGTCAACAGTGTTAGTATATAATAAATAACCTGTTAACATTAGTCTCTAAAATATTATAAATATATGTAATTAATTTCAAAATATTCAAATAGTATGAAAAACACTTAAAACATAATAGTACATAGTTATACTTACATACTTTTTTCTGTATAAAGAAAATCTTAACATAATATTTTGGATCAATCCAACTTTCTTATTCTTTACATCTACAGGTGATGGTTTTGCATGAACTTTCTGACAATATTGACGAAATTCAATTTTTGTTGAGCAACATATACCATGCATTATTATGGACTGACATTCTGTGATGTATTTCAGAGTTGTCAATGGTACCTTTCATGATAAATATTTTATAAACATTGCCCATTATAAAATAACAACATATTTATGTTTACAAAGATTATTAAATACCACGTAATCGAATTGAAATATTTGAATAATTCAGAGATTCACATATTCATATATTAATTAGAATTTCGTTAAATACAAAAGTAATATACAATTATTTTGTATTTAGAATACTCCAAAGTTAAAAGATCAAGCTTTATCAATATACTCTTTAAGTAAAAATAAGAAAGAGATATTAGAAACTTATATATATATATAAATCCACCAATGACTTATAAAAAATTATAATAAAAATATAAAAACTAAAAGCAATAATTTGTTTGTTGTTGTTATATTATGATATAAACTTTGACCAAAAATATTTATTGACTCTGCTTCTTATAGCTACTATTATTTGAAATGATGATCCATTGGTAGAAGCTCATTTTTTATAAAAAAAAAGCAATGATCAATTTGTGACGAGATCAGATACAATACATTAATGATGCTTTTCTTGAACTAAAATGAAATACATATGTATCAAATTTGGAGAATACTAAATTCAATTCCTCTATGGTATCAAGTTACATTAAAAATAGAAGATGACATTTTGAAATGAAACCATAACTGAACTTAATATAAACGATAATAAAAGCATTCATAGATCTTTATTTATATAACATGTTATACTATTTCTACTTAAAGAATATACTGGTGAAGTTTTGATCGTTTATCTGTGGGCCATTCTATACATGCCATAAGTGATATACATTTAAATAAGTCTAGGACTTAATTTATATTTTATATGCAATCATGTACATATAATTTATATGATATAGAATTATTAGGTTATGTTACACTATTATTATTCTAGATGAAGGCATACCTTTCTGAAATATAACGTTCTTACGCAATGCATCCTTATATTATATATTTTTGATTAAATATAGAAAATTAATTCGTACTATTCGAAAAAGAAAAATTATAATTACTACACTTCCTTTTCAAACGTAAAACATTTCTACCGAGCACTTGATGTAACGCGGCAAATTTAAAATAGTGAAGAGACATTTACTACCTCCTACACCGTTGAAGAGACTCCCGTTTTCTTGGTATTATATAAATATTTTGGACCGCAAATTGCAAAAATTTAATTCTCCTTTTAATAATATATTATAATAATTTCGTGAAATTATATTCGCAAAACGTTATGTGTCAAGCAAAAAATTTAATTGAATCTGTGTACAAACATTTAACATACTTTATAGTTTAAATTTTACATAATTTTTGAACGTTCATAACATGTAATACTACAAATATAGAGAATTATATAAATAGTGGCTTATAAAATGTGCTAAAAATGAAAAGGCTACAAGCATTTTCGAAATGAATAATTATTGAAATTTTCACAAGTTTTTAGTTTTAAAAGCAAACTGTTTTATTACACACTTTGCATTTCAGAAACATGGTTTTAGGAACTATATCAACATATTAATTACTTTATTTGTATTAAATTTATGGTTACAATTCACTTTTATATTTGGGCTTACATTCACCAACGGAAGCACCGTGACGATTTAAAAAAAGATACAGAAGACAATAGTTTACTCTGAAATAATTAATTTAAAAAGTTGAAAGCATTTTAGAAGGTTCATTATTACATGTATTTTAAAATTTATATTTTCGCGCGCGTTATCTAAAAGAACTATGGTTACTGAGGTTTCACCAATAATTAAGTTTTCACTTTAAGATAATAAAATGAATAATTTATTCTTATAAACTTCTTAAAGGTACAAGAGTTTTTTAATACAGAATTGCAGCGTGCGAGAAAAGAACTCGAAGAAGTAAAAATAGAAGATCTCTGTATCAAGAGCTGCTTCCTTCGCGGACACCAAAGGACCCGGTCGGTAAAGCAGAGCTCTGGTCCGCCATTAAGTTAATGTGACGCCCTCGGTCGTGTGCACATTCCTTTCCCAAAGAGTACCATGTAGGCATTGCGTGATGTTCAATTTCGCGCCAAAAATATAAATGAAATCTATGGATATGGTCGCTGTAGAAGAAACACCGTTTCATTGCCTCGCCCTTTAGCGATCGAGTGCGGAACTATCGAAACCAAACATTGCTTTTGTAAATGTAAACGTTAAATTCGAAATTTCTTTCCATTTGTTTGAGAATTTATTAATTTTTAAACTTGGATCACCAAGTATACACATTCGGCGTCAGGAACGTCATAAAGTATATGCGCGTTGCTATTGGTTACCAAGCGTATTTAAACCAATCAGAGCTGATATGCGCAGTATGAACAAAAATTTGTCAGATAATGATCCAATGATTTCTATGATTTCTTGATGAACAAATGTGTGTAAATGTCTAACGTTAAAAGGTGTAGTGAGTGAATTGTACGGATGAAATGTGAATTATACAAGTAGATAATTGTAAAAATATAAAGAGGCTCGTCAAAATGTATTCAACAAAAACACCTTGTTTAAGAATTGATGAAGCTGATCTTAAATGTAAAAATGGCTGTGGATTTTATGGAAATGTCGAATGGGCAGGTTATTGTAGTAAATGTCATCGAGAATATTTACAAAAACAGAGATCACAAACAGAATCTAATGCTTATGGACAAGGATATGATTTGTACGTTATATTAATTATTAATATTATTTAATATAGTTATTATATTATATTACTATAACAAATATTTAGAAAATGTTTTCAATATAATTTTTGATGTAGTGTTTTCATTTTAACAACAAATTGAAATTAAAGTAAATAAGGAAGAAAAAATAGTACTTTACAAAAATTGTATTGTAAGGTAAAATCTCTAACATTATAAACAGCATAAGAAACTTAGATAATTGATAATTGTTGAAATTAGAATCACAAAATTTGCATTAATTTTTTCATAATTGTTGTAATGTATTTTGATAATAATAGATTATGGGTATATATACATTTATAATATATAAAAATATGATAAATATATATCTATTGGTAAGGACACAGATTTCTTACAGATTACATTATTTATATACTTTGCGATGTTAAATGCATAAGGTGATTCTCTTACTGGTTGCTGATAAAAGAAATAATGTAAAAGGTAGTGTTGTACTATATCCAATGAAATCAATATTGTTCCACCTCAACGAAGACTATGAACTTGTTAAGATGTTCTAACTAGCCATGTAATGAGACCTTGCAAGCTATCTTTTTTGCATCTATATTGTTTATCTGGTCAATTCGTTAATACATGTCTAGTTTAAACATTACTACAGCAGTGTTATGATATGGCAGAGCAATATCTTTATTCATATTTTATAGTTTACTAGTAAGGGAATCAGATTGTATTGCAAATACATAAATATTCGCCATTGTCTTTTAAAGAAAAAAATTTTTGTTAGTAACAGTCATAGTATTGAAATTTTATTAATACTACTATAGTTGATGTTGTAGTTAATAACAAGAGCAATTTGTTTAATTAATGTTTTAGTGCTGCTTCTAATAAAAGTAGTATTAGTGGCCATCAAAAGTATGAAGAGAAAAAAGTACAACAAGAAAAAAAATACAAGTTGTTAAATATATCTTTTCGAAAACCAGTTGCAAAAGGTATGTAATATTTAATTTTACATTTGAGTTATTACAACTTTTTTTTATCAATTGAACTAAAGGCAAGATTAAAATTAATTTTATTATTTATTTAAATCAATTATCCAAAAAGCTATAATTTTTGGTAAAAGCACAGGGATACCAAGAATTATTTTATGAATTGATGAAAGAAAACCCAGATTTGGAGAAAGTAAAAATTGAAAATCGTGATCTGATAGCTGTAATTGCAAAAACACCAGTGGAAAAAGATGTTAGAAAGTGCATACATTCTTTTATAATTGATATACTTCAAAATAAGGATGTTAAAAGAATAGAAGAACTTTCAGAGATTACACAAAATTTTTATCAAGTATTTGCCAAACGTTTGGAAAATAGTGCAAAATATGCAGGTATATAAAATTTTAATTGAAATAATTTACAATTAAACATTAATATGTTATATAGGTATTTAAGAAATTTTATTTTTATTATTGTTTCAGATATAGCACCAGAGATTAAAGAAAAATTGTTGGATTATGTAGAAAGATATGCAATGACCTTACTTTACAGAATTCTTTTTTGTCCTCCTTTTACAAACGATGAAGAAAAGGATTTAGCAATACAAAAGAGGTTTGTTTTAGATGCAAATAAAGTTAACAAAATTCTAGATTAGCATTACGCATTAACATAACATTACAGTAAGATGTTTTTACAGAATTCGGCAATTAAACTGGGTCAGTGGGAAAAATTTAGAATGTAGAATACATGAAACTAGTTCTGAAGTTAGAGAACTTGTTTATACTTCAATTACAGGTTTGTTCCTAAAACATTGAATTAGTGCTTTAATTCCGGGTCTTAATTACTGTATTCTTTATTACAGATTTATTAAATATGGATTCCGTAAAAGCTCCACAAGAGAAACTTTCCTGTATTATTTATTGCTGTAGAAATATATTCTTAATGCTTCAACAATCTGTTGGTGGGCCTGCATCTGCAGATGAATTTCTTCCAGCCCTAATTTTTATTGTTCTAAAAGCTAATCCTGCTCGTCTTAAAAGTAATATTAATTTTATTACTAGATTTTGTAATGCAAGCAGATTGATGACTGGGGAAGGTGGATATTACTTTACAAATCTGGTAACGCTTAAAAACAATGTTTTTTATAATTTATAAGATGTAAATTGATAACAGCATAGTATTTAAAGAAAATATTTTAGTGCTGTGCTGTATCCTTCATTGAAAATTTAACAGCTGAATCATTGAATATGGATGAAAAAGATTTCAATGCTTATATGTCTGGAGAACGTGTACCTGCTAATACGTGGGAATCTGCTTTAATGATGTGTGAAGTATGTTCTGACTTTCTTATTTTCATAATTTTTAATTATATATTTTTCATATAATTTACTGGAACTGTTTACATAGAGCTTACATTTAATGTGCGAAGATATAACACTCCTTGACGAGATGAAAGCTAAGAATACAGAGATAATGAATGAAGCACTACATTTGAAAGAACAAATGTTAAAATTTCAAGAAGAAATAGAATCAGAAGTAAATGCAGTTTTAGACAGAACTCCGTTATTGATTATTCATAGTCAGAGATTACCTACAAATTTAGATTGCGAGGATATTGAAAGTTATCAGTTACCACCTCCAATTATTCCACAAGTATATTACTGCTTTCATTTAATACATTTATCATAAATAATTAATTGTAATAAGTAATAATTGGTTTTAGGTTTGTTCTACTACTATTAATAACTCTGCACAACAAAATGATGTAAAGAATTCTCTGATAGAAGATTGTGTCACGCCATCTCCTACTTTTGACTTTCCATCCTTCATCGGTGACGATAGTTTCGATGTAAGCAAAGCAGAAGATGAAACTAGTCTTATAAGTTTAGATACTCAAAGCGACTTTAATATACAGCAAGAAAAATCTACAAGTGAATTAGTATCTACACATCTGAATGCGTGTTCAACTACAGAATCACAAAAAGAAGATTATCATGGATTCACTATTCAAGGTTCTAATATACCCACAATTCCTTGCAGTACTGGAGATTTATCTTTTACTTCTGTAGAATCGGATTGTGAAAATTATAAAGATTATCTCCATAATGTATAAAACAGAATAGTTTCGTTGAATTAAACATAAATCTTATAAAATGTTGTTTAATTTATTGTAATAAATATTATATATATATATGATATTCATAGTAACATACGTAAAACATGATATAAATCACTTAAATTATTCTGATTTTACAAACTTGTTTCGAAGAAGCTAATTTTCATTATAAGATTTTTTATTATTTATGTTACTAATCTATACAAAACGTAAATAGTTACTTAAATGGAAACGATGTAAGTCATAATAAATTCAGCAATTGATGAAAATAATTGATTAGTTTCGTAATTTATTTACATGATTTTAAGGTGATATTTATTTCACAGTACATTAACTCAGAAATACAAAGATTTACAAGTTTCTACACCCACTTTTTCCAAAGCAAACGCAAAGCAAGTAAATTATCTCTTCTTTGTAACTTTGGATCAAAAACATTAAAATCTACTTTCCTCAATTGTGTTAAATAATTATTTAAACAAACTGTTGGTAAAAAGATCAAATTTGCTTTCTTTTCTATATTCTTTTTAAGAGATATTGCCTAAAAAAAATTATTTTGTATCATAGTATAAAAATAGAATATTATGTTTTTTTTACTTATACTGTTACTATATTTTTGTTGTAGAGAAATACTTACTGCATCTAAATGCAGTTTTCCTTGAGAAGCAACATCATATATTACATTTTTGACATCTTTACTTAAATCACCTTGCAATAGAGCTTCTGTAGAAACACTATGCTTCATTAAAATATCTTGTGGTAACATATTCACCCTTTGTTTGGCATTATAAGGTACTGATCTAAGTATATTGACAATCCCATGTGCTTTACCCATATGACTTGCAACATGATCAGCATTAATGTTAGTTATACCATGTGCTTGCAGTAAAAGATAATAAATAGAAGAAGTAGTGTATTCTGCATAGTTTTCTACTGCACTCATGTCATTAAATGAATAATCATGGAGTTTCTCTAACCGTGCAATGATCAAACGCTTGAAATAATGTTTAGAGAGAGAACACTTCTGCAAAACCTGTAAATAACCTTATTACAAATATTACAACTTTTAATTGCAATGAAATTTAAACAGTATATTGTATTAGCAGTATACATTAAAAAATGGAAAAATAAAACTCTACCCTATGCAATTCCAACATAACGGGACTTTTTGGAGGATTTCCATTATATGTATTATTCAGTGCATCTGCCCAAAATTTCATTCTCATTTCCCCTATTTTATAATCACGTACTTGATCTCTAACTTGAGCCACTTCAACATTAAATGCATGAATGACAAATGCACTGGCTCTAGGTTCAAATGGTAGCAATAATGTACATAAAAAATTTTCATAATCATGTTTTCTGAAAACATTAACGGTATAAGAAATAACATTTAAAAAAAAGGAAACAATTTTTCCATTAAGGAACGTTTTATAATTTAAACAGTTAATGTTTTCACAAATATTATATAATCCAAATCAAATCTTATTTCAATGTGTTATTTTGTTATCTTACTCAATAATACAATATATTAAAAGTGAAAAAATAAATAAAATTTAATTCTATGACATTAACAATGTTTAAAACAATTACAACTCGTTCATTATTATTAATCGCGCTATACCGAACTAATTCCAAACAATATTCAGCCGGCGTTTGTCTTGTAGTTTTACTTGAATACTTTGAAATTCGTAGTACTAGATTTCGTTTGAAGCATAATGATCTTCCATTCATAACAAACATGTTTCAAGATTTATACTATTAACATTTTATTTTAACAGATAAAATGTAAACACACTCAACAATCAATGTTAACCTATCATCTGCAATAAAAATTACAATGGTAACATACAATATTTTATACACAATTAGATGAATAAAGTACTATTCTGAGAATTACTTTTAAATCTTTAAATATATCACATTTTTATTAAAACTATGTATATTCTATATTTGAATTAGGTTAAATTCATGTGAGAATATTACCGTCAAACAACGAATTTTCGTTCATTTTGCGCATGCTGACTCTGACTGGTTTAGCACATTTCGTAACTAAGAGTGATTGCAGCGCTGAACAGATTTGAAAATTTCAAATTTTTAAATTTTAAAATAAAGAAAATTTTAGTTTACGAATTTAGATTTTTTAAATTTATAAAGTTTAAGAATTTCAAAAAGTATATTGATGAGTTTTTGAGTGTGAAAACAATCTGAATAACAAAAATTCTCCAAAATAATAGTATAAGATAACAATTTATAAATACAACATATTCTTATAAAAATAGACAAAAATTCTAGAATTCAAAAGTTCATATTTTTTAAATAAATTCAAAAGCAGCAAGATAATAACTTAAACTGCCTCCAATTTTATGTACACTGTATTATATTTTATTTAGAACAAAATTCGTAATATGGATGGTAAGAAATGATTAATTTAGTATAAAATAACCTTGTTTATTAATTGAATTTAATTATAGATATCCCACAATGCTATATATCCATCTTTTGCTGCTGTAGCCATTATATATTTATCATCATATGTTTTCATTTTTTGTAAAGAAAAAGTAATGTCATGTATAGTATCCTTATGTTGGTTTAAAACAGCCAGTGGTTTTAAACTTTTCCAAGAATATATTCTAACTCGACTGTCCCATCCTCCAACTGCTACGATTTTAGCATCATGTCTTATTGTAATCACAGAAGTGCCAGGATTTTTTAAAGTTATTTTGTCTTTATCATGTAGCGAGTGATCAACTGATAAATTAAATATCTATAAATTAAAAACCTATTATTGCTTATTCTTCTTCTGAACCATTTCAAGGTTTTTAGCTATTACCTGTATTTGATCAGAAGGTCCACCAATAACACCCTTCATTAAAACAGTATCAAAATCTAAGGACATTGGACACGTTTCTACTGTAAGAGAACTTAAAATATTCTTGTTTCGAACATCCCACAGTGCTAACTTTCCTCCTTCATAGCCAACAAGTACCAATTGTTCATTTTTTAATGGTTTAATCACCATTACATCTCCTAGCTTTTCAAAGTTTGATGAATTAAATTTCAATTCTACATTAAAAGTATCTAAAGATAATATTCCAAAACTAGATTCCTTGAGAGGTACGAGTATTTCATTTCCAGAAAATGTTTGAAACCTGCCATTAAAAAAAATTATAAATAAATTGATAAAAGTTAAGGAAAAAGTAAAAAAAAGTTTTAACTGAAATTTTCTTAAAAAACTATAACTGTTAGTAATTGCATTACAGAACTTTTCCTTTACACATGTGTAACTTGTAAATTACATTAAATTATTGTTACCTTGTTTTTGCTCTATTATATTTATATATACCTGCAATAATGACAAAAGTCTATATCCACTGATTTGCTTTGGATCCATTGACTTTCTGTCTTTTTATATTCTTTTATTAAACCATTTTTGTGTTGTATAAATAAGTTATCATTACTTAAACTTTGCAAACATAAACAGGGATCCTGTTCTGATTTAATCCGACATATCTCTCGATTTGTCTTTAACAGAAAAAGTAATTACTTTATTTTTGTTCGTTTGAAAATTTGATTTAATAGACAATAATAATACTATATGATATATAAAATATAACAAGTATAAAAATTCTTTATTTACATTTAAATCCCAAATATGAACATTGCCTGTAGCTGTACCTGAATAAAGACATTCTATGTTAGAAGTTACTTGAAAAAGGGTACAGTGAATGCAACCCATATCACCACGAAGAAGATATTTTGGATCTGGAGGAAACATCGCCATTCTGTGCTAAGAAATAAATGGAAGATGTAGTGGAACATTATTTAAAATATTGTTGTGAAATAAAATTGATTAAAATATTAACTTGTATGTACAAATATAATTTATATATATGACTATTTACTGGACAAAAAAATAGATCTGTTAATCATAAATCTTTTATTCCATCAAATAAAAGAACTAGAAAAACATGAATGAAACAAGCATATAAATCCTTTCATTTTATACAATGAGAATTAAATGACTTATACTGATATGATTTTTATCTCCTCATATACAGGATGGACCAGAATTCATGGTATAAATGAAATCAGAGATACAGATGCTTAAAATAAGATAAAAATCCAGAATAGCAAAATTGCATTGTTTTCAAGAAATATGCATTTGAGAATCAATTTAATATGCATGCTGGTAGTATAAATAATAATTCTGATAATAAACAATTATATGCAATATGAAAATAACAAGAGTTTATAATAAAATCTGTAATATCAGTTCTCAGTTAGATACATGGGTACTTTATTTACTTTCAAATAGATATTCTTTAAAAACAATACCTCCAATGCATTTTTGTTGCTGTGAATTTTTATTTTATTTTGAACCATATCTCCCTGATTTTAATTGTATCATGAATTTAAAACCACTCTGAATATATAAGTTTACAAGATAATTTTTGAAACTAATTTTACAATATTATTATCAAAAAATGTTTGAAATAATATACTATAAATATGAATCTAATGCAAGTATCACTGAACCATAAAGTTCAGAGGAAAATATAAATATATTATATCAAAACAACGATAAATGAATGTTCAATCACATTTAAACCGGTCACGTGCAATTTAAGTTCCCCTTGATTTAAAGGAAAATGTGGGAGAGACTCATACACTCACCTCGCTTTTGTTCTTGCGAAAATAGAAGGGGTGTCTTCTATAGTCACGACTGCCCAACACTGAAAGCGATTGGTGGAAGAATTCTTTTTCTACGCTTCTTTTTAGCAAAAAAGACTTATACTACACTTAGATATCTAACTATGTACACTATTACTAATTAGCATATAATTCATAATAAATCAAATATAATTTGTTTATTTTTCGTGACTGCAGCTTTATTATTAGATAAAAATATAAGGTTACGAAGGAAACTTCTGCTTTGGTTTCTGAAGTAGCTCTTGTTTACTTGTTTAAATCATTTATTCGAATATGATTAAATAGGTATGTATAAAGTTTTCTTATATAAATTCAATTTAAAAAATGGAATGAATAAAGAAAGCTGGCAACGACGAACGCTTCAAAAAAGGAGAATCCTTCTTTGCTAATCTGCACTACAATTTATGTAAAAAGAAACGACCGATCCTTCTCCTGTACCACCCAGTAGTACTGCTTGACGTTATCACATCTGGGGTCACCAATTGTGGCAGTGCGCTAAGAAAAGAAGATGGAAAACGAGAAGGATAGGAGAGAGCGAGAAAAACGTTTTTCTTCGTTTGGGGCCTAACTACTAGTAGAGGAGTTTGCCAGTAATCCTATATAGCAGGCTAGTGCCTTAGTCACAGGATAGTTAGTTGATTGTCGAAGCTTGTGTATATAGGAATACGCAGCTACGAGAGGATGTTAGTCTAGGTTTTGCACCGTATCCCTCTGATGGCGAGTACAGGGAGTACCGCCACAATCTTGTTGGAAGTTTTAGAATGGCTATTATCAGTTTAATAATTATCCTGACTGCGTGTTTTTTTAGACTTGTTCTTTTTTCTGATGGTAAGTAATATTATTTTATTTTAACTTAGAGGTTATACTGCAATTTCCTACTTGTTATTGTGATGTGTATATACAATATTTTTACAATAAAAATATATATATACACACATGTATTATTCTGAAATAAAAATTTAATAATATTATTTAATGAAGTTATTACTTTATTTTTCTTTGTTATAAAATAGTTTAACACCTTTACTGCTGGCTGAAATTTCAATTCTTTTATCAGAAACAGTATAGTTGTTTATTAGAAGTATGCTTTTCTAGTTTTTTTGCTTTAGAACACTCAGTTTCATTATTAGCCATTATTTAGGCAAGCCAACTATCAAAATTCAATCAGTAACAGCACCGAAAAGCTCTTATTATAGTATATTATATTTCATTGAAACAAGATGCTAGAAAAATAAATATCCGATAGAAATAAATGTAAGACATGCTTTGTCAACAGTATTACAGAAACAATTGACAGAATGTAATATATGTGTTACCAGTAGTGAAAATGTTAAAACTTTGTTATAATGTATTATGACATTTTAATAGTATAAATTATTGTTTTTAGGATCACCAACACTTTTATTTGTTACACAAAAGGACATTAGAATGGCTAACGCATCTCGTACTAACAAAGTAACTACTATTGTAAAAGACCTTTCTGAAGGTGCAGCAATAGATTTTTATTTTGAGCGTGAGTTAGTATGTTGGTCAGATAGTGGTTTAGAAATAATTCAATGTGTTCAAACAAATGGCACACACATGGGTGAAAGAACAATTGTAGTAAATTCTAGTTTAATTTCACCAGATGGTTTAGCTTGCGATTGGTATACAGGAAAATTGTATTGGACAGATGGAGAAAAAAATAGAATAGAAGTAACTAGTATTGATGGACGTTATAGAAAAGTTCTTTTCTGGACAGACATTTATCAACCAAGGGCAATTGCTCTTGTACCAATGAAAAGCATACTTTTTTGGACTGATTGGGGCGATGTACCTAAAATAGAAAGAGCTGCAATGAATGGAGATCCATCAACGAGAGAAGTGATTGTTTCCGATGACATATTTTGGCCAAATGGTTTAACCATAGATTATGGAAACGAGTTAGTTTACTGGGTAGATGGAAGACTTAAATTTATCTCGGTAATGGATTATTATGGAAAAAACAGACGGAAAGTAGTAGAACAGGGATTGGATTATCCTTTCGCAGTGACATTTTTTGATCACAAATTATATTGGACTGATTGGAAAACATGGTGTATACATTCATACGATGTGCGACAAAATCAAGCACATCCTAGAGAATTGTTACATGGAGAATATATTCCTGGTGATATAGAAGTTTGGGACAGTAGGAGACAACCGCATGGAAGTCATCCTTGTGAAAAGAATAATGGAAATTGTTCACATTTGTGTCTTCTAAGTATGACAGAACCTGGATATACTTGTGCATGTCCTACAGGTGTTAAATTGGTGGACAATTTGACTTGCGCTGATGGACCAGAAGAATTACTATTAATAGTTCAACGGAATGAAATTTGTCGAATATCTTTGGATTCTCCTGACTATACTAATTTTGTGCTACCATTAACAGGTATATATTTTTTAGTATTCTTTATATCTTAATATGTCGACTATTATGTAGGTTGAATATTAATTAATGAAAATAAGAGGAAAAGAAAAATTTTAGTAATATTATTATTATATCAATAACATAAAATAGTAAAATAAAGTTTAAATTGAAAATTCAAATAATTGTATCCTCTAAATACGAGTTATAATTGACAGTATTATACATGTACCTACATATACATCTTCATTTATTTAATAGTAAAATGAAATTGCTATCAGAATAACTATAATTTTTTAATAAAATTAGGAATTAAGCATGCAATAGCAATAGATTTTGATCCTGTGCAAGAAATGCTTTACTGGACTGATGAAGAAGCTCATGCAATACGCAGAGCTTCACTGGATGGTACTAACCAAGAAAATATTATAATTACCGAAGTGGGAAATCCAGATGGAATAGCTGTGGATTGGTTAGCTAGAAATCTTTATTGGACTGATACAGGAACAGATCGAATTGAGGTAGCTCGATTAAATGGTACAAGTAGAAAAGTGTTAATAAATGAAGAATTAATTGAACCTAGAGCAATTGCTTTGGCTCCAGAACATGGGTGGATGTTTTGGACAGATTGGAATGAAAAACGTCCAAAAATAGAACGGAGCAATCTTGATGGAACAGAACGTACTCTTTTAGTGACTAAAGATATTGTTTGGCCAAATGGAATTGCTTTAGATCTTGCACGGTGGAAAATTTATTGGTGCGATGCAAAGACAGACAAAATTGAAGTGTGTAATATGGATGGCACAGACAGGAGAGAAGTAATTACGGATAATCTTCCGCATCTTTTCGGGTTAACTTTGTTGGGAGATTATTTATACTGGACAGACTGGCAAAGGCGAAGCGTGGATAGAGCACATAAACTTACAGGTGGTGAAAGAGAAATAATCGTTGATCAAGTTCCAAATGTTATGGGTTTAAAAGCAGTTCATTTAGGAAAAGTTAATGGTACAAATCCTTGTGTAAAAAATAATGGTGGTTGTAGTCATTTATGTTTAAATCGACCAGAACATAAGTATGTATGTGCTTGTCAAATTGGATACGAGTTAACAAAAGATAAAAAAACTTGTGTTGTTCCTGATGCATTTATGTTATTCGCGAGAAAAGGTAATATTGGAAGAATTAGTATTGAAAATGCAAATAATGACAACATTATTCCATTGACTGGTGTTAAAGATGCAAGGTAAATATTATTTATAAATGCAGATTTTTATTATTTAATTAATGAAGAGTTAAATATTTATTATTATATATTTTTGCTACTTATATTAGCGCCTTGGATTTTAACATAGCAGACAACCGTATTTATTGGACAGACGTTAAATTAAAAACAATTACAAGGGCTTTTATAAATGGTTCTGATATGGAACGAGTTGTTGATCTTGGATTAGATACACCTGAAGGTTTGGCAATAGATTGGATTGCTCATAATTTATATTGGAGTGATACTGGTACTAGAAGAATAGAGATGGTTCGATTGGAAGGTTGTAGCAGAAAAGTTCTTATTTGGAGTGATATTATTGAACCTAGATGCCTAGCTCTTGATCCAAGCAGAGGGTAATCATGCTATATTAATTTTTGAATCAAATTTCTATGTCAAAACAATTTCATCTTGAAATTAAATAATTTAATGTACTAATCGATAAATGATTATTTATAGTAAAAAGTATATTTCGTATATAAATCTGTATTTTCATAATTTTACTTTGCAAGCTATATGTATTGGACCGAATGGGGAAATTCTGGAAGTATAGAAAGATCGTTCTTAGACGGTACAAATCGTGAAATAATACTTTCTAATATTGGAAAAGCAAATGGTCTAACGATTGATCATTCAACACGGAAATTCTATTGGGTAGATTTATCTACTCCAGCTATTGATAGTTTTGATTTACACACAAGAAAAAGAAATGCAGTTATAACACAGAATATTATGTATCCATTCACTATTACTCAATATCAAGATTATATTTATTGGACAGATTGGAATACAGGTTAAAAATATATATAACAAATAATTACTGTTCATCACAAATTTTGATTTTGTTTTTTACTGTTATTTTTTAATCAACAGGTGACATAGAGAAGGCTAATAAAACTACTGGAATGAATAGAGTAAAGATACATAATAAATTAGAATCTGTGACAGATTTGTTAGTTTATCACTCTTCTAGACAAGCAGGTTGGAATCCTTGTGCGGCAAAAAATGGCAATTGCAGTCACCTTTGTATCGCTTTACCCGGAGAAAATGAAAGTATATCTAATTCCTTCAAATGCGATTGTCCTACTCATTATAATTTGGGAGAAGACAATGAAACTTGTATTGGTTTGTATATTTAAATTTCTTATAATTCTAATTATTTAATACCTTTCATAATTAATTAAATAATCAAAATTGTTATTAGATCAGAATTTATATTATAACCAATGTAATAATTTATTATTTTTTTTTAATAGGACCAAAGAATTTCATGATGTACAGTTTGCGTAATGCAATTTTTCGTTTCCTTCCTGATACTAATGACTGTCCAGACGTAGTTCTTCGAATTCAAGGTTTAAAAAATGCACGATCTATAGAATTTGATCCTATAACTCAGCACATTTATTGGATAGATGGTCGAACTTTATCTATCAGAAAGACATTGGAAAATAAAACACATTCTACAATAATGGTTTCTGGAAATTCTGGACATCCTGTGGATCTCGCTTTAGATTCTTTAGGAAGACTATTATTCTGGTCTTGTGCTGTCAATGATGCAATTAACGTAACAAAACTTGATAACGGTTCTGCTTTGGGTGTCGTAGTTAAAGGGGATGGAGAAAAACCAAGAAATATTGCAATACATTCAGAAAAGAGGCTACTTTTTTGGACCGATGTTGGAAGAAAAATGAGAATAATGCGTAGTAAAATGGATGGAAAAGAAAGAATCGTAGTAGCAACTGATCTTGAACCACCCACGAGCATTGCAGTTGATGCAACTTCAAATATTGTATACTGGGCACATGGAAATCAAATTGAGTGTGCTGATTTTGATGGAAATAATAGGAGAATTTTGGTTTCCCCTATTGGAAAAGGATCCACCGTTTATTTAGCTGTATTTTTTGATTTTGTTTATTGGTTTGATAGAGAAACATCAAATTTGGAACGTGTTAATAAATTTGGAAGTGGAAGAAAAATAATTATGAATAAAGTACTTACAGACTTGATTACAGTAAATACTCCGGAGGAAGATATAATGAAAACACACATTTGTAGTCCCTTTCGTGATCATGGAGGATGTTCTCATTTTTGTATCGGAACCAGTTCTTCTAGGTAAGATTAAAAGTGAAATTATTTGTATGTTTTTTTTTAAATACACGGTTTACATTTTCTAATAAAATAGTATAATAAACGTTATTTTTAGGTGTTCTTGTCCAAAATCTTTGGTTTTATCTGAAGATGAAAAGACTTGTAGAGCTGCACCAGCCTGTGGAATAGATCATTTCACTTGTGCTGCTCCTAGTTCTACCGTAGCAAAAGATTGTATTCCTGCAATATGGAAATGCGATGGTCAAGCAGATTGTCCTGATGGAAGTGATGAATTAGGATGTCCAACTTGTAGTCGCGATCAATTCAAATGTCAAAGCGGTCATTGCATTGGTAAAGATATTAAGATACAAATCAAACGAAAGCAAAAATATATAATACTTAATCTACAAAATATTGTTAAATGTTTTAGATATGTCTTGGGTGTGTGATGGAATAGATCAGTGTCATGATGGATTGGATGAAGCTCATTGTTGCCGTCCCGGACAATTTCAGTGTATTGGAAACGGTGTTTGTATTTCTGGTTCTGCTCTTTGTAATAACTGGGAAGATTGTGCCGATGGTAGTGACGAACTTGCATCTGTGTGTGCACCTGCAAATAATCCTCGACAAGAAAATAATTCATTAGAGCCTGGAAAGATTACTTACGTCATTATTGTACCTGTTGGATTAATTGCAACAATTGCTGCAATTGTTTTCGGATTTTATTATTGTAGAAGGAAATTTATAAATAATGAGGAATTACCTGATATTTTGCACGATTCAGCGGGGGATCCTTTATCACCAAAACCGACGAGATTAGTAAAACCAATGTTTACCCAAAAAAACTGTAGAAAAGATTTCAAAATGGGAATGGAGACTGTAAGATTGTCGATGTTAAACGGAAGTAGTATCGGATCAAGTTATGATCGGAGTCATATTACTGGTAAGTTTCTGTTTTGTTAAGTAATATTTCATGATTATTTTCACATCTGTGACTTTATGATACTTTATGATTTAAGGAGCATCAAGTTCAACTCGAGGGAGTTCTGCAGGGGGTTACCCGCAAGAAACGTTAAATCCCCCTCCAAGTCCAGCAACGACAGCTAATTCTACTAGGTGCTCAAGTAGTAATGCATCTAGGTATAAACCATATAGACATTATAGAAGCATAAATCAGCCTCCACCTCCAACGCCTTGTAGTACAGATGTTTGCGACGAGTCGGATACTAATTACCCAGCAAGGTATCGGTATGAAAGCGAACCTTATCCCCCACCCCCGACTCCAAGATCTGTTTATCAAAGCGATGCAGGGATCAGTTGCCCTCCATCTCCTAGTTCCAGATCTTCTACCTATTTTAGTCCTCTTCCACCACCCCCTTCTCCTGTTCCTTGAACTCATTAAAACCTTTTAGTATTCTATTTTCCAAAGAATCAATATGTTTTTATTAATTCCTGGAAGCAATTATTTTATTAAAATATTTATATTTTATTTGTACACGAAGTAAAAGATCGCTTTTATTGAAAATCGTGATTATTAAAAATTGAACAATTGTACATAATATTGAATAGTTCATATTCATACTCGTAAACGAAATGACATGAAACCGTAATTTTATTGTTTCATGGTAAAATTTCGTTAATTAAATATTAGGTGATATATTTTTTGAGATTTCAAAAAAAAAAGTAAAATTTGTATAATTTTATTAAGAAAATTTTATCTGAAGGCATTTTTTAACATAATTAATTTTGTTTTAAATATTAATTATATTTAAATAAGATTTTTAATTCCCACTAAGAAGTTTATACCATTGTGCCTCATAATATTATAACGTATTTGTAAGTGATTTATTCATGAAATGCTGTAAATATTGTAACAATGTATAAAGATTGTATATGATTTTTAGCCATTAAGATATAAGTTGTTTAAGAAAAAGTTTTTTGTATCGATACTATTTTTTAGGTTTTTGACTATATACAATTTACTCTAGTGATATAAGTATGCATAATTGTATGAGAAATTTAATTGTGTAAATTTCAAATTTACAACCAAAACATATCAAATTTGTATTTACAAACTAAAATAGTAAGCGTAATAATAGTTTAATGTTTTTTAAGATAGCTAAAAGAATTGAAAATTATTTCTAACGAGAATAAAATCAAAATAATAGTAACGAACCACCTAATGAAAATGAACAGTATTTAAAATATGCATTAGTAGTAACTAACATTTTCATTTAGTTTCACATTGAAAATGAAAAATACTTAAACTACTGTATTTATTTGCATTTATATATAGACATCAACGAAAGTGGGAAAAATTGCATTACAATTTTAAAATAATTACGTAAAATGCAAAGTAATACAGTTCCTGCAATTCGTAACGGACTGTGCCATAAAATATGTAGGGATATTTAGTAAATTAAATTCAAAATTCAAATATATATGTACATACGTATACAAGGTATCTCAGAGTTTTTCTAATACAGCATGGAAGTTTATTTTATGCGTATAAATAAAGATAAAATCACATACAATAGACGACTGTAACCAATTTTTTTTCACTCTATATTTGACTTATAAAATATACTTTGGTATTTTATCAGGAGAAGCCTGATGCACCTTGTATATGTACAAGTTGGTTTATATTGTACATTGTCATGTATAGAGGATTCTCGCTATATGGCTCTGATCAGAGCTGTAGGAGTTGAAAAAATTATGAAATATAAACGGAACTTCTAGATAGTGTTTGAATGTCAAAACTCAGTTGTCGAATATTTAAACAATTTAATTCCTAAATTACAAAATTTGTTACTATTAAATTTTGAAAAATTGAAAATTGTAAAATGCCTAAATTTCTGAATTTGAACATGTTTTATTTTTAAATTTCTAAATTTAATTCCTACAATTCAAAATGGAAAATATTTGGTATTCATACATAAAAAAGGAGCTATATGGTGAGACTGCACTGCAGAACGTACGATATATAATGTATTGCGATTATGAAAATGGTTTTTTACCTCGCACTGCCATTATATGAGACTCGAGGAAATTATTCAATTATTGTCCTTGTTTGGCATTAAAGACTGAAATAATTCTTCTATATTTTTTTTACATTTACATCAAAAAAATGTACTGTCACATGTATAATTGTATAAAGGAATAAAACTTTTGTTACATATTTTATATGATACTAATTATTCTACTGTTAAACATTTTTCATATATTAAAAGAATTATGTTCCTTACAATAATTGAGAAATAAATTAATAACTATTAGTTCTGTTTTCAAGTAACATTTTGATTCCTTATAATCGTTGTTTATTTTTTCCTTTTTAAGTACAAAAGCATAAATGTAATTAAACATATATTTATTAAAAGTTGTTCACTATTTACATCCGCAATATCTGTGTACATTCGATGAACATAGAAATATTAATAAAAACATCAAATAGAATACTATGCATACTAATTCACTATACAGACATACTATTTACATTGGTCCCTGTTTATTTCTATCTATTTTACAGATTTTACAGGTCGACGCGCGCCACAAATATAAACATCTTTTCTTTTTCTTTTGCGTACGTATGGTTTATGTATGTATATATTATATAATTCCTTAAACAGGTACGGCTCATTCCCGACGGTAATTATATATTTAAATTTAATCAGTTATCAAATTATATTTCAATACTTTAAATGTGACTAATAAATTTTAATCTTATCTAATCTAAATTTGACTGATCATAAAAAATGTAACATCAAATATTTTACGTTCTCAAAAATTCTTAAAATAATATACGAGTATTTTTAAACTGACTACAAATTTTCAATATACTCTTATTTCTTTCTTGAAATAAAGAAAAAGTACTACACTATTATGTCCATTCTTAAGTTAATAAAAATTTTATTGATGATTTAGTGCAGTGTATGTTGTCTCGAATACTAATTCGAATATAAAAATTATACGAATTCTATGTGCATCAATACTAAATAATTTTAAATAAAGGTTATTTTCTATTGAAAAAAATATAATTTATTATTGAAACCGTTTTTAATATCTGATAATATTTCATTGAAATAGATAGTGATAAATGTTCAGATTTAAAAAGGTGTTTAAATAATAATAAAAATAATTATTATATAGAACTAAATAGAAAAAAATCATTACAGACTTTGTATTGAACACTGTGAAAAAATTGGTAAATAAATATAATTAAAAAATTTACAATTTACAATTCTATTGATAATCTTTCCTACCATCAATAACAATCAACTGATCGTTTAATTAATAACTGATAATACAATAAATATTCAATTGTTCCACAAAATTACTTCAATAAGAGGGTTGGAGGGATACTTAAAATTTTGGCGCGCGTATTTACCTCGATTTAAATCCTCGTTTGAAAATATCTCTTCCGTTTTTAACTGTAAAATGTTACAAAATAAGGCACAAGTACAAACAAGGATTAAAATCTCATGTACCTAACACTATGGTTTTTAAAAATTTTTTTTGCCTTATAATCAATTAAATGATCAATAATTGCATTCAGTAATAATTACTTAAAATAATTTTATACACAGAAAACTTGCAATTTTTGTTTATTTTCCCTAACTAATTTCTATGTAATCTATGGATTAAAATCTTTGTATATAAAAATATAAATTCTTCAGATCTCGCTTTATTTTATGAATAACGGACACGTTAGACAGTTTGGACTATTCATTGTAACAAATATAAAATCCTAAGTGTGCATTAATTATACAATCATTTAATAAACATCTGAATGTACTGTCCAAAAGTTATTTACCTTCCATTTAATCTAACAAAATTTTACATCATTCTTTCAATTTGCCATGCTTCTTTTTTAACTATTTCCGTTTTTATTGCACGTATATTCTTCACTGTTAAAATAGTTTACTAAATTGGTTAGCAAATAGTCAACGGCACCCACATCCAAGAACAGCCATGTCCTGATAATTTTTTAAAACCACTTTGTTTTCTTCATCAAGATATAGCATAGATATTGAACTCAGTGCTGTAGGTACGCAACAAGCTTTTGGCACCATGCTTGGTTTAGTTGAGTAAACCAAGTTTTGAACAATTGCATGATTAGTAGAATTCAAATGATCTGCCAATGGAAACGGACAATCACCATGGCAGTAAAAAGCATCGTAACCAGGAGGAGCAACGATCCAGTCATTCCAACCAACATCCGCAAAATCAACGTAAAGTGGATGTCGCCTGCAATTTTCACGGCCATCTTTTCTGCGATTTTTTCGAAGAGCCGCTCTTCTAGCACGACGATCCATTATTTGACTTGCAGAAGACATCTTGTACCTAAATATTTAATACTATTAACGTAACAGTAAAAGTACTATTTTCGATATAAAGAGAATGAAAATAAAATTTAGATTGCTCGCATTTTAAAGGAATATAGAAATAACTATTTTTCGTACCTGCCATCATCTGTGTAGGTAAATAACATTGGACGACTAATGACCCACGTATCGTTTCGTTCATCTACACTTCTTTTTAAACGTACATGTTCCTGTTTCAGTCCACGTACATGTACCAAGAGTCCATGATTATTTTTAGGATCATTCATCCATCGTTCCACAGCAGGATGAACATCTAAACTGACTGTATCATTCTTTCTAATATTTATTGGTTTACTATCAATTAAACGTAATAGTGCAGCACTCTGTCCTTTCATACCAGGACGTAAAATGTCATACACCAGTATTCGACTTAGTTTTTGTTCAGAATCTCCATTTAAAATAGGTATACGAGAAAGACTTAATTCAGCAGCTTGTAATTTTTCTCCTGATGGTATGCTACTTAAGTCAAAAGAGAGACGAAAACGATTTGGTGACTGAAATTTATGATCCAACTCGCTTTCTATATGTAAAAAAATAAAACACAATTAGAATTTTATATTTAATATTACATATTACTGACTATAAACTGATAAAATTAATTACCATTTGTTTCAGAAAATATAGAATTTTAATAGTTTTTAAATATATACTTACCAATATGTTGAAAAGAACGAACAGTGTTAGCAGATCTGGCATGGATTCCTGGTTTAGCAATATCAGCCATACCAATAGTATTCTGTTTAATATAAAGTTTTTTCAATGACTCTGGAACATGAGCTGGACCTTGGGGTTTTGGTCGTTTGGCAAAACCAAGAAGCGAAAGAAGGCTAGCTTCAATACCAGCAATTGCTTGTTCACGTTCACCAATGGCAAAGTGTTGAGCAGCATCAGAATGCAAATGTAAGTGCATGTTTGCTTTGGTAGTTGCCAGCAGCAGACCTGCTGCGACGAAAACCAATCTCAGTGGCAGCAACATACGCATTGTGATGTCGTTGCTCACGGATGTTGCCTCCCTAATAATGGGAAATTAAAAGATTTTGACTTTATATCAATTATATATCTTTTACCTTAAACATGAAAAACAAAAATATATCATATTTACTCTTATAACTTAATTATATTTTTCTTTTAAAGTAATAATTAATGAAGAATATAATCAATAGAAATTTAATCTCTAGAATTTCTAGAATAAGACAAACTTAATTTATCTATTTGTTGTTTAGTTGTCGTTTAATACATAACTATATTAATGATACAAAATAAAAAATTTTTGTTGAATTAAATGAGTCACTTTCTGTATAATCGTTTAAAAACAGAATAATTTAGATGTTCAATTTTCACATACAACAATTTAAAATTAAAAAACAATATTAGAGAAAATGATATAAAAATTTGTTTAATCACAACTTGATTAAATATAAGATATACATTATCCTAATATGATTTTGTTTATTTTGTATTATTAAGTATATGTGAAATAAATGAGAACCACTGTAAGAGACCTGTTGTCTATTAAAGACGGAGGTTTAGAAACTAGTGCCAAGCTGTCTGTTGTCGACTGATCGTGGGATTAATCTAACCGCGGATTTTCAACGCATGCGTATTGCGTGCTAAGTTCGATGCTTACTGATTTAGGGTCATTTCACACGAAAAAATTGGATGACGTACTCTAACAAAAAATCATTCATACTTTTAATAGTGGAATAAATTTTGTTTAAAATTATTATTATGCTTATTTTACAAAAATACAACATAACAATCATTTATTCTTTATCGAATTTAATTTAAAAATTGGAAACGATAAAATTAGCACTTTCCATTCAAAATGATTTTTCAAAATCCACCGTGGAATACTTTATTGCCATTATTATAGACAAAGTGTTAAAAACAATCTTTATGATTTATATCTACAGTTAAAATTTCGTAAATTATTGAAATTATTAAATGTTAATTTGTTTTGTTATAAAAAGAAGAAATATGAAAAGAAACGAGGGGCAAGGAGGCCAATAATTTTCAAGATAGCGCAGGAATGCACAAGCACTAAGAATTTTCGGCCATAGCTGACCTTAAACTAACTCGATGCTATTAAGCTATGTACTTAAATACTTATATATTTAAGAACAGTGCCGTCATTAATGCTGAGCAAATTTTGTGGCAATATAGCAAGTGGTAAAATAACGCACGGTAATATAATGCACGATGGTATACAGTATGATGATATGGATCGCGGCGATATAGGGCGCGCTGATATAGAATGTGACGATATAACGAAAGTCTATTGCCGATGTTTCTAATATCGATTTTTGTTCCGGTCCTCACAAATTCCAACGGCTCTGTTTTAGGAAACCCATTCTACTTCTAGGAAATAAGTCGTATACCTGCTCTCTGCAAGGAAAATTATTCAACTGTCCCTATCCTGCTGAGTTCCTAATTTAAGACAAAAGGTTTGGAATGTATATAACGACAGATGTACAAATGTAAATGTATTTTTAATTTTAGTACGAGAAATTGTTTTTTCTTTTTTTGAAAACATTTGAAGCTACAATTTATTATTTGAATATTAATTTAGTAATTAAAAGTACGATTTATTATCGTTAATTGAATTTTAAACGATCAAATTTTTCATGGTTAATATATTCATGCAAAATAGTGAATATTGAATAGTACGAATATTTCAAAAAGATAAGAAATAAAGGAGCGATAATGTATGCTTTGATTAAAATATTTTATATGTTTCTAAATAGTTGATCGTTTAATTTCTAATAAACATTAATAGAAATTTATGTACAATGTATTGCAATTTATATTGTGATTTCGATGTATATAATGTAGATATATATACTTTATTAAATTCTGAATGAATAAAAAAATGATATTTTAATAATTATTTTTTAATCGATTTAATCCATAATTTTTATACGACAATTCGTACACATTAGAAATGATTTCAAGAGACGGATAAGAAAGAAAAGTTATAAAATTCCAGGAAATGGAAAAAATAAACCTACAACGGTAACGTGAACCAGACAATTATATCGGATGATCTTATTCACAAGAATAAATTGAACGTAGGTGGTCCTTTACATTAAAAGTAACCGCAAAATTTCATGTACATTAAAATAAAACCAGTTAAAGTACGACCGAAAGAAATTTGACAATTGTGCAATCTTACAAAAAATTGATAGTTCATATAACAGGTTCCAACTGTTTGTTGTAAAATTAATCGTATTATATTTAAATATTTTAATGTAAAATTAAAGTTACAAGAAAAATAAATAAAAATATAATAATATTTAATTCAATTGAAAATTTATCGAATGTATATAATTGAATATTTATTAACGCTGAATGCAATAGATAAAACAGTAATTAATACCGTATGCCATTAAACAATTACTAATTATCGTTTATTTGCTACTTTTAATTTAGCAAATACTTAAAAAAAGATACACGATTTATGTTAATTAAATTTAATATTAATGTTTTTTCATAAGAATTTCGATCTATATAAATTGTTAGATGTAAACAAATAATTGTCATTGCGATGAAAATCGCTAGTTAATTGCAATATGTACAATTTAACAAGATCGTATTTATTTGTAAGTTTTCGATAATAACATCGTTTTACTTCGGAATAATAATTTTGGATATTACTCAGAATAATCAACAACGTTTCACATATATTATAGTGTTTATGTTGTTGCTTTTATCCCTAACATTATTCCACTCATAAAATTATTATCAATTTCTATTCCCTTCGTTTATTTTCTATACATCAATGCCTAGATAGAAAACACTAACAAGTGGAAACGTTGGTATCCTGTTTAACTCGAACATCGCACAGTTGCACCGAAGGAATGCGGCACGGGTAGAGTAAAGATACAAGGTGTCGAGTATACATAAGCAGCACGTCATCGTCTAAAATAATCGGGCCAGCAACAATCAAGAAAACCTACTCTTTCGAACCAATGAAAATCGCGTGTTTTTCCATTCTAAATGATCCCACCGTAATTTAATTCCACACAAATGTAACTTACCTGAGCTAATCGTAAGTCCGTCGTTTGAGGAACCACGACATTTCAATGAGTCCATGTAACCTCACTCGGAAACTATTGTCTCAAAACCTCGCCCCCGGGAGTCTTTAGTATCGATACATCGATGTTGGAACTTCGTCGCGCTATCTGATATTTTCGCACTTGTGCACGGAAAGGGAAAGAAAAATTAGAACCAACGGCAGAATAAACAGTAGAAATTTTAGTTAGAATATTTTTTGTAAGCAACACGCAAACTTGAGTTAAACGTAGTCGTTAATTCTCTAAACACTGCAATCATTTATGCAAATAGAGAACGTTTAGGATGGTACGCACTGATGTTGAACTCGACTCGATACGCGGAAATCTTCGAGAAGTCGAGAGGAAGAGTACAACTGTAGTTATTGAGAGGGGAGAGAGAAAAAGAAAAACAAGTAGAACGAAAGATCCGTAAGAACTATCTCCCACTAGTAGGAGATACAAGTTAGCGCCACGTGTGATTAGTTTGTAAATTAAAGTAACATAATAGAGCTATACTTTTTAAATCGCTGATCGTTATGGTGATCGAACGTGTATATCTTAAAAACTTTTGCATTCAATTTTATTTTAAATCTTGTTTTGTCGAAATATTTCTGTTTATATTTTGATGTTAATCTTGAACGTATTCTTTAGTATTTATGTAGCCCTTAAATAATAATAACAAAAGTCGTGTATTTTATATAGTCATATAACAAAAGTTTTTCGTATGATATTTATATTTGTAATTTAATGATTGTTGTTGATAAATTTTATTTATATAACTTACCTAATTTTGGGCATATTGCTGTAATGAAATATTTAAATATTCAATTTGTATATTTAATAAGGAAATAATACTGTTATATATGTTTAAGTATATACGAGAATTAAATATGTTAATGGTCAATCAATTGTATTATGTTGCCAAATAAATAGTTAGCCATATAATTATAAAAAATAATAATTGCGTATCAATACATTTTCCTATGATTAATGTTATAATTATTATAATGTATCATACATTAATATTAATATTAGAATCACCAGTGTAGTTATATAACAAAACCATCATATAAAATTTATCGCAATATACAATATATTTTCTGTATTAATGATATCTTACTTCAGGTCAGGTAAAATTTGTATAAATTTTATTCAATACTGTATATTATGAAAAATTTATTTTTAAAGTGACATATCTTTTGATAAAAAGATATACAAGTTATTGAACATTAATACAAGTATTTTCTAAGCAATATATTAAATTATAAGAATTCAAAAAATTCTTTTTAATTAAATTTAAAATCTCTTGAACTATAATTTAGATGTTATAATACATAATAAATTTGAATTACTACATTTAATTTAATAATAATTGTAAAACAGAATAATAATTTTATAAAATTGATAAAAAAGACTTTTGTTAAATTTACATTTTATATAAGTAATAAATATGTCGTAATAGACCGTTCATGTCAAAACTATAAATAAATTTTGTAAATTATTCCCTATTTTTTAATATGTATAGAATTTGATAAAATAATACAGTAATTTGAAATCTAGTAAAATTGTAACTATGATATCTTTTACAAGATATTAAATTTACTAGATAAAAAATAAAGGAGAATTCTCAATAGAGTAGATTCGTTTGAATAAATTATGTCACTATTTTTCGTTTCACGACAGATCATACTCAATTTGCGCAACTTGACTAACTTCAGTAGACTACTCACCGTTTATATAGTGCTGCCCCACTACCGTACATTTTCCATTTCGTTGGTCATATATACAGTGGACAAAATAAAGGAATAATAAAAAGAAGTGATCTAGGACAAGTATATAAATGTGCTTGCAAGTCGTTGTATACCATATAACGTACATGTTACATACAGTATATAAGTTCAATTTGGGTACAGTAGGTTCTGATTATATTGCTGCCGTTTATATTGGCGGTTAATCCAATTTTCAAATTTTCAAATTTAGGGATTCAGAAATTTGAGTTTTTAAATAATTGAAGATTTGTGAATTTACAATGTCGTAATTTGGTAATTTAAAACTTTGAATACTTATAATTAATCATACCTGATGTTCTAAGTACACAAAATAAAAGACAACTGAGTATATATACTCGGCATAGCGAACGCACATGCGTGATACTTTTATTTACGAAAGATATCAGATCCAATTGGAGTCAACCTGCGCAGAACGACTGAAAACACGTCGTCTGGTGAATATGATCTTTCTTGGAATGAATAGTATAGCATAAAATCTAAAATAGAAACAATAAGTTCGTTCAAATTTCTTTTCTTAGTTTGTTTTAATCTATGCCAGTTTACTCGAATTTTTATTCTCGGCTTCTCTGTTTCTAATGTCAGTTACATTGTGATGTTCGACGTTTATTAAAGCAGTTTTTGAGTTGTTTATAACCAATCGTCAAGATTTTAATACATATGAAATAAACGTAAAAAATTTTAGTTGGATGTGCATTCTTTAAATGCGTTTTATTTATTGAGCGAAGTAGTCCTCGCTTTTTGTACTTGATCAGGTACGTTTACATTTTCTTTTATGCACATTACTTACTCTTGTAGCACAAATTATTGTCATATATTTTGTAATTAGTTTGTTACTTAATATCTCATGGTAATAACGGTCACTTACTTAAATTGTATTCTAAATTTTCATATGATTAGCAAACGTTTTCACTAAAAACAAACCTTTTTAAAAATTAACATTAAAACTATAACTGTTAAAAAAATATGTAAAGAGCTTTATGATAAGATCAGTTTAAGATAAGAATATTATAGCAATTTTTGTTCGAAAAAATTTAATATATATAATTTCAAATGGATAATGTTTTATTTTGTTTAAAAGGTAATAAATAAATGAATATATAATGATATTCAACTTGTTTATATAAATCACTGTTAAAAACAATGTAACAAGAAATTTTTTAATTAGTAGTTTCTTCACTTTGTAAATATAAAACTATAATTAATATGTTTTAAGTTACCGATAACAAAACTTTTATTTCATTTGGAACCATGTGTTAAATATGTATTGCATTATTTTTATTTGCTCTTAAGTTTTATTTTAGATTTAAATATTTATTTTATCGATCAATATAATACTTATATTGATCAGCATTAATCAGCTTGTAAATTGGACTTTATTTTTCCTCAACATTATTTTATTGTATATATATTATATGTATACTTGTATAATGAATTATAAATTTAAATTATGCATTACAACAAAATATACTGTTTTATATAAGTAGTAAACATATTTAGCATTACATAAATAACATAATATTATATAAATTAATTATACAAATATCATTAAATAATTAAGAAATATAAATAAAAAGTTAACGAATATAATTTTCAGCAAAGGCTATTATTTCTTAAGATGGCTGATTCTAGTGATTTGGATCGGCAAATAGAACAACTAAAAAAATGTGAAATTATTAAAGAAGCTGAAGTTAAAGCTCTGTGTGCAAAAGCACGGGAAATTCTCATAGAAGAAAGTAACGTGCAAAGAGTTGATTCTCCAGTCACTGTATGTTATTATAAATAAACAAAAATGAAAACAATGAATATAATTACGATTTATAAAAGCTGTACTTTGTTTTTAGGTATGTGGAGATATTCATGGACAGTTCTATGATTTGAAAGAATTATTTAAAGTTGGTGGGGCTGTTCCAGAAACAAATTACCTGTTCATGGGAGATTTTGTTGACAGAGGATTTTATAGCGTTGAAACATTCCTTCTTCTTTTGGCATTAAAAGTAATTATAAAAGTTTTGTATCGATGTAATAACGTTTAAGACACAACAAACTTTTATAAGAAATAGATTAAGTGATTTTTGTATGAAATTATAAAATATAAAATTTATGTATAAGATATAAAGAATATTTGTAATTACAGGTTCGTTATCCTGATAGGATTACATTAATAAGGGGCAATCATGAGTCTCGACAAATTACACAAGTATATGGTTTTTATGACGAATGCTTACGTAAATATGGCAGCATTACTGTTTGGCGATATTGCACTGAAATATTTGATTACTTGTCTCTTTCTGCAATAATTGATGGAAAAATATTTTGTGTTCACGGTGGATTATCCCCAAGTATTCAAACGCTTGATCAAATAAGAACTATAGACAGAAAACAAGAAGTAAATGGAAATTATGTATAAGTTTATTCTGAAAGTATTTATAATATAACATATAAATAATTTTTACAGGTTCCACATGATGGTCCAATGTGTGATTTACTTTGGTCAGATCCAGAAGATACTCAAGGTTGGGGAGTCTCACCACGAGGAGCTGGTTATCTTTTTGGAAGCGATGTTGTAGCACAGTTTAATACTGCAAATGATATTGATATGATATGTAGAGCACATCAATTAGTTATGGAAGGATTTAAATGGCATTTTAATGAGACTGTTTTAACAGTTTGGTCAGCACCTAATTATTGTTACAGGTACATATATCATTTTAAAAATATGAGTATAAAAATATTACATGTCTTTAGTAAAATATTTTTGTAATAGATGTGGAAATGTAGCTGCCATATTAGAATTAAATGAGCATCTTAATCGAGATTTCATAATATTTGAAGCAGCACCTCAGGAAAGTCGAGGAATACCTAGTAAAAAGCCTCAAGCTGATTACTTTTTATAAAATTTTCACTAAATATGACTGTATAAACCAAAACATCTCCAAATGTTTTTTTAAAGAAGAAGTAACCAATTACATAATATGTATTTACACAGACATAAGCATGTTGAATAAAAAAAAGGAGCTCGATTATGAGACTATGATAAATACAGGACAAATTTCATCAATTTGTAGTTGAATATTATCAACAGACTGCTGACGGTATTGCAAATACCAATTTGATATAATAAATATTATAAATACATGTGTTTTTTAATATTATGTTTTTGTTAGTAATGAGATTAATTAGTACTTGAATATTTTGTGCGTATTAAATAATTTTATTTTTAAGGTTTATTTACCATTCATATTTGTTTTATTACACAGAAATTTATAATTATAGAACAATTTTCAATGGAACAATATATAATGCAAATACTTAATTTGACTTTGAAATTTATGACCAAGCATATGAAAATTAATGTGCGTAATAGATTATTGTATCAAATGCTTTTTTAATTCCTACTGAGTTAAAATATCCTATTAAATTTGATATATTTAATATAATAATATATTTAAATCTAACACTATTGTAAATGTTAAATTTATGTTAATTTATGTGTGAGAAAGAAGTATAATTTAAGTAGTTCTCAACTGAAGTATCAGTAAATAGTTTTAAGATTATTGCAATATATTTATAGTGAAGCACGACTTTTACACGTTACAAAATTAATCTTACATATTGTATGTACATCAAGATCAAATTATATTGTAAGTAAGATAATTGTCAAGAATTTTTTATATATGACAGCAACAAGCAATATAAAAATACTTGAATTTTATAGTATCAATCTATATTAAATATATCAAACTGTTAAATATAATATTATAAATATAGTATAGTATTATTATTTTTAACTACGTTTGTAGTTGTGTTTTAATTTAACATTTGACTAAAAATTCTTGTTAAAGTAAAGGACGATAGATATATCAAAATTTGTAGTGTTTTTATATTGTAGAGATACATTAGAAATTACTTATAGCCCATTTTTACTATCTTTAAAGGCAAAAATACTTTGAGTAAAGAATTTAATTCATATTTATATAAAAGTAACAATTTTCATTTATGTATAAGTAATTTTCTGAAATATAAAATGATAATAATTTGAACAAAACTTATATTTTTAGAAATTTGTAATAAATAGTTTTATAATTTATACTTTTATCCAATTCAATTTTCGTATTTTGAAATTGATAAACTATGACATATAAAAACTAGGAATTGCGAAAAATGCACTATACGTTGAAATTAGTTTTTTTTTTTAAGAATGTTGGCAACCATATTGTGTTTAAATAGTAAAGTTACTTTGATGCGATGGTGAAATGTTTATTATGTGTAAAGTGTTAAATGTTTTAATTACTTAAATAAATATCGATGAAATTAATGAAGAATTTACATTTATTGAATTCTGGTCAATACTGTGTTATCAATTGTGCAATGACATAAATCATTCATATGATACTAATTGCTTGTTTATATTAAGCTAACCTATAAAATTATGGATATTCCAACTCCTTCGAATGTAAATCATGGATTTTCTCAGGGTACTGATGGATTTTTAAACATACCTATTGAATCTACAAATTTGGATCCATTGTCTACAAAACGTAGAAGGTGCTTATTAATTTTGTGTCAGCTCGTATAAACATATACATTTGGTTATATACATTTATGGCGTGCATCATTGTATGTAGAAAAAAATCTAATTTTTCAGTTCTATACAAAAATATGAGATATATTCATATTTACTAAAAAACCGTATGATTTTTTCATAATATATGTAGAAGAAGAAATTGTTGCAAAGTTTTTATTAGCTTTACTGGAAAGTTCTGTCCATTTAATAATCATTGAGGTTTTTCACTTGTGGATATCATATTAGTTAATCATAAACAATAACTAGTGCATTGTGTTTACTATGGGTTTGTGCTATATAAATTAGTAATTTTATGATCAACTAATTAATCTGTTACAAACGACAATAGCGTACATATACTGGTTGGCAAGATCCATTTGTACGATTGTAAGTTTCAACAAAAAGAAAACTAATTATAGGATAAACTTGATATCATTCAGTGCAGAAGATGTGAAAATTGGAAGTTACGAGTTGCCAACGATTTGAAAGTTGGAGAAGTACAAATTTAAATCAGATAAACGAGCTTTGTTCAAGAAAATAGTTGAAAGTTAATGATTATATCATAGAGTATATAAATGGACAGAACTTTTTGATATATCTAATATATTAATGTTGCAATGTTTATTCATATTAATCTGATTGAAATATGTATACTTTATACAAAGTTTGAATTAAAAAGAATTTGTAAAATATTTAATTTAATGTGTTCAAATTTTGTTTTAAAAGTTTAAAATGTTACTAAACATAACATATTTGTGACATTGGATATTACATTTTTGCAGTATGTATACAAATACATGTATAATATTAGATAAAATTATGAAAATTTTATGGTTTCATTATGAAAAATAGCTCAATTTCTTTCCCTTAAAGAACGAAGTAAATATGTTAAAGAATATGCTATAAAAGAAATATTTTATCTCAAAATTCCGAGTATATAAATATTATTATTTTACTAATCATAGTATCATTTTTTGTACAATTGTAACTTAAAAATATTTTGTAAATAATTATATACATTGCATTAAAATATTTTAATGCTTGTTTCTATTAAAAATAACAATATTATAATCATTATTTTTCACTGAATAATAACATGCAAACAATATAAAGTTGTATTCAAAACAACAAATTTGACTTTAAAATGATATTAATATTCACCTGTAAATTGATTGTCTTGTATGTTCCTTTTTAAATAGAATTTTCTTTGTTTCTTCTTTAATTTTAAGGATCATTTAAAAAGTTTACTGTATATATTTTTTCTAATAATTGTATGTTATTTAAAAAAATATATACATAAAGGTGGCTAATAACTAAAATTAACATAATAAAGAATGGTTGAATTAATAAAATGTAATTTAATAAAAATATTTAACTACTGTTATTAAAATTATAGCTCTTCACGTACAATAAAACGCAGAAAATTTGATGATGAACTTGTTGAAACAACATTTAACTTACAACCTCCTGCTGCGAGTACAAAATCCAACTCTAGATCTAGAACTGTTTCAATTTCTACTACTCCAATGGAATCTGCTGTTCCTCAGCAAAATGTTCCAAGCCCTATTCAAGTTTCTGCAAATATTTCTCAATCGGATAGATGTAATCGACGAACAAGTAGACCAGGGGGATCAAATGCTCCTGGACGGAAAAATAAAAAGAGTAAAAACCATTCACATTCAGTGAATGCTACAAAGGATTTAGGAAGATGGAAACCAACAGACGATTTAGCATTAATCACTGGTGTACAGCAGACAAATGATTTAAGAATGGTATTGGTCTGAATTTTATGAAAAATATTTAATAGAATGATTTGGATAACTTTTACAGTATTAACATAAAAGACATATAACAAACATTTCTTTAATTTGAGAACTTCTTAAATTACAAGTATTGTGTTATTATAATACACCGAAAGTAACTGGTTTTAAACAGGTTCACAGAGGTACAAAATTTTCGTGTCGCTTTACATTGCAAGAAATACAACAAAGGTGGTATGCCTTGTTATATGATAGTGCAGTTTCAAGAGTAGCAGTACAAGCTATGCGTAACTTACATCCAGAATTAATTGCTAGTGTACAAGCCAGAACTTTATACAGTAAAGCAGAAGAAGATCTCCTTGGTACAGTTAAATCGGTAATTAATTATTTACTTAGATGATTTATTTAGATTTAATGACTATTAATTTACTAATTGACAAATTTCTAATAATCTTCAACTTTTGTTCATTGCATTTTGTTGATACATTTAAATATAAGGAAATTTTACATTCTTTTCCTCAGACTTCTCAACCAACTTTAGAAGTATTTCAAGAACTACTTGAAGCAAATGCCCATACATTTTATTCTGCAAGAACTGCAAAAGCTTTATTAGCGCATTGGCAGTTAATGAAACAATATCATCTACTTCCTGATCAAACTGTACAAAGTTTACCAAGAGGCGAACATGTCCTTAATTTTTCTGATGCAGAAGAGATGATTAATGATACAGAATTAATTGAACAAAAAGATGAATTGGTAGATGCAGAACTTATTGCAGCCGACAGGAGAAATAAAAGAGAAATAAAAGTGTTAGAAAATGAATTAAGTAGATGGCAAGTTCTGGTTGATAGTGTAACAGGAGTAAACCCACCAGATTTTGATAATCAAACTTTAGCAATACTTAGAGGAAGGCTTGTAAGATATTTAATGCGATCACGGGAGGTAATTACTACAAAATTACTTAATTTTAATTTTTACTAATAAATATTTTTACTTTTAATAAGTTTTAATAATATATTAAATAAAATAAAGTTTTTATATGAGTTCTGATTGCTTTTGTTTAGATTACTGTAGGCCGTTCAACAAAAGATCATAGTGTAGATGTAGATTTGACGTTGGAAGGACCAGCATGCAAAGTTTCACGAAGACAAGGAACTATACGATTAAGAAATAATGGAGATTTCTTTTTATCTTCGGAAGGAAAGAGACCAATTTTTGTAGACAGTAGACCTATTCTTGCTGGAAATAAAATGAAGCTTAACAATAATAGTGTGATTGAGGTATTTAAGTTTTTTTATGAAGCGTTTGAATTTATTGTGTATAAATGAAATAAAGAATTAACGTTTTAACATTTTTCAGATTGCAGGTTTGAGATTCATATTTTTAATAAATCAGGAACTCATTTCTGTCATACGTCAGGAAGTAGTTAAATTAAATTTGAAGCCATAAATATTTTGTTCCATTCCTTAATTAGTACTTGGTTTTTTTATACACAAAAAATAGTTTCGTACATATTTATTACATTATAGAAAACTTTGTATAAAGTACCTAATTGTTCAATTCAAGAGATAATAAATTTTGCTCAATTTTTTACTGCAGTTTTGTTGCATTATTATTGTTAATCTATAGTTGTAATAAGCTGTATTTAACCACTTAAATTTATGGCAATATTAAATTCAGAATCACTCAGTAAGTAATATATTTTATTAATACATTATTTCTTCTTCTATGACACAATACAAGATACAGAGTACTCTATATAATTTTGAAGAAGAAAATATGTTATTTGAATATTTTGAAATATGTAAAAAAAGCAATTTAAATGTTTTTAAGTGATGTTGGGTACGTTACAACTTTATTTGTATTTATAAAGCTACAAAATATCATTTTACTTTTCTTTAAAACGAAATGTGCTTTTTAATTTAATTGTTGATGTAGGTTTTTAAATACAAATAGCTTATTTAACATGTTAGCTGTTGTAGGAGTCTGCTAAATTGAGTGTAGCAAATTTAATACAATTAAATAAGTAAAGACGATAAAAAGAAACAAAAATTTTGAACAATGTTTATGTTATGTGTAATTTAAGCTAACAGATCAAAAGCCTAAATGGCAGACAATGCGCTAATATTTTAACTTTACTTTTACAGTATGTGCGTATAAAGGTATTATTTTTCTTTATTAATGTAAATTATTTTAGTTTTTTATAATAACCTTCGAGATTTCAAAATGATAGATTGTTTTCAATTATACGTTATTTCTTCTTGACACAATAAGTGAAATAATGCAAATATTGTGCATCTTAAAACAAAATTTGTAATGAATTAGGTCGTGTCTTTCATCACATAATACAAATTTTAAATAGTTCATGTTTAAATAATTTGATAATAATTAAAAAAAATTGAAATTGAAATTGTAGTAATGTATAAAGTATAAACGTGTAGGAGTATATGTGCTGCATAATGCTATGGTTATAATAATGAGTAATAAAATACATGTCCCACAAGATGTAATAAAGGAATTAGCTACAACAATAACATTTCTAGATTTATTTAAAAGAAATAAAATAATAAAATATACATTATAAATAACATGTTATAACATTTATTTTAAAATAGTTTTCTGTTAACTGTAAAGAGTAAATTGTATATAAGAATATAGGTACATACATATAGTTGTATTTAAAATAAGTGAGTCATCAGTGTTCTTAATTTAATAAACACTGGTAATTAATACTACTGTAATTAATAAGATAATTGGAATTATTTATTATAAGTAATAATGCCTTAATAAAAGTATTATTGTAAATAAAGGTGAAAGTTTGCTAGATATTTTATTTTTATACTAATACTTCAGTTCAAAACTGGCATACTTTAATTCGTTAGAAAAAAACAACGAATATCTACACATAATTAATATTTATATCTAATATAGCTATTATTAAATAACTGTTAGTAGCAAATATGACATTTAATCTCTAAGCATTGTAAGACATACTGTATAAAAATAAACACGAAAAGAAGGTGAAAATTATTTATGTATCTAACGTTATTTTCTGTTATGGGGATATACACATATAAATTCCTTATTGTAAATAATACGATTAACGAACTTTGAAATATCTTCTACAAAAAGCAGAAACAGGAATATGAATTCAATAATGTTATGTGAAATAATATAATAATTCAAAGTGCAATAAGTGTATACAGTTTTTAATGTAACGATTTATATGATTATGTAAAAATTTGCGATTACTCATTTATATTATGATAAAAGTAGCAGTAATAATACTAATATTAATTATATGAAAAAAGGATGGAATGCCACTTTTATTTACATACATTATCATTTGGAAGTTCTAATTAGGAAAAATAGATATTCCAATTGTATATCAGTTTCTGCAATGCAGCATTTAACTTTTCTCACTAAATACATTTTGATTATATATTATTCCATTCCATAATGGTTTGAAATCAGAATATATGTATAAATTTAATATTAAACACAAATGCAAATAGTTTATGAAGATATTTATTGAATTAATTTCAATCCTACCTACAATATTACAAAAAATGTTGTATAGTTTGTAAATAGGTTTTATTTAAAAATAATGAGTAATTAAATGATAAAATACATAATTATCGAAGACAATGAAATTAAAAAAGTTGTAGTACAATTTTCTTAGTTCAATGTTTAGACCATTTGTTACTGAATGTGCAGCTTTTTTTATCTTTCACCACCATCCTCTTCCTTTCCAGCCCCAACCACCTCCCCAACCACTTCTATATCCACCCCATCCTCCATATCCTCCTCCTCTGTATCCACCCCAGCCATAACGCCATGGTCTGGAATACCTTAAAATATCAAATAATGAATTAGTTGTGTTAGAGGCATTGACATAACTAGAATTTTTATTTGGAGTATTTTAGTTGAGTGTCTAGTTACAATAAAGATTCTAATCCAAAATATAACTGTTTTAAATCTGTGATATCACACACCTTAATTAAAGGCACTTATTATATGAACTATATTGATACATTTAGTCTATCTTAACTGGACTTAATTATTTTTTAATACTTCATGAGTTTTACAATTAAAATACATAATTATTCAGTCTTGTTATATGGAAAATATCTTTTTCCATAAACAGAAGTACGAATCTTTTAAAATGTAATATTTTTATAATACTTTATTTTTAATATTCTTAGTGCAATTATATAATAGTTTATTTTGATTACTTTAACTTACCCCCAATAGGATGCATCAGCCTCTAAGTCACCATTAGCACCATTCAAAGATGGATCAACCTCTGCATTAACAGGTTCCGGAGGACCTTCTGAGGCAACCACCAAGACTACCACCAGTAGAAGAAGGAGCTATACATAAGAAAAAGTCGTTTTCCATTTATATAGGAAAAAAAAAAGTATGTTGCAAAAGTGTTTATGACAGAAAATATCAAGCTTTATGTTTTTCTTTTATTAAAATTAAAGTCAGATGTGGACATTGGTATAAGGGTGACCCTATCTGTCACACAACAGTGCCAAATGTAGTGATGGGCAAATTAAATACTTATTGATGAATTTGTGTGTACTGACGTGCACGAAGCGGTCATGTCGGCGGGAAAGAACCTAATTCACTTTTCTATTCTTATTAATTAGACGAATACAGTACATATAAATTTCGATAGCACACTTTCGTTATATCGTCAATTTTTCAAAATTACAAACTTTCATACTTAGAAATTTTTTAATTTTTAATAATTCTCTAAATCGTCAACATTTTTAAATGACCAAATTTCGAAACTTTTAAATCTTGTCCCAAATTTAAAAATGTTCAAATTTCAAACTTTCAAACCTCTAAATTAAAAAATTTTCAAATTGCCAAAATTTCATATTCAATCTTCAAACTCCTAACTTTGCAAATTTTCAAATTATAAAATTACAAATGTCTCAAATTTCCAAAACTTGAAAAATTTCAAATTTAAGCAAATTCAATTTATTTATGTGTCTTTCCTTACAAAGTTTCGACGACTAAAACTATTTTCAAAATAATTCCAGTTTCGTTTAAGAGAAAAGAAGTCCGAATTTATGAAAGATATCGTAATTGAAGATTTACTCATGAAATGAAGATAAAATATTTTTATAAAAATGTAACTTATTTCAGAAATTATCTAATAATAATCGAGTTTAATTTTAAATAAGTTATTTGCAACCAATGTATTTAAAATAATTTTAGTCAATAACGAATTTACTGAAACAATTCGTTTTAGGATAAAAGTTCACATTGCTGAAGTTTGCAATGTCTCAATTAATATGTATGCTGCAACGTATAATTAAAAGATCTCCCTTACGTTTTGTTAAAAATCAAATGATTGATTATTTCAAAAAGTCACCCAAGTTATATGTACAAAAGACATATTGCAGGAATTGAATAGCAATTTCGATCACTGTATATCACAAATTTACTCACCAAGTGCACTGTTCGCAGCATATTGGCAACTGAGATGCGTCGATCAGGACCGGCTTTATATATGTATCTTCAAGCATAAAGAAGTCCGGGAGGAACCGGTGGTATAAAAACGAAAAAAACATAATGAAAAAATTTGAAATTCTTTATCACATAATTTTCTCATAAACCATTCGCGATATTTGCAAATTTATTTTCATGTGGAATACATTCTGTAGGCGTGTTGATACTAGAAAAACTATTCGCGCAACAATGACTGATTTATTCCTACTACATTTTACACAATAACAAATTATTTTATATTCAATTTTAAGCATTGAACTTATATTATTTGGTACAAACATTAAAAATGTATCGCATTTTAAGCGAGTTTTAAAATTTGATAATAATTTGCAATGGATCGTGAAATACGAATTTATATAAGATACAAATAATTTTATTTCACAGTGAAATTATGAACTTCAACGTATTTAATATACGCGTTGTTGAATTCATATTTGGTTGAATTTTTACTGTTTTAAATTTTGTTGAAAAATTGTAGTATGTACAGTAGATCCACATATTGCCGTCAAATTTTCGAATTTGCGAGTTTATAAGTTCAAAAATCTACACATTCACATATCTATAGATCTATCAATCTACCAATCTATAAGTCTACAAATCTAACAATCTACCAATTTACAAATCTATCATTCTACTAATCTACAAATCTACAAATCTACAAATCTACCATTCTACCATTCTACTAATCTACAAATCTACCATTCTACCAATCTACAAATCTAACATTCTACCATTCTACTAATCTACAAATCTACCATTCTACTAATCTACAAATCTACCATTCTACTAATCTACAAATCTACCAAACTACAAATCTACCATTCTACTAATCTACAAATCTAACATTCTACTAATCTACAAATCTACTATTCTACTAATCTACAAATCTACCAAACTACAAATCTACCAATCTACAAATTTACCAAACTACAAATCTACCAATCTACAAATCTACCAATCTACAATTCTACCAATCTACAATTCTACCAATCTACAATTCTACCAATCTACAAATCTACTAATCTATCAATCTACAAATCTACGAATCTACAAATCTACAAATCTAGCAATCTACCAATCTACAAATCTACCAATCTATCAATCTACAAATCTACCAATCTACAAATCTAGTAATCTACCAATCTACAAATCTATGAATCTACAAATCTACCAATCTACAAATCTATGAATCTACAAATCTACCAATCTACAAATCTAGTAATCTACAAATCTAGTAATCTACAAATCTAGCAATCTACCAATCTACAAATCTACCAATCTACGAATCTACAAATCTATCAATCTATCAATCTACAAATCTATCAATCTACAAATCTACCAATCTAGCAATCTACAAATCTACCAAACTACAAATCTACCAATCTACCAATCTACAAATGTACAAATATTAAACCTTTCAAACTTTTCAATTTTCTAACTTTCAACTTGTTATTTTTCAAATGCACAAATTTTCAAATCCAAAAGTTTTGAAACTTACATGTTAAAAAATCGAAAAATATATAAATTTCGAAATTTTCGAATTTACGAACTTATAAATTGAGAAATATCCAATTTACAGATTTCGAACAATTCAAATTCATAAATACGCATATTGCCAAAACTCATTCAGCGATTTTCATTGTATCGCGACTATTCACCTTGCAGTCATACGAGTTTACCTTCGCACGGGCTGTCAGCCACTATTACTCTTTATATATTGCAGATTTCAAGAATTCTCTACCGCTGCAATTCTGCTCGTAGCATTGTAACTAAAGTCTGTTTCCGTACTTGAAAGTCATTTAAATTCTCGGCAGAGGAATCGAAGAATTATTAAATATACGACGGAAGAATTTTAAAACAAAATTGAAAGCCCCGGACATAGTTGTCTCTAATACAATCTTTTGAAATGTCCGAATCTCAGAATAGAAGAATTTTCTAGTTCATTTTTGAATATCACATGTACACATAATCTTAATAAAATTTATTAATCAACCTCATCATTTGACCGATCAACTTTCAGTTTTTAATGTATATTTTGCAAAAAATTGTCTTCATAGTTATTTCTATTAAAAATAATATATATTTGTTTCGGACAGAAACCATTTACCGATGTGCATTTATTTTTTATTAGAAGCACAGAAAAGTGACTTTCTCTTGGTAAAAATATTATGAAGTCAAAGACTTTGTTCAAATGAAAAATATAGATAGTTATTCTATTTAAAATCAAATTACTATTTTAAAAAAATTCCTTTTATATATATAACGCATAATGTAGAAAAGTATACAAATTCGACTTATACGATTGCATGCATATTAAATTTTTAAGCTATGTTTAATTCAAGGGTTAAACATCAAAAACATTCGATTCAGACAATGTTGACAAAGGATGCACTCAACCGCAGGAATGAGTCAAAATAGTTTTTTTTCAGATTCGTCACAAAGAAAGTTAGGGTCAATATATTAACCGCATACGCATCACTTTTCAAGGTAGGCAAGTTACATTCCAGCACTCTTCAGGCACAGTTCGTTTTTCCTTTTTTGAAGAAAGGGATAAATATATCTGTGCTCTTTTTTTGTCTAGATGAGCACATTAAAAAAAAAAAGGATGATCAATCCGATTTTGCATAAAATATATCCTGTATTCTAAACTCTAGGCATGACGAATATTGAATTATGTAAAACTGAACGAGTAAACAAAACATTTAAACTGACAAGTTCTAAATAATAAATATTTATGATAGTATAATTTTAGCGCTGGAATTGATTTTTTCTAATCAATTCGCAGAAAATAATTTCTTATCTAAAAAGAAAAAAATGTTTTATTAGGGCTGGCGAGGTGTTACGTGCGGCTCATCCTAGGCTGTGTAGAGATTTCAGAAAAAAGAAAATATTTAAATATGTTACTTAGAGTTGTTACAGTTGTTGTTATTTTTCTGTGGAAACATTTTTCTATTTTTAAGAAAACTTTTTTTCAATTTTCTCTGAGGATTCTTTTACGGAGAAATCTGGTTTTGGTTCTTTTTACTTAAAAATCATTAAGCCTAAAATATTTTCGAAGCATTTTAGAAAGAAAATGAACAAGTTTTGTTGCAAGAGAAATAATTTAATATGTCTCATTTTTTTAGTGCGCGTGTATTACATATTTAAAGGTTAAATTTAATCTTTTAATTACAATCACATATTTTTAATTACATTGGTCGATTCAGTTTGTCATTCTTTGTAAAAAGATATTAAACTATTATGTTTACAAACTATTAGTTTAGGAGATACTTTAATTTGAATATTGTGGAGTAGTACTGATTGACTTTTCTAGGGAAAATGGTGACATAGGGAAATAGAACCAATAAAAAAAGTTTTATTTATTTTGTTATTAATATGTTTTAATTGTGCATATATTAAATTTCATATTTAATAACCAAAAAGTAATTTTAATTAAATTACTTTCAATATTTTTTAAATCTGTATTAAAATAATTATATTTATGAAATAGTCAATGTATTAGTGGAATCTATATTTGAATTATTCTACTTTTATATTTGAATCATTCAAATGAGAGTAGAATTCGGATGTAAAGACTTACATGAATAAATTCATAATTAGTTTAAATCGAACGAATTACATTTGTCAGAGATGGAAATAAATCACCTTGTCGATTAAGATGTACGCAAAAGAGGTCTCATGTGAAAATGAACGAAAACAGATTCAAGGTTGGATTTTTTTCCGTATCGAAGTTTATTGTGACCTACACCTACTCGTAGTATACGCGTATAAAATGCATCGTTTATTACGCATTTACATCTGACTATTTTATTTGCGATTATGCACTTTTTCCAATCACATATTTATTTCATAAAATTTTATTCTAATTATTCTACCATATTTGAGGAACACGAGGTATAATATAAACAAACTAATTATTATTATTAACAAATTGTATAAAGTTTTCTTTCCCAGAATGGAATTTCAACTAATTACAAATTAAAGTTGTTTCCCACGATTATATTTCAACATAAAATATCTAACTTTAATAATAGAATAGTAATTTCAACGCCTGAAATTATTTTACAAAATTTTTATAAGTGCGACTAATATTTTTCTTCATTCTATTTTAACAAATATTTTAAATTTATTTTATGTTACAGAAAATGTGTTTTTAACAACGTATGAATGTTTTGTTTGGTATAAAATTCTAAATCAAGACAAATTAAAAGATTGAACATAACATGGACATCAGGATGCATTGCAGGTAACTTGGAGCTTTGAGAATTTATAAATTTAAAAATTTATAAAAATGAAAATTTGAAGTTTAAAAAATTTGAAATTTGAAAAATTGGAAGCTTAGAAATTTGCAAATTTGGAAGTTAAACTAAGAAATTTAGGAATTTGAAAATTGGAAAGTTGAAAAATTAAAGAATGTAAAAATTTGGTAATATATAACTTTAAAAATGGACAAGTTGAAAAATATCAAAATTTCAAGTTACCAAACAGCTAAATTGTCTATCAATAATAATGTTAAATCGTATAAAATCTAAGTGTGTAAGATTTTTCCTTTCCAATGAATACAAAAACCTGCATATTTCAAACGCTACTTTTTATGCTTAATATAGTAAGTATATAACTGTTTAAGTATTTATAATTACAAGATATGTATATAATTAAAAATTACACATGAGTTAAGGGCTAGAAACCCACTCCGGCCAATTTTGAATCTGTTCATAAAGTTCGCGTCCTGGACTTTCCATACTTACAACTTGTCTGCCTCCAAGTACGCGAACATCTTCTCGAAGCACTCCTTGTGATTTTCCGCAAGCGATTAATTGATGTGCGGCGTTCAACATTTTCTGACTTGCCGGCTTATCTAAAAGAAAAATTTTTACAGTAATCAGACACTGATTATAAACAAATAAATTGATTAAAATTTAAAATAATCTTCGATATAACATCAAATACCTTGAAAATTTCCTATGAAAGCGATTCCGACGGATTTTTTATTATATCCGTAGGTATGAGCTCCTTCGCGATTCCAACCCGCACCTTCGTAAATATTTCCATCATCTCCGATTATAAATCTATTAATCGTATAAGAATAAAAGATTAATCATTTGCGTCAGTATTTATAATTCAGTAATTGTATTTTACTGATCGTAATTAGTATCGTTAACTAATCGTTTTTACATACAACTCGAATATTCGAATTATTTTCACTGCTATGAAATAATGACCATAAATTTACTTTCAATATTTGGTCAAGAATGTATAAGTTTCCATCAATTATTTTCTTGTATTTCTAATAGCAGTGAAAATAACTTGAATACTCAATTGTGACACAAAAATTTATATAACTTTATGTAACTAAGTCAAATTAATTTATATAACTAATTCAGCACAAACCCAAGTCTGACTCATACAATTTTTCATACAACCAGAATAAAAATTTCAGTGCTAGTTTTGTACATTATTTCAATTATAATTTCAGAATAAAAAAAAACATAAATTCATTTTTATAGATTTTGGTTATATACTGTTAAGTTCATATATACTTTCATGTAGACTCTCGTTATATTGCATTGAGGTTATGAATGGAGTTATAATGGCGATACAGCGCGTGATGATGCAACACGTGATCGTTCAACGCATGGTGATTTAACGATGCAATGTATTGCAATATAATACGTGATTATATAATGCGATGTCATGCTTTAATCTTGTCAGTGTATAACGAGAGTCTGCTGTACTTAATTTTTATAAAATTCGAAACATCTAAGCACGGGGTCCAGCATCTTCTGATTACGGCACTGTAATCCCTATGTCTATATGTAGACATTTTGACGTTTATCCTTAGATGTAGATAACGTTGTTAAAATTTGAATACCTGTAGAATATTTCGTGTAATTGTTTTTTCCCCAAAATATGTAATATGCTATATTTATAACAAAAATACTTAAGAGTATCCGATGTCGTGCCATCCAAGGGTATCCATGTGATAAGAGCGAATATTTTCGACTCTAGAACTGCATTGAGATTTTGTATTACATTCCGGGGTAACTGTATGGTGAATTATGACATAAGGAAGGGGAATGACTAAATAATTCACACTCTTTGTGCCTGTGGTACTCCATTGATTCCGTTTAATAATTTTAGGACAATTTTCATCTCCATCTGAAACATATAAAAGTACTAAATTAATTTTAAAATAAATTGATTGTTTATTATAAAATACTATCTTCGGTACTTTTAATGAAATAAATCAACTTTATATTTTTGATTACACGATTCAAACAATATTAATAAAACTGCGTTTATAACAATTTGCAAAATGTTATATTATATTATCGTTAAGAGAAGTTTGTTTCAATAGTACGAATTTCGAAATCGCCATTTTAAAATTTGGACTTTAAATTCGTTGCAGAAATAAAAAGGAGGTATACGCTAATGCGGCGATGAACTTTGATTTCTTTGACCTCTCATATCTCTAGAATAACTTGTCGATTCATGTTTCGTCACAAAGTAACATTTGACATAAAATTCAATTCCAAAATTGCGAGACTAAAAATTGACATGACAAGGATAACATAAATTACATAAGGACTTAATAATTTTGAAATTTCGATTTTAAGAAATCTGTTAAAAAAAAAGGAAAACTTGAGACTATTATTTGAAAATAAATTTTTTGTATATCACTGATTGCACATTGGAAAGAAACAAGTAATTTTTAACACTCACTTCAATAATTTTATTTAACTAAATGACGAAAGAATTAAAATTACTGTTAACTGTTTATTTGATTCGATTAAAAATTATTTATAAAATGGCTTACACAGATAAGTACTTACGAGCGATACAAATGTAGACTAGAAGAATTATTATAAATACGTTTTTAAACATCCTTTTAAAAATTAAAATAAAGATTATATTATACACACTTATAAAAGTTATAATTCCGTAAGTATTTATTAGATAGAGAAACGTACTCAATAACTACGACTGTACGATTGTAATCAAAAGTTAATTGTGAGATGCTTGACGTTTATGCAACTTAAACTGTCCTTGGTTTTGCGTTCCGCGCCTTATTTATTTTTTCTATCAAAAATTAAAAGTTAAGCAAAATAGTATAGATAGAAAACTATATCTGCTGTCGAATTGTGTACATTAGCTATCTTAAAAAAACAATGCGATTGACATTAAAATATAAAGAAAAATAATTTAAAAAGTAAATGTCAATTTCATAATTCACTTGTGTTTCGATATATCGATCTTTTTTTATTCGAAATTCGAATTTTTCAACTATTCTATATTTCAAGTTATACAAAAAAAAATAATCGTAAGTAAAATTTGGATGACTTATATGAATCGTGACATAATATTCTTTGAAATTAAGAAACTGATAATAAAATAATAATGTTGATTGTATTTTTTGAAATTACATTATTTTACTTTTGAAAAATGTTATTTCACGCATAAACACTTTTAAATATTTCACTTTAATGAAAAGTAAAGAGATTACATTTATGTGCGATTTACATAAGTGAATTTGTGCATGATTTGCAATAATTAATGTAAAATATATTATTAGTTAAAACAATAAAGGTTAATTTCGACATAACCTAACACCATGTAAGTACGTTTCCTGTAACGAGAGAACGTAATTCTTCCGCGCATCTCGGCTGAGTTCAGTAGGCTTTTTATTATCAATGTGGGGCCAATCTATCATCTGCTTCTCATTTCATGGTTATATATACAGTGAACAAAAGTACATAAATAACAGAAGGAACATAGACATTTTATATAACTTGTATGATGGTTGAAATTAACAGTCTATTATATTATAAAGTACAATAACCAAACTATAAGTTCTACTTATGAATTAGCTAAGCTTATCTGTAGAATACCATGTGATGAAATAGCAAAGGTCCAAACACTTAAAGGACTTCGGTTTTTCTTATATCCGATTGAAATTAAAGTACAAACCGTAAAGAATTTTATTTTCCGAACTGTCACTTTGGAACTTTGGAATTTTGTAAACTTGAGACTAAAAAATTTCAGTGTTTTTTTTAGTTCTTTTTTCTTAGTTCTCTAAGCACGTGCTTATGTTACGTAATAGTTAATTAAGCTTCAAATAACGGGAAAAAATTGAAAAACCTGTATGATACAAAAATGTTTAAAATAGATCACCGAGTATGTTTGTAAGCATCACGAAAATCGCAAATGCGCATGCGCGTTGCTCTCAGTTACGAACCATTTTAGATCCAATCAAAGCGGACCTGCTCAGAACGAACGAAAACTGGTCTTCCGGTAAGTGGATTCTCTTGTGACGGACAGTATAGAAAAAGAAAAAGGAATCTGGGAAGTTTTTTTAAGAACGATTGGTATTGCATTTTCCTAAACAATCGTACCGATAGTGCATCCATCTAGGAGCGTTGACTACCGACGTTCGCCGCAGCGGCGATAGAGTCAACATCCGGCGACGCAGAGATGCGCACGTTTCGGCGCTCGCCGAGGGAAAAGGGACGCCGCGATCGTGACTTCGGGACATGAGAGCGACGATGAAGCCCGCTAGCCTGCACATCAGCACCTGAGGAGCACACTCGCTTCCAGCAGTACGTGCAACAACGGATTCGTCCGCGTTATTCGGGATTTGCATAAGCTCGGTTTTTGGTCCTAAATTTGATCTTCGAACGATCAAGAGACTACCCTTCTACCAACGAGGTAACACACCTCTTCCTCTGAATCATGAATGGTTCTGTGATCCTCTTTTTAAAACAAAATTCTCAAATAATTACGGTTCGATCATTCGTTGGTCAATTACCAAATCCTTCTATTCGATAGCAGTAATTCGTTTCATGAATCTTATAGATAGGTTGATTAGTAACGAGTATGGATTAATATATTTTAACTTATTCTTTCGTATAGGTCGATATATTTTTATAGATTCAACTTTTTGACAACTATTTCTCAGATTTTTATTTGAAGTACGTACTTTAATGTTCTATTAGTACTTCCGGGATTATAGGGTTTAATTAATTTGTTCTATTTAAAGTTTTATTGACTACAGTTTGAATCAACAAAATGTTTAGTAAGTTGATATAGTGTTTACTACATTTGCTTGGTTATTCTTGTTATTTTTTGTTTAGACAGTGTTCAGATGTGTATTTATATAATCTTTCAGTTTAATTTTAAATAAAGTGATGTTATATTTGTAAATTAACATTGATAATTTTATTTCCATTATTCTTTTCAATAAAGATAATAAAGTATGTAACCTCATTTTTGTAGTGATACTGAAGTTTTCAAATGCAGTGGTTTGGAGATTTATATTTTTTTTGTAATTTTAAAAATGCATTTAATTATTTCTAAAATTAACATTATTAAAAACAGTTTATTAATTTGCATTAGCAAAGAAGATATTAGATTTGTGTTGCTGCATCAGAGACTATCATTTAATGTTTATTAAAATTGTATTTTAATCAAATTTTAGGTTATAGAATTACTCGTTCCTTGATTCTTAGTGTGGGTACACCATCGCTACTAGTAAGAGTGTTTTTTTACTCGTGTACCTTGTTCCAAGAGGTTCTCAGGGTCCATAACTAAGGACACGAGGTTTGTTTTAACGTTTAGATTATATTTTACAAGTTCATTTAATTATTTACTTATCAGTTGTAGTAGATCTATTGCTTATAATCCATAATGTTTTCACTGTATAATAAAATAAAATTATTTTAGAGCCATGTCATCAGGCGCAGGTTCCAGTGGAACTGGCCGGGGGCGTGGTTCATCACTGGCAGACAATAAGCCAGAGAGCAAAGAAGCAAAGCCAAATCCAAAGATGTCGAAAGCTTTAGGAACATCTGCCAAAAGGTAGCACATCCATCCTCCAAAATTAAATTCTGCCATGGAGACTCGTGATCAGTCTAAAACTAATCTTCTTGTCGCAGGATACAAAAAGAATTGGCGGAAATCACATTAGACCCACCGCCAAATTGCAGGTTTGGTTTTTTCTCCTTATTTTAATATTAAGATTAGTATTTCTAGAAGTAACATATAATAAGTGAAGTAACATTAAGTTCTCTTTGTTTTTCGTTGTAATAACTTGGAAATAATTTATATCATTTTATTATAGTGCTGGACCTAAAGGTGATAATTTATACGAATGGGTATCAACAATACTTGGACCTCCTGGTTCAGTTTATGAGGGAGGAGTATTCTTCTTGGATATACACTTTTCTCCAGAATATCCTTTTAAACCTCCAAAGGTATGTTAATCATGCATTGGTCATTCTAATTATTTAGTCATACTTTACAGTAAGATGGGAAAAAAGGATATAATATAAAATCTGCAATCATTGTGGCCACAGTATACTTTGTGTATGCAGTAATTTTTTGACTATTTGTACTGCATGGAATATTGACATTAGCTTTTAATTTTGAGTGATTAAAAAGTAATATAATACACAAGGTGACAAAAATATACTATTTCTATAATTTTGCTCCTGATTATGTGTACATTCTTTCATTCGTATTTAAACACTTCTATATTTAAAAAGAATTTATTTTTAGGATGTTTAAGAAATACAATAATTATATAGCCAATGCAATACAAATAATTATGTAGAAACAGAAATATAATAATTATACAGTCAATGGTTTATAGCCAACTATTATATCATATTTTTGTATTATTATTTTGATCTACTTATGTGGATATGTCGTATCAACAAAGAAAAGATTATTATGGATTTGTTTAGAAAACTACGAAGTGTAAAATGATTTATAAAAAATTGATTGTTAATATAATCTTTTTAATACTTTTAGGTCACATTCCGAACGCGTATCTATCATTGCAATATAAATAGTCAAGGTGTAATCTGTCTAGATATATTAAAGGACAATTGGTCTCCTGCGCTTACCATTTCCAAGGTTTTATTGTCCATCTGTTCTCTCCTAACAGACTGTAATCCAGGTAAAGTTCAGACCATAGTTATAATAATTTAGGTACTTTGAACATTATAACATTCAGTTTTTTTTCTCGAGTATAATTATTAATTAAGTTATATATCGAATTACTGGTTTTGAAACGAAAATTTGACACGATTTAATGACATAAAAGTATCGCCAAGTTGAACTTATGATATAGCAATATCAAGCTTAAGGTTTAAAGCAAATGAATACATAAACATATCATTAATATTTTTAATACAAACTAACTTCGTCAGAAGAAAGAATGAGTCAATCAATTCACAATTTAGTATTGTTCGCTAGTGAATACGTAATTTTCAGACATTTGTATCTTAAAGTGATAACAGTAATAACAAAACCAAAAGATTGTTGTACACATTGAAGATTACCCCTTTGAATGTTAAAATTGATAAAAATTAATTGAATCGTATTTCTGCTTATCTTATAAAATGCAAATCAGTATTTCTTAATAATACAGTAAATACTATATTCTGAACATAGGTTTATAACTCTATAAACATCTTTATTTTTTTATTAAAAAGAAAAATCAGATTATGAATACATTTTATTTTTCATTATCTTGTCTTTAAAAATTTTTTAAATAGTTAAGTATTGTCAGAATCAATTGTTTTATAAATTGAACTTAAAATATTTGTGGACACTTATTATTGATTATAAAATCACATAAATTAAAAAAGTAGTAACTAGATTTATAAATCTAATGCTTCACATAAGGCTGTACAATACAAATTTTTAATTATACAAACGTATAGGATATAAGATATAATAAATTAATTATTATATTTCAGCGGATCCTTTAGTAGGAAGTATAGCAACTCAGTATCTACAGAACAGAGAGGAACATGATCGCATAGCACGGCTTTGGACTAAGCGCTATGCTACATGAACGATTTGTCAGAATTATCCCCGTTCTCTGAAATCGAAGAACGGTCACTTAAGAGAGCCTGTTTATCTATATTAAAGTTTTGATTATTCAAATCGATCAATTATTTTTAACGAATTAAAAATAATCGTATTTTTTCGATTATTCGAATGTTATTTCCGGTAGGTTGAAATGTCTATGAGTTATGTTTTACTTAAAATTATTTATTATATTTTATTATCACCTATGGATTTAATTCCCGTCTGTTTAATTATGTTGCTTAATAAACACGATCAATGATTTGATAAACTGATCCATTCGAATAATCATACTTTTGGCTCTTCGCACCTTCGACAATTTATCGTCTGTATATGTATGTCGATCGAAGGATTGCTTTAAATGAAAGACTCTTCGAGATCGTCGATTCGATCATTGTGATGTGCTTTTATATCGAGTATGTAAATGTGCCTAAGATGAATGAATGTGCGTGTACGTGCAACTAATACTCCCTTTTTCACCTTATGACTCTTGAGGTAAAAGTCATATCTTCCAGATTGTATTTTTCTGCAAGGTAAACAAATAATACGTTCTAGTACATTTTAGCACGAATTTCTAACGATAAATCATTTTTGCTAAGTGCAGATGCACTCTTCTGAATTGCTAAATGAACTAATAAAATGAAAGAATTTTATTTTTTCGTTTCCATAGAAGTGTACATCCTTCGGTATATGCATTTAGTTTGACTTCGGATTAACTCGGCAAAAATCGGATGTACTTGGTCACCTATTCATTGAGATCGGGACCATTTCGTAATGTACCGTGGGTGTAAATGGTGGTTTTAGACTGTATTTAAAAGCATGCGATTTAGACGGTAGATAATATTGCCAGGATTTACGGTTCGTCTCACAGAGGGTAGATATACGGTCACAACTGGTTAATGGTTAACTTTCGAGCTTGGAAACCGTGTACATCCGATTTTTGTCGATCCAATCCGGAGTTTGAGATTCAAAGCCATCTGTACGCTTCTGCTTTTTAGCTGTAAAATGTATTGCAGAAAATAGTAAAATTTATATTAATTGCATAGCTGTAACAGAAAGATAGATTCATTTATTTGTATTTACACTACAATTAATTACCATAGTATTTTTCAAGTTTGTTTTTATAGTTATCTTTGAAACTATAACCGCGATATTATTTGACAGAAATTATTCATCTGTATATTTCATAATTTAAAAAAGCATCACGTAATTATGAATCTCATTTAACCGGACAAAAAGATAGGCTCACCTGAAATAATTAAAGAAATATGTATATTGAAACTTTGTCCCTTTTAATATTTTGTACATTACCATATAGTCTTATTTAGAGGTGGGCAAATGCGCCCATAGGCGGTCCATTTGTAGGTATCAATCAAGTACTGCAGACTTTTGTTATATTGCCCTAGACGAGGTTGTAGGAAACAATTCTTGGAATTGGTAATATGAAAAGAGCTCCCACTATTTGAAAGTTTGCAAATTTGAGAACTTACGGAGTCTGAAATTTGTAAATTTCAGAATGTTTAATTTTGAAAATTTTCAAATTTGAAAGTTTGTAAATTTATATTCATCTTGTCCTCAAGGACATGTTTATTGGTGGGCATATAATCTGTCCATCACTGGTATGTTTAACTGAGAAGAAAGTAATAATTTTTATAATAAGATAAAGTGTATGATAAAGCTTTTGTCAGAATATTGAAAGAAAAATTACTGCCGGAGGTTTCCTAAATAAAAATTGTTACAAAATGTCTTCCAAAACTAAAAAAAAAAAAATGGTGTCTCTTGAAATAACAAATTCGTTCCCAAAATTTGTTTGAAAATATGCCTCAAGAGTGAAAGAGTGAAAATGAGAGTTCTCCGTTCTTTTCTTTTGTCCTCTGCTTGTTTTGTTCATCTGCTCGTTTTAAGAATTTGCGATGAGATAGTATTTAAAATGGTACATCCATTGGTAGTACCAAATAATATTGATAGGTTAGGCAATATTATGAACAATACGAATAACCCGACTTGTAATTAAGCTGGTAGTTATCAAAAGGGGCCCTACAAATTTTTCAATGCACTATTTTACATAATTTTTGCATAAAATACGAATCCTAAAATCGTATTGTTTAAAAATGCTTGATCGATCGCATTATTTTGTTCTATCAAAATAAAACAGAAACTTACTCTTCTCGAATAACAAACATTATCGTACTTATATTTATTCGATAATGATAATCATCACGAGATATTACATTTTTATGGATCTAACGAAACTGATCTAGCATTAAATATTACATGAGTGGCGATTGCAATTACTTGAATATAACGCTTAACTAGGTTCATTAAATTGAACTTTTAATAATTTAAAATTTTTGTTTGATAAATGATGTAATCGGCCCCATAAAATTTAAATCGTTGTAACTGTAAATAGACATAATTTTCTGTATATTAATGATAAATTGCAGATTAGAGTTTTCGCCAAATTTCTGTCTATTATATTAACGAAATTACTATTAAACAGTGGTATTAACTAAAGACTATATAAAATTGTGTTCTTTTTCAATATGAATTGAGTAAACAAATTAGTTATTCAAATTGTAAAATAAACGTTTTATGTCGACTAATTATTCAAATAATTTTAATAGATTACAAGATACATAATAATAATTGTTCCTTTTACAGAACAAATTTGTAGAAAAAAAAAAAAATGTTTATCGATGAATGTCACAGTGTTATATATCGCAAATAGATACGAATGATAGAATTTAACAAAAATTAAAGATGTCTAAAAAGTAGAAGATTCACTAATTCAGTTAATTAATTACTGTACAGGTCATATGGCGCAAAAAGATTTCACTTTTATTTGATTGGAATTACTGTTGAGGTTCTTGTAAATATATTCTGTGAGGTTCTTGAAAATATGATCTACAAATCTTTTGGACCCCTAAAACTGTATATAGCTTACACGTAGAATTTGCTCTTTTGTAATTAAATGTTAAAAAATTGAAACCATTTTTAACAAAGAGTATTCCACCGAAAATATTAGGTAAATGATAGGAACACGATTCTTTGAGTAATTCAGAGAAACAGAAAGTTAATATTTTAATAATTTTTTAAGTATTCTAAATTTAACTACTTATAAAATCTTTATAAACTAGAGATTCTATAAAAATTTAAAGACTGTATTCATGAATGTTTGAATGTTTGGAGATTTTAACAATATTTAAAGGAGAATTCTAAACGAATTCCAATCCTACTCTTTCTTTTCATTTTTTTCTCGACAAATAGTTATAAGACGCTACAAAAGAGCATCCTATATAAGTAATGAATGTTAGTCTGCTAATCTTATAAGTGAATACAAAATAAAATAAAAGAAAAGTACTGATTATGTATAATTGTTACTAATTTCTTTTTTTAACGATATCGAGTTGAATATTTTTATTCTAACTTCCTTTAAGTTCACAAAGACGTTATTACAGATTCCCAGAGTGAGCTCTGACCCATTGAAGGATCATAAACTGATTTTACATGGAGTATATTAAATATTAAAATGCAAAAAAATTTAAAACGGTAAAATTATATTTTCTCTTGAACAGCTCCTTTCGTTTAAACAAGTAAATCTTAAGATTGCTGTTTTTTGAAAGTGGAATTTAGATTTTAGAATTTGAAATTTTAAAACTTTGAAAAATAATTCGTTACGAGCCACTGAGTTGCAAAAATATGGCCATGTTCAAAAGTGGGGTCTTACCACAGTTTGGTAAGCTCTTATTGTTGAATTAAAGCTAAAGTGATTTTCGAGAAAAAGAAACAGTATGGAGGTTTGAAAATAATTTCAAAGGTTTCATGATTAAATATACTTTATGTTTACTTAACATACTTTATTAATATAGATAAAAACTGTACGAACAAGATGTGCTAAAGTGATTGGCTCCTAAAGAATGTTAGTAATATATTAATTAATCAATTCATTAAATTACTAGTAGAAAAATATTGCAAGCGACTAAATGTCACAAAAAAGCAATCGTTTACTTCTCACTTAATACTGATACTTTTCTTTTTGATTTTATTACGTTAACATCAGTCTTTTTTCCTTTGTTAGCCAATCATTGAAATGTAAAACATTTAAATACAAATCATGGTCATTATGGTTTACAATTTTTGTTGAAAAAATTACATTAGTGTATTATCATTAAATGAGAACGTTTTCTTTTCATCGAATATTAAAGCTTTATGATTTAACACGTAATATGTCCCCTATGCGTAACTTCTAATATAATTTAAAATTACATACCTAACATCGAAATTACTTTAACATGGATATCCTATTCGTGTATATATTTATGCAACTGAAGACGACAAATTAAAACATTATTATATCATTTCTACAATAGAACAAAAAATGTAAAGCACAATCAAACAAAATATTAATAAAAGATCTCATAACTTAAAAATGAACAATAAACTAAAAGAAAAAATATTAATAATAAACAAGTATTACATATTGAATTGTTAGCTTAAAGGAGCGAACATTTGTAAGTGCTTCGTTATAATTAAAATAACTATTTTAATTGATTATTTTGGTTCATGTTAAGAGGTTAATTAATGATTTAAATACATTGCAAAACATAGGCACACCTTAATGTTTCAGTATTAACTATTAAGACGTATATACTAATTTTCTTCCTGTCTGATGTTTCATTATTTAACTCATTGACTGTCACGCAGCAATTATTGAATATTTCATTATAGGGAAAACTATATTAATATTGACACTGTACTAATCATTGACACATTCAAGTTTCGAAAAGATTTATAATAAATACATGTCAAATAGCATTTATTTTTTAACATAGTATACTTCTAATTGGCACTGTTAACAAATTGTTAACTATTTCATCTCCGTCTGTCAAATTAATATAAAATTTATATGGTGCCAATTATTGCTATATAATTTCAATGATCATGCTAAATGTGCCAATGATGTGTGTACAATATATTTCATAATGAAAGATTTTTTATTAAAATAATAGTTCTTTTATTTTACAGTTGCTATAAATTAGTTTTCACATTTTTTAATGCAACATATAAACTTGCAAAATATATCTAAAACCTTTAAAACAGAATTTTAGATTATGGTGTCAATTTCTGTATAGTTTACCCTATTTAGTTTACCATTTAGAATTTTTATAAAAATTGAAGCACCACTCACATTTGGGTGACCTGACAGTCAAAGCATTAAATACTATTGAAACCTCGCTTATTTAAATTAGGCTTTTACATATTTTCTTGGATGAAAAATAGAATAACAATCATACAGAAAATTCTAAGAAGCTGCATTACATTTATAATCTAAACTTCCTATAGTCTGGTTCACAATCAGTTTGATTAATTAATTAAATTTTTAAATACGTTGAAAAGTAAATTACACTAAGGTAATGAACTACAGAAGCTTAAAAATATACCAGCTAAAAACTGAATTATTTACAACTATACTATCAAGTTAAAATATAAATATATATATTATTGAAGTTGTGATCGTTTATGATGAGAGAAATGATTGTTATTATAATTGAATTATTTAAAAATTGATCAAATAATTAATTTCTCTTTCTTATATTTAACTCTATCTGTTTTCTTTCTATATTAAAATATGCGAGATTTCAAAATGAAGAAGAAACAGAATTGCAATTATAATTACAATAATTACAATACAATCTGATCAATCGACGCAATGCCATAAATTTGTAATTTTATTTCGCAAAGCTTGTAATACTTTTGGAAGCTATTCTGCGTGAAGAATAAAAAAAATTTGTCGTCGCAAAATTTTTTTATCTTTCGTGCCAGATCGTTGAATTATTTTATTCCATCCAGGAAATTAGAATTTTGGTCCCAACTTAATTTATATTCTTTAAAGTTACGCTATCAAAAAGTAATTAATACTGTCAAGTTTCGTATATTCTTTTAAATACTTTTTGTTTCTTTTTTTTTGTTTTTTGTTATTTTTATTTCTACGTTTCAAATAATTTTGCAGAATCCAAAAATAATTCATTTTTTTGTTAATACTAAAATTATGCAAATTGCACCTATATAAAAGAGCATAGTTATTTTAAATACAATTTGTAAAATTACTTAAAAATACTTTCATGTTTATGATAAATGTGCTGATAAAAATTCTTTTTGTCAACAAGATCATTAGTTTGTTGTATAAAGAAGTTCCTTTTTAAACACGGAATTTATAATTTGAAGCTGGAAAAAAAGATATCTTATATTTAACAATAATTATTCAGTGTACTACATGCACTGACAATGTGAACAAATTAAATAAATTTTTTAACACAACAATCAAAATTTAAAATTAAGGCACAGTATAAGCCTTTTAGATTGGGACAAATGTAGAAAGTAAATATATTCTTCCAATCCCGTTTTCGTTCTTATACCATGAGCTTAAATTTCACATATAACATAGTCTAAGAAACAGAAGTTTGGTTTCAACCATTTGGCAGATAATGGCAGTACATTGAATTATATTCTCCAATACTCTGATTTGTTCTTAAACTAGGCTGCAGATGAATATTCATTAGGTTATGGCCAAGTTCTAAGTAAATGGTCTTGCGACGACTCTAGAATTATTCGCTTAATGAATGCACGACGAATAATATTTTATAATGCCTCCTAATGGGTGTTGAATCAGTGCGCTGCAGTTTCGCTGGAAGTAGAAATTAATTAAGTCACCTGTGACAACACGTACTTTCTGATAGATTACATTGAATGCCTTTTTTCGTGGCGAAGCGAGAGGTGCACAATTTATGCTTTCCAAATTAAGGAATTTCGATAGAACAAGTTTTTAAAATTGTTCAATTAACAATCATGTAATTATTTAATCATCTTTATGAATGTTCAATTATGTTTTGGTAGTATTAAAAGTACAAACTCAAATTATAAATAAAATTTATAATCATGTACTAACACTGTAATACAATATAGTCTTACTATATGGTCTGTTGAGTGAATTTCAATCATCGTACATTTTCAAATATATGCTAAGTTTATATGATATTTCCCATAACTTTTTTCATTTCTCCAGCTATAGGCTTGTCCAGGACGATATAGCAAGACTCCGTTGTATTATCATTATTATTTTTCTTCGTAACATTAACTGTTTCTTACAAAAATTACAATTTTATTAGAAACAAAGGACAATGGAAGTATTCCCATTTTTTTGCAGAGATATAACAAAGTCAAAAAGATTGCCTTCAAATCTATTTTTAACTTCCTTCAAGTTTACATTAACATAGTAAGTACTGTATTTTTAAATTGTACATAGAAAATAAGTAAATTGTATGTATATACGATATAATTTATTAATTGTTGAGCTATGCTCGTAATAACATTTCCAATAAAAGTTTGTGCAAAATACTTAATGCAAAACTATTTTCAATTCATTTGGAAACAGAACAAAATGATAAAAAACAACGTATTAAACGAAGTATTATATTATTACAAAACAATTATAGTGTATGCGTTACGGGACGGGTACAAACATTACTGCTAAAAAAAAGTACAAAACACCCAATAAGGAATTTGATAATCATTTTTTAGAAAAATAATAGATAGACATTATAGGAGATTAAATGAAATTATTCTGTCGAATAAGTATCTTATATTTTAAGTGTATATTTTCCACACTAATTAAGAAACTAAAATATTTATAACTCCTAATTCATTAATCATGTACCACCAAATTCCAGTCATTAAAAACATTGAGACAAATAATGATCACATCTTTCAATTTAAGTCTAATATTTTTTTTGTCTATTAAACATTGTGGAATTTGTACTTGAAGAATTATGTATAAAATATTTAGTATAATTTATATCAGCTAAGAGTTCAACTCTAAAAAGAATTAATTATCACGATAAAAAATTATACAAACGTAACATCTGCTCATGTTTTATCAACACGAAAAAGGAAGATGATGAAACAAATTTTAATACAAATATTCTTTTGGTCTTCAATTAAATGGAAATACTTCTAACATTTAGAGTCCACATTATGGAAAGCATAAATATTAAAATTAAGTTTATAAAGAATCATACAGCATCAGTGTTAATTGAACACAGTTGTTTATTAATAGCATTGAATTTGTATTGGTGCATAAAACATACTGTTCGAAGTACATTCCAGTGTTCTCGAAATTTGTTAATATACAACTGTGCAATCATATCATACTGTTATGTTTACTGCTTATAATAATAAATAATTTATTGTGTCAACATTATGTAAATTTTATATGAACAATGGAACACCTTTTTATTTCTTAGATAAATAGAGATACTCTTAAATCATTTTTCTGTGACAATCATTTATCTTTGAGTTTTAGATACAATGATTTAATCAAGTAAAAGACATAATGGTACTGACCATGGCTAATACAATATTTTTGCTAATTGTGTATTGATTTTACGACAAGAACATTACAACTTAAAGAAATCACTGAAAAATAAATTAACAGGAATTAAAGAACGTAATTAGAAACATACAATAAATATTATGCTTATTTTGCTTAACGATTAAACCATAGTACCTTTTCAATATATTATTTCTTTTTAATTAGAAATTATATTATTTGCATTAATCTTATCTTTGTTTGGTATTCTTTTAAATTTTATTTATAATTTAAAAGGTAACAAATTAAAAAAATACCATACAAATACCATTAAAGTTACATTATTTTTAACAGAATTATAAAAAGCTTAAATTCAGTATAGAGAACTAATAATGTTTGCTTAATACTTTTAACGATTATGGTAATTTTTAATGTAATGTTAATAAAACATTAAATACTACACATGGATATTCAAGATTATGTTCCATGATAAAATTATATATAACTAGTAACGGAAAGCATATGAATATTCATGTATCCAACTTTGACATCTTAATATATATTTGTTTTTGGTTTATAGTTCTTAATTTCTTTCATGCACAGTTTATAAACAAAGTATAACAATTTCTTTCCATTGACATAGAATAAAAGCGATCAGTCTTTAAAAAACAGTCATAAGGACACCTTACTGCACAAAAGTCTTTCTTTCAGTTGACATGAAAATTATGATCATTGAAATAGAATTAACATAAAATTCAAGATGAAAATGTAATACTACTAACACTATTATCATTACTAATTTTATAGTAATGACAGTAATGGAAGCAGTAACAGTAGCAGTAATAACAGTAATAGCAACATTAACAATAGTAATAACAGAATTGAACGTGATTATTTACACATACATAATGAAGTATAAAACAGTGTTTAATTGAGTTGATAATATTACCGATAACAAGAATATTAATTGATAATTTTATACAAAAGTAAATTTTTGTATGTTGTTTTGTGCAGCATGATAAAAAGATACATAATGTGCAATTTGTGCAATATTTGATTACTTAAAGGAAAACATAGGAAGAGTTGATGCATGAATATGTGAAATAGAAAGAAAAAGAGCGTATTTTCAAGTCTGAGTGCAATTTTTAGACATTTAAATTGTAGATATCTGTCTGCTTACACAGTCTGGTACTCGCGGCGTATTGAACGTGCTAAACAGCAAGCAAAGATTACTCCAATTAACTGAAATAAACAAATTTTATTATATTACCTGAACTTTTATATATTTTGATTAAAATGTTTATAATTATTATGCCATCAATTAATAATATTGTTGATATCATATTTATATTTTTATAACAAAAATCAAAATATTACCTGAATAATAGCAATACCAATTCCAACGCCACCCAAAGTTAGAGCATTACTTTCAATAGCATTCTGAAGACTTATCAGACAACCATCTCCAAATACATGAATTGAATTTGAATCACAGGTATTTCCTTGTGGTACTTCTTTACAACAAGAATTTGGTACAGTATTGTCTGGGAATCCAACACGAGCCCAGTCATTCGCATCAATCATTCCACAACATTTTAACTGAAATTTGACAATTTATGTGCATTATATAATTAATGGATGTTCAAGCTTAGTTATTATGATTAATATTATTATAATAATATATGTGGTAAATAATATACTTAAATAGTTATTTAAATATTTTTTAGTTAAAAATTCTATTAGTATATTTAATAGAATGATACCATTATGTACACTTACATCATGTTGCATGATATCCCAGGATTTATGGATATCTTCATCGGTTAAATATTCTCCCATAGTGGTATTCAATCGATTTGCTACCATTGTACTAACTTCTCCTTGCATCATATATCCAGCAATACCAGCACCAAGTTCCATTGCAAAGATTACAAGAAGTAATACAGAGAACTGCACACAAAGTAAAAAGAAATATTAATTTCAATTATTTTTTAAACCATATTTAGTACAGTTAAAAATGTTTTGCTTTAAATGAATTTTTAAATATTAACTGAACATTACCGTTATTATCATACAATGGTTTTCTTTAACAGCACCACAGCAACCAAAGAATGATACAATAAATACAATAACTCCTACTACTATCATTAATACTGGTGCTGCAAAGAACCAACTATCCATAAAATTGTTGTAACCGCTGTAAACCACAAGAATCACAGTACCAACTGCAATAAATACAATTCCAGTTATCTGTAACAAAAGAATTTTATATAATTTATACTTACAATAATTATATTAACAGTAATAGAGATACAAAATATGGTTTATGACAATATGTATGACATTGTTTTGTTTAATTATAACATAGGACACTACTTGCATGTTTGACATATAACTGAAACCAATATTACACGATTGACATTTCTAAAGATTGTTTTATAAAAATAATACACAGTGGATGTTATATAAATATTACTATCATAACTTTATTTTGAAATACTTAACTTTCAAACAATTTTAACTCTTTATTATACCATGTCATTAAAATGACATAAAACAAATCTAGTCAATTATAGAAGGCACGAAGGTTGGTAAACATTTAAAAAGGGATGACAATATGAGGTACAGGATTCATTAGGCTAATATCGTACATGGATATAAGATGCAATTTAATGTAAATGTTTAAATGTTAAACAACTGATTTCAAGCTTAATCCTAAAAGCATACAGCTCATAGACTAAAACAATTATTAATTTAATAACATCTAAGAATTTTATCATGACACTTTAAACCTCAATTTCATCGAAACAAGGTTCATCTAGTTTGTTATTCGCTAGAAAGGTTTATTTTTTAACTGAATTTTTGCTGTCCCATGTCTTTCTCACCACTATGAAATTTTAATTAAGTTCAAAATTCAGTTTCGACTCTTCATGACTTCTAAACTATTGAAATCTACAGGATATTTTACATGAGTAATATTTTGGCCAAAGTTAAGTTTGATATATAAGTTCTTGTATACGATTTTTTAAAGGAAAGGGACAAGTGAAAAACAAAAATACATTAAATTTAAAAAACTAAGAAATATTCATGAATTTCCCAGTATTATCAAAGTTGAACGAAACAAGATTATAATAAATTATTCATCAAATAGGAAAACCTTACATTATATTTCATTGTAAGATTGATTTTGATTTTAAAAAAATGTACATTTTGTGAATAATTCAATATACATTTTTATGTATCACATTTGCTATTGTCCAATTGCATATGGAATTATTCATAGATAAGATATGAAACAGCAGAAAATGCAGGTGATTTTGATTTGCTACTTGTATTTATATAATGACGCAATAATTAGTGAGTTGTCAGACCCACAATAATAATTATGCCAATTTCAATGTCTATAATATATCATTAAGGGTTAATAATAAAGGGTCTAGCAGAACATGACGGTCAAATGTGTCTTTGAGTCAAATGAAACTTGCAATGTCATTTGATAACACATCCGAAAACAAAACACCTTACACCAACTTTCAATCCCTTATTTCAACTCATGAAGTAGTAACAGGGCAAAATTGAAATTCCAATTTGTTCTCTATTTTTCCTATTTAATGACACTCAAAAAATCTGAAAAAATTCTAAAATATTGAGGATTCAGTCCCATATATTACAGAATTTTTTCAGATTTTTTGACTGCAAACTGCACTTGTAAAAAGTGAAAAACTGCAAAAAAATTTGAGAAAAGAAAAGTGATTTTTTATTGACGATGTAGGATCACTGCTGTTATATTATTGTAGTAATAACATATTGGCATAACTTATTCTCTAACTTTTTCATATTTTTTGGAAAGGTCCGCCACAATTGAAAAAATCAAAGATCGATATTTGTCTGAAAAAATGTCTTCCATTTTTTATTTACTTCTTTTCTTTTTCAGTATATTTATTAAGTAGCATTAAATACATTCACAATCGTAATTGATACTAATGATACATTAATTAAAAAATGAAAATTCATTTATTAATTAATCCTATGTTTTTACTTTTAGTAGTATGATATAGCAGGTATCTATACAAGTATAATAAGCAAGCACTTAAGATATTAACTTTGACAACATATTAGTGGCTTATTAGATAACAGTTATGTCCAATTTTAACATTTTTAAGAAAACCAGGTTCAGAAATTGAATAGTACTTTATATTGTATTAAATAAATACTTTATGCATTGTATTTATTATGTTATATATGTAATACAATTACAATAACTAGCAGCTAAACTTCACTTATAATTAACATATTAATGAATAAGTAAAAGTATTTAATTAGCAATATAAGTTAAAACTTACAAAATTATAAATATTTCTCCAATCAGAAAAACAGATCCAAGAATATACAATAAATAAAAGTATTATATTTAACAAATATATAAAATATAATGTGATTTTTGTACAAAATGAAAAAATAATTAAGAACTGTGCTTTCTATATAAAAAGTCGAATCTCGCAGAAGGTGGGCATATAATAATTGTACATTAAGCCATTAATATCTGAAATGTCATTGAGATGAGATGAGTACATGACATAGCATTGATTTATTTTTATGCCAAAGAAGAAATGAAAAACATGCAACAATTTTTTGGCACATTTGAACATCCATAGACTAGTATAGATCCTATCACTAGTTTACATTTTAAAAAACCTATCCTTGTGCACTCGTAGTTTAAGTTTAGTTTTTGGGATTTTTAGCTTATAAAGAACTAAATTAACTATTAAGTAAAATAAGCATATTTTTAACGTATCAACAGAGAAAGTATTAGAAATTTTTTATTGCTAGAATTACCATGAACCATATTTTTACAAATTTTGTAAAGATCCAAAATACCAAAATCTTGAATTCCATAGTACCAAAACTTTAAAATTCCAAATTTTCACAATTCTAACATCTTAAAATCCTATCACTACATAATTCCAAAATCCCAATGTTCCAATGTTAAAAAATTTCAAAGCCTTAGTGTTCTAACATTCAAACATTTCAAAGTCTCAATGTTGCAATGTTCTAAAATTTCAAAGTCTCAATGTCATAACGTACAAAAATTCCAAAGCTCAAAATAAAAAATTATTAGAGTCTCAAAATTGTAAAAGTCCACAGTCCCAAAGTTTCGAAACTACAAAATCCTAGTCTCAAGATTTCAAACTTCCAAAATTTCAAATTACAAAAATTTCGAAATTTCAAAATTTTATTGTTGGAAAATTCCAAAATCCTGAAGTCCAAAAATAGAAACGTTCCAAAATCCCAAATTTACATTTGACATTCCTAAATTCAAAATATTACAAAATTTCAAATTCCCAAAGTTCACAAAATTGCTATTTTTCCTTTGTAATTTCATTCAACTGTCTATTATTTTGAATTATATAGACATATATATGCAGAAACACCAAAAAGTTTGCAATATATGTATAGGACATCTAAACTTCGTAATCCGGCCCTGTCCTTGTTTTCCCTAACAGTTGTTTTGGGATTCGGAATTCAGGTATTCAGACGTCTAAACAGATTTACGATCTTGCTATATCGTGGCTGAGACTATACGCTATATAACTATCCTCCCACTCCGTATACCTTTCTAAGACCATGTCTATATACGTACGTTTCCGTACCGTCTCTTTAGACAGGTCAAATCTTTTCCTCAGAGTTTTTTAATTTATTACTATCGAAAACGCTTGTTTGCTTTCCTGGTGATTCACCTTCTAGGAACTCGTATCTAATTTTAAATCATTTTTAATCCCTTTTGCGCCATTTGTTAATTTACATGACAAGTGGTTGTATAAATTACACCATAACTAAATGGCTTTATAAAGTCTTTTGATATATTTAGAATTATTTGAACGTATTAAATTTAAATTTGTCGAGTGAATATGAACGAATTATAATTTTTAATAAACATTAAAAACGGCTTTGAAAAAAAAAAGTTTTTCTTAAAAACAGACCAATTATATCGTTCTAAAGGTGTGTCAAGTAATAAAAACGTCACGGTAAAGTAACCGTACGAGGGAATACCAAACGAACTTTCTGGGGTATTTAATTAACTTCACGATAAAATAAAAATATATTGATTTTTCAATTTACAGAAATTTTATAAACATATGATATAATATATTTACAGGTGTATATGTATAAGATTTATATACAACATAAACAACACATTCCATTCACCCGATACTCAGGTACACGTAACCCATGAAGCAATAACTGATTTAGAAGCATTTCGAATAAAATAAAATGAATTAATTTTTATACATATTTTGCAAAACTCGTAAGTTAGTACTTCTACAGTTTGTAAAAAAAATTGTTGAACATAGAATTAAGAAAGAAAGGAAATGTCATTTATCAAAAACTTTCAAATAAATAAGACGGGCATAACAAAATATTTATAGCGACGAAACTATAAGTGAAAATAACATTTAAAAACCATAAATTAAATACTTTCTCATTTTGATTCAAACAGCAATTAGTAAGTCTCAAATACGAGGATTGAAAAAAAACAATATTAAACACAAGAAAAACGTATACAAAAGGTGTATAAATCGTAAATACAACATGGAGAACTCACCGCGAATATCAAGTTGAAGAGAAACGTTAAATATTTAACGCAAGCCATTCCTCCGGACACCATTTTGCCGATTTCACTGTTAACTGTCGTCGAAAAAAATACGATTGACCACAAAACTTGTTAATATTAGCACAGATAAACAGAATGAGTGCTGTATGCGTCGCTTATAGATATTTCGTTGAAGCAATGTATAACAGGTCAGACGCACTTCGATAGCTCACTGAGGAATAGCCGTATTTTCATTAGTCCACCCTGGCTGATTCGGATGCGCGCGCACCTTCCCAATAATTTACCGAGAATCGACTACGTTTATCACACAGAACTATACCTTTCCAATTTTAACTTTCTAATATTTGAATCTATGAACTTAATAACATCAATTGTTATTTAATTATTGTAACAGTCATTGTATATAATTAGAAATATTATATTATCATTACATCCGCTCTTCGGAATAAGGTATTATACTGAATGGGTCACGCACGTTCATTATTTATGTTTATTTAGTACCTTATAATTCATATCTACGTTCATATTGAAATAATGATTTAATAACTTTAATAATGTTAATTTGTAGTTTTGTTAGTTTTATTTTATTAAAAATGTAAATAATACAAACTTAATTTTTAGTTCATCAAACGTTACATGTTGTACATTTATAATTAAATTTGTACATTTATAAATTTTCAAATGTTAACAATTGCTTAATTTGTAAATCTCAAAATTCACAAATTTCTTCCAATAAAAATTTTTATTCTGCACAAATAAAGAAACGTTAAATATTATATAAATTTCCATAGATTACAGTTTATTAAAATTTTGTTCACTTTAATTAATATTTAAATAAAAAATTTATATCGTCTTGAAATATTAAGTCTATATAGTATAAGTTAGGTAATTAAAATAAACTGTTTATTGACTGAATTCGAAGAAATGCAAAATATCTTGCATTTGGCAATATTTTATTAAAGTTGAAAATAAAGTACAGAATATCCACTTGAAACAGGGCAATACTTATGAACAGAAGGTAATGATACGGCCCTGAGCACGTACAATGCAACATCGTCGACTCTGCACCTTTTACATCATAGAATAACGGTTTAATCTTGCTATTGATTGCCATATTTATATCGAGATTTGCAAAACTCCACTATAATTTATAATGCAAATGATATTGTGATCAATTTTACATATTTTATACACTTTTAGTTTTCCGACTGTAGATAACAATTTTTGAACTTATACCATCCACTATTTCAAATATTGCGACTTTGAAATTGATACCGAAAAAATATTTTTCATACGTTTAATAGAATATACTTAATGTAAAATCTAAAATTGTGAACATAACAGTGTCCAATTATGAAAATTCGTAATTTTTAATTAAAAATTTGTTATCGAATGACACGTATTTATGACATATTTTTCATTTCCTTTTATTGTACTTATTAAAATAAATTATTGTTATTATAAATTGCGGAAGAAATGTTCTAAAGTTATGAAATTATAGTTTTAAAATGGAGCGTAGCAAAACGTAAAAGATTCTAGCAGTTGTAATGCGATGCGTGTTATAGTTCAGTCTATCCTTATAATCTCTTAACATTGATTCCTTGCATTATAATAGGGACGATGCATTGCATGTCACCTGCTCTAGTTCGATACGACGCTTACCTTATGATTATTATCGATTTAAATTTTACTTTTTCTTTGCACTAACCATATTTATTCTTCAGAATCACTCGTGAACCAATAATTCATATTATAATTACTTTTAAATTAATATGTACGTTCAAAAATATAAATTGGTTTGCGTTTGTTATCATTTAATTTTCATAGAACTAAATTATTATCTAAATCAAGTTGAGAGCTATGTTAAAAGAATTAAAACAATTAATTATTAAAATTTTTAATGATTTAATCTATGTGTACCTATTTTAAGTAAGATTAACAATTATATATTACATAAATTGTATGTATAGACATGTACACCTGTATTACTTGATTCGAACATAACCTATGTTGCGCAATATTTTTAATGAATTATTCTTATATAACTTGTATAAAGGAAACAGAAATGGTTTAAGTAATACAGTATACGTTTATTAGTACATTTAACGCATTTATTAATTTTAACAAGGATTGCAATTGTTAATGTAATTCAAAGACCAATGCAGTAATCATCACGGTAATTATAAAAAATATTCAATTCTGTATTGTTTATATACAGGTAGGATATACAGATAAGATATAAGATTCTGAATTTGTCATTCTCTGTGAGCATTTTACAATAAAACAATGTCATTGATTAGTACATTATTAGTATTAGTATTTTAACTATAATATTACAACATACAATTTTTAATAAGTATCATTACAATTAAGAAACGTATCATGACATACACAAATTTGAATTAAAATCATGAAGATACGATGCTAAGAAGGACGTATGTTGGCATACAATTTTATAAATCTGTAAATAATTAACTTTGGCTTTATTTTTATACCTTCCAAATTTTCTTATACAATTATAATTTCACTCAATAGAAAGTTTTCCATTCGAACGAAGGAAGTCAGAATTGGGATGACAAAAATGGAAAAAAAATTGCGGTTGGTAACCTTTGAAATTTCACAACCTTGGTTAAGAGCATTATATTCGCGCATGCGCGGGCACACGCAGCCACGCGATAGTCTAAAAGTAGTGAATTGTCGTTGTGTTCTTGGCCGGTTTGTGCGCCTTTTTTTAATGTTGAAAAACTAGATAAAAACGTAGCGAATTGTTATTTTTTTGTGTGTTAATATCGATAAATAATATTTGATTTACACTGTCAGTGATAAGTAATGGTTAACACTATGAAATTATCTATCGGTTCCCGATGTGTCAAATATCTCATGTTTGTCTTCAATCTGCTCTTTGTTGTAAGTAACATTTTCTACGTTATCTTATTTTCGTTATCTTGCTATTTAAACGTTGTTAACGTATTTTTCGTACAGAGTTATATTTTAAATTCTTAACATACTTAACAAAGTTTAACGTTACACGCATATTAGTGTACCAGAAATAATAAACTTGTGATTTTAAATGTTTTCTGCCTGAAGGATCATAAGAGTAGCGCGGAATGTTCTCCATATTTCAGATGTTTGCATACAGTTTTTTAAAATTGCGGAATTATTATTATTTTTCTTTATATTCTACTGTCATTGATAAATGACAAAATTGCACATATGTGAATAATGAGCTATGTAGAAAGATTTATTAATCGTTGTACAAATTTTACTAACCTCCGTATAACCTAAATATTGGTACAAATATCGATATAGATTCTAGATCCTTACGGATGCTGTAAGAATAACGTAAGTCTAATCTGAATTAAAATTTGGAAAGAAATGTAATTAACAGTGGGAATAACCGTTTGTCACAACGAAATAATCTGTTTTTCCCGTTGATCATTTTATGCGTCATACAATATTCTATATATCGATGCACATTACATACACACGTATGTATTTACGTCTTGTTTATATATTCTTATATTTATCGTTAGTTTTATTAAAGTAAACAGATTACAATTATTTTTATATCTATACTATATTTTACTTCTAAATTTATTAAAAGGTATAGCAAAGTTTATAAACACGTACGCATAAACACGTATTCAAATACGTATACATATCAGTGATTAACTTTTTTTAATTAATTTTTTAAGCTTATTTTAGTTAAAGAGAGCGTAACATTCATTGATAATGTATTCCTCTATATAGTTAACGAAGAAAGAAACTAAAAAATTTTCGTTTTTATAGAAATATTTATTTTTTCATAAAAATGCAATTTAAATAAAACAAAAAAAACATTTGCTAATAATATTTTAACAAAACAGATATTTAATTCATCTGTTTTTTTTTTTTGTTGCAAATATGAATATAAAGAGAAATAAATTGTTAATTAAGTGAAATATACGTATTTTTTTAAAGAAAGATAGGTGTATGAATATAAGTATGAAAATTAGTTTTGTAATGCTCTGTTTTAAGAAAAAAAAAAAAAGTTCGCTGCGGACAGGATTCGAACCTGCGCGGGTAGAACCCAATGGATTTCAAGTCCATCTCCTTAACCGCTCGGACACCGCAGCAGTTGAAAACGAGCTTCTTTTAAAGCGTATATAATGCTTGTACAATCGGAACATGAAAAAATATTCATACGTTATCTTTCATTGCTATTTTAATTACTTTATTTGATTAATTATCTTTAGTAATAACTAAAACAATATTTTAAATAAAAAATGAGTAATTTTGATCGATTAAACATGTACGATTTATAAAATACTTTTAGATTTGTTTATTATCTGCCGAAATAAAATTAGTAATTATAATATTCGACACAATTTTCCGAATGTTATACAGTATGTCATTTAACCGAGTGTTAAATATCTTTAATACATGGATTTTGAAATAAAAATTAAATGTTACTGTATAAATTTATAATCATTAAGCAAAATTGTTTAAAGTAGTATTTCTTTAAACCATGGCTTAACCTCATTTCACCCATCTCTCGGTAATTTCTAAAGATTCTCCCGGCATCTAAAAAACACTTAATCTTATTTTCTGCTGATCCTATTTCTCGTGTAAACAGAGGTAATTGATTTGACCCGATTATCACGTTAAAATAGAACGTTTAAATAGATATTTATTTATGCAGATATTAGTGGATATCATTTGCGAAGTTTATCTAACTATTTTAAAATTTAATAAATTCAATTATGTCAAACATAAATCATTTCTACACTACAAGTTCAAAAAAAAAATGATAAAATACGTATTTTCATTTTCAGATAACGGGAATAATTTTATTATCTATCGGTGTCGTGTTTCATGGAGTTTATCACAATTATCAGCATTTCTTGGATAATAAATTCTTGTCAGTTCCTTCGCTGCTCATCGCAATCGGTGCAATTATCTTTCTCATTGCCTTTTTTGGATGTTGCGGCGCCGTTCGTGAAAATTACTGCATGATTGTTACGGTAATTATAATTTTGACACTATTTATTAATTATTAGTAATATTCAGGTCTCCGATATTACAATTTCAGGTCTGATTAAAATGGAACGAGAGAGGACAATTTTCAAATTTTTTAAATTTGAAAAATTAAAAAATTTATAAATTACAAATTTAAATTTTAGTAAATTTTTTTGTTCGAATTATAAATGTATGCATTTACAAATTATTAAATTGGGAACTTTAGGAAAACTTAAATATTGGAATTTATAAAATTCGAAATTTGCATATTTTCAGAATTACAAATCTTTTAATTTTTAATTTTTGACTTCTCAAATTTTTGAATTTGCAAATTTACAAAATTTAAGATTTTTCATTTTAAGACTTACGAAATTTTGAAATCGCCAAATTGAGAAATTAAAAATTTCTTAAAGTTTGAAATTTACAAATCTAAAAATTTGAAAGTCGGTTTTCAAATTGCGAAATTTAGAATTTTTCACCATTTAAAGTTCAGACTCTTAAATTAAAAAATTTAAACGTTTTAGAAAGTCAGAAATTTTGGAACTTGAAAATTTATAGGTTAAAGTGAGCAATTTTTTAATTTTTTAATGTTTGCGTATGCAAATTTTCAAATTTTCAAATTGTCGGATCAAAAAGTTTACAATTTCTCAAATTTTGAATTTTCAAATTTTCCAATAAAAAAATTGGAAAATCGAAAAGTTAGAGATTTTCAAATTTCAAATTTTCAAACTGAAAAATTTGGAAATTTTCACATTTCAGAATATACAAACTACAATTTTTCAATTAACAAATTTAAAAGTTTGAAAATCTAGAAATTTATCAATTATTAAATTAAATTGAGAAATTTATGAACCCTCAAATGTTGGAAGTTACAAACTTAAAAATTTAGAACTCCTTAAATATTCAAATCGAAAAGTTTGAATTTTTATACTGTATACAGAAATTCCATATACATATATGGCCATTTCACAATTTTTATTATTACTATAGCTCTGTTTCAGGCCATATAGCAAGACTGCATTGTTCTATATTTCGTTCTGCAATTTTCATTGAAGAAACTTATCATCATTTGAGGATTTTTAATTTATATAATAAGCTAAAAATAAATAAAATAAAATAAGTTTATATAATTCACATAAGTTTATTCACATAAACTCGAACTACTGTTGCACTGTATAGAACCGTATAAAAGGACCTTTTTCTATATCACCGATCACAAGAATTTTCCATTTCTGAACATAACGGGAATTTATTATAGCGCATTTGCACAAATGCCACATGCCAAATATTTTTTACGTATTTTATTTAAAATTTCAGAAGTTCGCCGCGTATAGATTAAGTGATGTTCAGACGACTGTTTGTAAAACATATAAATAATTTTTCTTTTTTCTGTTTCTAGTTTACATCGTTATTAGTCATTGTTTTTATTTTGGAACTCTCAGCTGGCATATCTGGATATGTTTTGCGAACCAGAGCATCAACGATTGTTCAAGAGAAGATGGTAGACACAATGCAACTGTATAGAAACAACTCAGAAATACAGATGGTGTGGAATAATCTTCAGAGCGATGTAATTTTCTTTAATTTCGTACTCTTATTATAAGTTCGTAACATTATCGCTACAACCATATCCATTCGGAAACGCTTTCATACATATATACATTAAATTGTTTGACTTCATATGTAATAGGACAGCTATAATCGCCAATTGTACGCTTACTGTGTTCGTTTCGTGGCAAACGACTATAGTTGTCCTTTGTTAGTAGCGAAAACGTCAGTAGTTTTGTCTACCTAAATAATTTTCAAATTTCATTATTTTTATATAAATTGTTAAAGAAGAAGAAAATTTGACAGTGGCAGTTAAATTATTTGATCAAAAATTCGTAGCGATAAAAGGGTTTGTTAACTTTAGTATTTATCTATAACGTTAAAGCGGTAAACAAGTATTTGAAATAACAATTCCAAATTCAATTTGTGTATTAGTACATGGGAATGCCTGAACGAGTACGACACACTTTCCAAACTTCGGAGAAAAAAAAGTTAATGATGCAAAAAGTTTGTAACTTTAGAAACTTTTTGAAAACTTCAACTGATCAATGTATATTTGTCAATGTTTCAAAGTACTCGTGAACAACATGTATACTCAGTACTATCAATATTTTACCCATATTTCAACATTGTTAATAAATATTGAGAATTCTGAAATGATGACAGTATCATATTGTTTGTATATATTATCAATATTTTCATGTTAAGCAACATTGGTAACTCATTTTGTTGTTTCAATTTTGTATTTTATATAAATGATGTAGGATGGGATGTAATATTTTATAGTTTTGATATATCTTTTAAAAAATGTTTTAAATGTAAAATTATCGTTATCTATGTAACAGACTTAATTTCATGGACGGTTTACAATTGTAGAGCCAAAGAATATTGTAGGATTTAATACTGCTAACAGTACCTATGAATTTGAAATGTCCTAATACCATAAAATGTTATATTAATAATAAAAGCCGTTTATATAGTTTAAAGTAGGACAAAATATAGACTTAATATAATTGTTGCACTAAACTGAACGATTTAGAATGAAATAACTTTTATGACTGTAAAGAACGAAAAATTTGATGTAAGAAACATATACAATATCATTTTTTAAAGGAATGTATTAAATGTACTTGGACTCTGGGGTTCAGATATATATTTTTAATTTGCTTTCATTTAACACTGTAAATGAGTTATGTAAAATAAAATATTAATTATTCCAGTTTCATTGTTGCGGAACAAATAATGCGAGCGAGTGGATGACCGTTTTGTCATCTATTCCTGCTTCATGTTGCGATAATCTCCCGAAAGAAGAAAATTGTACCCTGACATCTCCTACTATACATCCGAAGGGTTGTTATAATGGGTTCCTGTCTTTTATCAGATCACACGCCGTGCAACTGGGTGGTGTTGGTATTGGTATTGCTGTCGTTCAGGTAATCGTATATTTAAGAACTGAAGAAATTGTGTATGCAAAGGGCCTATTTAAATCGACCCATTCGAAAGCTGATGATGCAAAAAATGTTTTACACAAAAATTACATGATTTTAGGCAACAAATTATTTCGTGAATGTAGCTTTCTTCTATATTAACGTGTATAAGAGATATGTAGGCCAATTTTTTATATGGAATTATATATTTTTTATTATATACCGTTCAATGCAACTCATCATTCTGTACACAAAAGTAGCTAATATGCATTTCACTTAACATCTTGTGTTTAATTTTAAAATATTTTTTTGTATTGTCAATATTTTTGAAGATATTTGAATGGGCCGATTTAAATAAGCCACCTTGTATATTTATGTAACTTAATATTATTTTATGCCAGGTTACGTCATAAGAATTTCGTTTTATACATTCTTTTATTTATTTTGCAGGCAATAGGTATTTGGTTTTCAGTTTATTTGGCACGGTCGATCAAAAACAGTTATGAGAGTGTATGAAATGTTTCAAGATCTTCAAAAGCGATTACTCATACAAAAAATACCTTTAATTGAAACATAATTATAAGAAGAAACATCGTTATATTGTTAATTCCTTAAAAGATAAATTTCATATATAATAAAATATTTTATATATCCAAAATTCGGTATTAAGGAATCGTGAATTCATAGAGTATATTATAGAAATATACTGTGCCAACGTATGCTTCTTTTAAGACATAATGTAAAGGACTTATAAGGTTATAATAAATAACAAAGAAGACATACTGTACCCAACAATCTTTCTGTGAAATAAAAAATATTTAAATTTATTGTAGTATTGCTGAAAAAAACTCCTTATAACTGGGCAACTTATACATAGTTTATGATTTCTTTTCTTGTATATATAATTATGTTTAATATGAATATATATTAGAAAAGACAACAAATAATTTTAACTGTTTAACATTATAAATTTTGTAGCTACATACTTCCATAATAGATATAGATTTATAAATACAACTTAAACATAGCTTACTGCATATGTCTCTTGTAAGCATTCAATACTGATATGTCCAATGCACTTAAAAAATTACGATTGGTTAATGGCCAGTGTTCCCCCAACTTGTGTAAATTATAGCCATTCTATCAATATTCTCTTGTTGCATTGTAATCTATATCTATTTTCAGTTCCTTCGTCATTGTATCTATCGCGTGGTTTTAGTGGAATCAGTTTTGTGAAACAATGTTTATACAGAGTGACCTACGCAAGTGGGACAAGCTATAGCTCTAAAACGGTTGAATTTAAATTGTCAATCGACCGTTGTTGGAGCTAATTTGTACTGCATTCTGAATTTTATGATCTGCATGTATATAACAAGTTACGTGAATTCCGAAATCTCTAAATTTTCATATTCAGAATTTCTGAAGTTTTCAGGTTTCTAAATTAAAAAATCTGTAAATTACAAAATTTACCATTCAAAGACAAAGAAGTAATGGAGCCTTCGGGAGATCTTTAGCACTACTTGCTAATATACGTTAAAATAAACTAAGTACGTCATAAACATCGATTGACGTACTTATGAATGGCAATTTTCGGTCTATAACTGTATCAGATCTTTTAAAATGTCGATATCTGCAATTTTTTTGTGTAAACCGACGTGTATGAAATTTTTGTATGTAAGTTAATCTTTATAGATTACTTAATGTACAAAAGGCACTTCATAAATTCTTATTAAGAATTCATATAAAAAAGTTGTAAAATGTGACCTTTACATTCTAAAATGTAAGCTTCAAGGTTACGTATGTATTTGATGAAAAAAAAAGTGTTGATACATAAGTTGAATAAATGTCTACTAATAAAAACGGCATAACTTAACTAATTCAATACATATGTATATCCTTTTTAATACTGCAACATAATAATAATAAGATTTTTATTAAATGGAACGGATCGACGTTGAACGTGTAACTGATACCGGACCATATTTTAGCGAAGTATACGATTGTAGTTTGACATGAAGTTTAGCGTATATATATAGTCTGTAATACTTTTTCACGTATGAATAATGTACGTGTGCTGAATTACCCACACTATGATACGCATGAGTCATATGCTGTTTTCACGCATGAGCTTAGAAACCGGTCGATGTCCACTGCTGACCACTTTGAAGCCCTTCACTGTAAATAGATCATTCTTCAGCTGATACTAGTTGTACAAACCGAGCTGCTTAAGGAAATAAGTTTATAGCGATCAATTATAATTAATATTCCCCTCTGATTACACATTATCTATTAGCTGCTTTCATATAATGTTCTCTTTACTCTTAATGTTGCTTGTTTAACAATCAATTTAAAATGTAGTTTAATATTGGATTTAACCTTCAGCACACCAAGGTGAAATCAACGTTCTGTTTCAAAAGAGGTTAGGGACTCCATCATTTTTTTAATCGCTGTTTCTATTTATTTTATAACATCTTTTTAAATTAAATTTTCGCAATTTTTACATTATCAAATCCACAAATTTTGGAATTTAAAAATTTTTTAAATTCCGACATAAAATCTAGAAATTTCCAAATTCAAAAATTTTCAAATTTTGACGTTCCCCAATTTTTTAATTTTACAAATTATTAAATTTGATATTCAAACTTTCGAAAATCTAATTTTTCAAATTTCAAAATTTTAAGTTCACAAAATTATTATTATTCACAGAATTATTAAATTTTTTAATTTTCAAGATTTCAGAATTGAAAAATTGTCGAATTTGCCAATTTGTTTAATGCAAAAATTGTTACATTTCCAAAATTTCCAAATTTTCAAATTTTTGGATTTCCAAAATTCCATAATTTCTAAATCTACAAAATTTACAAATTCGGGAATATTCGACTTATCAAATTCTCCAAATTCCGAAGCCTAAATTTTCAAACTTTCAAATTCTCCAAAACAGTACAAAAAAGGATTGCGCATGCGCTGTGCGCATCAAGCGCATGCACATTACGTAACCTTATTCTTCAAATACTTTTTTAGGAAAATTAATTTCTAAATTAAAATTTAGAAAAATCTGAATAACTAAATCTGGACTTACAGTAATTTTGTTATATACCGAGAATTTTAAAATAACCGTTATTTACAGCAATGTGTGAAAATTGTTTGATTCTATTTTTTTCGTAGTTGAATATAGCTAATTAAAACGAGTCTGCATGAAAACTGTAGATTTTCATAACTGGAAATGAATATAAATCATTTCCATTTTGGTGGAGTGAACTACTGAAGAAGTCAAAATGACTTCTGTTAGGTTTTTATTTTAACTAACAATAATAGATCTGAAAATGTATCAGCTTAAATAATATTGCTTTTTGTGGTAGTACATGAGCAACTGGTACAAAAATGTACCAGCAAAATAGTGTAATCAAAGGATAAATAATGCGTATAACACACGTAAAAAGACTCGGAATACACATATCAGAATTAAAAAATGCAATTAAGAAAAATATCGTCGACATTAACGAGGTCAATTAAAGGATTCTTGCACCGTTCTCTCATAGAAATATCCATTGACTTTTGCAAAGATAAAAAATGATTGTATATACTAGTTCACATTTTATACTCAATTTATGTACGAATTCTTTTACTTCGTTGTCAATCTAAAAATAAGTATGCGTCGAATTCCGGTAGTCATAGAGATAAACATACTTTAAATGTTTTGCGGTTTTGATAATAATTTTATTAAGCCTTATTATTTGTATACAAATAAACCTTATACGTAGAAATGCATAAATATTATACATGTAAATTTCATTATTTATATACATTAAATTTTACATTTAGAAAAAATGTATTATTTAAAAATTTGAATAACTCTATAATCTTTCGATTAGGTAATATTTCATGAATAATATAAATATTAATTTTATGCAAATACTATGAATATGAATTATCTTTTACCAGGAATATAAATACAGATACAGTAAAACAAATTTTAACAGCTGATTAATGATTATTTAATTAACGTTTATTTAACTAATTGATTCACTTCGATGTCGTTACTGAAATATCCTTGGAGACAGTATTGATAGAAATAAAATTATATTTAATGAGATTATAATTATACTAGGTTCTAGAAATTCAAGGATACATGTTCTATTTAAGAATAATAGCAAGTAATCTTACAACTTCAAAACCGCTGGAGATATCAAAAGGAAATAAGAAACAAACTATGACCGAGTATATCATTCACGAACTGTGCGAATTTCATAAAAATGAATGAATTTTAGACTTACACAAACAAACAGACAAAACTGAAAAAACGGTTTTTTATAATTATGTACCAAATAGTCCAAAATAACGGACATTCTAATTTTGTTTATACCTATTGATATCCATATGTAATATTAAGTAAACATATGCTTTCAAAAAATAATAAAGATAAAAATGAATTGACAGATTTAATGTGAAATATTTAACACTATATATATAATCGCTAACACTTTTAAAAATTAACAGTAACATACATCACTTTGAAGTAAATATTTTCAAACTTACACATATTACATTTTATAATATTTAATCCACACAAAGCTTCCTTAAAAAATAAGTAATCAACAATTTTGGGAAAAGTCGCAGTAAACGTATCCCGAAAATAGAAATGATTATCGCACTGATTAAATCTAATATTATTTTTATCGAATATACGATGTAAAAATTCAATCGAACGTAATGTGTAATTTCGGATGATTTTCCGTTTCATTTATCCATCATGAACGCAACGATGTGTCATACTTGACGAGCGCGTAATGAAAAAAAGTGTACAAAAATACCATGAGGAAAGAAAGAAATAAAGGAGAAGGAGGAAGGTAAGCACATTTGTAAAAACACGTAACCGAGTAGCGCTACGTGTGTTGTCGGTACGTACACGTCTTTATCAGTAGATAATGCGATACATCGCATAGAGTTTAGGTGTTTTCCACGTTCAGTTGGTTCTTCCTCGTTGTTCGAGAGTGAGAAGGAGCAGTGTTGTTCCGCAGTGCACCTGCGTGTAAAAGGATTTATCGACAACGTGCACCAAAATGGCTGCCACGCATCTGGATGTTGGTCTACGATGCATCAAATACCTGCTTTGCGCGGTTAACTCGCTTTTTGTGGTCTGTAACCACGTTATTTTATTACCTTTTTACATGTCCTTTGAACGTAACAGCGTTACGTCGTTTCCACGACGCGTACGATCGATTAATCAAACAAATGTCCGCCCGATTATATCGATTTTTCATCTGTTACGTTCAAATGTTGCGATCAAACGTTTTGTTTCTTTCTTTACCAACTTATTACTTCCGTTACTTTTCGCTCGATCGATTATATAGATTGTTTGCGTTTGAAAAAAATGATTGAGATTTCGTCATCCAATCGATTGTAAGTCATGGATATCGATATCTTGTGACAAGATCGAAATCAGATTTCTACACGCAACGATCGATTTTGGTCGAATATTAAAAAAAAGTATACTCTTTTACGTAACAATTTTTTGCTTCGTTTCTAACGCGTGTTATTTTTACTCCGTGCGTTTATACGCTTAATGCGAGAGAGATCGATTAAAAACGGATATTACTATTAACAATTACTGGAGAAGGATTTAATTAAACAAAATTGAATTTATTACTTTCTGAAATAAGTTATTCGAACGAACGTAATGATGAACATATGAACAAGTATGTACTTCTATAGCATTGATTTATTAAATTAATTCAATTAATGTTTTCAATTTACTATAAACTAATCATTTAGGAAAAGATAAAAGTTGAAGAAATACATACAGAAATGTATTAAAATAAATCTATAAAATCATAAATATTTATGTGTACGTTTTCGTTGCATATAGGTTAATATTGCTGCGTGATAACCTATAACATCGAAGAAAACGTCGTTTAATTAAAATTGATATGGTCAATATAATCTTTTTAATCACACAATCAATTACTAAAGCATTGTAAGAAAGAATATTACAAACAAAAATATTTACGCGCAAGTAATATCAATCTGACGAGAACTATAATCATACATACAAGTCACTTGCGGTATGCGGTGTCATTCAAATAATTAAGACAAGGAAAAGTCAAGTAAATAAAAGATATACGTTAATAACAATGCAAAGATAAAACAGAAATGACGAACGAAGTCGAGGCTGACCACGACTGTAATTGCAACCACGTCAATTTTCCCTCGCGAGAATAACTATACTCGGCCCTGAGATTCGGAAAGTTAGGTCAACCCTTTATACATACATGAACAAGCGTGATCACAGTTGCGCGTCGCCATCGAACGAGCAACAGAATCGATATCGACTGGGTGAGGTCGACCCCGATGAATTATTACATTGTACAGGTTTACGTCGCCAAACATTTCTTCTACCTTGCTCCTCTTTTCTTACTATGTATCGCTTTTATTACCTTACTATCAAATATTACACAAGTAGCACTTTCTGTCTGTTTGCTTATTTGTAAATTTTATCTTGAAAATGAAATTAAAGATTTCGATGAAATGGGCCTATCTACCGTTTTAGATTGTGAGAATCGATTCAGCGAACTCTCGATTTTGCGACTGATTTCCACAAACTAATATATTAATATATAAAACGATACAAGTCACAAAATTCAAAAATTCTATAATCTAGAAATTAATCTTTAAAAATTCGAATGTATCGAAAAGCAAAAAATAAAAATTTCCAGAGTTCAAAAATTTCAAGATTAAAAAGTTTCTAGTTTCCCAAATCTAAAAAATTTCAAAATTCCAATATCTTAAATTCCTAAAGAAGCGATAAATTTTAGGATGATTGTTAATAATAAATTATTGTTTTCTTCGATGCACGAAAATTTTCGTGTTCTGTGATCAGTATCACAGTCAGAAACCATTGCCTGTGAAAATGGTTTGTCTTATCAGTGTAGATAAACCTGTATAATCTCTTTGATACTGATAACAGAATTCTCTTGTCTCGGTCTGTGCAGATATCTGTTGGTATTAGAGGAAATTATTTCTTAAGCGATACGGGTTCGACAACCCTCATTTCAGGGAACTGCAATATCGTTCGGATTATTTCAAATATTAAGAACAATGAATGGAAACAGTCCAAATTTTATAATAACAATGTTGGTATCTTTCGTAATTTATCAAAATGAATGATATATCAATTGCATTTATTTTGATATCAGTTGTCCTGTACAATTGAACTTAAGTCTGTCATTCTTAACAATGCTTCTGATAAAGTATTATCAATTAAATGAGTCGTTCATACAGATATTACGTTTTAAACGAAAAATATTATTCCATGCCGTTTTAACAAAATTAAATGACCAAATCGCTATGCAACAATAAATAATAATTAATAAATATATTTAATAGTATTGTTTAATGTTAAATATAAAATTATAATTAAAGGATAAAATCATAAATATATCAAATATTTTTTAGAACATGATAATTCTGAAAAATATACTTTTTTCGTTAAAAAAGAAATTTAATGAAATACAATATTACATTAGACTGAAAGAGTTACCTTACAATTTAATTATTGGTTTTTGAGTAATCTTTAGTGATAATTTATTTGATAATGGTTTTAATTAATTAAAAATTAATTACATGGTACTCTGATCTAGTAATATCAATTTTTCCTAAGAACATGCATATGTTCATACCAAATAAATTTGTTAATATTTACATTGGAATTTTTAATATTTATATACTTAAATTTGTAGGAACTAAAATATAGCACTATGCTATTTGAATTCGATAAACATTTATTGTTCATGTAAGTTCATTATTATTTCAAACGGAATAAAGGAAGAAAGTTTCTTAAGAAATTTTATACAAATTAAATTTTTTTCTTCTAAATTATACAAAAACAGAGTATTCACTTTGTAGATTTTTTAATTTTTATATTTTGTTAGTATAATGTATATATAAATGTATATGTGACAATGAATATTCAGATTTTATAAAGCCAAGGAAAATTTAACTTCTGCAAAATTTCTTAAAAAAATATGTAAATTGTGTATATTAGGTTTTGCATATAGCATAAGAAAGTTGCATCTATTCATTAAGCTAGTAGTGACTAAAAATAGTATACTCTTTTTATGAGCCAAATTGTACGTCTTATTTGAAATACTGATTATTGCTCAAAGTAATAAAATAATAAAAGATTTCATGGTGTACTTCAATATTACTCATTTTCTATTAAAAAGATATGAAACAAATTTAATGTAACTGGTTTCTTGTTTTCATTTATTTGTTAATATTAAAATTTTATTAAATTGTTATCTGTTTACAGTTGACAGGGATAATGATAATATCCGTTGGTACAACAATTTATGCAGTTTACGATGATTTCTCACATTTTCTGGACTCCAGTTACATTTCTCCAGCAACTCTATTAATCATTGTTGGAATTATTGTTTTTGTGATAGCCTTTCTAGGTTGTTGTGGAGCTCTTAGAGAAAGTACTTGTATGGTTCTTGTAGTAAGTATTTCTGCATTCACTTATTATATAATTATTATTTAATACATAACGTAAGTTAAATTTCAGTAAATATTGTATACTTGTAATTTATCTTTTATTTTATCTATGTGTTTAACTTATGTTATTTATAATTATGTATATTTCTTTAAAATGAGATCTTATTATGCATTTCATTAAGTAATCAGATAAAAAACATTATAATTACAGTTTGCAGTATCACTGTCACTTGTTCTTATATTGGAATTATCTGCTGCAATTGCAGCTTATGCTCTTCAAGATGGAGTAAGGGATCTTCTTACAGAAAAAATCAATGCTACTATGCATCAATATGGGAAAAATGAAGAAGCTACAGATGCTATTGATTTTCTGCAATCAAGGGTAATTGAATTGTTAAAACATACAAAAAATTATCCATAGTGACAAAGTAGATAAGATTATTTTTATCAGATAAAAATTTAGATAAGGTTTCTTACTTCTTAGTAAAATTAAAACCTTTTCCAATTTTTATATATCATTATATTACATATTTAAATTATTAAATTATTATATTATAGCTTTATTGTTGCGGATATAATGGATATCAAGACTGGACAGATATTATGGATAAAAATAAAATAGATCTTCCAAAATCTTGTCGACCATGGGCAGATATTAATGAGAACAGTACACATATTCCTGATAATGATGACATTTCTTGGACTCCTTATGGAACTGGATGTATCCACAACCTATCAGTTGTTATTCACAGGAGTGCATTGTATATTAGTACAGGAGCTGTGGCCATTGCTCTTATTCAGGTTTATATTTGTTTTATTTATTCTTCTAATTTAAACAAGACTTCCTTTTCCAAATGTTATTCTTCTTATTTAAAAAGTTGTTAAATACCATATAATTAGAAATAAATAATCAGTACTTCATTTTTTAATAACCATATTTAATTTTAGTCAATTATTGTATAGCTTTATTTATAAATTCTAGTACATTCTGGGATGTTCAAACTAATATTCTTTAAATAGGAATCTTCAAATGTGAATCTTAATAATTTTGTTTGTTTTTGTTTTCAGTTGACTGGAATAATGTTTGCTTGCATGTTAGGCCGGTCAATTAGAAGACAGAAGACAGAAAGGGAAAGACGTAAATGGGAATTGAGAGAAAGTTTAGTCAATGGTTATCAACCGTTAGGAAAAGCAGATCCGTTCACTACATTTCCGGTTGTTTACATGTCCCCCTCTGAACCTTCAAAGAACCCTTAGTATTCTTTTCTACTCTAAATTTTTAATTAATACTTTCTTGAAAATATTCACTGTTTCATAATAGTATTTTCCATTTTTCTAAAATATTTATATATTTTAATTGTTTACAATTTTGGAAATGACTAATTCTATATTGTAGTAAATGTTGCTTAATGCATTTTTTAGTTTAACATTTGTTACCAAAAATTCACTTCTGTAAATCTTCTCTGCATTTAATATTATTCATTTACTTTGACTTTAAATTCTTTATAATAATAATTTTAACTTATGTTATGTTATATTTATATAGAACTACAATTGTAGGTAATGTGTATAAAAGAGTTAATATATTTCTGTAAATACAATGAAATGTATAATTAAATATATCTTACAATTTTAATATTACATGTTTTGTTGAAATATATGGTTCTTAAATTTTGTTTTGTATATCACTGGAAGATTAAAGCTCGTTTTAAAATCTCCCTAACTTCATCATTTCTTAATGTATCATTTAAATAGGGCGGTGTAAATTCACGGTAAGCCAAACAAATTCGTCTAGATGTTATATCTTCTCTCAAAACACAATGTTCCCACGAGTACCTAAAAAGATAATCCTAATATTTCTTTCACTGAAGTAATAAATAATATGTAGTATAAATTTATTTACATCTTTTTAGTATCTTTTTAAAACGGTATTCAACATTAATTGAATCATTAACTAAATTGTATAATACTTGCAAAGTAAAATCATTTTAGTTCATAAAAACATAATTTTGAACAATAGAATTAACTTACAAATAGTTGAATTTAATGTATTGAAAAAGTTCAGCTGATTTTATAAGAAACACGTGAAACGAATAACAGGTAAGAAAATTCTTTTACCTTGCCAAACCATAAAGAACCATAAGAGATCCCTCTGGCATTGGGAGTCTCACCACTACATCATCATCACTATCTCCTTTACTTTTTATATCAAGTTTCAAATCCTTGCATGTTGTAGAATACTCTGTAATGCTTTTTAAATTGTACTTTGTATCTAAACCATGATAAGGTGTCATTGTTAAAACTGAGTTTCCCATAACATTGACTGTAACTATTCTTTCACCCCAAATCCAGCAATCATCAATATGTGGATCTATTGAAGCTCCTCGTAAAGGGTCATATTCTAAAGTACATTGTTCTATTGTTTGAAAATCAGCAAGTATGGGCACCTTAGACAATTTTTCTTGTACAAACTTTGTAGGCTTTGGAAATCCATTGAAAGAACCCAAACGAAGCTTTCTTTTTTTGAAATTACATTTTGGACCAAAGTTCTAAATTTTCAACAATTTATAATTTTACTAATTGTTATAGAACAAAATATATATATAAAGTGAGATTCAGAGTATATTAAGTCATACTTTTCAAATGTTAAAGCATAGCAAAGGTGCAAAATCCTAATAATTTTGGAACTATTAGAGACACATAAGGAACATTTTGGTCACATAGAGGACACGTATTTTATTGTACATTGGAATAAAAAATAAATTGGACTTTTCTCCAGCACTGATGATGGATATCAAATTTCAGTATCTTGATATCAACTTCCACTTCTAAGTTTTGATATGATCTTATCTAACTTAATACCACGAATCCGATCATAATATTATATGATGGACTTTATACAGTTAACGATTATGATTGTAACTAGTATTATACTACCATATTAAAAACGAAATAACTTTCAATGAAATAATTGATACTATTAGAAAGAGTGAGAACTTTAAAAACCATGTAAACTGTCGTTTTTTAAGAAAAGTAGACTTGATATATTCCTGTTCCTAAGACCAAATTTTAATTGTTGTATTTAAAATACCTGTTTCCTTCTTCCACTTTGAGACGTTTCCCAAGGAATATTATCAAGTTCTTTTACCAATGAAGTAATCTCACAAGAATTCAGGAAATCTAACTGGTTACAAAGAATAACATAAATCATTTCTCTATTAAATATTCTTTCTAAAATAACTAACAATGAAATAAATAATTTCAAATGAAGCCATGCCTTAAAATAAAAGATTACTTGGGTATTGAAATAAAGGAAGCATTAACTACTGTGACAATAACAATTTACAAATACATATTCATAGAATGTAACAAAATATAAAAGGATAAGTTACTGCATAAGAAAAAAATAAAATATCTCAGGTAAAATCCTTTTGAACCCTGTTCTAAAGTACATTCATTTATTTTTTAATTTCCTTGCTATTTGCAAACACAAGTGGATAATGTTTTGTAACATTTAAAAAAAAATCAATTTGTTAATTAATTCCTTTTTAACTACAAAAATAAAATTCATATAAAAGTTTCAGCTGGAAATCTTTGAATCAACTATGTTCCAAGCAATTAATTTATGATATATCTTTTCCAGTCATGTCTTCAATTATGAAACATTGAAAAAAAATCCTTTAAAATAACTATCTTATGTATAAAGACCTGTATATATACACCAGGAAATTCTATGGCTTTCCCCAGATGATTTGGATGAGTTTTATATAAATCAGCATCCCATCCAGGCCACGATTTATCACAAAGAGGGCAGTACACATAACTGGAGCATTTCTATAATATTGAACAATTACAATTTACAATTGCAATAATATAAATAAAAAGTACAAATATTATATACTGTGAATATCATATAATGACAAAAGAGCAAATTAAAGATTTTTACATTCGATATATAAAATTTTTGTACTACTTATATTATAAAATAGTTCACATTTACAAGTTAATATTTACTAATCGCCTTTATCAATTTTGTTACTTATAGTTGAAAATATTTGGCATTTAGTATTACAACTATATTGTCTCCTTAATGGGAACACTCAAATGCAAAGGGTCAATAACACAATTTTAATGGAATTCATATTGATTATTAAAACATTTATCTATAACATTATTTAATAAATAATAAGGTAATTTGATAAACATAATCACCATAATTATATCTCAAAAGCTGTCTTTCAATATTAACTTTAGAATTACATATTTCTTTAAAGTGTTTATGCAAATTCAAATATATAAAGTATTCTAGTTAAATCAACCCACTCAAATGTTTCAAGTAAAATATGTTTATAAAAATATAGACTACTCTTAATAATAATTTAATTTGCACTAAATATATTCCAATTATATTAATAGATTTTGATATTTCAACTTTTTGTAATACACCCAGTTTAAAAAATTAAAGAAACACATTGTATTATTAACAGTAATCTCAAGTAAAAAAAAATGTTAATGTAGAAAGTAAACTGTATTTAATAAACGTTATCAAACAATATTTTAAGCAGTATTTTAATACTGTTATTTTTGTTAATCAAATGTTTAGATCACATCACATAAGTGATAAATAGTACATACAAGCTAAACAAAGATGTGACCAATTTTTATTACCGAAACTTCAGAGAAATTGTAAATCAACTATAAGTTTTATTAAAGAAGTATTAAGAAATATTAAATTAAAACAAACTTAACCTCTAAATAAGATTTAAAATCAGGTTTCACAATATTATATTCGGCTTCACAAATAAGACAAGACCTTATGCCTTTACAACCACATGGACGAACTGTTTCCATTTCTTAAAAAAAGAAAATGATTAAAAATTTAATTAATTATTGCTAAACAATACCATTGGCTAAAAATATAATTTTGTCAATGATAATACTACAAACAGCAACTACAGATATAATAAGACTAAGCATGCGTTTATTCTGGATGAAATATGAATCCGTGGTTCAGGAACAAGCGCCATCTGCCACCATAGTACTGCAGCATTTTAATAATTCTCTTCTGTTTGTACCTTTTATACGTTCTGTATCAAAAGACAGCGAAACTTCGGAAAATTGTCATGCTCCGATATCCATCAAATTTTGCAAATAAGTTCTTTTTTGCGAAAGAAGATATCTGTGAGAATGGTTATTGGCGACTCAAAAGAATATTTTTTCTATTCTTATGTCATTTCCTATATCATCGACGACATACAGTACAATGTGCGAACAATTCTAAACACATAAACCGCATCTTCGGACCCACGGAAATTACTGTCAGTATGAAAATGTTGTTTGCAATATATGTATTCTGTATTTCGTCGGTGATATAGGTAATACGACTTTAATATTCATCATATTGCACCGCAGAACAAGAGTAATCAATTTCAGAATGCTTTTGATTCGAGCTGCTATCAATTTTAAACCATTCAAAGAGGGGAAACTTTGAATACCGTTATGTTCCGATTTTGGCAAAATATTGCCAACAAGCTCCTTTTTTCAAAAGGAAACAGTTGTGAGAACGGGTTTTAGCAACTCGAACGAAAAATTTTCACAATTCCAATGTTATTACCCAAACTAACGCCAAGGCACGGTATAAGTGAGCGGAACAATTCTGAATACATAATTTGTATCTTCCGAGCCACATAGCATATTGTAAACGGAATTTTCATGCTGACAGTACAAATATAATTTTGACTTTGCTCACCACCCACCTCAAGCAAAAATTCCATGATATTAAACCAAATGAAACTTTCAATTAAAAACTTCGTTCTAAAGTACATTGTGTTAGTTTGTATCGTTCTAAAAATGCACCAATTTGATTTGTTCAAAAATTTGTTGCCCAGGATCCACGATTATCTCAAGAAAACCTTGACACCCTGCGCAGTCCTAAACCGTTTGACGTAGAAATGCGCAGTGCATTTTTTAGAAAGAGGCTTAACCCAGAAAGGTCAAACGGTGCACTCTAAATGATGACGTAATTAGTTTTTAAATTGGAGCAATTATGGTTTGTTCGAAAATTTGTTGTCCAGGATTCACTGTTATTTTTTGAAAACCTTGACCCCCTGCGCAGTCCTAAACCGTTGGACGTAGAAATGCGCAGTGCATTTTTCAGAAAGAGGCTTAACCCAGAAAGGTCAAACGGTGCACTCTCAATGATGACGTAATTAGTTTTTAAATTGGAGCAATTTTGGTTTGTTCGAAAATTTGTTGTCCAGGATTCGCTGTTATTTTTCGAAAACCTTGACCCCCTGCGCAGTCCTAAACCGTTGGACGTAGAAATGCGCAGTGCATTTTTTAGAAAGAGGCTTAACCCAGAAAGGTCAAACGGTGCACTCTCAATGATGACGTAATTAGTTTTTAAATTGGAGCAATTTTGGTTTGTTCGAAAATTTGTTGTCCAGAATTCGCTGTTATTTTTCGAAAACCTTGACCCCCTGCGCAGTCCTAAACCGTTTGATGTAGAAATGCGCAGTGCATTTTTTAGAAAGAGGCTTAACCCAGAAAGGTCAAACGGTGCACTTTAAATGATGACGCAATTAGTTTTTAAATTGGAGCAATTTTGGTTTGTTCGAAAATTTGTTGTCCAGAATTCGCTGTTATTTCTTGAAAACCTTGACCCCCTGCGCAGTCCTAAACCGTTGGACGTAGAAATGCGCAGTGCATTTTTTAGAAAGAGGCTTAACCCAGAAAGGTCAAACGGTGCACTCTCAATGATGACGTAATTAGTTTTTAAATTGGAGCAATTTTAACTTGTTCGAAAATTTGTTGTCCAGGATTCACTGTTATTTTTTGAAAACCTTAACCCCCTGCGCAGTCCTAAACCGTTGGACGTAGAAATGCGCAGTGCATTTTTTAGAAAGAGGCTTAACCCAGAAAGGTCAAACGGTGCACTCTCAATGATGACGTAATTAGTTTTTAAATTGGAGCAATTTTGGTTTGTTCGAAAATTTGTTGTCCAGAATTCGCTGTTATTTCTTGAAAACCTTGACCCCCTGCGCAGTCCTAAACCGTTGGACGTAGAGATGCGCAGTGCATTTTTTAGAAAGAGGCTTAACCAAGAAAGGTCAAATGGTGCACTTTAGATGATGACGTAATTAGTTTTTATGTATGCCTTAAAAAGTGTCGCTTAATAAGGGTTTTACTTTACTATCATTGTAAGAGTACACATATAATATTTTTCTGTTTTGTTTCCGAGCATGCGTGCAACGTCCCAGCGTAACTCACGGACATGTTTCTACGGTATAATATGAAGATTCATGCACATTGTTATTCATTGCTGTTCTTTTTTTTATTCATGTTGTTTTCTTCTTTTCATGAATTATACAGTGTTGTATTTTTGTACTATACGCGTGCCCACTGCGCATGGCTGCCGTTGACGCATGCGTATTCTATACCTGTTTACTGCGCATGCGTTTTAGGCACGGACGCAGCGCGCATGCGTATGGGGTGCGCACGCGCAATAGGCATGTTCGCAATGCGCATGCGTAAGTAGCGCGCACGCGCAGTAAACGGGTATGGAATGCGCATGCGTCGACGGCACGCATGCGTAGTAGGCACGTGTACATTGCGCATGCGTGAGCAGCGCACATGCGCAGTAGGTAGTTTTCGTTCGCAGAAAGTATAGGAGGTATGCCAATTAGAAGCTATCCTGCGCAAACGGCGCGCATGCGCAGTAGAGTCACATAGCAACTCCGTATACACGATGACATGAGTATGAAGAAATATTAATTTCTCATTTTCTGAGCACAATTTATGAACTTTTATGTTCGAAGAATATCCAATGATCCTTTAGCTACTTTCTCATATGGCATTTGTTCAGATTTGTATTGTTAATAATTAGTTATTAACTAATATCGGACAGTATGACGGCGCTACACCCAGTACGTACGAGCTAGTTTGAAATTGTTAATTACACAATTTCTAAATGTAATTTATACATTTTCATTGTTAAAGAATGTCCAGTGATTCCTTAGCTACTTTCCCACATCATACTTGTTCCGCTTTTTATCAAAAATAATTAGTTATTAACGAATATCCTGAGGCTAGCCATGGCGCCAAGCGGTATGTATGAGCTCATTTGGAACAATTAATTACACGTTTTCTGAATATAATTTGTACACTTTTATGATTAGAGAATAATTAGTGATGTATTATTTATATTGTTCAATTATAAAAGTTCATAAATAACGCTCAGGAATTGAGTAATTAATTATTTTGTATCAGTTTTCGATATACACATAAGCCGCCTGTGCCCGTTCCACTGCGCATGCGCGACACAGTCCAGTAGGCGTGGCTCCGCCTTCTATCTACTGCGCATGCGCGGCGCAGTCCTGTAGGCGTGGCTCCGCCTCCTATTTACTGCGCATGTCGGCATGGGTGCTCTACTGCGCATGCGCGCCGTTTGCGCGGGATACCTCTTATTCCGCATACCTCCTTACTGGTCTGTGATCCTGATACTAAAAGTAGCTTCTAGTACCCAGCCGTTAGATGGCGCTAGTGTAGAAAGTCGGAATTTTCGTTTGGCGTAGTTCCGCCGTCCACCGCTAGATGGCTATGCTTTTTTAGATCCATAAAATGCATTATTTTTGACTTTGCCTACCATCCACCCCAATTTGATTTGTTGGAAAATTTGTTGCACAGGATCCGCTATTATCTTATGGAAACCTTGACCCCTGCGCAGTCTTAAACCGTAAGAGATAGACCTGCGCAGTACATTTTTACAAAGCAAGTAATCGAAGAAACACCAGGCGAAGCACCCACAATGATGACGTAATTAGTTTTTATGTATCCCTTAAAAAGTGTCCCTTAATACGCGTTTTACTGTACTATCATTGTAAGAGACATAACATATACATTAACAGTATTCAATAGAACTACATGAATTACTATTGGTGTCCCGAAGAACAGCCAATTTTTGAATATTTATTTTATATAATTAAACAGCCTTTTGTACCTGAATAATTTTATCAGAATAAATTGTTCGTTTTGTTATCCTACAGTGAGAAATCACAGTAGCCATATTTTCGAACAGCTTCTAAATGCTTTCTACTTTTTAAGTTATTTAATTTACAATAAATTATTGTGTTTTATATCACTTTTACATATTACATCACCACAGTATTTTCATAAAAACATGAAGTTCTAACATACTTTCTAGAAGCACCTTTCTGGAACCTGAAGTGGATAATAAAACAACTTATTATGAAAAGTATGTATATGGTACAATTTTGTTATTTATCGGTTTAAAAAATGCCTTGTTTAAATGATGTATAAGACGTGCCAATCTGAAGGAAAATAAAAGTCCTTGTATTTTAATTTAATTTATTTATTAACCTGTACTCGTCTATGTACAAGACTGCGCCTGCTAAACAATCCTTTCTATGATATAAGACAGAGGTCCATTTATTAATAAAATTGCATTTCATCACCAAACTCACTCGATACATTGCAATCAATTTTTTTAATCGCAATCGATTAAAAAAAAGAGACAAAATAAAAGGAAATCCCGGACTACTATATACAAAAATAATTGATCAATTATAGATGGATTGATTATTGATCAATCAGTTTACAAAAAATTTACAATCGTTGGTTCGATAAAATTTATTTACTCGCATTCGAGTTTCGAACGATCAATTATTTTCTAACCGAAATATTCCTGCTTGATATAATAATAAATATAAACATTAAAATAAATGTTTATTATGGCATTATTAATTATTTACAAATAGTCATTCATCAGATAAAAACTGATCAAGGAATTAAAAATATCCTTTTCCGAATAATGATCAATCAATAATCACTTCTTAATCAATTAATGATCAATCAATTAATATCTAGTACTAACTGTAAGGTCTTTTGAAAAAGACCAACAATAGTACCATGATTAACTAATTAATCGAAAACATAATTGATCAATTAATGACGAATTTCTTCAACTCATTAAAAGAAAAGAATACAATGTAAAGCACCCTAAAACGTTTGTTCTTAAAAATTGTGCTTCGACTTACAAAATTCGCTGCGATTTTTATTAAACTTCACTACTCGAATTGATCATACATTCTTGTACAATCCTTATCACTTCCTTATGAAGTAATTTATTTTTATCACGGTTGACTATATGTGTAGTCAGTTTTACATTTTAAGTGCATTATTAACGTTGCTGTTTTCAGTAGCTTTCTATCATCGTTTTTGGGCATTTTGGCGCGCACAAAATTAAAAAATAACTAGAAGTACTAAAGTGATACGACAAATTGCGAGTTAACTAATTTTGTACCGATTTGTTTTTTTTTTAAATGAACCTTTTCAGTAACAAAGTGTAACGCGCATCGAATAAGTGAATCAAACGTTTTTACGAATAAAAACTTAAGTTTAAAATGCCAATACTATTTATAAAAATCGCATTAAATAAAATGTAGCAGTTCATAATTACATGGTTGAAACATTCTAACTATTTTTAAGTATTTACTACGACGTTAGGTTATTTTCTACACGATGCAAATTAATTTATATAATACATTCTCCTATCTCATTTGGTTTTTACGTATGTATAAACTAATAACTTTAAATTATTTATTTTCACGCACCTAAATTGACCTTTGTTTAACCATGAACACTAAAAATAACCATTTACAAATTCATTGTTTTTTTAACTAAGTCATTCTAGGAGATATTTTTTCTGCTTTTCAAATACAAATCATTTGCTTACGACAAACGATTACGAAAAACAATATCCACCATGAAATAGCTGTCTTGTAAAATTAAAATTAATGAAGTTCACATTTTCAGTAACTACAGATCGTCGGAGCGTTGAAAAAATAAACTCTAGACAAATTATAATTAAGTATAATACTGTGAGCTTTGGAATAAACTAGATTGTTTATCACACTACAGAAAATATTCCAGTAGTCGAACTTTAAAAAATATTCAATTATAGACTTATACTTTTTAATAAAAGTAATATTGAAACATTTCCCACTAATTATACAGGAAAATTTATACTGAACTCCAAAAAAGAGAAGAGAACAGTTATGAAGATTAAAGGAATGTTTAACTATTATTAAATAGTACTGATTATTTATACTGATATTTTCTAAAAATAAACGGGAAAATTGTTATCAATTAGGCCGAAGATAATGTAACTTATAAAAAAAATAAAATGTTAACTTTTACATAAAATATAATGCTCCTGTAATCGAAATACACAACATACCTAAATGAAGTTAGTGTAAAAAAGTTGTGTATTTCATTCACTTACAATGCAAATAAATCATGATTCAAATCACACGAAGATAATAAATGTCTAGTCTTTGTATTATAATGCATCTTGTATACGACAGTTCGTCTTACATTTTTGATTATACCTGAAAATGTTTCAGCTCGTCCTATATCTGTACGTTAAAATTTATGTATAAAATTGAAAAATTACAAAAAAGAAATTAGTTTGTAATATCGTTAAATAATATTACGAAGCAAATTTAACGGAAAGGCAGTAAATTGTCCATTTTACCATCGCTCCGACAATCTTTCATTACGTTCTACTAAAACCTTATTCGAGCTTTTCATAAATTACTCAACGCACAATAAACAATGCTTTCAAAGTAATCCACCCTTTCGTCCAAACAGAAGCGAGCTAATAGTTCCCAAAGCAGATTGCGCAGGAGATTCTTTTGTAACTGTGACAGGAACTGCAGTCGTAACCTGTCCAAGATCAGGTCTCGTGGCCCTAGCACCAGTTCTCCTTTGTCTGTTTGATTCTCTATTTGATATAGACTCGTCTTGTTTCTTTCCAATAAGTTTCCGTTTCGTTGCCGCAGAATCACTTGCAGTGGAAGAAGGTGAAAGTTTTTCTTGACTTCCACTCGAGGACATCGAGTTTTTCAGGAAGGTTAATTGAGCCATTGGACTTTCTGTAGTACGCCTGGTGTATAAAGAACCTTGAAGTGCTAATGGAGAGATAGAGGAACCAACCGTTGTAGCCATTATAGTATCAATACCAATTCTTTCAAGTTTTTCTACTAAACGGATACTGGTAAGTGCTTTTTTATCGGACCTGGAGATTACCGTCCGCTTCCTTTGTACTGGCTGAAAGACATAATTTACATAAAAATAAAATGAGTTTCTAACCTCACAAACATCTATAATCAAAATAATCAATTCATAACTATATAAAATATATAGTTGGAACTTTCAAATTGTATTTAATTTTGAAACAATTTTATCTTCCGCATACTGTTTAAACAGTCATGTGTGTAAATAGAATCATTAATGACTTTGGTTAGTTCACCAACGTTAAATAAAATTATTTAACTTTTTTATCTTTAGTATCAACTAAGTTAATTTTAAATAATGTCTGAGTGTAAGAATTTATAAAAATATCTTTGCATACCTCTGGTTCTCCACCAAAGGTTCTCTTTAATAATTCTGCTCCACTGGATAATAATCCCAGGGAAAGTCCACTATCCCTGATTGGTGAACTTGATCGACTTTCTGGAGGACTAGCATCAGGACTATTGCAAGGTGTTGCGGTAGGTGTAAAATTTCTCTCTTCACTGGGCGTTCTCACCGAAGAAGGCGTTACAGCTTTTATGCCTATTTTTATACAACAATTTAATTATTTATACAGTTAAGGACCAAGCAAATTATTTGGAATGGAATAATTCTTTAAAGCATGTTAAATATTCTTAATTTTATTTTATATGTACCTCTTTCGTTTAGCATTTTTGCAAGTCCCAGAGTCGTTGAAAACGTCGAAGTTGAATTCCTCCTACTTAAAGTACGTGGAGTACTCATTCCAGAATTTAAAGCGCTACTGGGTGCAGTTGCGACTCTACTACCCACAACACTGGGAGTTACACTGGTATGATCATCGGGGTGAAGTACAGTACTGTTAGTAAACGTATATACAGAACCCGTATCTTGAAATAATTTTCCAGGGTTCGTATATTCTTCATCTTCTTCAAGGTCACTTAAAGTGAAAGTGACAAGGCCTAAGTCTTCTAAGCCACGTCCTCCTCGTGTTTTCACTCCTGGTCGTTCTTCCAAAAGACCACCTAAAAACATATTTTAAATAAAATGATAAAAAGTTTATAGAAAATTTAAACAAAACATATACGATTAAAAGATATAATTTATATTTCTCGAATACTTAGAAGAATTTTGTAAAATATTATTCTACTATTTTGCTTGAAAAAAAAAAAGGAAATAGTGTCAAAAAACAATAACTTTCTTCAAAAGTATTGTAGTAAAAAAAAATGAAATAAATATTACCTAAAGTAGGGGTTGCCAATTGTGTCCAATGATGCAATGTTTGTGAACCTTCGATGGGTTTTACTATTTGCAATTTTTCAGGAATTCTCCAAGAATTTCCACTGTAACCACTCAAATTTCCGCTACTTCCAGTGGACATGATACTATCCGGAGTTCTACAACCGAGTGGTACGAAGGTCGAAGGTGAATGAGTTCCAGCATCGTAATCGTAACTGTATCCTGTACCAGTGCTAAGGCATGCACGTCTTGTTAGAACTTCTGCAGGTGTCAATCTACGAAGAGCTGCCTCGAGGTCTGCTGCTCCAGGAGCTCCTGGTACACCCGTTTTTTGTGGACCACTAAATGTTTACAGTAATATCAAATATTAATTGACAGTTTAACACTTAGGAAAATACTTCATTGCTTTTTCATTTTATTTAATTGTTATAAACATAAAACTTACGGATAATCCTCAGAGTCTGTAATGAGGGAGCCTTCCGAATCGCTGTGTCCGGTGGAATCCAAACTAGGATACATCGATGTAATGGGTCGAATTTGTCCACAACTCATCCGTGGCCCAGTAGAGCCACTAGACAGCGTTGACGTAGTCATCGAACCTATCCTTGGGAATTGATTACTTTCAACCGTGTAAGAATTCCTTGAAGCACTCCTGACCGTTTCGAAGACTTTTTTGTAAGTTGGTCTATGGAATACAAAAATTGTTAATTAAAATTAAGAATTTAACCAGTAGCAACATCAATAAAATTTTTAAAAGGGAGGATTTTAATTAACTTGTATTAAAAACAAATAATATATAATAGTAACAATTATACACTATTAAATAATAATTACAAATAATTGGAAAATTATAGATTCACTAGAGTTGTCTTAACTATTAATAACTACAAGCAATAGCCACGGATAATAAAGATAAGAGACAGAAGCACGATAAAAATTTCTTGCTTTTCATACGGTGAAATGAAAGATACGGAGAGAACTTACATCCTATCAGCGCTGATTCCAGAATCTAAGCTCAGCTCAGAATAAAGAGACGATTCCAATTCTGAAGCAATAGAATCTGGTTGTGGAGCCGCACCCATTGAGGGGAACAACGATCCTCCCCTGACGGTTGGCATTCCTCTTTTTCGTTGTTTTCGAAGTTGTTCTTGAGTTTCAGCCAATAAATTCACCACCTTATAAAACAAACAATTTTGAGTGAACATTAATAATGTATTATTAATCGAGTTAAATTATTGAAACAGCCAAATTCATACTAATAATTTGGTTATTTCAAGTGTACCATTATCACTTGGTTCTTTATAGAAAGACTCTATACTAAAAGAACAACATTAATTTAATTAAAAACGGTGTAATAATATGTATTAATTTGGAAACACACCTCTGCATACCGATCCTTGAATTCGGCCAACTCGTTTGCTAGGGTATTCTGATTGTCCCTAGTGATTAGCAAAGTAGTTCCCATTTCGTCATGTTCGGCTATTAACTGTGCCAGTCTCAATTCCGCTTCAGCTAATTTTGCGGTCAAACTAACAATTTGTTCATGCTGTAATCGATTCTCCTCTTTCTGTCTATCAAGCTCATCTGCTATTCCATCTACTTCCATATTTGCATTTGCTACAAATGAAATTTATATTTCAGTCATATTTTAGATATTTCAAATTTATTGACATAAGAAATTATGTATTAAGTTTTTACAATTGAATATATTATTCATATATTAATAACAGTGCTAAAACTTAACTTTCAATAAATTTCATATACGAGAGCTAAATACAGTCTGTTTAAAATAAACGCGGATACTAAAAGTTTGAAAGGTAAAATTAATCGCAACTTTTTATAAAAAAAAAAAAAAGAGAGAAAGCGGACTTTTACTTCATTTTCTGGATATTGCAATTAACTCGGATTTATACGTAGATATTGAACTTGATCTGATAAAAATTTAATGTCTTGCACTAACCATTAAATCATGAGATATCCATTGAATTAACATAAAAATAAATGCTATCAGGATACCTAACTTAAACATTAACCCATTCTTAGTCTAATAAAACTTCAAAATATATTGGTATTTATTCTGTAGCAAAAGATATCATAAACACCGATAGCGTCTAAATTAATACTGTTAAGCCATAAATTAAGGTATGAGCATTTTCTATAATCTTTATAGTGCCTAAGTTTAATTTAGACAGACTGTAAAGATGCAATGCTTCGACTAACCGAGTTGAGCAGCAATATCTTTGACAAGTTTTGCCTCCTGTTCCTCTGAATGATCAGCATCGTGCATTAGTTTAGCAAATTCGGTTCTCAATTGTTTATTTTCATCTTCGAGACAACTGATTTTCTTTTGCATCATGTCCAGATTAATGCCCCGTAATCCGGTGGGCGTGCTGGCTTCGGAGCTCGTTTCTTCGGCATCATTTGTAAGTATCTGAATTAATTCTGTCTTCTTCGAAAGTTCATGTGTAAGTTGAGTGATCCTTTCATTGGCTTCCTTCAAATCGGACTCCAAACTGGTGACCGTAGTTTCAAGTTTTTGGTTGTGCGATAAAAGTTCTTTACCGATACGTGCGGTCAGTTCCAAGTCCTTCTCTTTCTGAAAATCATAATAAAACCATCATGTTTTAATTGAATCGTTGATCACAGGGTTAAAAAAAAATAGAAATTATTGTAATACGACTCAGAAATATTCCATTGTTAGGAATAAGTGTATAAAGAAACAAGTAATTTATAATATGATGAATGGGATTCAATAAAATAAGATAGATTTATGTAAAAATTCATATATTGCTCGGAAACATATAACATAACATTGAAAATGTTAAGTTATTAACAGTTTCATTGCATTTCTTGTGCATTTTTTATTGCATTATGTTTACTTTCAATAAACTGTATGTGTTAATGTCATTATATTTCATCATTTCTATTACCTATAACTTCAAGTACCTAATTCTAGAATTTCTACTCAGGTAATGGCAACGATGTGACAGTATTGTATCAAGAAACAAAATTAGTAAGACTACAAAACAAAGAGGTTTTATTGAAGCAACGATAATACTTTGTGTTGCTTAATGCATTAACTGAAACATGACTTATCATTAACTGGTAGATTATGTAACCAAAAACGTGTGCTATCAGAATTTTCGAAACAAAATAATGCACATACAATTTGTATAGATTTCAACTGTTTGGAAATATTATATAATTGCAGTTTTAGCTAAAGAAAATATATCTAATAATTGCCTTTAGTATTTTTAAAAGATAAAAATTGATATTACTTTTTTGACAGAGTATAACTTTTGAAAACTCCAGAAAAATGAGGTTGGTAATATATCTAACCAAACCTAAAACACTGAACTGGTTTCTAATTTTTTAAACAACGTCCTTAGTATAAAGTATCTTGCAGATTTGAAACTGTAATCAAAGGAATTTGTATTTAAAACATTTTTATAATCTTTTAATGTTGCGTGTTAGATTGAATACATCATCAATCTTATATTTTTAATAAGGTTCTTCAAAATTTAAATATTATTTTTTACCAATATAAAATCCAAAAGCTTTACTTCTACTAAAGATATAATACTAATGAAAAAAGATGAGATTACATTATGATACTGAAAAGTAGAAGCCTGAAAATAATTTCACCTTTCTTACTTCCTAATGTGTTTCACTTAATATCATACTAGAAATCATTTTTTTTTCATGAAGTGTTTGTGTGAATAAATTATTATGATTTACAACGTTTTTATATGTGTATAGACTTTGATCTCAAGTCAGAATACTAGTTTGCATTTGCTATTTACATAGCAGAGATAGTGAAAACAGTAACAGAAAAATGCTTGTTATATGTGAGGCCATATTTTTTAGTTCAAAATCAGCAATATAACAACTGTCTATAGTAATACATAGTTTTCTGGTCAAAAACTTTATTCATTAAAATTATCTATTATGATTTATGTCAAATACTTATTCTAAACAAGAGTCTTCCACTTTTTTGTTAATAGTGTATAATAAAAGAAAACGTCTCACAGGAAACAAAAGGACCACTTGTAGTATACATAATATAGCTTTAAATGGATTAAAAAAGAAATGTAAAGTTTCATTACATATTAATGACGAGATTTACCTCCTCCAGAAGCCTTGTAACTGCTTCTATGTCATTATAGGTCTTGGTCATTTGGCTCACCCGACTGCTACATAGAACTGCAATAAAAAAACAACCATGTATTACATACATATATATAATCATATCTGTAAAAATGATTTTATAATAAAGAAACACAACAAATATTATATAAGTGATGTGCTTGTATTTCATATTAATGAAGCAATAAATAATTTACAAGCAGTACGAATAGCAAATTAAAAGACAATAATATAAAAGTAACGCGTGAACCTACAAAGGTTTAAACTGTATTTATATTATATGACTTTCTCTGTATTTATTGTACATGTTTGCTAAACATAACGTGTATTAAATTAATATTTGTTTATTACGATGTGATTGATTACATTGGCTAATGTATTACGTGTAAGAGTTGTTTGTTTTTTTACAAGATGTTCCATAAAATCATTTGAACAATATTGAAAGAAAATAATTCCACATTTTTGAATTTTTAATTTCCAAATTCACAAATCTTTTAACCTTCCAAAAATCTATGTCAAAGTTTTAAAGTTAAGTTCAATGTAAAACTCTTTATGAAACATCCTGTGTAGAAAGTTTATACTTAAACAATCACATGCATGTTATTACTGATTTATTGTAATTATTTATTAATAAACAATAGTAATAGCAATCTTAATTAACTATAATAGTACATAACACAAATAATAATAATAATAATAATAATATGTAACATAATTTTCTGTACGTCATACGAAACGCATCAGCAATCGATTTAGACTTTTATTTTCAGTCCATTAGTAGATACCTAATTGAACGCGTATATTTGAAGATGTAAATGAATGAAAAATGGTTGACGTTTACTTTACCACTTCAGTTTGCACGTTTTAAATATCTTTGTTATCGAAGATGATGGATTTCAATGTCAGTAACGGACACTTTTCGAGGTAATCGTTTTTAAGATTCCAAGTAATATGAATCACATTCATCATTTTTGAATAATACATATGATAGTAAAAATTCGGTACATTTGACAACGTGAATAATATTTATCTTTCAGACTCGTCAAGCACCTTGTTTTTCGTTTACAATATTAAATATTCTTCCAAAGCGAATATAGCAATTATAAAATTTGTTTAAGATCAGGGAAACGATTTGTTATCATAATATTTATACTTATTGTTTTTTTTTTTTTTATTGTAAGTTATATCCTGAATTGATTATTTATACAATTTTTACCTGATAATAAAAGATAAGAATTATAAAATTTTAAATAGCTAAAAAACATATTTGTAGAAAAATTTCGTTTCAATTATTAATGTACGTTTTTAAAATGAACCTATATATTAATATACTGCAAATAACGTTTTGTTGTATGTAAAATACATTACTTCAAATCTGTAGTTTTAATAATTAGCATATGTCATAACAATTATACATAGGTAAATATTTTTTATAAATACTTTCTTAAATGATATAAAGATTCACTATAAACAATATGCTTAAATAATGTTTTACACAGGAAATTAAATTTTTTCTTATCTCTTGCGACAATAAAGGAAATTCTTTTAAAGATTAATATATTACTTTATTTTGTAATTAAAAGATAAAAGCTGGTATACAATGGTTACACTTTTACCTGATAAATACAGTGTACGCTGATAATAAATCTAAGTATGTTTATATCATGTAACTTTTAAAATTGCCCTTTAAATAAAAATGTAATAATGTAACACCGATGTTAAGCATTTAATTGCACGGTTAATAATATTATCAATATTAATTAATAATAATATTAAAGATAATAAGTAATTGTTATGGTAGATATAATTAAACGTAACAATGATTATTTATTATTACCCTTATTTTACATATGTTTACATTTTTAACAAAACGTTCAATGATACTTGTAACATTGATTACATTAGGAAACTGAAAATATGAATCACGTATAAATTGTTTATTGCGCTCAGGATTTATAACTGAGATATGGATTAATAATATTTATATATTATTAATTGTTTATATAATTAAAAAAAATGTTTCCATTTCTAAGCTTACTAAAGTTCACTAAACTTTATATATCAATCTCATTGCTGTAACACTGGAATGCATTTATGAATCATTTATTAACTCGTGTGTTCAGGAAAGCAATAACTTTCATCTTGTAAGTTGTGTGGTATTTTAGAAAACCATATCATTCCAGATGAATATATTACATTGCTAATTAATTCACGTCCTTTTATTAATGTTTCCTTAAAAATTACTTAAGTTCTGTTACAAAGTAGTACAAAATTTAATGCAAAAATGCAAAAGGTTATATAATTGTATTACAAATTGTAATTTTTAGAATTTTAATAAATAAGTTTATAGGGGGAGTATGAAAGCCGCGAATTTAGTTATAAACGTAATAAAATGTTATGTCAAAATTATATAGGGTGTCTCAGTAAAATGTTTACATACATTGGATATTAAAATGTTAGATGGTGGCCATTTTCAATATTTGTGATTTTAAGAATGTTAATATAGTAACTTATATTAACTTAACCTTCGTGTACTTTTTGTTTTAACTTTTTAAGTTGTACGTGAGTATGGGAGGGCTTTACTAGGGAAAATGGCGAACTAAAGAATAATGGAGAATAATTTGGGGTGCGTAAATTTGAATATTCGAAAACTTGAGAATTTGAAAACTCATAAATTTATAAATTTGGAAATTCGAAAATTTGCAAATTTATAAAATTGGAAATTCGGAAATTTGCAAATTTAAGAATGTAAATTTGGGAATTTGAACACTCACAAATTTATAAATTTGGAAATTCGAAAATTTGGAAATTTGAAAATTTGAAAATGTGCACATTTATAAATTTGGAAATTCGAAAATTTGGAAATTTGAAAATTTGAAAATGTGCACATTTATAAATTTGGAAATTCGAAAATTTATGAATTTGAAAATTTGGAAATTCGAAAATTTGGGAATTTGAAAATTTATAAATTTGGAAATTCGAAAATTTGGGAATTTAAAATATTAGTAATTTAGAAATATAGTAATATAAGTATTTAAGAATTTTATTATTATATTAATTATTATAGTAAAAATATATTATTGTGAATAATAAAGCACCTTCAAATTTAATTTCTAATTGTTCCTTGCAGGTTACGCTAATTACAACAAAAATCAAAGCAATAATTTTTGTTCTACGTTATGGTGTTCCAAATAAAAGACAGCGTGCATAAATTTGATTGTGTCATAATTGGCGGTGCTTGCAGTTCCAAAACATACAAAATGATAGAAATAAGTAAAAGTGAATAAACAAGAAAAATAAGATATTATTTGATTAATAATAATTAAAAAATTGTATATATAATAAATATATTTTAATGCATAAAAAATAAGGAAAATATGAAATTAACATAATATTACTGTATTTAGTATTTTACACATAAGTCACAATAATAATAAATAATATTCCGAACGAATAAGTCAAAAGAAATTCTTATTTTTTAATATTTTAGATTTTTCATTAATAAATTATTAAGTCACAAAAAACCGTGTCAAATTTCGTAACTGAATGCAAAAAATACATATCACATGATTAATAAATTTTTATAGAAAATATATACATTTTATACAATTCATTGATAGAGAATATATATATATCATATACATGGTATTCACGATAACACTACGCATGATTTGTCAATCATTAGCAATAAAAATTTAATTAATAAATAATTGACATTGATTTATATATATCAGTATGCTAGTTAGATTATCAGTTGATATTTATAAAATTCTACATTAAATTCTGAAATGGTCTTAATATAATTTTACAATAATTAATTTTCAATCGATTTAAAAACTGATATCAACTTGATATCTGCACATTCCTTGCGCATGCGCATGAAAGTATAACCTGCAGGCTACTAATCATAAGCATTTGGGAATTTATATAAAAAACAGAAATATAATTATTCGTTATTGGAGCAGAGCTATTGTATATAAATAACTTAAAGATAAGATAAAATGAAGCAACGTTATCGTGAACATTTTGTACATTGCATTGTTACTTGCAAACATGTATCAACACTTTTCGCGCATCACGTAAATGAACGATCGATTTTCTGAGTGACTACATACTCTCGAATTATTTAAACAAAGATAGTAATCTAAGAGGATCTTGAGACGAGATCTAAAATTAAAAACACTCTTTGAAATTTTCGGCATGGTAAACTTTGACCAAACGACGTCGCTTTTTCACCCCTTTCACTGTGAGATATAAACGGACAAGGTCAAGAGCGAGAAGCAGAGAAACAAATAGGAAAAGTGAAGTACGGATACAGCGCGCAAATGAGTCACTAAAATTCCTGAGAAAAGACCGTCACCACGTGCATTGTCGCGATCACTGCAACGAACAAGTACACATATTCAGTTTTCTGCCGAAATAACTTATAATATGCTACTGAAAATTAGTGGACATTGTATTTACATTCCTGAATACTCTTATCGATTTCTGTTATTCGATTAAATTCTTCTAAAGTCAATCTTCCAAATATAACCTTCATCACTCCAACGTATAAAAGTGCGGTATTCGCGCTAAAAAATACTAAGCAACATATTAGTTATATTTGCCTACACATCCGGTTTAAACTGCTTAAGTCTCGTTTTTGAGAAAAAAGCTTTTTTTCACACATTAAAATTACCTTATTTCTTGATATAACAGCTATTTAAAACTATTTTCAGTGCGAGAAACTGCGAGTCTACAGTTTCGAACATCGTTAAAGTATTTATTGAAAGAAAAGAAAAGAATGTTTTCTTGAGGAAAGTACAGCATATTTTTAGTGTGCGTGCGCTTGTTTGTTATGCGCATGCGCATTACCTGTTATTTGAGAAAACATGTTCTTTACTTCGAAAATACAAGCAATTAGAAGTGTATTTACATCAATTTTCTAGCAATCTGGGAAGTTTGAAAGGTTTATTACTTTAAAAAATATTCCTATGTTGTGTTAATTACTTAAATCTTAAAACTAAAGATGTTTTCTTGAATAAAGACGGGTAACGTGCATGCGCGCAATAAAAGCAGCGCATGCGCATTAAGAATATGTAGGCCATTCTTTATTCGTGAGAACATCTTTAACTCTTTTTCTTCAATAAATATTTCAATTTTAATAATATTTGAAACTGAAGCAATTAGAACAGGGACCACAGTAATTTTTTGGCACGAAATAACCACTCTATTTTTTTTTCTTTTTTTCAAAAACGAAATTTAAACCAAATGTATAAAGGCGAATATAGCTAGTCAAAATACAACGATGAATATAATTTTTTTGTGAATATGGAACTTTCGTAAACGATTAATGAAACTTTAGATTCTTTTTGTATAATTATTATGAAATCATTTAATTTTTAAACGAAATTAAAAATTTTGGGGAGAAATTGTCAAATTTACAATTAAGCACATTTCTAAATTTAAAAACTTAGAAATTTACAAACTCTAAAACTTTGAAGTCTACAAATTTTGAATCACCACGAGAAAATTGTTACGCATACAATTGTTACGCACTATATCGCCATGCATAGAATTGTTCCGCGTTATTACCACGCGTTGTAATACCACACATATAATTGCTATAATTAATAAATTAATTTCATTAATTAATTGCATTAATGTGTAACAATGCACATTGAGTTGCCACGAATTGTATTCCTATGCGTTACATGGCTAAATCACTTGGAAAGAATTTACTTTTATTCCTAATAAATGGGGCATAAGACCTGATCATTTGATGTGTAATAAAATCCTTGTTAATCTCATCCAGAAGCCACTCACCTAGATTGAAACTTCGTATTAACCCCCTGCACTTGAAAAGTGACTCACCCTCGTCAGTTGGTTTAATACACCTTGACATAAATTTTACATTTTAGATGTTTTTGTCTACTAATGATGTATTCTTTGCAGTACAGTACTGCATACGAGTTCAAATTTTATTTCCACGGATTTAGTAAAAATGAACAAGTTGAAATATATAATTGAACAAAGGAGTACAAGTTCCATTATGATAATTGTACTAAAAGTTAAACCGAAATTATAACGTGTATTCCGTAATATCTTGAAAAGCATATAATATAATAGAATGTACGTATTATGCAAATCCCAGCGATCGATACATGCTGCCAACATTTCAGAGTTTTCTATGTTTTATGAAATACTAACAGTTATCTGAGATTTCCATTTACTGCATATCAAATGGCCGATTTCGTAAATAGAAAGTTAAGGATTTGACGACACGAGAGTACTACAAAGTTTACGGCATATCAGTTTGAAGCTTGAAATGACTACATAAATCTTTCATTAAGTGGCTGGCTATCACCGGTTTTGAAGCATAGAAAGCCTGACATAAAATTATGAAATAACACTTACATCAATTAAAAGCGTAATGATCAATAAAAATGACTACAAATATTTCAGCACTCTGAATACCAAATAGTTAATTTCCAGTTATAACAAGCAATGATCGATTTCATACCCGCTCAAGCTTTACACACTATGACTTAAACTATCGCAAAGTAACATTTAAAATTTCATCAATTCGTAGCGTAGCGTTTATTGAAAATGTTCGTACAAACTTTTTGTTAACGTTCTTAATATAAAACTGTTGACTGTTAATATTGTAACGAGTGGTCAATAAAACTTTCTGATCATCGGGCAGTTTATACAGCATTTATGAGAAGTTTATATAGTCATTCTCAACAAACTTTTAATTTCAAGTTTATATTGATGGTTTAGTGTACAAATATGTATGCTCACTTTTATTATTTCTGAAAGTAATAATTTTAAAGATTCTACGGTACTTCATACTATATTAAATACTTGTTGCATATTAAGGTATTTAATTAGCGAGACGAGAGTCAGAAAAATTATAAACGTTTGTTTTAAGGACTTAGAATAAACCTAAATATTATTTTTAACAAATTTATAAAATAGATTGAAAGTGACTTTTGTACGGCATAAAGATAGTTAAAGAACTATTTCTTGCAAGTAAGAATTCAAGTTTTATAAAAGGTGGATATACAATATCCATATACTAAGTCACTGATATAAGTACTATCTTGTAACACTTTTGTCATCAAATTATGTTACATTTTTGGTATTTTTGATGTGTGACATACAACAAATATAATAAATATATCTGTTCTTTTTACATAATGTGACTATTATACAAGATGGACCATTTTTTTAATTCGTTGTATATTATTATCAAATTTATACTGTTATGAGTGAGATGTTAAAATATAGTGAAATCGACAATAGATGCATGACAGAAATGTTGTTTAAATTTCATGAATTTCTCAAGAAATTTAAAATCGTTTTTCTATAGCAAAAAATACTGCACCCTTAGAATGCAAAGGGTTAAATACATTCTTCCAATTCTTTTGAGTAGCATATTAAGTAGTTATGTTGTAGATACTTCAAATGATCAATATGTATTGGCAATATTTCAGGATTCGTAGAATCAATACATAATACAATGCTCTCAATATTACAGTTTTGTCAATAAATGAGGACCCTAAAATGAAAAGTGGAAATAAAAAGGGCTGCAAGTGCTACTTTTTAAACAACTGTTTTTTGTTTATAAAAAGGATATTTATATGAAAGCCAATGTAAATATCATGAAAATATTGTCACATTTGCAAGTTTTCATCAATTTTCTCAATAAAAAATATTTTTATAAACAAATAACTGTTTTCCTAGTTTTAACACTTATATACGTATTTGTTCACGCTGTTGAAATATTCTCAATATACACTAATCATTTGAGTATACGCATTTGTACAAAATTTCAATAGAACTGAATACAGACAAAAAAAGAAGGATAAATCGAACTAAAAAGAAGAAGCTTAAGCCATCTCAGTTGGTCCTGACAATTTGAAAATTACTGACAGGAAACGCAGGTGCAAACTGGCTCCGTCGGTGAAGATGCCAACAGGAAAATCGGTGTGTGTAATCCGGTGCAACCGGTACACCCCCAACAGCGCGCCGGAATTCTCGAGGAACTTGGAAAATTTCCTCCAAGAAATCCTTCGTTTTCCGGTGAATCCTCATTCGAGGGTCTGATGTCTTCGTCGTACTCATAAGGATCATCTTCTTGTGGATCCTGTTGCTCCTGGTCGGAAGGTTCTTCCGGTTCCAGGAGCTCATTGTTCGAAATGGTTTTTTCTGCCTCCGCCAGGATCGGCCGGGAACCCAGGGAGGGATCGGGAGAAGCAGCTGATTCGTTAGCTGTATTTATTTTACGAATGCTAGTTCTTTTCAGGACCTTCTTTATACAGATTTCACGCTACGCTAATTCTTCCTTCTTTTTTCCTTCTATAATGATAATTTGCTTCTGATAATATTTCAAAAGTTTATATAACAGATCTTGAATCTATAGTTTTATTTTATTGTTCCAATAATAATTTAGAAATGTTGCTTCTTAATATGCTACGTTTGTATCGTGCGAAGGCCCTGGAATTATACTGTAAAATATACTTGGACAAAGAGAATATATAAAATATACTAGTACAATTTAACATGCCATACCACGTGTACTATTACTTTGTAAACAAAGAAATGAGCAACTTTTTCCTAATGCCTTTCTTTAATATTAATTAATAGCGTCTACACCAGGCAAAATCAGCTATTATGTATTAACACTATTAGTCGAAAGATACAGTATGGTTCAAGGTCAGTCCAAGGTCATCATGTGTGTATTTTTATGTTTAAGCTATTTTCATCTAAAAAAAGAAAACAAAAATATTATGCAAATAAATAAAGAATTTAAGGATATGAGGTCTATGTTTACAAGGATTTTTTAACGTACCGTCCAGGTTTCTAACTTGCACAAAACATGATGGTCCTGTTTATGCTACGTCTCGTTAATTTTCAGCGTAACAGACGAAAGTAAAACCGCAGACACTTCTGACGTAATGTCTTAGGTAGAAACGTCGCAGGTGATTATTGATTTTTCCACTAGTTCAAGCTTGCATAAGAACATGCACTGGAGTGATAAACAGAGACCATGTCACTCTCATCTTTTATTTATAGTAACAAAGATGTAACTACGCGACGATACTTAACCACTTGTGTGACTAACTAACGCTTTACTTATACGCGGACGTTTCTTTACGTCGATTTCCAACTAGTGTTACTACACTCGTCCCACTTCAAAGCCGTTGACATCGTGGAAAAAAATTGAAGTTAATGAGTCTCGCTGTGCGTTTAAAAGAATCTTTTCTGGGTTACAAAATATTTACACGTTATTTCCGAGCTAAATTTAATTTTCTAATTGTATTACCGTCCATATTATCCAATTATGTGTCTCAATAATGATTGTTATATAATTAGTCCTAGTTTCTATGAGTATAAAAGAATTAAATATTGCTGATATTTTTCAGGTTATACGCCAATGTTTGATGTGTAAAATATTCCGAAGTATCGGTTCATGTAAAAAAAAAAGACTCCGCCCAAGAAAGTGAAGGTGACCTTGATAACTCTAAAAAGAGTGACGTAAAATTTGTAATTTTTGGGACACTTATTGATACGATATTTCAGGTACAAGATATTATATATTATAAGCGAAAAAGGACGTGGCAGTAATATTATTACAAATAATGACAGAAAATAATAGTAATTTTGTGTAAGTGGTTCGGTTATATTATCTGAAGAATTGCATAATGCATAGATAGAGTTAACCTCTAACTAATCTCCTAATATTCGTCACAAATCACGAAACATGGTTGTAGTAAGTTTTTTATTTAAATCTTTTCTTAATCCTAATTCCTAATGTGTAATCTTCATTTGATATGTCAATAAAAAATAACCGCTATCACAACTCCACGTTGTTTTGTTTTGAAATTGCTTGTTGTTGCTCATTCATGGTAATATCGGTTTCCGGAGTTACGAACATAACCTTTAAAATAATAAACTAGTTATAAAAATGAAAACATGCTATTAATAACGTTTACTAATATAAAAGATTTGAAGAGAAATTCAAAATGTTATATTGTTAAAAGAATTATTCAAAAGTGTAAAACGAACGTTTAAAAGATATCGATATTTAACGAAGGGATATTATGTATTTATAATTTTAATTGTACGTAAATCCTTGTAAAGATATGTGTAAAGTAATAAAATATCGAATATGTGTTCGATGTATCACATACGCCTCTTAGATAGGGGAGAAAAATAAAAATAAACAAACGGGTTAAAGGCTGAATGAAGCTTTTAAAAATGGCGTCTACGTAGGAAGATTACTCGATAAAGTAACCGTGAAGACACGCAATTGTTATTTACATAAGAACTAAAACGAGCTAAATTAGCTTTTTATTCTTCATTTTTACATAATTATTGTTTTTAATTATTCAACAGTAGCGATACGAACATTGTCCAAGTATATTTTGCAACGGAGAGAAACTAACTTTTAAAAAAGAGATGTTAATTATAACTAGTGAAAATATATACGGCGTTGGTAAACGATATACACTTTGAAGTTTATGGGGCGTAACTTAATTTTAAAATAAATACTTACCATTCAACACATTAATTCTTAGCCTCTGACGTCAGAGGATTCACCGGGCACATTTCACTAATATTCTTGAAGATCGTAATGTTTAACAACTAATTACTTATACAAACACCAATTGACACATTGATCAGTTGTTCACGAAAGTTGAGCAATAAAAGAACTGCCTCTTTCCGTTAAAAAACACGAAACTAGAGGGAAATGAAAGAAACGACGAAATTACTACGGCGCCATGACGCATAGCTGTCAGGAAAAGTTGCGCGCGCAACATGCGTAAAACTAGACGAGAGGGAAATTCAAACGATAGAAAACTAAATTACGAACTAACACTAAAATGTTAAAACAAATCCAAGTTACGTTAGAACAAAAAGATTGCAAGTACAATTATGCAAGAGGAAAATTTAAATGATAAACAATTAATTAAATTCTATTAAAATATAGAACAAACTCAAGTTATATCACAAATGCAAACTAGTATAACTCCATGAGAGGGAAATTTAAACAATGGAACGAACGCAAGCTATATTACACAAGAAAACCGAAAGTTCGAACAATGAAATGAATTCAAATTACATTACACAAGCAAATAGTAAGTTACAGATAATGTATATTTAGGTTCAAGTGAACTGTTTAATCTTTTAATAAGAAATAATTATATAATTGTAATGGAACTTGTAAATAATTGTATTATACTGTTCAAGTAACGCTAATCGATACATTATTTAATTCATAATACAATTTCGAGAAGCCAACTCTACATACACCGTATTACGATATTGATTTACTAACTGTCAAAAGAAATGTCAGCAACAGCAACTTATACGTTGGTTTACCGATAACGTGAATAGCGCCATTTCCGAATTCAACAATTCCAACGAACAAAGCGTGCCTGCTTTCGATTTTTCCAATAGCTTTACAATAACCTACGACTTGTTTGGAAGGCAAAACTATTAATAACCCACAAAAAATGTCTGGCACGTTGCCCTCGAAATAAACTTCCCGAATTTCCAGCGATTTCTACAATCCTATTTAATTCTGAAATTATATATGCTTTTATAATTTTATAACTATAAATATAAATTACAATTATAATTATATATTTATAATTATGTTAGTATAATAAGTCGGAAACGATTAGATGTGGATCAGGAGGATTTAGAGGATTTCTAGAATCTTAGATTGCGTAATAATCGGAGGCTATTCAAACTCGCGACTAAAAAATAACGAGAGAGAATGAGATAGCAAATCTTCAGGATGTCTGGCAGTCAATTATGAATTTACTACCAAGATATTATAACGCCACTAACAACACGTCGGAAGCATATATAATTCGAATTTAAATATAAATGCAGCGATGATATTTTCAGCAACACATTCTATAATTGCAGTCAGTCTATTGACCGTTAGAGCGGAGATAGCTGAAGAGTGGGTCATGACCCCTGCTGGGACGGGAACTGATTCCGAGTAGATCGCGTTAAATATTAAAACGTAAAAGATTCAACGGTCGTGAGACGATATTTTTTTAATCATTCCCCGTTCTTTTTGAATTATTTATCACTAGTAACTGGGCTGATGAAAACTAAGCGTTTTGAAAGTTGGGCTATGGAGATTTTAGTATCTTGGAATTTTCAAGCCGGACTTTTGGAATTTTTAAATTTTGAAAAGTTTTTACTTAAAATTTTCTGGAACTTTGGGCTTAGGAATTCTGAAATTTTAGGACTTCGAAATTATGGAATTTTTCAACTTTGAAACTTGGAATTTTTAAACTTTAAAACTTGGAATTTTTTCATTTTTTTTGACTTTGGAGTTAAAATTTTGAAATCTTGAGATTTGGGAATTATCACATTTTTTAACTTTGGGACCTTGAAATTATGGGTCTTTGAGACCTTGAAATTCTACAATTTTGAGATTTTTGAATTTCTGAAATTATAGGAAATTTAACATTTGAATTTTCTCAATTCTGAAAACCTAGAACTTTGTAATTTTATAACTATAAAATTCTAGAACTTTGGAATTATGAACACTGAAATTTTGAAATTCAACGATTCTGAATTTTTAAATTATAAAATTTTTTCATTTTTGAACTATGATAATTTGAGACCTTGAGGTTTTCAAATTATAGAAAATTTAATGTTTAAGTTTTCTCAATTTTAGGATTTTAGAATTTTTGAATATTATAGTTTTGGAACTGTAAAAATTTAGACTTAAGAATTTTTAAACATTGGAATTATAGAATTTTGAAATATTGGATTTGTAAAACTTCGAATTTTGAAAATTTAAAACAACAGCAAAATTTTGAAATTAAAAAATGTTAAAACTTCAAAATTTGTGTATTTTTGAAAATACAATTTTTTCTTTAGTAGTTTTAGTGTTTAAATATTTGATTGCAAATAAAACATACAAAGAGGAAAAATTATAGCAGCTTTATTTTCTAGACTTGATTACTCTTGCAACTGAATGGCTCATAACATCTCTTTCCTAGTATTTCCTGGAAAAATGACCTTTATTTAAAAATACCTACCAAGATAAACTATAGCTTTAAGATAAAATAATAAAAATTAATCTAGAAAGATAATAGATATGGATCGGTACTTTCACGATATGCGACAAGGAATATTTTATAATTTACGATCTTTTTGTTTTATACAAAATGCAGTTTAACATTAATGCTTACCGAAAGAAACATTTTTAACACCGTATTTGAGATCGACAGTATATTTGTTACAGAAATATTGAGATGCAAGAAGCGAGTGATTACGTCACGAAAGGTGTCGTCTAACTTTATTACATCACGATTTCTGAGTTTTTAACGGTGAAACGATAACAGCATACTAAAGCATCACTGAAAAATGACTTCAAAAAAATAAAAGTTTTTATTCTTTTTCTTTATTATAAGCAATTACCTACTTTGTGATTTCTGCAAATGTAAAAATGCTGATAATATAAATTGGTTTCCATTAAGCATACAGCAAAACGGTTTTATTGAAAAGAAAATGTTGTTTAACACCGAACTAATCTAATTAGAGTAATTTAAATTAAAAAATAGTCAAAATATTTTTATTTTTCTAAATTGTAAAATCATTTTTCGTTTTTCTCGCCGGAGGGGTCGAAACAATTTTTGATTTACAATGAATGTACTAATTCATATCCTCAGTTTCTACAAAGAGTGTTCAAAAAGTATTTTACCAGGGAATATGAAGAAAAAGGGATTTTGAAATTATTTATTTTGAAAGTAGTTAATATAAACAATTATAAATCAAATACTTCAGGGTCCCTGTACTAATATTCCAAGTATATACTTTGTATTAGTTACCTCAAAAATCAACCTCAAATTAACCTCAAAATTCTTTTAACTCTGTGAGACACACAATTTAAAAGAAAATAAAAAACAAAATTGCAAAGAATTTTTTTAATATAAACAAATGGAAGAAATGTTCATTTCAATTATTTAACATCAAAACGTCAATATTTTCCAGGTGAGTTAATATAAATCCCACAATGCATAAAAGGTTAAGCAAAAGACGCGGCAGTTTCAATGCACCTAACCCCAAAGAGTCAAATCATTTTAAAAACGAAAAAAGTTGCAGTACAGATAAATACAATTTCATCGTTCAACACTTTGCAATTGTAAATGCAACAATAAAAATTTTCAAAAATAATGGAGATAAAACTACAGTTGATTTTGATAAAAAAAGTAACAAGATATTTAAGTAAAATTGTTTATGTAGATATGAAAGATGGCGCAGTATTTAGATACCGATATAATTCAAGTACATAACTGCATTAGGTGTGTAAATTCACGATGACGTTCACACCGTGTTAACAAGAATGTATAAGCATGTGTAGATAAAAATCTGGCACAGACGCAGTTCCAGCATGTCATACAACTTGAAGTGATTCGAATCACGGACCGTAATCGGATGCATACCATGAAAAAGATGTAGAAGAAAGGAAAATGGGTGCCGCAACAACTGACCCAGGATCATGGTGAATGGCGTTTCAAGTATTCTGCCCGCATTCTATAAAAGTTGTTTATAGATGGCACAGATTAGTTTACTATTTTTCTCCCAGAGGAAAGATGGCGCTCGGGACACGGAATAACTCCCATATTGATGGTACAGATTATGGGAAATCGAAACAGAGAACGAAGAACGGATCTGTTGCAATAATCCTAAATAGAATAAATCATGGATAGAGCCGGATTAATACCTTCAGTGATCGAACGCTTAAAAAATATTGCTGGCTCAATAGGTATATCTAATATCTTATGAGACTTTATTTTGCAACTTTAGGCCATTAGAATTTTATAATTTTGGAAGTATGGAATTTTAAGACTTCAGAATTATGGAATTTTTTATGTTTCAATTTTGGAAATTCTCAGGTATAAAACTTCAAAATATGAGATTTACCACATCTTGCAATTTTTTAACTTTGGGATTCCGGAAAATTGGTAATTTAGATCTTCGGAATTTTGGAACGACAGAATTTGGAATATGCGATTTTGAAATTTGGGTAGTTTCAGGTTTTAGATAATTTTAAATTTGGTATTTTAAAATTTTAGAAATTTTGGGACTTTTGTACTTTAGAATTTTTAGTCTTTGATGACTTTTGATCTCGAATAGAATGTCCTATTCCATTTACACTCCTAACATCAAACCATCTAATTGGTTACGGTGAATACATCATAATTTAGTTTATAAACATTTTTAAAATGAAGATGGAAGCAAAAAACGAAGAATTTTTATCGTCATGGCATTCTAATATCATCTAAATAATGATAGAAACTAGCAAATTCATAAAATGCAAATATACAGTGAAGTCTCAGTATAAGTCAATCTCTCGGGTTTGAATTTTCGGTTATAATCGTGTGCTTTCGACAATGATCGAAGTTTGCCGAATGTAAAAAAGGACAGCGAGCAACGGAAACGACCGAACGTAAACAGTAACATATCTGTGGGACAATCCTAATGCAAGAATAAAACTGGTTTGATTCATTTGTTATAAAATTTTGATCAACGTATTTGACATTTTTCTGATTAAAATGAGATAACGTAGTTCGGAACATAGTAACTTGTAATTTTAAGCATTTTGTTTACACAGTAAAATTTGGATATGAGCGAATCTTTCGAGTTTGAATTTTGGTTTACATCGTGTAATTCCGACATTGGCCGAAGTTTGCCGAATGTCGACAGCAAGCGACGGAAACGATCGAACATAAACAATAACATATCGGGACAATTTTAAGAGAAGAATAAAATTTATATTTCTAATTTTTTTCTTAGGAAACTTTTACCAACATATCTACGACATTTTTCTGATTAAGATAAAACTAGACAGGATGCAAATCGAGACATATTTACTTGTAATAATTTACTAGACTGAGATGCCTGATATAAGCTTGAATTTACAAGTAAATGTGTTATGTATAAGACATTTATAAGAGACTTTACTGCACGACTAAAAATTCCTCGGAACTTATTTATACAACTACTATAATTTCCTCGAGGATAATTTTACTTCATAAACGCTACAACTACAGAAGAACCGTGCAGAATAAATTCGACACATTTTCTAGTCGATATCACCTTTCCACTTCCTCCATTATTCAACCGGAGCTAAGCTATTTCGATGCAGTTTCCTAAGAGCACAGATGAAACAATCGATAAAATAAATAATTCATATCCTACCTCGATTGATAAGCATCGTTCTAATAACCCTGATATAAATCTTCCCGTGTTTCGTTTTGGCAACGTGAAACAAAAAATCCGAAACGATTCCATCTCCTTCGTGGATATCGGTGTCCGCCAAAATTTCTCTTAATGCTTCGACCCTCTCTTCCGGTGTACTTTCGTCGTTCAGGAGCTTCTTGTCCAAGCATTCCACGACGCTGAAATCTTCCCAGAGTTCCGGCGGATCTTCATCGCGCGACTTTCTCGAGGATTCAAGATCGAGAAAACCGGAAGTGTCCAAGCCGGCGTACGACACGTCCAGGGCCAAACTATTGAACGTTGGCACCCGTGGAGAATCCGTTTCCGATACGGGGGTACTTGTCAGCCTCCAGGAAGTGTTCGGTTCGTTCGTTTCTACAGGACTTCCTTGAACATGTTCCTTTGACTCCAACGACCTGTCGTTCATCTTACGCGATACCTTCGAACTCTTTTCCGATTTCCAAAAGTACTTTCTCTTGAAATTTCTCAGCAGATTATCGCAAGTTGCCGACTTCAGTGTCCAGGAAGTTCGCGAATTATCTTCATTGCTTTTCCATATAGCACTTTCTTGTTCAGCAGCGACACGCTCTAAAAGACTTTCGCCCGTTCCCGAAGCAAAATTAACCTGGGAACGTTCGATTGTTTTCCAAGATGAATCTTCCTGGGAATCCTCCAACGTTCTCTGGGAACTTTTTTCTGATCCAACGCCACTTCCTCTCGCGCGCTCTTCCGAGATTCTACTTTTACTCGTTTCCCGTGCGGCATCGTGACAATTTCCTGTCTCTACTCTTTCGAATTTCGCGCCAGATTTCAGGTACGATTGCTCCGGGTGATCGTTACTCATGTCACGATAATCGCATCTCGATCTCGATAGTGATCGAGATCTTTTCAATCTTCTCTGTTCGTTAAATTATCGAAGGTGATTCCGTCGTGAAATTTTTGCGTAAAACGTTTCTGTTTCTCTTCGTTCCCCTTTCATTCACATAATTAATCCGGTGATCGCTGTTAAATGATACACTTTTTAAACGGTAATCAAATGGGTCGATGATTCTTTTTTCGTAAATTAATGGCAACGATAGTTTCGAAAGCGTACTATTTACCTTGTTGTAAATGCACAAGGTCGTTTTGAGTTGAAGCAACGCTTGAAATCGTTTTATCGGAACAAGAGAGTCGATATCGTTTTTATCAGGAATACGAACTGATTAAAAAACAATTGAAAGCGTATCAGGCTATTGATTATTGATTGAAAAAAAAGGACTTGTTTGAATTCTTATGAACAAGAACGCTCGATAGCAAGCTGATAAGGGGACAATTGATCGGTAACTCCAATACGTGCGATCGAACGATCGATAACGATTTTGAAAGCAACCAAAAAGTGTTAATCATACTGTTGATCGAACATTTCTTTCCTATTTATTTGCAATGACGATATTTGTGGATCAACGAACTGATACATACGTGACCTGATCAACGTAACAACAAGAGTAAAACAAAATATAGTTTGAATTATTAAAGTTATTAAACCTTCGACGTAATCTGCTACATATATGCTGTGAAATTTTTGTACTTTCACAAATATAAATAAATTGCATAATTTCTTATCCATGAAATTATCAAAAATGAAATGAAAACTTTTCGTTTTCGTTTAATTATATTTTTGTATAGTACTTTTACGATACAATACTGAATTATTATAATGTGTTGTAAATAAAGTGTTTATTTATAATAATATATTATTAAAAATTGCCTAAATGTCATAATGTAAATACGAATAAATATGTATATTAGTACAAGATTAATTTCTTTATTAAACATAATGGAAGATTAACGATAATAATCGATAACAAAATATAAACAGTGATTTAACAATAATCAATAATAAAACAAAACAACAAATAAATACAGTAAAGCAGTAGAAGTGCAGTATTATAGAAAATTATGAACTTCATCGCAATTGTGTCCTACCGTGGATACTGAAATCGCGGATACCAGAAACCATACCGCGGATACCGGAAACCATACCGCGGATACAGAGACCGCGGATAAACAAAACTGACGGAGTTCAAAATCGTAGATACCGGAATCACGGATACTTGGAACCGCGGATACCGAAACCGCGGATACTGAATCCGCGGATACCGAATCCACGGATGATTGGGCGGCGGATACTCGATATTAGAAATATTGAAAATTATAGCTGTGATTGAGAATATATGAAACCGCGGATACCGAGACCGCGAATAGACAAAACTGGAGTAATTCGAAATAGCAGATGAGGCTGCAGACGTGGAAACCGTATATACTGAAACCGCGGTTATTGCGGGTGTTAAAAACAGCGGATATTGAGATCGCAGACATACGAAATTAGATATGTTTGAAACCATAAATACTCGAAATCGGAAATATTAAAATTCGTGAATATTCGAAACCGCGAATAGTAAAATTGCAAATACCTGAAATCGAGAATATTCGAAATCACCAATATTGAATTCGCGGATACGAAAGTTTAATTGTAGAAGATTTTCGATTTGATGAATTTGAAAAACCTAGGGAGAACTAGGAATAACGTAATATTAGCGTAACCATCTATTTTGCATACAAGAACTATACAAAAGTAACATAATTAATAGAATATTCCTTCCTCTAATATTCTGTTAACGAAGAAAAACCTAAATTACAGAAGACGGTACGCAGTTATGCAACGAACAAACCAAATTGCATATTATCTTAACGGTTCCTAATTAACAATCAATCTCGTAACCAATTAATCGAAGAATAATGTGAAAATACAGATTCTATGCGTTTTTCGAAACTGTGAATAGCTCTATAACGAACAACATGCTAATTTTGTAGCTGTATCTTTATAAACCTCTTGAAATGAACGTTAAATCAATTTTCGTACGTTCCTGTGAACGTAATAGCGAGTGAAAATCTACCGTATAACACTGCAGTATTTCCGTGGTTACCAATTAATTATGTATTAATTAAATGAAAGGCGATAACCTGACGCGAAACGGCTCGAATGAAGTTTCGAAAACAATCAACCATTGTGTACCTTGCATGTTCTTGTAGGTATCATTTAATTCACGGATCTGTGAGAAAGTAATTTGAACTAAACAAGAGAGAATGTGTCTAAAGAATTACACGGTTTTTCTTTGACGAGAGGAACCTGATCACCTAACGATTATTACGTAATCTTTTAATGGAATGGAGTTCAGGACTTGGGAAAATTTTTCTTCATTCTTGCTTGTGGATCATATACCAAATTAGCAGTTGCTTACTTTACAGAAAAATGGGATAAAACATAGCTTTGAAGTTAATTTCATTACAGTTTCTAAATGTCTGAGAAATACCTCAAATTTGTTCTAAATTGTTTCCAATCTAAATGATGAAACTTTCTAATTCTTTTAAATCTAATCATTTTAAATATTTTAGAAGAACATTACAAGTTTTTATACGATATGTAATTTGAAATATGCAACTTAGTTAAACTTTCATGAACTAAAAATGTATTAGAGTGCATTATACATTTTTACTTATGTTCATAAATTTTTCAACTATACAAAAATATAAATTTCACAAATACTAAAACTAATAGAACAGTTAAAGAAAATTTAATTAACTTATAATAACACTAGAACTATCAGAGTTTGATATGCATTTATTTTAAAATTAAAAGTAAAGCAGAAGAACAAATAAATAAAAGATAAAATATAATGAAGCATGTATAATTATTCTTTATCTCCAAAAATACTACTATACATTTTACAAAAACATTTCAATAAATTTTATGATCTAAACTGAAATACAGAAAGCAAATTATTTTGATTTATTCCATAGATTTCATATAAAAGTGTACACAATTTATTTTAAAATATTCTTGAACATTAGGAAGTTTTATTTGTAACTGATAATCTATAATAGTTCCAGTGTTTACTCGACAATTGATATTTGAAATATGATCATGTAAATCTACTGCGTTTACCGATACATGATACGTAGATCTAAAAGAATAACATTAAATTTTTATGAACAATTTTATATTAGGTTGTTTATTTCCCATTTAAAAAAATTCTATTTAATAATTAAAGAAGGACAATAATATATCCTATATCTTTTGACAACACTTGAGAGAAATGTTAATATTTATCACTTCCTGTTATCAACGACTTATTTGCAAAGCTAAAAGATGCCATAAAGTTATGTAATCGTGACTTACAAAAATTATAAACAATTTATAGCATTTTACGTACAATTATATACAGAAATGAAATGAAAATTCCATAAAACTACTCTGATCATTGAATATAAGAAGTTCTTTAAATTATACAGAATTTAAAGAATCAATACATGATTTTCAATATACAAAAACAGATTTAATTTCAAACCAACTGATCACTGTTGAAAATACTAATATGGGGACGAAGCAATTCACTAAACTCATACGTTTTTATTTAAAAGATTAAGAAAATATGTTCTCCGTACATAACCCTAACCTAACCTAACTTAATATATCTGTATGATACTAAACTTACTGTCTCATTTAATTTACAAAAGGATATATTCCAGTATAAAGATTTAACACTTTATTCTACAAAAATGTACAAATTAATTAAATTTAATAACTAAAACGTCGCTTTCGGCTAGTTCAGCTGTCCAACCTAACCTTAACAAAATTTTTAAAACATTGCGACATACTAAAAAATGACAAGTTCACTTCACGTTTTTTAATTCATAAGAAAAGAACATTTTTTTTCAGATGTATTGAATTTTAGAAGATACCTTTACTTCATAACGAATTAAATACAAAATTAACAGGACATGTGTAATGTAATTGAAGCACACAGTTTCGGTACTGTCAATATAATATTTTTTAACAGAATCTATATTATATGTATCAACATTTACTTTATGACATGTAATATTAATAACATCTCACTTTCTAGTATTATCTCTAACGATGATTAACTGAACAATGAATAACTAAAATTTCGAATTTTCGTTGCACCATTAATTCACGAAAAACGTCAATGACATTAAAAATCAAACCTGCATATTGATAAAATATTAAACGTTACAAATAACGGTTAAAATTTGTACGTTTAAATGTACCAATACATGGTGTGAACAAAAACTTAACAGAAATATGCACTACTGCGACGATTCACTTTTAACTGTCTTGCGTTGAACGTCATTTCACGAAAAAACTACACTTCTTCAAGGAGTAATATCAGAAAAAGTCACGTTAGTTGCTTCGCAATATAAGATTAGGCAAGTTCCTTCGCATTGTGACGACAAAGGCGCAGAACGTCCTTCCAACGTGGAGGACGAGCGGCGACTAAAGTACACCTATGAAATTTCCAGCCGCAGTGCCGGGTTCAGCGCTCTAATTGGTCGAGAATACATTCGGGCGGTTGTTACGATTGGACGATCAACCAAAGAGCGCCTAATTACATGTGACTCGTTATTAATGAAACGTGAAATGTTATTTTAAATAAAGAAACACCGGTTTTAAAAACACTATTGTGATAACCATCGTTTTATCTCCGTTTTAAGTACGTTTCCGGGAATTTAAGATGATAGAAATCAGTAGAATCTTATTATAGAAAATATTAGACGCAGCTGAAGTGCGAAACAGTAAGGAACGGACTAATATAAACAAACTGATTTACACATTCGAAATTTTGAAATTTCAAATTTCTGAACGAGACAAAAATATGTAAACTTGAGATTTTCAAATTTTTAAATGTGTGAATGTGTAAATGTGTAAATGTATAAATGTGCAAACATGTAAATGTGTAAATTTGTACATTTGAAGAGGTGAATATTTCAAAATTTGTGAACATAAAATTGGAGGATTTCTAAATTTCAAATAAAAAATCACACATTTCTAGGTCTCAAGCTCCTAAATTCGTAAATTCATATCTATGTAAGTTTGAAACTTTTATACTTGAGAGTCTGAGCAATCAAAAACTTGTAATATATAAATTTTTAAATTCAGAAATTTAAAATAACTAAATTTGAAACGTGAAACAGTGAAATTTGAAAATTTGTAATATTGAAATTTAAAAATTCTTAAGTTATTAAATTGGAAAACTCAGAAATTTGTGCACTTGACGTTTAAAAATTTGCAATTTAAAAATCCGACATTTCTAAATTCAAACATTTGTAAATTTAAACTTTATACATTAAAAAATTCCTAAACTTGTAACTTCTAAGTTTCTACATTTCTAAATTTGAAATTCAAAAATTTGAAAACTTGAGAGTTCCTAAATTTAAAATTTTTTAAATTTGAGATCTGAAGATTCATAAACTTGAAACTCTCAAATTTGAAAAATTTAGAAACACTAAATTAAAAATTTTGAAAATTTCTAAAGTCGTTTCTAAACTTGAAAATTTCTGGATTTCTAAATTTGAGGAGAATGTGAAATATTTATCACATATAGATTTTAACAGTTTTGTATAAAATTTTGAACAAAAATGTTCATATCTTTTCAAGCGACTTCAAAGATACATTAAGATAAAAATTATTGCAGAATGGATAAACGTATAACACATGTATTAAAACGCACATGACAGTCCTTTTTTTTTTGAGATAATGTTTTATGTGTTTTAAATAAACCCTTACCTCATCGATGAAAAATTTAAGCGTCCTTATCGATTTCAAAGAAAGTTTCTCAAACATACGTGGTACGCATAACTCAATAACATCAATTTCATTTGTTAACAGAAACCTAAAGCATTTTAAGAAATAAATGAATCAGTATTTTCGAAATACAAAGAAATGGTAAATTAACGATAACAAGTCAATGATAAAGGTAGATTTTTATCGTCGAAAATATTACCGTATCGTAAGAAAAAATAGATCAAGTTGTAAACGTGATTTACGAGAGTGATAAATAATTTACAATTCCTTGAGTGGGTCTATTGAACGACGTGTTTGGAAACAAAATTAAACCACAATTTTCAAAACGTAAATCTTTTGCAACGACGCGCAATAACTTAAAAAAATGACATGAAAATAAATTCAATCATTTTTACGTCTTTGAGATGCATCTTGTAATTTATTACTCCGAGAAAATGACCAACGCTGTTTAAATTGATAAAAATTTGCATAAGTACTATTAGGTATAGCACGCTTCGCTAGGGAAAATAGCGAGGTAAGGAAATGTGCTCCTCCCACTACTCGTTACAATAGTCGAGAATTATTATGCATTACGTCCAATTTACGCAAGACATTTTAATACTTCATACACATTTTTTCTACACATTTAATGTAAACGTTGAAGAAACATTTATACACTCGCGGTGGGGTCTTTTCCCTATTTCGCCATTTTCCCTAGGGAAGTTTATCATATTCGGTACTGTAATATGTTTTAAACGTTATTTGCAGTAATTCAGTTAGTAATTTTAATTTAATCTTTACTAATTTGTTTCAGATTTTTATTCTTATTTAATCTTCTTGGACTCATTATAGATAATTTGAAAAAGAACTTAAAGTGAAAGTTATGGTAATCTCTTTTCAAATTATCCGTATCATGTTCAAAAAGATTAGAATGAATTAGAATAATTTAAATTTTACTTGTTTCAAAATTAATTCTTATAGTTCACGCAAATATGTATATTTTGTATAGGTGATTTAAATTATTATTTTAGATATGGGTATATTTTTCGTTTTTTCATGTGTTATATAATTCACACATTTTTTCCTGCTCTTATTTGCTCTAAATGCATGAATATCCGTGGTTTACTTGTGGCATTCAGTATCACAAGCTTGAAACCTTTGTAGGAGGTAAATATAGCAATATGTATAGACGATACTTACCTGCATCACGTCCGGTTTAAGCGAGTAGTTCAATATCTTTAAAAGTGTAGGAGATATAGAAAAATATCTCAGATGAAAATTAGGTCATATTGAAAGGGACAGATAATGCATTTACTGATACTGCATTGACCTTGAGAAACCTTGTGGAAGGCATGTCCAACTTTTAAATGAGATAGCATATCTGTATTTGTACATAGATTCTTCAAAGTATTATATGCAACAATAAGAATTAAGGTATAACATTAAAAAAGTAGTTTACGAGATTGTAAGTTTAAAAGTGAAAACTGAACTTGTTTATCTTTACATTGCACCTTAATATTCCTCTCCATAAAGTATTCCAAAAAATCAATCCATGTAAAAGACTGTACAACACCATTTTAAAAAAGTGAATTTATATTTCCTCTTTTTAAAGAGAGGTGTCAGTTGTTTTTTACACAAATTATTCTTTAGAAAATTTTAGAAGAATTTGTATACAAATTATTAAGTTACAATATGAAGCAAAATAATAATTCTTAATAGATATACTTAAAAATGTTTTATAAAATATTTCATTTAAAAAATTTAAAACATGTCATTATTTTACTACTTGTCATTATTTAACTTACTTTTAAACATGTCATTATTTTAAATACAACTTAATATGTAGGATGCTCTGAATAGTGAATTTATATAAAAAAATCTATACCATCTTCCAAAATGTAAACAAGATTTTTGCTGGCCCATTCAAGGTCACATATTAAGTAAATGTCACTGTCACCTTCAATATCTTAACTTTCCTATGAAAAATTTCTGCATATCCTCCTCTTCTATAAAGATATTTAATTGTTCTCGCATAAACCGCACTCTATAAACGAAATGTAATGCATAGAAAAACAGTAAAGAATAACAGAAGCTATAATCTATAATTACTTACTGAAATAGTTGAGAGTTTCCCGGATTTGATCCGGCGATAATTTTAAGTCGGTGTCGAGCGATTTTAGGGCCGGCGATGGAATAAACCAATCAGCGTTCTCGTATCCTGTACAAAACACAAATGAAATTAAATTTAGTATAGTATAATTACAAAAGTAAATGCAATATAATAAAATGAATATAACTTAAAAAAAGTCTATGGAGATTCGATCGCACGATTCTTGTTTTTAAAATTCTAGCCTTAAACTACTTTGCTATTTTCACTTTATCATAATTTTATATTTTATAATATATTATAGCCATAAAGGAATTTTTAAGTAAATTTGACAATGATTAGTTAATTATAATTAATATTCTACAGTCTCTTTATACTTATCCCCGTCATTTAAATCTCAATTTATTAAAAAGAAACTAAGGGACTGCAACCTATTCTTGTAAACTTATGACTTGTCAGACATGTAAGATAATTAATCAATTAAAAATTTGAACTATATCATACTATATGATGAATGATTTTTTTCAATAAATAAGACATATAGAATAAAAATATATAATCTAATAGTACGTTTTGCCATATGAAATTTTTGCTATGGTAAGGTAGAAAATCTAACCTGATTTGATGACATAAAGGCACCGCAAAATAGCACTTATGACATAGCAATTTCAAACTTCAGGCTAGAAGTAAATAACTACACAAAGGTATCATTAACATTCCTTATATAAAGTAGTTTCTTTATTAGAACAAACAATAAAACAATGAATCAATTCACAACTTAGTATTATCCACTAATGAATATTTACTAACAAACATTTTCGACTGTTTATATCTCAAAATTACAAAGAACTTTTATACTTCCTATATTGATTTTAGGTTATAGAACCTTTTTTTGAAGCGCTCTGTATGCTTGCTATATTTATTGATAGTAAATTGGAAACTGGATATTTCTAAATGAATATCTATTGTTTATTTCAATGAAGAGCCAGCCATTTCGTATTAGGTATATTGATGAAACACTTACGTAGTTATTTTCATTAAACCTCAAATAGCAAAATGGTATTCCATAAGTGATATTATGTCATCGAATTGTAGTATGTTTCAAAATCAATAACCCGATACATTACAAATTAAATGTACATATTTTTTCCATTAATTGATCATCTTACAATGTAGCCGACTGTAGTACTCTCATGTTAAGACTTTGAGTCCAATTCTAACATGATGGTAATTACAGTAAAGTCTCGATATAAGTGAAAGAGTTGTTCCCATTTATAATGCAACTATAAAACTTTTATGTTTTTCATTTTTTCGTTATCAAACTTTTACGATAATAAATTTCGAACGCAGAGAAGGATGACGAGCAAAAAAGAGACGCTGCAATTATCGCAGTCGATAAAAATCAAAAGCCTGTTGTATTGTTTACAATGACAATGCGTTGCTAACTTTTATATTTGCAGTCCATTGTTTACATAAATTGTCCCAGCATATTTGTGACATTTTCCTGATCAAAATGAGACAAAAAGATTATAATTCCGGACACATGTACTTGTAATAATTTATAGATGTAAAATCCTCGAAGTCATAGAACTACAGAAGTTTATGATTTCGACTGACCGATGTATCACGTGATTATCCGAACAGCACCGAAGAAAATCGGAATTACCCGACGTCTCATGACTCGTCTCTTTACCGCGAATCTTACTACAGTAAATATAAGCAAAATATATAATATATAATTGACATAAGCAAAACGCTCGAAATTACAAGTAATTATGTTCCGAATAACGTTGTGTTTGCACTCATTTTAATAAAGAAAATGTCACAAATATGTTGATAAAAGTTTCATAAACAAAAATCGAAAATAAAAGTTTTATTCTTGTATTAGGATTGTCCCATCGATATGTTACTGTTTACGTTCGGTTGTTCGGACCCTTCCGTGGCCCGCTACTTTTCTACGTTCGGCAAATTTCGGTCCATGTCGGAGAAACTCACTTATATCAAAATTTTATTGTACAATAATTTAATTTTCAATAAATCAAACGAAATTTGAATTACCTCTGTCCGTTATTAATGTATATGAATTTAAAATGAATAGTTTATTTGAGGTATAAATACAAGTGTAGACATTCGAACGAATACGTACCTTGAAACTGGGTAAGAGTATCGGCGCGTAGACGATACCTAGGTATTTGTTCTTCTAACAAACTGATGATCTCAACTTCTGGTAACTCATCGCCGCTGCAAACCTCTACAACAATTTTAAATTATATTTATATTTAATTTGTAAAGTCATTAAGTATTATAAATAGTTTATAACAGACTCAGTGAAAAGAACATATCCGATTATTTTAAGTTTGTATAAAAACTATTCTTTACAGCTTTACAGCTAAATACATTATTTTTACTGAGCTCCACAATTTCAATAACAAAATATAAAGATAACTTTCATATCTCGATAAAAGATAGCAATCTAATTCTCTCTTTGCAGCAATTTACAAATTCAGGTAAATAATCCTCTACAACATAAAACACCAGTATTCGATATGAAATAATTACCGAGGTCAACTAATTTAACCGCATCTAAAATGCAATTAACTTTCGATGCTATCTGGAAAACTATTTCTTCGCTCGAATTTCAAATAGTCTGTAATTTGCTATTTGAAGTAAAAGTAAAAGGCAACTCGATTTTACATATTGCATACTTCATGTACTGATCCTACATTTTATAGGCATTAATGAAATAACTATAATGGTTTCTCGTTAAAACAGACGACAACAATGAGGCTGGAAAATTACTATTTTCTAAGTCTAACTCGATTTCTCATATCACGGTCGTCGAACCATAACGTGACTGCTTACGAAGACAATATCTCTATGATGTACCGATACGGTGTTACGAGACGTGTTCCTCAAACTGTTTTCGTTCAAAATTTTGTAAACATAAAATGCAAACCTTGATGATGAACCTAGAAATATGTGAATTATGTAATGAGGCGATAAAAAATTGGGAACCACTTGTTACGTTTAATTTGAAAGGTCAAATGAAATTAATATTAATACAGTAATAAAATCTGTATGATCTTGTATTAACTATGAGAAACACTGGTGTAATCGATTCTATTGTACGTTGTTGAGGTAAGGTAACTAGAAATACAAAGCCGCTTATGCAGATCGTCATTCAATCTGATAGACAACTATCCAGATAATAGCACAACGTAATTAGTAAAATGCACGATTTTTCCGGTTGTGTTGCGCTCGGATGGCAAATTTCCTAAACATAATGCAGTGAAAATAATATTTCTATTTTGATGGAGAAATATATTTAAAATTACGTTTTGTAATAGCAGATTTATTTTAATAAATAATTTTTTCTGAATTTTCGAAGCTTAACAATTATTTTTTAATTAAGTATTGATGCTTCATTAGCTTTTTTTATTAAAGTATTATAATTTTATTAAACTGTTGATGAACCATCTTTATCAAATAATTTATGGAGAATATGCATATTTATGATTTAAGAAACTAGAAATTTAGATATTTGTTGAGTTAAAAATAAAAAGATTTTCAATTTTCAAATTCATAAACTTTGAACCTTTTAGATTTGGAAGTTTAGCAATTTTTTATTTTGCAAACTTACAAATTTTTAAATTTAGGAATTAAACATTTTGCTATTAATAAATAATAATTTTTAAATTTACAAATTGTTAAATTTTGAAATTTTGAAAATTTAGATATTTGGAAATTTGAAAATTTAAAAATCTGTAATTTTGGAAATTCAAAAATTTGGAATTTGAATCTTTAAATTTGAAATTTGAGATTTTGAGAATTCAAAAATTTGGAATTTGAAATTTTAAAAATCTGAAATTTTGGAAATTCAAAAATTTGAAATTTGAATCTTTAAATTTGACATTTGAGATTTTGAGAATTAAAAAATTTGGAATTTGAAATTTTGGAAATTCAAAAATTTGGAATTTGAAATTTTGGAAATTCAAAAATGTGGAATTTCATTCTTTAAATTTGAAATTTGAGAGTTTGAGAATTTAAAAATTTGAGATTTTGAGAATTAAAAAATTTGGAATTTGAAATTTTAAAAATTTGGAATTTGAAATTTTTAAAATCTGAAATTTTGGAAATTCAAAAATTTGAAATTTGAATGTTTAAATTTGAGATTTTGAGAATTAAAAAATTTGGAATTTGAAATTTTGGAAATTCAAAAATTTGGAATTTGAATCTTTAAATTTGAAATTTGAGAGTTTGTGAATTTAAAAATTTGAAATTTTGGAAATTCAAAAATTTGGAATTTAAAACTTAAAATTTGAAATTTGGAATTAAAAATTTTGGAAATTTAAAAATCTGAAAATTGAAATTTTGGAAATTTAAAAATTTGGAATTTGAATTTTGAAGTTTTGCAATTCTGGAATATTCAAATTTTTATTTTCATATCTTCGCATTTTTGTTTTCTTAAATTTTCAAATTTTTAAATTCTTGAATTTGAAAATTGACAAACTTCAAATTTCCAAATTTAGAAGTTTAGAAATTTAAAAATATAGAAGAGTGGAATTTATAAACTTTCAAGTTTGTGAACATGCAAATTCTCCCTAAACATTCGATATATTGCAGATTACCAATATACCGCCGCCGAGAATTTTTCACTGTTACAACTTCGTCCGCGGCAATATAACGAGAGTCTACGGTACTACAATAAAATTGTAGCGTATTTAAAATGAGTAGATTGATATACAAATTGATAAATATCTGTGTTAATATTCCAAGTGAAATATTTTATTCAAACATCGTTTATAAATTTTTATAATTTTATTTCGTCATTTTTTATCTAATAATAAATTTCAACTACAACTAACTTCTTCGACATTTATTTAATAATAAATTCCATAAAGACTATTACGATCAACATCTGTCATTTTTTTTTAATGAAATACTATCATTGTATACCTCCCCCTATCTATCCAGATGATCTTTCATTTAGTTTCTATATATTAAAAATCACAATCAAATAATTGAACACGTTTATCCGTTGTTATCAATATTTCATACATCTGATAACATTGTTAGTGTTATTGATACATTAGCTGCGACCTCATTCCTGTATTATCTTTAATTTTCCTTGTAGAAATTAAAACTGCAACTGCGCACATTTATTTCGGATTGTAAGAATACATTTTTGAAAATAAGCAGGAATTGGAATAATATTTATCAAGATTATCTTTCAGTTAATCCTCAAATATGTGATATCAATTGACGATAAATTAATAATTACAATGAATATCGTCGTATGACCACTTGTATTATTGATATAATAATAAACCACGTGTTTTTCAAATGTTTCGTGTCGTTTCAATAGTAAAATTGTTTCGAATCAATTAAGCTATTGGTATTATTTTTGTGTAAATTAAAAATGTGATCATGTCCCTGAATATGTATTACACAGTATTGTTTGTGTTGGTTGACCAATCTTAATTTACTAAAATTTTTAATACGGTCCAAAGTTTTATTTTAACACATGTGCTTTGCAATCTACAAGTGGACGATGGTATCGAAAAATCTATTTACACACAAGATAAAGAATAAATCTAACATGCAATACAAGTTTCTGTTACACGTGATTTGGGGTCTATGCAACCCCCTTACCGTTTTTGTGTCACATTATCGGTTTAAATTGGAATGAAACATGTGTATTGAAACCGTAGAAATTATAGTTGAATGCAGCGACATCAGTGTGGCGCTTAAAATTTAACTTGAGAATCTTAATATTTTATTCTCTAAATTCAGGAATGGTTTTTGTTGAACTGTATGTTTCATAATATATTAAAGAGTGTTACATGTGTAGTAAGCTGTGTGTAGTAGGGTAAAAATGGGCAAATGATAGAAAAGTATTAAAACATTTTCAATGCACGCCTTGCGCGAAAAAATACAGTACGAACGAATGAAGACACTAAAGACGATTAACGTCAACTTCTTGTGTCTCCGACCACGGAAGAAAAGCGCGCCAAATACGAACGATATTATGACGAGTAACGATCACCAGATGCTTAATAAATCTGACAGTCAGATTACCGACATATTTATACCAGAAATGAAAAAGAAATGGGAATTCTTAATAATTGTTGGTACAAGAATTCATTTTGGAATAACATTGCAATATTAAATAAACACGTTTTAAAATCGTAACATGTCGAAAAGGAAATTACATTCTTTCGCTAGAAAAATTCTATAGCTGGTAGCGATTCTTGATATTTAATAAAAAAATATAAAGCAAATACTTATAAAATAAAAAGTAAATACTTGAATAATAAGGATGAATATATTGACAGCGTGCCTCCATGAAAAAAAATTGTTTTGATCAAATAAGCATATACCCTAAGCAACATAAGTCTGCTACTATAAATCCTGAAGTTTTCAGATTTAAAAATTTAGAAATTTAGAAACTTTTTAATTTCAAGATTTCAATTTTATAGGCTAGCAAATTTTCCAGTTCATGTAAGTTGGTAAATATATCACGTCCATCCCAATCCACATGTTTGTCAGTCAATTTATGTCAAAGACTATGACTAGAAAGTGGGAGAAGACTCAAGTCCCTGCTGCCGCCACCTAACAGTTATTACACGAAACAAAAGTTGAATTCATAGTAACCACAGTCGGTAATTTCATACGAATGACAGGAACATCAAATTTGACAAACTATGAAAGCATAAATAAACCAATTTTTTAATTCAGTTTAAGAGTTCCGAATAGAAAAGATCGTACCATTTCTCCATTTGTTAAGAATGCTCTCTTTTCTCTCAAGAATTTTTTTAAGCCTTGCGGGGCCAGCGGGCCGTTTCGAATCACCACCTCCGAGGTACATAATCTTTAATTCCACTCTAATAGTCTGCTCATTTTTTCCCGCTCGTAACGTTTATTTGAGCACAATCACTACAATACTTAATCGTTCTTCAAATCTCTGAACGCACAAATACAGTGCTACTGAATTTATACACTCATTTTGCAACGTAAGTACATACAAACTTACTATTTAAATAAACAAAAATTTACCACTGGGGTGTTATTCAACTTTTTGATGTTATGTGAACCAAGTGAACAAATTTATTGTATAATCATTTGAACAGAAACTTGCATAACGTTTTAGGGCCATGCAACGTTCTGTACTAATAGTGTACGAGTCTAAAAAAAATAACGACACCCTTGACGATAAAACAAAGTTTGTCATATCACGTTACAACTGTAATAATTATTGAGAACTTCACGGAACACTTATCGTATTTGTGCGCAAGGATCGTTGCAAAAATTTGAACACTTTACAAACAAACGTGGAATTAATGGAGATAAAAAATTGGCGAAAATAGAATTTTGCAGAGTGAAAGAAACGATCGCGCGGTTTCACCAGTCGAATTAGAACTTGGTGTACAGAGACAGGCAGAACAAAATAGCACGAATCTATTGGCCCTCTGCCAATCTCTTTACGAACCGTGAATAGATCGATCGTAAAAAGATCGATTTCCACAAATTTTCCTTTTGCTGATTTCTCCATTCGTCTTCACAAGCGAATGCCATTCCTGAGGACTCAATTTTCCATGTTTTTTGAACGTTTTAACAGTCATATTTTATCCGAGTACGAGCTTTGTATGACGCTGGAACAAATTTAAACGGGTAAACAAATCCATCTGTCGATAATATCATCCTAACCTCTTCAAGGATAACTTTCTAATCCTTATATTTTTATGACGTAACTGACAGGTCTAAGAGAAACATGATGTATTTTATTGAATAATAAAATATTTACTACTTTAATGATTTAATTCATTATATTGTTATATTATTATTTAATTTGTTATATTTATTGCTTTAATCCGTTATAGTGTGATTTAAGAATCAAGTAAAGTATTATCAGTTAGTGGAAGAGTGCGAAGAATATTTTTCGAAAGTTTAAAAATAATTCTATCAAAATAAGCGTACGTCTAAAAGACGCATGATGTCAGTTAAGGGTTCAGAAACAGAAATTATGTAATATTTTACTTATTTTAAGTCAAGAGCGTTTAAATAAAATGGTTTTCAAACCATTAACTTTTCGTTGTACATGTTGCAAATATGCTACATGTAATGATATGACATGAAATTGTAATATTTTGTCAAAATACATGAACTGCAAATTTCATAATTTAATATGATTATCAAAAAGAATTATAAATTCTTGTCTTTCGTTATACTGTTTTGTTGCACCTTCTCAAAATATTATAAATTCGCAATATTATCTAATTTTCAACAGAAATTTTGATTTCTGTTTTTTATTCTCTATATTTTATTTAAAAATCTTAGTTCAATTTTCATGATAAAAAGTCAGTTTTTTAAAGAAGTCAATAAATTATTTGTTCTAGATTTCTAATATTTCCAAATTTTTAAGTTTTGAAATTTGAATATCCACATATTTTCAAGTTTCCAAACTCATATTCTCAAATTTTAGTTTTCAAATTTCCAATTTTCAAGTTTCTGAATTTCTACATTTTCAAATTTTCAAATTTTCAAATTCTCAAATTCTCAAATTTTCTTATTTTCAAATTTTTCAAACCTGAAAATTTCCTAATTGTAAAATGATTATTTAAAAAAATGCCCAAATCCCTATATTTTCAACCCCCCAAATGTTCAACCTAAATCTCTAAATTTACGTTTCAATATTGTCGATTTTATTTTCATTTTACAAAAATTTTATGCTGTCAATAATCCATTTATTTTTCAGGAAAATGCAACTACTATTATCATTCATACATATTAAATATTATACATGCGTTACTTATTATAACCCATCAAATATACTCAACATTTATTTAAACAATATTTGAAAAATTCGACATGTTTGAAATGTGCGAAATGAACACGGTGTTTTAAATTAGATACTAATACAATTTTATGATTCTGACGTTGATGCCGAAATAACTGACGCACTTTGTTGCGTGGCACCAAAAATAACCGACCTACAAAGGGACGGTCATTTAATGCACTCCTGACTTAGTGTCCATTTGTTCATTATCAAGTCAATTAATTGTTTGCATGAATTAAACGGACAGAACTTCGTCGATTTTCACAAATGATCATGAACTTTGCATCACTTTGTATTGTACTTTGAACTAAAGTATTAATATTTATTTTATGCTGTATCATAATGCACCTTAAAAGATTAAATGAAAAACAAGAAAATGAGTTTCTTCAACTATATTTATAAAATTTACCCAATTATATCTATTTATAGTTTTGTCGATTATATTTATTTATAAAAATTTGTCAGTTATTCATATAATTTTTTCAATTATATTTACCCAATTAACATTTGACAATCTTTTAAATGCAAAAAAGACTAAGGAATAAAAAATTGTTGACTTTATGATTAATAATAATAATAAATTCCTCCATCAACAAATATAAGATCATATTTATAATTTTGGAGATTTTATTATGCAGTTAATTAAATTCATATACATTTCTGTGATTAAATATATGAAAATTAAAAATCGACATTTGCAAAATAACTTATTCAAATAAAATGAAAATGACACAAGATTGATATAGATATGAGTATTTGTATTTAAAAGAAGTGTAAATATAAGTCAATTCGTATTTAAATTAAAATGGCGAATTAATAGTTGGAAACTCTTTTCTTGCTTTGGTTTCAGCAAATTGAGCTATGATGTCATAATTAATTGAGACCATTACATCTAACTCAGTGCATAAGGAACGACAGGTCACTGGTTTTATTTTGGTAGAAGTTGTTTTTAAAATCATTTTTTATTTGCTTCAATATTAAAAGTGAGCAATTTTCAATATTGAAACTTGTTCAGTAGTTGCATTTATCACAAGAATACGTTTATACATATTTTTATAATTGAAGAGTTTTCATCCTATATTGTTACTAAAAGATTTACTTAATTTATTTAAAAAATGTTATTAATTCAATATCAGTCCCATAATTTTGTAAAATTTTGTTAATACTACTCTTACATTTGTCTTGATCTACATATACATTTATCATGTATTTTTGTTCAAATAATGTCAAACATATCTAATATGTTTCAATAATATGGCCAAATCTGATCTTCATATTCAACATTAGCTTATAGAAAAAGATATTAAAATTATTAACAATAAAATTTTCTTTCACGAGTAATATAATTTTATTGTTAAATTGTGAAACTTTATCACAGGTTTTTGTTCATGTTTTCACTCTTTACCCTTCATGTTCAAATTTAATCTCAACTGTTAATAAATTCAGTACTTCTAGCAAAATTATTTTATTTAGACATATATAAACTAAACTAAAGACTACAATAATATGAAAGCTAATAGCAAATCCATATAAAAATTTAGGAAAATGTAATATGTAATATTTAAAATGAAGTATTTTACTTTCCAACAGTAATCCGATTGTTCATTATGTTTTTACAAGGTTCTAAAATAAAGCACCAAAGAAAATGAGGTTCCAGTTTGCCCCTAATACACTTTATGGCGAATACGGCCCTGGATGTGCGTCAAATAAGATGTGTGGTTTCGTGGAATATGCTCTATATTTTCTGTACCACTCTAGAGGACTAGATTCTCTCTAATTTTTTCTAATCGGTCACTAAAAATAAATCTGCAGAAAAGTAGATTGGAAAAAGCAACATCACTATTCAGTTTCTTCACTATTTCAAGCATATTAATAGATACGCTATTAGGACTCAATTCAAAATTTCTCCACCATAAATCATCTTCTTTGCTAGAAAGTAACATAATTTTAGACCATTACAAATTGGTCTACACTGCTGGTCAAAATTATAAGTGAATTATAGTTCACTTTATTTTTATCTACCATACCGTTGTGCGTAATACAATTGCTTTTCCTTTTTTAGTACTGCATAAAAATGCAAGAAAAACAGTGACTTGAGAAAAGACTTCACAATTTTTATGTATATAATGAATTATTACAGTTTTTATGCAAAATGCTATTGATAGGTTGAATAAAAAATTCATGTATAAAAGACCACGCATTTAGTAATTAATTGCAGTAAAAAATTATTCCTAATCAATTGCTAATCAAACTCTATTACAATTAATTAACTGGAAAATTTGAGTTTTCATTCAAAAATTTTTATTTCAGTTTTCAATTATATTTTAATCAATTTATTTCCAGTCAAATGCTGGCTTTTTATTATAAAATCTTTGTTTTTTGTTTTTTTTTTTTTAAATTCAGTTTAACAGAATTCTCCATACATTTTCAATGATATTTATATGCAGCAAATGTGTCGGCCATTTTTAAATTTGAATATTGTAGTACTTAAGTCATGTTATATGCTCACACTGTGGTGAATAGGAACATTATTCTGCTAAAATGTGAGTGATGTTTCATCATTTTCTTGAAACTGAGGGAGCTAATGTGATTATAAAATTCCTGGATGTTTTTCACTATTCATTTTTATAATTCAATGTTTCAAAGATACATTAAAATCTACTCAGAACAAAATTATGCTTTAAAAGGGATTTTTTTTTTAAATATCATGTCTATCTGGTCTATTTAAATTGAACTGCTATTTGTTACTAATAATTTTGAAAATCATTAATTCAAATTTAGATTATACTTTTTTTTAACACATAAATCTGTATATTATCAAATTTTGTATCTTCCCCAAAATTTATATTTCTTAAGTTTCTATAATTTACAATTTTTATATTTTCAAATGTCTATATCCACAAATTTATATATTTCTAACTATTTATGTTTTTCAAATCTCTATGTTTTCATAGATTCACATTTGTAAATTTCTGTATCCCCAAATGTCTGCATTCCCTGATTAATTATTCTCTAATTTCTATATTTCCAACTATCTGCATCAAATCTATATATTTCCAAATTTCTATATCCTCTAATCAATGCATTTCCAAATTATTGTATCTCAAAATTTCTATATTCAGAAATATCTACAACCCCAAACTTCTATATTTTCAATGTTTCCAAATATTTGTATCTCCAACTATAAATATTTTCCAAATCTCTAAATTTTCAAACCTGAATATTTTTAAATTTCTATATTCACAGATTACAATATTTTTAAATTTCTATATTCACAAATTACTATATTTCTAAATTTCTATATTCACAAATTACTATATTTCCAAATGTCTAAGGGCCCAAATCTCTATAATTTCCAATTTGCATATTCCAATTGTCTATATTCTGAAATTTCTGTTTCCAAATCACTATATTTCTACAAGGATGAATAATGAAAACATGGAAGAATTTTATAATCAAGAAAACAATAAAATATCATTCATGTTTTAACAGGATTAAAAATTAATAAAATTTATTCAAAAACCTTCTTAAGAACATTAAAACTCGAATTTTGCAGTTAATTAATCTTCCTAAATTAGCAATTAATTATTAAAATTAATTTTTGTATATATTGTACTATTTATAGTAATTTTTACTTTTGATTAGCAAAAAAATGTTTTGTATACTTATTTTCCAACAGTATTTCCCACAAAAACAGCAATAATTCATTTTGCATATAAAAACTATGAAATGCTTCCTCGTGACACCGTTTTTCTTGCATTCTACGTGATACTGCAAAAAAGACGAAAATATTATTCATTACAGTAAACTAGCTAAAAATAAAGTGAACTTATGATCTGGATCAATAGTACATTATAATATTCTTAAGATTATAAACAAAGTTTGATTTTTACCTGCTACAGAAGCATACAAAATAATTGTGATTCCATGTTAATAAATGCAAGGGTTATCAAAATCGAATATAACCAAGTAATATTACTTCTGGTTCAATTTTATATTCCACGCAAAGATATTAACGTTTCATCGACCTTCCTCGTCCGTTTTTTTCTTCGAACGTGCAAAAGATTATTCATACGTGTTAGTTTGACGACTTGAACATCCGTGGCAATGATAATGATGACGGCAACGATGACCACGACAACGATGATGATCCTAAAGATAATGATGATGATAATGACCAAGAGAAGTAATCATCATTTGCCAGCGGTGAATGTGGTTTGTCATGGAGGTTCACGGACCACCATAAAATACTCGTCCTCGAGACAGAGGGAATAGTCCCTTCTTCGAGTTCACCAAGATTAGAGCACTCCTTTAACCTATACGCCATTTTATAGTGTTTCAGTCTCAAACTCTAACCATTGTGAAACGAATTCTACTATCCGGTGTTCAAAGTGCTATTCATATAACAGTCGCAGAACTTTTCACTGGACGTTTACAGATTCTTCGCTGTTTCAAAAGGTAAATAATTTATGAAATTTATAAACAAATCAGTGTTCTGACTTTATCATACGGATTTAATTAATATAAATATAAATGGACAGTTTTTTGACATCGTGATTGAAGAAATATCTTTATTTGATTTAATATTTTACTTTAATCCTTGCGATATCCTATTATTTATGAAATAATAGGAAATAAACAATGCTACCTATAAATTAAAAATTAATATGAACCAATACAAAATACATGAAATTCTACATTACATTTACATTAATCAAATAAAAATTTCTTCATTTATATTTATGTTAATTAAAAAATTTATATTTTAACCTTTTCGCAAAGAACGTTATTTAATATTTCACAAAATTACACGTCCACCTTAAACGACGTTTGAACATTTTTTCGTGAATCTAAAAGAAATTATACGAAGTGTCCTCAGATTTTAAACTGCTCCATATTCGTAGATCATGCGATTATGAGTATCTCTATACATGGTCTTAAGTGTAGACTGTTAAAGATTGTCGCCCACTTAACAGCATAACACCTGAACGGCATTGAACGAACTTGAATACATTCACTTAATTATATCTATTATACAAATAACAGTGTGGCATCGATACTTACGTGTATTAATGATACGAATACGTTGATGTTTATCTGTTGCCGTTCAAGTGCTATGTTTTTAAGCAGCCTTTCTAGTTTAAAAGATACTGGCGAAATTTTGGCAGATTCTGCAGGTAAAAATTATCAATAACTTCAAAGAATACGATATAGCACGGTAGTTGGCTACACGCTAGATTTTGGCGCGCGAATTCAAATCATCGCGGAACAATTTGCATTCTTTCTTCAATAATTGCACAATTATTTACTTATTAGTGACACGTTATACAAAATTTATATTGTTTAGACATAATAAATATTCGATTTTAGTTTCCTTTAGTATTTAAATAAAAACGAAGAAAAGTAAAGATATTCAACAAGTAAGCAGCAAAATTTGAAATCACTTAAAATCAAATAATGCCCAAACTGCTCGGTTAATACATCCTTTTTGTCGCAATAAATAACTCGCAAGTCGGTTTTACCTTATCCGAGCATTACAATAGTAGACTTAGAGGAAACTCACCAGTAATAGTTTCGGCGTCCTTGGTGGTTACTGGAGGAGGAGTGACAGGGCATGGTATTCGATTTCTGGGCGATCGTAGGACCTGAAGGGCAGCCCTTGCCGTAGGAGAGACTTTGAGAGCTGTGGCTTTCGATCGAATCGAAGCCTCGGGCCCCTTCGGAGCCGCATCTTCCACGGCGGCCAGCTTGGACGCTGTGGCGACGAACGATATCGCCTCGCCTTCCTTCACCGCCAACATGCCAATAAACAGAATAAATAATGCGTTATATAATTTGCTTCAAACGAACAACCGTCAAGTGTGTCGCCAAGCAAAACGACGCTAATTCGAAGTCTGATGAAGAAACATCAGCGGTTCTCAACCGCTGCAATCTTCGCCAGATATAGCGAGATCGTAAATTTCTTCAGGAGTCAAAGTACACAAAAATAAAGCCTTATTTTTACGGATGAAGTTTAAGATTACGGTATACGTTATTTTGAACGGGCGTTGTCCTAAATGTTTAACTACAACTGAGATAAGATAATCTTTGGGGAGTTTGAGGAAATGTTTCGGTTATGTCAATACGTTGTGTACTTTGGATCTGGGATTTATGAAGTTTGTTGAGACAGGAAGGACGAAACAGGAAAGTGATTATGAGATGTTAAATAAGAATACGAAGAATTTGAGAATCCTGAGAATATTGGTTCCTGGGACTTTTGAGACCTGGTGGTTTTTGTATTTTAGAATCTTAGTACTTTGGCACTTCGGAATTTTTTAATTTTGGAATTTTGAAATTTTGAATTTTAGGGAGAACTTGAAATTTTGAGATTTTGCGACTAACGAACTTCAGAATTTTTTAACTCAAGTTATTTGAAACTTTGGAATTTTGAGAATGTGGGATTTTTGTTAAAATTTTGGAATTCGGAAATTTTGAAGTTTTAGAACTTTGAATTTGTCGAATTTTTGAATCCTGGAATTTTTTCATTTTAGAACTGAAATTTTTTAGTGTTGAAATTTTCTAATCTTAGAATTTTTAGATTTAAAAATTTTTTATTTTGAGGTCTTATAATTTTGAAACGTAAAAAAACAATTAAAAAAAAGATAATAAAAAATTATCATTTCTCCAAACTGAGCCTCAGCCTACAATATGATAAATTTTATTCACAATGCACTGAAATGAAACAAAAAATGAAACAGAATTTAATTTACAACTCCGCTATATCACAGCAGGAACTAATGGCTAGACATAAATTAAATGATTTATGTTTACTTTGCGGATTTTTATATATCATAAATGCATAATCATCCACGGTATACTAATGACTAATGTTTCGTAATTGAAAAGCGAACAATGCTACGCAGAATAAGTCAAAATTTTTTATATCTAATTCTGCCTTCAAAAACACTAGTTGTGAGAATTTTTCAAAATATTTGTAAGAAAATTTGTTTACAGTAAAATAACAATTTTGTCAATTTCATAATTCTATGATTAATGTATATTATAAATCAACAAATAATTTAATTTAATATAATGAAAATAATTATTATTAATTGTGAAAAAGAAAGATGTAGTATAATTTTCTGTAAATAAATTTTTTTATAAATATTTTAATCAGTTAAATTTGATTTATTTAAAAATGAAGCTGCAAAAAAATTTTATTCTACATTTTCACACGGAAACTCTGTAGCTGAAGTTGAAAATATAGTGCGGTTGTAAAATTGTTCTAACGTACGAAAACATAAAATGTGAATACTTAAACACTAGTTTTATGAATACAACTTGTAACATATTTAAAAAAATAATAAAGTTCTAAAGCTACATTATAGGTGCACATATTACTGTACATCTGTACGTCACATGTACTGTTACATCTTCACGAGTCAATTTACGACCACACTATATCACCGTATTCAACTACAGTACCCCATTACTGAGCAATCCGTATGTTTAGAGATTCAAAGCATGAGTCATGAATAAAAAAGCTATACAAAATATACATTCGTAAATCTGGTAAATTTCCACAAAAATATGTTCATAAATAATAATGTTTATAGTTGCTATTAACTCTTCGTTACATTCATAATAATATAATATACAAATTTTGTATCCTGCCAAACAAATGAAATAGATATTTTACCATTACCGAAAACATTCTTAATCTTTAAATCACAATTTTTTGTTTCACATTCACATAATGTTGCAAATTTATAGCATTACACGATTCTTCTTTAAAGAAGTTTGAAACATAGAAAAAATTTGTCAACTGTTTTTGTGTTATCACTCTTGAAAATTAAGAAGTTTATTTTTTTACAAAACTGAAAAAGGCATGCAGCAAAGGTTTATATAAGTTCAAATATTAAACACAATTATAATAAAGAAATAAAATGATTCAGTATAAAATTACTTATAATTATTATTTTAACAAATATGAACTGCTGTTAAATATTATATATTAATTGTAACTACTTGGAACGATTATTACACAAAATTATAATTTTTAATTATAAGAATTATACCAGAGTGCAATATTGATGGCAGATAAATGGTTTTGACATATGATTACCATTTAATTAATTGCAAATGTATAATCCGATAACAATTAAGTCAACGATAACAAAATTTTGTTGAATTTCAGGTCATGTGATTCCCAGGATCAGATGTGACTGTGGTCACGTTCACATGTACTTGGTAATACCTAATTGTTAAGCGTGTAGACGCAATATAATGGAAATCTACCTCGAATTAAGATATTGTAAAATGTTAAGAACTTGCCACGATTAAATATGCTTACTAAAATTTTCCTAACGATCTTATCGTCTATACATTATCAATGTTATGATAAGAACAGGATGAACAAATACTAATTTTTGCAAAATCGCTAATCCTTGTAAATGTATTAATTTTCCATATTTGTTAATATACTTTTAATTTCCCGAGCGAAAAACGAACTTTTCATGACAAGTTTCATGTGGCACTTGAAAAAATAGAAAACAAATTTTTTAAATAAATTTTTAACCCCTATATTAATACATTTTATATTAAATTGTAATACATATTCATCTTTTCCGTCTACCACTACCGTTCATTTAATTTTAATAACAGTTAAATTATGTTATTTATTTTTTCTCGAATTACAATTACGATTTAGTTCAATCCATAATTAACATGGTTATTTTGTCATGGAGGCAGTAGAACCCCATAGAAATTCTCAAAAGTTTATTTAGAAGTAAATTACACAAATAAAACAAAGTATTGTGGATTTTATGTTTAAGCAAAGTTTTATTTTTTAAAAAAGTAAACATTGCTATTATTAATTACAGATCAGTTACAGACTTTTGTAATAGATCGTAAACAAAGAACTAAAAATGTATGTTTCATTGTCTTATCCCAGCTGTGGCACACTGAGCCGCACACGAACCTCGTTTCGTTTTGCAACAAAAAAATTCAACGGCGTCAGTCACGTAGGCCCTACCGGTACCCGTAATATCAAGGTCAATTCTCAATTCACCCAAAGATGGATGCTATTAGCAAAAAATATGGCAAATAAAGACATTCGAGTAATGTTATGTCAGGTGTTGTTCCTGAAATATTTTTCTTTTTGAAAAAAGAAAAAAACACTAAGTACAAAAAAAAAAAACTTACAAAAGGGAGGGAAGGCGAGTTACGATCACTGACCGATAGTGGACATGCGTTCGTCTTCGAAGTAAAATTACGTTGAAAAACTCCATCGTAAGTCAACTCAGCGTTATCCTTTTCGCAATTCGAATTCTGAGATTTCCAAATACGTCTGGCGGAATTCCGCCTCACCTCCGCAAACGCGATTCCTCTGAGCAACATTTTACTCGAAAACGATGGAAAATTATCACCTTAGACAATATTTTCCACTACACATACGTCTATCCCTCAACATAAAAAAGACTTTTCGTCACTGATATCGATGTGTTCCTTTTATTCACGCGTCTTATTCTTTTTGATAAAAAGTTGTAACAAAAACTTTAGTCACTGATGGTGAAAATTACTCTCAAGTGACAGACTCTGACGTCTGAAACTCTTTTAACAAATTGATAAAATATTATTTTTAAATAAAACTTGTATGTTCTTGAAATCGTTAAACGATCTCGATCATCCTTTCTTTCCGGCACGGTCGTCGGAAAGAAACTGTGAAGCTTATGGATTATCAAGAACTGCTTAACTTTCACTTCTTATGGTGCTTGAAAGAAACGTCATAAAATAAAGGGAACACAGATGTCGTAAAAGTTTTGAGTAGACCCGTCAATTTCGAACTTCTGAACACCGCGATCTGTTTGAATCAGACTACCTCTTCTTGTTCCTCTTATCATTTCATATAAACTGATAAACTGTACAGTCATGTTCAGAAATAGGTAAATTTTTTAACACCTCTCGCGGCGAAAATTATCACTTGTTAATGTAAATTTACTTTATATTAGCAACATTACAAATAATAAAATAACGGTACAAGAATAATTATATCCATTTTGGTTTTGAATTATATCCATTAAATTTTGGTAAAAGAATAATTAAAACTTAAAATGTGTTATTATAGAATAACATGTATATCATATAGGATGATAACAATTAAACAAAATTATGGGTAAGAATTATTATAACTTATAAAGAATAATAGGGTGTATAATTTTTGAACATGAATAAAAAAATTGGAAATAAATTTAAAATGCTAATGAAATGGTTTGCTAACTACTTGCAGCACAATTTTATAATTAAAAAATATTTAAAATGCGTATTAATGTATAGTACGAAAGAACAATAAGAAATAAGATAAATTTATGAGCTAATCATCATTATCATTGGCTAATCTATTATATTCATTTGCTTTTCTTTAAGGGACTATACCATTAATTATCTATATTCAGTAAAAGTAACAGTTGTATAATATGATGCAACAATTCTACCAATCTTTCAGTGTTTAGTGTTCTTTCTAATTGTTCGCTTACTACATATTTAATACAACTGCTTCCTTATACGATGAACAGTAAGGAAAAATGTCAACTATTAATAAGGGTTAGTTATAATTTCTATCTAATAATTTGTCATTTTGATCAAAAGTTTATTTTTATTAACTTTGCTACATTACTGTCTTAAATTTTTATAAATAATTGTAACATGAGTGATGTATACTTTAATATATCAGATAACCAAAAAAGTTTATAAACCATGTAACATTATACATGTACACATTCGAAAAGAAAGTAATAACAAAGAAATATAAACAGATATTAAACTATTGTTATATAAATTCTATGCTATTATTTAGTCCACTTTATAGATCAAAGCAACGTATCCCTATCGATTAAAATGACATCAATTTTTTAGTTATCTGATATTCTGAAATGTTGCAACGATGAAACGAAATGAATCGTTTAAACCTCTTTATATCAAAAATACATATTATTAGTTTAATTTATCAATCAATTTATTGTACAAATTTACTTATCAATTTATAGCTAAATGTTGTTCCAAACACTTACCGTGGCGTAGTATATGATTTCTGGTTTCCACTAGGGAAACCACGATGATCACCAAAAGAAGATAATATACAAATTCTGTAACATCAATGAAATTATATGATTATTTTACAAATACATTCATTTTAATAATCAGAATTTTTGTTGCAAATTTTTCAAAATTTTGAACTATCAAACGTTATACAAAAAATTGCTTTATAAACCAATAATAATTGCATATATACTATAATACACAAAATAAGATACTATTAAAAAAAAGGCATTCAGGTATAATTTATATCTAAAAACTTGATGGATCTATATCTTAATATTTGAAGTATTATCTTTATATCTATGTAATTACACATTCATAACATTTTTATTTATGAAATTCAAAGTATTTTAGTTTTAATCATTAAAATTTAAATCGAGGAACTAAGGTAATTAAATAACATGCATGATGTATAATAAAATAATAAATAAATATTGTCTAAACAATTTACATAAATTTTTTAAATGAGTTTTATGCTTTATTCTTAAAATAAATAAAATAATTTAAAATCATTACTCCACTCAATTTTACACTTTATTCATACTACTATGATAAAAAACAAAGGGCTATTATTCCAATTATTTTTTTTGGTGGTGATTAATACATTTAAAAATATAACTTGAAAACTAAGCAACCAACAAGTTAAATTTAAACAGTTTACATTCAAACCATACAAAATATTATTCTACAAGAATTTACTTACTTTTTTAAATAAAAATCTGGAAGAAAATAATATCAGTGAACGATATAAATTATACTTGTATAATTTTTAGTCAAGTCTAAGAAACGTATTTGGAAGGAAGGATAACCTAATGAAGGTTACAATTATCGTTCAATCTTTAACATACAATTTTAAATAAAATAATTGGAACATCACAATATTTTAACAAATTTTAAAGAGCCACTATCAAATCTCTTAATCACGAAACAATTTGTTATATTCATTGTTCCTTAGGAAAATGAAATTCGAGTACAATGTATCGATTGAGTTGTCCGCAGTAACCTTTCACAACGAGGTTAAAAACAATGATCACAGTCGTTTTAGTGAATTTCATTTTTCATTATTTTTGTTAAATTCTGACAAACTTTCATTGAAGAAATACCAAAGAAAAAGCAGATAAACTCATTGAAAAATTTAAAAAATATAAAGAAAAACAGAAGCCTCACCTGTCTTTCTGACATTTTCTGCTTGCGTCACATAATTGTTAGTTTCCTGGATTTATCATGCGTTTTTTTTTATAAAATCCTCTTCACATCTGTCCCGATAAGGCGAGCGGAAAATTTCTATAAAGAACTATTTTGCAAAGAAAATTTTCGGCCGTTCATGACGGCCTGAAGCTGTCCGAAGCTACGAGGACGAGCATATACCGGGTAGTAAAACTTGCTTGAATTTAGAATAGGACAAGTTATCGAAACACTGTCTACAATCACGGACAAATTTTCCGCGAATTTTCATTCACGGAAATAAATGTTTCCTTGGCAATCGATATCTTCTGAACGATAAAACGGATGATAATGATATAAATTACACAGCAAAGCTATTTAGCAAGTATATGAAAATATATTGTTTATTTACATTTTATTATTATCTGTAGGGTCTGATGGGTTTCCCTAGGGGAAATAACGTTATAGAGAAAGAAAACCTTACATTTGCGTAAAAACTCTTACTCGGGATAATTTTATTGAATATTTATCTTATCATTAATATATTTTAGTGGAATATTGAATTAAATAATATTTAATAACTGAACATTACACTAATCGTATCTAAATTAACCTTAATATTTTCAAAACTGGTAAAAAAAAATTATGATTTTAAAAAAACCAATATTCAAATACTGGTAGTATTCGTATTCGAATATATGGATACAAGTGAAATTCTGATTTGAAATTTGAAAATTTCAATTTTCAGCATGTGAATTATTCAAATAAAGAATTCGAATTTAAAATCGAATATTATAATATTATTAGTACCGGTAAAACAGAATACGTACCCCAAACACCGCGCTTACAAACTTTTGCCTTTGGTAAAAATTAATAATTTTTGTTCTCGGATTGAAAAAATAATACGTAGATGAAATTTAAACGTCAAGTTGCATTAGTCAAAATTAGGACAGTGTTGAATTGATTTTTAATTCAATTTTAGTAAGATTTGTATCCAATAACGTTAAAAGTCTATTATACATAAGGACTTGTATCTTTTCAATAATAACTTTTGTCCCGGGTTCTACAAATCCTAGCGGCGGCTCTGTTTATTAGTTTTAATTGGTTTTAATTTTTCGTATTAACATCGATAACAATTTGATATTAAAATATCTTACAATTTATCTGTATTACTTCTCCTTCCACTTATTTTCGCAACTTTATACATTATTAATTTTATTAACGATAAGACAAAGATAATTTTGATTTTATTTAAAAATTATATTTAGAGAATCCTGTTATTATGCTTGTGTAATTATTTATCAATTTATTTTCCACAATAATAGTATGATTTAAAATTTAATAATTATAATGTAATTTACAAATATTAATAGAAATTATCAATGACATTCTAATAATATTAAAATTTGGATTTTAAATAAATGAAAACTTCTAGCGATATATTTTAAAAAATTATGTAAATAATTACAACAAAAAATTGAATACTTCTTTAATTCATCTTCACAATATTTTAATATATAAAATGTACTAGAATAGCTAATGAATATTTATATAAAAATAATGATTTTATTTGTAAAAGTAAAGGAGCAAACAAATATTAATATTTTGTGTTTATAATTTTTTTTTTAATTATTTAATTATACATATTTGGTAATAACATTAGGTTGTACAAATTTTGCAATTTTAATAAAATCTATATGTATAATACAATTTGTAAAGTCATAGGGAAGCGATAAAAGGTAAATGTAATATAAATTTAAGAAATAAAATTTAATTAATACATTGACAAACAATCATCGTTGACTCTAAGAAATTTTTATTTTGAAATGTTCGATTTAGCATAAAAGGTACTAGATAAAAATTTAATATTTCATTCATAATTTTGAACTTTACTTATAATTGTAAATATATTTATCTGTTTATTTTAATTATCTTTTTATATTAATACCGTAACGTATTGTTTTATACAAATATGAAGGTTTAAACAAAATTACATTATCATCAACAGAAAACACTTTACTAATGACATTTTATAAAAAACAGGAAAACATAAAAAGAAATGGAAAAAAACCTCTAGGTAGGTATCCTGGTAACTTAATGAATTTAAATATTTTTATGGGAAACATTGTTATCTCATTTAAATATTTTGCATTAAAACATACTTATCAATAATTTTACTTATATTCGTTTCATCGATACAATATAAATCCAGTATAAAGCTTTTGAAAAACTAGCAAAAAGCACGGCTTACTTTATTTATCTTTTAAACGTTGGTAAGCCGTCTATCGATTCTCCCCACGTACACACCTCCTCTTCAGTCATCGATTGCACTTTTTGCACCTACCATTTTTTTTCCAGAGTAATGAGAGCCTCATCTGGAATCAGTAGCACGAGAGTGCACTAAAACAGGCCACCCTCACCTGCGAAACCACCCTCACCCTCTTCGTCTCGATGAATCTTCCATATTCGATATCTTTCGAAAATTTTTAAAGTGTCTCCTGCAAGAAAGAAAGAAAGATAGAGAACGATACGTTCGAAGTCAAAGTGCGCGACGAGGAAAGAACAACGCTGCCATCAGTAAGAAAGAAAAAGAGGAAAAAAGATAGAAGCAGAAGAAGGTGACAGTAAGAAAGAGACGGACAGAGGGTGGGTGGTGGTGGGGGGCTCTCGGGTTAAGTGAGAGGGAGTGAGAGGAGGTTGAAGGGAGTCGAGCGAGGAGAATGACGGATAGCCAGCAGCAGTTTTGCTTGCGTTGGAACAACTTTCAAGCTAATATCGCCACCCAAATCGAGGCTCTCAGAGTTGACGAGGATTTCGTCGATGTCACCTTTGCCTGCGATGGTAGGCGTCTCCAGGCGCACAAGGTTGTCCTCTCCGCGTGCAGCCCTTACTTCAAGGAGTTGTTCAAGGTTAGAAAACCTTCCCCGTCTTCTCTCCTCGGTGCTAGTTGCTCGATCTCTACCCCCTCCCCCCTTCCTTCCCCTTAACCGATCATTTTTACCTTGTTTGAGAATCATGCTTTGATTTAGATGCAGTCGATTTAGAATTCTTATTTGAAAGCTTCATGTATATGTCGTGACAATGTATTGTAATGTTCTTGTACATGCTTTACATAAGAATCCTTTTCTTTTATATGTTGTTTGTTTATTAGGAACTAGTGCTTATTTCAACTGACTTGGAATTCTCGTAATTCTCTGTAAATTTGATTATATATAGGATCATGTTTAGTTATTTGAATATAGATTCTGCTAGTGTGGTAAATATAGTAAGAATCCATGTAACATAAAAATTTTTCAACGATGAGCACTTTCTGATTTTATAGATGTATTACCAGTGTTTATGCAATTCCTCTTTCCTTTGAATCAATTATGAGATCCTAGAAATCTGTAGAATATAGTGAAAAGCATAGAAATCTTATGGAAGTACAAGACACGACAAGTTGCGTTTCATTTTTTTGATATATCATCTTGTAGCTTTAAACGTATTGAACCTTAATAATAACTATATGACTTGGATCTTGCCCCTTCATTTTTAAGTTTATAGAGTTTTTAAAGCATTTTTTCAGTTTTATGTAGCTTACGTATGAATACATGTTTATATTAGGTTGATGCATATGAAATGTTACTTTTTGAACTTTTAATTTTATAGAATAGTTTTAAATAGTAAATGTTATTTGATAATTAATTACTACAAATCATATTAGCAAAAGAGTTTCTTATGATACATGTGTAATAGCACTTAATAATATTCGTTCTTAAGTATCTAAAATCGATTTTTCGAAGATATGAATAACCAAGGTTTTTGAGTTGTCCTTTTTTAGAAATATAAACTTGATAATAATATAATAAATATTGCTAGAAAATTAATTTACCATTCTAAACACTTATGTAAACGTGAGAACTGTTAACTGTTGAGTTACGAAATATAATAGAGGAGATATTTCATTGAACAAGTTGTCATAAAGAAAAGTGTAAAGAATTATATAAAAGTTGTTTTAATTATTATATTCTTATTTTGATAAACTCAGGAAGAAAAACTATACATTTTTGAAATATGAATTTGAGAAATGACATTTCATATCAATTTGAATGAAATTTAGTGTTTAAAAATGAATGCATGGGAGCATTTATTTTTTGTATAATGTCTGTATGAAGTAATAGTGCTTTAAAACATTTAAATTTGGTTTTCCTAACATCATGAATTTTGAGGTTCATCATTATTAGAGGAAACGAATAATATAACACTCTAAGATTATATATGTATAATATGATCCTGTTTAACACTATACTAATTAACACTGATTTAATCTAACAAGTTTCTTTTCAAAGCAAATTTTTTCTTTGTATGTATATGTCTTATATATTTCATAAATTAATGTAAGAGTAACTTCTTTATTTCTAGTTGCATGGTTCCTTATCCTTATTTACTATATGTTAAGATGATCACATTTAATAATGTTTCATTTAATACTCTGTCTTCTAAGGACATATCTTGAGCATTAATCAGAGCATTACTGTATATATCTCATATTATAATTCATATGATCAAATCAATATCATTGGTCTCTTAAATATGTCATAAAATTAGAAAATTTGGATCGATAGTATCAATATATAATCTCAAAATTATCAAAGCAACATGTATTGTTTACTTATTTCTCCTCTGTGAAGTAAAAGAACTTTCATATTAAAGAAATATAAAGTATTATGGATTTGACATTTGGTGCAAAGCAAGTTTCGAAGTATATTTAGAAAGACACTTCTGTGTTTAGATCAAATATATACACTTAGTATTGGTCATTTGGTATGTGCATAGCATGTTGAATTGATTTAACTAGACCAAGTTGCTGCATGTATAATATCTGTGAACAGTGCATTAATTGCTTTAGATATAAGTGTCTGCACTAGATGGTGTTGTAACGATATTCCTTTATTTAAAGAATTATGCACTAGAGTCTTAAAATATTATAAGTAACAAGCTGCTATCATTGAATATATTTATTTTACATTTTAAATATGATTTTGATTACATGTAGAATGTATTTCATATTCTATGGGGTTGTATAAACTAATAAATGTAATATTTTGCAGTGTTTATTGCTGTAAATTATAACAGATCTTCGTTTTGTATTTTTAAAAAATAAATTAAAGGATAAATTAATCATATAATTTGTTATATATTAATATTTATTTTTGGCTATGTTGTGATTTATTTTCTAATTAATAATAAATTTAAGAGTAATAATGAGCTAATATATTATTAATTATTTTTTAAAATTGTTGTTTGATATATTCATAATAAATGTTATTGATCATAATAAGTATTCTAATTAATTTATTTTCTTTTCATGATTGTTTAATAGTAGAATTATATAAAATTGCAGTATGTGATGTGTATGTTAACAAAATCAAATAATATTAAAGAGATATAAGACATAATATAAATTTATATTTACAGACAAATCCATGTGAGCATCCGATAATATTTATGCGTGATGTGGAATTCGAACATCTACAGTCACTCTTGGAATTTATGTATGCTGGGGAGGTTAACATATCTCAAGCAGAATTACCTACATTTCTACGAACTGCTGAGTCTCTGCAAATCCGTGGCCTCACCGACTCTCAAAGTAATCAGCACAACAGCGAAAAGGTTTGTATTTGAAATGTGTAAGTAATATATCTTTTTAGTATTACTTTACCAATGTTTGCATAACATGGTGTAATATACATGGTAGATAAATATACTACTATTAGAACAAAGTATATGTTAATAATTTGTTAATATTATTTGTTTATTTTAGCATTTGAAAACAAACAACATACACGCATCAAACGGCCGTGGGCTGATCTCACCAAATTTGGAGGAGGACCGTAGCAAAACTCCACCAGCCTCCAGTCCTCCACCATTAAAAAGGCTGTGCAAACGAAGTGATTCGCCTCAGATATCTAGTCCAGTACCAGCTGCGGCGGCCTGTGCAACTGGAACGCCACGCACACGGCCATTAATTGAGCCACAGGTTCAACTTGACTGTTATAAAGATCTCGATATTGTTGAGGTTAGTTTACTAAATTGTGCTTACACTGTACATAATTTTGAAGAATACTTTCTAGTATGTGTATGTTATTTCATAGAAGACAGGATTTTGGTTGTTTCTTTAGTTTGTAATAATTAATCTGGTCCTTAGAATCAGAGTATATTAAGTCACGTTCTTCAAATTGTAGAGGGGAACAAATGAAAGGTGCAAATAAAGCTGGATATAATGTTATATATATTATAATACCTGAATTATAAAGCTGGATATAATGTTATATATATATATATTATAAGACCTTGATATATCTTTCGAAGTAGCTATCAAATCCAAAATCATCTTAATCTATTCAGTGAATGTAGTGTCATATCGATATTTCCATTCTAATGCACATAAAAGCGATTATTTTATATTATCTTGTATAATATGCATATTATATGTGTGTACATAATAATGTTACATAATGTATCAGTTGACCTTACAAAGTATGAAACTAAACTGAAACAATTAGCTCTTCTTAGTCTTTTGTAAAATTCCATTTATTTTAGATACATGGTATAAGAATGAAGATATTGATATACACTTTATAATTGCAGCGTCAAAAAACATTATAGGACTTAAAATGTAATAAATATATTAAAAGCAAAAAGTTTTAAGAACCTTTTATACAGAACGCATTAGAACTAGATATCAGAAGATTTTTTAAAAACAGAAGACTTAATACACTCTGGCTTTGAAATCTGTATATATTTCATAAATAGAATTATCATACAATTTTTATATTTTAGCCAAAAATAGAATTACCAGAATATGGAAGCGATGATGATTGTTCTCCAAAGCAGGAGGTTAATGCACTGCCAAGTGGTTTTCTTAGCCTTGATGGTGGCATGGAAGTTTTACCATCGTATCCTCCTTCTTACCAGGGTAATTACAAATAATTTTTTATGTATTTTTTAATATATTTAAAATAATTTTAATAAATTTGTTTACATAAAATTTCACAATGTAAATATTTTTCTAGGAGGAGGAGCAGGCGGTGGTGGAGGAGGTGGCGGCGGCGGGGGTAGTGGACCATTAGAGGGTGGAATGCCAGGACCATCTCATGCCGGCAGTACAGAATTAAATCAAGAGCAACAAGGTAAGTGATTATCCGTCCCAATCCTAATTCTTTGGTAGTTGCGAGCACCATTACAAACAGCAACAACCTAGCCGATCATGTCGGAGAGAATTTTTTGGATGCGAATATAAAGACGGAAGGAGAAGGGGAACTTCGGTTTGAAATGGTAAGCTCGTGTAGCTCGGTAGCTCTTGCTAGGCGGTAGGAGAGAAAGGGAAAGAAAGAAATAGAGAGAATGCGCGTATGTGTGTGCAAATATGAAAAAAGGCAGGAGAGAGAGGAAGAGAAAGAAAGAAAAAGAAGAGACATTTGACACTCGGAGGCGATCTGATAATTTCATCCAGGCGGAGTGCAGTTTGCGGCTGTTGTGTGAGAAAGTCAGCTGCGTGTGCATACTCGGGCTCTCTACCTGTCCATTTTGTTTGCCAGAGTTGGAGGTGATACTGCAAGGTTAAAATTGATTTTTTTTATCGACAATTACTTGCGTCGAGTAATAGTTATAAAGAAAAAATATTACATACTTCTGACATTACGTTAACTTCATAAATTGACTTATTTTTGTTGTCTAATATTCATTGATTAAAAATTTTGACAAGTTGATTACATACTTGAACGTAATGCACAAAAATTTGAAGAATAAATAGATTGAGAAGGTAAGAAATAAATAGTTTAAATGTGAAAAAGAAATAAATCCCTCCGTCTGGCAAAATTGCCTGCCCGTTGCTTCCACGTTCTCCGTTTTTGTCCTGTAGAAGCCACGCCAATTGGAGGCTACTGAACAGTTTTAAAGTATATTTCTTTATTTTTTGAAATATATTGAAACAAACATTTTTATTTAAAACTAATCTAAATTTCGTTCACATTTTTATTTATTTTAATATGAATAATATTTTTCTTTATTCATGATAATTAAAAAATTTATATTTTATCTAATTGGCGTTGTTTTTTTCTGTGTATTCATGTTTATCCTATGGCAGAACACCCTAACTTGACATACATAGCAGAGCAATTGCTTGATGCTAAATTTTGTTGTAAGCTTTTTGGTTAAGGTTAGTGTTTAATTATGGTGTTGTAATTAAAAATAAATTAATATCCTCGGCTTCACTAATCATATTCTACTGCATTAAATCATCAAATATGCCATACTATCAAATTCTAAATCTAGAGATTTAAATTGTTTTCCAAAACTCTAATATGAGTTCTTGATTTTTAAAATTACTATTTCAAATACATAATTGTAGCATTATATTTTGATTACCATTTAATTTTAATCGTAGTTTTATAATTTAAGTTTAATATGAACCATGTAAATTTAAATTATTAAGTTTCGTTTTTTATTTATTTATTATCAATTTAAAATTTAATTATGATTATTATTTGCATAAATTTTAATATAAATAGAAAAAGTTATAAAGAAATGGTCTCTCTGTGGTTATTTATTATTATGACTTTAACAGTGATAATAATATACATAGGTTGTAAAATATTCAATGTAAATGAAATTGTACATGTCAAGGAAAGTTTTTATTAAACAGAAAGGGTGTTGTTGTCAAGAAACAATTGTAGAATAATCTCGGAGGATGCAGCGCGAACTCTCACGCCTCATGTTCCCAATAACATACGCTTACCATTTGTCTCCGATGTGTGTGCGTTAGTAACGCGCAATATCATGGTGCGCACGACAGATAGTAGTGGGATCAGACTATATTATTTGTGAAATTTATCCAATATATAAAAAATAAATTTAAAAACATTTTGAATTGAAAAATTGTAATTATCTTTTCCGTGTTATTATGTCATTTACAGTTATCAAAAATCTTAAACTGCTTTATCTTTGAAATATTTGCGTTAATTATAGCAAAGTTATGATATAATTAATAAACTTTAATTATCAGTAAATGAAAGTTAAAAAATTTTTATTAATTTAAATTATATGTAATTGAATCTTGAAATGAGATAATATCTTTTTATCTTTTATTTTCCATAGGAAATTTTTAAAATATGTAAAAAAATAATTGAAGAACTTTTACTTTTACATTTTTATTAAACATGTTTGATGTAGCAGTTTTATTTTCAATATGAATAAATTTATATAAGCGAACTAAATAACATTTAGAAGCATAAATTTTAGGATATATTTACAAATAGATACATTTAATATCAATATCGAAGAAGCAGTTGAAAAGATTACTTGAAAAATTGTGAAACATTGGATGAAATGTTTTAAAATTAAGCAACAGTTTATTGAAAATGTTGAAAGTGATCCCATTGCTAAATTAGGTAGAGTGTATAGTGGTCGTGCGGCTAGGGTTTCTCAGCTGGTTGTTGCTGTCCGGTGGTGGCTGGCAAATCGGAGACCCCACCCATAAGTCCATTCAAAAAAACAACAAAAGATTAACTTCCTTCTCCGTGCTGCCTCTACCGGGTTAGAGCAAGTTGTGTGTGTGTTGCAGCTGACCTACGCAAACTGCACTCGTTGGACCCACGCCCTTGTCTTATCTGCAACCGCATGTACAGTAACTTGTCGAACCTGCGTCAGCACATGCGCCTGATCCACAACCCTCAGAGTGTCACATGCCCCCTCTGTAACAAGCCATTCAAGACCAAGCTCTACCTGAAGCGTCACCTGGTCAGCTTCCACGAACTCAGCGTGGCAGACAGGCATCGCCAGGAAGAAATCTATCAACAACAACCGAAAGCACAACAACAGAGTGGAGCTCAAACGCATCTACAAGTTCAGGCACAACAGACTGATAGCAAATCCTTTTCTGCGCCGAGAGCCCCAGTAGAAGAGAGCACGGGAGCAGTGACTCTGGAGAACAAGTCAAGAGTATTCCAAGATGGTGCTTACGAGGTCAATCAGACCAATGTTGAATCAAAGCACTTTCAAAGCAGCATGATGCAATTCGATGCTGCATACCACTAACGCGCCTTAGTTTCTTCGGCCCATATGTGAAAGTTTTTGGTTGAGTAGACTTAATGCCAGTTTCTGGCAGTTGTAAACTGCAAATGAAGTTGAATGTGGTCTTTCAAAGAAAAACTTACGTGCAGTGAAGAGATTAGAAATTTTGACTGTGATGGAGAATGTTCAAAATTTGTAATAATATTTAATACGTACAGTCACTTCAAATTTTTTCAAAATCTTAAATTTCATTTTGTGCAGATATAAAGTTATATTCTTATTTTTTTATTCATAAGAAAATGTGATAAGAAAGTTTATTTTAATTCAAAAATGGAAAAACATATAGCTTATGAATGACAAATATTATTTTATAAAATAATTGTAGAATGTTGTTTTGCATGGTAAGGTTTATTTTAAGAATGAACCACAGAAAATAGTATTTTTATTTAACAAACATTCGTAAATAATATTTTATTTTTTATAAAAAATTACACTCTTGGCTTATTAACAATTTGAAAATATGAAAATTGGAGACTAAATATAACGTAACATTAGAATAATATGAATGCGATACAACATACATACTTTTGATAAAATAATATTTGAAAAATTACTTTGAAACTCCACACAGCATACAACTGTAATATAGTAGTAATCTCTTCACAGCATCTTACAGTAACTAATGAAACAATAGTCTTTAAAGGACATTTCGCAAAAGGTACCGTGCCTATTCGTCGTAAGGGAAAGCGAGAGTATCCTTAAACAGAAAGAGAGAAATAGAAAAAAAAGAAAGAAACCACAGAATCGCCGCAAGTGGAGCAGCCATCCCACCTCGTACTGATTATTCCGCGAGCCAGGATAACTTGTTGTTTTATTTGATGCTATACAGTGTTATACAGACTACAGATATTTACAACGATATTATATTCTTACAGAGGATTATATTTACTTTATTGATTACGTCACACGTCTGGGTGACACGCACAGAAACTCCCAGAATGACGTACAAACATATTATAATATATTTTTCACCGCGTAGCAGTTTAACGGTGCAATAGACAGCCAACCGATTTTACAGCTCAAGCAGATTTACAGAGAATTTATTATTGACAGTTATCGATGGGAAACCGTCGTGATGCAGCAGATTGAATTTAATATATTATAAGAGGCTTGTGTCTGAGGTGGCTTTTCTTCTGAATTTTCTTACATGCTCTAATGTGATATTATAGAGCTAAATTAATCACTTTTTTCTTTCGTAAGGTAAATTTTATCTTTTATTCAATGAATTTTCATATTCCTATAAATCATTTTGCATTTTTATATTACTATAAAGTATTACATTACTTTCTCTGTTATCACTATTATTCTTTAAATTTGGTATTAGTTAATTGTTCTTTAAAGTATTAGTAGACTTCTTTTTTCAGAAATTATTGCAAACAGTATTATTATTATTATGGAATTTTGCATGATGAGTATTTCATTTTGGTTTAAATTAATATGAATGAACTACACTAAGTTCATATTTGTGTGACTGCCTTTTGTACATGTGAGTGAACGTGTGTCGAGTAATTGTAAATTTGTGCAAATGTTTATGGCTAGCGTTTGACAGTATGAATGGTTCTACTGCAATTTAATTTGCGTTTATATCTTCTTACATCTATGGACTGCATATACTTTCATTTATCTTTTAACTGATTTTTAAATGGAGAAGGTTACACACTTGAATTTTTGTTCCCAATTAGTGTTTTGTTTAATATGATTGGCTGTGGTGTATATTTGTAAAATGATTGTGTGGTGGTTGGAAGTTTGTATTTGTTTGCAAACATAATGTGCATTGCCTTCTGTCTATTTTTTTTGTCTAAATGTTGCATTTCCTTGGTTACTGTTAACGTGTTTTCCTTGTAGTTTTTTATGTTTATTAGTTGACCTTAAATAGCTTTTGTACATTTCTCTGCTTTAAGGTAAATGAAACATTGCTTAGCTAATAGTAAACAATGTGTATATTCCATACCTTTGTTGTGTAATATATTTATGTTTCTTTTGTAGGATTCTTGTAGGTCATCTGTAAATGAGTTCTGAAAAAAGGTTGAGAAGTGTATAATCTTATCCACTCTGTGTAATTGTTCAGTGTATATGAAGCTGTTGATTTTCGTGCGAAAGGGTTGTACAAATGTCATTGTATGTACATATGCTGCAGAGTGTTTTGATATTGATTAGACTTCTTCTTCCTAGTTTTCTTTTACTATTATTATTGTTATTATTACTTCGTTATTATTATAATTTTTTTTATTATTTTCGATAATAAAAATACGCTTATAAAATGTTTTACTTTATTGATGTTGCAATCAGTAATGTTCTTTCAAAAGATAAATCATTTAAGTAATCATAGAATGATTTGTTTCAAGAAGTACTGACTAATTGGTTAACAGTGTTAATTATGTTGGTACATTGCAATTTCTAATTATACATTTTAAAAATATGTTAAATCATTCTCTTTTTTTTTAATTAATTTCCTAACGTTTGTAACTATTTATAATGAATTCATCGAATTATCTATAATTCAATGATTGCTGTCATCAAACTAATTTTCCTTTAAAGTATTTTTGTACGTATTAACGTTTTGAAATACTGGTTAACAATGATTAGGTGATTAATGTAAGTGACGATATACTTTAAGTCACGTACATTAAATTTTGTTAACCAGTATTTTAAAATTGTTATTATTTTATGATTGAAGAGTATCAAATGTTCTTTAAAGATTCGCTTAACGATTTTTTTGACATTTACTCGTTACGAAGTTTGTGAAAGGTTATGCATTCGCGCACGCACACGTACGTATGTATTTGTTTAAGAAATAACTAAGAGATAAAGCCATCTTAGACATCGCCGAACTCCATAGCCATAGTACCACACAGTACAACTCAGGATCTTTTATATTATATTTTACAGATGACAATAGTTCCGTGAGCGCGATGTTTTCGACAAATTTTTCGCCATGTACTTTGTATCAGAGCTTCGAATTTCCAATAATTTAATAATCGTTCAGACAATTATAATTTTAGTCGCAGTATCGAGGATCATTCGATAAGTTATTTAAATCGTGTTTAATTGCAGAACTTTATTTCTTCATTTTCCATTATAGACGACGCTTTTTATTTTCTAACCGTAAAATATTAAACGATCGAAGAATTTAGAAATTTAATTTGTGTTGACGGAGAAAGGTTATATTTCTTGCATTGTCGGAGAAGGGTATTATTTTGTCGAGGTATGTAAACTTGTCGAACAATTATAAAATTATTGGAAATTTTCTGGTAGCTTCTGAGTCGAAAATAGATCGAAATATTTCTCGAATTTATCGCACCGTTCACACAGGCTCCTTACCTCACGATTTACAATCAAATCATAGATGCAGCTATATATTATTATAATAAGTATATTTACATACCGTTTTACAATAGTGCCGGAGTCGCAACGACTGCGATGAATCAAATTAACAAAAGAAAAAAATAGAAAAAAAGAAAAGTAAGAAAGAAAGAAATAATGAAAACCAGACGCATTAACCACGACAGAGATGGGAAAACACACTAATTCCAATTTTTTCGTCTCGTACGTGGATAATTTTTCTTTTTCTTATTGTTACTACAATTTTTCCGAGGGTTTTTCTATTCCTTTTATTGAACGCGTGAAACAGAGAGAGCTTCGTGCCCAGCGCATAGTTTTTACTCAATCTAAGATTAGGATATAAATGTTGCATATCATGTTATTAAGATTGTTGTACTGACAGCCTGTTGCAAACCTCGGTCTGTGGTTCCTTTCCTGATTTTGATTTAACATTTTCTCTTACCATTAATAAAAGCAAAATTATTTCATTTTTCGGAAAATTTGAACGTTTTTCAGAATTGAACTTTTTTTGTTAAATTTTTCAATTTTTTTTATTTTTCTTTAACGCGAGATAAATATATCTCATTATATTTGTAATACATTAGTATCACATTGTAATACTAATTTTAATTGGAATTCAATGTATATATTTATTTTTCAGTATTCAATTTTCCAATTGAATTTTTTAAATTACTTTAATACTAAATTGAAGTTAACACGTTGGCTGCTAGTATAATTGTATTTATTCAAAATACGATTTTTTATTTTTTAGTTTAAACTCTCTACTTATTAATTTTATAATTAATTAACGTGTTTTGATCTTGGGTATTGATGGGCAAAAGCACTTGATCTACTTATCACTGATTTTAGTGATATCAATGTTATTTTTTCTGATTTCCTTCAAGTCAATTCGTCACAAATATTTAATGTAATATTGGTGCTATTTTAAATTTTCTTCAACTTTTTGTATTTGAGTTATTCGGTTATTGTGAACGTTTGGGGCAATTTATACGAATTAAATTGCTAGTACTATTAATTTTGCAACGTTTTGATCACTTTTGAAGGTTCTCTTTTTTATTTTGAGATTGCACGTATACATTTGTAATAAATATATAAACTTTATAATTTGAAAACTTTACAATATCGATATTTGTGAATTTTTTAATTAAAAATTAAAAATTTGGAAACTCACAAACTCTGATTTTTCAGGGTTTGGAATTTTTTAATTTAAAAATTCTAAACTTTGGAATTTTTTAATTTAAAAATTTCTAAACTGTGGAACTTCTAAATTAAAACATTTCTAAATTTTGGAAATTCTAAATTGAAAAATTTCTAAATTTTGGAATTTCTAAATTAAAAAATTTCTAAACTGTGGAATTTCTAAATTAAAAAATTTCCAAAATGTGGAAATTCTAAATTAAAAAATTTCTAAATCGTGGAATTTCTAAATTAAAAAATTCCTAAATTTTGAAAATTCTAAATTTTGGAAATTCTAAATTAAAAAATTTCTAAATTTTGGAATATCTAAATTTGAAAATTTCCAACTTGGCAAATAAAATCCTTCAACTATAAAATGTTTACTGAGAAAAAACGTTGCCCTAATTATTGGAAATAATCACATTAGGAAATCTTGTAATGGACTTTCAAAACCTGAGTACTGATTACCGCTTATTTTTAAAAATATAATCATGATTATTTAAAAATTTGGTCATTGATTATGAATCGTGAGTGATCACGAGAAAAAAATTAATTAACGATCAATAATCATATCAGATTTTAAAAATAATTTTGATTAGGTTTTAAAAAATAATAATAAATACATATCAAGTTTTGAAAAACTGGTACATTTACTTCGTATGCAATCCATTATATGAATCTTGTTCTTTCTTATTAAAGTGCACTTAAATGAATTAAATAAATTGGAAAACTAAATTTTATTTTTGATCAGAGTGTTGAGAAGCTTCTTTACATAAACGATTAAAATATAGAAACAATTATTTTAACATTTATTTCAGAACTACAATTAAATACATAATTTTTATATAAAATAAAAAGTAATATCATTCTTTTTATTATTAAAGTAAAAAGTAATATAATTCTTTTTATTATTAAAATAAAAAGGAATATAATTCTTTTTATTATTAAAATAAAAAGTAATGTCATTCTTTTTATTTAATACAGAACTTTATTTATAAAAGTAGATTTTTTGGACAATTATATGCCCACGCCCCCAAACGTTCAAATGACCGAGTAACAAATAAATAAAAAATGAAAAATGTTATTATTTGAAAAAACCATTGGATTATCATAAAAGTCAAGCACACAGTGATTATTCGATTATATCAAATTCGTGACGTTGGTCAACGTGTTAATCATCAGTTAGTTAGGTTAGGTTACAAGATCTGTACTGATTGGATCCACAGTCCGAGATTCATATTCATTATACATATATCGCTCATACATACACATAGCCAGAATCAAACAGAAAACAGCGAGCCGCAAAGGTAGAGAAATAGAACGGTTAAAGCAAATAAATAATATCGCGCGGGTATTTCAAAAGTGACAGAAAAGCATGTTTTTCGGGGAAAACGAAAAACTGCTTATTAGACTATAAAAATCAGGCTTGTTTAATTTTTCAACGAATAATTAAACAAATCAATTTGTAATTTTATTTGTTTAATATGTAAACAAATAGCTAAAATCAATTTGCAATTATATTTGTTTAATTTTTAAACAAATAGTTAAAATCAATTTGCAATTTTATTTGTTTAATTTTTAAACAAATAACTAAACTCAATTTGTAATTTTATTTGTTTAATTTTTAAACAGATAACTAAACAAATTAATTTGCAATTTTATTTGTTTAATTTTTAAACAAATAATTAAGCAAATTAATTTGTAATTTTATTTGTTTAATTTTTAAACAGATAACTAAACAAATCAATTTGCAATTTTATTTGTTTAATTTTTAAACACATAACTAAAAAAATTAATTTGCAATTTTATTTGTTTAATTTTTAAACACATAACTAAAAAAATTAATTTGCAATTTTATTTGTTTAATTTTTAAACAGATAACTAAACAAATCAATTTGCAATTTTATGTGTTTAATTTTTAAACAAATAACTAAACTCAATTTGTAATTTTATTTGTTTAATTTTTAAACAAATAATTAAAGAAATTAATTTGTAATTTTATTTGTTTAATTTTTAAACAGATAATTAAACAAATTAATTTGTAATTTTATTTGTTTAATTTTTAAACAGATAATTAAACAAATTAATTTGCAATTTTATTTGTTTAATTTTTAAACAGATAACTAAACAAATCAATTTGCAATTTTATTTGTTTAATTTTTAAACAGATAACTAAACAAATCAATTTGCAATTTTATTTGTTTAATTTTTAAACAGGTAACTACAAAAATTAATTTGCAATTTTATTTGTTTAATTTTTAAACAGATAACTAAACAAATTAATTTGCAATTTTATTTGTTTAATTTTTAAACAAATAATTAAACAAATTAATTTGTAATTTTATTTGTTTAATTTTTAAACAAATAATTAAACAAATTAATTTGTAATTTTATTTGTTTAATTTTTAAACAAATAATTAAACAAATCAATTTGCAATTTTATTTGTTTAATTTTTAAACAAATAATTAAACAAATTTGTAATTTTATTTCTTTAACTTCGAAACAAATAATTGAACAAACTAATTTGTAATTGTTTTTGTTTAATTTCTAAACAAATAATTAAACAAACTAATTTGTAATTGTTGTTGCTTAACTTCCAAACAATTCAACATATTGAATCTTCATTTGCAAATTTTTGACAAATTTTTTTGGGTCCTGACAATTTTAATTTTGTAATGGCAATTTAATTTGAAACAATTTTTTTTAACAACTTGAACAGCAAATGTAATCATATTACATTTCGTTTCTATAGGTGATACGTTATGAACTGAGTTATTTTTGTGAATGATTTTTTATTATTTCGAAATTTCGTTGCAAAAATCTTATTTATCGAACTGCTTCTAATTAAATTTTTCTAACGATGTCACTTTTGAAATCCACGTGCGACGTACAAAATCGGTGAATCGAAATAGAAGGAAACGCAAAGCAGACAATTTACAGGGACATCATTTTTCTAACGTCGCAATCTTTCGCTGGGCATTAAAAGTCATATAATGATCAGCCAATTAGTTGATTGATTAATTGATTCATTCATTCAGTAATTCGTTAATCGAACATTCCAATAGAAAATGCAGTTTTTCCACTTTTCCATCAGAAACCGCCGAATAATCAACTAATTAACAACAACGGTAAAAAAAGTACTTGAAAAATTCATTATCTAGGGAATCTAAGTCAGGAGGAAGCACCTTTCCGCAAGAATTTCCTTTTTTACGTTCACTTCACATTTTTCCTTTTAACCGGTGGGCGATTTGAAAATTGGAAAGTTGAAATGTACGCGATCATGTCTGAAACGGTAGAACAAAAAATGAATAGTTTTGAAACCGAAGCACCGAGAAACTTGGAATTTCAATCGTTCGGCGATTGATCAGATCAAAAAAAGAAAAAAGAGAAAAAAGAAAACACTTTGTTGTATCATCCGAACCATTCTCGAACTAACGAGAATTGAACGAAATTGAAGATTTCGATTCGAAAGCTGTAAACTTTCTAATTTTCGATTCAACTATATCTTCTTTTATCGGTCAAAGAGACAAAAGAATACGACAAAAAAAAATAACATTCGACGAGTAGTTACGGATATTAACATTCCCGTTTTTATTTTCATCGACCGTTTCATTTCATCCGTTATTTATTTCGATTATCATTTATTCGCAAACGTAATTAAACGGATAATTAAAATATGCTCTAAGATACATTCAGACGAATATTTCGATTCGATTCTACGTTTCTCTTTGTTTCCTTACTTTCCTCCCCTTTTTTTATCGGGGAAAGTGTATTTCATTTAGTTGCTGTACATATTGTAAATTATAGTGACTTATGTACTCGAGAGCTAGCAATTAATCGTAGAATTAAGATTAGGGTTAATCGAAAGATAAAATTGGTTTCTCGTTCGGAACACTATGGTTCTTCCATTTTAGAAAAGAATGGAAACTAGACTTTTTTAAATAATTATTCGTAAGAATGGAATCTAGTCAGATTAAAGAAAGAAAGAAATTCAATCAATTTGTACGGGGTGCCAAAGTAAAAGATGTGTTTACAGTAGACTCTTGTTATATTGCCATGGTGAGATGTGACCATACAACGTGTTATTATAAATATAATGCGAAGGAATAAAACAAGGCAACTTCACGCGTGCTTGATCTAATACGTCAACATATAACGCATATTTACCCTCTGCTATATAACGCGCGGTAAATCTAACTCGTAACAAATTTAACTTGTGATGAATTTAACGCATGGTACATTTGATGCGTAGCGAATTTAACGTGCGTTGAACCTATTCTATGGCCATATAACGCGTGGTCAATTTAACGCGTGGTCATATAACGCGAGGTCATCTAACTCATGGTGAATTTAATGTGTGGCAAATTCAACACGTGGCGAATTTGTGTGTGGCAAATTTAACGTATGGTCATATACCGTATGGCCATATAACGCGAGGTCATCTAACTCATGGTGAATTTAATGTGTGGCAAATTCAACATGTGGCGAATTCGTGTGTGCTAAATTTAACGTTTGGTCATATAACGCGTGGCCATATAACGCGTGGCCATATAACGCGAGGTTATCTAATTCATGGTGAATTAATATGTGGCAAATTCAACACGTGGCGAATTTGTGCGTGGCAAATTTAACGTTTGGTCATATACCGTATGGCCATATAACGCGAGGTCATCTAACCCGTGGTGAATTCAATGCGTGATAAGCTTAATACGTGATGAATTCCACGCGTGACAAATTTAATACGCGATGAATTCAACATGTGGCTATATAACGCGTGGCTGTATAACACGTGGCCATATAACGCATAGCCATATAACATGAGTTTTTCTAACGCATGGTGAATTTAACGCGTGATAAGTTAAAATATGCCGAATTCAACGTGTGATAAAATTAACGCGTGGCTATATAGTGAATGGCCATATAACGCGATGTTTTTTAACGCACGTCGAATTTAATGCGTGGCAAGCTTAACACATGGCGAATTCAACGTGTGGCTATATAACGCGCGGCCATATAGCGCGTGGCTATATAACACGCGGTAAATTTTATACGTGGTGAATTTAATGCGTAACGAGTCTAACGCGTGGCGAATTTCATGGGTAATGAATTTAACACGTGGTCATATAGTGCATGGCCATATAACGCGTGGGTATATAACGCACAGTAAATCCTATATAATCGGTGACCATACGTGGCGATATAACGCACGGATCTCTATACACTGTAAAAGAGAACGTTGGTAATATAACGCGAGTCTGCTGCAGTTTGTAAATTTGTCCTAGTGATAATTTTAATTCTAGAAAGAAATGAAAACACGTCCAGACTAATTATAATTTATTAATCGTAAAACACTAAGAAGTGAAGAAGGTTAATTTAACAAATTAATATCCGAAACGAATTTAATTTAAGTTGTATAATTTTGGCACCGTCCGAAGGAAAAAGTATACTACTAAACGAGAATAACAAAAGTATATTGTGAAAATATACTTCACTGAAATTGCGACCATAGAATTTGCTAATGTATAACGAATTAATCTCATACTTAGTTCTCTCCCTCTATTTCTCTTTCAAAAATCTATACATATTTATTTATATTTATGTATCCGGATAAATACATAAATGATAAATGGGTATGCATATATCTAGCTCTTTATTCTATGAAAGCTATAATATCTATCATTATCGTGTCTAATTAAAGTGTAAGGAATTTTCTACTTGATAGCGTACTCAAACGACCAGTATTTCACTATATTTTTTAATAGTGATTTTTATAACTGTAAAGGCGGAATAGTTGATAGTGCAATCTCTGGAGCGTCAGTGTAGTTAGCGCATCAGTATTAAAAGAAAACGCATAAGGATATATGAAATTTTTCTGCAATTTTGCGTCAACGATCAAATTTCCAAGGATCTTTTTTCTTAAAATATCAATCGGCGATTATTTTGCTTGAATATCAGCAGCTTGTCTACGGTTCATATTTTTATGAAACATTTCTAATGCGATACATTCGGTTCGTTCAATTTTTCGCGAAATATTCACAAAATGCGAACGAGTCGTTTAACACGTTCGAGCTTCACACGTCGTCGTGCATTTGAAATGTGTAATATTACACGGTCGGGTCTGAAAGTGTTAATCGACGAGTAATTTTCAACGACGCATTAAAAAATAGTATCGATCGCTAAAGCAATTAGACGATTTCGGAAATGACTTAATTTTTAAAAAATACTTCGGTTTTAAAAATTGTTTATCTCCAAGTTTACCTTAGCTGATTAAAAATAATTCTTTTTATTTTTCGAGGCTAAAAAATGTATTCGAAATGGTTTTGATCTCAAATGAAAATTTATTTAAATATAAGTATCTTTCTGTGAGACGATTATTTATGTCGAAGAAATTCGTTTTAAATCGAATTATTTAAGATTTGCTTGAGTATCATTTAGGAAAGTAATATATACCATTTTATTACGAACTAGGCACTACTAGATAAGATATTTATCTAACGATATTTATCGAAAAATAACGTAAATTATCCGGGCAATAGTCGTCTAAAATAGCTGTAAATTGCTTTCTACGTTAAATAAGAAACCTGGTTGCGAATTTCAG